>OX493268.1:54420663-55701638 GCA_950370525.1 Bellardia bayeri | reverse complement strand
GACCATATGTTCTGAACATTACACAAAGACAATAAGCTAAAATCTTTTGAAAACCTGCCAATTGGAGGCTGGTTAGACGAGACGACCAATATAGTACCTACACTGTTCTTACATGCGGTCACCATTGTATCTTCAACACTGAAATCGGAAAGGATGAAGATATTTACCACGACCTAATATTACGAGATATGCTTCCATAGAGTAGCTTAAAACCTTTTTCAGTGAGTCCAGTAACCCTTTGATGGTAGATCCAAGATTCGTAAACTAGTGCTAGCTCCTCCCCGCCATTGCCAATACGGAGGAGCAGCGCAGCGGAAGCTGCTTTAGAAGGGTGGATATTAATTTGCGTTATTCTACCCATTGATCGAGTCTCATCTTGGTCGACTGAATTAGTATTCATGTCTCGATAGACTTGCAGGAAGATTTACTCGAAAACGTAGCACATCTTCCCACGCCTCTCTCGGAGTGGCAACAGTGACTCCTGATTCAGGATGATCAGTATTCTTCTGGAATTTCTTTCTGGTTCGGAGATCTTCGCCTCCTTCTGATCGTATGGAGGAAGGTCTGGTTTTCTGAACCTAAGCAGTTCAAATATCTTCGCTGGCCGAGATAGATTAATAGCTTTATAAATAAAATAAATGATTTTTCTAAAAAAACAACTAAAACTTGATTTGTGCAAGTACATTTGCACTTTAATTCTAATAACAGCATACATTCACTGTAACACAAGGATGTATGCATACATCTTATTTTTTAATTTTGATAACCAATCTAAAGTTATCTTAACAATGTTATCTTAACAAAATAAAGTGTAAACTATGCGCTAAATACGCCATAAATGTTTTGACATGATGATGAACGTGCTAACGATTTTAAGATAGATCAGCTTCTTTCTTATTCTTTGTTATATTTTTACTGATGTGCAAAAATAAAATTAGTACTAATTATATTAAATGTTTTTGTAACAAGTTTTTTTTTATATGATGTGGAAGAATCATTATTAAGGTTTATTTTATGGCATTTCTTCAAAAAGGAACTAATTTTGCTTTTTCTATACATAAAGTAAAGTCAATAGTAATCAAAATAGTGTTTTAAAATATACTTTTTTAAAGAGAATTAAACATATTTTTTGCTGACAAATGTAGCGTGTAAAGAAATAATAGCCGAGGAACACTCTGTTATGAGAATTATTTCAAATCAAACACTTCCTTAAATGTCAAGCATTTGAGAATAAAGCATTCTGAATAAATTCAAAATATAAAGACTTAATTACGGCATTCTAATAAAAAGTGTGTCGGAACTTTAGGTTAGTTTGAAAGGGGTTTCATTCATCGTAGAGATAGCTTGAAAACCTGGTTGAAATTTCGATGTAAAGAAAAATACTATGTAGATAATGAAAAGATAGAAAAAAACGAAGAGAAAAAGAAGAAGAAATGGGACGAGAATTAAAAACAACAGAACTACAAAAAACCGGTCTTATTAGGAATAGCAATTGGCTACCGTGATCAGCTACATAAACCATTTAAAGTTACTTACTGTATAGATCCTGATTCTTCTTTTCTTTTTTGTTCCTTTGATTTCTATTTCCCTCCTTTCCTCATTCTTACCTTTTCACACAACACAAAGGGAACAGCTGAATGGACCCAAGCTTAACCTAAATAATTTGGATCTGACTTTTTCACTATTTAGAACCCTTATCGCTGCTTGACTAACCACATACATATGTACATTGTCGTCCTTTCACCCCTGGGGTTTAATTTCACAAACATTTTTTAGGATTATATTTTTAAACATAATTATGCATTTCTAATTCATCGTTTGCATTTTCTTTAGTAGTAGGTATTATTTAACAAAAAAAAAACATTTTCACATATAGACGAACAAATAAATGTTATGTGTTAAACATTACTGAAATGTCATTATAAATTTTAAAGCTTTCAAGATATGTATATTGGAACACACTACATTCGTCGGGAAGTCTATAAGATTTCTTAATGTCATGATAACCAAACCTACTCTTATTGCCGGAACTTTATACCATCTGGTAGTAGTAGCCAATTACCGTTTAATGCTATTATTAGAAGAATTTGGAACTAATTAATTAAGATTTACCTATAATTGAATGTTTAAATGAGTTGTGTAAAGAATTGATTGAACATGTATCCAAAAATTAAAGAAATAGATATGTACATACATATGTAAATGCGAACATTTAAATTATATAGGAAACATAATAAGAATCATGATTTGTTTACTTACCGTTATAAACGAAGCGATTCTTTTTTATTTTTATTTGTGTTTAAGTTACAATTTTCTTTTATTTTAATATAACTAAAAATTATAAAAAATTGGTATAAAAAAGATGCTTTAGACTTCTTGTTGATCTAATTTTAAATATTTGTTTTTGTTGGTGTTGATGCTACTGCTACTAATTAGTATGTTGGATGCTTTTACTATTTTTACTGCTGCTACTGCGTTGTTGCTGCTTTTATTTGATACTTTTTACCGTTATCAAAGAAATCGAATGAAAATATGTTTTTTATTTGCACATTTAGATAAAAATTTGATTTTAGACATAAGATTTCTGTATGATTTTAGTTAAAAAAATTATTTTACTTTGCTCACTTATTTTCTCTTTTGTTTGTTTGTGTTATTGTATAGTTGTTTTAGTTTTAATTTTAGTGAATACAAATCCCTGAAGAAAAAAAAAACTACAATAATCTGTAAAAATTATGAAAATGAAATGAATAACAAAAACGTTTTGGGGTTTAATTTCACAAACATTTTTTAGGATTATATTTTTAAACATAATTATGCATTTCTAATTCATCGTTTGCATTTTCTTTAGTAGTAGGTATTATTTAACAAAAACATTTTCACATATAGACGAACAAATAAATGTTATGTGTTAAACATTACTGAAATGTTATTTACAAAAAACTATAAAAATTTTTAAGAATAGAACTGCGAGATATTTTAATATAATTTTAATGAGAGCTTAAGAAAACTGTTTTATCGACCACAAATAAAGTAAACATTAAAATGACATTTTTTGTTTTTGCAATCAATTAACACACTTTTTTTTTAGAGGAGGGGAGAAATAACTTTTCTTTTTTATGTGAATAATTTTTGCATTCTCTTTTCTTTCTCTCTCACGTTATTATCAACATTGCGCACGAATACACATATTGCAGGGCGAGGTTCCGCAAACGAGCAAGTATAAAAAATTTTATTTTATTGAACAATTGAAAAAATACCTATATGTTTCAATATTTTTAGCAAATTACTAATTGAATTTAACACTTTAATTATAAACGACTTCATAAAACTTTAATTATTAACTTTACTTCGTTTATTTTTCATCTTTTGTAAGGTTATTGATTCTTTTTAGAAAAATTAAATCCAATTAGTGTTTTTTAAATTTTCCCTTATATTCTTTCTTGCCTTAATTAAAATCTTTATAGATTTTAGTTCTTGGAAAATCTAAACCGGCCTATACATTTTTTTACGTCTCTCCAAGCATTTACATTCATACTTTTTCGAAATGGCAACAAAAAGAAAACTCGCCCCTAAAAATTGTCATCCTTTTTGCTTTTCAAAAAAAAGAATAAAAAAATACATTCACCCCGGCTGATGACTTTTATAGTATTTTTTGCCTTGTCGTTTTTCTATGTCCACACTTTTTTGAATACACATATTTTAAACAGCCTTTGTATTAATTTCTTTTAATGTATCTTTTGTTAATATTTAATAGCTCTTTTCATATTCAATTAAATTTTATTAATATATATTTTGTAATTTTTCCATAGATTAAATTTATTCTTTTTTTATTATTTGATCACTTTACTTTTCTTTCATTTTTTTTTTTCATTCTTATTTGCTTATTCTTATTTTTTAACAACACTCTTTTCTTTTTTGTTTGCTCTCATTCTCTCCCGCTCTCTTTTTTTTTGGTATATTTTATTTTTTGCAACAGCAGCAGCTCTGCTTAAAAATGAACAGCTCTGCCTTGTCGAAAAAAAAATGACGAGCCCCAATATAAAGAAAATTTACTACAAAAAAATTTTCCACATGCTTTTTTCTTAAGATTTTTATTAAATGCAATAGATATTTTCATTAAATTTCACTTTAAATATGTAGCTTTACATGTCGTTCGTTATCAATGCTAATATTTGTTTACTTAAATTGCATATTTTTAATTTATCTTATTTTCAAATAAGAATATTTCTTCTTTATTACCACACACAACACAACGTACGAGCAGAGTTCTAGGCCAGTAAATTTTTGGAAATTTGACGGCGTTTTTCTCATTTGACATATCGTATGTATAGCAGTTTTATAACGACGTCATAAACGTCAACTCTGATATGCCAGTTCATGCAGTGTCGATAATAGTGTTGCAGTGTTGTATATGCAACTATTATTAAAACGCCGCTACACAGTGATACTAATAATTATCCAAAAAAAAATATATAAATTAAACACAATTTTAACGTTTTTAATAATTATGACAGTATTTATTTCATTGCCAGTTTCTTTTTTTGCTAATGACTTTACAGTTTTTTTTAATTATTTTTAACATTTTTCTTTCAAAATATACATTACATATTAATAATAAGAATTACTAAAATAAAATTTGTAAAAATATAGCCAAACGGTTTACTTTTCCATAAAATTAACAATGAAACTTAACAAACAAAAATTTTGCATAAAAAATTTTAATTTAAGAAATTTTTTTTATTGACAATTGTTTTTTAAGAATTTTTTTTATAAAATTTAAATCATTTATTAAAATTAAATCATATATTTGCTTAATTTTATATAACCTAAATATTTTGTTTAACTTTTCAATATAAACTTTTTAAGTTCTTTTTGTTTATTAATAATTTGTGTATAAATTGTATATTTTTTTTTTGTAATTTTGTATTAGAATGGGTGTACGTATGTATGTACATATGTATGTATATTTGAAAAAAAGATCTAAGTGCTATATTTATATCTTAAATGTAGCTTTATAAAAATTGTTGTATTTTTGTAATACTACATACATACATATAAGTACGCAAAAATTACTACTGATATGTCAAAATATAAATAGTTGTTTTGGGAGGTACACCTTCGAAAATAAGCTTTATTCATATTGAAATTTTTATTTTATTTCAGATTTATAAAACAAACGTTCTATAAAAATTTTTTAAAAACCTTTGATGAATTAATAATTTAATCATTAATAAGAGCTTTATGTACATATGTATATAAAATTTATTAATTTAACTGTGGCTGCTTCAGTTTTGATCAGGTTTCGGGACATGTATCGGATTTGTCACATTTTTATGAATTTTAATTTGTAAAAAAATTATGCTTACTTTTGAAGTAGTTTCATATCGTAAGGTGTATAATTTTTTTATATATTTTATTAAATTAACTATAAAAATCTGTAGTATACTTGTTTTTTTTTATTATATTGTTCATATTTCACTTACATCTTTAAATTAATTTTACAAAAAAATTATGTTTAATTTTATTTACTTGGACAAATGTTTTAACATATTGCTTGAAAGCTCTTTATAAGTGAACATAAAAAGTTATTTAAATAAAATAACAGAAATATTTCTAACGTTTTATTTATAGTTTTTGCCATTAGATAAACAAATTTTCAAATATTTTATTTTGTTTATGTTCTCAATATTCCATATAGTCCCCATGCCTTCCAAAAATTACTTTGTTGCAATAAATGTATAATAGTAGATGTAGGTATTCACACAAATCATACCACAAATAAGATTTACATAAAAATAAGTTACATTTATAGATTTTGTGCGGATCAATCCGTAACTTACCATATCTTTCATAAAAACTCCACTTCCGAAAGTGAGTTTAACGAATTTAAATATCTTACAAATTTTGGTATCCAAAAACAAATAAGACTTAGATCCAGAAAAACTTTTTAGGCAACTATGTATATACATATGCAGTAGTTTCCATAAAATAATACCGTGAAAAAAATGCATATAAAATTAAGAATTTTAAATTGAAAAACTCCAAATGAAATTTGAAAGTTTTCAAATAATATTGAAAATTCCAAGTTAAAATTTAGAATATTTTAAATAAAATTGAGAAATTTAATTCTGACGTTTTAACTGAAATTTAGAAAATTTTGAACGAAATTGAAAAACTTCTAAATAAAATTGTTAAAAATTATAATAATTATAAACATTGGTCACAAAAACAAATTAATTAAAATTGAGAAACATTTATATGCCGAACAGTCATTTCTATATCAACTTCCCGTAGTCCCAACAAGCATCTGATAGGTGTAATTGATATCGCAATCCAAACGATTTGATCAAAAGTATCCGAATTCATTCTGGTATATGACAATGACATGCCACAGTCATTAAATTTATTTGTAATTTCATCAATTTCATATTAAAATTATCAATATTAAATAAAAATATTGGATTTTTTTTCTAATTTTCATATTAATAATATCAATAATTTCTAATGTCATATAATGTTAAAATTGAAATTAGTAATGGTTTAGTAGTTGGTTGTTTGAAAAACCAAATTACCAAAACAAACATGTGTTCACATACTGTGAGCGTCAATATAAAGTAAACAGCTAACATTGTTTAAAAAATGTTTTATTTTATATGTACACTACAGGTACAAATTTAAAACAAAATATATTGCATAACGCATATGTAAGTAACTTAAACAAAATATAACTTTTTAACAAAAACTAGAAAAATAATTAACATAAAAAATTATTGAATTTTAACGAAAAAATACCAGATTTTTCGCTTCAAAATAATGTAAACAGTTCTAGTAAAATTATATAAAACATTATTTTTGTTGAAGCCGATAGCTTTAGTTGCTAGTGCTCTAGTTCTTAAGATTTAATGTAATTTTAATTATAGTAAATAAAAATAAATAAATAAACAATAAAATAAATTACTAAATATTTTGTTAGTAGTCCTTTTGCCTTTATCACAGCAAACAATCTTCTACATATAGAATAATCGAGTTATTTTTAGTGAAATCAGACGAAATTTTTTTTCCATTATTCCTGTATTACAGAGTTTAGGTTATCCTTGCAAGAAATATTTCTTTGCCTATTTTTCTTGTCCAGTTATTCTCAATTGTATTGAGAGCTGGGGACTGCGAAGGATAATCTAAAGTTTCAATTTAAAAATTTCTCAATGGGTGTATGCTTAGGATCATTGTCCTGTGAAGAATCCAGTTCTTGTTTTTTTAAAAGTCCAGATAATCTTACTTTTTCATTGTATATTCTATAAATGTTAAGCTAGATTTACACGATTGAAATTTTCTTCAAAATTACTCTTCAAAATGCTTCAAACTCGTGTAAACAGCAAAGTTATTAAATAAATAAATTTTGAAGAAATAACTATTAAATAAATAAATTTTGAAGAAATTTTGCTGTTTACACGAGTTTAAAACATTTTGAAGAGCAATTTTAAAGAAAATTTCAATCGTGTAAATCTAGCTTAAGATTAGCGACCCCTAATGCCACCATACAACCCTTAACCATTACTTTACCGTCTTGGTAACATATTTATTACTAAAGACTTCGGTCTTGCTTCGCCATATTTTTGGGGGTTTTTTACTTCATATATCTTCATTTTCACCGAAATAATATTATTCCAAAAAATTTTAGGCTCATTTTTTTTTTTTAGCGAAATTCAAACGTTTGTTTTGGTTATTGTTTGATATAAAGGACTTCTTACCTTTATGTAGGTAGGCCATTTTGATCTCGCGCTTACAGCTTTTCCAGAAGTTTTCGTAACATTTTCAGCTATTTTTACAGCACTAGATGTTGGGTTAGCTCTTACTCCTCTTACTCCAGTTTTTGTAAGACGTTTTGGTCGTTTTGCACCAGTAAAATATTCTATGTTATTGTGTTTCGTATACATGTCTATAATTTTTTAATTGTATAGTGCTGGCTTCCAACTATTTTAAGCATTTCATGCAGGAAATAACCTTTTCTATGCAAGTCTATTATGATTTTATGTTTGTCTTCCCACTGTAAATTTTTCACTACTTAACGACACAACGTAATCACTTTTATTGATTAATTATAAAACTTGCAATTATGTTGCATGGTTCTACTTTCAAACAAAGAGACATTACAAAAAAATTGCCACTACTTTTGGAATGACAGGTTTTTTTTGGCAAAAAGATGATTTACTTTATTTTGACGCTTAAAAATTGGTCTATTTTAGCAATAAATTAATTAAATTTGTATACGCTTTTGTGTTTGCTTCCTTTTTTTGTGAGTTCAATTTAATTTAATTAACTATGTACAAATCCAATATAATTTTCTAACATAACATTATTTATGTTAATATAATTAATATAATTTTTTTTAATAATGGTGTTTACTTTATTTTGACGCTCACTGTAACTTTAGTTTACAGATTTACTGAACCGAATGGATTTTCATTTATTTGCATATGAAAGCTTAATTTTGTTGTGTTGTTCTTGGTTCAATCGAAAAATTAGTTTTTGATTTGTATGAGAAAAACTAATCAAACTTAACTAGTTTTTTAATAAAAATAAAGCAGAAAATTACTAGTTATTCATTAATATAAAGGGTGATTTTTTAGCAAATTTTTTTTTTTTTGGCAAGACTGTTTATGGCAGCTCAGCTGTTTTCATGTAATATTTTACTGTTAAACATGTTCAGTTTGGTCTATAATTTAACCTTGAATCGACTTACAAATGAACAACGCTTGCAGATTATTTTAATTTTATTATCAAAATTATGCTTGCTTAAGAAAGTGCATCGTGAACTTCTTTCATATAAAATTGTGTTGTGAAGTTCATTTCTGGTTGAATAGATACGCAAACAAGCAAAATTGTCATATTTGGTGTGAAGAACATTCTTGAAGCATTGCAAGAACTGCCAATACATTCTGAAAATGCACTGTTTGGTGTAGATTATGGGGCCGGTAGCATCATTGGACTATACTTTTTCAAACACGACGAAGATAGGAACGTTACTGTGAATGGCGAGCACTACCGTGCGATGAATAATTTTTTTTTTTTTTTTTGCCCAAAAAGGAAAAGCCTAGACTTGTATGAATATGCCACACAGCACACGAAGCAATGGCCCAATTGAGAGGCGAATTTGGTGAACAGTTTGCTTTACGTTTAGGGGCGGTCAATCGGCCACATAAGTAGATCGTGTGATTTAACGTCTTTAGATTATTTTTGGTGGGACTATGTTTAGGCTCATATGTATATATAGGCAGAAGCAAGCAATTTTGATTACATTTACATTAAATCATCTTTAAACATTAAATTATATAGATCCTTCTATTGATCTTGTACATTTCTCTAAATTTTTGTGTGTTTTTTAAATCAAATCCGAAAGCTCTAAAAAAAACACTCTGTACAAATTTTGTTAAAGACATTTGCATGTTATTATTTCACCATCTTAATAGACGATTTTGTTAAGGTTTTTGTTTCTCTAAAACTTTTAAAATATACACATTTTCTTTATGATTTCAGTCTAATGCCAAAGTTCTCAAAAAAAGCTTCTTAAAATGGACAATATGTTACATAATATAAGAATTAATTAATGAAAATACATAATTTTGTGTTTTTATTTATTTAAATTTTCTCATTTTTTTGTAGTTGTTGTTGTTGTTGTTGTAGTGTTTTTAATAATATGCATTTACTCGAAATTTAGTAATAATAATATTTAAAAACAGAAAAATAATAAAGATTATTTATTTAGAAAAAAATAATAAAAATAAATTAATATGTATTTAAAACTAATCAAACAAAGAGTTGTTGCAGTTGCATAGCGTAGTTTAAAAAAATTAAAATAAAGTACATAATAGAATATATATTGAAATAGAAATAGTAGAATAATAGAATAGAATTGTAGTACATATAATTATGAAAGTATGTAAAATAAAAACAAAGAGGAAATAAAATAAAATTTTAATAATAATAATGTTTAATAAGGGTCAATGTTAAAAATAATATAATTTGTTTGTTTATTTGTTTGTTTGTTGCTTTTTCTATAAAGTTTAAAAATGGTTTTGGTTCTTGTTGCAGTTGCGGTTGCTTGTTCTTTTTCGTTTTTTTTTTTTTTTTTGTAATCTATTCATTTGTTGTTGTTGTTGGTGTTTAAATTAAATTTAACAATTAATAATTAAATATGTTTTGTTGTTGTATATGTATTGTTGTATATTAATATTTGTATGTATGTTTGCATTTTTTTTTTATAATAAAATAAATGTTTTTCTCAACTGGGTTTTTTGTTTGTTTTTTTTCTATTTTATATGTATATAATTTTTTTTATTAAATTTTTATAATGTGCTGCTCTCTGAATACAATGGATTTTCTGTTGTTGTTGTTGTTGTTGTAACAACAGCAGTTGCTGGATTTTCTGTTGTTGTTTTTGCTGCTTTTTGTTCGTTAAATATTGTTACAGTTGTTGTTCTTGTTGTTAAATTTTGTTTAATTATTTTGTTGTTTGTTTGTTGATTTCCACTTATATCGGCCTTGTAAAATTGGCTGGGAAGAGACCCTTTTCAGTTGTGCCTTCCTTTTCGCCCATCAACCATCCTTCTTCCTGTAAATTAGAATTGAAAAACTATATTAGAGAAATATGGATGAGTATGGATAGTAGATAGTGTTGATAGTGAGGAACATGCAGCGGGTACAAGCGGGACAAGTTTTTGTTGTTACACTTAAGCTGATATATATTTTATACATTACTATATACAGCAACTCTTTGGACAAAAGACAAACTTTATAATAAAGTGCAACAATTTATATATGTAGTATTTATTGGAAACTAATTTAAAGAAATAACGTCTAAAGTTGTTGTCAGAGTCTTTTAAATACATATGTAGGTACAAAAACAAGTAAGAAAGTATAGTCGGTTAAGCGCAACCATATAATACCCTACACCCGGTAAATGTGGAAAAATATTTTTCAGAAATGGGCGCTGTATGGACCAATCATACACAAATTTTGCAACCTGGCTTATGTTCATATAAATTTTATTCCGATGTAAACACTTTTAAAATATTTATATATGTTAAAGTGATTTAATAATAATTATGGACCGACTATAAAAAAATTAGGTGTTATGATTTCTATATACATACATATGTATATGAGACTTATTTGCATTATTTCATTTGGATACCAACATTTTTACGAGATTTGTACTCGGTAAAGTGATTTTCGGAAGTGAGCTTTATATGGGAGCTACATATGGTCAATTATAGACCGATCAGCACAAAATTTGTAGACGTAATTAGGCTACATGTACGGCTACATGTACATGATATTTATGGCGACATTTAAATTAAATTAAATTTTGGTTTTTTGATCGAGCTCGAAAAAACTTTTTATTTTATAAATCAAATATTTAACGGGTCCGCCATTTAACATTGTTTTTTTTCAACTAATGCTTATTTCGTGAATGGTAACACTTAGCTTAGCTCTTAGCTCTGATTTGATAGAAAATTAGTTTTATCCTTCCGCTGAACGAATATGGTTGTGTATACGCTTGTCTTCGCTTCAAATGATATTTGTATGGCGGCTAGGTGAAATAAGGGACCGATTTCAACTTATTTCAATCCCAATCGCCCTTGGGCCAAACAAATATTATGTAACAAATTTTTATCGAAATATCTTGCGAGCTGTACTTTGCGCACAAGATGTACATGGACAACTAGCCAGCCAGACGCACGAACGGAAATCGTTAAATTGTGTCAGTAAGTGATTCTGAGTCGAGCGATATACTTTAAGTCGGATGTTGGACTAATATTGGACTTACCGTTACAAACATCAGCACAAATCCAATATACCCTTCCCACTATGTTCCTGAAGGGTATAAACATTAAGCTCAGCTTAATAACTACATATATCACACCCAAAAAGATTTTCAGATTGTTTATCATAACTTCTACTAGTATAGTTTCTTTTAGTGTTTCCTTTATTCGGTAATAAATCAGAGACGAATCTTTAGATATTTAACTGAAAACTATATGTTTTACATGAAAGTTATAACGCAAGTTTTGTTGATATTGTTTAGTCTTACAGGTATTTTGTAAGAGTAAACAGCAGGAACATTTTGAAATACAATAAACATTTAAGATTTCATTTGTTGGCTTATTAGTAGTAGAAGCTTTAACATCTGTTAAAATAAATTAAAATGAATTGAAAACAGCATAAAATTATGTAAACGTTCTCTATAAAAATGGTGGATCTGTAAAAACTACATTTTTCCTTTTCAGACGAGATCCATTTTCGTTTTTCTGGTTATGGCATACAGCAAAATTGCTACGGTGAATTACGGTCATATTATTGATGATATACTGTGAGCATTACAAGTATTTATAGATAACTATAGCAGAATACAACTCATTAACAAAAACTAGAAAAATAAGGAACATAAAAAGAATAATCGAAAAAGAATAAAGGAAAAGTATTACATTTTGCGGGTCAAAATAAAGTGAACGTGTACGTGTAAAACATTGTATTCAATATTTGTAGTTTGTAGTTCTATTGCCTTTATCACAGCAGACGATCTTCTAGACATAGAGTCAATGAGTTTTTTTTTAGTGAAATCAGGCGAAATTTTGTTCCATTCATCCTGTTTTTTTTACTACCTTTACGTAGACCCTGCAATAAATCTGTATTTGCCTAATTTTTTTGTTCATATATTCCCACATTCCTTTCCTTTTTCATTGTAGATTCTATAAATGTAAGATTACCGACCCCTGATGCCGACATACAACCCCAGACCATTACTGATTTATTACTAAAGGTGAAAAGAATATTATTCCAAAAAATTTGAGGGTCGTTTTTATACCCTTCACCTTCATGAGAAGGGTATATATAAATTTGTCATTCCGTTTGTAATTTCCACAATATAATTTTCCGACCCTATAAAGTATATATATTCTGGATCCTTATAGATAGCGGAGTCTATTAAGCCATGTCCGTCTGTCTGTTGAAATTTTCTGAAGTCCCCAGATATCTTCGGGATCCAAATCTTCAATAATTCTGTCAGACATGCTTTCGAGAAGTTTGCTATTTAAAATCAGCAAAATCCATCCATATATAACGGAGATATGAGCAAAAATCCGAGACAACCTCTTAAAATTTCATCAAAAAAACTATCAAACAAAGTGTATTAATATTGTTACGAACAACTTTATCAACAGATGGCGTGTTTATCTACATACAACTTGTTTAGCATTTGTAGTAGTTTTGATTTATAAACATTATTGTTATAAACTCTTATAAATATAGCAATATGGCGTTTTAACGACTTTGGCTGAATATTCTAGACACGAACATTCTAGTATCTTAGTTTCGAACCTTCCAGTTTATTGTGAGTCATTGTTGTGTAAACATCAAAGTGTTCGAAAACTTTAAGTGTATTCTTAAACCGTAATATAAGTGTGTAAAAAGACAGTGTGTTAATTTTTAATTGTGTTTGTGTACATTTAAATAAATAAAGACTCGTTATATTTTCTGCAAACTACTTGACGCTTTTATTTTGCAATTAAAAAGAATCCGGTTTATATAAAAGAAATAAACCACCGTTTTTTTAAGGTAAAAACGTAACAATATAATATATATATATGTACGTATGTATACATATAATATAATTTAGCATCCACAACAAATGGTATATAAGATTCGGCATAGCCGAATATAGCACTATTACTTGTTATATACATATATTTTTTTTTCGAAATTTGGTTCATTTTGGTTATTCTTTGATATAAAGAGTTTCTTATGTTGCACTCTACCATGTAGGCCATTTTTATACAAAGATCTTGTAATCGTTCTCGCGCTTACAGGTTTTTCAGAAGTTTTCGTAACATTTTCAGCTATTTTTACAGCATTAGATGCTAGGTTTGCTCTTACTTCTCTTACTATAGCACTTACTTCAGTTTTTGTAGTTTTATTCCAAGCAAAAGTAATTTTTGATGATTGCAAACATAGATGTCGCCATATGACAACCCGTTTTCATACAATTGCCAACAATTTGGACAATTTGACAACAAAAATGACATAGTGAAAACCAAGCATAACCCTGGTTGTTCGTCTACAGTTCAGTAGACCAAACCATCAGGTTATACACGAATTTTTATCACATTTTCGAAAAAAATAAAAAACGCACCGAAATAGAAAAAAAATTTTTGCAGCGTTGAATGAAATTTTACTCAAACAGGTGTATTTTATTGTAGAACGATTTTTTCTCACACTGAAACAAAAAGTTGTGTTGAATTGGCTTTGGTGCCACCAAAAATTAAAAAGCTCACCAAAATTTAAAAAAAAGCGCACCGCGCACCAATTAAAGAATTTTTCGCACCAAAAATTTAAAAAAGCACCAAAAATGGTGCGAAACGTTTATGCTAATGTTTACTTTATTATGACGCTTAAAATTTGGTCTATTTTAACAATAAATCCATTAAATTTGTATACGCTTTTGTTTTTGATTCGTAGTTTTTGTGACTTCAATTCTAGTAATAACTATGTACATACATATATAAAAATGCAATATAATTTTCTAATATAATATTATTTATATTAATATAGTATGTAATTAAGCTTTTCTTTTAATAATATGATGTTTTGTTTCGATTTTGACGCTCACAGTAGTTATCACTGACATGTGGTTTTAACAGGATGGTGCCACTTGTCACACAGCCAGCAAAAAAAGTAATTTATTGCAAACCAAATTTCCCGATCGCATAATTTCACGAAATTGGTCGCCTGGATCAAGTGATTACATTTTGTTAGCTTTTGGTAAATATAAAGATTATGCAGAGCCAATAAAATCGATGACAGCCTTAAAACTCAAAATTCCTGACGTGATTAACGAAATAGAGACGCCATTTAGCCAACATGTGGTTGAAGATTTTAATAAAAGAATCAACAAACATATGCGTAGCCATGGAGTACATCTATCCGATATAATTATTTATTTAAAATTGTCAAAAATTACTCTTTCTTTCATATAAATTCTTTGCTTTATTTTGTTTTGAATAACAAATCTGAATTAATATCTGAACTTATTTTTACAAAATCATGCAATTTCTTCCGTTTGTGTAGAATCTGACAACTCTTATAAAGGTCTAAATTTACAATAATTTTACATGTTTAATTAATTAATTTTCTTTACAAAACTTGTAACGCACACAGCTTATTTTAGTTGACTTAAAGACATCATACATTTACAATGTACATAAAGTAATTATACATAATTAGCCTAGCACAGAAATCATAATTACCTGATCTTCAGGATCATCATATTCAATAACACGTATAATATCACCGACTTCAAAGCTTAATTCATCAACATCTTCCTTGACATAGCCATAGGTAGCCTTGACACGATAAAGAACGCCTGGTGGCAAATCGGTAGTAGTGGCATCTAAATTAAATAACAACAAAAAATGAAAATAAACAAATAAAGAAAATTAATTTCAAAAACAATTTTTCAATTAACAAATCAATACGGAATTGAATTAATTGAACATACAAGAAAAAAATAAAACAAGTTGAAATATTTGGCAAAACATTTAAAAGCGTAATTTTTGTTTTTTTTTTTTTTTTTTGGTTTATACCGAAATTGTTTCATATATTTTCTTTGGTTAAGGTTGACTGAAACAGATTCAAAATACAAAATGTCTTTTAATTTTTTTAGTTCAACAAAACGTAAATGGAACAGACATGCTGGTCACTCTTTTGCAGTATTTTAGTAGTAACTAGTAGTTTTTTTATTTGTTAATTTAGCAAATAGTTGGTGTTAAAATCTTTTGTTTGTTTGTGTTATAATTATTAGTTATAATTAAAAACGATCATTCTAATGAAGTATTTAGATGAAAAGAGAGAGAGAATGAGAGAGATGAGACATGACGAAAGTTTCAAATGGGAGATAAAAAACTTCTTTGATGAGAGTCCAAAAAACCCATGAATTACAGTGGGTTAAAAAGTCAACTTGTAAACACCGGCCCTTTTTGGAAATGCATCACTGAGCTGCATCTGATGCGCAGTACGTTCGGAAAATCAAGAGTTAAAATTACTGCAAATGTATTGTGTCCTAAAATGCAACTGTAAAGCAGCTGATACGCAAACAACTAAAACAAGCATCACAAAAATAACTGATGCAATAAATGAGCATCAGCTGATTTGCATTAGCATCTCAAACTATTCACAGATGCGCATCAGATGCGTTTCCTAAGAAGCCCACTTTAAATACTTAATTGGTTAGCGCATTTGATCATTAAGCATGAGTTGGTATTTGTAGCCCGGGTTCGATTCCCAGCCGCTGCCACTCAAAACAACATCAGTTTCTGATAATTATTAGTTTTCTTTCTTTCCATCATAACTTATATGTATATATCACAGCGCCCTCCTTTGGTGGTATAGCATTCAATAAATAAGTAAAGAAAGGCTATAAAATCAAGCTTTAAAATTAATGCGCCTACTCACCACCAGAGGTGCTGCAATTCTGCACTAAAACAAATATAATGCGCAATTGCAGAGTTGAGATATAAAACTTTCTTCTACTTTCACCACCTTTACTTCTTCAATCTATCCCCTTTACAAAGAAAGTAACGCAATTTATATATGTATAGGCATATTAATTGAATGAGTGTTATTCTCTTAAAAACAAAAAGAAAAAACGAAGTGTCAGGTTCAAAAAAGAATTGAACATATCTGATCAGCTAATATGTTTAACAAAAGTTAATAAATAAGTTACGGTTTAATAAATATTTTAAATGATTTTGAATATTGAATTACAAAAACACTTTAACAAACTTCCACAATTTAATTAGGTAAAATAATTCAATTCAATTCAATTTTTATTATAATTTAATATGTAATTGTAATTGTAATTCAAAACTTATATTATCCCTGAAGAAGCTATCCATTGTGATAGCGAAATATCGGAAATTAATATATATAAATAAAATAAAATATTTGTATATAAAATGCAATTGACCTTATTGCTTGAAAGAAGAAGAAACTATTAAATATTAAGAAAGGTCAAATAAACGAACTAAAATTATAATTTAATATGTTACATTTCAATTGTGTATAATTAGTTGTAAAGAGTTCAAGATTAATATCTTTTTCTACTTAATTATAATATATTTCGATTAATAATTATTATATATACATGACAAAATTATATAGGAGGTAAAAATTTATCAAAACCCTATTTAAACCTATTTTATATATATATATATTTTTTTTTTTTTTGAAGATTATTTTTCACATTATTGTAATGGCAAGCAATACAGTTAAAGTCTAAAAACCAAAACCCTGATTTGTTTTGCTTCAAGCCGGAGAGAAAAAACAAAGAGAATGAAAGGGGGTCCTGATTCTCTTCATTCAATTCAATTGTCAAACCAGAATTTTTACATAATTTAATGCTATTTTCGACCGAATTTGAAGACATTTTAACAATTGTTAAATCATTTACTAATAATAAGTCAGCAAATAAAATCTTAAAACGTTCATCTTATTTTAAAATGCCGTTGTAGTCTAAAAACCAAAATCCTGATCTGTTTTGCTTTAAGCCAAAAAGAAAACACAAAGAGATAGGGGGTTTCCTTCTTCTCTTTAATTGAATTGCCAAACCAGGGTTGGGAAACATGGTACAATTGTACTTTTTTTTGTTACATTTTAGACACAGTTGATACCGTGGTACTACCACGTGACATTTGGTACAGTTACAAAATACTGTTGCATCAAAATCTGCTATTTCACATAAAATGGATAAATATATGATTTAAGTTACCATTTGTGTAATAGTGCAAGCCCAAGACTTACCAAGATTTTACTAAATGAACATGAACATTTTGGAACTGATATCCATACGATCTTTAAATATGCATCTATAAGATGGTTATCACAACTTGAAATTGTTGGTATAATTATCGAGCATCTGAGATATTAAATCAAATTAAATGATTTTTAAGTGTATCGAAAAACTATAGCTTAAAATTTAGTTAATCAGGATTTAAAAAACATTAGAAGTTAATATACATATTCTTAAAATGATAAATCTAGTACTTATGGAAATGCAATCGAAGTATGCACGAATATATAGGCAATTTCACGTCAAGTGATCGATGTCTTCCGATTTGGATTACCAAGGTTAGTAGGCCAGACACAAATTTTCAGCTCTATCAGTCAAAAACTGCCGGAGTTAGAAGGGATCGAAGTTGGATATTTTGGTAATTTTTTTTAAATGAGTGTAACTTTTACCTATTGGTCCTAGCAAAAATTGTCCAAAGGACTTTAGATAGCTATTTCTTCAATCATTCCAAAAATATTTTTTTTTAATTTAAAAAAAAAAATTAATTTTTTTTTTAAAATGGGCCCTTTTTTTCCTCAAAAAAAAGCTTATACTATTTCCTTTAAGGCCTTTACAAAAATATCCTTTGATAATTTTCTTCCTGGAACACTATCAAATATCACCAGAAGTTAGATTGTGATTCTTCGAAGAAGTATTACACCGTATACTTTTTTTATCACTTGCAATTAATCCACCATTATAAAGCCTTTTTGTATTTCTAGAGCTTTGATTTTTAAGTCGATTTAATTAACTGAAATATTGTGTGATATTCCTTTTGTCGAGAAATGCAAGAGCAATTGTTGAAAAAGCCTTTGCATGCTGAACGTGTTACAATATGGTGCTTTAAGTGGTCTGGAGGCGTGATTAGGCCTTCTATTGGTTTCACTGAATGAATCCCAAAGCGAGAGATGTTAACAATTATATTTTGTACAGTTATGAATGATATGGATGTCACTGACAAGTTGTTTTAACAGGATGGTGCCACATGACAAACAGCTGCCGAAATAATGAATTTATTGCAAATCATACAACACGAATTTCACGAAATTCATTTAATTGGGCGTCCTGATCATGCGATTTAACACCACATAATTACTTCTTGTGGGACTATGTTAAAAAAATATAGCCTATGTAGAACCAATCGAATCGTTCCGTGATGCGATTAACGTAATAGAGCTACCATTTTGTCAAAACATGATTGAACATTTTGACAAAAGAATCAATATCGGTGTAGTAGTCAGGAGGTCAACAGTCCTATATAATTCATTTATACTAGTCCAACCTTACTCTTTACAACACAATAAAAAGAAAACGTTGATGAACGTTAAAAATCGATTTAGTATAAAAAATTCAACCAAGTCATTAAAAGGTTTTATTAAATAAATAATTTTTAATGAATTCATGATTTTTAAATTTGTTTTTAATAATAAAACTTATTAATAATTTTCATAGTTAAATTATTTTATTGTTTTTTGTTTTTACAAATACGAGTATATAGACATTTTCTCTTAATAGATGATTTTATAACCAAATTTTCGTTGAGTGTTATTTTAGTAAGATAATAATGAAGAACTGTGAGTGAGGAGAAGTGTATATGTTGTATAAATTAATAAAAAGAGGAGTAAAAAATTATAAAGTACCACAACCAATTCAGAAAAACACTTACTGTACAAAGTCTGCAACCATTTTGTTTGATTTTTAAGTTTTTTTTTTACAAAAGCAGAGAAATTTTTCAAAAATCTATAGAAAAAAAAAAATAATAATTTTCACAAACTTTATAAACAACTGTTAAAAACTCGGACACTCGCAGGGTTTGACTAACACTAAAGATCCTTAAACTAGTGTTTACGGATCGATAATCCCAACATCAAATATTTCTAGTCGCATTCATTTCAGTTGTGTTAAATTGTAGCACAATAGAAATATTGTAAGATATTTATGAGCATTAGGAGCTGGACTTTTATGAGAGCTGTGTTGATACCAGATTTAAGTATGATTAGACAGAAAACTTTTATTTTGGTTTTTATGTCAGCTCGTATTTTTTTATTATGTATCAACTTTTGGAAGGCTAAAGATAATTAACGAACTTGAACCTTGTATCAAATTAAGGAGTGCACACGAAAAAAATGGTACTTATGTACCATAATAAAATTGAAACTAATTAGTGAATTGTTTTACAGTTATTGTAATATTAATTAATATTTGTTAACTAATGCCCAATACAGTTAAGTTGGGCGGTTAACGAAACAATTTAACAAATAGGTTCCTTTTATACAATGACAATTCTATTTGGATGTTACCACTCAAAATATATTTGATGTAATCAACGAAATAGACATCACATTAACATAGAAATCACATTTTGTCAAAATCAACATCTGCATTCATGGTTGTGTTTTATTTTAAAAAACAAAGTTCTCATAGAAAAAAACCTTTAGCTTTTTGTTTTGAGTGGCTTTCTACCTACTATTTAGTAACTAAAAAGAAATTCATTTAAACCCTATAGTGGAAGGACAATGTAAGCGTCATGCGGCCGCGAGTGGCAACAGTATTGCCAGTGAATACTTTAAGAAAATTTTGTATGAAAATTTTGTCTTAAAGCACACTTCAAGCCTACTTTATTTTTTATAAATACGGCAGTAAAAGTTTTGTTTTTTTTTTTAATTTGTTCAACTTTGCCGCTTTAAACGATGTTGCCATACACATATACATTAGGTGGCCCCGTTTGTATGGAGAAAAAAAGATATCGATGTTCCCGACTAATATAAAAATGTGATTCATTTTCTCAATTTTTTTGTCCTGTGCTCAATATTTGATGAGCTAGACACAGGATAAAAAGGTCCTTTTTAGAGGTTTTTTGATTTTTTTTTCACATTTCTTCCAAAGGAACTATATGTAAGTTTGGTATCATATGAAAGGTCTTTCAGAGGCGCATTCAATGGGTTATCAAAAATAAAAAAATAAATTTAAATTCAAAAATTTTGAAAATTTCAGACAAAATTTAAGTTTTTTTTTATTTTTTCATAGAATTTACTTAAATAAATAGTTGAAATTTCTTGATTATAAACATCGTGCAATTTAACCCAAATGGTTTTTCTTGTTTTTTTTTAAATTCTATCTATTTAAATTAATTTTATAATAATTTTTTTAAACATAAATTCTTCCCTATCTGACAATCTCTGTTAACTCAATTCGTTAATGTAATAGGTATTAAATAATTAATAATATAAAGCAATATTCTCCATGTCCAAACGGACTCTCACCAATAGTTTGGAGAATTTTGCATCATTTTCTATTCTAAAAAAGTATACAAAATCAATTAAAATAAATTTATTAAAAAAATTTATACAATATCTACATCAGCCATTTTTGTGATGCTTGTTTGCTGTTTTTTTGTGCATCATCTGCTTCAGTGATGCATTTTAGAACACAATGCATTTACAGTGATGCAACCTTTTGCTACGGCACAAGCCCTAATGTTTGCATTTGTACTTGTTGTACACATAAAATATCGACTAAAGTGAACAAAACAAACATAATAAATAAAATCTATTCAGGTTTTCAAGACAAGGTCTTGACGAAAGAATACGAACTGAAGAAAAAGGAGACAACATGTAAAATAAATTGAAAATGAAAAAATGATATTTACAGCAAATTTCGAACCACCAGTACCACTGGTTAAAGATTGATGTTTAACTGTTGGCTAGCAGGCACCGCAATGGTGCAGAGGTTAGAACACAAAGAATTCTGATGAGAGAATGTGGTGATTCTCGAAACATGTAAATTCAACCGAGGTTCGATCAGCAGCTCAGCCAAGAAAATTATCAATAAAAATTTTAATAAATATTTTTTCATGTTGTAAAAACAATTCTTACCTTCAGTTAATTTAATGAAAATTAAATTTAATGATCTCATGCCTAACTAAATAAATATATCAATAAAAAAACTTAAATTTTGTCTGAAATTTTCAAAATTTTTGAATTTAATTTTTTTTTTAATTTTTGATAACCCATTCTTTTATAGAATACCAAATTTACATATAGTTCCTTTGGAAGAAATGTGAAAAAAAAATAAAAAACCTCTAAAAAGGACCTTTTTATCCCTTGATCCAGCTCACTAAATATTGACCTCAGGACAAAAAAAAAATGAGAAACGTAGTCTTAAAATGAATCAAATTTTCATATTAGTCGGGAACATCAGTAACTTTATTTTGGGGCCACCCTAATGTACATATATAAGATGTGACATACATGCATATGAGTTTAGTTAAAATATTTTTTCCATTTTTTAATACATGTACACAATAAAAAACTTTTATTTAAGAATTTATTTATGTAAAAACAAATCAATTTAATTTTTTGACATTTGCCGCTTTAAATATGCCGCGCACATTTGCAGCCGATTGCCGCCCGCGTCCGAATACCGCTTACATTGGCCTTCCACTAAACCGAAAAATTAATCGGCTAAAAAATCAATAAACTAAAATTTACTATTAATTTACAAAAAAAAAAAATATTTATTTTAATTTTATAGTATAACATGTTTATATAATTTGGTGCCCCCTAAAGTAACAACGCGTAATTGCAGACTTCATAAATCCAGTTTTATTCGTTTTAAACTTACAAATATTTTTGAAGGAACAGTTTTACTGTATTCTTAAATATTTTTCAATACAATATAAATTCTATTAATTATATTAAAATCTTGTAACACCTTGCAAATTCCATAATCTATGTTTTTCTTTCATTCGTTTCGTTTTCGGTATGTGGTCAAAATATGGTATTAGGCCAATTTTTTGCCTAATCCGAAACCGAATACATACTCATTCGGACTCTACTTATTAGTAACTAAAAATCGTGTAATAAAGTTTGTGAATAACTATAAAGTTTCTTTTTCGATAATTTTTCTAGAATTAGAAATTTAGATCCATTTACAACAAACTATGTAACTAATTACGTAAGTAAGTATATGTATAAGTATATACAGATAATAGATCCCAGTAAAATAGCAGATTGTATAGCGACTTCTCAGCTACATGCCAACAAAAATTTCAAACTCAGTTCGCAAACTGATACTGAAATCATGGCTTGAGTTGGGTAAATAAAACACATCTACTCACCCTTGGGTAAATCGTAGATTTCTTCATTATCATCGTCGTCGTCAACGTCACCAAATGGATTTTTACTTGGTTCAACTAATTTTTTTCTAGTACTAGTAGTTTTATTTCGATTTTTATCATTGATTAAATGATCTTTACCTAATTTTGTTTTATTCGATTGTTCGTCCTCTTCGATTGCGCTTGCGATTTTTGCTGTTTTATTGTTGCCATTAGATGTTGTTGTTGTCGTCGTTGTTGAAGTTTTGCCATCATTTACCGTATTGGCATTACCATTTGTAGCATCATTGCCATTCATTTGTTCGGTGTTTTTCACTTCCGGGACAGCGGTTGCTGTAACTTTGGTGGCGGCAGCCTCCGTTTCAAGTGCATTATTCATATCCACATCGTCTTTGGTTGTTGAACTCATTGCTGTTGTTGTTGTGGTCGATGTCTCGGCAGTGATCTTCTCCACAGTGGCTAATGTTTTTGACGGCGCGTTCATGTTGTTAATTTCTTTCACTACTGACGATGTGTTTGGTGCTGTTAGTGTATTGGCATTGGAACTATTTAATTGTGTTGATGCTTGTTCCATTTCATTGTCCGTTTCCTTAGTTGCCATTGCTGTGGTCGTTTTCGGTATCGTTGTGGTGGCGCTTTCAATAGATGTGGCATCATTTGCTAAATTACCCGATGCCGTACTACTTGTTTCCATTTTGCTCATACCACTAACACTGGCTTCAACATCACCATCACGCAGTAGTTCAGCGGACAATTCTGGTGTTGGAGAAACATTATCAAGTCTAGATTCTTGTGTAGAAGAAGAGCTCGATGATGGTGCTATATTTTTTTTTTTTTTTTGTATATGTTTGTTGTTGTGTTTGGTTTTTGTATATTTTTAGTTTTTCAATATGATTATGCATGTTTTGGTGCAATTTGGTTATTGTATTTGTATTTATTTATTTGTGTATGTATATTTTTTTCATATTGTTATGTTGGTTAAATAAATTTTATTATTTTTTGGTTTAATCATTCCAATAACAACAAAATATTATGTTATAAAAAGAATTTATAGAAGAGAACACAATAAATTTACAAATAAAAATTTTCAAATCCAACCAAAAAAACAACACGAAATTTTGTACGAATCAAAAATTTAAATTAAAAAAAAAGAAAAAAGAAAGAACAAAAATATAGAAACTCAGCTCATGCATTGTTAAAGAAAAGTTGTATTATTTTTTTGTTTTCGTCTTAAGAACTAAATTAAAATTTGATTTTGTATTCATGCATTTTGCAAAAGAAGATAGTGGAATTATTTTATAAAGAACCCCTCATTAAAATACATACAATACCAAGTTTAATTTCAGATCTTTTTTTGATTTTAAATTAAATTAATACACAATAAAGTTTAGGGAGCGCAGTATATAAAAAAGCAAGAAGCACTAACATATAAAAATTAAATTAAGTTTTCGAATTAGAATTGATTATGGATTCTATTCTGAATATAAAGCCAGGTTACATTGTTGAACCTACATTTTAATACACATATTTATTATTGCCTTTTTGCTATCCTTCGCAATATTTGTTAAGTTTTTGTTCAATTCTGATCATAAAAAAGCGAATATTTTTAGAGAATGCAACTAATAATTGTAATAAACTATTTACATAGATTTGTTATTGCCTTTTTTCTATTCTTCGCCATATGTTTTAACTTTTTGTTCTATTCTGATCATAAAAAATCGAAAATTTTTAGAGAATGCAACTTATATTTTAAGAATAATACAAAATAACAGAAAAGAAAACTTTAACATGAACTGTTAAGTTAAACCAAATAGTTATGTATTTTGAAATCACATCTTATGCAGTTTATTTTCTTGCAAAAATATTGCCTTTTTTTTCTTGCCCTTTACTTGTTCTTTTTGCATTTCCTTCTTGAGTTCCCCTAATTTTTTGTACAGTAAGTTAATATTGGCTTTTTTACAACTTTCCCTGGTGATCATAAAAAATGCAAAATTTCTAAAAAAAAAAAATACAATTTTTTAATAACAACATTAGGTAAAAGGAAGACAATTGCTTTTAGATAAGAAAATGCTATTCATATAAATTTATGAAGCTGGACCAGGGTAAATTTTAAAATCTTGGTTTTTAAAGATCGAGTAGAGAACTTCAAGACAATATAAACATCTTTCAAATCGAAAGAAAAACAAAAAATATAAGGCTTTTTAAAGTTATAAAGTTGCCTTTATTTAGGCCGTCACAGCGCCGCTATGTAAGGTTTGTGGGTTTCTTTTTCATTACTTAAATACTCGACTGCTTCTTGGCTTGGTTACAGTAATTTGCTTCACATAATTTGCTATATGGTCAAGAAGATTGATTTTGTTTTGTCGCCAACAAAAATAGAAATTATTTATTATTTTTAGTTGAACTGTTAATTTTTGAAATTTTTTGGAATTCTCTTTAGTCAGGCTCAAGTTCATTAAATTTAATTTTAATTTAAGTTTTACAACTTGAAAAAACAATTTTTTTTTATTTGATAATTTTTCTTGGCTTGGAAATTAGTTTAATTTGACAGCGACGAAAATATCAGCATGGACAACAACCTTCAGTCATGTTGCCTGCTGTCGTCAATATAGTCACTCTTATATAAACGTGTATATTTTATTTTTGACATATTGTAGTCGGTAGCCTGCTGTCTCGAATGTGTTTAATGCTTGGTTTTCACTATGTCATTTTTGTTGTCAAATTGTCCAAATTGTTGGCAATTCTATGAAAACGGGTTATCATATGGCGTCATCTATGTTTGCAAACATGATTGAAAATTCTCTTTAGCCATTATGTTATTTAAAAAATTCGAAGAACAAATTTATTTTTTATTAAAACGTCAGATTTCGAGATCAGCTGCTGACTATGTAGCTGTCGTGTTCAAAGTAATTAGTGTAGCCTACTGTCTCGAATGTGTTTAATGCTTACCAGAAGAAATCAAACAGAAGTTAATGCTGTTATAAAAATGAAAAATTAGTTGAAAATCTCTAAAAAAAATTTTTTTATTGTTTTATATTTGAAAATTGTAGTAAATTAATTACGGATTAGGCTGATTGTTATGTTGAATAATAAGTAACAATTTGTGGTTCAAAAGTATTCAAACTCTTTTAACATTTATGTGACGTAATGTTATGTGAACGAACAATGCTTTAGGTTTTAAAATAAAACAATTTGAAGAAATTAAAATTGTTAAAAAAGAGAATCTGCTGCAGTTCTTTTTATTTAACTTGAAGTTAACATTAAATCTCATTTTAGTTATAAAACAAATTAAAGTTTAATGTTATTTATTAAAGGTTTAAACCATTATTTTTGTTAATACCCCAAAAATATTTGACACAATTTCATCAAAAAAACCTCTATACTACAAAATTAGTTTATAGCAATTTGAAACATGTAAACTTTAAATGAAATTTATTTTTGTACAAGATACATGATTTTTTAATGTATTTAAAAGAAAGGAAATATAAATTATCTACATCTGTTTTGAACTAAACTTTTGGTATGTATTTTAAATCGGTTGATATGTATGTAGCTACTAAAGAAAAGAAAATAAATCAATATGTATTTTTAAATTGCCAAAACTAAAAAAGAAAATATACAGAATTTATAAAAGAAAGAAAGATTTCAAAGACACACACAAATATAGATAGAAAAAAGGGATACCAACAATAGAAACAACGAATTTAAATATTTAAATGAACAATTTTAGAATTACAATTTTTAAATAGAAAAGAATTTTGATTTTTAAGGTTAAAACTTCGAAAAAAGTTCAAATCATTTTGTTTGAATTTAAAATTTAAACTTAACTTAACTCTAAATTTTAGATAAAAATAAATTTCTTGAATTTATTTATATTTCAATATTAAGTTAAATCTGTAAAAATCTATTAATTTATATGTTTCAAATTCATATTTCGAATAAGTTTTTTTTTCAAGATTCGTACAGTTTTACCCCCTTATTCATAAAAACTTACAACAGGTTTATAACAGGTTAATAAAGCAAATTTCCATACAAAATTTGCTTTATCCATTTCCATTTCCATTTCCAATTTCCATACAAAATTTGCTTTATCCTGTTGTAAGTTTTATGAATAAAGGCATTAAAATTTAAATTAAAAAATTCACTTGTCAATATCCCTTAAATGAAAGATCAAGCCAACCAAAAGAACTAAAGCAATCAAAATGTAGTTTAAAATCAATAAAATAAATAGTTTCTCTTTCTACAAGAATTTTAAAACATTCCTGTTTTTGATTCGATTATTATTTGTGTTTAAAAATTAACTAAATTATTGATTAAAATATTGCATATATTGTATGTATAATATAATAATTTATAACTGAATAGTTAAACTTAAAAAAAAAACCGAAAACAAAATATGGTTGATGATAATAAATAAATAAATAGATTTATGAATCTTCTATTTAGCAGTTTTGAGCAATTTAAAAATAAATAAAAAAAAAGGAATAAAGAAAAAGCGAAAAAAATATAAAGAAAACAAAATCAAATTTTAAAAATTATTACAAAAAAATTAATTAATTTTACTAAAGTAACGGAAAAATAGAAATACGAGGTTAATTTCAAATCAAATCGAACTAAAGTAACAACAAAAATTGTAATATTGTTGTAACAAATTTCATGAGAAATAAAAAAATAAAACAACACGTAAAAATTCAAAACACAAACGAAAGGCTACTTACGATTAGCAGAACCATTAGTATTTTGATATTGATTGTTGCTGTTGGTGATATTGGCATTATTCATTTGTTTAACTGGTGACTGTACAGGACTGGCAGATTTAATGGCGTTCACTACTAAAACAAAACAAATATTATAAATGGAAGTTGTTAATAACTATTTGAATTTCCTCTATATTACCTGTTGCTTTTCTAAGAGTATTTGAGCCGCGTTGTGATTCTGTAGCCAATTTATCAACAATAGCCTCTAATTCCGAGTAAATCTGTTAAAATTTCAACATTTTTAATTTAAAATGTTTAGTTCCTAGTATGTTTAATGAATATTTAGCATACCTTGGCTGTTTCATTGTGAAAAACTTGTTCTGTTGCGAATAGAGTTTGCAAATTGGTTACCAAAAACAATATTCTTGAGTCATACAGAGCTGGAAGTTCATCGTGTAATTCCGTATTTAATAGTTCATATGTACGACGTGCTTCTTCCAATTGTTCCCGGCCTTTGGTTAATTTAACATCGTCCTTACGTTTATTGGCATTGGCTTGTAGACTTTGGAACGAATGACGTTGACCATCGTAGTCGATCAGTTTTCTATTGCGTTTTTCAACTTTTTTCTGAAATTATTTGAATTAAAGAATTATTAATGGAAATTATTCATTAATTTCTATTGGAAATTCTAGGCGAAATTTAGATTTTTTTTTTTGAAATTAAGAATATATCTATTCGAGCTTGAAACGTTTTTTACGAAATTAAGCATTTGTATTCGAAATCAAGGATTTCCGTTTGAATTCAAGAATTTCCATTCAAACTTAAGAATTTGTATTCGAAATTAAAGATTTCTATTAGAATTTGTATTCGAAATTAAGAATTTCTATTCGAATTTATGAATTTCTATTCGAAATTAGGAATTTCAATTCGAAATTTTAGACTTTCTATTCGAAATTAAAGATATCCATTCGAAAATTACGAATTTCTATTCGAAAATTAAAAATTTATATTCGAAATTAAGAATTACTATTCAAAATCAAGGATTTCTATTCGAAAATTAAAAATTTATATTCAAAATTAAGGATTTTTGTTCCAATTTATGAATTCTATTCGAACTTAATAGTGGAAGGATAATGTAAGCAGCATGCGACCGCGAGCGGCAACAGTATTACCATTGAATAAAAGTTTTGTTTGTTTACAAAATTATTCATAAAAAAAAAAAACTTGAAGTATTGAAATTCATATAATCTGGCAATGCTGTGATAACGGACTCGCGACAAAGTTGAATTTAAGATTGTTATTTTTTTAATAAGCTAAAATGGCCTATGAATTTTTTTGTTCAACTTTTTTTTTGCCGCTTAAAACGATGATGACATACACATGCACATAATATGTGACATATGAGTTTACTTGAATAAAAATAAAATGGAAAAAATCGACGACGAAAAATTAATTTCAGAATTAAAAAAAATAAATTATTATTTATTTTATTTATGTAGTAAATAAATCAATTTAATTTTTTGACATCTGCCGCTTTAAATATGCCGCGCTCATTTGCCTACCTACAAAAAGTGGCCAAAAAACAGCTGATTAACGCCCGCGACCTCTTGTCGCTTACATTGGCCTTCCACTATTAGAATTTCTATTCGAAATTAAGAAATTTAATTCGAAATTTTAGATTTTTTATTCGAATTCTGATTTTTTTTTTTTTCAAAATTAAGAATATTAATTTGAAATGAAAAATTACTATTCAAAATTAAAAATTTGTATTCAAAATTAAAAATTTCTATTCGAAATTATGAATTTTTATTAAAAATTTAGAATTTATATTCGAAATTATGAATTTCTTTTCGAAATTTAGGAATTTGTATTTGAAATAAAAAAATATTTATTTGAAATTTAAGAATTGCTATTTAAAATTAAATATTACTATTCGGAATAAAAAAATTATATTCGTCATTAAGAATTTCTTTTTGAAATTATGTATTTTTTTTTTTTTTGCAAACTTAAGAATTTTAATTCAAACTTAAGAATTGATATTCGATTTTCTATTATTTTATTTAGTATTTACCTTCATTTCTGGAAATTGTCCTGTATAAGTATTTAATGGTATCAATACTTGATCTGCCAATTTGTGTGCAAAATCCTGCCATAATGATTCTGAAGATTGAGCTTGGGCTTGTAGTGCATCATAACCACTCCATTGCGGTTCGTAAATTTCCGCTATGGCTTCCATTAATGATTTGGAAGCAGTTTGTGCAGCTGAACAATAAATAAATTACAAAAGAAAATTAAACATTCAATATAAACAAAGTTAAGTGAATGTAAACAAAATTTCAATTTACCTCTTATACATCTAATATAATTGTTGAATTCTTTTTGTAATCTATTGGCATTTTGTTGTTGTCGGTTAAAATTATTTAAATGATCATCAAAAATTTCATCTGCAGTCCGATCAACTTTACCCAAATTTTGTAAAATCTGCAAATATATAAATAAAAAAAAAACACAAAATCATAATAAAGAAATCTTTGCAATTAAGTAACGATTTTAGAAAGTTTTCAAATCTGTTTTTAATAATTTCATTTGGCATAGTTCTTTTTTTTTTTTTTTTTGCAAACGAAATCTGCTTTTATCTTTTTAATTCTCTTTCGTACTAAATATTTTGCCGAAAAACACTTGTCTTTAGTTTTTTGTTTTTTCAAAAACTTGTGTATGTATTTTGTTTCCTTTGTGCTAAATATAAAAACAAATAATAAATTGTTAAACAAATAAATATACACACACTAAATACAAATACAATTTAGTACAGGCTGCAAATAGTTAAATAGAATTTGTCTAAAATTGTCTCATAGCATTTTGCGGAGAATTAAGAAAATTTTAATGAAAATTGGTAAAATAAAAAATCTTTTTAATTTAAAAGTGGCCTTATTTTACGCATATATTATGGTATTTCAAAACTTTTCATAACAAATAATACTAATTATATTATAGATAGATGTAATTAGAATTTCAAATACTAATGGGTAAAAAACCTGTTAAATTTTTAATATACTTTTAATTCGACTTGACATACTCGTATACAATAATTTCTACTTGTATTATCAATAATAGTTCCATTGTTGTTTGACATTGTTTACTCTTACAAGAGTTTTGCAAGATCAAACAGCATCAAATAAAGTAAAACTAAATATTTGTTGTGATTTGGCCTAAATAAGAAAAGGGGTTTTAAATAAATAAACGAGTTCAAATATATGTATGTTATTTAATGGTTACGTCTTCTTCGACAAATATTTGCCAAGTGTAACCGTAACTAACAAAAATAAGCTATTAAACATGAGTGATTTTTACCTTACTAGAGATGAGATTTTGATAACATTTAAATTAAAAACTTCCTGTACATATAAATAAGTTACTACTTAGTTTAGCTTATCTTTAAAGTTTATTTTCGTATAATTTTCCACTAGAATTTAAACATGATAAATTATTTTTTAAATATATACATCTAAATGTATAAATTTAAAAAAATTGTTTACCATTCGTATGCTTCAAACTGTTATATACTCGTACATAGGAGGTTTTAGAAAATGTCATTGCAAATTCATTGAGTTCCTTAAATAAGTTTATATCTGCAGCATTCTAGCTAAGATTATTTTTCGTTAATAGAAATGAATTCCACATACATATATGTACGAAAACATTAATAAAATTGGTACCTTTATATCTGCTAGGCTAATAATGATTGAAGCAAAATTCATCTAGAGGCAGATATTTGGTATTTTTTACAAATTCTGTACGAAAAAATTAAGAATTTGTTTTCGAAATTAAGAATTTATATTCAAAATTAAGTTTTTCTACTCGACATTTAATAATGTATATTCGTAATTTATAATTTCTATTTGAAATTAAGCATTTATATTTGAAATTTCGAATTTTTAATCGAAATTCAAAATTTTTATTCGAAATTAAGAATTTTTATTTGAAATTAAGAATTTTCATTCGAAACTAAGAATTTCTATTGGAAATTATAATTTTCTATTCGAAATTTAAAAATGTCCATTCAAAATTTTACAATTTTAATTCAAAATTCAGAATTTTTATTCGAAATTAAGATTTTCTAATTGAAATTAAGAATTTCTATTTGAAATTATAATTTTCTATTCGAAATTTGAAAATGTCCATGCAAAAATTTTACAATTTTTATTTAAAATTAAGCATTTATATTTGAAATTTTTATTTGAAATTAAGAATTTCTAATCGAAATTAAGAATTTATATTCAAAATTAAATTTTTCTATTCGAAATTTAAAAATGTCAATTCGAAATTTTACAATTTTTATTCAAAGTTAAGAATTTATATTTGAAATTTCAAATTTTTAATCGAAATTAAGGCCCTGATTACCGTTCACAACACTAACTGCCGATTTATAAAAAATAAAGTAGGTTTGAAGTGTGCTTTTAGACAAATTTTTTATACAAAATTTTCTTAAAGTACACTTGAAGTCTACTTTAATTTTTTATAAATACGGCAGTAAGTATTTTTGTGTTGTATGTTGTAAACTGCGATTATGATTCACAACACTTATCGGTTTAATCTTCAATAAATGCATGTTGTATTGTTAGTGTTGTGAACGATAATCGGGGCCTAAGAATTTCTATTTGAAATTAAGAACATCCATTTTAAATTTTATTTTTCTATTCGGTATTTAAAAATGTCCATTCGAAATTTTTATTTGAAATTAAGAATTTATATTTAAAATTTCGAATTTCTAATCAAAATTGAAAGTGTCCATTCGAAATATTACAATTTTTATAGAGAAATTAGAGATATAATAAAAACTTGTATTTGATACTTTTTAAATAATTACTTGTCTTTACTTTTACTGTTTTAACTCTCTCATTTTATTTAAAGCCAATGCAGCAAGGTCTTGTTATCTGTAGTCGAGATGATAATAAATTTAAAAATTATTCAGTATTTCCTTAAATACAAAAAGTCGAAACTTTAAAAATCTTAAAAAATAAAAAAATTGAAATTCGAAAAGACGACTTTTAACAAATCGAAAAACGACAAAAAATTTACTTTATGTTGCAACTACATACATATACATATATCCCTAAAGAAGTTAAAGATATGTTTTAGTGAAACCGAAATAATTCGGCTGTTTTGAAATTTCGAAATGAGCGGTAAGTAATTGAAGAGAAAAAAGACTTGTCCAACATAGTCGGAGTGTTAAGAAATCTGAAATCTATAAAACAGACCACATGAAGCGATTGCCTTAAGGGATCGTATGTATAATCAATCATTAGTACTGATTAGTATGTATATCCCAATTCAAAGACCTAGAAATTGGTAAATTTTTGTTTAAAAACTCAGCTAACTGTTTGTAAAGTCTCTAAATTTATAAAAAAAAAAAACTTTTACGCATTTGCTATAGATATGACTATTTTACAGAAGATAAGATTAGATTATTAATTATCAAGATATGATTAGCATATTTGTTTTAAATGAATACGTAAATAAGAGGTCCACGGCGATGAAGTTGATGAATCTATTTTACTTATATCATCATACACTTTTTTAAAACTCTTGACAATAATATTAAAAAGAAAAGAAAAACAGATAAAATGGAAAACGAATATCCAAAAAGAAACCACGTGCTGAATGTAATTTTCATACAATTATGAGCAGAAGAATAAGCTATTTTTTTCATTTAGATATTTCGAGATGAAAAACACATATGACCTGGTTGTAATAATAAAAAGCCAGCAACAGCACAAATAAAAACGATAAAAAAAATCTATAAGAAAAACTAAAGTAAAGCTAGAAACTATTACAAGGTTGTAAATGTGACTGCTGGTGTCTGGTGTGGCCTCCCTCCCAACTTTAATGGGTGTCTTTTAAACGTATATATTTTGCCTTTTTAAATATCAGGCAGCCAGGCAGATTCAGGCTTGTTTCTAAGAGAAAACCCCTCAATCCTTTCGCTGTAAGTTATTTACATAAATGGATTTTTATAATTTTTTCGATCGTTTATGGCATGTGCTAAAGTGGTACATTGACAGAAATAACACATCATTTCAAAATATTTTATGTGTATGAATTTAAAATCAGGAAAATCATTTACGATTCTAGGAAAATAAAAGAAAAGTAAATAATTTGTTTATTTAGTTCCAAACAAAAGAAAAGTAAAATTTATTCCAAATTATTTTAACATTGCTGGAAAATAACACAAGTACAAATTAAGTTCTGAAAAAAAGACGTGGTTGTATTTGGGTCATAAAAAATAAACAAAAAAAAGTCCCCAAAAATATTGACACGCTCCCATTCTAGAAAAATATTGTGTTGTATTTTTGAAAATGAAAAAAACAGAATTTTGTAATATTTAACGAATTTCTTGTAACCAAAACAAACAGATTTGTTTTTGAGTGCATCATTTTGCATTATATTAGATAAATAACATTTAACAAGAAAAAAAAAAACAACAAAGAGTGTGAGTGAGTATCACTACTTGATTGTTCTAAATTTAGAAACAAATAAATAAATAATGATGACATACACACTTTTGGCTAAAAATGGTGTTAAGACAAATTGTTAAGAAGTTGTGAATACATTTGCACTTGAATGCAAACCACATGCAGCAATATACGAAAATAAAATGGGAAAAATATATATATAAATGCAAAATAATATACTGGTTAATCATTTTACAATTTCATAAGAATCAGTTAAGATTCAAATGCAATAATTGTAACAGAAATGAGCTCAAATATTTTTCAAATATCAAATGTTTTAAATGCTCTTGTTCTGAACGACTCAGTATCACTTACTGAGTCGATTCAACGATGACCGTCTGGCTGGTTGTCCATACAGTACTGGTCGCAATTTTGAAGATAATTCGATAGAATTTAAATTTTTAAGAATTTTTGTCGATCAAAGTACGCTTAGCATTGAAACTGGCTAAACTCGGTCCATTATTTCACTTAGCCTTCTTACAAATCTCCTCCCGAAGTAAAACTTTAGCGGTCATAGTAGAGAGGGTATATTGGGTCTGTGCTGATGTTTGTAACGCCCATAAATATAATTCCAACACCAGCTTAAAGTATACCGATCTAGTCAGAATCACTTACTAAGTGATATACAAATATCCGACTATCCATAAAAATTTCACTAAAAATAAGTTGTACATGAAGCGCACTTGCATCTACGACCAATATCTATGTGTTATATTTTATCTCTGGCATTTATGGAACGATTTGTTTGTTTCTGAATATTTCATTATTTTTAAAATTGTAAAATTCTATTTTAAAAATTTGTATAAAACCCAGGAGTTAGTCGTACATATTTTCATATAGTCAATTTATTTACGGCACCACTTTTCGAATACCAGTAACAAAATTCTCACGACTCACGATCTGATATAATAAAAAAAAAAAACTTATTTTTGATTATAAACGAAGTTTGTTTCCTATTCGTAGCCAATATAGAACACTTTTTTTTATCAAATTAAGAGGTTACAGCCTTGATTTTTAACTACTTTTATAGATCATATTAGTACTTCTGAACTTATGTATATTTATTGGAATCTCTTTCATTATATTTTTAGAACAGGTTTGATAATCATTGTTAAAAATCTTCTATATCATGGGGCTTCTTGGAGATTTCAGTTCTATTAATTTCCTAACAAAAAATACTTTCTAAGGAAAAAACTGTCATACACAAGATTTTCTATAGAAAATCTATATGAATATATACATATAAAAAAAAAAAACTGTTATACACAACATTTTCTATAGAAAAAATGTTATACACTATCTTTCTATAGAAAAATCAGTTTTACGCATAATAAAAATCTTCTATACACAATATTTTCTATAGCAAAAAACTGTTTACACATACACAGAAAAAATTAAAATTGATATTCAATTAAAATATTCGTATATTTAATTAAACATTTAAACATTTTCAATTAAAAATTTCATTGATATGATTAAAAGTTTAATTAAAAATCAATTAAGACTCAATTAAAAGTTGAATTAAAGTTTGTCGGGCAATAATTTTTTCTGTGTAAGTTAATTAATAAAAACTGTTATACACATGATTTTATATAGAAAAACTGTTGTACAGAATATTTTCTAAAAAAAAACTGTTATACACATGATTTTCTACAGAAAAAACTGTTACACTGTTATAAATACTGCTATACACATGATTTTCTATAGAAAACAACTGTTATACACAGGATTTTATATAATAAAAACTGTGATACACAACATTTTCTATACAAAAAGCTATAATAGACAAGATTTTCTATAGAAAATACTATTAAACACAAGATTTTACATAAAAAAACTATTATACACAAGATTTTATATAGAAAATACTGTTATACACATGATTTTCTATACAAAAAGCTATAATACACAATATTTTCTATAAAAAAAGCTGTTATACACATAATTATTTATAGAAAACACTGTTACACTCTAAATTGTCTTTAGAATAAACTGTTATACACAAAATTACTTCGATAATGTGAATTCAGCTGACGTAATGGTATCATTTAAACCGCATTGGCAAATATTTTTGAAATAACTGGGGTCAATCTTATATAAATTGAGAAAAAAACATTAAAGTTAGTCAATTATAATATATTTTAGTGGCTAAGTGGCAGTTTTTTTTACCCATGGTGTAACTGGTATCCACATTTCGCGATTATCTTACCACAAAATAAATGTATATTATATTATATTCTTGTGAAATATACAAAAACAAAAAATAATTTAGAAAAAATCTATTTAACAGCAAAATGCCAATGAATGCGTGAGTGTCAAATTGAAATATGTACAGATAAACAACAACATCAACATAAAATAAAATAAATGAGTTCATAAAATGAAGGCGTATAATCAAGTTTAAATGAATATGTATGTACGTATTGAGTTTATTTGTTTTTATATCTTCTTACCGCAATATGAAGTAATTTAGTAATTTATTTATAATACGAGTACCTACATACATACATACATATGTATGTATTTTACTTTTTATATTATTTGGTTTTGGATTTATGTATATATTTTTTTCTAATTGAAAAGTAAAACTATTTAAATTACACACATGTGTTCAGTTCATATGATTCAGTCAAGGTCAGTTGAAGTAACTTTTTTTTTAAATATAAACAAAAATTGTTTATATGTTTATAATAACAGTAAATAAAAACTAAATAGGTACATTCAAATGTTTTGTTCACATGATCAAAATTATAAAACGGTAAAAGAAGTTTGTAGAAAAATTGAGTAAGAGAAAATTGGAAATAAAATTATTTTCCAACTTTGGTAGGTATAAAACTAACTAAACAAAATCATTTTATTAAAATAACATTGTTATTTTTTTATAATTTAATTTATATAAAAAAAACTTCTATTTCTCATATTACAATAGGTAGTTGTTGTTTTTTTTTTTTGTTTATTTTTCTTTCTACTCTTTTTTTAGTGGGTCGTTAACATTTCAAGTTATATAGGTATGTAGATGCGGGACTATGAGTATGTATGTATGTATATTTATTTTCATTTCTTTTTTTAGTTTTGGTTTCTTGTATTGTTTTCCGTTTTACCGGCTTAAAATCTTTTCTCATATTTTACATTGATGTTGGTGGCATGATTCTTTTTTTGTCTTTTAATTTTTATGAATGAATGTAGGCAACTGTGCACACTCAGTCAATCTGTCAGACCGTCTGTCAGTCTTTCCTTTATTCATTTAAACATTATCTCACTCACTTACTTACTCAGTCAGTAGGTCTGTCGTTGAGTCAATGGCTCAAACTCATTCACACAAAAACACACACACTTTTATATATCTAAATCTATTTTTACACACACAGCCAGCACAAAAATGTGGTTCAAAAACATACAAGTGTAGTATACTACACTGAACAAAATTATAGTGTTAGGTTGTAATATATAGAAAAAAACTGTTATACACAACAGTTATAGATATAATTTTCTATAGAAAAAACTTTTATACACACAATTTGTCTAAAGAAAACTGTTATACGCACAATTTTCTCCAGAGAAAACAGTTATACACTCAGATTTCTCTAGAGAAAACTATTATACACAATTTTCTCTAGAGAAAACTATTATACACACAATTTTCTCTAGAAAAGCTTTTATACATAATATTTTATAAAGAAAAAAGCAGTAATACACACAACTTTCTCTAGAAAAAACTATTATACACACAATTTTCTCTAGAGAAAACTATTATACATAAAATTTGCTCTAGAGAAAAAAGGAGGGTGCTGTAGCTTAATTGGTTAGCGCATTTGATCATTAAGCATGAGTTGGTGTTTGTAGCCCGGGTTCGATTCCCAGCAGCTGCCACTCAAACAACATCAGTTTCTGATAATTATTAGTTTTCTATCTATTATAACTAATATTTACAATGGCGCCCTCCTTCGGTGGTATAGCATTGAAACGCCACCGAAGTAAAATAATAAAATAAAGGCTATAAAATCAAGCTTTAACATTAATGCGCCTACTCACCACCAGAGGCGCTGCAATGCTGCACTAAAACACAATCATAATGCGCAATTGCAGAGTTGTGATATAAAAAGCTTTCTCTTTCACCACCTTTACTTCTTCAACTATCCTCTTTCCAAAGAAAGTAACGCAATTATATATAGACATATTAATTGTCTGAGTGTTACTTCTCTTTAAAAAAAAAAAAAATCTCTAGAGAAAACTATTATACACACAATTTTATCTAGAGAAAACTATTATATAACAATTTTCTCTAGAAAAACTTTTTTACACAATATTTTCTTTAGAAAAAACTGTTTATACAGAAAATTGTTATCTTTGTATAAATACAATTTTCTATAGAAAAAAAGAGTTATGTACACACAATTTTTTCTAGAGAAAACTGTTATACACCAAATTTTCACAATACACATTTTCTATAGAAAAAAAACTACAATTTCTTGATTGTCCGTTTGTGGCTGAGTAGCTAGCTGTGTTACCTAATTTTTATCCAACTACATGTTTGCAAGTCATTTGAACATAACTCATTGCGTGGGAGTTTGATTAATACTCCTTGCTTATATTATCATACAATTTTGTTAAGTGCACACACTTGTCTTGCTCTTAATAACTTTATCTTTGTAGAATTTTATATGCAATCATAAATTTTTACTTTATATGGATTAATTTCAGAAATATAGTTTAACTCCATTAAATTTGAAGAGTCAAAGAGGCAATAAAAGAGATTAAAGGAACAATTTTTTAATATATGTAGTAGTAATGACAGAGAGAGAGAGAGAGAGGTGCGATGATTTGGTTAATATGATACTTGAAACTTAAGTTTGTATAACGGCCCGTACTTTCTTGTCTCCATGACATCGCGGTGTTAAAATATTGAGTTAAAATGTAAATTTATAATTATATTAATATTTAACACATTAATTCGTAAAGTAAGATTTTTTCGTTTGTAATCGATCACTCTGCAGATGATGTTTTTTTTAAACGTGTTGTTTTTATTCTTTCCATTCATTAACCAAGGAGAGAGTTTATTAATGTATTGAAACATTAATAAATAAAAAGATAACCAAATAAAAAATAGCGTTTAAAATATCAGCACCTTTCCAGCCATATGCAAATTACACGCCTCTAAACAAGCCACCAATTATGGACATGCAACTTCATTATTTATTTTTTATTATTAGTTCACTAGTCATTCTAGATAGTTTAATACATTTTAGTTTTCATGTGTCTTTTAGACAAGTAACCACCACGAGTTTAGACACAAATAAAATAAAATACCATAAAAGTTTAAAATTTTTAGTAAGAGTTACCACGCAATATACTAACTAAAATTAATATTTACATAAATAGAAAAAACTTAAACTACATCATACATTTGTCATCAATTATTATTAATATTAGAAATAATGAAATTCTAAATGGACAAATAAGTTTTTAATGGTGTAATAAAATTTAACAGATAAGAGTTTTTTGAAGATCAGCTTGTTTTTTAATTAAGTTCTTACATTTTTATAGTTTAGGATTAATCAAAAGATCAGTGTGAATTTGGACGCCATGAACACGATCATAATAAAGGATGATTGTTTTTTGCAACTTTCTTTTTGGCAGCTCAGCTGTTTTCGTGTACATGTTATTAATAAACATGTTCATTTTGATCTTTAATTTAGACATGAATCGACTTACAACCGAACTTACGAAACAGTGATGAAACTCATTTTTGGTTCAATGGATACGTAAACAAGCATGTCAAGTCATGCTTGATGTGAAGAGCAGCCTGAAGCATTGTAAGAATTGCCAATGCATCCCGAAATTTGCACTGTTTAGTGTGAATTATGGGCTGGTGGCATCATTGAACCGTACTTTTTCAAAGACGACGAAGGCAGGAACGTTACTGTGAATGGCGAACGCTACCGAGTGACGGATACAATTTTTTTTTTGCTCTAAATACCACACAGCAAAATAGCCCAATTGAGAGACTAGTTCAGTTAAATAGTATATTTCACGATTGGGGCCGATCAATTGGCCGCCTAGATCGTGCGATTGAATGCTTTTATACTATTTTTTGTTAAGGCTCATATCTATAGAGACAATTTCGCAACGGTTGACTCACTGGAAGCTAATATTGAAAAATTTATACGTGAGATACCGGCCTATATGTTGGAGAGCGTATTTAAAAATTGGACTCAGCGTATGATCCATTAGGTTTCCAACATTTATCTAAATTTTATGTTAAAAAAATCACTTTTTATCTAATCTTTATCAAATTAGATTTGATAAATTAATTTTCAAAGAAAAATACACCTTGTACATCCTGTCATATAACTGTCTATCATTCTGCAGTTCAGTTATTTGTTCTTCTAATTTTTCTGGACCAGCAAATATTCAGATCTGATGGGAAATATTCAGGTTTGCTTTCAAAAAACTATTTAAAATCAAATCTTTTCTCAACAAAAATGGGAATTTATATTAGAATTTTTGGCCCAGCTTAATATACTTTTACTTGTTTTCCAATTGCAATGAAGTCTGTTTAGTTAAAGAATATGCTACAGATGTATGTATGTATGTATGTATATGATAAACACCGAAAAATTCGAAAGGAGCGCATGCGAAGAAATTTGTTTACAGGCAAACGAGGTCCGCTCATAAATAGTTTGTGGACTTTTTTAAAGGTCACCTATCAAATTCAATTAATGAAATATTTGTATGGGAAACTGAAGTCGAGTTGCGTATTTAAGAAAAACCTTTTTAAAAAAATTGCTTACCCTCTTATTCAGAAACGATTATTAAATTTAACAAACGTTTATTAAGACAGATTTGCATATAAAAATTTGCTTAATAAACGTTTGTTAAATTTAATAATCGTTTTTGAATAAGGGGGTTAATCTTTATGATCAGCAACCGAAAATAAGCAATATCATATTTTTGAGCTGTATATCGTATACCGTATTGATTTTATAAATTTTGACATCGATTTGTTAGTGCATACTTTACTTTTTATGGGATATTTTGCTCCCAATTGCATATTTTAGTTGCATATTTTGGTCTTTACCGTTACAGTTAAAATGTACTTTGATGTATTTTGATAACAGCCCTCGTTAATAGCCATAGTTTAAATATTTTTATTAAACTTTGGATTTGAAACAAAAACTAACTACATAGTTTCATAGAGTTTATTTTTGATTAGTATTTTCATAGAAAATGTATAGAAATTTAGGATATCGAATTATTTTATTTTGAGGATTTTGCACTCAGTATATCTGTTAACTATTAAACCAAATAATTTTATTAGAACAGTGACTAATTTACTTGCAAAGCATAAACAACTGAGAAAACAGTATTTTTCGTAAATGAAAAATCGGTGCACACATTTTTTTTTAAGATAATTTATTTGGTTTTGTTTTATAACGCTAATTTATATTATTGTGGTAATGCTAGTTCAACGTTAAGTGATTTTATGAGAATAATAATTAATTTGCTTTCAAAACAGAAACAATCGAAAAATTAGTGTTTTCATGCTTGATTACAGATTCGAAGCGAATAAAAGCTTTCGGCAATGCTAATTTGTATTATTTCGCTAACGGCAGTTTAACGATAACGGAATTACGTGGAGGCATTTGTATCGGGGCTATAAGAAATCGTGGACTGATACTGGACCATTTTCAACAGGACTTGACCTTCTATAAGAAAAATAAAGCGTGTAAAATTTCATGATATTATCTGCACTATATTTGAAGAAAATATAGCAAAAGCTATCTGATAAATATCGAGGTGGTCTGAATCTTTGGATCCTATTGAATTGTATTCGCCTATTTTCCATACCAAACATTTCGGTGAAACGAAGAGTGTTAAAGAAAAATGTCTTTGTTCGAACTATTTTTTCGGAGCTTTATCTTGCCTTCAACAGACGGGCAGAAGGACGGGCATCGCTGGATCGTCTTATAATCTTTTAAGGACCCAGAATTTACAGGGGTGTCATAGAAAACGATTTTATTGGAATTGGATTTTAAACCGACAAAAAAATATTGTTGGTGTCATTAAATCCAATGTTATCTATTGATTAAGTTTTCGAACTTGAATTTTTATCGGTTTTAGGTGTCACAGATACCAATGTTATCGGTTTTTTATTGGAAATAATTCAAGCAGCAATCAGCTGTCGGTTTATGTTATTGTAAACAAATTAAAAAAAGCTAAACAGCCATTTTCATTTAATTTTTTTTTTTGATATTTTACAAAAATGTAAGTATGTATTTATTTAAAATAGGCATCTCAAAATTCTATAATTATAAAATTAAAGAAAAATATCCAGATAATTCGCGGTAATATACAAAGCGCTATAGGCCGGCGTGGGTGCTCTTTGGAAACAATTAGTAGAGTCACTTAACAGCGCAGGTCCAAAGAAAACTCGCTCAAAATAAGACAGAGTCCAGAACAACCGGTGGAAGTTTCTTGCATTGATATTGGTTTGAATGAGAGCATCGGCGCTGAGAATGAGAAAGAAATGCCGTCAACGTCATCAAAACGCCCACTGTCTCCACTTTTGACAAGAAGCAAGAAGCACAGAAACCACGGGTAAGCGAATAAAATGGGATTGCTATAATCGCGTAAAATTCTTCTTTTTAACTTTTCTGAAAGCTCTTCCTCTAATAACAGAAATGCAAGAACAGCAGCGGCTATTTGATTTATTCACTTATAAATTTCTTTATTTCGTCAATTTAATTAATGAAACCACCAACTTTTAATACTCTGTATTAATAAAAACACAACTTTTTATTATTTCAATAAACACAATTTGTATTTCATAAAAAAATAAAACTAAAATTTAAATATTTATACAAACAGCAACAACAGCTGATTCGAATATCGGTTTTATTTGCATTCGAAAATAACAAAACCGACTTGGTTTCATGACACCAAATGAAACCAATATTGGTTTGCAAAACCGACAATCAGTAAAACCGACTTGGATTCTATGACAAAATAAAAAAAGCTAACGGTATTCGCTATTCGCTAACGGTATTATAGCGGTAACGGTAACTGTAGAAATTTCGGTAACAGTATTTTAGATTTTAAGGTAGTAAAAGGATATTTTATGGGTGGCTTAGCGGAAAACACATATTATAAAATCATGTCTCATATTTATGACTTAACAGAATTTTCTAACTATAGGGTAAATTATATGTACATAGATATACATTCAACATATTAAGTGAGCAGTCAGTCAGCCATGACGTTGACGTTATTGTTACTTTCAGTTAAAATTACTTGTATTCAAAAAATGTGTTATTTTTGTAAACATTTTTATTACTTTGCGTCATTAAAAATTAGCAAAACCAAACAAAAAACATGAAACGTTTACATACATAAGATATCTATATGTAAAAAAATGTGGCTGTAGAAAAATTGCATTGATGATGAAATTTACTGATACAGTAAAAATTTGCATTTTCTAAAGAGAATAATTTATATATAAACACGTATTGCGTTGAGATGGCAAACAATTATAATTGCAAGAATTTAGAGCATTTTCAAATGTAATACACAGCTGGTGATGTTTTTAAGTACATTTGTAAAAGAGAAATCAAGTTTAAATTGTAAAAAGTGATTTTTTTAAAGCTTTCGGATTTATTTAAAAAACACATAAAATTTGGAGAAATGCATGAAATCTTTATTTCTGCGATAGAATGATCTATAACATTTCAAATGTTTCAAAATGATTTCTTTCAAATGTTGGCCGCGGCTAAGCCTCAAATGGTTCAAACACTGGCTCCAATTTTGGCATAATCTCTCAAAATATCGTCCGGTATCTCACGAATAAATTATTCAATATTAGCTTCCAGTGGTCAACCGTTGCGGGCTTGCCTCTATAGATATGATCCTTAATATGTGTTGCTCCACAAAAAAAATATATAAATTCGTTAAATCTCACGATGTACTTTTTTAACCGAGCACGAATTTTGTATTTTGTTCGTTTGTAAGTCGGTCCATGGTTAAATTAAAGACCAAACTGAACGTTTAACAGTAATATGTTACACGAAAACAGCTGAACTGCCAAAAACAATCTTGCCAAAAAAAAAAAGCAGCTGGATTTACCTATTTGGGTAACACTTTGTTAGAGATAAGTTAAGGCAAAATAAATGATGGTATCATAGTTTGATTGTTCAAATGACTTTAGAGTTTAATTAAGAGTGTTGTCTAAGTATAATTTTTAAATTAAGTGCAAATTATCAATTAAAGATTAACATTTAGTAGGTATTTAGTTTAAAATTGAATATTAGCTACTTTGAAACCTCTAAATCCTCATCTCTCACTTTAGCTACAAATATTAACTTATACATACATACATTAAAATTTCAAATTTTTCTTTATAAAAAACTTTTAATGTGTTTTTTTATAAAGAAAAATGTTTAAATAAAAACTGTAGAAAAACATTCCAAACTAAATGTATTTAATCTATTCAAATATTCATTTTTTTTAATAAGAAAACAAAAACTAGTTTCATTTGTAAATTAAGAAGAAAAAAAAAAGATATTTGTCCCATTCTTGTCATATCAAACGAGAAATGAAAACAGCTTGTTGGTATCATACATGCTCTGTGCCAACATGTTAATGTCATACAAGATATTTATTCTTGTGTCGTGTCGTGCACAGGCTGCAATTACGGAAAATGCACAAAACGTTATTAGAATTACGGACATAAACTTGTTAATGTTCTTATGTGTGTGGAGAAAACGTTTAAATTTTTAAAAATTTGTCATTTCTAAAAATGTTGGCCTTTTTGTGTAAAAACTACATTTGATGGCAAACATCAAATGTTTTGAAAATTTTTGTTCGTGATACTGAATTAGGCGCTTAATTTTAATAAAAAGTCGTTAGCAGGAGACTCTGAGACTTTTAAGGACCATTGTGACACACTTAGATAATTGCACGCCCTCCCTAAGCGGAACAACTTTTTAACTGCTGTGTCTTGAGCATTTCTGACAAATACTGTGAGCGTCAATATAAAGAAAACACCTAATATTATTTTAAAAAATTGTTTTATTATATTTACTACAAGTTTGTAACAAAATATTTTCATAATTCATATGTAAGTAAAACTAGATAAATAAAGAACATAAAAAAAGAATTAAATTTTAACGGAAAATAACAGAGATCTTCTAATCGTACTCGCGCTTCCAGGTTTTTTTAAAAAGTTTTGGTAACATTTTCAGCTATTTTTATAGCTTTAGATGTTGGATTTTCTCTTACTTTTCTAACTATAGCTCTTACTTCAGTTTTTGTAAGACGCTTTGGTCGTTCTGCACCCGGTAAATTTTCTACGGTATTGTGTTTGATATACTTGTCTTTATTTTTTTTTATTTTACAGTGAGTTAGCTATTTAAAGCAGACATTTAGCTTTTCTATGTAAGTCTATTATGATTTGGCAAGTCTCAATTGATGTTTGTCTTCCCATTGTAAATTTTTCACTACTTAACGTCACAACTTAATCTCTTTTAATGATAAATTATAAAACTTACTTTTAAATAAGCAAAATTAAAAGAATTGCCACTAATTTTGGAATGACAGGGTTTTTTTCGCTTAAGGATGATGCCACTATTTACTTTAGTTTGAGGCTTATTGGTCCAGTTTAACAATAAATTAATTAAATTTGTATACGCTTCTGTTTTTGTTTCTTTTTTTTTTTTTTTTGTGAATTCACTTTTACTATTTAACTATTAAAAATGCAATATAATCATTTAATATAATATTTTTGATATTAATATACCTATAAATAAGCTTTTATTTTAATAATATGTGGTGTTGACTTAATTTTGACGCTCACAATATGTTCAGATTCAGACCAGAATAACATGAGAAAAGACTTGTAACCAAAAGTCTTTTGCAAATTTAAAACTAAAAATTCTGTAGCAAACTTTTGCCACTTACTGTTTATGTATTACCACTAGTTACCCAGCTAGCATTTGGATGATTGTTTGACGAGCGCGATCATTTCGCGACTCTTTTTTAATCGTTCAGACGATTGTTAGAGTAGATTTATATTTTTCGCTTCCAAACGGTGCTTTTGCGAGTCATTTCGACGTTTGTTGGACGAGTGAATCGTCGTTTACGCATTTTGGCGAGTATTAGAAGGTTGTTTGCAGTCAGCGATCGTATTTAGCTCTTCAAAATGATACTTTCATCGCATCGTAGACGACTCATATGGAAAAGTCGCCGTCATGACACAGTTTCTCCCGTTGCACTAAACTTCCGCGATCGGAATACGACATAGCGGACGATTAATTTAATCGCCAGCTCTGATCGCTGAAGTGTCCTCTACGATTAAAAATGCTAGCTGGGTTATTAAATATACATACACTCGTACCTCTAGATACACTTTCGCATTCTTCCAAGATTTATTTTCTGTTCGTGTGTTCAGACTCACATGTAAGTGAGTATTTTATTTTTATTTAGATGCTTTAAGAGTTTATTGAAATTTTATAGTTGCTTTATTTAGAAAACCAACAACAAAGATTTATTATTTATAACTAAATAATTGTTTTCAGGTATAGAATATAAAAAAATACGGTTACAAGTTAAACATGATTTTAAAATTGAAAGCAAGTTACAGCCAGGACGGCATGACGAATAAAAAAAGTAGTTTACTAGTGCCCAGTAAGCAATTAATAGTTACTTAAAATTTATTTATGTATAGTTAACTACTAACACGAGTAAATAGTTAGTTAATTTAACTTAAAAGGTATTTACTTTTTTGTTTTAAATGTTTTAATTACATACTTTTGTTTTTGTTTGTTTAACTCTTGATTTCATGATCATTTACGTGTCTGAATGATGTAAACAATTATTTTATTAAACATTTTTGTTAAATGAGCAAGAAGAAGAAAGAGGCAATTAAAAATCTTAGCTGAGAGAAAATAAGATGAGATCACTAAATACAGTTAGTAAAATTTATTAAAGGTTTGTCCTGAGCGGTAATTATATGAGATCACTGTTAATATATGGAGAATATTTTATTAGCTGTAGATTATAAAATTGAGCAATTAAAAATATTAAAAATATCAATAATATATTGAAATTTTTTTTTAATTGTAGCCAATGGCATGACAAACTGATTTTTCAAACAAAATTTTAATGGAATTTTTAGGTATAACTGTTAATTCATCAACTAATATTTGTATGTAAATATTTAGGTAAATTAAATTTTAAACAAGTTTAGAATGGGAATGAGACCAATTGCAAATTAAAGTTGACATTATTCATAACAAAACCTTTTAAGTTTTTTTTTAGTTCAATGAGAGATTTTTTTATAAGCATTTGAAGTTGGTGATTTTGGAACGCTGTCTAACAAGGAATGATCATTGGAAATTTTAGAAAATAATACATACTTAATAATTTTCAATATCCTGGAAAGGTGTGATATCTTACTGTTTTTTTGGGTCGAGGAAATTTTAATTAATTTAATTATAAAATTTTATTAAATTAACAATAAAATTGTATTTCTGTATGCATGTTCACACATACTTCACTGTTCGAGCAGCGTCTTCTTATATGTATTGTTATTCACTATAAATGGTTAACACAGAGTTGCATTCATCACAAAGCGGTTCTAAAAAATGTATTAACCTAATTAATAATAAAATTTTTAAAAATTTGTTTTTCATTAATTAACAAATTTAAAACTGATTTCTTTTTATCTATTTCTGGAAAAAAAAACAATTTATTTAACGACTGTCATTATTCAGTCAGTTGAAAACAAATTTAAATTTAAATAGTTATTAATATTTATGTGTATTATATTTACTCTCAAATCTAATGTTCAAGCCATTCATATATACTCGTACATGTAATGGGTGATTCAAGTAGAGATACTTTTTTCAATAGCCTTTTTTTGATAGATCCCATGTGAGTCATGTCATGCTGTCATGTCGTTTTTTTTGCTTAGTATTGTTTGACATTTCATAATGGAAAGACTTACGCCTGAACAATGTTTACAAATAGTTCAACTCTATTACGAAAATTCACGTTCTGTGAGGAATGTGTTTCGTGCACTTCGCTTAACTTATGGTCAATATAATCGGCCTACTAAGCGTACTATTTGCAACATCATCACCCATTTTGAGACCCACCATTCACTATTGGATAATATTCGACCGAATAGACCACGTCCAGCACGCTGTAAAGAAAATATAGTGGCCGTAGCTGAGAGTGTACACGTAGACCGTGGAGAGTCGATTTGGCGTCGTTCACATCAACTCGGACTGACGTATGGAACGATTTGGCTCATTTTACGTCGTGATCTTAAATTGAAAGCGTAAAGACGGCGCCATTACCCACACATCGCATCAATCAATGGATTTATTGAGAGAACACTTCGGTGAGCACATAATTTCATGTTTTCACGTCTATTGGCCACCAATATCGTGTGATGTTACACCGTTAGACTTTTTCCTGTGGGGATATGTAAAGTCTAAAGTTTGTGCGAACAAACCCACTTCGATTCAGGCCTTGGAGGAAAACATCACGCGTGTCATTGAAAATTTGACTCAACGGATAGACCATCTGCGACGTAGCAATGGCCAACATTTAATAGACATAATTTTCAAAAAATAAATGCCAAAGAATGTTCTTTCAAATGATAATAAACATTCCCCATTAAATTTGAATTTGCTGTTTTTTTTCTGTAATAAAGTAGGGTCGAGGTCCCGCTTAATGTACACCATTTCAATATTGCAATTTAAAACAAAATTAATTTTTGTAGTTTCAATAACAAAAAGTCTTTTGAAATACTTGTATGTATTAAAATTTGAATTGAAGAATAATGATTAATTCAAGAATTAATTCCATAGAGAATAAATTCTCAAAGGAATAAATTCAATACGTTTGAATTACCATGAAATTAAATCAACGCATTAATTCTTAATGAAAGTTTAAAAGATAAAATTTAATTTGATTTTGAAAATTGTTTAAATATTAATAATTTTTGGAACCTTTACTATTGCTCTGACATTTTAAATAAATTTAATTTGGTACCAAATATATAGTGTTAGGCATGAGATTAGCACACTTCATTTACATTTGCTATTTTTAAAAGTATTTGTCTTTTATATGATTTTATTAACTTATATTTTTGTCCACCGAGAGTACACTATGGTGTGATCAGTTTATCTCCTTATTATTTATTATATTTTCTTCTTAATATTTTTGCCTGGTTAATTGCTATTAATACGCAATTTGAGCTGGATAATAATTTAGAACGTGAAAGTAAATTTATATATTTTATTAGTTTTTTACGGTAAGTTTTTAGGAATTAATAAGTTATGAAAAAAATGTATTTATTAAAAGTCAAAAAATACTATTTAGACATGACTAAAAATTATCTCTAGAGGGGCACCATTAGCGGGACTGCTACTGGATCTAAGACGTAAAAAAAGAACTCGCAACCTTAATTTACAGAGAATCAGTGGCAAACCCATTTAAGATCGCTACCGCAATTCAAAGGGATCTTTCAATAAAATTCGGTATTGACGTCTCCTCTAGAACTACACATGTCCTCGTTTACATTATAAGATTTTTGTCGCTGCAAGTTTTGTTGCAGTGATTTTTTGTGGATGTATGCATGTGTCCATATTTGTATTCACGTTTAAAACTACGAATAAGGGAACAAAGCGTGTTTCAAGAACACATGCATACATATGTGTACCGCTTATAACATGTCTCAGGGCTCTCGCTTACAAAGCAAGAATCGCAAAGGCAAAAATCTGATAATGTAAACGGAGACTATAAGAAAAATACTGAATGAAAAATCTTGCGTGGATGCATTGTTCAGCATAAGCTACATGTTTTAAAAAGAACTTATTTTATTATTTATTATACACTTCCGGATTTGTTTTGCCCATGAGGATTCAGAAAAACCAACAATTTTCAGGAAGATCGTCCTCTGGAGTGATGAATGAAAATTTTTTAGGTTCGGATCTCATGGAAAAAGAATCATACGTATCTCCCTTTCGTCCTTTAAACATGCAGCACAAACCAAAGTATAGACTATAAAACACTGTGGTGGGAATGTGAGAGTGCGGGCAACGTTTTCTGGACATGGTATTGATCCTATACATAACGTCGACGCACAAATAGATCAATATGCTGAGGACAATATGCAACTTAGGTGACGTTTAATGCACGACAACTATCCAAAACACACCTCACATACTGTGAGGAGTTTCTTGAAGCAGAATAAGATTGTGCTGGAATTGCCATCCCAATCACCGGATCTTAAGCCTATATACCTATATATTGGCATATAACAGCAGTCAGAAACAAAAATTAAAAATTAAAAAAGTAAAAATTAACAGTTCGATTATAAAATAATAATTATTCTATAAAATAGCTAGGGCACAAGCCATAATGTTTACATGTTGTACAAAAGTGTACAAAAAACATAATAAACAAAACATGAATACGAAAAAATTGAAGAAAAGGAAAAAAACAACTATGAATAGAAATTAATAAAGAATGATAATTACAGCAAAAAACTTCGAACTACCAGAACTAACACTGGTTAAAGGATTGATGTTTGTCTGTTGGCTGACCGGCACCGCAGTGGTGCAGGTGGTAGAACGCAAAGAATTCTGATGAGAGAAAGTGGGATTTCTCGAAACATATGTAAATTCAACAACCCAGGTTCGATCCCCAGTCAAGAAAAATTATCAAAAATTTTTAATAATAAATTTTTCAAGTTGTAATTCCTAACTTCAGTAAAAATAATTTAATGAAAATTAAATTTAATGAACTCGAGCCTAACTAAAAATTATCAAAAAGTAAAAATTAACAGTTCGATTATGAAATAATAATTATTCTAAAAATTTGGTCAATTTGTGGAAGGAAATCCAAAATGCTGGATATGCAATTCCAAAAGAGCGCTAGATGGCTTTGGTGGAGAGTATGTCCAGAAGATATACATTAAAAACAAACGAGATTATCTTATTCAATTTTAAGCTTTAAATAATCTTTTTTGTTTGTGTTCTTTTTTTTTTTTGTAAATAAAATTTTTAGTTTATATACTCGTATAATTTATAAATATGTATGTAGTTTATTATCCAGAGTTTTTGTGGGTGTAGTTGTATTCTGGAAAGAAAACCCTCGCAACAAATTAATAAAACAAAAAAGTAAAGTGGCGTGATCTTAGGTTGACATTTAACAAGTTTGAAAAATAAAGAGTTTTCAAAAGTAACAATTAATTGGCAAGTGTGCTGACCTCGTGTCCACCACTATAAATCAGCGATCACACGTTGCGAGTGCTATTAATAGCTAGATATAAACTATTTCTCACTAGTTTTTTTTTTTTTTTGACCATTTACTACTTTCTCATTCCCTTTCCCTTCTGCTTTAAACATACCTTATACAATTTTTTTTAAAAGATTTCCATCAATTAAACCTGTATTTCTATATCACGAGCCAATAAAATAACATTATGTACATTTGCATAAATATTTATTTATACGTTAATTTGTTAAAATAAAATTTAAATCAACTAAACGAAAGAAGAAAATAAACACATCGAAAGTGAAATTTTTAATTTAATAATTTTGTTTTATGCTGCTGCTTCTTCTTCTTATAAACAATGGCGGAGCATAATTATAAAATTTCACTTTTCTCCCCATTTCATGCTTATTCACTGGTTCTCTCTCACCCTCTCTTTTTCGCTGTTGCTATTACAAAATCGTACCAAAACAAATTAATTTACAAGAAAATTAGTGAAACATAAATAAAAAAAATAAGTTATGTATGTAAATTAAAGTAAATATTAAAATTATAACTATAATAATAACAAAAACTAAATACATATATTTAATTATGTAACAAACAACAAAGTATACAAAATGTCAAAAAAAGATTTTTGAAAACTGATTTGAGAATTTCTTTAAATTTTTAAAGATTCACATCTTTTGCTTCAAGTGAAAGGTTTTTATTAAAAAAAAGCAATTTTATAAATTGTTTTTTTTTTTAATTTATTTGATTTTTTATGTTTTTTTTTATTCATTTCGTTTCTCTCTTAATGACAATAATTAAGCATTTTGTTAGTTTTGTGTGTTTTTAAGCTGGTGTTTTTATAGGTTTTTACAAAATGCTTGACAAAAAAAAAAGTTTAATTATTGCTACCAATACATGTATTAATAATAATGTTGACAACAATTTGTTGCAATTTACGCATATTTAAATGTTTGTAAAAAAAGTTTGAAACAAAAAGAAACTATAAAATATGCAGCTGTTAAATATTGTGTGGTCAACAAAACTGGCTAATACAATAATTGGAAATGGTTTTATACGCATTTCAGTTATACGAGTGAATGTTGTTAATTGATAAATTAAACACGATTTTAATAACGTAATCATAAGTATTTACCAAGTTGCCAAATCAATTTCCAATCATAAGTTTTGAATTCATAATAGAATTTTACCTGCAAAAAAAAAAAACGATATTTTTATAGAAAAAAACTGAAAACTGACAAATATTAAATATAGTTTAAAATTTTCAAAAGAATTAATTCAATTTTTAAAATCCAATTATTTTCCCTTGAATAATTTATTACGAATTAATGCGTATGCTGAGAATGGTATGAAATTCATTAATTTGAGATTTAATTCCTTATTGAATAATTTAAGTAATCAAATAGCTCTATACAATTTAATCAATATTATCTGACTCTTAATTATTCGTTATGAAATTATTCGTCTTATTATTAATTCCTGAATACTTCAAACTTATTGAATTCATTTCTTTGAGAATTCATTCTTTATAGTTTTATTGTATCATTAAAGTTTTCTTTCATTTAAATACATTACAAAATAGCTTTATACATTTTTCTTAAATAATTCATTATGAATTCATTCCTTTAAGAATTCATATTTTTTTAAAGAAATAATTCATTATTGAATCATTCATGTTTTCCTTAATTCAAATCCATTACAATATAGCTTTATATAATTTTTAAGTATTGAATTTTTCAACATTTCAATAATTTATTACGAATTAGTTCATAGGTTTAATTCCTTAATACCTCAAAATAATTGAATTCATGCCTTTCGAAATTCATTCTTTATACATAGTATTAATTCTCTATTGAATCATTAAAGTTTTCTTTAATTCAAAAATCATGAATATTGAATAGTTCAATTCTTTTCTACAAATGAAATCGATTACAAATTTATTTGTTTTAATTCTGGGGCTGTATTGAATCTTTTGTTTATTTGTAAATACAAATAACGTTGTTGTTGCTACTGCAATATCCAACCAAAGTAGTTGACGAGTAACATCATTCAAATTGTTAACTCTTTTTTAGGGTCTATGTCCCTCAAAAGATAATAGTTCTCTTGCAATGCAATGATTCAAGAGTTAATAATATAGTTCTTGATTTCCTAACATATTGTTGGAACATTTAGATACATTGTTAGATACATAAAATTAAAATATCTATAATTTTTTTGAACTTAAAAAAGATATTGCTTTGAAAATTGTTCATTTTTTTATACCAAAATAATCACTGTAAAAGTACCTTTCAGAAAATTATAAATTTGTTACATGTTCTTGAAGAAATTTGTTTTTTATTAAAAACATTTTCGATGAAAAAAAAATTTTTAATTTTTTAAATTTTAATTTTTAACTGCACAAACCTTGAAATGTTTTTTAAAGATCTAGCCGAGAACTTTCTGTGAATATAAAAACCTTCGAAATAGGCTAAAAACAAAATGTGACAAACGATTAAAAAATGTACATGTCAAAAGTGCCCCACTGTGAGACCTGTGGATTGTTATTAAAGCTTAAACTCAAATTATCATTGGCTATGTTCATGTAAAACTATATCCCTATCGGACTATCCGTTTAGAAATGAAGAGACCCGAATTTTTCTTTTTTTAACGTAGAATTTGTAAGTTGCAGGTTTCATTTAAAAATATTTTGCTTTCTTTTTGTTTACAATCTATACTTTTTGGAAGCTTTTGAATTTTCAAGGAATTTGGGCATAATTTTCATTCTTTTTTGATTTTCTCATCACTCCTACAAATACATATATTGATTGATAGATTTTTTATTGGTTGTAACATAGAGTAAGTCAAAAGTCAACCCATAAAATTAGCATAATTAATATTTTTCAAGAATAACCATGTACCCTTTATAATAAGTTATAATTCTCAAACAGTTTATGTGAATTTTAATATAAGAGATGTAAGAAGACATAAATAGGGCAAGCAAGAATCGAAGCACCGATCTAGTTTTAGTAGTTTTGCTCACCAGGCAAAACAGCATAACGTAACCGAAACCAGTAGTTAACCAACCGAGAAAAGAAACACTATTTCGCCGGATTGTGTCTCCTAGCTAGCCTTAATCACGTCCTATTTAGCCAACAATAGCAGAAGAATTCATCTAGTCGGATTGCAACCGTTTTTCTCATAATATATTGAAGCTGAAGCATTATCTCGTTGGACTTTATTCCCTAGCTAGTCCAAGATGGCCGAATTAGTCGTTAGCCGACCAAGAGCTGGAGCATTTATCTCGTCGGATTGCATATTATTGTAATTTAAATCCTCAGTAAAGAGAACAAAGTTTTTATCGAAGCTTTAACCCATTAACATCCGGATCGTCTACTGAAAATACTGTGGAAACATAAATTTTAAACCTGTACAGAATACCCAATATATCGCATTGAAATAAAAATGCATTACACTAAGCAGATTTTTTTAAAGCTTTTGTAGCAGGGATGCAAAATAAGATTTTACAAATTGTACTAAATTTCAAGTAAAAGTGTACTATTTTTTGTACTATTGTACTAAATTTATAAATAAGCACATTAAAATTCATTCGTACTAAGTACTTACATACATATATGTAGATAAACTTAACAATTAATATTAATGTTTTAATTTCAAAAGGTACATAAAGACTATTACTTGTTAAGATCTGAATTTAAAAGTATTATTTATGACATACTTTTTGCTAACAAATTCTTACTCATTAATAAATTGTAGCAGCACGAATTAGATAACTTTAGCAAATCCTTTGTTGGGATTTGATTGGAGACAGTCGAAACAAACAGTCTTTTGTTTTAATATATTTATGATACGAAAATATCCTTTTAGCAATTCTTCAAATATAAGTAAACAAAAGTACATACATTGTCGTTTTTTAAAGACTTAAAATCACCCCTATCGTGAATAAAAATTCCACATTTAATTTGTTCCCTTTTCACATTTTTCCTATTTAAATTCAATGTTAAATAAATAAAAGGGAACAAATTTCATGTGGAATTTTTATTCACGATAGGGGTGAATAATTACTATATCTGCCAGCGCTCGAATATTCTCATTAGAAAACAATGGTACAATTCTAGAAGTTTAAATAAAAATAAATTTTAAATAGTGCTAAATTAGTCATTGGGGTGTTATTGTACTTTTGACTCTCAAATAGTGCTAAAAAAGTACAATTGTACCAACTTTTGCATCCCTGTTCTGTAGTGTGAACGGATTTTATGTGTACAATATTTCAGATTACTTTTATAGAGAATAGTATATACAAATTGTATATTATTTTGCCTAAATAATTCTATTAGATAAAACATAATATAACAAGTCTTATTAATTATTCTCTAAAGGTCATTATCAATAAATATCTCCAAAAATTATGTCTTTTTTCGCCTAAAAAAAACATAAATGTTATCTTATCTCTGCCAAATATTGTGATTTCATTAAAAAGTTATGTGAAACTACTACACTCACAATCTCAAATAAAGCTTATTACACAAATAAACAATTTAACTGAGACAATTTTTCGAGCGTAAATGAATTATTTAAATGTTAATCTATTATTGTGCATGATGATCATGACAACAACCGAAACTTATTTATTTTTTTTTGGTTTGCCAAATCAAATATTATTTCAATTATGTATTTACGAGTAGTATAGAAAATAAAATAAATATTATTTCATTTGTGCAAATAAATATATTGGTGGACCAACCACAATTCATACAATGACACAAGTACAGGGTGTGCTAAGTAGAGTTATTTAATTTAAAATTTCAAAAAAAAAAAATATTGCAGAAAATATTTTTCTTGTAGGAATTTTTTGGTAATTCAAAGTGTTCAATGTGTTTCTTTATCAATTGTATGACTGAGTTATATGGTCTGCAGAAATGTCAAAAATTTGTCTGAAACCACAAAGTGCGCTACAGGGGTTTAGAGACTCCCAAATTGTCATAACACTTTCTAAAAAGAAAAATTAAAAAGCTGTAATATTTTAAAACATTTGATAACCCACAACTTGTGTTTTGAATTTATTTATTCAACGAAACTTATACAAATATGTACAACCTAGGTGTTTAGAAATTCCCAAACACTTGTAGGAATTTATGTCAATTCAAACTGTGTCAATGACTAACTTTCTCAGTTATATATAATTATTTTTTATATATAATTAACAAACACAAACTGCGATGCTTTTTTGGCTTATCTGCAGAAAAACACCCATAGTATTTGGCGGGAATCGAACATGCAACCCTCAGACTGATAGTTCGGCACATTATCGCCTAGTCAATCAAGGCACCCTCATTTAGCCATACTTATGTCTGCAGAATGTCAAGAACTTTGGCTTAAACTACAAACAGGATCCCAGGGGTTTAGAGATCCCAAATTTTCATAACACTTTTTTAGAATAGAAATTAAGAAGCTGCAATATATTAAAACAATTGACAAACCACTACTTGTGGTTTGCTTATATTTACTCAACAAAAGTTATACAAATTTAAAACCCCTGGGGTTTAGAGACCCCCAAATGTATATAACTCTTGTAGGGATTTCCGTCAATTGAAAATTTTCAATGAAAGGCTTTCTAGATCATATGGCCTGAGAAGGCTTTCATTGAAAAATTTGAATTTTAAAATTTGGGAGTCTCTAAACTCCTGGGGTATTACAATTGTATAACAGCGGATTGTCAAGAATTTTGGCTAATACTACAAAGAGGATTCCAAATAATCATAAGACTTCCTTAATATAAAAATTAAAAACGTGCCACTTTATAAAACAATTAATAACCTGCTGCTTATATTTATTCAACAAAATTTAGTCAAAAATTCAAGCGGTATTTGAAATTTCCTACTTGCTTGTAGTTAAAGTACACACACAATTGAATTTGTCATAAAATTTGGCAACAGCAATTAAATACAACAAAAATTCGAAATATTTGTGTGCTTTTTTAACACAAATTTGATATAACCCTGTAATATTCTACAAAATATGTATGTTTATAAAACGAAATAGAAATTTTCCGTAATTGTACCTTTTAATTACACAAAAACCCATTGAAATCAAATAAAAACACAGTAAGCCGATAATGACTTAAATAGAATATAAATTGAATGATAAATATTGTCAACTATAACAGTTAAATCTCCTCACCAACATTTCAGACAGCAAAAGGCGCTATACCTCAGTCAAACACATATCAAACGCTTATCTTTTTATGGCCCAATGTCTCTTGGCCAACAACAATAAACAAACAACCGCACCGAAAAAAAACGTAACAAATTCTTGGATGATAAGATTAATAAATTATTATATGTATGTACATATACATATTTTGTTGGAGGCTTTTTCGTGCGGACATTCCTTTTGTAGTCATCCATTTTAAACGTCATTAAAATTGGAGAATAGCCAATAATATATTAGTTGTTTTTCCTTCGATAAGAACAGATTTAGCAAATTGAGCACACAAAAGTCTAAATATTTTTTGTAAATAATTATCAACAGTATGTATAATGAAATTATTAATAAATTTAGCATGTCTGGAAATCGGGTTTATCTTAGAAAAAATATATTAGTTCCATGGCTGTTACTAGAACTAATGCCTATAACCAGTACTCCTATTAACTAGTTCCAATACCTATTATTTTTGTTTCAAATTGTTATCTTAAGAACTTGTTATAAAACATTTGCGCAGTTTGTTTACATTATTTGGAGTGGTTGTGAAATCCAACAACGATTTTTGTTTCAAATTGTGACGCTAGTTACTAGAAACTGTTGTCTCTGAACTAGTTCAAGAGACGCAAACATAAATATTTAGAAACCTTTATTGTACTAGTTCCAGCTCTTTAATCAATAATTTTTTATCGAAATTATCTAGTTCAAGAAAAGCAAACACAACTTCTTAGGAACCTACTAGCTCCTTGATTAATTATAATAGATTAATTAGAATTACTTTCTGAGTCGATTTAACGATGCCCGTCCGTCTGGCTGGCTGTCCATGTAAAGCTTGTGCGCAGAGTACAGATCGTAGTTTTGAAGATGTTTCGATAAAATTTTGGTACGTGATATTTTTTCGGCCCAAGGATGGATGGGATTGAAACTGATGGAAATCGGTCAATTATTTCACCTGGCCCCGAAACTATGGTTTACCGATCATAAATTTTTGAATTATGCAAGTATCCAAACAAATTTAATCACAAATGAGTTATAAATGAATCCAAATTACATCAACAAATTTTGTGCAGATCGGTCCATAATTACTCGTAGCTCCCATATAAGACCCACTTTCGAAATTCACTTTAACGATCATAAATTTCTTAAAAATTTTGGTATTCAAATAATATTTGACACAAATAAGTTTCTTATATACAGAAATAATGACACCTAATTTTAGATTGTACGGTCCAATCTATACTATACGTTCTTATTTGTTTTTATTTTTTTTTTTTAATATGGGTATTTGTGGGGTCCGCATAAAAAACTTAAACTACAATACGTTTTGGCGTGTAAAATGTAAAATGTTTTACTTATTGGACCTGACATTTAAAATATTTTCAACAAATTTCGACTTTCCTTTTATCTCGAACACTAGGTCTGCGAATAGATAAAAAGGACCTACAACAATACCATTTTTAATGAAGGGAAATATTGAATATACTGGAAGCAAACAGGCCCATCATTTTTGATTTATAAACCAAAATTACAGACTGGCCTAATTGAAGCAATTTTGCTTTGGCAAATTTATTTTTCGTTCCTCATTGTAATGGCTTTTGACCCAAAATCACCGGTCTGTTTCGACAAATATTATAGCCGGTGGAGCAAAAGAAACAATAATAAAATGTGAGTTTTCTACCCGTCTGGGGTTGAATTGATAAGCTACCATTTTTGGTTTTTGGAACTAAGATTTGATGGGACATTACAGTTGCTTAGCTTTCAGATTTAATTAATTTACAGAAAAACTTAAATTAAAGTTAATGACGGCAACAAATGGTTGGTTTTAGAGACACAGTTAAAACTGAATTTAAACTGATTTATTGTAAAAATGAATTTAAATTTAAATAAAAATACCCTTAACCCTCAACATCTAAACTTGAACAATTTAATTTCAGTTTACAAACTTCAAACAAAATTTAACCTTAAACAATAAAATATATTCTGGACAAGTACAAAACATTCGTGCTGTATCTCAAAACTATTGTACATATCTAATCTTTAGAAAATAGTTTCTAAATCTTACGAAATGCTATTGTTGTTATTAATTGTTAGTGTTATTAGTGCACAAACTAAAAATTAAAAAAAAAAAACAAAAAAAAAATTTCACTCTCTCTCTCTCTCTATCTTTCGCTCTGTGTTTCACAATTAATTTACATTTGAATGTTAATTGGCAACAGAGAATGAGCTAACGAATGAATCGAATTGTTAACCAAAATCACTTAACAAATATTTATTTATTATAAATTAACCTGTTTTTTATTTTTATATTTTTTTGCTTTTTTATCGTAAATTCTTAACTATAGATCTTAGAAGTTTCTAAGAGAAATTTTTTTGTTTGTTTTTGTTTTTGTTTCTACATAACGCTGCTGGTTAAGTAAAGTCTGCTGAGAGAGAGGTGCGGTGACGGAAGTGATAAATGTGCTAAAATTTAACTCATGACTTGGCCGCAATTTTATAATTTTTTATTTTTTATTTAAGTTAATTTTTGCCCAAATAAATATTCACGCTTTTTATTAAGAAATCAATTTGTGTTACAAGTGTTAAATGTTACAAGTTGTAGGTAGTTTAGCAAGAAATCTCAAAAAAATAAATCTTGTTTGTTTAATTTTTTCAGTTATAAAATAAGAGGATTAAAATATATAATTCAAAACGAAATTTGCTAATGTCATTTGATAGAAATAATTGCATTTTGGGCTTTATAAAAAATATCATTCAGACTCTTGTATAAAATTTGTGTGGCAACTATTCCAAACTGTTACCATTAATTTCCCTGCATTCTTGTTTCTTTTCAAAATCTTTCCTTTTAAAAAAGTTTTCAAATATAAATAAAATTAAATATTTCTTTTTCTGGAAAATACAAAAATATTTCATTAACAGTCGTCGTCAGTCCTCTTAAAACTACAAATTGTTGCTTAATAAAATACACAATATTTTCGAAGTTATGCACATACTCGTATGCGTAATCGAAAACCGATATTAAGTTAAAAAAAAGTACAGCAAAAAAATTCGAGTACAATAAATATGTAATCAAAATAAAATACATGTATGTATGTGTCTGAAAACTGTCTGTTGATAAAATAGTTTTCAATAAAATTTCAAAATGCACATGTTCGCATAAAAATCATGTACAAAGAAACAGAAAAACAGCCAACAAAGTGAATGTAATATAATGCCATTCATACACATGATACTTCAAACTCGATGTTTAGACAGCTATACCTCGATTAACGATCACTTTTTAGGAACCGCAATTGATGTAACGCAAGAGAATTTGAGAGAATAACTTTAATCGTACTCGTACCGAGGCTCGTGAAAAAATGTTTTACAAAAAGTTAGAAAATGTGACTGGTGAAACAATTAAACACATTAATTAAACATATCAAAGAATTTTGAATTTTTTTAAGATCGTGTTGTGATTATAACTAGGGACAATAGTTCCAGGTTTAACGTTCAGTATCGTTCAGTAGAGAATGAACACACGCAGTTCTCTGAGTAGACTGAACGGCCACTGATGTGTTGCAAGGATAAGACAGGTACATGGCTCCATGGATCAATCTACAAGTATATTGGTAAAGAGCTTGAGCTATCTAAACTCCGCCATACATAGTAATCAGTGATGTTCTGAAGCAATTATCTAAAACAGTGTTTAACTTAACTGCAGATGACCTCTACAGCTCTCGGTCAAATTTAGTCCCTAACCTACTTTTGTTCCTGACTACTTTCAATAGCCAGCTATAGAACACTTAAGCCGCAGACACTATTCCCTCCAATACATTCCTAACACACCGAAGTCATTCGACCATTACTACTTTCAAAGACTGTTGTTCGCCAACAGCACCTAAACATAAATTTGCCATTACCACAGATATCTGCCATTAACCTCAAAATCTTCTTCCCACTATTTTTGGTTTAAACCAACATGAGATCCGGTAAGTGGACTATCCAACTAGGTAATCGATCATTATTACTTTCAATGACTCTGTTGATGCGGCAACAGCACTGAGAGATAAACTTACCTGTACCACAAATATCATATATATAACCAACAATCTTCTGCCCGCTGTTTTGGGTTTAAACCACAAAAGGTACCTCTCCAATAATCAGTCAGAACAAGGCCTGGGGTTACTAATAAGCACCACATTATACCTGAATGGATCCCTTTCACTAGCAGTCAGGACAAGCCCACTCCTCAACACCCAAGCCAAACCAACATTCAATGAGTCTGCTGATTCGCTAACATCACCTAGATATAAATTTATTACTAGTACTAACATCAGCCATTTAATTAACAATTTTCTTCCCGCGATTTTCAGTTTCTAACCCAAACGTACCTCTCTAATAACCATGCACGATAAATCCTGGTGATACTGGTTCCTATGGCATCAGATAAGTCTATATTACAACGATTTAAAATAAACTTTAATATGTTTTAATTATTTACAATAATCTTATAAAAAATATTTACTTTTGTAAAATAAGATAATAAAATCACCTGCATAGAACACATTTGTAAAATTAAGTGTAAGTGAGATTTTTATTAAGTTTGTGTTCTAATTTAAATGAACATATTTTGAAAAGTAATATTTTGCTTTCCAGTTTTGTTCATCGTAGAATAAAAGTTTCGCTGAAATTGTTTATGTGAATTGAAAACGATTTCAGTTTCACTTCGTAGTGGAATATAGAACCTAGGCGAATATCTTTTTTTTTTTTTGTCTTTGCATTTTTATTGTGCGGCTCATTTTAACAAATTCTTTTTAGCGACGCAAAGACTTTACAAAGAGCGCAAAGTCTCTGCAAAAATGCAAATGAATGCAAAATGAGATTTGCAAAGAATATTGTGGGACAAAAACTCTTATCTCTTTGCAAGCAAATTCAATAGGGCCCTGGTCTCTATCTATTATTGTGTTCCCTTGCAGGGGGATTTAGATGGTCCAACAGATTTATGTTAAAGAGTAATATTAATAAAATCATTAAATACTTGAAAGTCTACACTACTCGTGTTATTTGCAAGACTTGATCAGTCGTATTTCACAAATCTTGAGCCGTATATCTACACCTTAGTGTACGAATTGGAAAAGCATAAATTAGTTATTTATTTTAATTTCTTTTTTTAATTTTTTTTTTATTTTGTAATTGTGTATTGCTGATACCAGAGTGGTCTAGAGGTGAATTGTTGTAGTACTACAAGTATCTATAACTGACTGCAAAATACAACGTAAATATGTACCATGTGTATAGGCCGTCAAATTATGTTACGCATTGCTAAGCGATTGATGACAGACAATAATATTATGGGTGAATATATAGGGAAATAGTAAAAAATATAAAATAAAACACAAAAATAAAAACAATCATAATAGAAATTAAAAAATAAAAACTGAATGTCGTTGAACTGTTTTACAATTAAAGAGACAACTTCAACATTGCAGACGAGCTGAAGTCATAAAAACAATGGTCGGTCGGTCACAACACGTTATAAATAAGTGGCCAGTGAACACTACGAACTTTCAATATGTGGAATGCTATTTTATATACATACATTTTATAATATACTGATTGTCTCTTGAAAATTTAAATTATAAAATTTTTTATAATAAAGTCAAAGAATATTTTACAAAGAATTCTTTAAACGTAATTAGGCGCCATGTTTGGCTAATGAAAATAATTAGACGAAAGATAAAACAAGCAAAACTTTAAAATTTAATCGTAATCATTTGAGTATTTATCTACATGTATAATGTACAATATTATTTATTATTCTGGACATATTGTTTATGTTGTTTTTGTTCTAAACGTAAACATATGAATAATACTTTTTTTGGTGATTTTTTTGCGTACTCGTTTGTTTAGCAAATGTGTATCAATTTTATGGAATTTGTAATTACAATAACAAGAATAATAACAAAACGCCCCCATAAATATAATTGCAATAAAATAATTTTGAATATATTTTTTATGTTTTATGTTTATTTTTAAATTTATTGAAAGAAAAACAAACTTGTACAAGGCTTTTGAATTTATTTTGCCTTATTTTGTACTTGAAGCGGTCAAAGTTCCCCCAGGGGTAGCGAATTGAGGCAGAACTAGTTTTGTAATAATTTATTGTTGTAAAACATAATATTAAAAGTGCCTTCATCTTAACATGTCACTTATTTGGGATGTGGTAAATTTAAAGACACTCTATTGTTTTAAACATTATAATAAAAGGTGATATTTTAGCAACGTTCTTATAAACGCCTGCAGATTATTGAATTTTATCATCAAAATGGTCAGTTTTGGGCGATCACCTGAGGCGGCTATTCGGAGTCTTGTTCCAAAATTTCGCACCAAATTTACCACCAACACGTATATGTCGAGTTCGGGCAGAGGAAAATGTCGCAGCTGTATCCGCCAGTATTGTTGATGATCGTGAATTATCGACTCGACCCCGTTCGCAGCAATTGGGCCTCTACTACGGGGATAATTTTGCGAAAGGATTTGGATGTAAAATCTTTTAACATACAGCTGGTGCAATAATTGAAGCCACACGACCTACCACAAGGGCTAACTTTTGGGGAATGGGCGCTGGTAAAATTGGATGACGATCCCCTTTTTTTATCGGAAAATTGTGTTCAGCGACGAAACCCATTTCTGGTTGAGTGGATGCGTTAACAAGCAAAAATGTTGTTTTTGAGGTTAAGATCAGCCAGAAGCATTGTAAGAACTCCCAATGCATCCCAAAAAATACACTGTTTGGTGTGGATTATGATCCGGTGACATCATTGAACAGCGCTTTTTCAAATACTACAAAATTTGGATCATTACTGTAAATTGTCCAAAATAAAATAGCTGGACTTGGCGGGCATGTGGCTTCAACAAGACGGTGACACACAGCATGCTAAACAATGGCATAATTGAGGGTCGAGTTCGGTGAACAGTTTACATCACGTTTGGGGCCGCCTAGATCTTGCGATTTAACGCCTTTCGAATATTTTCGTTTGGGGCTGTGTTAAGGCTCATATTTAAAGGAACAAGACCTTAATGGTTGACGCACTAGAAGTTAGTATTGAAGAATTTATTCGTGAGATACCGGCCAATGTGTTAGAGAAGAGAGTACGCCAAAATGGGATAAAGCATATCAACCATTTGAGGGGCTTTTATGGTTACATAAATATTAAATATTTATAAATATTAAAACATTTATGAACAATGCTATTTATAGGGTGACACAGAACGAAATGTTGCCAAAAAATAAACTCCTTTCCCTTAATGTTTATTATGTACCCAAGATAATGAAGGTCAAAGGTCATACTGCAATAGTTGATTTTGGAATCGATTTGTATTATTTATGTAGATAATGGTTTTTCCGACTGTAGTTATAATTTGTTTTTAAACTTTTTTTTTTATATAGGTAATATTTAGTATTGGTTCAAAGAACAAGTTTATTTGTACATACTAGGCTGCCACAAAAGTTTTGGGAAGAAAAAAAAAAATAAACTTTAAATTTAAGTTACAAATTCGTAATAGGAGTGTATGAAAACTTTTCAAACGAAGAATTATTAAAAAAAAATAATGCAAAGGGTTATCAGCAAAAACTTTTTTTGCGGAGGCAACAAATTAAAATAACATTAAAGTTGTCACATGTTACTGGTTGACATAGCTTTGACAATGGTTACAATGAAGTCAAGCTCGCTCGAAAATCGCATTAGAATTTAAAAAATTCCAAAAAAAAAAAAATCACACCAGCAAGCTAAATTGACACGGATTATGCGATTTTGCTCCTATGGATTATTTTTTTATTAACGACATAGACCTGCTATTTTGACAAAATGTGATTGAACATTTTGATAAAAAATGGACATCAGTTTGCCTGGTCGTTGTGAACAACTATTCGATATCATTTGTTTGTACAAGTAGTTGTCTCGTGTGGACAACTCTTGTCAAAGGTATAGATATGTTCTTGCTTGAACAATGTTGTCAGAACATTTGTTTGTAGAAATCTAAAATGTTCAAACATTTCAAACGCGATTTTTACATAGACCAAAAATTACAAAGAAAACTATGAAAATTAACATCGAGACGTTTTCCCCACACAAAAGAACATCACCAAATACATGTCTGTAATTCAGCTGACAAAACGATAGCTCATCCAGGCGCAGGGTTATGTATGTTTGAATGACTCTCGCGATTTATAAACCAAAAATATGATTAATACGACATAAACGGTTGAGTTTAGAACAAATATCAAATAATTCTCAGTCTATAGAAACGTGTATATCTTTTCTTTTTACATTTATTACAAAAAAAATCATTTTACAATATCAATTTTGGAGTACTGCGATTGTAGCAAATTTTTTGGGAAGCAATTTAAAAATTGTTTTATTTTTTTGGGTGGAATCTAATGTCAAATACGATTTCTGCAGTCTACTCTTATTAAATAATGTCATACAGTTTGAACGCATTTTATTTTTTTTTATTTAGTTAAAACATTTGCCAAGTTTCAAGTGTTTTTTATTATGTAGAATAAAGGTCAATGCTTTATAAGAAAAATATATATTGTAGAACAGAATGTATACATATGTATGTATGTATGTACATATTAGGTAACATTTGTGTACAAATAATGTACAAGTAACTGGAAGTTTTGGATTGGACAGTTTTAAAAACATTTAATACATGGTTTACAATTTACATGGTTTTTAAAAATACGTAAATTATCTATAATAAAAGACATTTTTATACCCTTCACCACCGCTAGTGGTAAAGAAAGCCATATGTATATAATTTTGTCATTCCGTGTGTAAAATTGGTAAATATTCATCTGAGACCCAACAAAGTATTAATGATCGTTATGGAATTCTAAGTCGTTTGAGCTATGTCCATCTGCCTCTGCGTCTGTCTGTTGAAAACACTCTCATATCTAAAATACGTAACCAAAATCACCAAAGTTAACAAAAAAAAAAAAAAACGTTTATAATTCTTCTAAGCAGTTTCGTATTGAAAATCAGCAAAAGTTATGGACCATAATGTGTGATAACCTCCATCAAAATATGAGATTTTCCATCAGTTTTCCAAGATCGTGCGATTTAACGCCACTTGACTATTTTCTGTGGGAATATATGAAGTCGCCAGTCTACGCCGATAAGCCCGAAACGATTGACCACTTGTAGGGCACATTCGCCGCGTTATTGCCGAAGTACGGCCACAAATGCTGGAAAATGTCATATAAAATTGAACCTCCAGATTAGACTACGTCGAAGCCAGTCATATGCCAGAAGATTATCTTTCGAATAAAGTAAATTTCATGTCGATTGAAAAAAATCATCTTTTTTTTATTCCATTTAAAAGTTTTATACATACATCTAAAAAAAATACCGTTTACAATATATAGTATAAAAGTAAGTAAAAGTAGTTCACAACGTGCGAAGACTTAAGTAGAGTCGAAGGGACCCCGTTTTAAAAGACCACACCACTCGTCAAATTTAATGTCTTATACAACATGCTGCAGCTAAGATGAGTACAAGAAAGTCGTGTCTTGCTAGACCCAACCTGTAGCTGTGAGATATCTCAGTAGGCCATTGAGTTTTGACCCGGCTACCTCACCAAGGTTGTTCAATGTATAGTTTCCCATGAATTTATGTCTCTTGACACTCAGGGCTGGGCATTCGCAGAGAAGGTGGAAAATCGTTTCCTCTTTTTCCCTATCCTTACAGCTACGACAATGGTCGTTAAAAAGGAGTCCCAGGCGATTTGCGTGCTTGCCTAACGTCCAGTGTCCCGTTAATACTGCCAGCAACCTATACATATATACCTATACATTGTGCCAATAAATTATAATTTCCATAAGCTCGATCCAGAGTAAAATATTCCGCAAGCAATTCAACCTTTTTACAAGTTTTGTTTAACCAAATTATGGTCACTGCCACTTTTTATGTGATTGCGGCAAGCATAACATGTTAATGTTTCATTTCATTATGTCATTATGTTTCTGTTTGTGGCAATAATTTTAATGATTATCATAATCTGAGAGCAAAATATTTGCATATATTGATTCATTGTGAACATGGTTGCCATAAATATATACTTAATTGCTATAATAATATTTGTCTATATGAATGCAACAATTATGTGAATCGTTACTTCAACATATTACGACATAATATATGATTAATTACAAAGACCATAATATTGTTAAAAATGTTGTAAAATATATGTAAATATATATATATACTCGTATATATATATATTTCTGGAAAGTAGCTACAAAATATTTACAGAAAAAACTTGTTTAATACCCTGACTTGTAAATTTCTTTACTGAATTCCAATAAAAATAGTTAATAATTAGAAAATTAAAAAAACGTTAAAAATTTAACAATAATTACGACTCACCAATATTTTATTTACATTTTCTCAAACAATAAATATTACAATAATTACCTGCAAAATAAAGACAGAAAAATAAAAATTAGTTAAATGAAAACAATAAAAATTATTTGCTTGTTTTTATTAAATGACAGTAGAAGTGACATTGAAAATATTAATTAGAAAATTTTGAAAACGCAAACAAAAAAAAAACTGTCACCCCCTTTAATTTGTGATGCAGCATAACAAAGTTGTTGCATAAAACAATTTATTTAAATAACGAAACGTAAATTACAGAGACCAGTCAGTGAATGAACTAATAACTATTAAATTGGAATAAGGCTTTATTAAATTCTCTAATTTGTAAACAAGTATATAAAAGGAAAATAATAGAAAACATAAAACAGAAAGTGCCTGCAATAGTTAGATGATAGATGACGATGGTGATGGTGATGATGATGATGATGTTGTACTCGTACTATTAAAAAAGTAGATCTGTTTTGAATTTTGTTTAACACTTGATTGTAATAATTTACAAGCTTACAACAACATCGTAATAGAAACAAAACGTAGATATACAAAAAAATCATACCAGATTTTGTGGCTTACAAATTTGCAGAGGTGTAAAAGTAGCTAAACTTATGACTGCAAATGTAAGTTTTGAATATTAATTACATTATTAGGAAAGCACTTTAACTATATTGTCCCGTATTCAAAGCTATCGTTTCAGTTTGAATTTACTGCAAATATTATTTTAAGGCGACTATATGGATTTTGTCATTTTGTTTGTAACACACAACGACATATTGGTCATAGACCCACAAAAAGTATATATATTAGGGGTCTATGACGGTCTAGTCATGTATGTCCGTGTTTGAAAGACACGATAGGGTCTAGTGGAAAGAACCAAAGTTTCCCTAACTATTTAGTAATGAAATGTCTGACCGCCCAAAGTTAAAAAAAAAAAAATAAAAAACGATAGGTTCTAAACGAGGAGATCTAGAAAGCAAATTTTATATACTGTGAGCGTCAAAATAATGTCTACACCACATATTATTAACATTATTAATTATATTAATATAAATAATGTTATATCGGAGAATTATATTGCATTTTTATATAGTTATTTAAGTAGAATTGAATTTACAAAAAAAACAAGTCAGATTCGACTGTGCAGAATCTTAAATACCCTCCACCCTGACGACAGTTTTACAACAACCACAGGTAAATGTTTAGACTGTCAAAATGTACCTGTTGTTTTGGTAACTTTTACGTTTGGGCTTATGAAGCCACTGTATTTATTGATACACTTTTGTTTTATAGTTATTTATGGACGAATTTTGCTGATTTTTAAATAGCAAACTTTTCGAAAGCATGTCTTCCAGAATTATTGAAGATTTGGATCCCGAAGATATCTTCAGAAAATTGATTTCAACAGACAGACGGACAGACAGATAGACATGGCTTAATAGACTCCGCTATCTATAAGGATCCAGAATATAGGGTCGGATTGTAATTGTGAAAATTACAAACAGAATGACAAACTTCTATATACCTTCTCATGAAGGTGAAGGGTATAAAAAGAAACAAAAGCGTATACAAAATTTAATTGATTTATTGTTAAAACAGAACAATTTTTATGCCTCATAATTAACTAAACAGTGACATCATCCTTTGCAAAAAAAAAAAGAACATTTACATCGGGGCTAGGTGAAATAATGGACCGATTTTAAAAAAATCGCAATTACAACTGTCATTGGGCCGAAAAAATAGGTACCAAATTTTATCAAAATATCTTCAAAATTGCGAATTGTACTCTGCCCACAAGCTTTACATGGACAGCCAGACAAATGGACAGACAGTGTTAAATCGATTTGGGAAGTGATTCTGAGTTGATCGCTATAATTTAAGGTAGATGTTGGACGAATATTTATGGTCGTTACAAACAGTGTAGATGTAGTGTAGCCTCTAGTGAAGATAAATTAGGTTAGGATTTTCCAACAGGACAATGATCCTAAGCATATCTCCAAAATTGTGAAAGAGTGCTTGCTCAATCATTGTCCAAAAACTGTAGATCATCCTTCACAGGCCCCAGACCTCAAGCCAATTAAGCACCTGTGGGAATATCTGGACAAAAAATTAAGCAAAGAAATATTTTTTGCAAAGATTATCTAAAGGCAGTAATTCAGAATGAATGAAAAAAAAAATTCACCTGATTTCACTAAAAATCTGGTTGATTCTATGTCTAGAAGATTGTCAACTGTGATAAAGGCATAAGGACTACAAACAACAAATGTTTTACATAATTTTAATATTTAAATAAACAATAATAAGAAATATTTTAGTTTACTTTATTTTGACACGAAAAATCTGCTAATTTTTTGTTAAAATTGAATTATTTTTTGTTTATTCCATATTCTAGTTTTTGTTAATGAATTATATTTTGCGTAGGTAACTTATGAATTATGCAATATATGTATTTTGTTTAAAATTTATACTGCAGTATTTAGTACATTTTTAAACTTTACTTTACTTTACTTTATATTGACGCTCACTGTATATTATATATAACAACGACTACTGTGAAACCTAATTATCTATGAGTTATTTAACTCATTACTTGTAATGACTATAGATATTAACATAAGCAGTTGTGACCTCAGAGTGTAAGTAGGGAATTGCTAGAATTTAGCATATTAACTGATTACCTGGTTATGAAAGTTTTACCAGCCTCCTGACAATTTCATAAGTTTTATTTAAGATTTAATACTTTTAAATCTCCTCATGTAATAGTTTTTCTTTTTTTGTTTATTACAGCCTCAAAAAAAATTTTTTGTTTTTGAAAATTTAAAAATATGAATACATAGAGAGTGAAAAAAATCACATATTAAGCAATAAAACTGCATACGAATTTTACAAGTACGAGTTTAGTCCAATCTGAAGAGGGTACAACTACAACTACAAGTAGATTCAAGTGGATTTGCAAAAAATTGAATACAAAAACCGAACACAAAAAAAAATAACCAGTGATTAGATGTTGAACGTTGGTTGTGTAACACACATGATGATGATGATGAGGGCAATTTTTACAACCAATTTCGGAAATTCACAGGGAAATTGAAAAGCTTACTCACACAACTAACACACAAAACACAAGAGAATTTACATCTATTAACAAAAGACTATGGAACTGAAGGCAAATAAAACAATAAAACGTGATGTTTTTTTAAAAAGCTCTAGAAAAAAATAAATGTTTGTTAGTTTTGTATATAAATAAAGGTCACTTTTTTAAATAAAACTAAACTATGCAAACATATATAAGTAGAATAATAATTTATATAATAAACCCAGCAGTTTTGGATGACTGTGCAGAACTCAACTGTTTACAGAATTAGCTAAGAAGTTAGAAGTCAATACCGGATTACTCTTATTGACAACTAACTCGTTAATAGCAAACAACTGTTGGGTAAAATAGCGACTTTGTAAAGTTTAAGGTGTTTACACTTTAGATTACTTAGAGCCACTAAAGTTACAATTGATTTCATACCTATTGACTTCTCTATAAATAACAACGAGAGCCCAAAATTGTCAAATGATCAAAAAATATCTATGTAGAAAATAGTTTACTAGGAAGAAGTCAATTGACCCTAAACACTGGATTACAAAAGAACAATTAGTGATCCTTTAATAGATTACTTGTAGTGGATAAAATAACTACTTCTTATTATAAATTTTAAAGTGACTACCCACTAGATTACTTAGAGACACCAAAGGTACAATTGTATTCACTCTAAATTACCTGGAATATATAAAATAACTAATTGATTTATTGAATATACAGTGGGGAGCACAAATGTGTGCATGTTTGTGTCATGTACACTTTATATTGCATACAACTAACACTAATAAAGAAAATTTAAAAATGTTTGTCATTTATTTTATTAGGTTTAATGATAAACTAGCACCAAAAGTGTGTCTTTGGAAATATTTGCATAAAAATATCAAAATTTACTGTTAGATTTGTATGTGTCTGCTTTGTTTATAACTTTAAAAAACACATTAGTTTGATATTAATTTATTTGCATACAAAGGTAAACCCTTTTTGCAAATTATGCAACACAAAACAAGTTATAATACAAATTATAATAAATAATAAAGAAACTTTTAAGGAGCCATTGTCGACAATATTCTACGAAAGACAAAAAGTAGCTATTTTAGGCTTTATAATTCAATTCAATTAGTGGTAATTGGAGTCCAAAAACGGCGTTTTATTATTCCCAAATCACAAAACAGAGTTTACAGTTCTTTGCTCTCCGGTCCTTACGTTGGACAATTGGTAGTAAGTTCTACAATCCGACTGAATATTGAGTTTTGGATTAGGCCAACATTACAGTATAAAGTGTTTTTATGAAAATTCCAAAAATTTTAAGACGCATGCGCGGGCTAAAGATATCACTTATGGCCAAATTCTCGGTCATTAGTTAATCATTGGTAAACGAAAATACTAACTATTGTTTAACTATTACTTGTTATTCTTATGGCAAACTAAGCATGGCGAATAAAGAATTAGCTAAGCCTTTGTCATTAATTAACTAAAGACTGTGAATTCGGTTATAAGACAGCAAAATATTACTAGTAGAACTTTATGAATTAACTTTTATTTTTGCCCATAAACAAGCGCTCCACCCTAATAATCATACTTGTTTTATTTGTCAATTATTTGATTTAAACCATTTCTTTAATAAATAACTACTCCAAATGTTACATAAAGTATTGTTCACATAAAATTCGGCCGCATTCTAGACTTTCAAATCTATTTAATACACTATTTATTTGTGTATGTATTTCTATAAAATTTTATTTATAACTATACATTGCCACAAGTTTATCTTCGATTTTATTGTATATGTAATTAATTCTCCGAGAAATTTAACTATTCAATGAATGAATATTTCTACTGCTAGATAATAAAAGAAAACTCTGTGGGTGGTTTATATGCATACATACGAGTATATATTCCACTAATAAATTCTAATATTTAAAAACAAAAAACCTACTGTTTGTAAATAAATATTTAACAAAATCTTTTAACTAGGTAAATACTTTCGTTTTAAAAGTGTTTAGATTTTTGCATTTGTTTTTTTTTTTAATTATTTTGTTTTGTTTTTCTCTATTTCAATTGATGAAAATTGCATGTGTTAATTGAAAATATGCAAATTAAGTTTTTTTCCAGTTTTTAATTTTCAATTCAGTTTAGTTTTTCTTCTTCCATCATCTTATTTTAGTTGTACCTTTTTGCGTTGTTTTGTATGCGAGTTTTTCTTATACGCATATGTATGTGTGTATCTTTAGGTGCCTGTGTATATTGGATTTGTTATTTTTTTTTTTTTTTAGTTTTTCATTTAAGTATTTACGATGTAACCAAGCGTTAAATATATTTTCATTTCTCAATTATTTTTGTTGGTCTGTCTGTCTGTTTAGGTATCTGTGTGTATTTGTATGCAATTTTACAAAATTGTATTTTTATTTATAAAAATTTGTGTATTAACACTACCCGTACAAGTGTGTATTACAAACAAAACAAAAATTATGTTTAGTATCTGGGGAACGTACATGCATGTTTCTCAAAAAAAATTGGGTCGTTAAAAGTAAAATTGAAGCACAGAGAAATATGTATATACACACATATATACAAAAACTAAATTATGAAATTTCAATTAATTTGGGAGAAATATTTAATTTGAAAAAATGTCTCAAACATAAAGCATGACTATCGTTATAACCGAAATAACTATAATTAATATTATAGCTAAGAGACCGTGTTAAACTTACTCTCATTAACAGTAAACCCTTAATTTGTAATTAGCACTAACAACAAGTCTTGATCAAAATATATTTCAAATTTTTTCTTTAAAATCAATAGCACGAGTGCAGAGCAAAGGAAATTCGAAATGGCAAGATAATCCTGCTTAAATTCCTTTAAAATCAGATATTGTCGGCTTCAATGATTGCAAAAAAGCTAAAGCATGCAAAAAAAAAACGATACAAGCAAACCTTAAGTACAGGCAGTAAACCAAAAGAAGGCTGAAATTTTATTAATAAACAGTGGGTTATATTACGAGGGCGGTTTGGAAACTTTTTCTTATCCTAGAACAGAAAGCGCGGTATAAACAGAAAAAAGTTGAGCCAGTTAGCTGCTGTTTTTTTAGCCAATATTTTCTGGCCATAAGGTCAACTGGAATCCCGATTAGTATTGTAAAAAGCAACTTAGTCGGAGTAGTACACAAGGCTTCTGCTATCAGAACCGCAGTTCTCTTTAATATATTTTCAAAGAATAAGCAATTCGAAGTCTTCTCAAGTACTTTCCACCAGACAGAGACCCCGTAAAATAGTACCTGTTTTATGACCGCCTCAAAAAGACAGTTTACGCATCGATTTTTGATACCCCATTTCATGCCTATGACCATATTTCATAGTTTGTATTTAAGTTTATTTCGGCTTATAGAAATTGTTTTAAAGAAATTTATATTTGGAGTTACTAAAAAAAATTCTGTAGTTCTTTAACGTATTCTGAAATATATGTATATAGAATAGGAGAGAGTCCTGTATTCCTATTCCATTTATACTCGACCATCTTATACTAAAATACACACTAAGTATCGGTATTTTAAAAATTTTTTCTAATGTCGATACTGTAATGTTGGCCTAATCCGAAACTAAATATTCAGTCAGACTGTAGAACTCCTTGAACTCCTATTATCACTAATTGAATTGAATTATAAAGCCTAAAATAGCTACTTTTTGTCTTTTCTAGAATATTGTCGACAATGGCTCTTGAAAGTTTCTTTATTATTTATTATAATTTGTATTATAACTTGTTTTGTGTTGCATAATTTGCAAAAATGGTTTACCGTTGCAGGCAAATAAATTAATATCAAAAGTTTAGGAAACTAACATCTGTGCTTTGAACACATGTTAAATTTCTTTTCAATCTGGTAAATCCTTCATATAGAAACAGGTGTATAAAAAAGACGCATACGCAATTTGTTTACAATGGAAAAATTAGAAATTCGAGCTGTCATTAAATATTTAAATAAAAAAGGTTTATTAGGACAAGAAATTCATAATGATATGGTGAATAGGTTAGATGAAAGTGCTCTTTCATATGCAACAGTAAAAAATTGGGTTGCTGAATTTAAACGTGGCCGTACAATCATTGAGGATCAACCACATAGTTGACGTTCAAAAACAGCAACAACAACAGAAATTGTAGCCAAATTGCTTGATATTGTATTAAATGATCGACGAATAAAAGTGCGTAAAATAACTAATATCATGTGCATCTCAAATGCAAGATGGGTGCCGCATTTGTTAACAGTCGACCAAAAACGCATAAGAATGAAAATTTCTCAAGCTTGTTTGGATCGTTTTAAGAAAAATAAAATGGATTTTAAGCGTCGTTTCATAACTGCTAATGAGACATGCAGCCACAACTATACTCCAGAGACAAAAGCAATGCACTGAAGCTGGAGGAGTGCCCCCAAGGCAAAAAAGCTTGTTTGGATCGTTTTAAGGAAAATAAAATGGATTTTAAGCGTCGTTTCATAACTGCTAATGAGACATGCAGCCACAACTATACTCCAGAGACAAAAGAACAATCCAAGCAATGCACTGAAGCTGGAGGAAGTGCCCCCAAGGCAAAAAAAATCAATCGGTATTTAAAGGTATTTTATTGATTGACTATCTGCAAAAGGATAAAGCAATAAATTCAGAGTACTATTGCAACATTTTGGATTAATTTAATGTAAATGTAAAATTCGAAAAAAACCCAGGACGTTTTTTTTACAACACAAAAAAATAATTTTTCATCTACACAACGCACAAGAGTGTTCTAACAATGGCTAAAATCAACGAATTAAAGTACGATTCTGCACGGAAAGGAAAACGCAGCGGAAAGAAATATCTATCGATATGTAAAATGTAATTATTCATTCCTGCGGCATGCCGCAATACTGTCTGTGTCGAGAGGAAAAATACCACAACAACGGAATCAATACTTTCAAATTATGCTTCCGAACAAAAACTTTATTTTCGCTCCCGCGAAACACATAAAATGTAGATAAATGTATGAAATCTTTGAGTCGATATAAAGATCTATATAATTCAATGTTTAAAGACGATTTCATGTAAAATTTAACCGCGGGTAAGTCTCAAATGGCGTCAGCCGTTAATGGCTTGTCCTATAGATATGAGCCTTAAAATAGCTCCACAAAAAATGCGTTAAATCGCACGGCCAATTGAACTGTTCCAAACGTGAAATAAACTGCTTAATGAACTCACCTCTCAATTGGGCCATTGATTCGCGTGCTGTGTGCAGGCACCGTCTTGTTGAAACCTTATGTCAGCCAAGTCTAGCTGTTCTATTTTGGGCAAAACAAAATTAGTAATCATTGCACGATAGAGCTCGCCATTTACAGTAACGTTCCTACCTTCATCGTCTTTAAAAAATGATGCCCCGGACCATAATGGGTTCCAAGGCACTGCGAAAATTTATGGTTAAAATCTCAGAATGAGGCTCTGCAATGAGCTTAGAGGAGAAGGAAGATGGTGTATAATTGTCGATCTGCCATATTTATAGAGGTATCTGGATCGGAGCATATATTCTCTAAAATATAATATCTTAAAAACTTCTACTGGGTGACTCAATAGGCTTTTTTTGACAGATAACGTGTGAGTCGTGTCGTGCTGTCATGTTATTTTTGTTTAGTATTGTTTGGCATTTCATAGTCGTTCAACTTTATTACGACTCTTTCCACACATCGCATTAATCAATGGATTAATTGAGAGAACACTTCGGTAAGCACATAATTTTGGGCCGGTCGATTGGTCACCAAGATCGTGTAATATCACACTGTTAAACTTTTTCCTGTGGGGATATGTAAAGTCTAAAGTTTATGCGGACAAACCCTCAGGCCTTCTAGGAAAACATCACGCGTGTCATTCGCCAGTTACCAGTCGAAATGCTCGAACGAGTCATCGAAAATTGGACTCAACGGATAGACCATCTGCGACGTAGCAACGACCAACATTAATAGATATAATCTTCAAAAAATAAATGCCAAAGAATGTTCTTTCAAATGATAATAAACATTCCAAATTAAATTGCAATTTTCTGTTTCTTTAAAAAAGTAGGGAACCTCGAAATGAATCACGCTTTATAACTATTTTATTATGGATGGAACTGGATCTCAAACAGCTGCCGGAGCCAAAATTTTATGTTTCAGCGAAACAAGGTGGGGCCGAGCCAAAATATAAATAGACAAAAATGGCTACAAGACCTCACTACTATGCAGTGATCTGATTTAGCTCCCTGTCATTAATCAAAAGCTGCAATTGATTGGTATAGAAGAAATTATTTCGATATTGTATTAATACACATTTTAAGAAACTTTAGCTAGCTAAACATCATTATATGCAGCAAACGAAAAAATAAATAAAAAATTTTAATTTAATATCTAATAATAGAAAAATTTACACATTAACAGGAAAATTAAATCAATAAATTGTCTAGTTTAATCATGCATTACAAGTAAACTTAATATTTTTATAACGGTTTTACAAGTTTTAAACTTTATTACACGTATTATATGCCACATTTTGAACTAAAGCAAGTTTGTTGCAAGTTTTTCGTTTCTTTTTTTAATCTTGTAAAGATGTCATAGAGACGACATCATCATCACATCATTGCTAGCATTGGTGTCGTCGTACTCATCATTATCATTGAAATTGTATCGAACATTTTTAACGCTTGATAAATCATACAATTGTTTTACAATAATTTCATTTGTACTCTATAATGTTTTTTTTATTTATTTTTGAATACTGTTGCTATTTTGTTTCAGTAGATTTTTTTTATTTTTGTTTTATCTATTAGTAACACAATTGTTTAGCAGTTGTAGTAAGTAGTAGTCGGCAAATAGTGATTGAATGAATTGAAAACTATTAAAAACTTGAACGGTTGCACGAAAAAAAATAAACAAAAAGTTAACGAACTTTTTCAATTGTTAAATAACAATGAGAAAAGAAGTGCGAGTTGGTTTAGAAATTTTATGAAAGTTGTAACTCAATAAACGGCAGGCACATTTAGACACAAATATCCCTTACTATTACTCATGATTGTGTTAAAGTTTAAACCATGATATTCTTTGGCCGTACAAAGAGTCTTTTCCATCAACCCAGAAAAAAAGACAATAACAATTATTTCAACAGAAGCAAACGATAAAAAAAAATACATTGTAATGATTGCAAATGTGTCTGCCTCACCTACATTTACAAGAATCATCATCATTTTGCCAATAACAACTTGTTCTGCTTGTAAATTTCAAATACAACAATTGTTTTTTTTTTTTTTTTTGTTTTTTTCTATGTTCTGTTGTTTAATCAAATGTTAAAGAAATTAAATTTTGTATTGATTTATATATTAAGACAGCAGAATGTTAAAAGAATGATTTATAAAGATTTTAAAATTGATAGATTTAAACTATTGGGTGTATAAAGGTACGGTCACACTTGTTAAATATTTGCCGAAAAAAACGTAACCACTAAATAAAATATATTTGAACGTGTTTTTTTATAAAAAAAAACTTCGTTTATTTAGGACAAGACACAACAAATACTTATTTTTATTTTATTTGATGCTATTTGATCTTGCAAAACTCTTGTAAGAGCAAACAACGTCAAACAAATTTGTGCTGTAACAAGTGGTTACGCTTTTTTTGAAAATAAGGGATTTTTTTTAATTTTAAACTTTAAAGCATTTGACATTTTAAGCCAAATTCGGATACCCTGTTCTAGAGAGAGAGCCTTCTGAATTGATCAAAACAAATAGTAGTCGGACGGTATTAAGATCTGGACTATAATAAATAGATTTTAACAGGTATTGCAACATGTGGCCAATCGTTGTCTTGGTGGAATATTACTCCTTCATGGCTGACTTTTTTTCGGACAATGTTCGCTTCAAACGAATCAGTTGCATTCGGTGCAGGTTCCCTGTGATGTTCTGGCCAAATTTAAGCAACTCATAATAGATAGGACCCTTTCGGTCCGACCAAATACAGAGCATTACATTAGCGCTATAGATATTTGGCTTTGGTGTCAATTCGAAAATCACTATTCCATCCAAAAGTGAATAGAAACATGATGGATGAATAAGACATAGTTCGGGTTCACAACTTCCATTTCGGACACTTCTTTTGGGTTAGAAGGAAAAATACAAAAAAAAAAACTTGACGTTACTAATCAATTTTCATATTTCCTTTTGTTTTCTTCTCTTATTTTCTCTGTCTTATTCTACGCGATGTTGTTTGCATATTGATTTGCACGAAAAAGCAGAAACTTGAACGAAATGGCAAGTTCAAAAAAGAATTGAACAAAAACTGGTCAGCTAAAACTGAAGCGTATAAATAATTATTTGAAAAAAGTATTTAAGGTGGCTTGTTCACATGTTTTTCTTTATGTATATCAAAATTGGTTATTTTACATATGGGTTTTAATTTTTGGTCACCAACACGTGACATCGCCATGATTAAAACAGCTGATACGCTTAAATATTATTCTTTTTTTACACATAAATTTCCATGTCGTTTCTTTAAAAAATGCGTTAAAGCCGCTACAAAGCGTCACTAAATTGCCGGCGTCAAAAATATTGATTTAAGGTTTTTCGTTTTTTAATATACAAGATGTGGAGCTTGTATCAAAAATTTTTAAATAATTTATATCATTGTTATTAAATTATCAAAATGGGATAAAAAAATATTTAATTTATCACTTATGCAAATTCTTCATACGGCCGGCTAATGATAGCGCAGATTTAACCGTCGACAAATCTTTTCGCCTGGCATATACGTTTGAAAACATGTGTTTGAACATAAGAAAATAGAGCGTGTTCTAATCGAAAAAATACATATGTATTTCCACATGTATTTTACATAAGCAAAGTTTTTGAGGTCACCAACTACATGTTTTATCTGCCATATGTAAAATTTGACATGTACAATGTAAAAAACACGTAGTGTATATGCACCTTTACCCCAAACACATCAAATGAAACAATTGACTTGCCACCAATTATATACCTTTTAGGAGCACCTGTAACCCTACGTTTTGAGATTCGAGAGTTCGAATTGATTTCAACTTCAAGGAAGCAACTGGTATTGACAAAAACAATAAAATAATATTTCTTAAAGTACGGTCACACTTGGCAAATATTTGCCGAAAAAAACGTAACCACTAAATAAAATATATTTGAACGTGTTTTTTATTAAAAAAAAAAACTTTGTTTATATAGTACAAGACGCAACAAATATTTCGTTTTATAATATTTATAGGTGTTTGCAACACTCTTGTAAGAATAAACAAGGTCACACAAATTTGTGGTAAAACAATGGAGTTACATTTTTTTCAGTAAATATTTGCCATGTGTTTATTTGAATATTTTGCTGGTTACCATTACCATGGAAAAGATCATACAAAAGTAGAATCATATAGACTTAACAGCCTATTGTTGAATATATCAGAGCTATTCGAGAAGATATTCATGAACAAGTTATCATGAATTTGGAAAATAAAAACCAATTTACTTGAAGTAAATTTCTATATTTTCATCTTTTAATAACAATAATAAGTTTAAAACAGCTAAACTATTGAAATAAATATTTACATTCGTATTTATTTTTCTCCATACTAAGAGAAAATAAAAACGAACTAAATATTTATTTCATAAGAATAACAATAGATTCAAATAACAATCATTTCGAAGCAACTGTATCATTCAGTTAGTCTGATAAATTAAGTAATAATAAAAAATACGTCCAGACGACAGACGTTTTGTGTTGATCTTAATAGTAATCAATTTATATAATTTTTTTATTTTTCCATTACTTTTTCAAAAAAAAAAACTTGTTGCACTAGTGCAAATTATCTTTAGTAATTTATTGTTAATAATATTTTTTTTTTATTCAAAACAATTATTTGAGTAGTTATTAATTCACATTTTATTTCTTACATGACAAAGAATTATTCATTTATTCATTCAGTTACAATTTATGAATAATTTTATATGAAATAAATTTTAAACTCAACCTGCGGCAAGAAAAATTATAATAGAATACACTAAATACACTAAAAGAAATAGTTTAGTTTAAAGAAAATTTAACAGAAAGATCTATTGTATAGAATACTATATAGTATATGTTTAATAAAGTATGAGAAATAAATAATAAAATGTGCACACTTGCAAATTATAAAAAGTATTTATTCTGATGCTAAACAATTCAAAGCATTGTTGAATAATTTAAAGAAATTTCAGTTATATTTCAATTAGGTTTTAAAAAAATAAAAAAGAGATTTTCCTTGGCAATAATCAACATGACTTGAGTTAAAGAGAGTGAAAATACTTTGTATTGTACAAGAAGTTCACTGACAATTAATTCAATTAATGTGAATTATAAGAAATATTTATGGGCATAAACAACCTAGGTCAATATTTTCAGTCAATCTTAACTGCAGCTTAGTTGTCCATTTCATTTTTATTATAATTAATTGTATTATTATTACAAATAAATCTTGTGTATTTGATTTGTTTAATTAATTAATTGAATTTGCATATTCATTTTATTTTCAATTATTATTTGATTCCCATTGACAGCAATAAATTAACACACACTTGAAATTCTGCAACTGAATTATGTTCAAATTCTCGAATTTCATTAGTCATCAGCCACAGTCAAGTCAATTGATTTGATTTAAATCTATTTCATGTTCCAATGAAAATATTCTAATAAAAACAAATAGGTACATCAAAGTTGTATAAAAGTGGGTGAGAAAAATGATTACAAGGTCAATTGTTGTTTAGTTTTTTGTTTTTTTTTTTTTATTCTAAACATACATTTTAAAGGGCTTTATTTTTAGATAGAAAATTGTGTAAAATTTAGTAAAACTAAATGAACAAGACAAGACCATTTGTGTTTTTTTTTTTTTTTTTTTGGTATCATAACACTTTGCTCCAGAGTCCTTGGGTTTTAATGTGTATGATTATGAAACTTTCGAAATGACGCATCTGACGCATGATGCATGCTAAACATGTCACTCCATGGCGAGCTGGTCTGGAGACGTGATTGACCGAAAATTCGGTTGGAAATGTAGTTACGGAAAATTTATTTTTATTACGCTTTCGAGAGATGTTAACAATTAAATTTTTTCCTATTATTAATGATGGCATGTGAATTCGACAGCACAGTGTCACATGTCATTGAAACAATGAGGTTATAGCAAACCAAATTTCCGATTGCATTCTTTTAAGAAATTTAGCAACGATCATGTGATTTAACACCACTGGATTATTTTTTGTGTGGCTATCGATTACAGCCACTCGAAAGCCGTGACGTGATTAACGAAATAGACCCGTCATTTTACCAAAATATGCTTAAACAGTTTAATAAAAGATTCGACATATTAATATCGACATATAATTTTCATAAATAATTGCCAAACTTTAATTTTTCCAATACCATAGAAATTTCAATGATTTTCATATAAATTCTCATTGAAAATCTTTTCCAATGATCGTCCATGCGTGATGTAGAGCCACATTCCACACGAGGTATATCTGTCTTAAGCCAAACATGGCGACTATAGTGCGGTTTTAGATAAATGCCTATAATTAGGGATGTAATCCAAGTAGAGAATAGCTTTACTTTAATGTGTCTCCTAACAATGGCCTCCGGGCAGGTGTGCCCTTGGCTTGTTGGCATGATGATCTTCCCCTATCCTGTCGAATTGTCAAAGGGCTAGAAAATAGCGAAACCGGTGTCATGAGCTCACGAAGCTCGAAACTGGAAAGAGTTTGATTGTTTCACCCCATTTAAACTCACAGCTACTAAAGTCTTATCTAATGGTACACAGAAAAAAATAAAAATGAGTGTCAATTAAAATATTTGTGGAATCAATTAAAAATTTAATTGAAATCGGACCAGTAAACAAAATGATAGTATCAATTAAAAAAAATGTGAGATTTAATTGAAAATATCAGAAAAAGTAATTGAATCAATTAAAATTTTAATTGAAAATTATTTTAAAATCAATTAAAGGTTTAATTGAAAAAAAAACATGATTTTTTTTCTGTGTACAGGTACTTGTTGCAAGCCAGTTATTGGTCCCTAACTAGTAATTGGTACGGCGGCCTCTTCGGAGGGCACTTGATGGCTGTTGTTTAAGACTAAAATTGCGGTAAGAAAAGATAGTGATGTTTGTTTTAATGACAAATTTTGGGCCACCAAACTAGGTGTTGTTGTCGAATCAACAGAGCCATTGAGAGTAATGATGGCAAATTGTCTTTGTGCTTGAGAAAGGTACTGGAGAGAACCGAGTCTGTGGCATGGTCGAGTGCCCGTTCTCGGGAGGAGTTCAACGGTGCGATCTGGTTAGGGGCCGCAACAAAGGTTGACTCAAGTGAATTGCGTGACCTTAAAAATGAGGGGAATATATGAAGGCTGGAATTTACTATTGAAAAGGCAGCTATGCAGACAATTGGTTCCCATACTAAAGCAATGGAACGATGCCATTCAAAATATTCTTACGGAGAACGAGGTCCCAAAAGCATTGGTGGTATTGATTCCACATTATCTTCGTATAAGAAAGTAATGTACATTTAACGACTTAACGACTTTGCCAGAATTTACAAAGATAATATGGTTTAATGACAAGCTAAAGATTATAAAGGGTGTTTTTTTAGATGTATAGAACTTTAAGTTGGCAACACTTTTTTAACTGACGGTAATTTTTTTCGGCTGTCAAGCGATTTATGTTAATTTACTGAAAGCTACTTTTAAGATATTTGTAGCCAAAAACCCCCCAAAAATATGGCGAACAAAGAATGAAGCCTTAGTTATAAATATAATCCCAATACGGTAAAACATGACAGCGGCTCAGTAATGGTCTGGGTTGTATATGGCGACATCAGGGGTCGGTAATCTTACATTTATAGAATATACAATGAAAAAGCAGGATTATGTCGAGATTTTAAAAAACAATGTAGCCTCTGGTGCAGAGAAATTAGAACTAGCGCAGAACTGGATTTGCCAACAGTTCAATAATCCTAAGCATACCTTCAAAATTGATTATTGTCCAAATCCTTAACCACAAACCAATTGAGCACCTGTGGGAATATCTAGCAGGATAATCTAAAGGCAGTAATGGAACAACATTTCGCCTGATTTCGCTAAAAAAAAAACTCAATGATGTGTAGAAGATTGTCAGCGAAAGGGCTACAAACAAAATATTAAATAGAATGTTTTACATAATTTGAATATACATATCTATTATATATATATTTTATTTTGACGCGAAAAATCTGGTATTTTTCCGTTTTCTTATGTTCCTTATTTTTGTAGTTTATGTTAATGATTTATACTTATGTTTAAGTTACTTATGAATTAAACAATATATTTTGTTTTAAATTTTTTTTACAATATTAGGCGTTAACTTTATATTGACGCTGACAGTAGTACCTCTATTTTTAACATTTCCAAACATTCATAACAAACGAATTTCGATTTTTTGTTTTTCGTTACTAGAAAACTCGAAATTATAAGTATGTAGTTAAAACTAAAAATACGTTTTGCAAACATTTCGGTTGTGTTGTACAAATATTTATTTTTACATATTTTTAAAGACACTTTTTGACCCACTTCTAATTGACATGATAAATATATTATAACCATTAATTTTTTTATCAAATATAACAAAAACTTACAAGTGATATTATTTAGACGCATGCACATTAGGATAGAACCATTAGGTATGACACCAACCAAAATTGCCAATGTTTCAAACAAAATTACTTGATATTAACTAAAATTTAATTTTCGAATAAAAAAATTTTAGAATAAAAAAATTTTAGAATAAAAAAGGTAATTTTTAGTTTATTTTGATTTCTTTGGTTTGTGTGATCTATACAAATGTAACTAACAATTTTAGTTTCTAAACTTTTTTTGGTACACCCCTAAGCATATTTTAATGCGGCCTATTTGCAAATTGTATCCCAAAATCTTGTTGCCAACAACCTGCCACTTTGCTTTAAAAGGCAAAATAATATGACAGTTGCAGAACTTAATTTCGATTAATTAATTAATAAAGTGTTATTTAATTAAGCTTAAGTGTAACGAATATATATGACGTGTTAATTTAACATTAATAGGGTATTTTGCCACCATAACATACTTTAAGTTAAGACAACTACAAATCATTTACTAAATAAATATAATATAATAATAAAAGACTATAGTTAGAATTATGCAAAACAAAAAAAAAACTAAAAGTTTGTTAAGGTACGGTCACACTTGGCAAATATTTGCCGAAAAAGACGTAACCACTAAATAAAATATATTTGAACTCATTTATTAATTAAAAAAAACTTCGTGTATTTAAGACAAGACACAACAAATATTTACCCCCTGGCCCACGATGTCGAACGATAACGTTCGCTTCGATAAGACTTAAGACACAAACTTTTTGTCGTATCTATTTTTTACTCAATCAAGTTTGTTTATTTCACAATCAAGTTTGTGTCTTAAGTTTTATCTAACCGAACGTTATCGTTCGACATCGTGGGCCAGGGGGTTAGTTTTATTTTATTTGTTGCTGTTTGATCTTGCAAAACTCTTGTAAGAGCCAAACAACGTCAAACAAATTTGTGCTAAAATAAGTGGTTACGCTTTTTTGAGTAAATATTTGCCAAGTATGACCGTGCCTTTAGAATTTGTTTTAAAATTAATTCAGTTTTACAACTGCATTTTTGCTTACTTTTTTTTCTCTGAAATATAAATGTGTGTGAAAGTTCTTTCTTTTTCTGTACAGTTTTTATAATTTGTGTAAAGTTTTGCTGTTCATTGTGAATTGTGTCACTTGCATAAAATTAAGTTGTTATTATTATGCACAAACATGCAACTATCCTAACTTAGTTGGTGTTTTTTATTTGTTATTAAACTTTAGAGTATCTTTTACAAACAAACAAAAGAATATAAAATATTTTAATAAGTCTAATATGCAAGTTTCCATGACATTTAAACTGCTGGTGGAGAGGAAATTCTCATGCTACACATAAATACAGTGGGTGGGAAAATTATAGCAGTTATTTTGAACAAATACATACTGATTTTTGTTTGGTAGACACAAGTTTGCATAAAGAGAAGTATAGGAATTGTCGGGAGTTGGCTGTGTTAAATATTGGTAATATACATAAGGGTAATTATACAACATGCATAAAATACCCGTATTATATTGATAATAGGTCTAAAAGATTTAGCAAAGCTGAGTATAACACTCTTACTTGTTTTAGCGTATATGTATTTGATTTAACTTAAGTCTACAAATGACAAAGTAAAATAAAAATACATATAACCTAATTTGCAAAAGTACGTGTGGATTGAAATTAAAATAAAATAAATAAAAGCATATAATTCCCACAACAATTGTAGTACTCTCTCTGCACTTCCAGTCGCTGATTGCAAATCTAAAAGCACATTTGAAAGCCCTCAATCAATGTGTTTACATATGAGTTTTAAAAATTCTATAGAATCTAAAATGAAGTCGTAAAATTGGAACTTAAGGAAATAACACAGAAAAATACGGAAGCTTTAAAAGGCTTGTGTTATCATCACGCAAAACAAATAAATACCTGGCAATAAATTGTAAATAAAAACTCGTAACGTATAGAATTTTGTTAAGACAGCAAATGCTGATGAGAAGAAACAAAGTAATAGACATAAATAAAATGAAAATCATAAAGCAAAAAAAGGAATTAAGATATTTTTTAAAACAATATTAAGAGAGTAGATGAAAAATATTATAGATAGGAAGGGAGGGAGGCCGTTGAAACTAGAGTTTCTTTATATTCTTAACAAAATATGAGATTATGGAAATTAATTTCAAGATAAGCACACGATTTGTAATAGATATTTATACTTATATACAATGTAGATAATTTCATATCAAAACATTTTAACAGGGCCTTGAAATTTATAGTTGATTTAAGATAAAATAAATGTCCATATACGTAATATGTATTTATAGCTATAAATGACATAGTCATAAGACCTACAGCTAAAAAAATACATTTCCATTACTCAAAAAGTAAAAGTAGGAGCATATTTTGCTGTAGTTTTGAATGCCAAAAATGGCATTGGCAAAAGTCTTAGCTATTAGCTAAGACACAATTAGCGTAGACACAATACAGTGTTGTATACAGAATTCTTTGAAATGTTTTGTTCATGAGAACTTGAACAAATAGCTATTTAAAACAAAAATTTTTTAATTCAGTTACTTTTTTAGAACTTATTTTAAAATAACTAGTTCCAGCACTAGTGAAATCTGAAGCATTTAAGATACTCTACAAAAGATAAGATACAAAAATTACTGATAAAATAACTAGTTCTGCGACTAGTTCTAAGACTTCTGATAAAAGAACTAGTTCTAAAACTAAAGGTGTGTTTGACTGTAAAGCTTTTCTAGAATTTGTTACGATAAAATAACTACCTATAGTTCTAGAACGGTAATCGTGTACATCTTCTCTTCTCGAGAATTAATTTCAGATGAAAGAACTAGTTCTAGAACGGTAGGCAAAGCTCTTCTCTACAGCTATTGTAGTTCCGAGAGTGACAGAATAAGAATAATTTATAAATGGAAAAAGAACTAGTTCTAGAATGTTACGTTAGAACGAGTATGTATTGGCACTTTAAAGCTTCTCTGAAGTAGTTCCAAGGGTGGCATTTTCGCACAAGAATCATACATCCTACATCTAAATATTAAAAACTGATTACACAATTGAACCAAAGAAATTGAAATAACACTACTTTCTAGCCAGAAAATTGCAAACAAAAATGCCTGATAAAAAAAAATAATTCTAGACCGATGGATGTGCTTGTTGTGTTGAACTTCTCTAGAGCTAGCAACGACGATGTTAAAGAACTGTATGAATACAAATATCGTACATACAAGTACATATTGTAAAATAGATTTCACAATTAACAGAAACAATAAAACAATTACCAAGCTTTAAAATTTCAAAATGAAATACTTGATTAAAGAAGAACTAGTTCCAGTGTAGTTGCACTGTAAAGCTTCTCTAGAACTAGTTCCGGGTGATGACAATTACCAACTAAAATCATTTGTTTAGGCACGAAAACCCTATAAACAAGGGAAGTAATTTTTATCGTACGGTAACACTGCAACTGCAGTGTTACTCGTTGCTTTTGTCTTTCTGTTTCTCATACCGACAGACAATTGTGGTGGTGGTTTTTAAAACCACACTCATTCTCCGTAAATCAATCAAAGTTACAACATCATTTTTAAGCAAACACCAAACACATAACTTTTTACACAAAAAAAAGTAAATAAAAAAAAAAACTAAATTAGTAAATTTATAAAAAATCTGTTTTATTCAATATTTTAAATTAGTGTACAGTGATATGAATCTCTATAATGATAGACTAAACTGTGTAGTGTCAGACGTACTTTCTTATTAATTAGTTTCGTTTTGCATTGTGGCCAATTATTAGCAACAATATTTTGACAACAATTGTGTAAAGCGCATTCGTATGACGAAATAAAAAGAGGAAGTATCAACAACAGGTGGACCGAAGACATCATTTCATTCTCAACATCACCTTCATTCACATCACCCAAGGAATAAGGTAGCCCATCCTCATCTCATCCCACAGTCCACATCAAAACCGTAAGTTACCCCCTCTTATCTTACATTTACATAACTATAAACCCGTGTACCCATACATTTTGGTCCTTCGAGCCGGATACTGGGTCATCCATAACCCAGAGACTCCCCTCCCTCACCTAACCATTAGGTATTAACTCATACCGGGCCATCCATAACCCGGCATAACCCCTAAACAAAATCTTAATCCCAACATAAATTATGGTTTTATAACCAATATTATAGCTATATTGTTTTAATTGCGTATCCATATGGCTTTAATATTCCCCCGCAAATTATAGCCATTTTCCTTTCTTTCGCGCAAAAAATATATGTTTATAATATTCCCCCCAAAAAATTATAACTATTTCGTTTCGTCCCGCGTATTTATATGGCCTATAATATTCCCCCGCAAATTATAGCCATTTTCCTTTTTTCCGCAAAATAAAAAAAATATATTGTATATGGTTATAATTTTTCGCGAAAAAATTGTTAGATTACCCCCCTCACCATTTCTAACATATTGTGTGTACACTTAGTCTTGATCCCGTTACAAATTTGTGTCCCATTGTAAGTATGTATAGTCAATCTTTCAAAAAAAAATAAAAATTGCCGTTTTAACAAAAACAACAACGTGTTGTAAGGTGCACATTTTGTTGTCCCTTATTTGCGCTTATTTTTCATACGGTAAATTAACGCTTCAACAAAAAGGGAACCACAAAACGTCAGCATCTTAATATTTTGTTGTTTACTTGTTGGGCATTTTTATAAAACGAGAGACCTAACGGTAGTCTGAAAAAGAACAATACAAAATACCGCATCAACATAGTGCATACTTGTTAATGTTGTTGTTGTATTTTCTTATACAGACATATGAAATACCTATTGGCATTTTTTGTAAGTTTCATACCAAACAAACAAAAACCAAATACCATAGTTATTTCATAACAAGGCAGATTTACATACATACATACATACAGACTCTGCCTTTTTTACTGTTTCTGTATGCTGATGATATTTTGTGTGTTCTTGAGTTCTATTTTTCATTTACTCATCTTATGTACCAACGATTCCCTACACTTTATTAAACGAGAGACCTAACGGTAGCCTCACAATAAGAAAAAATACCAACCACAGCATTGAAACGTAGTGCATATGTACTTGTTGTTGTTGTATTTTGTCTTATACATGCATATGAAATACCTATTGGCATTTTTTGTAAGTTTGATACCAAGCAAACAACAAGCGAATACCAAAAGTTATTTCGTAGCCAGGCAACTTTACATATACACATACAACACATGCAATTAAATTACATATTTTTTATTTTACTTTGAAGAGTCAAAGTCAGTAAATCCCCATACACATTGTTTGTGAGCGTCATGTAATTGTGTCTTCTTTACATCACGTATTTCTCAATTCTCTCCCGTTTTGTTTTTTTTTCTCACATCTCTTTCTTATTCTCTCTCAATTGTTTTTGTCTCTACTCGATCAACTCGTTGTTTTTTTTTATACACATTATAGATACCAAAAGAAAAAAGGGCACATACATATTATACATATATATGTACGTATTTATATATAACCTATATATATGAAAGAAAATAACTAGGTCAGTGGGACAACAGCTGATAGGTAAATAAGATTTTATATACTATGTCTTCGAGGGTCGTTACAAAATTATCACAAAAAATAAAAATATTCTAGTAATCAAAATAAAATTAGCTTAAATTATACCCAAGTCGCTTGTTACGAAGCGCAACTAAAAATTTCTTTAAATTTTCTTTTACATATACCCAAGTCGCTTTACGAAGCGCAACTGAAAATTTCTTTAAATTTTCTTTTACATATACCCAAGTCGCTTTACGAAGCGCAACTGAAAATTTCTTTAAATTTTCTTTTACATATACCCAAGTCGCTCTTACGAAGCACAACTGAAAATTTCTTTAAATTTTCTTTTACATATACCCAAGTCGCTTTACGAAGCGCAACTGAAAATTTCTTTAAAATTTTCTTTTACATATACCCAAGTCGCTTTTCCGAAGCGCAACTGAAAATTTCTTTAAATTTTCTTTTACATATACCCAAGTCGCTCTTACGAAGCACAACTGAAAATTTCTTTAAATTTTCTTTTACATATACCCAAGTCGCTTTACGAAGCGCAACTGAAAATTTCTTTAAATTTTCTTTTACATATACCCAAGTCGCTTTACGAAGCGCAACTGAAAATTTCTTTAAATTTTCTTTTACATATACCCAAGTCGCTTTACGAAGCGCAACTGAAAATTTCTTTAAATTTTCTTTTACATATACCCAAGTCGCTTTACGAAGCGCAACTGAAAATTTCTTTAAATTTTCTTTTACATATACCCAAGTCGCTCTTACGAAGCACAACTGAAAATTTCTTTAAATTTTCTTTTACATATACCCAAGTCGCTTTACGAAGCGCAACTGAAAATTTCTTTAAATTTTCTTTTACATATACCCAAGTCGCTTTACGAAGCGCAACTGAAAATTTCTTTAAATTTTCTTTTACATATACCCAAGTCGCTCTTACGAAGCACAACTGAAAATTTCTTTAAATTTTCTTTTACATATACCCAAGTCGCTTTACGAAGCGCAACTGAAAATTTCTTTAAAATTTTCTTTTACATATACCCAAGTCGCTTTTCCGAAGCGCAACTGAAAATTTCTTTAAATTTTCTTTTACATATACCCAAGTCGCTCTTACGAAGCACAACTGAAAATTTCTTTAAATTTTCTTTTACATATACCCAAGTCGCTTTACGAAGCGCAACTGAAAATTTCTTTAAATTTTCTTTTACATATACCCAAGTCGCTTTACGAAGCGCAACTGAAAATTTCTTTAAATTTTCTTTTACATATACCCAAGTCGCTTTACGAAGCGCAACTGAAAATTTCTTTAAATTTTCTTTTACATATACCCAAGTCGCTTTACGAAGCGCAACTGAAAATTTCTTTAAATTTTCTTTTACATATACCCAAGTCGCTCTTACGAAGCACAACTGAAAATTTCTTTAAATTTTCTTTTACATATACCCAAGTCGCTTTACGAAGCGCAACTGAAAATTTCTTTAAAATTTTCTTTTACATATACCCAAGTCGCTTTTCCGAAGCGCAACTGAAAATTTCTTTAAATTTTCTTTTACATATACCCAAGTCGCTCTTACGAAGCACAACTGAAAATTTCTTTAAATTTTCTTTTACATATACCCAAGTCGCTTTACGAAGCGCAACTGAAAATTTCTTTAAATTTTCTTTTACATATACCCAAGTCGCTTTACGAAGCGCAACTGAAAATTTCTTTAAATTTTCTTTTACATATACCCAAGTCGCTTTACGAAGCGCAACTGAAAATTTCTTTAAATTTTCTTTTACATATACCCAAGTCGCTTTTACGAAGCGCAACTGAAAATTTCTTTAAATTTTCTTTTACATATACCCAAGTCGCCTTTTTACGAGGCGCAACTGAAAATTTCTTTAAATTTTCTTTTAAATTTTGCCCAAGTCGCCTTTACGAAGCGCAACTGAAAATTTCTATAAATTTTCTTTTACATCTACCCAAGTCGCTTTTTACGAAGCGCAACTGAAAATTTCTTAAAAAAAAAAATTTTAATTTTTGCCCAAGTCGCTTTTACGAAGCGCAACTGAAAAATTTCTCTAGAATTTTAAAAAATCCCCATTATCGATACACACCTTAACAATGTCTGTTATAAAGAATTTAATTCGAGCTTCTGACCGTGTGGTCGAATTCCAAGGTTATTTTGATAGGCTAGCGGTAGAATCGCATACGCAATACACTTTGGAAGCTGAGGAGAAGCAACTTCAACATCATTGGCTAAAGTTCGAGTCATATTATGACACCGCCTTAGATCAATATGACACTATCCAAGATGACGTAGAGTATGAAACTTTAAAGCAACGCTTTTTTTCTACTTTTGGGGCGTACAAAACAGTAATCGCAAAAATTCATGAGCTCAGTGCAAATATTAAAGCCAAAGCTAGATTAGCTTCCCCCTCAAATGATGCCGCAGGCGATATAACCCCTCATATCTCCTTACCACCATGCGATACCGAAATATTCCATGGTGACTATCAATCCTGGCCAACTTTCCGTGATATGTTCACAGCTCTGTACCGCAACAACAAACGTTTATCACCTGTAGAAAAATTGTGCCATTTAGTCAAGAAAACGCAGGGTGAAGCTCGCGAGCTATTAAAAACATGTCCTATGACAAATGATGGTTTCAACATGGCTTGGCAGAACCTAGTCAATCGTTATGAAAATAAGCGCATATTGGTGAACGCCCAGCTGAAGTTGCTTTTCAATCTGAAACCAATAGCAAAAGAGACAAGCGCTGATCTGAGGCAACTGCAGCGCACCATAAATGATTGCATCACCAATCTGCGCTTGCTCCAAATTGAAGCCGACAAGTGGGATGTCATATTTGTATATATTTGCTCAACGTGTCTGCCCGAAACCACATTAAATTTATGGGAACAGTCGTTACCACGCACTACTGAATTGCCAACGTGGAAAGCTTTAGATGAATTTCTGTCAACGAGATTCCAAACTTTAGAATCGGTCGCAGATATTAGGTCAACGTTTTTCAGCCCACATACCCCACAAAGTTCTCAAGCGGCTAAAAATAATAAATCGAACTCATCAAAGATTAAAAGCTATCAGACTAACGTTTCCAATGACAAGCTTGGCAAGTGCGAATTGTGTCCCCAATATCATCCCCTCCGATTTTGCTCAATTTTTCTAGAAATGTCAGCTGAAGCACGCTATATGACAGTAAAAAGGCAAAATAAATGTACTAATTGTCTAGGAACTCATGGAGCTAAAACATGCCCAAGCAAATTTGTTTGCAAGACATGCAAAGGAAAACATCACACGTTGCTTCATCGTAATGAACAAAGGCAAGCCAATACGACTCCGGTGACAAATACCCCAGTCAATAATACTAATACCCCACCTCGTGATTTAGATTTTACCCCCTCCACATCGGCACAAGCAGCAAGTAGAACGCTGCAATCTTTTTCCACTCAACTCGAGCCCACCACACAATCGGTCATCCTCGGTACAGCGTTAGTTGACATTTATAATAATGACCTCAAATGCACTGTTCGCGCCCTAATCGACTCCGCCTCAGAAGCCTCTTTTATCTCTAAGAGATTACAAAGGCACCTTGGCATACCTACTCGGCGATCTACAGCCCAAGTTCACGGTTTAAGTGACACAGTGACCGCAACCTCAACCCAAAGCTGTCACGTAAGAATTGGGTCCCCAGTTGACAAGTCATTTGACATTTTTTCGGAAGTCTTAGTCATAAATAGGCTTACTGGCCATCTCCCGTATTACCCATCATCTGCGTTCCAAAATGACAATTTTTCACAACTACAATTGGCTGATCCTTATCGCCACAATTGCTCTGAAGTTGAATTACTTCTCGGCGCAGATGTATATCCAAAAATAATTCAAGACGGTCTACAAAGAGACACACAGCAATCGCTGCTAGCCCAAAAAACAGTTTTCGGCTGGATTATTACTGGGAAGGTGCCAGCAAGCCCTTGTAAGAAGGCAGTGTTATCATTTTTTAACACGATAGAGCTGAATAATCAACTTCAACGGTTTTGGGAATTAGAGGACACCCCGAGGAGAAAAACGCCCTCCCCGGAGGACACATACTGCGAAAATTTGTACAAAGCTACTACATTCCGTAATAAAGAAGGTCGATATGTAGTTTCACTCCCCTTTAAACCAGAATACCCCGAAAAATTAAATATTGGCCCCTCTCGAAAAATTGCGTTCTCCCAGTTTCTACGAAACGAGGCGAGATTAATCAAAACCCACTTCAAAAAGCTTAGCCAGAACCACAATTTCACTTATGAAGAATTCAGCACCATGTTGGCACGCATTGAGGCGTGCTTAAACTCTAGACCCTTCAGTCCCATGAGTGAAAACCCAAACGATCTGTGCGCTCTAACGCCAGGTCATTTTCTCATTGGCACCCCACTCTTATCCCCACCAGAACCCGATTTCTCAAGCCATTCCATCGGCTATATCAATCGTTGGCAAAAGCTTAAGGTTCTTCATCACCAGTTAGCCCGTCGATGGAAGGAAGAATATTTATCCGAACTCCACAAAAGAAATAAGTGGAAGTACCCCCATCGAAACTTCGAAATCGGCGACCTGGTTGTCATCAAACATGACAATTTACCCCCCAATCAATGGCGTCTCGGACGTATTGAGAAAATATTCACTGGGCCCGATCATCGAGTCAGAGTAGCTGAAATACGCACAGCTAATGGCGTCGTCACGCGCCCCATTGTCAAACTCGTTTTACTCCCCCTTACGTCGTAGCAATATAATTCTCCCCCTTTTTTCCTCGTTACAGCAAACATGCCTCCCAGTAGCCAAGTCGCCACGATTGAGAAAACCAGCCAGGCGGAGAGACCGCGCTCCAAAAGCCCCGATTGCCGTCTATGCCAAAAGGGCCACCCGCTGCGCAAATGTCCTAAATTCCTGACAATGACGGTCTCCGCCAGGAAAGATGCCGTGGACCATCATCGGTACTGTCGCAATTGCCTCGCACACTCCCACAGATTTGCTAACTGCCGCAGCAAAGAGCGCTGTCGTGACTGCAACGGTCCTCACCACACCCTTCTTCATCAGGCCGAAATAACCCGAGCCAACTCTTACCTGAGCCGGGCAGCCGACACCACTGTCACCCCCACTGTTATCATTCGAATAAAAATAAAAAATGATTGGCATCCAGTACGAGGCCTAATAGACCCCTGCCCCCCCACGAGCTCCATAGCCGAATTTATTGTGGAACGGTATCATCTACCGTTTGAGAGGTTTGATGTCGACAAGTGGTGCCAATTCACTTTTCGGAGTCGGTTTGAAGAAGACCACGGGAATTTCACAATACGAGCCCGAATTAATACCGACCTGCCCGTGGAAACATCAAAAAAGACCTTGGACCGCAGCGTGAGTGACACATACCGCAATTTGAGGCTGGCCGATCCTGACGTTTTTGAAAGCCATTCAATCAACTTCACCCTGGGAGCGGATATCTACCCCCGCATGATCCGAAGCGGCATTCAGGTGGCAAACATTGGTCCCCTCGCTCAGGACACGGTCTTAGGATGGGTCCTTATTGGAAAGTTCGGGGTGTAATAATCTTAATTTCAACCAGATCCATCATTTTATTGTTTTCTATATAATTAAAAATATGAATATTGAATCACCATAAAAAATTGCATTTTCCCTGTATTATACTTACCTCTTTTTTTATTAAAATTACCCCATTGTAAAATTATACACATATATTTACTTATCTCACTTACCTACAAATTTAATTATACATATATCTACCCTATTCCCTAAAAATCGAATTCTCCTTGTATTATATTTACCTCTTTTTTATTAAAATTACCTCATTGTAAAATTATACACCTATATTTACTTATCTTACTTACCTACAAATTTAATTATACATATATCTACCCTATTCCCTAAAAATCGAATTCTCCTCGTATTATACTTACCTCCTTTTTATAAAAATGAATTCATTGTAAAATTATACACAGATCTTTACTTATCTTACTTACCTAAAAATTTAATTATACATCTATACCTACCCTATTTCCTAAAAATTGAATTCTCCTTGTATTATACTTACCTCTTTTTTTAAAAAATGAACTCATTGTAAAAGTATATTATACTGAATTATATACATACATTTACTTTACCTTACTTATCTAAAATTTAATTATACATATGTACCTATTTCTTAAAAATTGAATTTTTCTTGTAAACACAAGTGTCTGTCTGGTATGGATACGGAACCCTGAACATTCCCCAACTTTGTTATCATGGATATAACAAGGGGGGCGGGATGTTTAGGCACGAAAACCCTATAAACAAGGGAAGTAATTTTTATCGTACGGTAACACTGCAACTGCAGTGTTACTCGTTGCTTTTGTCTTTCTGTTTCTCATACCGACAGACAATTGTGGTGGTGGTTTTTAAAACCACACTCATTCTCCGTAAATCAATCAAAGTTACAACATCATTTTTAAGCAAACACCAAACACATAACTTTTTACACAAAAAAAAGTAAATAAAAAAAAAAACTAAATTAGTAAATTTATAAAAAATCTGTTTTATTCAATATTTTAAATTAGTGTACAGTGATATGAATCTCTATAATGATAGACTAAACTGTGTAGTGTCAGACGTACTTTCTTATTAATTAGTTTCGTTTTGCATTGTGGCCAATTATTAGCAACAATATTTTGACAACAATTGTGTAAAGCGCATTCGTATGACGAAATAAAAAGAGGAAGTATCAACAACAGGTGGACCGAAGACATCATTTCATTCTCAACATCACCTTCATTCACATCACCCAAGGAATAAGGTAGCCCATCCTCATCTCATCCCACAGTCCACATCAAAACCGTAAGTTACCCCCTCTTATCTTACATTTACATAACTATAAACCCGTGTACCCATACATCATTTATTAATGATATAAGGACTAACACTGTACAACATTTTTCAGGTGATTCAGGTTTTCAGGCTGTATGAACAGATTAAAGGAATTGTAATTCTTAATTTTTTTAAATTTGTTTCAGCTTATTCAGACTAGTGGTTCTCGAGCCTCAAACGTGACAAATTCCCTATACGATACTTACTAACTTCAAATTAGTTTTTAAATTATTATTTGATGTAACATGACCAAACGAATGATGCAGAAGTTCTTCTTTTTGGGGCTACTTTCATAAACAATTATCAGAATTGAGTCCCAAAATCATGTGATGTACTGTGTAATACTAAATATTGTATTGGCACTGTAAATCTTGTATAGGAACTTATGGCGAGGGAGAAAATCTTCTCAAGAACTAGTTGCAAGAGTGACAATTTCGTATAAGAATCATTTATTAAAGAATTGATTCCATTACTTTTCCAAATAACGTTACCTAGATTCATATAGCTAAATGTACTACTGTTTCGAATTTCTTACTCAATGCCAAAATAGGAAGAGTACTTCGGCTATAATCATGAACTAAATATGGAACTAATATATTTCTTCCTGTGAATTTACATATTTATTAAACAATGTGTAAAAAATAATATACACATTTTAAATAATATAATAAATAAGATTAATTTACTGACAAGCTTCTTTTTACTGGCCACTATACATCTTCTGCATTACCTAGAGCTAGTTTAGTAATCAATTAATAAGTATTGAAAAAAAAACTTTAAATTAAAAATTTCCTTAAAAACTACCAAAACAATATTACAAACATTTATGAATTAAATTAAATATAATTGTAATTTAACACCCGGTTTTGTTTTTGTTGTAAATAAGTATATTAATGCAAATGTTTGTATGCGAGAGTCTTCTTATTTTTATCTTTTTGTTTGCTGTTTGTTTTAATTTCAATTTCAAAGTAACTACGTTGCAGTAATTAGAAACTTGTTTTATGACGTTATTTTATGAAATAAAAAATTTTATGAAAAAATAGCACATTTAATACTTCATAAATACTCATAGAATAATAAGAAACTGGTGTAAAATGTCTGGGGAACAGAATCTAATTGAAATTGAGCTTACTATAGGGTTACCAAGTGCCACTTAAGGTGGTGTTTTATTTACATTTGTATTGTTTTATTAGTTATTTTTATACAATAAAATAAAGTTTATTTAAGAAAACACAGCAATCGTAATATAAAAATTGTGATGCTGATTAATTGTAAGCAGTAACTTTTTGTTTATTGTTGATCTTCAACCTTTTTTTGCACATATGTACATATCTATAAAAGTAAAACAGTATGATTGCTGCTAATTAAGGAAATAAATATATATTATGTGAGTAGACACTTGTAGTTATTTATAAGCGTATCTATTAGATAAAATAGTAAGTTTTAGTTGAACAGCATTAGATAAGTTTAAGTTAATTGTTCATTACTTAACAGCACAAAATATGCTTGCCAGTAAATGTATGACATTATAATAATAAACATGAAAAAATGTATTGGTTCTAGAAGCCATGAATATAGACAAAGTATTCTTTCTAGTTTGGCATTGAGTTCGAAATTGTTACCATTTAGAGAAGCTTTACGCGGCTAGCACACGATATTTGGAATTTTATTGTTCGAAATCGTGAATCTCGGAACTAATTTTAGAGATGCATTAAAGTGAAAATATTCTTTCTAAGGTAACGTTCTAAAACGAGTTCTTTTATCATTTATAAACGATTCTTGTTTTGTCACTCTCGGAACTACAATAGTTGTAGCGAAGCTTAACGCACCTACCGTTTTAGAACTACATAGTTAATTTATCTTCAATGCATGATTATTGTTTTAAAATGTCATCCTTAGAAGTAGTTACATATCTAAAAGATTTACAATGCAAATACACCTCCTAATAGTTCTAGTTAACTACTTATTTTATCATTAATAAATTCTACTTGTTCAAAATTGTCAGCCTCGGAACTAGTTCTAGAGAAGCTTTACAATGCAAACACTCCTTATTAAGTACCGTTCTAGAATTTTTATTTAAAATTTTCAGGCTTTAAACTAGTTTTATTGTTTCTTTGCATCAACTAAGTTAATCAGCTTGAGAATACGTATATGATCTTCATTCAGCGTACTCTGCATTAGATTTTAATATCTCATACCCACATAAAAAATGTCAGAATAGTGGTTCCTAAGGGACTATTGCAATACATTTATAAATTATGTGACTTTAAACTTGTGAAAACCATCTAGTAATTCTGACATATTTTAATTAATCCATTAAATTTTACCAACCATTCCATTAAAAAATTAATGACGAATTAATTCATAGACTTAATTCTTTAGTACTTCAAACATATTGTTTGAAAAAAAAATTAATTCAAAGCACAGATTATTATTAAGAGCCAAAAGAGTCTAGGCACTTTTTCCAGTACTATTGCTTTTTGCACTTTTTACTAGGAGGCATTACTCCATGAAGATTGTTGCCAAACTCAACAAGAGCTTGCAAAATCTTTGGGAGCTACTCAAGCAGCAATTTCAAAACCTTTGCGAGCAGCAGAATTCATCAAAAACTAGGAAAATTGGATATCGTACGAATTAAAGTTAAGAGACCTTAAAATACGTTTTTCATGTCCGAAATGCTACTTAAACTCTATAAAAGGAAATCATTTTTTAACCAAATCCATACCTGCGATGAAAAATGGATTAATTACAATAAACTGCATATTTAACTTTTTATCGACCTTTTTCTTATTTTATTACTGATTTGTTTAGAAAATTCTAAATCGGGCTTATTAAGGTCATGTATTCTATGCAAATAAAAGATTATTTCATAATTTATTTTTCCGACGTTTCGTTGAAGATTCCCAACATCATTCGGGATATTTTATTAGATCTGGCAGCATCAAAATAAACACACAATTGAAAAATAATAGTTTAATAACAACAATAAGAAGCGTTAGAGGTCGTATGTGAAGCCTAACAAACCAGACGAATCGACACGAAATCTAAATATCCATGGCTGTAAGGCAATGCTGTGTATTTGATGGGACCAAAAGGGTCTTATCTAGCTGCTAAAATCTGGCCAGATAATCACAGGGAATCTGTACCAAATGCAACTGATTGGTTTGAAACGAGCAATGTCCAAAAGACGCCCAGAATATACGGCCAGACATGACAAGGATCATTTACATGTTGTAATATTTGTTAAAAACTATTTAGAAAGAAGTGGTTGGGCAGTTTTGCTTCACCGGTCTTAAGACCCCGTCCGACTACTATTTGTGTCGATCGATGCAGAACGCTATCTTCCGTAGAACAGGGTATCCGAAATGAGATCGATGCTTCCATGGCCTCAAAAGATGAGCAGTTGTTTAGGATCGGAATCCATATGCTGCCAGAAAGTTGGGGAAAATGGCCAATACTTTGAATAAATTGATATTGTACAAATGTTTCAAAATAAAAACTAAAAATTAAAAAAAAATCTCACATTTTTAATTTATTCACAAAATAATTGATCATATTTTCTTTTTATCAGAATTATTTAAAATTCCAATCATAAATTTTCAATATTTTGCCCCAATTGGACAAGTATTCACATGTCAAGGCTCTTCCACCTAAACTCTTTTGATCAAGATAAAGTTAGAGGAATATGCAAAATAAACTAGGAAAAATTTAACAGGAATTTGTGTTAAAAAGTTGTGATGCTTTAAAGTTCAGAGCTCTAAAATTCTTTAGATTTTAATTTTCAGTTCATGGCATTAGAATTCGAATCACTTTTCTATACAAATGTAATGACTTTTAGTTGAATGGGTCCAAAATATAAAAATTTAACTAGCAAAATCATATTTTCATTAAAAAAAAACGTCTTATGGTATAATCAAATATTTATGTATTTCAGCAGGTCTTTATCATTATTATAAAGAAATAATTGAAAATATGTATATTTTTAAGCAAGGAATAAACAAATATTTAATGAGAAAAAAATCTATTTAATTAAAAATCTATTCACATACATACATACATACATAAAAGCATAACCAAAATTAATTTAATAGCATGTAACTGCATATGGTATGGAATTCCCCTTTTTACACGCAAGTAGGCAAAATATTGACTTGTAATTATGGAATTATGGTATATCTATAGCAACGCAAGTCGGAAGCAAAACGACGCAAAGCAGATTAATACAATATTTCAAAGCCGAAGCAAATCGGAATCGAAACGACGCACAGCGGATTAAACCGCATTTAGAAAGGCGACGCAAATCGAAAGGACGCAAATATGATAAACGCAAATCGGGGCTCTAGTGTAAAGGGTAACTTAAGAGCAAATAAGAAATAACAAGGGTTAGTTTGAGAGTGTAAATCCCTTGTAAATCTGTATCTGTTTCATGCTTTGAAATATCATTGTAAAATAGCAGTTATTAGCAGTCTAAACCTTTGGATGACAAACAATTTATTTGCTGAGTGTGTGTATGCCCTTTAACAAAAATACTTGTTTACAATGAATTTATTATTGAATGACTTACCAAACTTACAAATTTAGTTTTTTTTTTTTCAAAAATATTTACCTGTAATGAAAAAGAATAAAAAGAAAAATTAGTAAAAATACAAAATATTATTAAGAGTAGAAAGTTACAAAATTTTCAAACAGAACTTTGTTTAAGAAAAGGGTTTTGTTTGGACAATCGTAAAAAAAGTAAGTGATCAAACCTGTCCCAGTTTTACTAATAAATTAAACCCAAAAAATTAACACTTCGATGTGAGGAAAACTGCAAACAACCTTACCACAAAATAAAGCAAACAAAAATCATGATAATTAAAACGAAAAATAGAACACAAATTAACAAATGGCACTACAAAGCAGAAGAAAAAAGTGTTTGGAATGAAAAGTGTGTAAAAACAAATTGTTTTAAAATTTTATTTTGTTTAAGTTTTCCTCTAAAATGTAGGAAAGCAGAAAAATTAAAATTTTAGTTTGATTTTCTTTTCTTTTTAAATAATCATGATGATGACGATGATGGCGACAGTCAATCTTAAAATAGATTTTGCCATTTTCAGTTTTTTTTCCAAAAATTTTTTTTCTTCCACATTTTAGTTGGTTTCATTGGAGATGGTATAAGATGAGATGAGTTTGGTTTGAGATGAAATGCGTACATACGAACTCATTTTATTCTGTGTTTAACGCAAATTTCTCATGCATATAAAAATAAATCATTTAATTGCTAAATCGTATGGGCTTGTTTGATGTTTCTCTCTTTTTCTCGGTCTTTCGGTGTTATTTTTTGAAATTTCTTGTTGAACTTTCATTTAGAAAACATTGTTTTTCAACACTTTGTTTATTATATTTTTAAAATTATTTTGAAAAAAGAAATGCATAAAACAGACAATATCGACGACCATTTGTTTTAACCACATTATAAAGCATCTCTGCAGTAACATAAAACACTATGTATGTAGGCTTGTAAACTTTATTTGTTAATTTGCTGGCTAATTTCTTTAATTTTTTATTTAACAAAACAGACTTTTTACTTTTTTTCTTTTAATTTCGATTGCAAAAAAAAAATGTATTTATATTCGATTGACATTTCATTGGCAATGTTTTGTATTGTAATGCCACCACTCACTCTCAACTTGCCTGTTGATTATTGAACTTTTATCTAGAAGAAATTAAATACAAGAAGTAAATAAAATAACAACAAAATACATCATCTCTATTGTCCTCTATTGTTATTTAAATGCTAAAAAATGTTTTGTAAATGTGTAGTACATATGTTGGTATTTTTTGTATCTTTTGGCTAAAAATAATTTTTTGTTTAAATTTAGCTGGGTTCTGCTGTCAAATTTAAATACGTAGTTAACTGGTTTTCTATGTATGACCTCAAGGGTTTTTGAAATAAATATTTTTGTTTTGGGGAATTAACAATTAATAGTTACAGATAAATTGTGTAACTTTCTCTTTAAATCATGAGGAAGCTTCAGTTTCCAGTTGTAACGCTAATGGAACTAACATGTGATAGGGCCATTAAACTAGATTTTTGTTTTCAATAAACATATACTTATCATTTTAAGGGTCTTTTTATTATTATTAAAAATGTGTTGTATAAGTGTTACCCATTTAGCGTTTTTTTATGCGGAAATGAAAGAAAAATCTAGGAGAATGAAATTTGCCTCTACTTTTATCTGTTGATCAGTAATATTTGGTATTAAAAATGCTGAAAAAGTTTCTGCTGGCATGATTTTATATGTATGAATACGAGTATATCAAGTCATAGTTGAAGAGATGACAAATCGGGTATTCTTCACAACACAAATCAAAATTATTTACCAAACCTCATTACCATATTTAAACATTTTTTTATATTTTGGTTCGGCTGCCCCTCGTTTCGCCTGTAGCTGTGTGAGGTTAATTTTTACATATGAATCTGGCTTTGGTAACGAGCAACCACATTCACACGTATTCTTCTAGGGTTACTGACACTGGCATTGTATTTTTTTTGGCGGGTCATTGTCGTAGAGACTCTGAATTTTGGTCGCTATCAATTTAAAACATAATTTGCAATACTTTTTTAAAGCTTAAGCTTTTTTACAAACATTTAACCCGACATCTTACATTGTTTATGGAATTTGCTCATATTTTGATTAAACCTTGCTCAGCACTCGTAGTTATATTGGGTGTGTAACTTAAAAAGACGGGATTCATAGCAGATGGTAAACCTTTTGAACACGGTTTTTATCTTTAGTAACATACTATTTTAAAGGGTACAAACAGTGGCTCACATCATATTTTATGCAGTGTATTTTTCGTTTTCAAAGCCCCATAAAAAGAAAACTAACAGTAAATTAAGAAAGAAGTTCGTGTCATTTAAAAGAAAAAATGTTAAAGTTTAACAAGCAAAAAATAATTTATTGCAAAAAAACGTCAAGTTTCAATTCACGTCACAGCTTATTTTATACAGGCACGTATGGGCTTTGAAAACTTGAAATTTAAACTGGCAATTATACTATGTAATATATGGTTTGATAGCCTTTATTATCTACAACAGATTTAAGGCTATTTGGCATAGATACGACCAGTTTTTGGCTACTATTCGGTGAAATATTCGACTACACCATGCTACTGCCACCACAATGTTTCACTGTTGCCTTTAGGTTTTCTTTGATGAGTTCTGTATTTGGTTTCCGCCAAACATACAACACATGCCATGACAAGACGAACAGTTTCAACGCAACATTTTTTGCCCAGGTCAGGTTCAACTTCAGAGGCCAGTTGTGAAGCTGATAGCCTTGGGTTTGCCCTTAACTTTTATAAATGTCTCGCATATCATGCTCATTCAAAATATTATTTTCTGCCTTTCTGCTTTTGTTATGGACCCGATTTTCATGAAGGAAGCGCTCAATGATTTTTTGAACTGTGGAAGCTCTAATGTGTCTGCTATTTTTTGCTGTGAGCGGCTATTTTGGAAATTGTTTTAAACCAATTTTCGTTGTTATATTGTTCAACTATTTTATATTGACACTTGACGTTAAAAAATCGGACTCACAATTCAACGAAAAACCAACTACGCTGCATTAAGCTATCAGTACATTAAGCTACTGTAATAATTACAGCTTATTTTATGCAGTCAATTTCTACTGTACCGATAGTTGAAAAAATAGCATTTTTTTTTTGTTTTTTTTTTTAATTTTACAAAATGTACATTTTTGCAATAAATAATTTTATTTTTATTTTTATTTTGTTTTATTTAAATAAAATTTGTTACAATTCTTGTGTTTATTTGAAAAACTTTATTTTCTTAAGACAAATCACAATAAAAGTTTAGTTTTATTTTATTTGACGATGTTTGCTCTTACAAAACATTTTTAAGGTTAAACATCATCTAAACAAATTTGTGCTAAAAATAGTGGTTACACTTTATTGAGTAAATACTTGACATGTGTAACCGTATCTTTAGACTATGCTATTATTATTATTTTTTTACAAATTTCTTTAAAATAACACCAATTTCTTTTTTTCAAATTTGCTGTTAGTTTTTTATGGAGCTCTGAAAACAGAAAAAAATGCACTGCATAAAATAAGCTGTGAGCCACTGTACAAATTATAAATGTTCCAAAATTTCTTAAATCTATACAGTATAACTGAAGATAACGATAAACTTTCTAATATTATTCAATTGCTCGATATTGGATAAATGACGCCATGATTGACGGTTTAGTTATAATTAATTGAATTCGATAATCACACATACATACATATGTATAAATTTTCCTTTGATTAACCAAATAATCTAAACCACTAAAGTATAAACAATATACCAAAAAGCTAAGAATATCTAAAATACATGCATACACACACATATTTATATATAAAAATTTTAACCAAATGTTGGCCCATATTGTCTTGGTATTCAAAAACATATGTATGTACTTTTTCATCTGTTTCAACATTTGCACGGTTTATTTTTTTTTTTATTTTGAACACCATTTTAGCCGGTGACTAAAAATTCTATGCGGTCAGACGCATAAATTTTCTTTTAAAGAAATATATACATAGATTTTATTTGTTTTTCTTTTTTGTTTTTATTTTATAACTTAAGTAAAACAATTTTTAAATAACTAAGTACAGAGTACATACATATAAAAAATTTACAATTCATATTTCAATATTTTACGGTTTATGCCATAACTTTAGTTTTTAATTTCGGAAAATATTATAGAGTCTGGACCGTTGAAAAGAAAATTGTTTTTGAATTTTAGTTTGTCTATAAGTAAATTAAAATACACATATTGCAGCTATAAGAAGAAAATGCGAAAAAATGTGTTCTAAAAACACTTTTTTCTTTACATTTTTATTTCTTTCGTTGCTTTTTTTTATTTTAATTCTTATTTTTTGTTCAGAAAAATAAAGTGTCTCATGGCATCAAAACATCAGCAAAGATTTATAAAAATAAATAAATTCATACATAGATATGTATGTATGTATGTATGTACATACATATCATACAATACTCTAGTGTATATGTTTAGTCCATCTTACCAATATTTTTTATATCTATAGTAATGTACATATATAAGTATGTATAGTATATATTTGAGTGTTTCGGTATGTATTTGAATTTGATTTTTTAGGAAGCTCATGAATAAAAATAAGTTTCGTTTCAGTTTTTTTTTTCTCTCTCATTTTCTTGTCGATTTTTCTTTTATTTCTATGATGATTTTGTGAGGAAATTATGAAATGTTTATTGAAGAATTTGTTCTTTCATGCCATTTAGCTGTTTTCATTTAAGGGCGATGATGTTTGTTCTAAAAACGTTTTATTTTTTTGGGGGGGATTTTTAGATAAAATGTGTGAAAACATTTATATTTTTAAATAAACATGGACACATACTTAATTATTGACGATTGATTTGTTAGAAGCAGTGCCATTAAAATTAAAATTAAAATTATCTACACTTTTGATTGTCTCAAATTTTCCCAGCTAAAAAATGGAAATGATTTGTAATTACTCAATAACTTGCTTTGCTATGACTACAACATACCATCAGCATTACTCAAAAGCAGCTGTATAATGTCTTTTTTATTACCTGTAATTACTCAATAACTTGCTTTGCTATGACTACAACATACCATCAGCATTACTCAAAAGCAGCTGTATAATGTCTTTTTTATTACCTGCTCGGCAAAAACTGGCTAATAAATCACAATTACAATGCAATTCAATGAGTTTTACATACCGTCTGTATTACTTAGAAGTAGTTGTATATTGTCATATTTATTATCTCTTATAAAAGTGCTTATTTTCTAGACATTTGCTTAAGCATATTGTTTAAAGCACTTCTTTAAAACAAAAATATATATATTTTTTTCTAAATTTCCGGCTCTGACTCGTTCCCTATATCGTGAATTATGCATATCGTGAATTATTACTCTTTTGTTTTTCTACCGGTTGAATATTCGCCGCGTTTTTCTTTGTTTTGGCGGTAGAAAAAGAGTTTTTAACTCTGTCGAGTTCAGTTCGCTATTGGCTGCTGTAACTACCAGGACATCCTCCAGCTCCTCAATCAACGCTTAAAAAATATATTCCTTTTCTCATCCCTAAGTATATATATATCTTGTATATTTAAAATAAGTACAAAAATACAATACCTATGTAAGTACTGTGAATTTAAACCAGTATAGCTGTTTTATTTCCAAACGTAGAATCTCCAGGAATCCCCTCCTGCCCATGTCTCTTTCCTTTATACTCGCATCCGAACACGCTCTTCTGTCCCTCTTCCGGAGGCTATGTGGTAGTGATATAAGTAATAGTGTATGCCTCTCTCGTCCAGTTGCTTGCAAGTCCAATTCTGTTTCCTTCTTTAATCTTGGATATCCCTTATCCCAGTATTAAACATGGTCCTTCGAACCGGATATGAACCAGTGACCTATGGAAACAGAGGGTAAACGTGCTTCATCTGTTTACTGGCGGTGAAGACATACTTAACCGCTTCTCAGAATGGGATAAGGCTGTAAGGGTCATGACTTATGCGCTTCGGTTTATACGTGCAACCAGGAAACGGTTACAGACGGTTAAGAAATCTCCACTTAAGCTCGCATCCCAGACCCAAGAGTTATCTTCTGTCGAGGCAGTATCCTGCATGATTAAACGCAGCTCGTATATTACTAACGAAGAGTTTTTGAGAACAAAAAATAAGCTTATTTCCGTTGCTCAAATTACGCATTACCCTCGAGAGTTCGAATCCCTTATTAAACAACAGAGCGTGAGTAACAAAAGTTCTCTCCACCCGTTGAACCCTTTTTTAGATCAAGATAATGTTGTTCGAGCCAACGGTAGAATTTCTAACTCTACCTTACCTTATAAGGAAAGACACCCTATTATTCTCCCGGCCAATTCAGTCTTCTGTAGACTGCTCGTCGATTTTGTGCATAGGGTCCTTATGCACGCAGAAATCAACTTAATGTTGCGAGCGGTGAGAGGAGAGTACTTCGTTCCCCGATTAAGATCAGCTATTAGGCTCTGCATTAGAAATTGTGTAACCTGTATACGTTATAAGCAAAGAGTGCAGTCCCAATTGATGGGTGCCCTACCCCGGGAACGAAGCTCATTTTCCTTACCCTTCACTAATACTGGGCTAGACTTTGCAGGACCTTTCTCCATAAAAACCTCTATGTTGAGAAATGCCCCTTACCAGAAAGGGTATGTTTGCGTGTTTGTGTGTTTTTGCACGAAGGCTATACACCTCGAATTATGCTCCGATCTCTCTACCAAGGCCTTTCGAGCTGCCTTCACTAGGTTTGTAGGCCGACGTGGCCTGCCAAAAAGAGTTATGTCCGACAATGGAACTAATTTTGTTGGGGCAGAACGGGCTCTTCGTCAAGAATATGAGGAGTTTGTTGGTAAGGCAGCCAACGAAGTGGTTGAGAAGTACTCTTCTCACGGTTTCCAGTGGAACTTTATCCCCCCGAATGCACCCCATATGGGAGGGTTGTGGGAGGCTGGTGTCAAATCCTTCAAGAAGCATTTTAAAAAGGTCGCCCAGAATAATAAATACACCTTCGAGGAGTTCACCACGCTCTTAACTCGCATCGAAGCAATTCTCAACTCGAGACCCTTATCTCCCATGTCAGACGACCCCAATGAGCTGTTAGCCCTTACTCCCGGTCACTTCCTTCGTGGGGCTCCCCTGGTAGCCGCGCCCGAAACCTTCACGGAAACGCTCACCTTGAGGGATCGCTGGGAGAGAGTGAAAGTGTTACACCATCAGTTCGCTCGGAGATGGAAAGATGAGTATCTAAAGGAAATACAAAAGAGGTATAAATGGCGGAATTCGGAGAAGAACATTACCGTGGGTCAACTCGCCGTAATAAAAGACGATCTGCTCCCTCCAAACGAGTGGCGATTGGGCCGTGTTACCAGAATATATGCGGGTAATGATGGTAATGTCCGCGTTGCGGACTTGAAGACGCAAGGGGGAATAATCACTAGGCCAATCGTCAAACTGTGCATTCTGCCGGTCCATACCGTAGATGATAAGTAAAAATGGGAAAGCTGTTACCCAAATTCCTCTCTTTCATATACCCCGACTGTGCCCTTTTACCTACCCTCACCCCCCTATTTTTTCCCCCTTTCACTAACACTTTTAATCAGGATTCTTTTGTACAAGCTCTTTTATTAACATTATGTTTCTTCACAGGGCTCCAGGAAATTCCGACGTCCATCAGTGCCGTGTCTGCTCCCGGTTCCACGCACTACGGTTTTGCAGAAGGTTTTTAAGCATGAATGGGCCGGAACGCAGGCATCAAGTCCGCATCCATGGCTACTGCAAAAATTGCCTGGCCAGGTCTCATGCTACTGACGACTGCACCTCGGCCGATGTGTGCCAAAAATGTGGTTGGGCACACCACACTCTGCTTCACTTGTCCCCCGGGGCACAAGCCAGTAACCAAGAGAGAGTGAGCCGTAACGTTACTCCGACATCACGCCAACGTGCACCTGCACCAACAGCCCGCCAGAGGAGTGTCAGCAGTGATATTCGTACCTCATCGCGGTCACGTCAATCCAAGGTAAATGAACGCCTCGGCCCATACCGCCGTCCAGCACGGCGCACCCGTAGCAGCAACCAACCTTCCAGGCTTCAGTCCAGGAATCCAACCCCGACCCCCAGGGGTCCAACTCCGAATCCAAAGCGCATCTTAATGGGAGCCTTAAGAGCTCTTGAACGTTTAGCCAAAAATCTTTAATATCGTTGATCTTGTTGATCAAGGGGCTGCAGGATGTTTAAAGCACTTCTTTAAAACAAAAATATATATATTTTTTTCTAAATTTCCGGCTCTGACTCGTTCCCTATATCGTGAATTATGCATATCGTGAATTATTACTCTTTTGTTTTTCTACCGGTTGAATATTCGCCGCGTTTTTCTTTGTTTTGGCGGTAGAAAAAGAGTTTTTAACTCTGTCGAGTTCAGTTCGCTATTGGCTGCTGTAACTACCAGGACATCCTCCAGCTCCTCAATCAACGCTTAAAAAATATATTCCTTTTCTCATCCCTAAGTATATATATATCTTGTATATTTAAAATAAGTACAAAAATACAATACCTATGTAAGTACTGTGAATTTAAACCAGTATAGCTGTTTTATTTCCAAACGTAGAATCTCCAGGAATCCCCTCCTGCCCATGTCTCTTTCCTTTATACTCGCATCCGAACACGCTCTTCTGTCCCTCTTCCGGAGGCTATGTGGTAGTGATATAAGTAATAGTGTATGCCTCTCTCGTCCAGTTGCTTGCAAGTCCAATTCTGTTTCCTTCTTTAATCTTGGATATCCCTTATCCCAGTATTAAACACATATTCTGTTATTACCGATAACGGCTTTTTTAAGACCAAACCTTTCATTTTAGTTATTACTTGTAACTGGTTTTACTAATATTAAATTGCTGACTTTACATACCGTTTACATTACTGAGAACTGATTATATAAATACTTATTTATTAGCTGTTATAAAACTGCTATTATTCTAGACATTTGCTTAAGTCAAAACTAACTATCAATGTGTTATTTAAGTCATTACTTGTAATTAGTTTTAGTTTTATTAAAATAGTGACATATTTATAAGCAATTGTGGTAAGTACTTGCCTCCAATGATATCACCACGTTAAAATAATGATTTAAAATGTTATTGTATAAGTTGTGAAGAGTTTAGTTTAGTAAATATTGTGAAGTTTTGAAATGGAGTCAAAAAAAAATGATTTGTTTTGAAACATTTGGCAAGTTAACCATTACTTCACTATATTGCACCTTATGCCAATTGACCTTCACATAATGGCCACTTCTGCCTGCAGCACAGCGAGGCTTCATGCGTCCGGTTGTTGGAGATCGAGAATATATGGCCAGGCGGGGATTCTTTGCCAGTTGCCTTCGATTGTTCTCCAACCATCTGACTATATTACTCCATACACGGATTTTGATAGGGTATTAAGGTCTTAATTCCCTCCAGGAGTGAGTGGAATATGGGTAATCTCGTGCACAAATATGACACTAGGATATACACGGACGGCTCTAAGATGAGCTGCGGTGTTGGTTCTGGGGTCTTCTATGACGAACCTGGGGTAGGCATCTCGTATCGTCTTCCGAATGAGTGTAGTGTTTTCCAGGCGGAAATTTTTGCAATCATGGCAGCTTGTGATACACTACATGATCATAACATTCACGGCAATATAGGTATTTTTGTCGACAGTCAGGCGGCACTCCTTTCCCTTAATCCCTACACAATTTCATCTTCACTAGTTAGGCAATGTAGAAATTCTCTGTCAAGGCTAGGTCGTCTATCTGACATTACCTTAGTCTGGGTGCCTGCTCATGGGAACCACTACGGCAATGAACGGGCAGACGAACTAGCAAGAAAGGGATCTGCCTTAGAAATCTCCGATGTGGAATCAGTAGCAATTCCACTGGGGACTATCAAAGGTATCATCTTCAGACATTTTCTTACAAAGGCTGAGTATAGATGGCGTTATTTAGACACATGTAGGATAGCCAAGTTGATGTGGCCATCTTTTAACGAGAAACGTACTATGCAACTGATAACCCGGAATAGGAAGTATATATCAAGGTTGCTGGCAGTATTAACGGGACACTGGACGTTAGGCAAGCACGCAAATCGCCTGGGACTCCCTTTTAACGACCATTGTCGTAGCTGTAAGGATAGGGAAAAAGAGGAAACGATTTTCCACCTTCTCTGCGAATGCCCAGCCCTGAGTGTCAAGAGACATAAATTCATGGGAAACTATACATTGAACAACCTTGGTGAGGTAGCCGGGTCAAAACTCAATGACCTACTGAGATATCTCGCAGCTACAGGTTGGATCTAGCAAGACTCTACTTAAGTGTTCGCACGTAGTGAACTACCACGTAAACCATCCAACCAACCATTCCTTCAGCCTTATTATCAGAGTTTTTTTCTTTTTACGACAACGACTGTTTAGTAATAGATTAAAGAAACAAATTTAATTTTATCTTTATTAAATAATCCCAAATTATGAGTTCAAATTTCGGTTGATGTAAATATTACACCCTGTTTAAAAATATCTTTAGGTAGCCGGTAGAAATGCTAGAAAGAGTCGTAACTTCCAGATACTTGTAGGAATGCTTAAAAGAGTGATCGGAAATTAGTCATTCCGAATGTACAACCAACAGCGCATTTCAACAACAACATTTTAATGAAATTATTTTTAAAAAGTTGATGTCAAATATTGTTATTTGGGGCTAATATAAAAATTCCGACATTCTGTCATGTTTTAAGCGTTTTATTTAAAATTTAAAAAGGTCTAAATAATCACTTTATAATTGTGCAATTTCTGAGCAATTAAAAATCAAAAGTAGAAAGAATATCATGTAGAAATTCCTTGAAAATCCGACATTGATGTGGTTTCCACAAAGTACTCAAAATGACGACACGATCACATTATAAGAGTTACACAACCATAATCTGCTAGAGAACAACTCTACTATGATATCAAATCCCTATTGTGAATTATGTGTCTAGAAATATCATAGATGTATAATTATATTAATATTGGATTATTATTATTATAGTATTACTGATGATTTCAGCTCAACTATAATATGATTATTTTTATTATTATTATATAAAAATATTTCTAAATTTGGTAAAAAGGCAATGCTTTTGCAAACGATTTACAGTTGGGGTCCGAAGAGCACTGCTCTTCGATGTGGCCTCTTCTTTAAGGTGACCTCTTCAGGTATGACTTCGAATATTTATATAAAAGAATGTCTACAGAAACGCTGTCTCTTATTAGACTTCAATACTCTTCAGTAAAGTTTTGGCCCGATATAGCTCCCTGGCATTATTCAAAAGTTGCAATGGATTGATATCGAAAAAATTAATCTCCTAATTGTCCACGTCTTCGACTAATTAAACAATATTGACTGTACTGTAGTTTCTAATTGTCCCCAGCTTTTTTCCAATTAAATAATATTGGGCTATTGCCAAAAGAAAATTAAACCGGAACGATAGAAATGTTCTACTATACAGTTAATGTGATTCATCAAAACAAAAACACAGATTTTTATTAGAGGAAATTAATTTTAGTTTTTCTTTTGTTAGATAAATTTTAAAAGATTAACGCGACCGGATTTTATGTAAACAATAATTTACTTTATTTAAGGCATTTCATTTCCCAAAATTTAAAAAAAAATCAAAGTTTAACGAGTAAAGTTGCAGATATGAATTTGAGCAATTTACTCATTCAGCATACAATACACCACCATAGAGGAAGGTATATTAAATTAGTTCTCATGTTTGTAACGCCAATAAATATTAGACCAACACCTAACTTAAAGTATAACGATCGACTCAGAATCAACATGGCTCCCATATAATTACTACTTCAAAAAATCGAAATAATATTCAACAAAAATATGTTTCATATAGACGCAAATCATTCGGCCTAATTTTATGATGATTGGTCCATAACTAGTCATAGTTCCCATATAAGACCCATTTTCGAAAATAACTTTAACGACCACAACTCTCTTAAAAACGTTGGTATCCAAATAAAATTCAACACAAATTAGTTTCATATATACAGAAATCATGACACCTAATTTTATAACAATCGGTCGATAATTAGTCAAATCTCCCATTTAACCCCCACTTCCGAAACTCATTTTAACATGCATAAATCGTTTAAAAGTGTTTATGTCGAGATAAAAGTTAATAGAAAAAAATATTTACGAGTATATGCACAGAAGTCATACTACAGAATTTTTAGATGAACGGTCCATAATAGATCATAGCTCCCACATAGCGCCCATTTTTGAAAAACTGTTTTCACACATAGTATACTGGGTTTAGGGCATTGTATGGTTTGGCTTCACCGACTACACTTTCTTAGTTGTTTTAAATATAACTTACACAAAATTGAAAGTGCATTATTCTGTAATTATCAGTTATTATTTTAGAAACGAATGTTTATTAGTTTGATATTGAAAGGCGAAAGAGTTTTAAAACAAATTTAATATTGGGTACTTCAAACCATCCCACTTTCGATATCTAATCATCAATTAGAAAAATTTTTAAAATAAAATATGTATAAAACAAAAAACAAACAAACTAAAATCAAAAAAACACAAGCATGAATTAAATCTTTACAAAGTCAATATACTTTTGCTAAATATTTACACTCAATTTCTTTTCTCTTTTACAACCTTCAGTCAAAAAACAAAAAAAAATACGACCACAAAAAATACACACATTCTCAACATGAATTAAAAACCTGACTAAGTTTTAAAACATGATTTATTAACAAAAACTTTAATATTCATGTAAATAGTTCTCTAAAATTTAATTTTAATCTTAAAAGCGCTTCCCTTTATCTACCACTAATTTATTAAAGAGGGCCAGGCAAGTCCATATTTTAATCAGCAGCTAGCCATGTTCCCAAGTCAAATTAACACCAGACTATTTATTAAGCTGGCCAACATGTGCAGTTGCTAAGAGGTTGGTTGCTGGCTGATTGGCTTAAGTGAAAGTTTTCTTTAGTTAGCCATTGGTTTGGTTTGTTGGCTTAAGTGAGTGTATGTGATTTGTAGCGTTGAGATTGTGCTGTGATCATAAACTCCATATTCCAATATTCATTCAATACATGCATATGTATACATAGTAGGTTTTTTAATTTATTTATTTTTAAATGTAGAAATGAAATGAAAACAATAACAAATAACAACAAAATGTGGTCAAACCTGGTCCAAACAACAATAGCTACAAGCCAGCATCTTTTTTTTAATGTGCATCATTTTACGTTTTAGATGTTGCAGTTACCTGCCGCTTTGCACTGTGCACTGCACCAGCCATTACGAACGGACGAACGACATATGTAATTTGACAATTACTATTTACAGATAAGTTTTAGTTACAATTTTGTATTTGTGCCGAATTGAAACTAGTTTGAATATTGAATGCCACTTTCAAGAGATTTTATTTAAACATCTTAATTAAATTGGTTTTACTAAACAATTCTAGTAGGCTAAATTATTGTTTTAACTAATTAATGCTGATAGTTCATAAAGTTTGCAGATATCATCGCTTGAAGGAAGCTTAGAGTCAATAAAGCTTCTTAAAGAAGTGTTGCCAAAGGACTGTAAAGATGATTAAAATTCACGCAGTTACAAGTTAACCAAGAATTTTTGAATTTTAGTCAGAATGTCAAGCAGCATAATAAATGCAACTGTTACCAAGCTCAAGCAAGTCCAGTTAGGAATACGAAACAAAATTTATTAGCTAAGAAACACATACGACTTCTTCTGGAAAACTAAAAAATAACAAATCATATTATGGTTTAAAGATGATATTATATTAGTAACTCAACCATAATATATTTGTAAACAACCATATTATATCAACTCTAGAGTGATACTGCCTTATTTTGAAAGATGAAACATATGTAAACATGGTTCTCGGTCTACATTGCACGTCACACAGAATGTGGGATTAATAAGAGATCACCTTAGTAATTTATGTTTAAATGTTACATATCTGTCATTTATTCTCAATTAGTTAATGAACATTATAAGAGAGCTGGTTTGTGAAATTATTCACTGCACGGACTCTCTTCAACGACTCCATATATGGATGTCAAGTAGAGTAAGCAATGCCCTCTAATACGGACCACAACTTGTAAACCAACGGCTTGAGGTATGTACTAGCAGCTGGCCAAACATCCGTTGATATGAAGTCCGGAACGTTGTTTTAGAGTCACAGTTGATTCCTTTTTGCTTTGTGAGCTACAGCAGAATCTTGCTGGAAATACCATGACTTGTTGGCGAATATTGTTTGGCTAAAATACTTCACAACGGGTTCCCAGACGGTCGATTGATAGATTATGGCTGATGTTTTTAATTCTTTCACGAAAAAATGGAGATCGCTTACGCCATCGTAGCTGGTGGCCTGTTTGAACTATCGGGATGAGTTGGGATGCTTCTCTGGATGACCGAGCACACACTCGATTATTCTTTTTATAGAACAATTCTTCTACGGAGAAGATTTTCTCGTCAGTAAACAGAATTTGTCTGTAAGTGTTCTTCGCGTACCGGCTGAGTAACGATTTTAATTTTCGCTTCCGTTTTTCCTTTAATGCGACCGTGAGTTCTATACATCAAAAAAACATTTTAGTTTATTCATGTTGAAATGCCAAGCCAAACTAAACAGCACTTAACAGCTGACAAAATGGCCGCCAGTTAAAAAAGTATTGTCAACTTAAAGTTCTATACATCTAAAAAAAAAGCACCCTATATTTAATATAATTTCGTATTGCAGTTTTTCACTAAACGAATGTTCAGACTCAAAATGTCATCATCAAAAAAAATCTTTAAATAATAGATAATAGTAATTTAATTTATATAAAATTATGAATTTTAATGTTAAACAGAAACAGAAACGATTAATTTACATACTCGTAAACATATTTATTCGTTTTATTCGACTATTCTTCATAAAATTAATCGAATTATTCGTTATTCAAAAATGGTCTTTTTGATATTGTTCGATATTCGAATAATCATTATTAGAATTGTAGGGTATCCTACTAGCTAGATACATATAACTTTAAATTTGTTTTAATTTTCTAAAAAATATTTTGTTAATTTGTTTCATCATCATAATTTAAATTTACATACTAATGAAATGCCAGTTAATTATACAAAAATATTAATAAAAGAAGTAAGAAAGTATAGTCGGTCAAGCCCGACCATATATAAATAAAACAGTTTTTTCAGAAATGGGCGCTATATGAGAGATATTACCTATTATCCGATCGTGAATATAAATATTATGTATGCTATACTTTATCTCGATATAAATACTTTTAAAAGATTTATGAAGGTTAAAGTGAAAAACGGAGAGGGTCTTATATGGAAGTTTTGACTAATTATGGACCGACCATTACAAAATTAGGTGTCATCATTTCTGTATATATGAAACTTATTTGTGTTAAATTTTATTTGGATATCACCATTTTTAAGAGATTTATGGTCGTTAAAGTGATTTTCGGAAGTGGGCTTTATATGGGAGCTTCGACTAATAATGGACCGATCATCATAAAATTCTACCATATATACGAAACATATTTGTTCAATATTATTTGGATACCAACATTTTTAAAATAGTTATGCTCTTTAAAGTGATTGTCGGAAGTGGGCCTTATATGGGAGCTACGACTAATTATGTACCGATATTCAAAAAATTTGTAGATGTGATTTAGCTTTATTTATTACTCATTTGTAGTGGAATTTGTTTGGATACCTTTCATAATTCAAACATTTATAATCGTTAAACTCCTATTTCGGGAGGTCATTTGTATGAGGGCCAGGTGAAATAATGGAACGATTTCTACCAGTTTCAATCCCACCAGTCTTTTGGGCCGAAAAAATATCACGTACCAAATGTTATTGAAATATCTTCAAAATTGCGACCTGTACTCTGCGCACAAGCTTTACATGGACAGCCAGCCAACCAGCCGGACGGAGTGATTCTGAGTCGATCGGTATACTTTAAGGTGGGTGTTGGACCAATATCTATCGGCGTTACAAACATCAGCACAAATCCAATATAACCTTCCCACTATTGTGGTGTAGGGTATAAAAAACAGTTTTCTATTTATTTATTTTTGTGACTGTATAGATGCATTATGACAATGATGTTAAAATCGTCTTGTTTAACTTTTATTTTTGTTACCAACGATTTATGTGTTGGTTATTTCTGTAAAATGTTGTTTTTCAGTTTTGGCTTTTGTTTTGCTAAAAAAAAATATACTTTCATTTCATTTCTCACAAAAACTCGTTAAATGTTGATTTTATTACATCTCTTCGTTGAGACTTAAACCGCTTTTTACTCTTTTTGTGGGTTTCAGAGTTGGGTTTATTTGTATTTAATTATTTGTTTTTGTTGTTACTGTAAAAAAAAAACGTAAATAAAAAATGTTATAACTTTTGGCGCCTACAATTTCGTGGAACATGCGCGCATCATTTGCATTCAGTTTTTATAATTTTGCTCATTGCCGCTCTGTTCCATTTCTTTTTTTCCCAACCCCATTTTTCCTTATCATTTCAGACAGTCAAGCATTCTGTTCAAAAATAATTTTTTTGTTATTGCTACTCGTATTGTTGCTGCGGTTAACAATTATATTGTTTTTTATTTATTTAGGTTTAATTCTTTTTAACATTCTATTAAATATAAAGTTAAAGAAGGAAAGAAAAAATAAATAAAAATGTGTGTAATGTGGGTCAAGTACATAAATACACTATGAATATTGCATAATTATGCATCAAATGAGAAGAAAAGTACATGGAAATGTCTTTTATTTCCATTTTATGGCAGCATTCGAGTAGGATATGAGCATTTAAAGTGCTGTACTATGTCAAACAATGCCTTTTTATTCTTAAGTCCTGCATTTGAGCTGTAGTCACTTAAGTTTTTACACATGAAAAACATGTTGCCAATTAGTTGACTTTAAATATTTCTATTGTTTTTGGTTAAATCTTTCATTTCATTCTTGAAATACCTATACAAACGTTTATGTTCTAAATAACTAAATACTTGTATATACTAAAAAATTATATGTATGTATACTCCCATACATTAAAAGTTTCCCTGTACTCAATATAAATTTGTTCATTCAACTGTGATATTTTAGAATCTAAATATATACTTAGTTTACTAAGTAATATATTACATTTAGCATTTGCAATAGTAAAGACGGAAATGAACTTCAAAAATTGAAAATAGATTTTTTCTTCATCGAAATCTTCAGACAACAAATGGCCCACAAGGCAAATGTTAAATTACTAAATGTCACTGGCTATACAAAATAGATTTATGTCAAGACTGCTGTAAAATTTTTTACAGGAAAAGTAACTTCAAGCTAGGGGACTAACCTACCTCTACATAGAAATAATGGTTAGAAAAGAACTTATTTTATGCATTTTCTGATATCAATGTCAATATTTTGAAAACGATTGAAAGGAAAATAAATTTCTAAAATATCTAGATTCTATTATAACTAAATATGTTCAACTCACAAGTGATGTTGTATGTTGTACATTGTATGATACAACTATCTGATTGTGAACACAATTTTGAGCAAAGTTGTATGTTTACGTTGTCAAAAGTAAAATACATATTAAAAATGTTAAAAATTAATAATACAAGTGAAAAAAAACGAAATAATTACTGCATTGCATCAAAAATATAATGCAGAGATTTTACCAATTGGGTCAAACTAAATTCAATTACATTACAATATATAAATTTGTTGCTTATTAATTGAATAATTTATTTTCTGGTTTTAATTTCGCCAATTAGTTTATTAAACTAAAATGAGTAATTTTTTGATTGAGATACATAGTTGAACTTTTGACAACACTTAAACTTTCATTCAACCTTCGAAAAACATATGTAAAAATGTCGTAGGTGTTGTACAAAATATTTATATAGAAATTTCCAACAATATTTGTACAACTATTGTAAATTCAGACGACGTACAACTTCTACGGCACTACAACATCACTTGTGAATTGAGCAATAGTTTTCCAAATGAAAATTTAGTTTATTTTAAGCATTACATGTCACATGAAGAAGTATGGCGTTATCTTGTTTATGAAAATTTCGCCACTTTATAGTGTGCTATGTGGTTGGGGGCGGGATTGGGTAAATTTTTCTCGAAAATTCGGAACACTGAATTTCAGTATCACAACATTTTTACTCCTATTTTTAGCTTTTATTTTGAAAAAAATTGTGCAATATGAATTTATTAAAATTTTTGTCATTGCTAGTTATGACCTTTTCCCATCTTTCTGACAACATATTTATTCCGCGTCAAAAGAACTGCTCATCTTTTGACGCCAAGAATAAATCAAGCCAATTTCGTATACCGTGTTCTAAAGTGCAGCGTATTTAAGAGTGAAAGTTTTACATCAAGTTCTATAAGGCATGTGAAGCAAAACTTCCCAACCACTTCTTTCTAAATAGTTTTTAACAGTTATTGCAAGATGTGGCCGATCGTTATCATATCTGACCGTATATTCTGTGCCCTTTTGTCCGACCAAAAACAGAGCATTACCTTAGCGCCATGGATATTTGGCTTAGGTCGATTCGTCGGTTTCTCATACGATCTCTTATGCTTCGGAGTATTTTAATGGATCCATTTTTAATCGCAAGTATTGATTCAGTTAAAAAATAATTTCCTTTTATAGCGTTTAAGCAGCATTTCGTCTTTTAAGGTCTCTTGACTTTAATTCATACAATCTTTCTAGTTTTTGATGAATTCTGCTCCACGCAAACGTTTTGATATTGCTGCTTGAGTTGCTTCTAATGATTTTGCAAGCTCTTGTTGAGTTTGGCAACAATCTTCACGTAGTAATACCTCCAATTCTTGGTCTTCAAACCTTTTTGGCTTGCTGGGAGATATTTGTCTTTGTCAAAATCACCACTTCTGAGACGCATAAACTTTCTCTCGCACTTTGAAACCGATGCAACATATTCAACAGAAGCTGAATTAAAGACTTCTACTGTAATTGTTACATTCCGACTTATGTCAAATCAGGCAGTTGAAGAAGCCTAATTGAATTCCTACCAAGACTCCACAGAGTATTCAGCCTTTCTCTTGCCAGAGAGTGTCAGAGCATTCTGCATTTACCCAGTTACTTAAATTACATTATTGTTACCGTATTGGCTAATATTAAAGTAACATCTCCACTTAGATTTACTTTAAATAATACAATATCTACTAGAAAGTCAAAATGTTTAATTAATATAGAAAAAATAAACCAAACTACATATTCCTCTTATTGAACAAAACATGAACATTAATTCACACTTCATATGCATGTATGTATTGTGGTATATAAGTATGTTTTCTTGTTTGTAGGTAGGAATGGTAGCTGTCCAAAAACGATATCAATAAACATATTTAACCATATGGTAAATGAAGCTTAACAAAACTGTGTATCATAGATAAAACTATGTATGGTATTTGCTATTTAACTTCTATGTTGTCAAGTTTAGTTCGAAGGCAGACAGGCAGCCTAATAAACACTTAAATGAATGAAAGAATCAAGTTGAAAAACAGGTGTTGAGATGCACTTGCGTCAGCACTAAATAAAAATGCAAACAGAAAACATCTAAAGAAAGCTGCATACTTATGTACAAATATTATAACTGTAGTAGTGTACTGAAGCAGCAGCAGCAGCAACAACATCAACCGGATTCAGCATCCAAACCACAACAAAACCAAGAAAACCACCAAAACCAACCCACACACATTTTTGCCACATTGCTGCTGTTTGCTTGCTTCGTTTTCTTACGTTTTTACGTTTTACAGTCGGGGTTGGGAAATCGGTACAATTTGAAATGGAACAATATAAGAAACTGTAAGAATTAAGTACCTAAAAAATTGTATTTGTAGACAAAACGTAAGTTAAGTTTATTTAAATTCTCAGTGGACTTAAAACTAAACAATTAAAAGCAATTTTTTTTTGATTGATACAATTTTTTTTTATTTATTTATTAACAAGTTATGTAATAATTTTTAATAATTTTAATATAATTATTAAAACAAAATATTAAAAATAAATTTTCTATAATTTTCTTCTTGAAATTTGTTTGGTGTTCACACAGCACAATATAATTGCTTTAATCACTCGTATTTTAATTTGAGAGTATACACACATTTGTATGCACATATGTAATACATATAAGAGAGTAACAAGAATTGCTAATACAATCAAGTTTGTACTCGTCTTATCTTCTCCTCATCGCGATCACTAAAAGGTAATCAGCTAAACCTAAAGAATTGCTTCGTGTAATTTGGGACAAAACAATTTATTTTTCTCTTCAGAAATGTACGCCTCAGAATTGCTTAAGATATATTCTTTATTACCAGCGGAGAACTACTACATTTGAAACTGACCGCCGTTACTTTTTAAAAGTCACCGACAAAATTTTTCAGCTTATTTCGGCTTGAAAATAACCACCGTAATTATAAAAGTTTCTTAGTAATTTCATTAAAATTTCCAAATTTTAGTTTTTATTTTAAATAATTTGAATACTTTTTTATTAGCGAGTTGACAACACTTGATTTTTTAATCAAATGACTTTAAATTGAAACGGCTTTAAGCTCTAATTTCCAGGCAAGAATAGTTTTTATTGTTTTATTTAATGATAACTTTTAAAAAACCCTATTGCCTTATCTGTTTTCTCTGTGCATAAATTATTAATAACAATGTACTACAAATGAATTCATATTAAAATAAACAATTTACAGGCAATTTAAGAAATTATCTAATGTGGGATTAATTCATGTAAATAACAAAGATTTTTGCCTTTCAGAATATAGGTACATATGAATAAATACGATAGCAAAAAATACGATAGCAAATAGCAAAAAATAATAATTGCTGTTTGAAAAACTAAAAATAACATTTGACCTCTTAATACTAAAGACAAAATATTCATACTTTCAATGAGATACAAAAAGGTGTCATTAATTCTCTCTAATAAAGCAATTGCAAATACTTTACAGAGATTTTTTAGTCAATATCTAATAAAATTTAATATGATAAATTGAATTCTCTATATGGTACTAAATTCCATAAAAAAGTGTATTTATTTACAACAATTGTATAAAAATATTACAAAACTTTGTAATTATAACTCCACCATAGTGTGGAGATTATATTGGATTTGTGCTGATGTTTGTAACATCGATCGTAGTATACCGATCGACTCAGAATCACTTCTTGAGTCGATTTAACGATGTCCGTCTGGCTGTCCATGTAAACCTTTTGCGCAAGGTACAGCTCGCAGTTTTTAAGATATTTTGATAAAATTTTGTATATGGTACTTTTTTAACCCAGTGACGGCTTGGATTAAAATTGGTTGAAATCAGTCTATTATTTTAACAATCCCCCTTACTAAATTCCTCCCGAAATAGGTGTTTATCTGTGAGAAATATTTCACACACAATATTTTGCACACAAACATGAAGCCTAATCACATCTACAAATTTTGTGCCATATAGGTGCATAATTGATCATAGTTTTTAAAAATGTTGGTATCCAAATAATATTCAACACAAATATGTTTCATATGACCTTTATATTTTCCATATAAAGCCCACTTCCGACAATAAATCTCTTAAAAATGTTGGTATCCAAATAAAATTCAACACAAATAGTTTTCATATATGTATTCAGAAATCATGACATCTAATTTTATAACAATCGGTTCATAATTAGTCAAAGCTCCAATATGAGACCACTTTCGCAAATTTAGTATGTATTAATCCCATAAAATTGTTTATATTAAGATACAATTTAACACAAAAAATATTAATATTAACAGAATTAATGCCGCTAGATTTTTGGATGATCGGTCCATAATAGGTCATAGCGCTAATTTCTGAAAAACTATTTTTAAACATATACTGGGTCTAGAGTTTTATATGGTATTCTTAATTAATCAAAATATAAACTAAATAAACTATTCGCAAAAAAACTGAAACTAAAATTTTAACGATGGGCAAAGGAGATCTGGCCTTTGGCTATTTAACCCATCTTTGCATGATTTTTTCTTTATTGGTGAATGAATTAAATAAATGAAAAATTGTTGAAAATATTTTAGTATTTATATATTTATGTGGTGCTTATTATCTGCGAATGCCGGAGATGGCAGTTTATTTCATTATTATCTATAATAATTGTTCAATGTACAGTTAGAGCTAGGATGAACAGATGAGGCAACGGCACTCCGGGGCATTGTAGAGTGTGCGGAAACGAAGAGGAGTTAGAAACTGTGGAGCATATTATCTGCCAATGGCCAAGACTTTTATGAGTGTTTGAAAGATGCCGGAGATTTTATGGCAAAGGCACATTTTCAGCTTCATTAAGGGATTGGAGTGTCGATATGGTATGTAATTATGTATGTTGGATTGAGGAGGGCAATTCATTTTATTATATAGTTATTATTAGGGCATGGAATCTTATGCACTAAAAAATTGAAAATATGCGCTTAAAACATGCACTTAAAATTAGAAAATATGCGCTAAAAACACAGAAAATATGCAATTAAAAATATTTTTTCAATACTTTATTAAAAAAAATATTGCAAGTAATATAACAAAAAAGGCTGAAAACAATTCATTTAATACATACATATGTACATATAAAACTAGTATAAAGAAAAACAAAACCATAAATTCAAAAAAAAAAAAATAATAAGTTAAATTAAAACTAAATAAAATTATAGCAATTAAGTATATATAAGAAAGATCAATTTTAATTTATTGCGTTATTCGTGTAAACAGAAAAGTTCTTTTTAAGGTTTTCAAACACAAAGCTTTCCCGATTAGGTCTTAAAAAGTTGTTGTACAAATAGCGCTCAACATCAACAGATGTTACAGGAGCATATTTAAAAGCACACACTTCTTTTATTATATAACACGGTGTGACAGTCCAAAAAACCTGGAACCGGATATTATTTTTCGTGTAGGGCTTGTTGAGTAAAACAAGATTCCAATAGTGAAATATGCCGGACACCTCTAAAATCCGGATTTACGGTTTTTGTACCTTTGCACACTTATAAGCCTGTAATTTTGTTGATAATGATTCGATTTTCAATTTCTTACTAAATTTGAAAGAAGAAACCTAGATCTTTCGAATGATATATAATTTATCGAAGAAAACTTGAGAAATTTGGGTGTTATTGTCGAGCAAACACAAATTTTGTAGATTTTTCAAAAAAAAAATCAACTTTGGTGACGTTTTTATACATTATTTTATTAAGAAACTATAATACTATTGAATTTATTCAAAAAGAACGTTTATTTACGATTACAACTTAAGAAATTGAAACATGCATTTATTGTAAAATGTGCTAAAATATGCACAAAAATATGCAAAAACAGGTATTTTTAGCAAAATATGCAAAAACGATTGAATGCCATTTTAAAGGAAATTTCACGATTCGCAAAGATAACTTAACCGTTTCCGTTTTAGGATGCCCAGTAAAAACATGCATTTGCATGAGATTCCTTGCTCTACTTATTATTATTGTGGCATTTTTTCTTCCAACAAATTTAGTTTATATTTAAAAAAAACATCAATTAAAAACGCATCATATTGAGGCAAACATTGCAAAAAGTGTTTGCTTTTTTATTTTTCATATATTTTGGGACATATATGTAACAATACCAACGTTTACAAGGTTTAGAAATGCATTACTTGTTTTTAAGTTGCAAAACAGGCTTACTTTGAATTCACTTATTGATAAAAACTTTGAAACCTGCAATACTACTTAAATAACGCACTTTACAAAGTATATCTAAAATAAACAATTAAAAAGTGTTTAATATAGTAATTAGTTAAGTCCAACATAGAGTACTCAAAAGCCGACATTTTTATTTATTATTACATTTACATATTTATTAAAGAAGTTTATTAAGAGTCTTGGCATTTTAAAAAGTTCATAATAAACAATTTGTACTTTAATTCCTTATTTTTATTATAAACTTTGAAATTTGCTAAAAATTTATTTAAATATCCAACAGTCATTAAAACAACAATAAATAATAACGACTAACCAACCCTGCACTCTAACAGAGTAGTCAGAAAGAGAATAAGAAAACAACAACAGAGAGTAACTAATAATCAAAATGAGAGACTGAGTTCATAAACGAGGAATAAAATAAAAAATACCTTAACAGCAAGGAAATAGAAATAAAAATAAAAAAGAACAATTTAAAAATTTGCATTGCATACGAGAAATTGCAAGGTGACACCCTCTTCAAAGTTGAAACATCAACAACAAAAGTGCATGGATATTTGTTTTAACTACAATTGCAATTAATAATAATTTCATATAATAAAAACGAAACAAAACAAAATGTCTTACCTTTTCTTTGGCACGTCCAGCGTGTTTTTGTACAGATTTCGCCAACATGATTCCTTTATTTTCAGCCATAAACTATTTGACACAATTTTTTTAATTAATTAAAAGTTTTGGATGTTTCGATTTATTTTTAGCACTTTTCGTTTAATTTTCTTCAAATTATATTTCTAAGAAAATTTTCTGTTTTAAAAAAATCTCTTTTAAAATTTGTATTTTCAATTATTTATGTATGTATGTATGTAGTATGTATGTAAATGCACAATAATTCTTTATAATTTTTATTTTAAATAATTTTATTCCTTTTTTAATTTTGTAAAATTTCGCACTTGTTTTTTATATGTAAATATTTTCGTATATAAAATAAAAAGAAAAAATTACTTTATTCTGGCACTTAAATTATATTAGCAACAACAAAAATTTCGTCGGTGAAGTGATACTTGAGACTCTATTTGCTCGCTATAGGTCCCCAAAAACACTAAAACTGCTGCTGAACTAAACTGAACTGGTCGGTCGTTGGGTTCGTTTGACTCTGTGTGTACGAAATATTGTACGTTAAAGAAATAAATATTATTGTTGAGAAAAACAAACAAGCAATAACAAAATACTTTGACAAGAAAAGCAAGAGACACAAAAAATTTGTGCAGTGTTGACTGACTGGCTGGCTGAATGACAAAACACGCGAACAAAAGCGATGCAATTGTATATACAATACAAGCGAATACAACGAGATGTGTTACGTTTAACGGCTCCAACTCAACTCAGCAGGCTACAGTACGCGTTGTAATAAAATAGCCCCCATCAAATTAAAACACACACAACAACAACACTACAAAAATACGTGTGGAATTTAAAAAAGAGCTCTCTGTTACTCTCTGTTTTTTTTTTCCATAAATTTGCTCTCATTAAGCAAATCTTGCAATCTTACCAGCGTTGTCAACTTTGAAATTTCAATACGCACCAAAATGGAGAAAAAAACGCGCCATTTGAAAAAAAAAATCGCACCAATTTAGATTTTCTTTTTTAATTGTTTTTATTAAATTCACATAAAAAAAATATAATAAAACAGTCTTGAACAGTTTAGTGTTTTAAAAAAAATAAAACTTAAAAAAAATTACCGCACGAGAAATTATTGAGCGCATTTCCAGCCCTGTCGACCACCAGCTGTTTTAAATTAATATGGCAACACTAGAAAAAAACGGTTGCACTTTTTTTGTCTAAAAAAAATAGAACCACAAAAATTCCCATATTCTTTTTTCTAAAAAAGTTCGCATAAATAGAACATCCGGAGTTGTTTTTCAAATCAACCGCAACACCCAACACACGCATGCAAGCACAAGAGAACGACGACGGCGCCGACGACGACAACAGGATCTGAAGGAAAAAAAAACAGACGAGAAACAGACTAGGGGGGGAAAAAAAATCGCCCGACGCCCCACGCACAGAAAATTTTTTTTTCTGCAATGTGGTGAATTAAAAGGTGGTGAAAAAATCGTGGTGAGTATAAAAAATCATGGTGAGTATAAAATAGTGGTGAGTTTTTATAAATTCACCACAGATACCGTTATTCTAAATTTTTCAAGGTCATTGAAAATTTGTCATCCTAAAAGCAGGCAATGGATGTGCAGTTACAGTTTTACGGGGTGGTTGCTGAATTAGCTAACAAATAAGAAATTCACCACAAATACCGTTATTCGAAAATTTTCAATGCTATTTGATGTTGGTCGATCTATGGTCGTTTTCTTCATCGGACGAAGTGTTTGTTACCGGCTCGACGGATAGATAATAAACAAAGTTTTTGTTATGAAATTCTTAAAATCAATTTGACTCATAGGCTTCGGTTTATCTAATTTAAATTCTTTTAAATATTTTTTTAAAAGTTGAAAAACTTTGTAAATACATTTTCATTTTAACAGGTCATTCTTGCTAGCAGGCTGTTAATTTTTAACGGCCATAGACAAGAACTTTCTAGCATATTAGCTCCAGATACTACTCGAAATTATGTTAGTGTATAAAATACCAATCAGGCCGTTCAATAGTGAGTTTATTGTGGGCCACGGTTCTTAAACCGTAATTTAATTGTGTGTTAAAATACAATATTTAAAAGAGTATATTAAAAGACAGAGTGATTGATACTTAAATTATTTTGTACATTTCAATAAATACTACTCGTAATATTTTCTTTAAAATACTTGACGCTTATATTTTGCGATTAAAAGGAATCCGGTTAATTTAAAGGAAATAAAACACCGTTTTTAAAAGGTAAAAACGTAACAATACTTTTAGCATAATATCTAAAAAAGATAACTCTTAAACTAAATCGTCTTCTGTATTCAAGACGGGTGAATGCCGGTTACTTAGAAAAAGTATACGCTGAATAATGTACGCCATGCGTGCTGGTATTTTATAAATTTAAGAGGAATAACCGCTGTTCAACTGAGTTTAAAACTCTTCCCCCGGCTTGTGGAAATACTATTCAATAAAGTCCGCTTGAAACATATACCCAAAGAATCTCAGATTTGCAAACCTAATAAACGGAAAATAGCTGGAGACAAATAAATAAAAAGTGATTATGTTCCTAAGTGCCGCTCATAAACTAGATTTGTTATCTCTAAAATTATATTTGTATAATACCTTTTTAAAGTTTTCTAAAGACTTTGGCAAAAGGTTTTGTGATGATCAGGCCTAAAAAAGAAATCAGGGAAACTTTGGCCTGCAAATAACTTAAACACATTAAAAAACTAAAACTTATTGCAAACTGATTGTTTTAAAATAAATTTATTTTATTTTGTGAATTTAAAACTATGTATGTAATATTACTAAAAGTTAATAGCGCTATTGGAAATAAAACATACAGACATGTCACAAAACAACATTACATTCGAAAATAGAAAACGAATACATAATTTAGAAATTGATGTTCTGCAAATCGCACGATTTTGTACATTAGAACAGTTTCGTTTACACGAAAGTAAAACGTTTAATTCATGTAGTTTTGATTTACCTAACACCAAAAAAAGCGAAAACGTTACTTGACTGCGGTTTTCATGAACAGCGAGATAAAAGAGTTAATTTTAAATTTAAAGTATTTATTTAATTCAACTGTTAAAAATGTAATAAATTTTGTGACTTCCATTGTAATAATTTGTATTTTTGGTTTTTTTTTTATTATTATTTTATATTTTATTTATTCTTAAAACAGAAAGTTTTCTTTAAAATATCGTATTTTGGTAATAATTATGTATCATTTACTTTTTATATAAAATAAGAGAAAAAAAATCTAAATATATATGTATATTATATGTAGATATATAATATATAATACGAAATAAGAAAACAATTTAAATTAATCTAAATTAAATACATAAAATAAAGTGAAGACAAACCGTAGTTTCAATATTACTTTAAACATAATAATAGTAATTAATTGATTAATTAAAATATTTATTAAAATGTAATACAAACATAGATGAACTAAGTGCTAATTTTTTTGTTTGTTGGTAATTGGTATTTATTATAATATTTTATTTTGTTTTGTTTTTTAGTTGATTTTTGTTAATTTTGTATAATTAAGAAATTCATATTTTACAACAATAATAATAGAGTTTATAATTTTATATTTTTTTATAATTATTTATGTATATCATAATTAATAATTACCGTACAATACATATAATACATACAACACAATAATTAAATAAATTTTAAATCAAATATATTTGAATTTTAACTTTCACTTTAGTTTAATTATAATTTTACAATTTCCTTTTGAAAATATATATATATATATATATGTAGATGAAATTTTAAATTTAAATAATGGTTGGGTCGGGAAGAAAGATTTATTTTTTGAAAGACAATTATATTCAGCCTTATTATGAGTGTCGTTTTTTACGACAACGACTCTTTCGTAATAGATTAAATATAAAATTAAATTTGTTTCTATTACGAAACAGTCGTTGTCGTAAAAAGAAAACGACACTCATAATAAGGTTGAATAATTGTTTTTGTTTCTCTTTTCTTTTTGGCATAAAAAAAGTACGAGGGTTGTTAAGGGTTGTTTGATTAAATGTTTCAACAAAAAACAGATCTATTAAATAAAGTTACTTTACTTAATTCTTGTACATATGTTTATCCTAAGCAAGTAATAACAATTTTCCTATATAAAAAGTTTGACTTAATTTATGGATATAAGTTTTGTGTTTTATTATTGTTTTCTTTTTTTCATATATTTTTAAAATTAATTTAACAAAAGAATAGCTAAAACATCTTGAATTTTTAATATTAAAATTATAATAACTAAAAAAAAAATAGTTGTATATAAGCAAACTCTAGGAGTTGTAAGTAGTGTGCAAGTAAATAGTATTAGGACCAGGTTAAGCTAAAAAGTATATAATTGTGGTCCGAGAAAAAGTATTTTGTAATGATTTTCGCTGGATGGAATTTTGCATGATAATAAAATATAAATATGTATGTAGCTTCCTAGTTGTATGTAATTTTCTTACCAGCTCAGGTGTCGCTTTTTAAGTATTCTTTGTTTTATTTTCATAAGTACAAAATATTTCATTCAAACTAAGTATATATATATATATACACACATACATTAAATTCTAATTTACAAAATTATACAAATAACAAATTAAAACTAATAAAATTTAACTAATTGCAATTATTTTCCTTAGTATTAAGAAAAGAGTGTGTAAGCAAGAGACAGAAGGAAATGTTTTATATCTAGAGTAAGTTCGTATGTGGCATAGCTAAGAAATCTAAATACATACTAGTATTAATTTACCAATACTATTGTTAAAAATTTCCTACAGAAAGCTGTAAATCGAATTTTTATGAAAAGTTTCAAAGTTTAGGCAAAATCAATTTCATTTGATATTCTATGATCGAAGTTGAACGTGTTTAATAATCACCCGGGTTCTGTTAAACGAGTGATTATAATTGACACGATTTTGTACATTACAAAAGGAGTTTGTTTACTGGAAAATAAAAAAGCAGTAAATCACGTGCTTTCGATTTACAGATTTGAATTGATTGTAAAACAAAAAATCTTACTCGGATTTGGTTTGCAGTTGAGGGGTATTAATTTCTGATCTGTACTCCAGCGAAAAACACAAATTACTATTCAAATTGATATTGCTACTACCAAGAGCCGAAGTACCGCCTCACATACGAGATCGATCACATTTTCGCAAACGAATAGTCAACAAATTCTATTCTATTCTGCAAATTGAGTGATTTCAAAAACGATAGATTTTTGCAAACCAATAGTCGACAATTAATGTTCTACAAATCGCTCGATAAATCAAATTCGGTTTTATAGAATAGCGGGATTTGCAGAAAATTGTTCTTCAACATCAACACTGATCTGTAAAACGTGTGATTTTAAAAACGAATAATTGAAAATTGATTTTTGTTTTCAGATGAAAACGTTACTCGAATTCAGTTTTACAGAATAGGGGGGTTTATTTTCATTTCGTTTTGGAAATGTTTTTCTTAGAATTTTCACGACTAATCATACTTTGAAAAATGGTCAGTCAATATTTTAGGTAACAAAGCAAATTTACACAATCCTATATACTTAAAATAATTTTTTTTCTATAGCCGAAGGCGAAAATCTTGTGTAATCTATAGAAAATGTTGTGTATAACAGTATTTTCTATAGAAAATGCTGTGTATAAATAACAGTATTTTCTATAGAAAATGTTGTGTATAAAAGAATTTTTAATAGAACATTTTGTGTATAAAAGAATTTTCTATAGAAAATCTTGTGTATAACAGTATGTTCCCTAGGAAATCTTGAGTATAACAGTATTTTCTATAGAAAATGTTGTGTATAACAGAATTTTCTATAAAAAAAAAATCTTGTGTATAACACTATAGAAAATCTTGAACAAAACAGTATTTTCTATAGAAAATCTTGTGTATAACAGTACTTTTTATAAGAAATCTTGTGTATAACAGGATAATTTTCCGTAAGAAATCTTGTGTAATTGAGACATTTCTATGACATTATGAAGTGGAAATTGTTTATATTATTTAAGTTTATATGAACTAAAGTTTATAACTGCCATTAAGAACACATTCCAAACAAGTTTAAAAACAAAATTAATGATTTTTGTCTATAAAAAAATATTTGCTGCTATATGGTGGCTTTAATAGATAAAATCATTAACTTTTAGCTTAAAACTTTTACCACTAAAATAAATACAAAAAAAATTTATAAAAATTTAACTGCAGCCAACTATTCCTACTTGATATATGAACATTCCCTTTTTCTAAACAGAAAGACACATTCCTAAAAAAAACTTCTTATTATTATCTTAACTAACTTTCAACATCCTACAACATTATTATAATTATTATTATTTGCAAAGGGGGGTAGTGGCTGTGTTCCTGTTGCTTCTAATATGGGTGTGGAAGTAGCTGGCGGTGTTTGTAATTCGTGTATGGGTTCATCTGACATTTGATAGCGTTGATTCAGTGATGTTGGTGTATTTGGTTCAAAATCAAAGAAATTATTCAAGGGATTATCTTCAGAAGCAGGTGTATCGAAATTCTGTTCAGCACTAATTTCATAATAAGCCGGTTTAGCTTTGGCATGATCAATTTCCATTGTGTGCAAAGGTTCGTCGGTGATTTGTGGCCAGTTTTGATAGAATTTCAAATCATATTCAATTTGCATGTACTTACGTTTGGAGGTACGTAAATCGCGATCACGACGTGCTTGGAATTTCTTAAATAGTAAATACTCCACAACCAAAGTTTCAATGACAATGTGAACTATAAAATTGCACACACCGTAGAGTAACATCCAGTAGCGGAATTTCATATCGGGCGGTAAGATGAGTTGGAAAAATTCAGCCAACCATTCGGGTGGTATTAAAATGAGGTAGATAACAATACACAGGTTGGCGATCAGCGTCAGACAGAAGGGTAAATTCGACCAGATGGGCCGGCGATAGGGAGCACCTTTGGAGAATACAAACGCCAAGATGATGTATTGGAAACTGGATATGGTGAACATGGTGTAGTTTTCCCAGCAGCCCAAATGATCTTCGCTGCTGTGCACGAAGGGTTCAAACCATTCCTGCTGGTGCAGATGATACCAGCCCGACACTTGGAATACTATAACCACCATTAAATGCAAGACAATCGAGGTTAAGGGTGTTAGTGATATTAATGAAGACAAAGGCACCTGTTTCACTAGAGGCCCATGGAACGATTCCGTTTTGCCAAAGAAAAATGCAAATATGGATATCAAACCCAAGTCTATGTACAAATACTGTTTATCAGTTAAATTCGAATCGATGGAATATAAAATCATGACCGATATGAATTGCACCATGGAATAGGCAGCCATGTATTTGAATATACCAAATGAGGTGACGAGGGCGGCACGGCCTTCCTTAATGACATTCGGAACGGCAGCTATGGTGGGATTACGTGAGGTAAACGGCGAGGCAATTGATGATTCAGTTTCACTTAAAGATATACCAGTGTGGGCCACTTTCAGGGCACCACAGTCGTTTGCACCATCACCACACATGGCAACACAGTAGTCCAGACTTTGTAATTCCACAATTAAGGCTTGTTTTTGTTCGGGTGACATGCGGGCATAAATAACACCACGCGTCAAAAAGTTTTGCAATAAATCGGGGAAATGATCTTTAACGATTTGCCAAGTTTTACCAACCATGGCAAAACGATAGTTGTTGCGCCATTTCTGGTCCTGCAACGATTGGGCGTTATTGGCTGACATTAATGGCGGAGGTTCGCCATCCATGGGTGTAGAAACGCCCAGTTCTATATCATTGTGGGTCCAAGTATTCATAGTCTCCACACTACCACAACTTTTACTATTGGGCAGGGCAAGTGAGGCAGCACTGGATAGAGAGGCCACATCTCCATTGAGTCTATGGTAGTTATTGTCACCGGCATATGAGATTGTATCATTGGTATTGGAATTGGTAAAAGTGCCATTAGTTTTACCGTTTGTGATTGAGGTAGAGGCACACGAAGCACTGCCCAAATCCAAGGTATAATATAATTCATAATTATAATGTTCTAGATCGTGTCCATGGCCATGACCATGGCCATGAGAGTGATTATGGCCGTGAACATGTCCGTGACCATGTCCATGAGCATGTTCATGACCCTCAACATTAGCTTCAGGCTTATGACGCACATTAACCGTAACCACAGGTTGTGTTGAGCTGACTATGCCACAATCTCGAGCCACACTTAAGGCCGTCAATATATTGTCTCCAGTTACCATTATGGTTCTAATTTCGGCTTTAGTTAAGGCCCCTATTACTTCGGTAGTATCGGGTTTCAAACGATTCTCCAACACCACAAAGCCCAAAAATTCCAAATCACATTCTACATTTTCACGAGCCAAACGTTGCACTTTAGTAAAATTTATTTTCGGACTAAGTTGCTTATAGGCCATGGCAATGACACGATAACCCTGCTTTGCGTAAGTGGCCAATTGCTGGGAAAAGTTGTCAGGCAAACTTTTCGGCAAACACAACTGCTGCAACATCTCCGGTGAGCCTTTGCAATAGACATTGAAGTTTTTCTCACACAAACGTCTCGTTACCACAGACATTCTTTGCAGATTTGAGGTAAATGGAAATTCTCTAACAACACCATGATCATTGTTAGACTCACCATTAAGTAAACCCACATCGGACAGTAAATCATCGACCGATGATTGTCTCTCTCGAATTTGTGTGAGCTTATTCTCATCGTCATTGTCTTGATCTACAACATCTACGATTTTGCTTGTCTTAGGTTGTCTTACAACAGTCGATTGCAATAAACCTTCAGGTTGGTTTTGAGGATCTTCCAAAATCCAACCAGTTGATTCAAACATCTTCAAGTCCAAAGGATCACCCATCATTTTACCATTCATGATGGTAATTGAATGACATGTTACCATACCAAAAAGGAAATTATCACAAGGTAAACGATCAATTTGTTTGATGGGTATTTGAAATTGATTGGTGGCCGATTTGGGTACCACACCCCACATATCTAAGCCATCTTCGGTTAAGGTACCGGTCTGTAGAATGCAATAAATAATAGATAAAATTGCTTAATTTTAAACTTAAAGTTAACAAACCTTATCGAAACAGCAACAATCAATACTACCAGCCACATTAATGGAACGCGGTGAGATGCAATAGATGTTATTACTTTCTAAACGTTTTTGGGCATAAAAACGGCCCACAGTCATGGCAGCGGGCAAGGCAGGTGGCACAACAATTGTTATTAAATCCAAAGACTCAACAGCTATTTTAACAGGATCCACATGACGCATAATCTAAAATATCACGAACAAATTTAACAATTATTATAACAACTATTATTATAATAAAAATATTACCACCATTTACTCACCTTACTCACTAACGTATAGATGAAACCAATTAAGGCAATAAGACCCAAAAACTCTATAAATTTATAAGAATCTTGCTCAAATTTATAATCAACTGGCGGTGGATACAATATTGAACGTATTAAACCACCTTTGGCAGTTATATTTCCTGTATTAATGACAATGGCTAAAACTTTTTCCGAACCAATCAAACGGGTCTGTATCACTTTAGTGCCACAGAAAAGAGTATGACGTGCATGTTCCTTCTTATCGAATATCACATCACGTTTCATAGGCAAAGGAGTTTTAGTAACTGGTACACTTTCACCTAATTAAAAGATAAAAAGGAAATTACTCAATATAAATATCAAACCTAAGCAAATTTCTCAAATTACCTGTCAACATTGATTCATCTAGAATACAATTGCCGGACAATAAGATGGCATCACATTGCATAGTACAACCACTAGAAGGTATTTCGATTATATCGCCCGGTACCAGGCATTGGGTGGGTAATTCCTGCACATCTCCCTTTTCACTAACAATCAAGGCTGTGCCTGTATTATGCACGGTTTCACGTAAAGCATCTTGATTCTAGAAATACATTAAAAGATTTTAAATAAATTGATTTTTTTTTTTAACATTCTTTCAACTGACCTTTTTAGTTTGAACAATTGACATTGTTATGCCAAATACGGACATCAGTACAATAACACAGGCATAGTAATAGTAGTCGTAGGCAAACCATAATGCCACCGAAAATATTTGAAAAACATAAAATGGATTAAGTACTTCTAAGAATAATAGTGTCTTAACATCTTTATAAGGAACTGTTATTTCATTCGGCCCATACACCAGTCGTCGTGCAATCTGCTCTTGTCCATTTAAACCTTTTTGTTGATGGAAATATGTACTCAACACGTCCACATCCAAGCCCTGCAACTTATCAAACGTTTGCGTTTGTGAATTCCAGGCATAACGTAATTGTTTACAATTGAATATACGGGCACTGGAACAATCTATAAATAGTTAAAACGGAAATTAAATTAACTATTTAACTATTTAAGATTTGAAAAGTTGCATTAAGCAATACAGTCGTCAGCAACGCAAAAGATGAGCAGCACTCATCTTGTTATCTTCAACAGTCTTGGAATAAGTTGTTCATTTTTATTACTTAATAATGTATTGATAAAATATTTAAAACAGTAGATTAGTAGATTTAGGTATTTTTGTTTCATCTATCTCACTCACATGAGAGTATTATTAAACATTTCGAGGATGTTAGTTGCGTTGTATAAAAACTTCCCAAAGATATTTTATGGCAAGAGGTCGCAGATTCCATACACTTCATTCACCCAAACTTTGTGACGTATTTTTTATTTTGTTTTCATCAGTATATACGTACATGTGCAGCTAAAATTGTTTCAAGTGCTCTTTTTTGTTCCATGACAATATTTAACATTTTTAAACACACACAATTCTGGCAATGCCTGACAACTAATTTGACAATTTTTTCCATAGAATAATCTGACATCCGTTTGAACTGACAATTTTTGTTGACCGATAAATTATTGTTGTGACAATTGTGTACCAATTAAATTTGTAAGGTTTTCATATAGTCGTCTGAACTGACGACCTTTTGCTAACAATTTTTCAATGTCAGTACATTGCTAGCACATTGTCTGATCTGACAACCGTTTGTGCATAGCTTTAGTAATGCAAAAAAATTTAATAAACTTACTTTTAAATTGTCCGGTTTCAAAATGCATCGATAGGTGAAAATTCTTTTCATCAATATTGGCTACAGCATCTACACTATTACAACCATTTGCTAAGTTTTCCGTATTTGTCGAAGATTTTTTCTTTAATTGTTTGGCCCGCTTCAACTGGTCCTGTCTGCAAAGATAATAATTCAAGATTTATAAAACAAATAATTCAAAATATTAGAAATATAATAAAAAATAAAAACCTACCTTAAGGTATTAAAATCTAATGTTTGTACTTGTTTAACATAATAGATTTTATGTTTGCCCTTATAGTCTTCTTGTACTAAAACTTTTTCAGCTTCCTCCAGAGTGCAAACATCATGGGTGGCCATTAAATACCAATGACTCCACCAATGCAATATTAAACGCAATAGGCCGCCGGTCAAACATATGCATAGCCAACATAAAAATGTACGCAAATTTGACCGGCGATAGCCGTAGATTTTCATTTCATCATCTTCGTCGGGATTTAAAAAACCAAAACATGGTTTTTTATCTACAAAATAAAAAAGACAAAGAAAATAAAATTAAAATGTGTTTAAAAAGTTGTTAATATTTTGTTTTATCATTTATGGTTATAAAGTTTATTATTTGTTTTATTTAAAACTTTGTAATCTTTATGGTAATAAAACAATTATTTTTAAAGAGAACTGTTTGGTGTTGTAGTAATTAATATACAAATATTTTTCAATTTTACAATCACCTTTAAAATTAAGTTTATTACAAATTGTTCAAATACGTAGAATTGTGTAATTAGTTAATGGCATTTAATTTTTATTTAATTATTTTTGTCTTTGTACTTCCATGTCTATATATGGGGCAAATGATTAAAATGCTGATAACGTTTTCATTCTGAGACTAATTTTATAGTACGATGTGTGCAAATTTTATCATTTGCAAGTCTACACAGAGTTTATAGCAGGTGGGAGGAAATATCTAAACCCTTTAGTGTTAATCATGACATTTCGGTTTCCTGGTTTGTTAAGCTGTCATTTAGGTTTTTTTTTCATGTTGCAAAAAATCATTATACGTACATAATTGTTGTTATAATTTATCTATAGGAAAGTTTAAGCATCTGATATGGAGATTGTATCGTTGAAATTATGTTCCAACTGATGTCGGTTATTTGATTTGTCATCATATCCGTTATTTAAATAATTCGTTTTTATTTTATTTCACTCAGAAACAATAAAAGAAGTTTTTCACATATTTGATTAATGGATATTTTTATACAAACATTTTAAAAATAATGCAGATATTAACATAAATAACTCTGAAAATATTTAAAACTTTAATGCTTAGCTAACCGGATTTAATTACAGTCGGGCCTCGATTATCCGTCTATTGTTTTTTTGTTTGCAATGTTTTCAATTTGTTTCCCTTGATTAACCGTGATTACCTCTATTATCCGTGATGGCAGACTTTTTTTTATTAACTTTAAATTCATACATACAATATAATAAACATGAAAACTGGAAATTCCCTTGTTTGCATACGATAACTCAGAAGCATTTAAAAGTGATTAGACTAATTTTGAAATTTGGGAAGAGAGGGTGATTAGATCTAAATATATTTAGTATGGCATCGTTACCAGTGGTAAACAGACAAAGAAACGTTTAAATATTGAAGATAAAGTTAAACTAATTAGCAAGAATTAAAAAAAAGTGTGAGTGTTAAAATGCTAGATCAAAAATACGAAGTTTTAAATAGAATTAATTTTTTTTAATATAAATATTTATGTACACCAATGTGCACTTGTTAAATAATAAAATTATTTAGAAACAATTATTATTTTTTATTTGAACTGTTAATTTTAAATTTTTCTGATATTTATTTAGTCGGGCTCGAGTTCATTAAATTTAATTTTCATTAAATTATTTTTATTGAACAAATAGTTTTACAACATGAAATCTATATTAGAATTTATTGATAATTGACGAAAAAGGAGGCAACATGTAAATAAATAAAATTGAAAAAATGATAATTACAGCAAATTTCGAACCACCGGTAACACTGGTTAAAAGATTGATGTTTGACTGTTGGCTAGCAGGCACCGCAGTGGTGCAGAAGGTTAGAACGCAAAGAATTCTGATGAGAGAATGTGGTGATTCTCGAAACATGTAAATTCAACCCAGGTTCAAACACCAGCTCAGCCAAGAAAAATTATCAATAAATTTTAATATAGATTTCATGTGTTAAAACAATTTTTTCAGTAAAAATAATTTAATGAAAATTAAATTTAATGAACTCGAGCCCGACTAAATAAATATCAGAGTTATTTAGAAACTTTATAATCAAAATTGTTATTCGATTAACCGTGAAAATCGATTATCCGTAATGCTTCTGATCCCGACCATCACTGATAATCGAGGCCCGACTGTATTATTAAACGTTTTAAACTTTTTGTTAAAAAAAATTTTTATTACAAATTATAAAAACAAACAATTATATATAATTTAAATATTTTAGCAAATTACTTTAAACGTAGATTGCAATCTAAATAATAAAATAACAATCTGTCAAACATTAATAAACAGAAAATATTATTAAAAAAAAAACTACTATTTTCATAAAGATAAAATTCATACAAATTCATAAAACATTTTAAAAATAAAAATTACAATTGTTGACATTTTAATTAACAGACATGTGGAAAATGTTTTACGTTATTATAATAAAGCAGGTAATAATCACAACATTAAAGTGTGTGTATCTTTTATATCGCAATGACTTGTTAAACTTTAGGTCTATATTTAAAATACGATTTCGTTGTGGGAGTTACAATCACTATTTTATGCTCAATTTAATAAATCATGTCAAAAACTATTGTCTGTTATTGGTTTCGTTATAGGCTCAATGTTTGAGTTGTTTGATGACTATTTAACGAAATGCTAATATATAGTTTTTCCATTAGTTATTTATTTGCAGTCAGCCATAATAATATGTATGTACTAGGGCGGTTCGGAAACTACTTAGCCTAAGCACAGAAAGAGATTAGTTAGTTTTTCAAAAACATTTTTATATTTCAATATTATCTCCTGAAACTTCAATACACTTAGTCCAACGCTTATCTAACAGTTATATCCCTTGCTTCGACTGAAAAAAAATATTTTTCTAGAAAAAACGACTAATATTTTAATGAGATTTTCGAACTAAATTGATAAATTTCCAATATATGAAAAATATTAGAGTTATACCAAGTTCTTGTTGAAATACCCGGTATATTAAAAGTATACCGAACAAAGTTTTTGTAGAAATTTCTTCTAATCTCAGCCTTATTACAAACGACGCGGGAAAATATGTCGCGTGTTAAATCATATTAACCCACCGATGAGTGAGAAGGTCTCTAGGTACCTTTTTGCCTATTTAAACTGAAATTACTCCTACCACTACCACAACCATTGCGTTGTTGCGCATCTTTTGGAAAAAAAATCAAGCCGATCGGATCATTACTTTAGGAGTTATTGAGGTTTTAGTGAGAATAGTACGCGGACGTGTGAATAGGTCCGTATGGACCATGTACTGAATTTCACTAATAAATGCATGTTTTTGGGCATCATTATAATTTTTTTATTGTTTCAACACATAATTTACTTCTTCTGAACACAAAGACCTAAACTCAAAGACATTAGGGATGATGATAAAAACAAAAAATTCTAAGAAAAATTCGAAGACATGAACTTTATTGCTTTCAAGGAAAGGCACAATATTCTAATTTTATACTACTAGCAATAAACCAGGGGCCAAATTACCGAATTCGATATCGAGTAAAATTGATCGTAATTTTCTTATTTGAGATTATGGCATTCGATATCGAGCAAGAAATTTAGTGCATTTTATCATAATTTCGATATCGAAATCATTTTTCGATACGATAGCTCATTCGATCACGAATGCGGTAATTTGGCCCCAGTTCTTAGAATTTTTTGTTTTTATCATCATCCCTAATGTCTTTGAGTTAAAAAAATTATTTTTGTATGCAGAATTTAGTTATAAACAATAAAAATAAAAAAAAAATTTTATATGAAAAAAACATAAAAACGGCCGTGAAGTTCAGAACTGTCACTCATCGGAGGGTTAAAGGTTGTAAATAATCAAAGTAAATATTTCAACAGCCAACTGACAACAGAAAGCCATACTATTTAGTATTTTCCAATTTGCATATGTCAGCAATGCAGCCGAAAACGCGTTCTAATTGTTTAGCGTTCAGAATCCCATGTTTATTGCTAATATTTTGGAAATAACCAAAACTACTATTACTTAAATGCTATCGAAATGTATTCAAGGTATTTAATGCTATTTTGACTTACTTCTAGTTTTATCACAAAGTAGACAAATTTTAATCTGTGTATTTTAAAAAGCTTGTTTTTCACTGGGTAAATACCTATAAAAAACAAATATGTATGCGGTCAAATCTACAATCACAAAAGTGTGATTTCTTACTAATCTTTAATACTTCAAAACATTTGTAGATAATTTAGCAACGACCAAAAAAGATTAATTAACTGACTAGAGAGCTTTCATTAATAAAAAAAAACCTCTTTTAGAGAAAGAGGAAGTTTCGTAATTAAAACAAATGGATTTAAAACAAAAACCCTTCAATATAAGTATAAATTTAAGTTTAATTTAACTTTTTTTAATTTAAAAATCCATGAAAGAAACACATACCTGAAACTGCAACCTGTTTATCGTTCATTGGTTTCGGGGGAAAGCAACTGAAAGTGCGGCTGACTTTTTAAATTTACTCAACGTCATTAAACAATAAAACACTTGGATTTCAATAATTGAATGCAGACACAAAATTTTCAGAAATCTTTAATGTTCTTGTTTTTAAACAGACTGTTTTGCAAGGGGATTTTCTACTTAATTATTTTTAAGATTTTCTTGAAATTCAGAACGTCGGGAATCACTTTTTTATTAAATAAATATTATCATTTAATTTTTATCATTTTAACACTTGATTTACGTTTTTGTTTTCATTATTTTATTTAATTTTATTTTAATAATTCTTCTTTTTACAAGTGCCTAAATGTGTTTTTGTTTGTCTGCATTGATAAGTTATAGATTATTTAACATTATTTGCACATAATTACATGTAATTGCTTTTGTCGTTGTTGTTTTTTCTACTGCTCCTTTTTTTTATTATAGAACAAAATTAATTATTTATTGCTAGCATGTCAATATTAAATCACACACAAACTATTTTTATTTATTTACTTCCATTTATAAATAAGCACTGTGGATTTGTTCTGTTTATTAATAGAAAAAGAATTTTGTTTAAGAATGAAGTACAATTTAGTAAATAAACACCATGCGAATCAGTTATATACATATGTATTTAATTCATAATTAGGTATATACTCGCAGATATTGTTTGTATTTTTTAAGAGTTTCGAACAATCATAACTCTTGTCTACTCTTTATTAAGAAAATACGAAGAGAGCTTTTGAAAAGAGAGCCTAGCCTGTCTGCTTTATTCATACACTAAATACTCATTGTGTTTTTTTTTTATTATTTCTAATCAACACTTATCGGTGTTGTGACAAAAAACTATATTTATTTTAGTTTTTGTTAAAAAAAAAACTAAAACACGAGTCTTTTTGAGATTAATGAACGTTATTTAGTGTTTGCGGAATTTTTGCCAACAAATTTACATAATTTTACAATTTAGCTATGTTTTAAAATTTTTTGTTGGAGAAACGTTTCCATATTAGATTACATATTTCAGAAAGTTAACATTTAAATATATGAACAGATTCCATATTAATGTTTTAAGTGACACGATTTTAAGAGCTAAAACTTTTTTTTTAAAAATCGTTTTTAGAATGAATATATATGTATATGTATGTATGTATATACACATACATATATATTAAATAGGTCCTTTAATAATTTATTTACTTTTTATACTGTCCACCACCAAAAGTTATGGACAGATAAATAGCGCACCAATGTTTTATAAAGTGCTAAACGTATTAAATTGAAAAATGGAATGATACTAAAATGGAATTCTAAGCTATTATTTTGCTTCACTCTGCTTTTCCAAAAATTCTTTGAAAATGACTTGTTAATCTTGCACGTTCTTTATTTTATTAAAAATTTTTGTTGGACAATGAAATATCACACTGTTGTTTCGATTTTAAACAAAAATGGTTGATGCTAATTTACCACCGAAAATGGTAAATTCTTGGGTAATTTAACAAAAATATTGTTTATTATTAATTTTGTCCACCAAAATGTGAAGAGGACCGCACTTTTCACTTGAGAAGAAAAGGTTATTTGCGAACTTCACTAAATGGGTACAAAACAAACAAAAATAACTGAAATAATTGAATGTTCCGGAAAGATGTTTTATAATGTCATTTTACGTGTTAAATCAGATGCAAATTTGCTTAATGTAAAGAAATATCGGAAAAAGCCACCTGTAAAGACAACAGTTCGTGAGAATAAGGCAATAGTTAAAAAAAAGCAAGCTAGATCCTTTCAAGTCATCGAAAAATGAGTTAAATGTTTCCAGTAGACTTGTACGAAGACGCCTCAAAGAAAATTAGCTTTATGGTCGTGTAAAGAGAAAAAACGCTTCTGTAAAAAATGAAATCGGAACAAGGATATCAAATACTGGAAAATATGGCTTTTTACAGATGAAACCAAAACTAATCTGATTGGTCCTGACGGAAAAACTTTCGTACATCGAGAAAAAAAACAAGAATTCAATCCCTGTTACACTATTAAAATGGTAAATTTTGCTATTTCTATGTGCATAACTGTATATGTACGTTTGACATTACGTGTGCAACATTAAGAAATATTTTTTCTGAAACTCTACGTATTTTTTGATCCTCGAATTCTAAGTCGATTGAGCTATGTCCGTCTGTCTGTGTAAAATACTTTCACGTCTAAAATATACAACCACAACTAACATGATTCTCAAATATTATTATCATAAGCAGCTTGATATTGAAAATGATGGAAATCGGTTAAGTAGAACTCAAAAAAGTTTTCTAATTGTATTTTCTATAAATATGTTGCAGATAATACCAGCATGAAATTAAAACAAGCTTTGTTGAAAACGATAAGAATAGGTCTCGGATTTCTTCTAGCCCTCCTACACATTTTTTCATACATAAATGCTTATTTAGAAGTATCTATACAAAAATAAGAAAAATAACTTCCACGTAAAAAGAGATCACAAAACGATATTTTGTTTGATGGCCGCCCATATAAAGTCCACTTCCGAAAAGCACTTAAATACGCATTAATATTATAAAAATATTGACTTTGAATCTAAATTTTTAAATTTTACACGAATAATTTACATGTATGCAAAAATCAGTCTAATATGGATATTATGAATTTCGAACTATATTTGATCATAGCCTGCATATAAAATATACACTCGACATCACTTTAATACTTATAAATATCTTATCAAAATGAAGTTTATAATAAAAATAAAATTCGACCCTAATAATCCTTATAAATAAGAAATAGTCGTACAGAACTCTATGAAGATAGTAACATTCATAGCACCCATCATATAAGGACAACCTCCGGGAAACACATTAACCAATACATATATCTAAATATAAAGGGTAATTTTGTAGCAACTTTTTTTTTGGCAAGCTCAGCTGTTTTCGTGTAACATGTTACTATTAAACAAGTTTAACCTATTCAAATCGTCCACTTTTTTTATCGGAAAATTTTGCATTTCTTAGCCGCGGTGAAACATTTACATAAAATTATCTTTAAATATTGAATTATAAGGATCGTACTATCAACTCATGCAAAGATTTCATACATTTCTCTAAATTTTATGTTTTTTTTTTTTTTAATTAAATCCGCTCTTAAAAAAATTGCTCTTTATTATGACTTTATGTGATTTACTATTTTAGAAATTTTAATTTTCACATATCAATTTAGAATTTGTCAAAAATAATTTAAAATAATTATTACTTGTCTGCCAATACAATTAAAGTATTTTTACAAAAAAACATTTTAAAAAACATATATTATGTATTAAATTATTATAACAATCAACAGATAAGAATATATTGTATAGTCTATTGGCAGAGCAAAGTTTAAATCATTATCAAACTGCCAAATAAGCTGATTTAAAACGCTGATAGTTACTTGCTTTCTTTGAGTTTCGTATTTAAAAAACATTTTAACGAATTTACAGCCATACCTAAATACCGACGGAAAGTGGAACGTATTTTTACGCTGAGCATTAGCGCTGATACTCCATCCTAAACAAAAGCGGCAACGCTATGTCAAAACGATAAAAACAGGTTTATCAAACAAATAAATAAAACGACCCTGTTTATTGTAACTGCTGGACATTGTTGCTTTATTTATCTCTTTTTTTTTCTTTTTTTGTGTTCTTTTGCAACTAACTTCACTGTGAAACGCCTTGTCAAAATCGGATTTTCCAATAGCAAAGCGTTGCCGCCGCGTTTTTTCGGTATACTCCATACAAAATGTATGAGCATGAGAAATTTTGACATTTAAAAAACGCTTTCCGTCGGTATTTAGGTATGGCTGTTAGTAATTTAAACAGATTTAACTCTAGGCATTTCATTTACTTACAGTTTCAGCAACATACATTTTTTTAAATGTTTCTATTTGTCATTTTTAAATTTTGGTAGTCTTTAAATTGTATTTTAGGGAGTTTAAAAATTTTGACAGTCGTATGTTCTTTATATACATGTAGTAAATATCAAATTAATTTAGCTAGAATATTCTACATTATATTTATTCTAATAAATAAATCTTTAAAAAATGTGTAATTCTTAGTAAGAAATACACCAGAAGACATTTAAACTAAATTAGTTTTTATCTTATCATAAAATTTAAAAAAAAAAAAACGTTTCATAACAATTGGCATTATTCCTTGAATTATAACGATAATTTTTATCAACAACCCTCCTCCCCCCTAAGCACCTTAACATAGTAATCAATAGATTAAAATGCAAACAAGAGACACTTGAGAAGGCACGAGTGTTTGACAACTAAAATTTAATTTTTTCCAACAATTTAACAGCAACTACTATTACAAATTACAAAAAGGTGTTGTAAAATTAACATTTTTGTACGAGATTAGAAAAACACTACTTTTTGCAAAATAAGTACTTGACTTAATTATAACAGCATATTATTATTTTTTACTTATAAACAAGTTTGAATTGTTTTGCATTGTTTAACATTTGGATTTGTAAATTCGTATAATAAACGTGTCTGTTGTTGTGGTTTAGAAAATACTCGTAAACATTGCAAATCATTCCAATAATAAATAATTTTTCATTGTGTATTACTAAAATATACAACTGCTATATTTTTTTTTAAACCAAATTAAAGTGTTACATTCGGCAGTAACGAGTCTTTTAAACACTCTACCAATATAACTCGGACAACGATTTTTGTATATTTTAGTTTATTGGCTTTCTAGGTGTCAAGGATTTTTAAACTATTTTGTACAAACATGATCAACAGAGAATATTTGGGGGAAATTTCATCCCCATAGTTCCTTCCTACCCTATTGTGCCTTTAACTGATATATATAGCTAGATTTTAAATTATTTCTACTTTTGTGGATTTACAATCAATACTTTAAAGTGTTACTAACGGAATCATGATTTTTACGATCTAACTTCATCAATATCCAGCGGTCCAAAATGTCAGTTTTTTTTGGAATATTTTCAAATCATTCACAAAAAAAGAAAATAATAAATTTCTGTAAATCCGGCAAGTATTTTTGGGTAAGAAGGGTACTAGTCAATTTTCTTATTTCCTTTTGTCTTCTTCTTTTACTCATGATTTCATGAAAATCGAATTCGATCATGCAATTTAACACTCTTCTCTTTCTATTGAGAGAATTAGTACAACTCTTTCCTTGAAATTTGTTTTGTGTTCACACAGCACAAATCTTATTGCTTAAATTGCTAGTAATTTTATTTTAAAGTATATACACATTTGTATAGACATACTTGTATGTAATGCAAATAAGAAAGTAACACGAATTGCTAGTACCATCAAGTGTGTACTTCTTCCCCTCATGTCGATATCTAAAAGACTTAGCTTAAGGAAAATAGGACCGCAAATTTTGCCAAAATGTAATTAAAATTTTTTAATAAAAGCATCGACGTGGTTGTGGTAGACATTTCATTTATAATTGCCAAAACTTACTCTTTCCAATAAAAATACAAATTTAAATGATTCTCATATCAATTCTTTGTTATGAAAAAAGTTCTCATTGAAAAATCCCTTAATAGGGCAGTTAAATAGAAAAATGTTTTATATAAAAGCTAAAAGATTTTTATACCCTCCACCACAATACTGGGGAGGGTATATTGAATTTGTGCTGATGTTGGTACAACACCCATCTTAAAGTATACCGATCGTCTCAGAATCACTTTCTGAGTCGATTTAACGATGCCCGTCCGTCCGTCCGTCCGTCTGGCTGGCTGTCCATGTAAAGCTTGTGCGCAGAGCACAGGTACAATTTTGAAGATATTTTGATAAAATTTCGTAAGTGATATTCGGCTCAAGGATGGATGGGATTGAAACTGGTGGGAATAGGTCCATTATTTTACCTGGTCCCCATACAAATTTCCTCCCGAAATTGGGGTTTACCCATCATAAATGTTTGAATTGTGCAAGGAACCAAACAAGTTTCATCACAAATCCGTGGTAAATGAAGCCAAATCACATCTACAAATTTCGCGCAGATCGGTCCATAATTAGTAGTAGCTCCCATATAAGGCCCACTTCCGAAAATTACTTTAAAGAGCATAACTCACTCAAAAATATTGTTATCCAAATAATATTGAACACAAATATATCTCATATGCATACAAACAATACGGTACAATTTTATTGTGATCAGTCGATAATTAGTCGTAGCTCCCATATATGTAACCCCACTTCCGAAAATCACTTTAAAGAGCATAACTCACTCAAAAATATTGGTATCCAAATAATATTGAACACAAATATATCTCATATGCATACAAACAATACGGTACAATTTTATTGTGATCAGTCGATAATTAGTCGTAGCTCCCATATAAGACCCATTTCCGAAAATCACTTTAAAGAGCATAACTCACTCAAAAATGATGGTATCCAAATAATATTGAACGCAAATATATTTTATATGTATAGAAATAATACGGTACAATTTTATTATAATATATATTATAATCCATAATTAGTCGTAGCTCCCATAGAATGCCCACTTCAGAAAATCACTTTAACGATCATAAATTTTTTAAGAATGTTGGTAATCAAATAAAATTCGACAGAAATATAAATACACAATATTTATATTCACAGAAATCATGACACAAAATTTTGGGATGATCGGTCCATAATAGGTCATATCTCCCATATAGCGCATATTTCTGAAAAACTGTTTTATACATATGTATACTGGGTGTAGGGTATTATATGGTCGGGCTTGACCGACTATACTTTCTAACTTGTTTTAATTAATAATGTTTTCCAATTTCTTTTAACATTCTTAGTAAAGAGTTTAAGTATAGGTATTTTTAAAAACGATTGGTATCACTGACAAATTTTACACGTTTCGTATCACATTTCCGTAATTCGTTAAGGGAATATAAGTATTGTATACTAGGCTGTAAAGGAGTGAGCAAAACATGAAAAATTCTGGCGTTGCAAAAAATTGCTGACACAGCGACTACCTTATGTATTAGTAAAGACAAAGACAGCTTTGTTTTTTTTTTATATATATAACAGGAGTATAGCAAATCAATTTACAGCCGCTCTATATACATACTTATGATTATATATAAATATCTGTGAAAGTGGTGAATTATAAGAAAATTGATAAGACATTTTAAAAAAAGATTACACCAGCGGTCGGCCAACAACCAATACATAAAATACTCGTAGTATAACAGAGCCATATGATTTATTTTTTTGTATCTATGGAACTACAACACAAAATGTTAAAAATTTAAGCTTTTGAAAAATAATTTCAGTTGAAAAAAAAATTACAAGGAAATTATAAACAATAACATTGACACGTTTTCCCTACACAGAAGTTCATTAATAAATTTGTGTCCATAATATATATATATATATGGACATATATATATGTCCACGTTTTGTTCTTGTGAGCAAAAAACTATATCAAAAAAAGTTTATTCATGATTGGACCGATAGTTTTAAGCATTTGTGGGGAATAAAACAAAAGTAATATGTGAACCGGCCTATTTTTTGATTTCGATAGTTTTTGAGACGCTATTTCGTGGTGTAAACTAGAAAGTCCTAACTTGCTTAGAAGTGTACTAAAAATGTAGAGAAAGAAGAGCACAAATAAAAGAAAAACAGAATCAAGATAATAAATGGAATTGAAAAATTTAAAAACAGGATTGAACGCTGCAAAAACTTTTTATATACACACAGGAACTTATCTCATTTACGGTATTTTGCCTTTTTTGGTTGCCTTTTGGGCATGACTGTTCATAATGCAAAAGAAAAACTACTAAGAAACTGACGAAATGCATTGTTTATCTTTAACAGCTGTGGGTCGCAATTTCTTTTTTTAGTCATAAGCCACCTTTTCATAGGCCGGGTCACATATTATGTTTTCGGAAATAGATTACACACATTTTTTGTGTAAGATTAAAGATGTTTCAATCTAAACCTTAACGAAATAGACTATATACACATTTACCTTGACACCTTTATTTTCCCAGGGGGGTTTAAAAAAGCTAAAAAAATGATGGTAGAGTAGCTGCTTCAAAAATCTCAATAACATCCTATACAACGTTCCAAATATGTGAAATCTTAAAAATATTTGTTTAAAATAAGTATATAAAATATGTAGTCTATATTAAATCGGAGCTTTTAGTTAGTATGTATTTCAAATAATTAATAAGTAAAAAATAGATTGTGTTTATTTTGATTATGGTATGGTTTTTTTCTCTTAGTTAGATTTAAGTGAAAGTATTTGTATAATATAATTTATTAATAGCCACGAACTCATCATATTAGATTATAATAAATAATGAAAATGTTTTCCTGGCTGACTTTCTAGCATTAACTAAATTTACCTTATACGATTGCAAAGAATATCACCTGAGTTCTACATTTGTAAAATGAAGTGGAGGTGAAATTATCATTAAGTTTGTGTTTTTAATTTTGTGAAAATGATTTCAAAAGTAAAATATAAATTTCTAGTTTGGTTCATTGTAGAATAAAGTTTCACTTGCTTTCTAGAACGCAGTGAAATTGTCAATGTGGAAATGAAAACGATTTCAGTTTCACTTCGTAGTGAAATATATAGAACCTAGACGTATATTTAATTTGTTACCCAGCAAAAGATTTCATACGTAAAGCATTTTTCACATAAATTCTGACCACATACTGCAGAAGTCTTTTTCGAAACATATTTGTACGAGTGCTGAGCAATGCTAAATTAAAATCGAAAAAAAATCATGCAACATTGTCGAATTCAATGATTGCAAGCAACGGATTTTGAGTGTTGAGTTTGCTTGCAGTACATGCGGTACACTTACCTTGCAACAACAAACAGTTCTTGACAGTGGGTGACTAAAGGACCATCTGATCCAAAGTGATAACTTCACCACTAGCATAAAAGATAAGACCGCGAGCACGTACGTCTTCGGTGACGGTGCCAACAATAATAATGGTGGTATCAGGTAGCTTGGCGACTTTGAAAAAACGGTTCATACGTTGCAAAGAAATGGAAGGCATACTGTTTCAATACGATACGGTTAAATTTTTTGTTGGTATGGCGTTGAAGGAAAAGGTACAACTTGACCAATATACGCAAGTAAACATCTTGGGATCTAGGCTCAGTTCGGCGATAATTACAATCATATTTGTCGGTAATATCAAGCCCGTTAAAAACACATGCCATTAAAAAATAGAACAAAATTTAGTTGTTAAATCTCTCAACAGCATGAACCATTCAAAACAGCGGTCTCACGAATTTTACGAAATGTAGCTTTTACAGATCCACCAATTTCATAGCGAATTTTAATTAATTGAACCAATTGTCAAGTCTCCTACTACTGATATTGGAATGATGATGTTGGGAAACAAAGTTCTTGTCGAAAACCACGTTATTTATAAACCCATGAAAAACTGTATTAGTTCTACAAGCCTCTCTTTTGGAGTTGCGACCAATAATTCTTGTTTGAAATTGTCCAGAACTTGCCATACATTATTTGAATGGTTTTGAAACTAGTTATTTAATCAAAGAATTTTGTTTGAAATTGTCCCTCGCATTTTGTTCTAGGGAAGGTTTACGTATCAAACACATAATCAGCAGCAGTACTCTTTCTTTAGTGGTTTTTGCTGGAAATTCTTCTATTTTGAAATAGCGAGCAATGATTTTCATTTGAAATTTTCACCTTCAAAACTTTTTTTGAAGTATTATTGCTGAGTTACGTTACACGTTATTTGTAACGTTTCTGAAACCAGTTATTTGATCACAGATGTTTATTTGGAATTGTCACTTTTGTAATTGGTTCTAGGGAAGCTTTACGAAGCAAAACACATTATCGGTGATTTTTGTTTGAAATTGTCACACTTAGAACTTGTATATTCAGGAAGAATTATTATTGCTTCTTTGGTTAATTAATAGAATTTCATATTTTCCGAAAACATGCTTATACTATTTTTGAATTTAATGTTTTTGTGTAATTTTTTTTCAAAAAAATTTTGATATGGTAAACTCATTCTGGAAATATTTAAAAATATTTCCATATATTATAAACATTTCTATCTAATTTGTTTGCAATTGATTATAACTTATAAATAGGAGCCTTACTGCTGCAAATTTTTGTCTGGACTTAAATATATGACTCTAAACGGCTGCTATTCTTTGATTTAGACATAATACAGCGATAAAATGATTATGCAAGCCGCTTTCTGTCATACCGCAGAACTAAAAAAAATCGACATTCCGAAGTGCGGCGAATTAGAACAGTTTTTTGAATAAAACATATCTATCGTAATTGGCAATTTAGGTCCTTTATGATATCAAAATGTTTGAGAATGAATCTATACGAGTTCCTTTCTCTGGTTAATTGGAAACAAAACATATCTATCGTAATTGGCAATTCAAAGCCTTTTATAATATCAAAATATTTGAGAATGAACGTACCTATATAGGTTTAAATTGAACTGGCGACAGTTTTCTGAACAAAACATATATATCGTAATTGGCAATTTAGGTCCTTTTATGATATCAAAAGATTGAGGAATGAATGTATATGAGTTCCTTTCTGAGCGAATTCTCTTGGTTGAAAGTCGTCATTCGTCAAGTTTAAAACATGAAATTAAACCGGTATTATTGTCTTTGGCCACAAAACTCCATAACTAAAAGGTAATTGGCCTTTTAAGTCTACCTTTATGAATGTATGTATACATATTTATTTTCTATTAATTTAAAAAAGTAAACATTTTAACACTTTTAATAAGTCACTGTTACAAATAATATATGTAAATTCTAACGGGTTTATTCTTAGAAATCTAAACAAATAACAAAATTTGAATAACTGGTCAAATGTCAAACTGGATTTATATAATAATATACACATAAATTTGAGATCATAAATATATAAGATCATGTTAAATACATATACATACATATATATTATGCAAGAATTTATAATTAATTATAAATAATACAAATAAATAATATGTACACTTGTTTTTTGGAACCTATTTCATAATAACGTTGAGTATAAGAGAATAGGGAAAAACTCGTGATATTATCAATTGCTCTCTTTATTTTCTTTACACTAAATACGATCATTGATATTTTTTTTTGTACTTTTATTTTGTTCACATTACACACATGGTTTTATAAAGAATTTCTCTTTTTGTTAAACTTATAGGTAGTTATTTTTCTTTTAAAATTGGTGTGTATAGAATTTAAATTATTAATTTTAATTTACATGAAGTTTGTTATGATTACTTAAATAAGCGTAATAATTTCTTGTTTTGGTTGTGGTTTTTTTATTTAATGTTAAACGTTTTTTTTTTTTGTTAAACGCGCTACGCAGCTGGCACAGTCATCGATCGTTTAATAACACATAAAACAAAACATAAAATTAAGAAATATGTACGTACATATACATGGTATATAAAACAAAAATAGAAAAAAAATTAAGAATAAAAGACAAACGGCGACAACAGCAAACGATCAGATCACGACTTTAACTGATCGACGTTCGCAACAAGTATAAAGTATAAAAAATACAAAATACAAAACACGCTCACAACACACCAACAATTATACAAAAATGAGAATAAACAAAAGATAAAGTAAAAAATATTAAATTAATTAGTTACTGGAATTGTTGGTATTTCTTTAATAAAATTTGGCTAAATTCCGATTTAATTAAGAGACAGCAACTAGTAAAAAAGGAGTACAAACAACAACATAAACTGAATTTCAAATAATAATAATAATAGTAATAAAATTATTAACAATTAACAGTATATTTACATACTTTAAAATAATAAATCGATAGTAACAGTAGTTACTGTAGCTGATCTGAAGGCTGTAACAATTGATTACTTTAAAAAGAAAGAGAGAGTGAGAGAGCAACTTACATGTGCAGGTATATTTCAAGATAACTCAAAATAACTCTTTAACTAAGGACTGAGTTTAGTCTAACAAGTACCTTAAAAACATTTAAAAGCTTTTTTAATGAAACTTAATCGATCTACATCTATTTTTTGAGAGAAATTAGTGTTTTGTACTTCCAACAAACCTTTAATCACTGAATTTTTTCAGATAAAAAATTAATTTAGCTTTTAAATTACGAAAAGTATTAAAAATAAAACAGTGATTACTCTATTGTTGCAATTTTTTTAATTTCTCACCTATGTTAGACCATATTTTTGGGCAGTTTTAGAAAATAATCTGCAATACAAGCGAACACTGTTGAAACAAGCACTGGTTATACAGAACTACATATTTAGCGAAGTTTTTGGCGTATTTAAATGCCAGTAAAGGTAACTATTATATAAAGAACTATTATTTGAGAATTTAAGAATACTTTTCGAGATAACGAGATCCTGAAAATTCCGGAATCCCAAAACCAAAACTGCGGAATTTATTATAAAATCCTGAAACCCGATGATCGTAAAGCTCGTTTCCAATTGTAATCACGTGCAAACTAACACGGGGTTAATCGAAGAACTGCTACAGTCTTTGGGACTCAAATAATCAATGGTTGTATTAAAAATACAAAAAAGGTAACCTTACTAGATCGGATAAATCTCGGGATACTGAAACCGAGATTCCGAAATTTATTATAAAATCCTGAAACACGGTATTCGTAAAGTTTGATTGCAATTGGTATCATTAGTGCAATCCAAATGTGATATCTTTCTGCGTGCCACATAATATAATAATGCTTCAACAGACTAATGATCGATTCCAAAGGAAATGTGTTCGAAATAAAAGTGCTTATCACACAAATTATTGCTTTCGAATCAAGGACACCACCTAGTTTTTTGCGAGCCTCAACCACATGACTATTTAAATTAAGGTTTATTGTTAAAATGATTATGCTTCGACAGAGTATATCGATTCAAAAGTAAGTGCATTCGAATTACGTTATACTTAACATACATATTCAAAAATGTATTATATTAAATCGTAGGTAAACCACCTAGTATTTTGCTAGCCTTAACAACACTATTTAGACTATTTAGAGAAAAATTGTTTATTGAATAGAAATTTAAAATGTTGTTGAGATTTTTGCAAAATGTTTAAATTTTGTTCTGATCAGTAACATTTAAAAGATGATTTTTTATAAAACTTTCTTTACGGCAAGACTGTTTTTGGCAGCTCTGCTGTTTTTTAAACATGTTCAGTTTGGTATATAATTTAATCATGAATCGAAATCAAAATTCATGCTCTTCCATTTTGTGCTCAGTTTGGGCGACCATCTGAGACGGCTATTCGGAATCTTGTGACTAAATTTTGCACCAAATTTACATTATTGGACATTAAACCAGCAAAGCGCCTACATAGAGTACGGACAGAGAAAAATGTCGCAGCCGTATCCGCCAGTGTTGTTTTTGACGGCGAATTATCGTTTCGGAAAATGTTGCGTAGGAATTTGGGTGTAAAACCTTTTAAAATACAGTCGGTGCAAGAATTGAAGCTACACGATCTACCACAACGGCCAACGTTTGACGGACAAAGTTGGATGAAGATCAACTTTTTTATCGGAAAATTGTGTTCAACGACGAAGCTCGTTTCTGGTTGTATAGATACATAAACAAGCAAAATTTTTCTTTGCTATGAATAGCAGCAAGAACTGCCAATGCAAGCCGAAAAATGCTGTCTGGTTAGGACACACTTGAGTACTAAAGGAACGTTCTTTTTGTTGAAATATTTGACGACAAACGCGTAACCACTCTGTTTAGAAAATGTCACAATGTATGATCATTATTATATTACATATTTGATGTTGTTGACTCTCATAACAGTCATCTACGATCAAATAAACATTTGCTGAAAATAGTGATTACGTTTGGTTCGTCAAATATTTGATTAATGTGAACGGAGCTGAAGAGATTTTAATTTTGTTTGCAAGAGGTTCCAAATGGAAACCCTTTAAAAACACATTTAATGCTCTTTAAAGTGCTTTAAGGTCCTATTTATTTCATTTATATTCTAAAACTGATCCCTAATATAAAGAATACGCTTTGATTTGATTAATGTGAATGTACCTTAAGGAATTTTAATTATGCTTATATACAATATTACTAAATACCGACGGAAAGCGTTTTTTAAATGTCAAAATTTCTTATGCTCATACATTTTGTATGGAGCATACCGAAACAACGCGGCGGCAACGCTTTGCTATTGGAAAATCCGATTTTGACAAGGCGTTTCACAGTGAAGTGAAGCAAAACAAAACAAAACAAAAAAAAGAGAAATAAAGCAACAATGTAAAGCAGTTACAATAAACAGGTTCGTTTTATTTATTTGTTTGATAACCCTGTTTTTATCGTTTTGAGATAACGTTGCCGCTTTTGTTTAGGGATGGAGTATCAGCGCTAATGCTCAGCTTTCCGTCGGTATTTTTATTTAATTAAAAACTGATCCCTAATATAAAGAAGTTCACTTATCTTGCCCTGTATTTGTTAAAATAGTACAAGCCAAACATCTGAAAAACTCTTTTCTCATTGTAGTAAACATTTTTTTTTTCATTTGTTTTTCTCTTTCTCCTTCCGAATGCTGTATGATAGAGTCTACATACAAACACTGGTGTAGACTACTCTTTGATTATTGCTAGATACATTTCAATTAACAATACTACCACACACAATCTACATATATACAAAGCAAATTTCAGAAATATAAAACAAAAATATAAATTACTACAACAATAGTACACATTTCTGATTAAAATTAATAACGCATACTAATTATTACTGTATGTACGAGTATTTATTGTCTTATCATTGACTTGACTTTTCTTAAGATTATTTGAGTACATGAGAGCGTACTAACGTACATATAAATATGTACATATGTAAATTATACTGGTACTTTGCAGTATACGTATTGTATGTAGACATTTTCTACCGATTGCCTGCCTGATTGACTGACTCGTTTGGGAACCAAATACAGAAAATGTATACAGTATAAATAACAAAAAAAAAAGAAAGAAAGAGCGTACACAATTCCATCTGTGTTAAAATGGTTGTGGTAATTTCAGTTGTTAACTCTCATTTGAACTGATACGTGATTGAGTACGATTTACTATGTACCCAATAGGAAATTTCATTGATACGCATCTTAAACATTTCGGTCAATATGAAGGTTTTCTAATTATGAGAATCATGTAATTGTAATAAAAATTCAATGACATAAAATGTAATTTTTTTATTTGTTTGTTTACACAGGGCAATGCCATTATGATCAATGACATACATATACATATGTATAACAATAAAAATCTTTAATTGAGAAAATAAGTTGTTTTTAGAAAATCTTGTTGAAGTGTTTCCAGTATGTCCTCAATATTTTTTAATTCGAATTTTCGTTGCCAAAAGCGAATCAGTTGTTGTTTTTAGCTTTTAAAGAACTAAATAAAAAAATCAGCTGTGTTAGTAGTCACAAACACCATTTTATTTTCAAAGTCATTAAGCCAGAACAAAAAGCAAATAAGCGAAGACACAATGCAAATGTGATAAATTTAGTGTTTTGGCCATAAACTGCGGGCCTTGTTTATAGGAGGAGAGTAGTTCGCGCTGTTAAATAAAACTTTTCACTTATGGGTCTAGAACGCCACATTCGTGCACCTTTAAAACGAAAAATAATAAATTCTTAACAATTTTTTTATTGTTTCATTTTTTTTAAATCATTTTAGTAGCTCTATTTGTAGTGCAAAAGTTAGATTTCCAACATAATAGCTATAAATATGGGATGCAGAACGATATAAAAATAGAACTCGTTTGCCACTGCAATATATATAAGTTTTTAAAGCGAATTAAGCAGAAGTAGAACAATGTGGTTTCTGTTGATATTTGGCATGTTTAAATATTTGTATTTGTTTATATTTAACAAATTAAGTATGATCTAGCGCGCGACATAATTTATAATGGGGATTAATTCAAGATTCGATTTGATAAACTTTTCAAATAGTAATGAATTTATTGTCTAGTTTCAAAATTTCTTGTTTTGGCATAATTTGTCTTTCTATCGTAAAACTTTCTTATACATACAAAGATTTTCCGTTTTTTACACAGCTATTACATATTTGTATTTGCTAATTTCGATTGCGCTTTTCAGCTGTAAGTAAGTAAGTAAGTAAACATTTGTTATTGAAGAAAAATACACTTGCAATAGCGAACGCGCCAAAAATGTTGTATATAATTGTTATATTCAGTAACTTTTTACCGGTATACTAATATTTAGATACCAGAACGCGACATTGGAACATGAAGAAAATCAAATGAAAAATTTAATAGAATATTAGATATCATAAAAATAATCTCTATTCATTAACATTTTAATTGTTGGTCTCAGTAGACAATTTTGTGAATATGGTCATGTATGTATTTATCGTAATAACATTAAGTTAAAACGTGATTTTTTTAAAGAGCAAATCTTCAAAGGTTTCTGCAGATAATTACCATAAGGAGAAGCTGAAGACCAAATGAAAAATTAGCAGAAACTTGCAAAGTTTTAAATTTACATTATTACATTCACTTTCGATCGTACTCTCGAAATGTTAATGCAAAGTAATTATTTTATTAATGAAGGTTATTTATTAATCCAAGGTTTTCAAACTAACAATAATAATAATATTTAACAATAATGTTTCGGTTTAATATGTTACAACCATATTTAATAAAAAAAAACATTTTTTAATTACAACAGAAGTTGTATACAAAGGGTGATTGTTTTAGCAACTTTCTTTTTGGCAGGACTGTTTTTAGCAGATCAGCTGTTTTCATGTAACATGTTACTTCTAAACAAGTTCAGTTTTGTCTATAATTTAACCATGAATCGACTTATAAAAGAACAACGCTCGTAAATTATTGAATATTATTATAAAAATTCATGCTCGGTTAAGAAAGTACATCGTGTATTCTTCCATATAATGATTAGTTTACTCATTTCTGGTTTAATGAACTGACAATGCATAACGAAAAACGCAATGTTTGGCTTAGATTATGGGCCGGTATCCAATATCTTGAAGAGAGTATGCAAACATTTTGCTTAGTGTATAAACCATTTGAGGGATAACCGCTGTCAACATTTACATGAAATCATCTTTAAACATTGAATTAAATACATATGTAGGTCGTTCTATCGACTCAAATAAATTTCTATAAATTTTATGTGTTTTTTTTTAATTAAATCAAATCCGAAAGCTTTAAAATTCACTCTTTTAAAATTGTTTAAACATTTGTTTTTACATAAATCAATCAATGTGAATACTAAAATTCTTAATAAACTAAACTTAAAAAAGGATTAATTAATGTTTACTCTATACATTAATAGTTAGAATTGTAAGATCTTTAATTTGTTAGATTTATTTTAATTAATAGTACCGAAGTACCTTCATGAACAAACGCATGAAAATCAATGAAGTTATTGGTCTGTAAATAATGTTATTTGTCATTTGGATATATGTATTAATATGAATTGATTTTACCATGAAATGTAATCGAAAATAATGTATTTGTTAATAGACGAGACATGTAATTATGAAATAAATGTAATAATTGTTTTTTTTTTATTTGTAGAGTTGCGTACAAGAAGTGCTGGTATGTAGATCACGTGTACATTGCTTGTTATAATGGAATTTCTTACTTAGGCAGTTTAAAATGTGTGCAATCAAATCAAAGTGTTTCTAATATATACAGTACATATATTCCAAAATTGTGGTCTTCTTACAATTTGAATACGTTTTTATACGCTTCATAATGAGTGAAAATTTTGTCATTTCGTTTGTTATTTTCATATTTTTCATTTGCGACCTATAAAGTATTAGAAATTCTGGATCATCGATACAGCTGGTGTTACCTTTAAAAATCATATTTGAAAATCGCCTTATTTGAAGTTGCAATAGTTGTGGGTGATCTTCTTGATAATTTAGTCAGGCTTGATCTTTTAACATACAGCGTCAAAATAAAGTGAACACCTCATATTATTAAAAGAAAAGCTTAATCATATTAATATAAACAATATTATATTAGATAATTATATTGCATTTTTATATAGTTATTTAAAAGGAATTGAATTCAGTGTCATCATCCTTATGCAAAAATATTCCTGTCATTCCAAAACTAATGGCAATTCATTTAATTTGTTTTTGTTTGAAAGTATAACACACTTTATCGTTATACTTTTAAATAATTGCAAGTTTCATAGTTTATCATTAAAAGCGATTAAGTTGTAAAGTAATGAAAAATTGCAATGAGGTTATTAATATCAATTGCGACTCGGCAAATCATATTAGACTTACATAGAAAAGGTAAATCCCCGCGTTTAAGAGATAAAATCGTTGGAAGGCATCACTGTACAATAAAAAAAATATAGATAAAAGCTGCTGTAAAAATAGCTGAAAATATAACGAAAACTTCTGGAGAACCTTTAAGCGCGAGTACGATTACAAAATCTCTGCATTTAAATAGCCTACATGGTAGAGGGGTACGTAAGAAGCCCTTTATATCAAAGAATAACCAATCCAAATGTTTGAATTTCGCAAAAAAAAAAAAAACATATAAGCGAGCTTCAAATTTTTTTAATTATATTTTTTTTACCGATATAAGTAAGTTTGAGATATTTGAAATCAAAAACTTTCCAAAAATATGGCGAACCAAGAACGGAGCTTATAGTAATAAATATGTTAAAAAGACGGTAAAAAATGGCGGCGGTTCAGTAATGGCCTGTGGTTGATGCAGCGCTGTGATGCGTTTTCGAAAAGGCCCAATAGTAGGTGTTTATTTTTTATTGAAGCTCCCAGTATATTGGTTTGAGTTTACAATATTATACAAGTCCTCATATTTTCTTTGTTTCGGTTAAGGTATTCAACCAATTTATCATGAATTTAGATCTAATTGAATAGGGTAAAAATAATAGAAAAATCACTTACCATTTAATAATAATTGCGAGTCTTGTTTAGTTTGATCTTGATCTTCTTCAATGCTAAACTGATTGGTTAATGGAATCTTGTTGGATATACGATCATTACTGGTTGCCGATAAATGATGCAGCTTATGATGCGAACTGCTGGTACTTTTCGACAATGGTGTATTACCACCATCAGATGTGCAATGGTGCGGATTATGATTATGCTGATGATGATAATGGTGATAGTGCTGATTATGATGATGCAAATGTTGTTCATCATCATGTTGCAGTTGCTGATTATTTGGTAAATCTTTTGGTAGAATATTATCATTATCATCTTCTTCTCTACCTTCCTGAGTATGTGCATTTAGTGCTTCGCGTTCAGCGGGATTGTAAGATGACGAAGAAGTAGTATCTAGTGTGATCCGGGTAGTAGGTGCATTCCACCACTGCAATTTGGCCATGTTAGTTTTGTTAGTATAATGTTTTGTGGCCGCTGCCGTAGAAGCCAATGCTGAGGCTTTGTCTGTTGTATCCATTTCGGTGTTTAAATTTGAGTCTAAAATATTATCCGTGTTGTAACCATTTGGTATAGTAAATACGGGTGGGGCTGTTGGTGTAATCTGTTCATTGACACCTTCTCGAAGAGGGGTATATTTTTGCATTTTGATTTTTTTTTTTGTGCGTTTTCACTAAGATAATTTCAAAAAATTGTTTGTTTTAGTTTTATATAATAGTTCTAATTTTTGTTTAATATAATAATTTTTATTTTGTTGACTCGTAATATAAAAGTTTTTCTTGTAGGTTTTTTTATTAAATTATTAGTTTGTTTTTTTATTTAATGTTTATTATATTCTTCGTTTATTTCAAAAATTGCAATGTTCTTGATTTTTCGTTTATTTGTTATATTTTTTTTATTATTTATTCAGTTGATCCTATATAATGGCATCATCTTCATCGTATAGTAGTAGATAATGTCAGCTTCGCAGTTTCTTAGCTCCTGTAACATCCCGTACATGAGCAATGTGGCAAACTCGGCTCATATTGTATTCAATACTGTTAGTACTTTCGTATTCTATTTGCTTAATAGAAATTAACAATATTCTTGGTTGACTGAGTTCCATTTTGAAAAAAGATCACTATGAAAACACAAACAATAAGCAAATCGATCTATCTATCTGTCTGTTTGTATATCTGTCTATCTAACCATCAATAACCAGTGATACTATTACAATACGAACATGTATTTAAATCTATTGAGATATTTGATACACTATCTTCCGTCAAAAGCCTGGTTTTCTAGGTTTGTTTCAGTTTTTTTTTTTTTTGTTGTTGTTCAATAACGTATCAATGACGATATTTTAGTTCCGTTTTCCGAGCTTTATTTTATGTAAAAACAAGAAAAGACACACATTTAAGGTTCTTAACGATTGCGAGTACGAGTTTTTAAACGTCTTCTTTTGAATTGAAGCTGTTGTTGTTTCACTGAAGCAAAATTTAATATCTTCTCCGCTAGTTGAAGACCTTGAGCGTAAGTTTTATAAATTTGTTTATAATTGACTTTTTTAAGAGAATTTAATTTAGTATAATATTCCTGTCATTTATCACATAGTCTCGATGATATCAATCATCCAAAACGTAGCTGTTGTAATTGTATATTAAATTTACAACAGGAGTTTTCTGAGTGGATGATGTGTGGTTGGATGGTTTTATTCAAATGCCGATGAAGATCGGCATTCGCATCAGGATCAGGTCCTCCTCCGCCGCTACGTTTTTCAAAATAGAATTGTTCTTTGTATTCTTTTTGCAGTAATACCAACGATAGATTGGACACTACAATGCCGTGTACTATAGGAACTGTATTTCGGTAGGCTTTTGCAACTTTATAACCACGTACGCGTGGCAATGATGATGATGAAGAGGATGCTGCTGACGCTGCACTATAACGGTGACGTTTTCGTTGTCTTCTACTAAGCTTTGATTGTTTGGAAACACGTTGAACTGAATGCATTACGTTTAGAAACACGAACGTTAGAAACAAATTTATAGGGCGTTTTATATAGAGCACTTTCACAACACACACAAATTATTATTTTAAAATATGACACTTTTTATTTTCAGTTTTTTGTTGAAAAAGTTTTCTTTTTATGTTTATATTATAAATCTTCTCTGCTTTATTATTTTGTTAGATTTGTGTTTTTATGTTCTTTTCTTATATATAGTTCACTTGATTTGTGTTACGCTTTTCGTTAGTGGGTGGTACGTAATTTTTTTTTTTTTTTTGTTTTAATTTTATTTTGTTCTAACAAAATTTTATTAAATTTTTACAATTACTTAAAGATAACTGTTCTATAATTTGCTGAATATAATATAAATTTTTTGTTGAATTTATAAATAAACTACTAATTATTAATGGCTTGTTACATTTACTAATAATAATGGCTGTAGTAAAATTATGCATTAATATAGAATTATTTAATTTGATTTTTTGTTTCCCATGCACACTTTGAAAAATCTTCATATTCATTTCGCACACTTTTCTTTACACATACAAATCAACTTATTTATTCATTTGGCTTAGTATTTTCTGTATTTTACACCGAATCTTGCTAGGTTTCTTTCTTTATACTTTTTTTAGTTTATATCTTTCGTTTTCAATATTTCTGGTATAATTTTGTTTTATTAACGCATACCTAGTCGTTACACACAAATATTGTTGTATTTAATAAATTAATTTAAATTATTTTTTTTTAACAAAAATAATAAAAATCTGCATGCACATTGATATCGACGTATCGTTGAGGACAGAGTGTTGTGAGCTCTTTCTTGGCTGTAGGATGATTGTAGAAAATCTGTAAGCAAAAAATAAAGAAGAACAAGCATTAGACATAAAACAATGTGATTGAGTTGAATAAAGAAAAAAAAAAGCTCAAAAAATCAATAAAAACTATTTAATCAACGACGTTTTTCCTTGTACGATGGACGACAACGACGATGTTGTGGTGTACGCATTTTTAAACATATTTGTGTAGAGTATGCGCAATACATCACATGATGCAGATTGACATTTGAACAGGGTGTAACAATTGAAAGCATATTGAAGCTACTCTAACTATACAAGAAGGCATATACTAATGAAAAGTTCAAAGTTCTTCAAAAACAAATTAAATAGTATGTGGAAATTCATAAGAATAATAAAACAAGCAATAAATTGAAAAGTGTCATATCGTGTTATTCATTAATTTATTAATCAATACTCTTTGCTTTTACACCGTATTCAATTGAATTTCAAAATGTTGGAATCATAAATCATAACTTTTCAATTTATTTCAATATACTCTTAATTGCTACATCATATTCAATTAAATTTCAAAATTGTCAAGCGGTTTTTCATAAAAATTTGTTTCTGAGTTTTGTAATAAATTCATCAATACATACATTGCCTAATGCTCTTTGTTGCTACAACATATTTTTTTTTAATTTCAGCATTTCTAGGTTTCATTACCAAAAAACTGTTCCTTTTACTCTTTTCCTATAGAGCGAAATACGGAATTAATTCCAGTTCCGAACGGAATTAAATTCTGTCTCCTCCTCTTCTTCATCATTATAACTTCTACAGAAATCATTGTAAGGGAGTTAATTGTTAAGTTAATTGCCGAATTTGCAGTGTCCGGTGATTATTGACACCAAATCGCCAAATAAGTCGTGTAAAATTTCTCAATGAGTTGCTTGCATGCTGTTAGTGGAATACCACATAGATGATCAATGTCACCATCGGGTAGAATGAACCAGTCTTTGCTAAGTTATCAGCAACCAGGTTCCCTATTATGTCTCCATGTCCACGCAGCCATACGAGTGACACTGTTAAATGTCTCGCCATCCTATTTAAGGATGTGCGGCATTTCTGGATCAAGGCCTATGAAGTGTATACACCAGTTAGAGACTTAATTGCAGCCTGGCTATCAGTATATATACGAATATCCCTGCACGATATCTTGTTATAACTGATTCAGTTGGTTCCTCTTTTTATAGCCGATATCTCGGACTGTAGGATGCTACATTCATTTGGAATTCTGAACATCATTCTTATTCCAAATTCTTGAATGTAAATACCGCCGCCAACTCTCTCCCCTTTTTTTGGAGCCATCCGTATAGACAGATAAGCTCATATTATTGAGGACAATTTGACAACAAAAATGACATAGTGAAAACCAAGCATTAGTGAAATAGTCTGCTAATGGAATCCTGAGACTGCTACGTCGTTCGCGTAAGCGACTGTCTTATGTCCAGTGATATCCCATTTCCGTATTATGCTATTTATGGCTATATTCCACAATAGTGGAGATAATACGCCTCCTTGAGAAGTACCCCTTCGGTTATTGACTCGTCAATACCTAAGATTATTGCCTCAGATTTTACATTATTGAAAGCACCTTCTATGTCTAGAAACGCTACCATTGTGAAATTTCCAAATTCTAGAGATTTCTCTATATGACTGATTAGTTCATGAAGTACCGTTTCAACAGATTTACCCTTCAAATAGGCATGCTGAGATGGCGATAATACTGTCTGATCAATAGAGCTCCTTTTGTGGATATCTATGATTCTCTCCAGAGTTTTCAAAAGAAATGATGATAGACTGATTGGTCTATAGTCCTTTGCTTTTGTATGAGAGGGTTTTCCGCCCTTTGGGATGAATGATATATTGCATGCAGTCCAGCCAGAGGGTATGTATGACCACGACAAACAAGCTCGATAAATGTTCATGAGCCAAGGGATGACTATATCCATATTGTGTTGTAGATCAGCTGGTATAATTCCATCAGGGCCCGGAGACTTAAAGGAATCAAAGCTTTTTATATCAATTTAATAAAGAAGAAGCTATTTACTAAAAAAAAAAAAAAAGATATTTTCACCGATGAAAGTAATTTTGAGATTTTTGTAGTCAAAAACCCTCCAAAAATATGGCAAACCAAGAACGAAGCCTTTAATAATATATAGGAAGGAAAACGATTTCAGTTTCACTTCGTAGTGGAATATATAACCTAGACGATTATCTCCAAAACAATGTAGCCCCTAGTGTACAGAAATTAGAACAAGCGCAAAACTGGATTTTACAACAGAACTATGCTCCTTAGCATACCTCCAAAATTGTAAAAGAGTTGTTGCTCAATCATTGTCTAAAAACTTTAGATCATCCTCCGCAGTCCCCAGATCTCAATCCAAATGAAAAAATGTGGGAATTAGACAAAGAAATATTTTTTGCAAGGATAACCTAAAGGCAGTAATACAGGATGAATGGAACAAAATTTTGTTCGATTTCACAAAAACCTCATTGATTCTATGTCTAGAAGAATGTCGGCTGTGATAAAGGCAAAATGACAACAAACAAAATATTTAATACAAAAAATCTGGTATTTTTGAATTATTTTTTTGTGTTTCTTATTTTTGTTGTTTTTTTTTAATGATCTATATTTTGCTTAAGTTACTTACATATGAATTATGCAATACATATTGTTTTAAATTTATAGTATATATAATAAAACTTTTTTTAGACAACATTAGATGTTTGCTTTATATTGATGCTCACAGTACCTATACATTAAATTTTAATTCATATATTCCAAATAAAACTAAAATATAAACCACACTCACTTTACATAAGTAAACACAAACTGCGAAGCTTTTGGCTTACCTGCAGAAAACACCCAGAGTCTTTGGCGGGAATCGAACCCGCAACCCTTTGACTGATAGTCCGGCACTCTATCGCCTAGTCTATCCGGGCACTATCGTTATCCTTATATATACAAATACTTGGACATATACATAACCAAGTATTTGTTAATAACATACATTTACAGTATTTTCCTTAGAATACCGGGAATTGATTATAATTTTCTCTACTAATGAATCATACGATTTTCCTACAAAACATTTGTGAACCTTTTACACGAATTTTTATATATCTAAATACCCTGAATAGAAATATGCAAACAAGAAAATTAGATTTCTTTGTACAGGGTAACCAATCATATGTCATACATTTTATTAATATACGCCTCAATAAGTTCTAAACACTCTTTAATTTTACAGTAAAAAATATTTTTATTAGCAAATCAAATCATGTAACAAAAGTGGGTTTAAACAAAACATATGATTATACTCAGGTTGAGATTATATTTGCGATTTCTGTAAATATGCAGCATATGTGACCTTTGATCTATTATGGGACGTACCTGAATATAAAGTAAATTTCAAAAATAGGCTTTGGTATAAAAAGTTAGTTGACATAAAACTAAAATGAGTTGAACCTAGATCCGAAAACCCGCAATTGATTTATGCTAATTACAATATTTTTAGAAAGTAGTTCTAATGTAGAAGCTAGACGGCAAAACTAGGAATTACTAGGAAAATAACATCAAGAACGACTATAGCAGACATGGAGACACACACCGCGCTTTCCCAGTGGTTTATATACAAGGTGGCGCAAAAGTAAACTTCCAATCAGGCGATCTTGCTGGCCAGTGCAATCGCCAAAACGGGAGATTAGGCGCCCGGAAATGCATCCTTCAGCATATCGATTGTGGCACGTGCAGTGTGTGCCGTTGCACCGTCCTGTTGGAACCACATGTTTTCCAATCCCAATTCATCAAGTTGCGCAAAATTTATAGCATTTTCTGATAGGAGGATTACTTTAGCGCCACCTTGTACCATATTCTTATTATTATAATACATTCTGATTTGAAAATGATATATTTCCAAAAGAATTTATCTTTTATTCAGATTTATCTAAGTCATACCTCTTAAATCCTTTAATTAGCGCAGGATATTTAACATTTTAATCGAAATAAACTCCAAGGCGTTTAAAATGCCACCATTATAAATTATAAATAAATACATAAAAAAGTTGGGCCGACATGGGACAACCACAAACTTATTGTTTACTTATTTTAATTTTTGCAAATCAGTACAATTTTTGGATTAATTTAGTATTCAAAACTTTTGGAAGTGGTATTTCTTTTAGTATTGACCGGCAAATTAGGTCCTACAAAGGATCCTCGTATATGCGGTTTTGGAATCATTTTAACCACATTAAGCCACCGAATTGAAACTTAATTATTATAACTGAGAAAAACTGTGTAATGAAAAAGGAACACTGATTTTTTGTTACATTGGATGGCTTAATTTATAATTATTGAGCGATTCTGAGAAAATTTGCCACTGAGATATTTGTTTATGGAATATACGAATATCTGCATACATATGTATTTAAGAAGTTAAGAAACGTTTAGATCCGATTCTTCTTTAATTGCCAAATAATAGAAATAATGCAATTTAAAGGAATAATTTCAAACAAAATCTAACCTAGGAGCATTTAAGAAAATTTAGTCACGAAGTGTCTAAATAATTAATTTAAAAGTATTAATATTAAAGTTGTACTAATTTACAAAACGAAAATAATAAATACTTTACATCCTTATCAATATGGTGTTGTTTTTTAAATCGATGTCCATCACATACCATATAGTATCAAAATGAATTTTTTGTGAGATTGTTAGGCATCATGATCATATTTTTAAGTGGGAGGAAAACAATCTGATGGTAAACTGTGTTAATCATACCTGCCTTTAATTCATGGCAACTATCATGTTTATTATTTACCTTCTAATTCTCGAAATCTGCCTTTCTTTTTTTCTATCGCCCCTTCTATGCTTCATCACTATCTCTTCCTTAATTATCTTTTCAGACAACACAAAGGGACCAACACGTGGGACATTTCTGAAGTTAAATCAAAATCTTCCAATAAATATTTAATATTGTGAATATTTGTATATAAAATCAGAAATTAATAAATATAATACTGTCTACTGACCTTGGCAGTTAAAAATTAAATTTGCAGAATATGTATTTATTAATAGTCAAGGGCTTATTAAAACAAAATAAAATGCTTCGAAATTGTTCCTTTAAAACTAACATTTAATGGTCTATTAATAATATGTATTTAAGATCCCAAGCAATTCTATGGAAGCTACTTTTGTATAACAAGGCCATCAGTTAGTCTTCGGTTGAGTTCATGTTATGAACTGATTCTAGCAAACAAATTTATAACATTGTTAATTATAAAATCAAGACTATAATCTATATTTTATTATATTCTAATATACTTAGAAATTCTTGTAGTTGATATAATTTGTCCCCTTGTAATGTAGAGTTGTATATTTTGTTAATATCTAGACTACAGTTTTATCTACAAGTAGACGATGTATACTCACATTTACCTATCTATGTCTATGTACTCTTATTGTATTATTTTACTATTTCATGGCTAAAATGAACATGTCAACACTCAGATTTCAGACGTACGCTATTAAATAAAAAATATAATACATATATAGTACTGAGTGTGTCCAATTTAATGCTTTTTATAAAGCAAAATTATGCCGGACAGCTCTGAATGATAGGAAAAGAGATTTTTCAGTTGGACTCAAATGGTTTGTTTGGAATTCCGCTTAGGATAAACTCAACAATTACTTGAATATTAGATTGTCGCTTGAGTTTACGTGTGCGGCTACAAGGCCATATAGCCCAATTATGATTGTCGCAGAACGGAATGTGGTAGTAGTAAAACACAAGTTACTACCTGACGTTTGTTGAGACTATATAATTGTTGACCGGCCTTCATAAACCAGATACTGGAAAATCTGAACGAATTTTTTTTACATGACGTCAAAATGCTAAATGCGTTCATTCGTGCATCGCGAGGTTTGATTAAAGTAAATAACTAAACACTGGTCAGCTAGGGGCAATTACTTTTCTTTTTGGACCTTACTTTTAGCAGCTATCACAACGGAACCCGTCGACGGCCCACTTGTTTCAATTTCAAGTTAGCTTCCTGTTTAACTTAACCTTGCTCATCTCTTAAATCAAATTCAGATGTCTTAAGAGTAAATTCAAGTCATCAAAAAATTCAAATTAGCGGAAATTTAGCAAAGTATAGTTTTCGCTTTTAATTAGCTAATTAACTTAATTAAAATAATCAGGTTTTTCTAGTGCTTTTCCTAAGGTGTGTGGCCAATAAATAGTTGACATTACTGACAATACTCATACATGGGTATTTTTAATGAACACCCAATCACTGTCATACGCATTCCCCATTCATTTAATTCTTTTTTGTAATAACCCGCCTAGCTACAATAAATGACTTAACAAAGATTTCATATTTGTGGCAATGAAAAACCATTTAAACTACATAATATAAACAAATATTGTCGGACATATATTTATGATACAATACATTGGTAACATAAGTACATATGTCAAATTATTAAACGTTAAACAGAAAATATAATATTTTAAATAAAAGTGATTTAAGAAATGGTTAGAGAACAAAATCTTATTAATTTTATAAAGAACAAAATCTCATTTTGAATACTTTATAGAGACACATGTTAAAAATCGGTCATTGTATTTAGAAACATATGTTTTAATAAATAAATATCAGCTGGTCACATTATACTAATTGTACCGCTCGCAAAATCTATAAAACAATATGTTCTAAATATGAGTGAATGTTTTTTCTTCGGAAAGCACCTTAAAATTATTTTTCTAAAATTAATCATTAACATACGAGTATATTTTTTTACAGTTTATTCTAAAATTTTATTTAATATTTTTAATTTTTAACATAAATGTTTGAAAAACATTGAATGATTTAGCTTTAGCTTATATGTAGCTAATATTCTTTCTGTGTGGGCGCATTATAAATCTATTTTTAACTTTTGCCTGACGCCAAACTAAAATTTAAAAGAATAATCTTATGTATAACAACTTGAGAACACCTTATGCAATTGCAATTATGTTTTTAGCAGATTATGAAAAGTGCCAGTAGAATTTCATATATGTAGCTACTATAAAATAAAGGACTTCTACTTGAAATTGAAAATGAATGATAAACAATTTTCAATGGTTTCAAACACTCATCAAGCATAAAAACTAAAGTCGTTTCATTTGAAATACCAAATAATCGTAAAATTTGGCAAAAAGAAATGTTGATAATTAAACAAAATGTATAGATTTAAATGTTAATTTAGTAAAAGCACAGATAGCTTTAAAACAGCAAACAGCCAATATTTAAAACATGATTCAACAAGATAAGCGTACTTTACTAGAAAATCGTTAATAAAAATCTTTGAATTATATTGAATACTCGACGAATATAATCTGATTTGCAATATTTATTGATATTATACATACGTTTTAACTATTTTAACTAGTTATTGACAAGTTTAATTAGCTTGGGATTTTGTTTAAACAATTGAAGTGCAAATTCCACTTAAGAAATATAATCTAATATTTTCAGTCTTTCAAAAAAATGGCATAATTTAAAGGTTTAAAAGGTTTTACTTAGCGTGTAATTCCCCAGCTATTCAAAACAATGATACGATGATAGGTGTATAATTTATTATTGTGTTTTATTTGATGTATTAATTTTTTTTATTATTTTATTAGTATTAAAATACTTTTAATATTCAAAAAAAAATATTATATTAATGCTAATTACTTTTGCTGTAAGTTCTACATAAATAAATTTAATCTTATAAAATTTGTACATTTTTTTCTAAATACCTACATTGTAATTTGTTTCAATTTTAATATTATGTGGTAATTTATTAAATAGTTTTAACCCTTATAAAAAAAAAGATCTTTGCTTGTGAGTTGTCGTAACTCTTTGGATACAAAAATCCTCGGCATTCCTTAGCCCATAATATATAATAAAAATTATTGTAATAAATCATAAGAACGCTATTAAATACTGATTCAATGTGTAATGCTAACGATAATTTCGTTCTAACTTAAATCATTAATAAAATATACAATAATTTAAGGTATTCATTATATTACATTTTTAGTTCTTTAGATTTCAATAAAATCAATCATTTTAGATTCTTTTACTTAAGCTGTAGGTGGTAGTTTAACTGAAAAGGTATTTTATAATTAACGATAGCTTAGTGGTAAAGTTAGAGAACCTTGCAAAGGAGATAAAAGGGAAAAGTTAATAAAAATAATCACGTTCTCATTATAATTCTCCGAAACGATCCGAGTCTTACTCGGACAAAAATTATCAGCGACAGCTATATATTGTTTCCCCACAGCTATATAAATAGAAAGTGTTTCCCCATTGGAGAACTTTGACGACAGCAGAGCTGTTACCCAAAAACCTGATCATGATATAAACTGTGATAGCTGTTATTTTTAACCAAAAATCGTAACCAATCTTAGAATCGTTTAATTACTTATGTTTAAGTTTTTATATTGTTACAGGAAATATATTTGTATGTATCTAATGGAGAATTGCTAATCAATAAATAGAGAATTAAATGGTAAAATAATTATCCATTATTATATGTATGTATATATTGTCGACCAAAAATAGATATTAAAAACAATTCCTTTCTATTTCTTTTTCTATTAAAGAAAACGTGGATCAAAGTCGATATTAACTGATAATTGCAGTACATTGACTGACTATCAAAATGAATTGCCATTAATATGTAGTAAAGTATTAAGCAAATAGCCTTTGATAAGTTATTATTTGCCAAGTGTGACCGTACCTTTAGTTAAGTTTGTGAAATTCAAACGTTTGGTTTACTTGTTCATTGATATAAAGGGCTTCTTAAACGGCACTCTAACATGTGAAAATTTTTGTAAAATTTTCAGCTATTTTTAATATGAAATTATTTACATATGTATATGCTTTTCCTCTAATAATATGTACTTATGTATGTATGTGATGTTGACTTTATTTTGACGCACTTCTTTCTACTCTCTCTACATACTTCCAACACAGTAAACTTTTGAATGGCTTTAATATATTTTATAATTATTGTTTGAAAAACCAAAGTTCATGTTTAAAACCCGTTTTTATTAGCTCTTTCGATGATCTTGAGTTGTAACAACATAACATTTCTTATCAAAACACACAAGCATCGTGGTATAATTTAAGTACCAAGCTATCTGTTTCAGAAGGCGATATTTCTGATCAGATTTTTTTAAGAGCTTCTTTAAGCGACTCTTTGCTCGTTATTGAAGTTGCTACTAATTTGGGCTTAATTATATCCCAAACGTGCTCAATTGGGTTTAAGTCTGGCGATTTAGGTGGGCTAGGGAGCTGTCTGGGAGCAGAATAAAGCCACCACTCTTTCAGAGAAAGTGCGGTGTGCTTGAGATCTTTATCCCGTTGAAAGATCAAACGGGATCCAAGGCCCAAGATGTCGACGGATGCTTGCAAATTTCTTTCTAATATACTCTTGTAAGTATGTTGATTCATGATCCCATCAATAAACTCCAAATTTCCAACCCCTGTTGCTCCAATCACTCCACAAACCATTACATTGCCACCACCGTGTTTTACCGTAGGAAACAAATTTTGGGTTTGAAGGGCAGTGTTTGGCTTGCGCCAGACCTTTGCACGGCCATCGCTTCCAAACAAATTAAATTTGCTCTCGTCTGTAAAAAGAACTCTATTAAAAAATTCAGTGTCTTTGTTTCTGTACTTATGTATGTCCAAACTCCAGTCTAAGTTTTCTGTTTTTTTTTTTCACTTATTAGTGGCTTTTTTCGGGGAACTCGGCTTTTATATACATTTTCTCGCAATGCTCTTGGATGAACATGTTTGTTATAGTTATTAGCGACATCATCTGCAAGTTTTGGTGCACTTATTTTGGATACTTTAAATGTATGTATGTATGTATGTATATTTTATTAGTATTCAAAATACTTTAAAATTTCACATTGATATTATAAATAAATAAAATTTTTATATGAATATGTATTTTTATTCGACCTTTATTATTTCAATTATTACTAATTTTTTAAGCTTGAGGTCTTTTTTTTAAATATAAAAAACTTTTTATCTTTTATTTAAAACCAATATTTCGGCACTTCCTTGAGTGCCTTCGTCAGGGTTTTTTTCTTTTTTAATTTTACAATTTTTAACAAATTTAATAATGATTAAATGATTATTAAATTTGTTAAAAATAATGATTAAATGATTATTAAATTTGTTAAAAATTGTAAAATTAAAAAAGAAAAAAACCCTGACGAAGGCACTCAAGGAAGTGCCGAAATATTGGTTTTAAATAAAAGATAAAAAGTTTTTTATATTTAAAAAAAAGACCTCAAGCTTAAAAAATTAGTAATAATTAAAATTTTTATATATTATTATTCTTAACAAAATTTACACATTCTTTTCTAAAAATATTAAGATTTGTTTCAATTTTTATTTCATTTGCTAGTGAATTAAACAATTTAAATCCTTTGTAAAAAAGTGATTTTTGTCCAGCTGTTGTAGTAGCCCTCTCTAGCCTAAAATTATCAGCATTTCTCAATCCATATGGTTGTACTTCTCCTACATATTTGATTTGATCACATAAATATTCAGGTGCATTTCCATATTTAATTTTGTGAATAAAGTTCAAAGTATTTAGTGCAAGTCTCTGTTTAATGTTGAGCCATTTAAGCGTATCAAGCATTGTTCGTATATTTGTATATCTGTTACACTTTAAGATCGTTCGCATCGCTTTGTTTTGTAACTTTTGAAGTCGTTCTATTTGGGATTCGTTACAGCACGTAAGTATATATTATTGTAGACCCGAACTCAAAATAAGGTTTTATTATTGTATTATACCTATATATTAATAGAAGTTATCAGAGATATTTTGCTTCTTATTCTTTAAAAAAAAAAAACCCGTTTTCTTACTAATTTTTTTACAAATATACCTATTCTATATGGTCTTTGAATTTCATTTCTTTGTCTATTATAAATCCTAGATATTTAATATTTTTTACTTTTTCTATAATTTCGTTATTTATTTTAAATACTTTTTCAGTGTTCATATTTATTTCCATAATTCTTGTTTTGTTTTCATTGAGTTTTAGTTTATTCTTTTTTAGCCATATATTAACATTATCTATATCGCTCAACATATTATCATAACATTTCTCATTAGTGTCTTCTTCTGTGTAGATTAAAGTATAATCCGCATATAAAACAATTTCACATTTTCCGAGAATTTCTGGCATATCATTTATATATATTATAAATAGCAAAGCCCCCAAAATAGATCCCTGTGGAACACCGAAGTCATTATCCATTACACTTGGTTTTGTACCATTTACTTTGGTTAATTGTCTTCTGCACATTTAATAATTTTCCTATTTCACGATGGGATTTTCCTTCGTTGAATCGTTTTATTATTAAATGTTTAATGATGGACTCAATTTCTTTACCTTAGCCCATACTTTTCGACAAAACTTGTAATGCTGACAATAAAAAGACTTCTAATAACAAGTTCTGGCTTGTAAGAACATAATTTCACCAAAACATTTAATATAATTGTACTTTGTTTTTGAGAAATGAAAGAGAGTTCTTTGTTTTGCAAGATGTACATATTTAAACTTTTGTCTAGTGAATTTTATCGTATTTTTAAGAATTACCGTTATGTTCATAATGAAGCCTTAATTTTTTGTTATTTTATTTTGTTATTTATAAAACTAAATAAAACTGTATACTTTAAGTTTTCCTGAAACGTTTACTTTTCTTTAAACAATCAATTTTTGAGGTGTATTTAAACTTTAGTCTCTGACTGTATATATTGTCGACCAAAAATAGATATTGAAAACAATTACTTTTTATTTCTTTTTCTATTAAAGAAACCGTGGATCAAAGTCGATATCAACTGATAATTGCAGTACATTGACTATCAAAAGGGAAAAAAATTGCCATTAATATGTAATATATAGTAAAGTATTAAGCAAATAGCCTTTGAAAAGTTATTATTTGCCAAGTGTGACCGTACCTTTAGTTAAGTTTAACATGTGGGTCATTTTGATGCAAAGTTTTTCAAATAGCTTACAGGTTTTCCAGAAATTTTCGTAATATTTTCAGCTATGTTTAATATAAAATTATTTACATATGTATACGCTTTTCCTCTAATAATATGTACTTATGTATGTATGTGATGTTGAATTTATTTTGGCGCACTTCTTTCTACTCTCTCTACTTCCAATACAATAAACTTTTGAATGGCTTTAATAGGTATATTTTATAATTATTGTTTGAAAAACCAAAGATCATGTTTATAAACCATTTTTATAAGCTCTTTGATGATCTTGAGTTGTTTGAAAATACTTTGTACTATGTTCACTTGCATAAAACATAACATTTCTTATCAAAACACTCGCTAATAAAATTCGCAACACTGTAAAATTAAAAAAAAATATTCATACAAAAACTCGAACCCTGCCTGATAATGAGTACAAAAAATTACCCACAGAACTCTCACATGATCTTGGCACTAAACAAAAATACACAGAACCATATCTGATGAAATAGAAAATCAATGCAAAATATATAAATGAATAAAAATGTATACTATGTAGGTATATATGTATATCGCTTTGAGAAAATAATAATATTTATTAACAAACGTAATGAAAATTTAAGAAATGTATGTATGTTGAAACAAAAAAGGCCATTGATAAACATCTCTGTCTTTCACCGCACACTCGGCGCAACAACTGGGAAGCAAAAATAAACCGACAACAAAAACAGCAAAGTAAAACTGTTGGCCTTTAACGCATTGAACTTGAAGTTTTTTTTTTAATTTTATTGTGTACTTTTTAGTTTTCGTTGGAAATTACACCATGATTTGCAATCACAAACAAACCGTATTGCGGGCGGCAGGCACAAACTGGAAGTAGGAATGATTCATGGTGCTTAATATAAAATATTATACAAAGTAGAACAGCATATGCCTGCATATACTACAAGAACATGCTTTGTACATAGATATTGCATATGTTAGTATCCATGCGGATAAATATATGTATGTATGTACATACTTATGGTGCAGCCTTTTGCTTTATATCACAAAAAATTTTATCTTTCGCAATCGCATTTAATCACAATTTATTTTCTACATATTTTTTTGTGTAATTTTATTACATGTGTATGCATGCGGTTTTACCTTATTTCTTGTGAGTTTCTGCAAAATCAGCAAACTTTGTGAACAAATTAAATCTATTTATTCTTCAATATATTATATTTCAAACTTATGATTACGTATTTTTTATCATTTTTTTTTATTTTCTTCGAAAACTTTTTCAATGGAAGCACATGAATACCAACACCAACAAGCATAGCCGAAATGTATATTTGCTATAGTTAAATTTAAATTTTTTCCTCGGCTAGATCTTTTTTATTTTTTAAATCTTTCAATGATTTTTCGCTTTAGAACACACTTGTTTATATGCACTTATTATTGTTGAATAATTTAATGGATTTGTTTTTCAAATTCATTTATAACTTCTTCAGTTTTATAGATAATTCTTAACCTTAACGACAAAGTTTTGCTAATAATTTTGTAAGTGAAAAAATCTCTTTTCGAAAATGCGAGTGTGCAAAAAATATAAATCCATACATACACACAAATATAGAAGTCATGTGAAATGTCACAGTAAAATGAAATGAAAACACAGAGTTGTTCTACAGTCAGCAACAATAAGTGCTTTCGCGCACTTTCGAGCTAAAAAAAATAAATAAATAAATAAAAAAGCTATTTTTTGACATCTCTTGCACGCATTTCTTATCAAAAATCACTTTTTATTTGGAATTATAAAAATGTCTCTAGATCCTTTATATTGTTCTTATTGGAAACTATTGATAATCTGTGATCACTTCCATTTCCTACCAAAAATAGATTTTTATATGGAACTATAAAACTGGATCTAGTTCCTTCAATATGGTTTTAAATTAAGAAAGATTTATATGGAATTATAAAAGTTGTTCTAGATCCTTTAATATAAATATAATTAGAAAGCTTATGAAAATCACATATATTTCCCACCGAAAATATATCATTTACTCTTCTTTTAATACTGATCTAAATTTAAAATAAAGGATAATCTGTGATCAATTAAAATAAATTTTGTATGAATGAACGCCAATGTCTTTAATCAAAAATATATTTAATTAATTAGAACTACAAAGAAAATAATGAAATAAAATTACATATAATAAAAAATTCAAAAAGTTAAAGTCGAGAAAATAAAACTGAAATAACTTGCAACAATATTGTTTGACATTAATTAACAAGAAATATTCGAATAATAAACTTAATTATTAAACTAAATTTTTGTGACGTCTTCTAGTGACACTTGTAGTTGGTGTGGTGCAGGCTATAGCTATACTTGGTAAATTTGGTTTATCATTATTTCCCAATACAAGTTTTCGTTGTCTCCGTGGTCGGCTTTCAGCGTTGATTAATAGTAAAGCATCTTCATTGGTTGATGAGACATTGGGAGATTTATCTCTAGTTGTTGCATGATTTCCAGACGTTTTGGGTTTGTCTATAAATTCCTTAAGGGCAGGTTTAACTGTACAAGGAGAATCTTCTAGAACAATTACAACAGGTGCAGTAGATTCTTTGGCTATATTTGGTTTACGTCCACGACTTCTTGTCGTTTTTGTTGCTTTTTCGGTTGGCGTTGCCGTTGTAGATGGTTTTGTTCTTTTGTTTTCTTTAATGCCTAAGAATTGCATTTGAGCTACAAGTTTAGTTGTATTTAGATTTTCTTTTGCACCCAAATTTTCTAATGATAAAGATGTTGAAGATTTAGTAGGCGAAGATTCAGGAGTATCGGTTAAATCTATATCAATGTGATATTTAGGTACAAGTTCGGGTTTTTTAATTTTTGTAGACGATTTCGTGTTAGTAGCTTTCAATGATTTTGTTGTATTTTTAATCACTCGAGGTGTTTTATGTAGTTGTTCATTTTCTATCAGATTTTTTGTTCGTTTTATAGATTTGGCGGACTCTTCCACAGCAATTTCATCTACTACTATATTTGCCATGACATTTTCCTTGACGATTTCAATAGGATCTTCACAAATTTCAAATTTTGGCTTTGGTTTTAGTTTTGTTGGTTTGATGTCTAAACTAGAACTACTGCCGGAACTACTGTTGCTTCCACTGAAGCCTACAGCAGATTGAGTTTTGGATTTCTTTGAGGAGGAACAACCACTTCCACTCGTAATACTGGACAACGGTCGCATTATTGCTGCTGTTTTTTTCCCCGAAGCCATTACAGTTTGTAACAACTGCTCTCTAATATCCCGTTTAGCTTGTTCTTGCAATTCTTTATTTTCCGGTGATATATTGAATTCCAAAGCTCTCCTTAGTTTACTATGAGTAGGCCAATTGACTTTTGAATTGTTCATTTCTTTTCGGGTGACTGTCAACTGCAATTGAAAATTAACATAGTATACAGCATCTACATAGAATTTCATGTCTTCACACAACTCGATTCCATACTCCAGACATTGCAGAGCCTTGTCATATTGGCGACGTGCCCTAAGGAAATTGGCATAATGTTGCATGGCCATTAGTTGAATGTTTTTATAGAATTTCTTATTAAAATTATTTTGAAGCATTTGCAGCCATTTGCTGCCTCTTTCGTAAAACGTTTCCAATTGATCATAGTCCTCTACAAGAAAATAGAGACGTGCATTTAAGCAGCCTACCATGAAAAATATCCATTCGATTTGCTCGTTTTGCGGCATGAGTTTACTATCGATGGTACATTTAAAATAACGTTTCAGATCAGAATTACGGTGTGAGGGACTCAGTTGTAGTTTGTCCTGTACAAAAACAAGAAACATAATTAAAAAATTAAATGTTCAAATGTTAAAATTATCAACATGATTTCAAATGTGATTCATTTTAACTAACCGTTTTTATGGGTGATAATTGTACTTGTGCTAATCGGCGTATTTCCTCCATGCCGGGATTATGATGGTTTGGTGTTAAGAACTCGGAACAATTTGTTGGCAAAAGTGTACTAGATTGTATGGCACTAACAGATTTAAAACACTTTTCTGTAAGTTCTTTAAGACTTTTCATACCCATTACATATTCAATTAATTTTAATTTCGTCTGTAAGAAAGAAGTTAGTACAAAAACTTTATGTGACAGATTCAAACTAACCTGGGCCTTATCAATGTATTCCATTTGTAAATTCACCCACATCCACATACTTATCACTTGAACGAAACGTAACGCCAGACCCAATAGTAATGTGCACTTGGAAGTGGCTATAAAAAGTGCATTAATAAAATTATCACACAAACGATTGACCGTACATTCGGCTAATTCTTGCACTAAACCAATAATCAAAATCGAATACAAGAGGCCATCGTTGGAGCTGGTGTATGAGAAATCGTGGAAACGATCCAAAGTTTCCTCGACTTCATGCAACAAACAACGATGTAGCAGCAAATTTTCAGCTGTTGTGCGTGAGGTCTTCTGTTCTGGCGTTGCTTTTGTATCATCAAAATGTTTCCACAATAAACGAAATTTTATAGCATCCATGGTGGCCAATATAATATCATAACGTCCCTGACGTTCGACTAGTTCGGCATGTTTCTGTTCAACATACTGTAGTAACATTTGAGCAAATGATAAACGTGATGTACGTGCATAATAATGTGCTATTTGTAGTACGGCCAATAATATGTAATTTTGATATGTTTGCCTTTGAAGATTGCATAAATTTTCCAGTGAGTGTGTTATGGTGGGAAAATGATGTTGAATTTCTTCATCCAGTTTAATATGTTTATTAGTAGATTTTTCATAGTGTTCGGAATATTCACAGAAGAATGCCAATCCTCGTAGGGCGGAGAAACTATCTTGTATCAGACGTGAGCATTTATAGTGTAGTAACCAGATTTGTGAACAGTGCTCCATGTAACCGGACAATTGTAAACAAAGTGCCAAACTGGCTACATCATCTAAAATGGACTCCCAATCGATTAAGGCATCATCCATGGCTATTTTTTCACTGTCAAACTGTAATAAAAAAGATATAATGAATAATTGTTTATAAATAATAACAAATAAGAAAGTATATTCGGTTAAGCCTTACCCTACTACGAGTATATAAGCAAAAACTGTTTACTATTTTCTTTAACTGGGTCTCGTCTCTAGTATATTCTCAGTTCTATAGCCTCGTCTGATCTATAATCTCATTTAAGTATCGTCTTAAATCTCGTCTATGTTATCGTCTTAAATCTTACCTCAATTTTATAATATTTCTTCCCTTTTGATGCAAATATAAAAAAATTAAAAAACCTATAGACCTAAAGATAAACCAATAAACCTGATGATGAGCTTTCTGGAACCGCCTGCTTTCTCAAAAAAAAAAAAAAAAACGGGTCATATTTTATATTTACCTTTTCATAAAAATTCTTAAATGCATTAAAAGCCTCCCAAACCAATTTGAATCGCTTCAAATCGTTGTGTAAGGTAAATGAAGACATTTCTTCACGCATTAATAAGTTCTCCAATTGTTCTTCGTTCAAATCTTTTGAGTCTACCTGGAATTTTTGATTTGAGTTCATTTCATTCAGTATTATGACACACACATGACCAAATGTCAATTGTTCCAGACGACTTAGTTCACACAATTCTTTAGCTTTTGACTTTAAGGATTTATATATTGAAGAGATTTTCGCCATGGCATAAGTCTGCAATTTTCCTAATTTTGTTATTATAACAAAATCATACTGAGTTTGCGAAGATTTTAGGATAGAATGTAAAAGTGCAGTATTTGATTTATAGTATTTTAATACATGTTGACTCTCCAACCAATGCAATAACTTCTTACATGAGGACTCCAAATGGGGCCTTAATAAACTTGAGGTTGTATGAAATAAATTCGTTAAACAGTTTTCATGAGTTAACTGTTGCTGTTCTGGTTTATTTGAATCAATAGCTGTTGTCATTGTTTCGGCTGCATAAAATATACTTATTTGTGTTCGCATTTGACTAATATCTATATCGCTTATCGATACATTTAGCATCGATGCTATATAGCACATTTGTATATCGCGTCCAATGTGTGGAGCATCAGCTATCTGCTGTGCTGCGGTTTTATAGAGGCGTCTTAACAGCAGGGGCCATTCTTTGTTGGGTATTTTTGTTTTGATTTTTAAAAACAATTCACATATCGATATGCATGTACCAGCTTGTTTGTAGGTTTTACAACTTAGTGTTGCCTGCTTGAAACGTGTCAATATTATTTCTATTTCTTGTGAGTTGCTGGTAATACAATCCATTTTATCAATTATTTTAAAGGCATGGTTTACTATCAGTATGAGATTATTTTGTATAGTCTCCTTGTAGTAATCTGTGAACTGTAAATAAAAATAAAATAGTTTAAAAAGCAAACAAACAAATTAGCACTTTTATGTTATCTGTTATTTGCTAATGATAAAATAATAATAGTTCAAAAATAGTAAAATATAGAAGAAAACAACAATATTTGCAAACAAATTTTTATATTTCAACTACGCAGTGTTTATTTCGATTCAACTATAAAGTTTTTTTTTTATAAAAAGAAATAAATAAACCATAATTTTACTTACATTACTATCACGATTTAATAAATCCTCCTGTCTTTCGTCGTCACCACTAACATTTTGGCAATAGAATACAAAAGCCGCCAAAGCAATTTGAGCAAATGAGAGTATTACATGCTTCCGTGTACTTGTACAGCAATTAGTTGTAAATAATTTCGTGTCCCCCGATATACAGGGAGCCAATTTCATTGATTCCATAAACAATTGAAACATGGATTTATAGCAATGCGGCTTAAACATTTGCTTCCAAAAACTATTAAATATTGAAACATTTTGCAGATGAGAATGTACAAAAAATATCAACACTAAGAAATCACCAAACCATGGTTGATTTATTACACTTTTAGAATATTTATCAAACAGTTCCTTAAAACGTTCACAACGCAAGCTGTAAATGCGTTGAAAATCTAGAGTAGGCTTTTGGTTACATAATAATTTTACATAATCATAGAGCAGCAGAAATAATTCAGCAATTGCCTTATTAGTTTGTAAGCGACCTTCAGTGCGACATTGACCCAAAAGTTGAACAGCTAGTTGTAATTGCATTTTATCCATTAGGTCCACCTGTAGCAAAATGTAAGTTGTTTCAATTATAAATTTTGCCTGTTCCTGTATTTCGACTTCATTGCATTGCTTGTCAATGGTTTGCCGTCCGTACAGAGTAAATAAAGCATTAAACATTTGTTTAACTTTTTCTTCGGGTAAATGTTTTATAAATTGATAAACTGTGCCGGCTTTATTTTGGGGAAACAACCAGGACATTGATTTATTGAGTACTTCAGGATATTGGAACTTTTGTTTTTTATTTGTATCTAAAACATCGTTAAATAATTTTGTTAGATTTTCGATAATATTCGTTGCTTCACTTATAGCTAGTTCGTGATTTTTAGATTTCAATGAATTTTGCAGGAACAATTGATAACAGTAGATATTGATGTAGGTTAAACTATTTTCCGTATTCTGCAATTTGTTGCTGTACGATGAAATATTTCTGTAAATCATAGAGGCTCGCTCGTAGTCTTTCTGCAGGAAGAAAATAATTGAAATATAAGAAAAAGGACATAAAATATTTAAAACATTATAATAAAGATTTATATATTTTGATTTTACTGTTGGAATATAATTAGTAACCTTCCCTGTTTTGGAATCTTAGAACATTCTGTGGCAATATTTATTTATTTATTTTTTAATTCTTTAGATATAGAAATTAACAAAAATATTGTTTTAACAGCTTAGTGTAATTTTTCAAATCATTTCCAATATTTTATCACTAATAGGGCTTTAAATTATGAGTAAAATAAGAAATGTCTGGGCGAGGCTGCAAAGTTTGAAATATAGGTACATATTTAGTTATATCTTGAAAACTACATTTCCTTCTTAATATGTATACAAAATTTTGAAAGTTATAATTTAAAGAAAAATATTTTTGTTATATCAAATTATGTATAGGTATTTTAAAACCCTTTCCAACGTTATGTAACATGACCTAGATATATTGACCATATAGGTCAATTTTGAAAAATTATTTTTTAATTCGAAATTTTTTTAAATTACAATATTTTAAAAGTCAAGAAATTAAGATTTAATTTAGGGTATAATATGACCATGTTGGTAGTATAGATCTGAAGAAATTAAAGAAAGATTATGACATTGCATGTGTACCATAGAGGAGAAAATCTTTTCCGGCAATACTGGAAATCTTTATTATGCGAAACCGGTGTTCTGTAGTATCTTGATCAATATTTGTAAAAGCAAAATTTTTAACTTTTGAAAAATCTTTATAACTTTTTTTATTTTTTACTCGATTTTATTTATTACAAGCTTGCTTAACTCAGAACTAAATATCTTTAATGAAATACATATATACATAAGGTTATGTTTCTAAACAATCTAATTTAAAAAAATGGCGCCAAAGTTAAAAAACCTAGAAAAAATAAAATTAAAATCAGATATAATTAAAAATAACACTGCAAAAATTTAATATATGTATATACCTACCAAAATGTGAACATATTTAAAAAGGCACATAGGTATTATTCTTTCTGAAACCGTTTAAAAATTTAAAATCGGATTAAAATCAACTGAGTTACGTGTTCATAAGTACTCAACCCTAGCCGAAAACAGTTTTTTCGGAATAACTCCTAAATTTTAAAATTGATTTATGATCTACTCAATAAGGCCTACAACTTACACTAGGTCACTTTTCAAGTATATTTTCACTGTAGCACCGTGTTATCAGACAAACAGTTGTTTCTGATATATACACATATATATTTTCAACTTTGAGTGCCCGCCCACCCGAAAATATGCGTGGCCGACAGAAAAAAATATTATATTGTTTTTATTACCTCTAAAAGTCCTATTTGATAATTTTTTTTTAACAATGTCACTAAAACTAACTTGTTCCGTTTTAAATTTATTAGAAAGAAAACGATTTAATTAATGACTGTGTCAAACTAAATTACAAGACGGCCTGCGAAATATTGGTATTCAAAAGTAGACTATTTATCAGTTAGATTTACTGTTCGCAACTTTTTATATTCTTTTTTATTTTTAGTCAAATTGTTTCTTCTTTTTCTGCTCACCTTGTCCACTAGTATATAATGGAAATATCGTATGCAATTAACATACAATGTCCAATACTTTGCACTGCTTTCAGGACACAAGTTGTCACCGAAAATCTCCATAATAATATCGCAATATATGTCCAAATGTTTATGGTCGCACTTTGAGATTACACACATAATTTTACTGGCAAATATTAGTTGGTGCTTCCTAGCGTCCCGATGACCAGAATCTCCGTAGCATTTAAAGTATTTAGCTATTTGCTGTTTGGCAGCTTTGGCTTCACTCGATGACCCCTTTAATTCAGACTCAAAGTCTTTATCCATTGTGTGGAAATGTTCAAAGTGTTTTTATTTATTCTTAAAAAACTTTCTACAATACATATATTAGTGAAAATAAAAGATAAGATTTATTATTCGCATAAGCGCGCTTAAGAAAAAAATTTTTTGAAAAAATATTTTAATATTTTGCTGCTGTCAAAAACACAATGAGAAAGAACAACAGGGTAATTCACAAAAGCATTATAATATGAAAGTTAAATTAGTTTTTACAATCGAGTTATTGATAAAATTGATGTTTTAAAAAGTTAAACTGATATCTGATATATAATATATATAAACATTTTCAGTCTATATGAAGGCATTTAAGAACTTTTTAGGAAGCTGGTATCATCCGACCGGTGGAATAACTGGTCCGTACTCCTTCATAAACGAAGCTGGCCAAAACCTTACAATCAATGGTCACTGCTATAGAGCCATGATTACTGGCTTTTTGTTCATCAATTTATCAATCATGTTATGCATTAGTTGTGGTTTCCACAATACGTGGCAACTTGTCACATAACTCGTGCCACAATTGATTTATTAAACTAAACGTTTGGTAACTGCATAATTTCACGTTTCGGGCCCGTGAATTGGCCTCGAAGATCGTGCGAATTAGAGCTGCTTGACTTTTTCTGTGGGGATATGTGAAGTCCCCAGTCTAAGCCGATAAGCCCGAAACGATTGACCACTTGAAGGGCAACATTCACCGCGTTATTTCTGATATAGGGCTACATATGTGAAAAAAAAAGTCATCGAAAATTGGACCTCCAGATTAGACTATGTCCTAGCCAACTGTGGCTGTCATATGCCAGAAGTTATATTTAAATTATAATGCCAGAATATTATCTTTCGAATAAAGTAAATTGCATGTCAATTGAAAATAATCATCTTTGTTTTATTCCATTTCAAAGCTCTATACATCTAAAAACACTCTTTATATCTTGTTAAAGCATAAAAATAAATCATTTTGAATCAGTCATCAAAATACAACCCTGCTTTCTCGTTGCTCTGGCAGCCCTTCACAGTGTAGACTTTTCTCTCCAAAACTTCCAATGGATGAAACAGAAAAACTCAACGAAACGAATAATTTCGCTTCGAATTTTCTCATAAATTCGATGATTATTGAGTGAAATTTTGTCAGTTTCCTAGTGAGCATTGAAGCAATCACAAATATTTGAGAAAAAAGACTCTTATTGTTATACGATAGCAAAGTGTTAAAAAAAAAACAATCCAAAAAGTTTCATAAAGTTCTATTAACAAACAAAAAAAAAACAGTTTAAAACCCTTTTTTAATTAAACGTTCATTTGTTTCTAATTTTTTTTGTGTCTTAAATTACAACCATTAAGTATAAAAATGCCATCTAATATGAATAATAAACTGTAAGTAAAATTTTCAGTGCATAATACAAAAAAAAAAGCAAAGTGAAAAATCGATTTTGCAGTGATGTTAATGGAAAAGAAGAAATAGTAAAACGGGAAATTTAAAAATAACCCGTTTTTTTATAAAAAAAAATATGGCAAATTATTTTTGTTGTAATGGTTGAATAATGATGTACATAGTTTGTTGTTGTAGATGGTTTGTAAAAAATTGGTGGTGAAAATAAGAAATCAGTTTTATGCGTATTGGTGGTGGTAATTATAATAAACTAAACTAATCGAATTAAAAAATAGCTACATATAAAAAAAACTTTTACAATTAACCTTGTTCATGCAACATTGAATTTTAATTGCATTGGATATTCTTAAACGCAAAAATAAAGAACCTATTATTACTTCCATAACATACGAATACTGTGTGCCCCACACCGTGTATCGGTTTCGGGTGCCAAATATCGTAAGTGCAAAAAATTAATTTCAAAGAAAAAAAAATTATTAAAATTATAATTATTATATATTATTATTTCATATTTGATTTATTTGAAGTTAAATTTTTCGCTTAATGAACCTTTGTTATATTCTTTATCGTCAGTTTCATATTTTTCTTTATTGTTTCTTTTTTTTCTTTATTGTTTCTTTTTTTTCAGCCATTTTAGTGTTTTGCCGAGTGATTTTTTTTAATTTCGTTATTAACGAAGGTTTCGTTCAGTTGGAATGTTGTTCTCATTTTGAGTCATTTAACTTTTTTTTACACTTTGCTTTTATTTTCTTATCAGCACTTGCTATATTCATAATAAAGCTAAAAATTTTCAATTTTGTTTATTGTATATATATATTTCTGAAATAATATGGAAATATATATATAATATTATAAACAATATATGATGGCTAATTTCAATGTATGTTATCCAATAAGATCAAATAAATGAATAACGGTGGTGCCAACTACATACATATGTCCCGGGACCACTCTTCTTTCCCCTCTCACCCACTAACTCAAAAGTTGATCAGCAAAAGTGGTAGTGTGCGACCCGGGACTAAGGGAAATCGCAAGACTGGAAAACTCGTATATACAGTGGTGGTCACCTAATTAGCACAATTTTCAGAATTGCTACGCTAGTAATATTGACTAACAAGTTTTGAATCGCACCTGGCTTATCTGTATAGACTAAAGAAAAAAGATAAGATGGCAAAAGGTCTAAATTGAATGGTGTTTCGAAATATATTTCATTTGAAGTAAATTAGTAAAAATTTTAATTTATTTAATTGATATAGAATGCAAAATTGTAAGTTTAAATGCTGTTTCAATTATTTTGATTTATTAGTATTTAACTACAAGTATTATGCAGCCATTTCCAAACATTTTTCTACAACATTGCAATTTGTATTTTAAAAGTTTTTAATTCTTTAAAAAATTTATTCGAATTTTACTTCTATTTAAATATACAATTTATTTGAAAATAATTGTATACACTACTATTTATTTTTGTATACCTCTGTTATATGTTTTACATTAGCTTTCCGTTGGACAGCATAAATGCAAATTTTTTTTTTTTAATTTTTGAAAAAAAATTTTACAATTAATACTCGCAAGAGGAAAAATTCTCATTTAGTTTTTAATTCTATTTCAGAAATTTCTAATTGAATTTATGAAATTTCCATATGTACATATTTTGGAATTTTCTAATTGAATTTTAAATTATTTTATTTGTGTTTCAGAATTTTAGTTTTTATAGTTAAACATTTCCCATCGTATTTTAAAAATTTGTATTTCAAAAAACTTTCTGAAAGTCCTGTTTCACACTCATCAGTTCTGATCGTCAAGTCAAGTATTTTTCAATGAGAAGGAAAGAGAAAATTAAGTTTTATAGGTATGTACCTATATTTACAAATTTCTGGAATATTTTGTCATATAATTGGAATATTCTGAAATAAAATTATTATTAATTCAACAAAATGACTCCACGACTATGATACTCCTAATAAGGCTGATTAATTCAAAACTTAATTTTCTACTCTATTTTACATTGTAACTATACTATATACAGCTACGAGCAATTAAGGACACGATACTAACATGTTAGCTTGAAGCAAATAATATGAAAGTTTTTATAATATTCTCAAACTCTTGAGAACTCTTACTCCTAGAATATAACTGCATATTGTGTCAATTAATTATTATTTATGAATCTAAGTCATATTTTGAAATAAGATTAATATCAATCATGCATATAATTAAGGACATACCACAAATTTTACAAAAAATAAATACATATAAAAAATGCAAATCCATTGGTTGCGATAAGTTTTCAATCGGATTGAGATCGAAACTGTAGAACAGTAACTGAATTGTTGAAAACCCATTGCTTGACGTGATTATCCGTATGCTTCGGATCCATTATCATGTTGAAATATCCATGTAACATGTCAATTATCATCAGTACGCGGCATCATTGTATCGCTTAGAATTATTGCATATTGAAACTTTCCATATTTCCCTTAATTTTGTACAGCGACGAAACTGCACCCCAAAGCATTATAGAACATCCTTCATGCTTCAAAATGCCGTGGGTGCACTTAGGATCAAATTTTTTCAACTTTGGCCAGCGAACATATATTTTTTTCAACATCCGTCCAATGGAGATACTTCTATGTGAATTCGAGTCTTTTTCTATTACGTTCGGACAATTATGGCTTTGTGAAATTATTCCAAATTTCTCGCAATCGACGTTTTATTGTATCTACAGACGGTTTTGCCTTATATAGGCTAAATATTGCAATCCGAATCAGGGGCCAAATTACCGCATTCGTGATCGAATGAGCTATCGTACCGAAAAATGATTTCGATATCCAAGTTATGATAAAATGTACTAAATTTCTTGCTCGATATCGAATGCCATAATCTCAAATAAGAAAATTACGATCAATTTTACTCGATATCGAATGCGGTAATTTGGCCCCAGATTCGGATTGCAATCTTTAGCCTATATAAGGCAAAACCGTCTGTAGATACAATAAAACGTCGATTGCGAGAAATTTGGAAAAATTTCACAAAGCCATAATTGTCCGAACGTAATAGAAACCTTTAACATAACGATTTAAATATTGAATACTACTGTCCTTAATTAGTTGCACGCATCTGTTATGTATGTATGCGAACGTGACTCCAGGAATGTATTATTCTTATTTTTATTTTGTATCGCTCTCTTTCTTTTTTATGGTTATACATATTTGTGTTCTTCTCTTTATAATACAAGTTATTATTTTGGTTGCGTTGTTTACGTTTATAACGGTTTTCATTATTATCTTTTGCTTACTCTGCAAATATCATAATGCAGTCATAATTGTTTAACTTGTCTTCTCTGGAGTCTAGACTAAAGCTGTGTTCACATTATGTGTATTTGTCATGTGGAATGTCACTTTTCTACCCATATGTGATTTCATGTGTATTTCAAAATTTGAGTTTTACATACGGTTTATAATTACATGTTCATACCCTGCCTACATTTTCTATTGCGGAAGTGACTCAGAAGTGACGCTAAGAAGTTGAACTCATCTTCTGCGATACCATTTTCTCATCGTAGAAGCGTCTTCCGTATTGAGAAGTTGTACCCCCGGAAGTGACTTCTTGAAGTCACTTCTGAAGTCACTTCAGCGTAACTTCGAGAAGTCACATCTGAGTAACTTCAAGAAGTCACTTCTGAATAACTTCAAGAAGTCACTTCTGAGTAACTTCAAGAAGTCGCCTCTCTTTTGCTTTTTTTGCCTTTACTGATATTGACTATGGGATAAAAAATATGTAAAAACTACAACAATAACAAAACAAAACCACACTTTACCACTGACCGACCACAGCAAATGACAAAATAAAACTAATTTCGATGATGTCGAAAACTTCTTTTTTGCATTCTTTTCATTTCTTTTATAACGGGACATGTCATTTTCGGCTGGTGTTGTAAACAACAAACAATCTTCCAAACGTCGTCTGGATGATTAAAAGACAACTGCAATGTAAATTATTATTGTTATCTTTCAATTAACGTCTGGAAGTGAGTAAGACGTAACGCCTTTGACGATGGACGATGAAAGAATCTTCCAATTGCTGGCAGGATATGTTGGTTATGTCACATACATATGTACTTACTTTTGTTAACTCCTTTTCAATTTTTCCCTCCATTTTCAATAATTATTTGTGTAGTTTTTTTTGTATTTTTGTTTTACTAGATATTAGGTATAAATTATAAATTTTGGTTATAAAAAACAACTGATGTCAGATGGTTTGTCACTTGAAAATAGAACTCGTTCTAAAATTTAGAATCTAAATACAAAAATGTCATATGTATTGCACACAGAGAAATAACACATGATATTGTTTGAAGGTGTTCAGACTATATGTACAAATTTGACATGCGAAAAAGTGACAGTCTACATGACAAATACACATAATGTGAACACAGCTTAAGATAAAGTTAAATATTGGTTGTTTACCAGTGTTACCGATTACTGTGTAATTATCCAAAAATGGGACAAAATAAAAATTTTCGGATAATTTTTGTGTAAAGATTTTTTTGTGTAATTTCTGGTAAAAGTTTTAAAAGCTTAATAATATACCTACATATATAAAGTTTTGCAGTAATTTTATATTCAAATTAATGATATGTATTAGAATTTATATATACATACATGCATACATATATAATTTATATTATTTATTTATTATATTATTATTATATTTATATTTATTAATTTAATAAATAAAATGTATATATTTTAATTGATGTAGTAGGTATAAATATTTAAAAACTTTCATATGGGAATGTATGATTCATGTTTTACACCAAGAACTTTCTATTTTTTCATTTGGAAAGCCATTAAGGAATAATTTCACACAAAATTTCGTACAAAAAAGTCAATTTTCCAATTTTCCGACTTTGTCGGAGATATTTTCCAATTTTCCGCATTTCGAATTTTCCGCAATTTCTCATGTTTTACACTAAGAACTTTCTACTTTTTGATTTGGAAAGCAATTAAGGAATAATTTCACACAAAATTTCATAAAAAACTTTCGAGATTTCCCATTTTCGGACTTGCGAAGAGATTTTCCAATTTTCCTCGTTTTACATTTTTCATGATTTAGACTAAGAAATTTCTATTTTTTGATTTGGAAAGCCATTAAGGAATAATTTCATACAAAAACTCGATTTTCGATTTTTCCAATTTTCCGACTCTTCCGGAGGGATTTTCCAAAAATCTCTTCCGTAAAAACCTTCTCCTCGAAAATACGAACAACAACAGAAATCGGTCCAGCCGTTCTCATTTTATGAATTACTATACATTTTTTACACCATTTTTATATATACATATGTATAGATTGAGAACACAGAATTTTGAAAATTTTTTACTTTAACCACAAATAAAACTAAATTCAAAATTGTTTTGAGGTTTATGAAACATTTGTGAATTATTTTTTATGTTTTATTAAAATATCACAATTTTACAAAAGCTCAATTTCTTATTTCATAGATTTTTTTGACAACAAAAAGTTTTTCCTATTTTTTAAACATAAAAAAATTAAAGAATTCATACATATGTATGTATGTATGTATATTCTCTGTTTAAAAATTGTAAATGTGTTTACAAAAAAAATAGTTTACATACGATCTCTAAAACTAAATCACATGATAAAAATACAAAATGTATTGTATATACATATGTATGTAGATACTATACATAAAATATACAAATATTTGTTGATGCTGTTTTTATAATCAAAGTGTGTCTTTAAATTTGTTGTTGTTTTTTTATTGCCTCATATGTATGTATGTATTTTTAGGTCGTGGAAATTTCCATGAAAACAATTATTGCATTTTAAACATTACATTAGAAATTTCAAGTTATTTCTAAATGAAATAATACTAATTAACCACTCTTGATAAATAAGATAATATATAAATATTTAAAATTGTTTTAAAAGTTTGTTTATTTAAGAAATTTATAATATAGGTAGTTACAGGGTGTTTTGAAATTAAAAACAAACTTTGAAAAAACATTTCATGATGAAATACCTACATATGTATGTATGTACTACAATTTGTGGCACCACCTTGTATATTTTTTAAGAGATATCTTATCTATTTTTCTGCCAGCAATTAAACAGAAACTGTACATTAGATATTATTGTTTTATTTGATGGTTAACATGTACATACATATGTACGTACGTACGTATTTTTTTATAATAGAGAATACAGTAAAAATCTTATAAAAAGATTTCAGATTGTTGAAAGAAATGTACATATGTATGTATGCGTATTAAGAATAAGAGAACATACTTTTTTGCCAACAAATTACAAACAAGAATTTAAATATGTATGTACAAATATAGTTCAACCGTTAGTAAAATAAATATTATGCTGGAAATGTGGTACTGTAGAATGAAGAATAATCTAAAGCACGTGTGCTAAAATTACAAATTAATATTGCTAACCTAATACATAATTTCATTGGTACCAACTTTTAAACACTCAATTATAACAAAAATACAAATCAATTATTAAAATCAAGTATGCTAAAATTGTAAAATTTACAATTTATAAAATAAATAGTTATGCTTGGTTTTCACTAAGTATGTCATTTTTGTTGGTAATAGTATTAAAGCGCGTTGTCATATGGCGTCTAATGAGATTGCAATCATGATTGCAAACATAGATGACGCCATATGACAACCCGTTTTCATACAATTGCCAACAATTTGGACAATTTGACAACAAAATGGCATAGTGAAAACAGTGAAAATGCGTTGTCAAAAAAACAATGAAAAGTGTGTAATTTTTTTAAGTTGATAAGTTGTCTATAGCAGCAATAATTTTAACATGTGTTTGCATATTTGTAGATAGAAAATGTAAACAAATGATTTTTATAGTTGTATTGTGTACAAATCAATTTAGAAATAAACAATTGTAGTAGGTATTTGCTTGCTCGTACTTTTTTATTCGTACATACATACATACATATTTACTTTTTCTGAAAGACAATTTATTATTAATTTTTTATCAATTTTGATTATTTTCTTTTATTGGTTATTTCTTTATGTTGATTTTGTTTTCACATAAAATATAACACAACACACTTTAGCTAATGAACCATAACAAATCACGTGATGCTGCTGTGCATATAGTACAGCTATTTACATACATACATACATACTTATATTACTATTTAAATTTCATCTTATTTTTATTTACACATACATACATATTTCGAATATTTCTTGTGAAAAAATAATTAAATGAATTCCATATTAAATATTATAATATTTTTGTTGGTATGTATGTTTGTATTTCACCTTGGAAGTATAAATGATTCATTTACTTTATTATTTTTTATATGCCAACACGTGAGTAGTAACAAAATATAAATATTTTAAAATTCTATAATTTGTTTTTTCAAGCAATTAGTTCACTTTTAATATTTATATAAAAATGTTTTATATATTTTTATATTTTAATATCCAATATTTCACTATCACAATGGATACAGGGATAATACAATTTGTATTATCCCTGAGGAAGCTATGGATAAATATATAAATCTACTAATAACATTATTATTTCACAACATCAATTTAGATTTTCTAGACATCAAGTTTTATTTTCTCAATTTCAATTTTCATTCTCTGGACATTAATTTAAATTTATCACGTTTTAAATTTATCGAGTTTTAATACATAACTTTGTAGTAAACATAAATTCCACATCATAAAGGTGGCTAGACTTTGCATTTTTTTAATTTGTTCCCTTTTCTTTTAAATTTAAAACAGAAGGTGTATAGTATATTCTTACACAAATTGTTTTTGTTTATTTCTTGCAGACAACTGATTTAAAAATCCTTAAGCAAAATATATTTTTTTAAAAATTGCGTATTAGACAATATTTACGTATATGTATGTATGTATAAAGGTACGGTCACACTTGGCAAATATTTACCGAAAAAACGTAACCACTAAATAAAATATATTTGAACTCGTTTATTTATTAAAAAAAATTTGTTTTAATTTAATTTTATTTAATTCGATGCTGTTTGATCTTGCAAAACTATGGTAAGAGTAAACAACGTCAAACAAGTGGCTACGCTTTTTTGAGTAAATATTTACCAAGTGTGACCGTACATTAAGACACATAAATTTACAGATAACTAAATTTATTTTTATAAAGAGATTATGAAACTAACAAAATTATACATTTTGAGAATTAAAAAGAATTTCTCTCACGTGGCAGGCTGTATTATATAGGGCACCTGGTAAAAAGATATGAATTTTTTGTTTAATTCTTCATTTGCATAATGCTAATTTTGTAGGTTTTATAAAAAAAATAGCAGCATTCATGTTGGTAAGTAGAGCAAACGAGTAGAAGAGCTATTTAGTGGAACTAAACTTTTCGAATTATAAACGTACACATTTTCACCCTTAGACTTTTGACAATAAACTTAGGTATTTGACAGCTAGTTTCCGTTCTAAATGTTTTTCTCCATTTATCGTTCTATGCGGTTTTTATTTATTATTTATATCTCTATTCAATTGATTTTAAAGAAATATATAATCTATTTTCAAAACAAACAAAAAATTAACTCATAAGCTGTATTAACGTGTAGAGTACTTGCGCTAAAATTCATTAAAACGTATAGGGTGAATGCACGAGTAGTCGGCAGTTTAACTTTTTTTTCGTTTTCAAATAAGTGTTGTTTTGAGCGCAAAAATAGTATTGTATTGTCAATGGATTATAGTTGCTAAGCAAATTGTGTAGTTTTTAACTCAATTAACTGTTTTATTGTTTGTTTTTATTTAATTTGAGAAAATTAAGAGTGTCTTAAAATATTCGATTTTTGGCTATAGTCGGCACCTTTTTTCCTAAGTTCGGCATTTTATGCTCCTATTGTCGGTTTTTCAATAAGGAAATATTAAGATCATTAAGAAAATCAAATGTTTTTTATTAAAAATTATATTTTTTATAATTTATATTTATATTCTTCTTGTTTAAATAATACTAATGGAAGTTTGGATACTTAATTTCTTAAATCTATGTATGAAAAACTATGTAAAGAAAAAAAATATTCACATTAGGGTCAATTTATCGATCTTTTGACTCGATATGGGCTCTCCATTGAAGAGCAGATATAGCACTAGGGGTCTTTGGCTTTAATGAGAACTTTGAAGAAGTCGATGGTTTAGGAAAATATAAATGCTTTTCAAAGGTTGGTGACACGGAATCAGGTATAATAAGCGACGAGCCTACGCAATTTTAAAATTACCAAACGGGCTTCTTCTAAAGAAGATAATACCGTATGTGGACCCATTCTGCGAGGATCTTCTGACACGCGTCCGCTAAGCCTATCCTGAATTGTTGAACGAGGAACACCATATTTTTTGCTGGCACCTAAAATGGATATCTTGCCTTCTCTAATCTCGCAAAGAGCTTCTTTTAAAGCATTTTCAGAATACTGATGCATTGGTCTTTTTCCTTGTGGGTGCATTATAGTTTTCTGAAAAGTTTTTACCAACCACCCTTAAAATTATAATATTTGTATTCTTAACAAAAATAAATGCCGACTTTAGAATACTTAGAATACTTATAGTCGGCACTCATATGGTACTCAATAAAAAATGTGCCGACTATTGGGTAAAATCGTTTTAAACTCTGTTTTTTCATACGAATTCAAAAGACAGAAGAGGAATAAACAAATTTTTATAATTTGAGCTCAACATGAGAAAAATGGATTTTACCTATAGTCGACACCATATGCCGACAATAGAAAATCATAAAATTTTGTATTCCTAATGTCGGCAGTCCCTAAAATTATTAAAATTAAATATTTTTTATAAAAACTGTTTCAAAAGAGCAATATATAGGGAATATACTATCTTTTAAAAAAGATTTTGCAAAAAAATACTTAAAGATATGTATTTACTTACTTGTTTCACTTCACGTTCGCACTAAAAAAAAACTTAAAAAACAAGCACTACGGCACGTATCAAAAGGTCGTCAGTGAATGAGGACAATTAAAGATCAAACTACTCGTCTCATCCAATTGTGAATAATAGATTTAGAGAATTGAGTGTTTTAAGAATTAAAGAGTAATTGTAATCATGTGTAAATTTACCGTTTTTCTTATTTATTTGACTTTTAAGTCAAAAGTGCCGACTATACGTGCATGCCGACTTTACGTGCATTCACCCTATTTTACTTACGCATTTGCTTTTTTATTTCATGAGATTTTGTTAGTGGTTTGGAAATTAATACAATATTATAAAGCAAAGAAAAGTTGAAAATTGTCTTACGAATTGGCTTGAATTTGTCGGCACCAAATTATACATGTTTAAAAGCAAAAGTGTAAGATAAAAATAAAAAACCGGCTAATGTGTTTTTGTTTTGTACTATTGTACCTTTTTACTACATTCCCAAGCCAAATACTACTCTCATTATGAATACCGCTAATATGTATAAACGGATATATACTATATATATTTTTTATTAAATAATTGCGCATTATTATTATTTTCTAGATAACAATAAATATGTGTATTTTTATAAATTATACCTGTTTCTATTTACTATATAAACATTCATATAAACTGTATAAATATTAAAGCGTTCCTTTCCAGAATATTTGTAATAATTTACAATAAAACTGTTTATTTCATGGAATAAATAAAAATAGAATGGAAGAGAGAAATTTTATTCTATTATACAATTAGGGCCTGTTCGAAAATGCATCACTGTACTGCGTTTTATGCGGAAAAGCAAAAGGTTGCATCACTGCAAATGCATTGTGTTCTAAAATGCATCACTGAAGCAGATGATGCGCAAAAAAACAGCAAACAAGCATCACAAAAATGGCTGATGCATTGTATAAATTTTTTTAATACTTTTATTTTAATTGATTTTGTATACTTTTTTTTAGAATAGAAAATGATGCAAAATTCTCCAAACTATTGGAGAGAGTCCGTTTGGGCATTTAGGATATCGCTTTATAATATTAACATATTTAATTACTTTCGGGATTTGTCTGCTTTTGGAACACAAAGTTTTAATAATACCTGCCTTTTTTATATGTATTTCAAGCGCCTTTTATATTGCTGATTGCACAGTTTTGAAACATTTTTGGTTTCATCTAAGTCAAGAAATAAATTTATTATTAATTTCTCCAATTTTAATATTCCCGCGTTCGTAATTGTAAACAATTCATTTATTGTTCGTCTGCGCATCAGCATCGCAAACTAATCACATATGCGCATCAAATGCAGTGCAGTGATGCATTTCCGAACATGCCCGCAGTCACCTTTCAAGAATTCCCTTTAAGGTTAATTAGTGACAGTAGCATAGTTTTATGCTCCCATTTACTTTTCTAGTTGTCATTTGTGATATATTCATCAGAATTTCATATCGAAAATAAAAATATTTTCCCTGACTGACACTAGATTTTATTAGTTTCAAACAAGTAATACAGAAATTTGTTGTTTGAATGGAACATAGAAAATGTTGCTAAGCTTTTTATTTAGAAGATAATTTGAAAATTTGTTACTTGATTGAAAATCTGTTGGGAAAATGGCTCAGTGTTACGGTAGTTTAAAATGAGTCTGTGTTCAGACGATCCATGTCAAATTTGTAAGATTTTTACTTATTCTTCTTTGAACTATCTTTGGCGTTCAAATAATGCAAGACATGTTTTTTTGTGTATAGTTTTATGTCAAGCTTAAAATTACGAATGAAAAAGCTGAATGTTAAAACAGTAGAAGAAGCTAAGTAATAATTTTTTCTTCTCGTCTCTCTCGTCTATAAAATAGCAATTTTAAAAGTAAGACTTGCATTGTTTGAACATAGACTTAGAATGCTCTCCAACAACTTGCGAACTCTAAAGCAAGATACTGGCAGCATTTGTTATAAAAAATAAGTCCCAATTTACACGAAGCAAATTTTTTTTGAAAAGATTGATACAATTTTTTTCCTTGAAATTTCTTCGGTGTTCACACGCACAATTCTTATTGCTTAAATCACTCCTATTTTTATTTGATAGTATACAAACATTTTTATACACATACATATAATACGAATAAGAGAGTAACACGAATTCCTAATACAAAACACGAATTCATAATACAATCAAGTGTGTGCTCGTCTTATCTTTCCCTCACCCTTTAGCTTAAAGAATTGTTTCGTGTAAATTGGGACTAAAGAACACGCTAATATTTCTCAGAAGAAGATGCAAAAAGGGGGGAAACACATGTAATCACAATACTTGGCAATAATCATTAATTTTTAATAGACTTTTTTATGTATATGTATTTGCATACAATTTTTGGATGTTTTGCTGTTTGCTTTTGCGTAAAAAATTAAATAATATAATGTTAATGCTTCACAATTATTGTAGAACGGGAACTTATTTTTTTAAATTTGCTTTTTAACCTTAAACGACGGTAAATTTATCATCTTTCAAAACAATTTACAAAATATCAAGTATTGAAAATCAGTTTTAAAACAAACAAGCTTTGAATTTGTAGTTTTAAGAATAGTGTGATTTGACTTCATTTTCCAATAAAAATATACTAAACAAAGTGATCTAGATAAACAATATAAATATTTCCATAATCTGGCTATACCTATCTATGTACATATGTATGTATATGAGAACAACTTTATACTTTTGTTGTGTGGCACATTTTGGATTAAGACCTCAAGACTACTCAATGACTACTAAACTAAGAAGAGATAAAGAGTCCGTTAAATTTATTACATATAATAAAAATTTATACTAATAAAGATAAACAATAATGATCTATAAAAAACAGAATCTAAAGCTAGATTTACACGATTGAAATTTTCTTCAAAATGTTTCAAACTCGTGTAAACAGCAAAAATTCTGCAATATTTATTTATTTAATAGAAATTTTGCTGTTTCCACGAGTTTGAAGCATTTTGAAGAGCAATTTTGAAGAAAATTTCAATCGTGTAAATCTAGCTTAAGTTCTAATTTAATTATATATTTAAAACCTTAATTTTCTTTATTAAATTATGTTTGAATTTGATTCTTTTCTTTACGAAATTCTTTTTACCTTATATTTCTGGAGCAGTCTAATAAATAGACATTAAACAGTATAAATTGGATTAACACATTTAATTAAAACACTTGTTAATAACATATAAAAGACAATAAATTTTTGTTAAAATATGATAAATACTATTTTTTTTAAACATTTCTTGTATTAGTTTGCCAACTGCGCGTTTTTCTTTAGAATTTTCAATTAGCCTTGTATGTACATATGTTTATGTAAATTTAATTTGAAATAGACATTTCCATTGCACTTTGTTTTTATTCCAAAAATAAGCCTCTTTCTGTGTGGCAAATGACAAGAATGACTTAGCCTATTATGTCCAAAAATTAGCAGTCGAATGTTTTTCTGTTACTATTTTCTATAGAGTCATTATAACCATATTAAGCCACCTATATAAATTACATTTATTGGACTCGTTGGTACTTAATTCAAACATTTGTTTTTTTACGTGTATGGTATTATTTGTTAAGATTAGATACTACATATTAGATTAGTGGGCCTATAAATTGGTATAATATTTGTTTTTTTTTTCCATTACCCTATATTTGTCTAAGTGGAAAAAAATAAAAATGTTAAAGAAAATTACACAATAATGCAACGTAAGGCATTTTTGTATTTTTTTTTCTACTGTGATGTTTTCATTTAGTTTGTTTTATTTTACTATTTAATTGTCTTAGCTGGCCATGTATGTATGTATATACTAACAAGCCTAAATCTTTATATTGTCATCATCATCTCAAGCAAAACACGAACAAGTTCGTTGTTATCCACCAGCCAGCCACCTTTACCCACTTCTCTGTCAATTTATTTTGTTATTGTTGTTTTCTTATAAAAATCATTGTCTACATCATTTTTAGTTCAGTCTTTAATCGGACGCAGATCTTTTAACGTCTTATTTATTATTTTAATACAATTTAAAAAACACATACAAAAAATAAGAATTAACATTCTTGTTTTGAAAAATAAATCAATGTCTAACATTTCAAAGAACATCTTTAAATTTAATTTAAAATTTAAATAATTGTTAACATTCTCCAATTAAATATAATAATTGCAACGATACTGTGATATTTTTAACTCTGGTTTTCAAATTAGATTTAACTTTGAAATATTGTAGTGATTTTGAGCGTAATTAAAATCTTGCAATTAGCAATACAAGATTTGTGTAAAACTTAATATTTTTCTAATTACCAATAAAATGTCTTCGGCTGCAACTGGTACTTGTGATAATAGAAATAGGTACGCTTACAATGTGTGCATGGGAATCATCTTTAAGAAATTTCGAAACATGTTTTTAAAATGTGAAAAACTTGTGGAGTTAAAATATAAAAACAATGAAATACATACATAATATGTATATGTACATATGTGTGTATATAGCATATATACATATGTACATATGTATTATCAAATCTGAATCATATTTTAAAACATAATAACATGGCAAAAACATTCATTAAAAAATGAAGAACCAAATTTTGTATACATACATACATATGTACGCACATACGCTTAACAATTAAAGTGGCAGTTGTGCTAGAATTTTCAAACGTTTTAACACATTTTTTTTATTAATTACTGTGGCTAGTTGATGATTTTTAAATGTTTTAACCCAGTTTCCTATTGAAATGTTAGTTCAAAACCATTTCTATCGTTCAATTATATTTAACGTTTTAAAAACATTGTAACTTACCAGAAAACAACAAGAACGTTACTACAATTTCAAATTGATTCTTTACTCTTTATTTGTTACTTCTTCATCATTTTCGTTTAAGCAACATATTTTTCCTCAAAATCAAACAGCAATTTAAATAGTATATAGAAAATATAAATATGTTCTACTTTACACATATTATATCTCTGATTTTATTTTAATCATCATCAAAAAATGTGTAGCGCTCAAAATATTGAAATGCAAAAATAAAATATAAAAAACAGAATTTGTGCCAAGTGCGCAAAATTTTATTTTTTTGTTTTTATTTATTTTTGATATAGTAAACATAAAATATAAATAAATTGGGTCCATTCAAGTTAATTGAAGAATTTTGTTATTGTTTTTATAGACGTCACAATGGTGTTAATTTACTGGCAATTGTAAAAAAAAAATATTTTTAATTGAAGAATATTTATTCATTTATATACAGGCATGTGATTGGAAATCGAAAACGAAACAGTTTTGGAAATACATTTTAATGCATTTATAATCTAATTTTTAATTTAAGATTAAGATTTTTGTTTTAAGATTCTCTTTAGTAGCCCAATATCTTTATATTTTATGTGATAAAAGTTTTTCAATACAGAAATATTACGAAAAAATTGACTTCTAAAACTCATTCGTTTTCGATTTCCATCACATGCCTGATAGTTTTTTTATACATACTACACACATACATATGTACATATTTGTTTAATTATTTCAAAATGTCGTCTTCAATTGTTTCTTATTAGGTAATTTGTTCATTGAACTATTGTTTAATTATACGAATATATAAATAAAGAGAGCTGTCCGTCGACAGTCCAGATAAAACAATATAATACTGTCATGGAATTGCTCTCTTTGTATGATATTCGATAAGCCTCAATAAATGTTGTTTAATTTACTAACTTTGTCTAAGCCTCTCTGGTTCTGGTCCGATTTTATTACTTAAATGGGCTAACAAAATAATATATGAATTTGTTGTTTCGTCTTTATTTGTAATGTTCTGTTCTACTGTTAATTTTTAAATGACAAAAGCTTTTTCAACTTGCTTAAATTTCTAATACTATACTATATAATACTTTTCGAATAACGAAATAAAGAGAGCTATCTGTCGACAGTCTAGTTATTATAAATACGAAACATTTTATTACTGTCATGGAATTGCTCTCTTTGTATAGTATTCGAATATCGACGATATAACATGTAAATTTATTTAAATATAGTTTGTATTTGTTTGTCCAATAAAATATACATATATTTTTTACGATCTTATCACATTGAAAATTGCTGAAACATTCAAAATAAAGATTTTATATTGTTAATTATTTGAGTTTAATTTTGATCGAATCACAATTGCGATGTCAGGTTGTTAGTTAGCAGAGAGAAAAAAGCTAAATTAGTAAAATTATTCATATAAAAAAGAAAAAACGTTTAAAATATTTTAATTAATTTACTTCTTGTTTAATATTTAAATAAATCACGAAGGTTTTTTTTAGTTTCTATTGATAATATTTTTTTTAAATGTTTATCATCTTTAGGTGCCTCAATGTTTTTGTGTTTTACTAATTTAAACAAAATGTGATCATTGGTTGTCGATTTACTTTGTAGTTCGTTACACACAAGCAATCAATTAGACCACCACACAATTGCGTTCTTAGTCTTATTTTTTAAAATCTAGATACCTAATACGAGATAATAAACAAATTCTGTTTTTTTAGTAAGATAATTCTTATCATGACACAATGTATAATAGTTCTTATCGTAAATTTTATTTAAATTACAAAATGATTTATAAAAAATTTTAAAATGGCGTCTATTTAAACTGGTGCTTGTAATCAGTTATATAATAAACTTATTACATATTTATTTTCATAATGGTTTACTTTCTTAAATTGGAGCCATTAAACTATTATTATTTAAATAACTATTTTTAGGTTATGTGGGTAGCAGCCGACATCGAAAAATATCAAACATATTTAATTTTTTATTAAAAGGCTGTGTGTAATTAATAATAGAGTACTACTAGGGGTTAATAGTAAAAATACTCATATATGCTATTCGGAATTAACACCACTGTAGTTGTAGTTTTCTAAAAACTCGCCACGATTTTTACACTTGCCATGATATTTTCACCACATTTTTAAATTCACTCACTACACGAACAAAAAAAAATTCCGCTAGAATTTACACTTACCTTTTTTTAACTAGCTAACCCACACACACACCTTGTTTTTTTCTTTTCTTCTACCTCATGCACTCTTATTATTTTCTTCTTCCCTTGGTGTTTGTGTTGTTTTGGTTGGTTGGTGGCCGTTGAAATTCTCAGAAGAAAACTGGGTTCGTTGTATATATAGCAAACTTGAAAAAAAAAAGAATATGGGAATTATTCAGCCTTATTATGAGTGTTGTTTTCATAATAAGGCTGATTATTTCGTTTGTTAGAGATGACCAGCGTTGTCAACTTTGAAATTTCAAAACGCACCCAAATAGAGAAAAAAAAATCGTACCGCACACCAATTAAAGAATTTTCGCACCAAAAATTGTGCGAAACGCACCAAGTTGACAACACTGCATTTGAATTTCTTTACTTGGAAAATTGTAGTTAAAAAACACATTTTTTGTTTTTCATACCTTAGCGTTCATTTTTTTATAGAAAAATTATAGAATATAACTTATAAAATAGAAAAAAAATTCAAATATGTAGTAGGTACTTAAAAACCTAAATGACTTAAAAAAATATTTCTTTGAAACAAAAGAATGTGGCCACATTTATAAACCACCACGACCACGGCCGCCAGTTGGGCCGCCTTGCCAAGCACCACGTCCGCCACCGGGAGCACCAGGTGGTCCTCCGCGACCACCACCAGGAGGCCCTCCTCTACCCCGACCTCGAGCTAAAAATAATCATGTTTTTAGTTTTGCATCTTCACATTAAAATTAGTATTTTTTATTACCTTGCGCTCGTAGTATAGCCGCTTTGCCTCTACCCGATGTACCGCCCAGTCCTTTGCCCGTTTGCTTCTTGAACATTGGGGCATTTTTCAACATGTCCGGCAGTATAAGAAAACGAATTTTCGATCCACGTATATATACATTTTCTAAATTTGCCGTGCGACCATCACGATAGGTTACTGTAATTTGTGTCATTTGGCAATTCATGTTGTCCTCAGCTTCAATTAATTTTCCACGATAAACTTCACCGGTTATTGTTTCACATGTTATAATATGACCTTCTGCCTCGTGCAGCACTTTAATGGGTACACCAATAGACATTTTTGTATTTTATTGTTTATTACTTCAATAATTTAATCTTTTTTAAATTTAATTTAGCACTTTTCACAAATTGTTTTTTTTAATGTGCTTGCTAGAGAAAACGATTACAGACGTACGGCTTTTCTGTGCAATTGACAGTTGTGCGGCGCCATGTTTTTGCTGAATAAGCTTGACGTAATTGTGATTGCCAAGCATGTGCCATAACAAGCACAGTGTTGTATTTTGAAATAAACTTGTGATTGAATTTTTTTTTGTATAACAAACAAACAGCATGTACAATAAATTATCATGTTTAATTTAAAAATCTTATCTTTTGTAAGTTGTTTACCATTTTTTATATCTTTAGATAACTGTATAAAATAGTTTAAATATATACTTTTATGTACTTTAATATTATGAAAACAAATATCAAATTCTCTTTATAATTTCTTTTAGCTTATAGGTATGTATTTTTTTCTTTTTAGTTAGTGTTGGAAACAATTATATGAGATTTTCTTAAAATGTTAATCAATAATGCATGATGATTAGATACCAATTTAGGCCTCCGTATTATACAATATAATAACTAGTTGCATATTCGAATGAAACGTTTCAAGGCTTTTATTAATTTAATAAAGAGCTAAATCATGTTTCAACAAACTGACAAAACGAAATCGTAATCGTCGATTTGATTTTTTATTGACGAAAAGTCAATTGTTCAAAAGTCTTAATATGTACCTATGTATATAAAAAAATATGCAACAAAAATGTTTTATCAAACTATGTATTTTTCTTTACAACCAACCAGAAGAATTAACTAAAAAGTACTGCAAAATTGTTTTATTAAATTATTATTATTATTTTTTAATTAAAATTATTAAAAAAATTACACCATTTACAACAAAATAACTTAATTTGAAACACTGCAAAACTGTATTGTCTATTTTTTCAAGAAGATTTAATTAACAATTATACTTTTATCCAATATTTTTAGCGACCCAATGTTTAGTAGTAGTGGTAGAAGAGAGTTTACGGAGTCCGTTCTCGGTGCCACTTGTGCTGAGAATAAGTTTCGTACTATCTCTACCTCTTCTTGCGCTACCAACATGTCGACTGAGTCCTACTGTATCTCTCTCGGCGTAGGGCCTCTGTGGTGGTCCTGATGTCCCTACCCACCACAGAACAGATCACGATAGGGCGTCACTCTTAACAGGTAAAATAATATACTGCATTTATACATATAAGTACATATTAAAAATAATTTCTGTTTTTAATTACAGATTACACTCGAAAATCTTCGGTTGATTCAGCTGGTGGCAGCAGCTTATTCGACAGAAGCAATAGCGCTAGCAGCAGTGGCGGATCTCACGGTCCTGTCTCTTCAGCTTCCTCTGAATGTTCTGACTCGGATGTACAATCCATATATTCGGACGATGACTGTCAGGAGGTAGTTAGGCAGATCTTGCAACATGATCATCCCATTCGTATTGTTGTCAAGTTACATGTAACTGAGAACAAATTCACCAAATGGGAGTCGGTCTTGAATCCAACTAATAACATCTTGTACGTAGCCATGCCGGAAAAGTTGGCTTCGGAAAATTCTAAGGACACTTTGATATCCTTGTTGGAATTTGCTGAAGATAAACTTGAAGTAGATGCAGTTGTCATGTGCGTACGTAAAAACCGTACAGATCGTGCCCGTCTTTTGGAAAGCTTTTTGCTTATGGGCTTCGAACCCTTATCTAGAAAAGCTTCGGAAGCACCACCAGCCGCTGAGAAGGATGCCGAGAATTTCTTCCTTATCTACCGTATTGAGGAATAAGTTGACAGAACAACAAAATATTGTTTATATTTTATGCATTAACAGCAAAACTTGTGTCACTAATAACTAACACTTTAAACATTTTTGAAGTATTAATAATAACAACCGTAAAAAAGTTTGTGGAGGCCAGTAATATTTTTTTATTTATATAATTAAAGAACGACTCCTGTATTAACTAAAGTGTTCAAAATTGCATAATCATATACTTTTCCATTTTGTCAACTTTCCACTCAATATAATGATAAAATTTTATATACCGAAGAAATATCGTAATCACTATTAAGAGCAAAACGTAAAAATGTCGTATTTAATCAGAAACAAAAATGAATAAAAATAAAAAAAAATTTTAAAACTTAAAAAACGTAAAAAAAATTTAAAAATAAAAAAACAACAAAAAAAGTATTAGTTTTTAGTAATCAATATTATATCTTTATAACAAACACATACATACACATGCTTTCTTATTATTTGCAAATCAAATTTATAAATTCCGAATTTTATATTAATTTTTGTTAAATATCTATGTTTTGTTTTATTACATTATTTGTCGAAACAATAAATTTTGTTTAATGATGTCAAATTTAAATACTGCATTAATTGATTATTCATTCATAAAAATTAAAAAAAGAAAATATATTAAATTTCAAATTCTTAAATAAACAATTTCAATCAATTTATATTATTATTTTTAAGCATCATATTACAATAATTCATACTTTTTTAATCGTACATAAAAATATAATTATTTTACAAAACAGTGAGCATTCAATTAAGTTTTATTTTTTCCAAATTTATTTTTTCACTTCTTTAATAATCAATAAAATAGTTCCGGCTTACAGTAGAAAACCAAAAATCTTATGTTTATTATTAAATTTTTTCAGAATTACTTTTAATTAAGCCTGGTTTTGGATTCGTAAAACACAGAAATATTCAAAGCACTTTCTTCTTTCTAATTGAAATACAAATAAATATTTACTCACCAAAATATATTTGTGGTTTTATTTGCAATGTTATAATTATAGGAAAAATCAACAAATTGTTTAAACTTTTTTATTTTATTTAATGGCGTTCTGAAGTAAGTTATATTGCTTAAGTTTATTTGAATTTGTTCAATAATTTTATTTCATATGTATTAATTTGTTTTTTATATATATTATTTTTTGAAAGAAAAGTTATTATTCAAAAAAGGAGCTGGTCTCAAATTAATTAAAAATAGTTTTTTTAATCTACGTATTTGCATTATATAAAGATGTATTATTTAATTTTTTAAGTGCAAATATTTTGCTTTTTCGCCAATCTGGCAGCACTATTAACCACATCGTCAAGCATGTGCTGTTAAGTATTCAGCATAATGTAAAAGCGTCTTGTTGTCTTGAGCAATGTTTCTCAAACTGTATTAAACGTAAACAGATTTCATTGATAATTGCAAAATAGCTGATACAAAATATTTTATGAAATGGTAAATTAAACATTAAACAATCTAAAATATTAGTACATAATTATAAAAAAAATTTAATAACATTTACTTGATAAAAGTAGTTTTACTCTAAATATATAATCTTAAGCGGTAGCACATGCCTCACAATCAGTACAGATTGTTCCGTGAATTCTTTTCTTACAAAACTTTTTGCTGCTTTTTTATTCTTATTTTAGTCGGTAACTTTACACACGGATGTTGGTGATATTAAACTTGAACTTTTCTGCGAAGATTGCCCAAAGGCTTGTGAAAACTTTTTAGCTCTTTGTGCTAGTGATTATTATAATGGTTGTGCTTTTATACGCAACATTAAAGGTTTCATTGTACAGACCGGAGATCCAACTAACACGGGTAAAAATGGTCATTCTATATGGGGTAATAAATTCGAAGATGAATTTAAGGAAAATCTAAAAGTATGTAAAATATGTTATGTATTAATTTAAATTACATAATTATTTGTATGTTTGTAGCATGCTGATCGCGGCATGATATCCATGGCAAATAATGGACCCAATGCCAATGCTAGTCAATTCTTTATCACGTATGCTGCCCAGCCGAATCTAGATTTAAAATATACATTATTTGGTCGTGTCATAGATGGATTTGATGCTCTAGACGAATTAGAAAAATTGCCTGTTAACCCTAAAACTTATCGTCCTCATCTGGAAAAGAAAATTAATGGTGTAACCATACATGCAAATCCAATAGCTGGATGAGTTAAGCTGGAAATACTCTACAAAATGTAGAAGGATAATGCGATATGTATATGTAAGTGATTATTAAGAAATAAAAGAATTGACTAAAAAAATTAATGTTTAAGTTAGGGTCCGTTTGGAAAAGCATCACTGTGCTTCATCTGCTGCGCTTACTTGATTATTTTAAGATGCTGAAGCAAAATAAATGATTACTATAATGTTTATTTCTTGTTCAAACAATATTTTATTAATAAAGGATTTTTCAAAGAGAACCTTGGTTAAAAAAAAAAAATTGTATGAAAATTATTTAAATTTTTATTCTATTGGAAAGTGAAGGTTTGACATTCGATTAGCTCTGTATAGATTTTACCTGCAACATATCGCTAGCATAATCAAGTGGTGTCAAATCGCATTATCAGATTAACCTGAATTTTCAGAAACCCAAATTCGGCAATTGTATCGACCATCACTTAAATGTCAAGACTTAAGTTATTCCAATGTTCCCCTGTTGGAAAAAAATTCTTGTATAAAATCCCTTTATTACTGTTTGTTATTCAGTGGTGGACACAAGGTTAGCACATTTGGTATCTTTTGCCAATTAAAGCAAATATTTTGTTGTTCTTTATTTTTTAAAACCCTTGTATTTTTTAAACATGTTACATGTCACCCTAAGAGCACGACACTCTATTTTTCTAATTTGTTTCATTTCTGTGGGTTTCTCTTCAGAACACTACTACCCAAAAAACCGCATAAGAGAAACAGAAAAAAATTCATTTAATAATATTTCGTAGAATATCCTTTGTTTTTAATAACAGGTGCACATCTCCTGGGCATACCTCTCCATTATAGTGATATAGTTTACCTTTGGAATTACGTACCAAGAAATCTAAAATTTCCTTCCACAAATTGGCTAAATTCTTCGGTCTTGGTCCATATTATTCCATAGGTTCTTAATTGATTTGTGACCCGTAGACTGGGCTGACCATTTCAACACATCAATCTTATTCTGCTCCAAGCAACTCCTCACAGGGCCTGAAATGTATTTTGGATCGTTGTAGCGTATGGAATCATTGTATTTAAAAGTATACTTTGATAATCATACTGATTCATTCGTGCATCGACCTTATGTATAGGACCAACACCATGTCCAGAATACGCTACACGCTATCGCAATAGAAATATTCTTTGGAAAAAGATCCCTTAGATCTGAACCTACAAAATAATTGTTTTTTTTAAATGCTCATGGGCAAAAGAAATGGGGGAGACTGTACATTATTTTTGAAAACATGCGACTTTTGCTGAACCATGCATCCACGCAAGTTTTTTTCCTTGTGTCTTCTTATATTTCCAGAGCAGAAGTCAATACTGAATTTTCTTGAGAGATCACTTTGATTCGGGAGGAGCTGTTAATTACGGGTTGTTTTTCTACGTCTTGAAGTCTGTGTAATATGTTTATATGTTCCATAGGTTCTAATATGACCTAATGCGTGGTAGACCATATTCCATGAAAAAATTAAAATATCTGCAATCTCGCCAATGTTGCTGTCTCTAAAGTTATTCTAGTAAATAATCTTACGCAGTTCCTCTGTTCCCCACTTTGCCTAAGTAGTATTTTATCACCCCAAATCTTTTGTTACATAAATTAATTTCAGAATTTATTAATTCCTAAAAACTTACCGCGAAAAACTAACAAAATATATGTATAACTTTACACGTTTTAAATTATTGTTCAGCTCAAATTTCCTATTAATTTCAATTAACTACAAATAGAGGAACATATTAAGAAAGAATGAAATAAAAATAACGGGGTAAACTGATCACACCAATGGAGAAATTTGCAGTAATAATATAAAATAATAATACTTTTGAAAATAGCATACATACTTATATGTATTATATGTATATGAAGTATGCTAACCTCAAGTCCACCTCTGTTAAAGCTTCAGTGGTCCATTTCAGACAATCTGGTTCTGAACTGTTACTAACTGATGCCTTTACGAAGGTACTGTGTATCAGATACAAAATAGTGCGGCTTTTCCGAACTGTGCCCTTATTTTTTATTCTTAATTTTGGTAATTTACATTTAAGCAGAACTAAAAATGCACATATTGAGTAAATGTCTAATATTTTCAAAATAATTTGTTAATCAATAAATTATAAATATATATATTTTATAAAATATAAAATTTCCTAAAGCGTTGATTTATTCCCATTCCAATTTTGATTTCATCCAGCTACATTAACCGAAAATACACATTTTTAATAGTATGAGTTTGTTTTTATTTAAAAATTCTTAACAATCTAAATTTTAACATTCTTAAAAAATCATTTTAATTTTAAATGAGAAATGTTTTATGAATCAAACAAAATGTTACTAAATAATATAAATAAAACTAAATATTAAAAAATAAAAAAAAAATAGTACGAGTATGAATAAAGTTGCATTGATTTGAACGAATATAATTTCATAGATTTATTTTATTACTTTTTACTATAAATTTTTAAAGTTTTATTTGAAGTTCGAAATTTGAAAAAAGACCACTTCACACTCACAATTTAATGAAAAACTAAAAAAAAAAAATTCAACAAAACTTATAAAATAATGACGTTGAATTCTATTTGTTTGTAGTTTTAACTAACAATTAAGCTTAACCTAATATTGCTAACAGTATAAAGAAAGAAATAGATCGATTTAATAAACATTAAAAATTACATGAAATATAAAATAAAAAGAAAACAAATGCTCAAACAATAATTTGATTTCGCAGGTAAATTAGCGCTAATACACAATAATAATATTAACACACTTTGTATTTGAAAACTAAAAATAAACAACTTTAAAACAAAGTTAATTAATCATCATTTAGCTGCTGATGTTAAACTACCATTGGCAATAGCTTTCTTAGGTGAATGGTCTTTTATATGCTGCTCAAACATGGTACGAATATCATCTAAAGCCTTACATATGTTATCAGCAAAACGATGTACATCCTAAAAAGAAGAATAATCATATTTGTATAATAAATTTGAAAATGAAAATTTAAAAAAAACATTCAAACATATATGTATATATATATACATATATATAGTACATATGTTTTGAGTATACTTACAGTTGTATCACAAGATTTTTTAGCTGATATATGGAAGAATAGCAAATCCTCTCCAGCAATAATGTATGATACACCATAACCATCATCAGCTACTGGACCAAAACCACCGCCCGAACTGATACAGTTGGGATGTTTCTTCAAGTCCATTTTTGGGGTTTGTCCATGAGGTGTTTGACTAGTTGACAAGCGCCATGGTTCACTAAGCACTTCATTTAGGAAGGGTGAATCAACTTCCAAATATTTGGAAACAACATATAAACAGAATAGATGACGATCAATACCACGACCACACATGGCATTCTGATAGCCTAATTGATGGCGATCACAAGCCTTTTTCAACAATGCGACACGTTCATCATTCTGTAAGATATAACAAATTATAATTTAAGCATTGCCACAATTATTACCCTAGATTTATTGCAATACCGTTGTGGTTTTATTTTCCATGGCTTTAACCCACTCAGAAGATTCAATGGTACAGGGTCTTACGGTCTCTGTACGGCCTTCACGGAAGAGACGTGTCATTGAAGCCTCATACGTCAAAGAGAAACGACCAGCGTCACGATAGTAGGCTAATTGTAATGCCATTTGTATAAAAGCATCTGGTGAAAGACGGCATTTCTTCATGAAACCTTTACCATATTGATTATGTACCAAAATTCTGAGATCAATGTCCTAAAGCATGTTTAAATATGATTAATAAAGTTCTTACTACTCGAATAGCTAAATAATTATATTTTACAATAGAATTTTGGTTTAGTAAAAACAAATTATAAAAAATTTGCTTGCCAAATGGTTTTTCATGTATGTTTAAATTTCATTTTATAAAATCTTGTAGTGCAAATTGTATTTTAGTAGACATTTAAGTTGTACTTACATTTATGAGTTTATTAGCATCCATTACGGCTTCTTCAATTTGTGACAGACATGGTTCCAATTGCCAATTAAGGCGTGAAGGTGAGGGTGGTTGGAATTCGGGTGTTCCCTTTGTATTGCCATTTTCATCATATCTGTATTGTGGAGGTGTTGAAATAAATATTTATTATTCAGTTCTAATTATAGACAAATTGTATTCATACATTGAAATTCCTGCACCGATATTTATAAATATAAAAGTTTTTAATGATAATGAAAATTAAAGAATAAAAATAACTGAATTAAGTTCAAAAAATATTTATGTAACGACTTTTTGTATTTTATACAACAATATTTTTTACATCAATATTTGACGATGGATACTTCTATAAATTTAAAATCTGCTTTATTAGGACTAAACTCATACTTTATCAAATGGAATATTATGGTAAACCCAGAAAACCCAAAAGCCATATACATATGTACATATTTTACTAGAAAAGACAAGTCGTGTTTTATACCGCGAAGTTCACTTTAATACATGAATCATATTTATATTAAACTTAACTTTTTTTTTAACATATATCCTACCTAATAGATAATTACCCTTATTCTGTTTGGTGTCGTCAATTTTGAGTCAATATCACTTTAACACAACTTCAATACAAATTTGGTCTTTCCTAGCAGTCTTATGACGTACTTGACTGTCTTCAAATTTGAAAACATTTAGACCGAGAATTTACAATACATTAAATTAACTACATTAAAAATATCTTTCCAACGATAAAATGCTTTCGTTTAGTATACAACAATTTTTATGGTGAAAAGTCATAATCTTCTATAATATTGCTACTAATTAATTATTTATATTAAGGAAATGCTAAAAGAATAAACTAAAATATATTTCCTTTAATAAAATCCGTACTTTTGTATTAAATATTGTCTATAACACCTCTCTCACTTTGATAATATTTTTATTCGCAACACCATCACCCATTTGGAGACCATGTCCAACATGCTGTGAAGAAACTATAGCGGCCGTAGCTGATAGTCTACACGAAGACCGTGGAGAGTCAATTCGGCGCCGTTCGCAGCATCTCGGACTGACGTATAGAACGACTAACCGACTATTTGAAGCCTGAAATTAAAGCTCGTGTTCTCGGCGACATTTGGTTTCAGCAAGACGGCGCCACTTCCCACACATCGCATCGAATCAATGGATTTATTGAGAGAACACTTCGGTGAGTACATAATTTCACGTTTTGGGCCGGTGTGGATATATAAATTTTAAAGTTTATGCGGACAAACTCGCTTCGATTCAGGCCTTGGAGGAAAAGATCACGTCTGTCATTCGCCAGTTACCAGTCGAAATGCTCGAACGAGTCATCGAAAATTGGACTCAACAGATAGACCATCTGCGACGTAGCAACGGCCAACATTTGATGGACATAATCTTTTAAAAATAAATGCCAAAGAATGTTCTATCAAATGGTAATAAACTTTACCCATTAAATTTGAATTTTCTGTTTTTTTTTTCTTTTGTCTCTTACTTCGACATGAGTAATGACAGGAAGCTAAATCGGTTCAAAACTTTACTGAAGATTGATGACATATAAAAAATTTCTACATATTTATGTTACATCCAGTTAAGACACATATCGATGGTCTCATGTAGAAAGGCCCTAACTCGCATATTTGAAACTTTACAGGAAAGGTAAAAACATAATAGAAACATAATAGTAACTTTTTTTGTACAACTGCTTATAAAAGCGTTATTTTTTACACTATTGCAATAAATTTTTGTGAGGTGTATTTGCGTTAAATGCATTGGAATCGCAAAAAAACAAATTTCGAAAAAATAGCGACTTAGAGCCTTTCTACATAAGACCAACGATATGTATGTACATACTTTCGCATAAAAATCAGGTTGGTTCGAAATGGAAACAATCAGTGTTGATTGATCGATCAGGGATCAATCAAATTAATGAACCCAAGTCAGCTGTTTTGAGAATGGCTGCTAATGGTACCTAACCTTCATCAAGTTGTTTAAATTCGTTAAAACTTTGTTGTAAATAATACATGCCCGTTTTACATCAACTTTTCACTACGATTTGGATATTTTTACGCTATCAAAGAAAACAAGATTTTAATTTATTGAACATAAGTAGTAGTATTCTTTTTAAGTTGCTGGTTTATTTTTAATGTGGCCAAATTAATGTGAACAATACTTTAATGTAAAATAAGTTGATACACAAAATTGTTACTGTTGCCAGAGTCTTTAACCGTACGATGCATCGTACCAACTTTTTCTATCAGAACACGCATCCGCGATACGTTTGGATCTATTAGCTTATTTTGACTTTTTCTAATGTTTTTACATGGTACATTTTACAAATGTTTTAGTTTTTGTTTCATGCAAATATTCTACCTGGTTCAAGAAGTATAGAAAAAAAGGTCACGGGCATGCGATAGCCAAATGTTGCAAGTGGACACATTTGTACCCGGGTGTGTGTTCTAGGGTTAAGGCAATAAAATCAATACAACAATTTTAATCCATTCAAATATGTTGTATAATTAAATTTTGAAGTTGCATTGCATAACTATTAAGAAGTTAAAAAATATGTATGTATATGATTGTATATGGAATTTATACATTTCTTAATAACACAATTTTTAATGAAACTAATTAATGAAAGTATAAATAAAATTCGGCCGGATCGCGTTCAATATTTTAGGAAAATTAAGTAGCGTTATTTAAAAAAATAATTATGGATAATACAGTAAATGTCATAATATAATTAAAATCATCATGAAATTGGTCAGATTATATTCCTAGAATTGACAACAAAAATATATTCACCCCTATCGTGAATAAAAATTCCACATGGAATTTGTTCCCTTTTATTTTTTTAACATTGAATTTTAATAGGAAAAATGTGAAAAGGGAACAAATTTCATGTGGAATTTTTATTCACGATAGGGGTATATCTGTATATCTGTTTTTTGTTATACATATGTATTGTGTAAAATTCCTATTGCTTGTGAATCACTTTGGCAAACTGAAATGTCTAATAAGCAAATTCCAAAGTATCAAAGAGAACAATGCGAGTGCTCTTGTATAAAAAAGCAAACTGCTTTATGGCTTGTTGTTAAAAAAAACTCTTGTTTTCTTTAATTCAAAATTAATTTAAATATTTAGTTTTTTTTCTTGAACTAAATTAAGATTCGTAGAACACATTTTAGGCGCATAAAAACAAAATATGAAATACCTATCTATCTTGATTCTAAGAACCTAAGATTTCTTATTAAATTTATAAAGAATGTAGGTATGTCCATATAAATAAAAAAGTGCAATTAAAGTTTTTAAATGATTAGTAGGTATACCATACATACGAATGTAAATAGCTGAATAAACGTTTATAAATAACGATGCAAAATTGTAGAATACATAATAAATTAATGGAAAAATATACAGATGTTAGTGATTGTAAGGGTTAGGCTCAAATAATTTAGGGGTAAAAAGTAAATTGATGATTACCCATAAATATCATCACCAAATATATATTCCCATGTATGGCCCATAACCGGTGCATCAGCCCTAAAATGTAATGTAGATAAAACGTAAAGATATATAGTAAATACAAATAATAAATAACTTTTTTACAATGTATATAATATATATATGTATGTATATAAAAAGTATAAATAAAAAACAATATCAATATTGTAGTACATATATTGAAATTTACATTTGAATTTACTTCCGAAGCTGTAAAAACCACAACCAAATTCTAGGACCAAAACCTGTTTTTGCACAAAAAGTTCATACAGAAAGAAAAAATTGTTTACCCATCCGTGACTAAATCATCCACTATGAGATTTTCCCACATGTGAGAAGCAACAGCAGCATCGGCCCTTTATTTATTTTATTAAAAGAATAGTTATTATTATTTAACATAACATAAGTATGCAGACTGATTGGTTGGTTTCAACAAGCTAAAGTCACATTTTCTCAGCTAGTAGGATGGTTATTTACCATTAAGATAAATCTTAACCAACCATTGAGACCATTGCGTTAAATACTTTTGAAGAAAACTTTTAACTTACCAAGTATGTTCAGCATTGAATCCTACACGCCCATTGGTGCCCACACACACTGTGAAGCTCTTATCAAACCAGCGGTTGTAGCCATTGCCATGCAGTAAAGTTTTACCAAAATTATCCAATAATTCTGGACGTGTCAAGTCAAATTCATATGGTATTTCATCTAATGATACCACAAATGCCGCCGATTCGACGGTATTTAAAGAAATACGATTAACACCACGTGAAAAGTTTGTATTACGAACCTCCGCCCATTTAGAACGATTCCAGGCTGTCAAAGCTGCCAAATGTTCTTCACCTGGCAGGGGTGTGGCTTTTGAATTTAGAATTTCTTCCATTTGTCTGGAAATTTAAGCAATAATAATAAAAAAAAAACAATCAATTTGAAACAAAAATAATCTAATTATTTTGCTTACATTTGAATTTCACAGGGTCTTAATTGACGTCCTTTGTAGTAGATTAATACCTTGTAATAGCAACCTCTATGTAGAACCACAATATGATTCGAATCTTTGTAGTGTACAATATGATCAGTTTCGAGGCCAGGAGCTCTTACGGTATTGAAGGTACGTTCGTATTGCCAAGAACACAAGGGTATCATACCCTGGACCATGATCTATAATAATACATAATAATAATGTTTAGAAATGTTTAATTTTAACAAGGAGCGTACATATCAATTTAGAAACATGACCGGCCAACAATTTTAAAATGTTTGTATAAAAAACACCCACAACTTATTTAAGAACTGAGTGATTTTTATGCAAACTTTTTAAAATTGTGTTTACGTGCTGTTTCTGAAAAGCTAAATTAAAAAATAGGAATTCAGTAACAACTAGATAGAAAGATACAATTACCAATTTAAAAACAAAATATATATACATATATATGTATGTATGTATGTATGTATATAATCGTAATTCAATTTAAAACATTATATTTTGTTCCGGAATCAAGTTAACCTTAATTCTAATTATCTGCAGGTTATTCTTATTGTAAACTTACCGGTTTCAATTCTTGTCTTTCAATACCACGTCTAAACAACAGCAACAAATAGACAACATTAGCAGCACGGGCAGCTTGATTTTTAGTCAATTCCATAAAGATAGCATCGGTACCATAGAAGTTACTGTTAATCATTAATGGAGAACGACCACGCAGATAAACATATTCCTCCCACCAATCGGAAACATAATTGGTAGACCACCAGCTTTTCAATACCAAATACCATTGCAATTTCTTGCCAATTGTATTTTCGAATTCATTCGCCAAACATTCCATACGCTTATAGTTTTCATCATCTAATAAGGGACGAGCTGATCTCAAATAACGTTGCATCGTATCATGTACGCTTGGCAAAGGCAGTCTAGGCAATGAGCCTTGAAAACTATATAAGCCAGGTTTGTTCCAACTAGAAAACACCTTAACAGCGCCGGCCCACAGTTTAGTGGCCAAAGATATTTTACTACCCGGCGCTCGAGATTCATACATCCAGCCCTTATACATTAGCAGTAATTTCAGTGTGTAACGCATCGTCATGCAGATGCTAAGCCAGACAGTTAACGATGCCAAGAAGCAGGCTGTTATCTGCCAATTTATTGTGTTTGATGGTAAATGCACTAATATCCTATTGATTAAATTAAATGGCGCGTTCATGCCGGCGAAATGTAAGCCCAGCGCTATGGCCGTTATAAGCCAAAGACTGTGTATGTGAGCTGGATAGACGCCATTGCGTACGCCGTTCTAAAAAAAAACCAAAAACATTTTTGAGTAAAATAAAGGCAAAACAGAAAATAAACACAATGATGAATGAATCTTACCCTGGCTCTGGCTAAACGTTTCTTCCAGGATCTTATACCAGAGTTCCATACTAAATTAAGAACCTCTTGATCATAGTTGATATCAAATCCTTCGTGGGTGATAGCAAATGAAAAAGCTACAGCTTGATGGGCTTCAGCCATGATTAAGGCCCTCAATTATGTACGGTATACAAGAAATTAATTCAATAATATATTAATTTTATATACAAAAGGATCTGCAAAAGAAGCAAAAAAGAAATAATTTAATTTAATTAACAATAAAACTGAGATAAATTACAAATTTGTATATAATTACTAAAGACCTTACTATTTAAGTAAATGTGTTAAGAGGCTTGAAAATGCTTACAGTCTATATTTTGGAGTTCAAATTCATTATCAAATATCATAATTTAGCCTTAAAGATATTATTATAGTCATAAGATCTAGAAAATTATGTAGGCAACAAAAGTTTATGATATATCAAATATTTTTGCTGTTTTTGTAAAGCGTATAGAAAAACGTCTGCTAAAACTTGATTGATAATGGTAATCTAAAAAAAAGTACTGTCCCAGAATGTCTATAATATTGTATATCCATACATATGTATGTAGGTATAAAGTGAAAGTGATTAATCTTTACTTTTGAGGAACCTATCATTTTGAAAAATATTACAATAGCTAAATAAGCCCACTGTATGCACTCTTGTGTAATGAATCATAGAACATGCAAAACGAGGAGATGCCGATCCAAAATATGAATAAAACAAGTAAGAAAGTATAGTCGGTCAAGCCCCCGACCATATAATACCCTACACCCAGTATATGTATAAAACAGTTTTTCAGAAATGGGCGTTATATGGGAGATATTACCTATTATGGACCGATCATCCAAAAATTTAATGCCATGATTTCTGTGGATATAAACATTATCTGCCATATTTATAAAAAATAAAGTATGCTTGAAGTGTGCTTTAAGACAAAATTTTCATACAAAATTTTCTTAAAGTACACTTGAAGTCTACTTTAATTTTTTATAAATACGGCAGTATATGTGTTAATCTTTATCTCGATACAAATACTTTTAAAAGATTTATGGGGGTTAAATTGAATTACGGAGAGGGTCTTATATGGGAGTTTCGACTAATAATGGACCGACCATAAAATTAGGTGTCATTATTTCTGAATATAAGAAACTTATTTGTGTCAAATTTTATTTGGATACCAAAATTTTTAAGAAATTTATGATCGTTAAAGTGAATTTTGAAATGGGCCTTATATGGGAGCTACGACTAATTATGGAGCGATCATAATAAAATTGTACCGTATTAATTGTATACATATGAAATATATTTGCGTGAAATATTATTTTGATAACAACATTTTTGAGAGTTATGCTTTTTAAAGTGATTTTTGGAAGTGGGCCTTATATGGGAGCTACGTGTAATTATGGACCAATCTACACAAAATTTGTTGATGTGATTTGGCTTCATTTACCACTCATTTGTAATGAAATTTGTTTGGATACTTGCATAATTCAAACATTTATGATCGGTAAACCCCAATTTCGAGAGGACATTTGTATGGGGGCAAGGTGAAATAATGGACCGGTTTCCATCAGTTTCAATCCCATCCATCCTTGGGACGAAAAAATATCACGTACCAAATTTTGGCGAAATATCTTCAAAATTGCGTACTGTACGCTGCACACAAGATTTACATGGCCAGCCAGCCAGACGGACGGACATCGTTAAATCGACTCAGAAAGTGGTGTAGGGTATAAAAAAGGCATTAGTTTAGCAAACAGTCAGCAGTTGTGGTCTGAAAGACAGTCCTTTTGTCACCTCTTAAACTATGAATTTGCAGAAGCGTTTGCGGCCACTCTACGCGTATAACAAATTTTAGTAAATTGTATAAGGTACGGTACAACCATACTTGGCAAATATTTGCCAAAAAAGACGTAACCACTAAATAAAATATATTCGAACTCGTTTATTTATTAAAAACAACTTTGTTTATTTAGGGCAGGACACAACAAATATTTAGTTTTATTTTACTTGATGCTGTTTGATCTTGCAAAGCTCTTGTAAGAGTAAACAACGTCGAACAAATTTGTGCTAAAACAAGTCGTTACGCTTTTTGGAGTAAATATGAAAAAGTAATCCTCCTATCAGAAAATGCTATAAATTTTGCGCAACTTGATGAATTGGGATTGGAAAACATGTGGTTCCAACAGGACGGTGCAACGGCACACACTGCACGTGCCACAATCGATATGCTGAATCTCCCGTTTTGGCGATTTGCACTGGCCAGCAAGATCGCCTGATTGGAAGTTTACTTTTGCGTCACCTTGTATTTGCCATGTGTATTTCAAGGCTATTGGATTGCACGTGTAAATCAGTGTTATTTTTTATTAATAATTTTTAATATTTCGTTTTAAAAACCCAACAAAATTAATTAATTAAATATTACATATTACAATTCCGTTAATAATTTAAACGCTTGTTTAGAATTACAAAGTAAATATGTATAATAAATTGATAACAAGCTTTAAAGAAAAAAAAAATTGGTTAAATAACAACAATAACAATATGAACTTTGTTCAGAATACTTAAAATGTAATTGAATTGAATGAAATAATGTAAGTATGTATGTAAATTAGGGATGCCAGTCCCGAAATCCCGATCCCGATTTGACAATCCCAGAATTTTTTAAACAAAACCCTAAAACTAGTATTTGGTCATCAACAAAAATATGTATGTATGTAATTTTAAGACGTTTGTCGAAGAAATAAAGGTGAAAGAATTAAAATTAATTTTTGATTGCCAAACTCGAACGCACTATTTGATGATCTACAGTTTTTGGAATTTGGAAGTTCCTATATAAAAAGCTTTAATTGATTTAACACTTCTCTGCATGATTTTTTCTTTATTGGTGAAATAAATCAAGGTGTTATAATCCATGTTCAAAATTAAATAAAAAATGGTTTAAAAAATCTTAGTATATATGTATGTAAAAAAACATTATGGAAATTTTTATCCTAATGCAATGTTAGATCATTAATTAATACTAAATAGAAATAAAAGAATGCATACAATGTTATAATGGAAATTTCCACCATTATGCAAAGAAGGCTTAAAACCTCAAGAGTTGAAGAAATAGTTGTCATTTTAAATCCAGTTTAAGTAACAGACAAAGCTCTTTGTCGTAGTGATATGAGTCGCTGCTGATGTTGTACTTTTATTTATGCTCAAAGAGATGTCAAAAAGTGATCTGGTGAGATCTCTACTTAAAAGAAATCAAAAAAGAAGGATGATTTACTCAACAATTTGAAATTTTTGAAAAAAAAACCCAATATTGAAGAGTGATGAGATAGAAATGTTTGCTGTTAAAAATTAATTAAAAACGTTGATTGCGAAACGAATGAAATAATGAATGTAATTGAAATATGTACATACGAGTATGTAAAAGCCCCCCAAAACACCTAATAATGTCTGTAATAATATGGAAAATATTGCATAAGAATTATTTGTATCGGAGGATGAGAAAGCATTATTTATGCAATCAGAATACAAGAATTTGCTAACAATTTTGTCTACAAACGATGTAAACAATGTTTTTCGTCAGCTTCATATATTGGTAACAGAATTAAATCAAGATTCTTTTTACTATAGATACCTTAATATTTTTAAGAAGCTTTATCAATCGATAATATTCTGTTGCTTTTAAATTAATATATCGTAGAAATTAAAGGCGAAATGACATACATATGTATGTATTATTTTTGTCAATCTAACATTTCAATCATGGTGAAATTACTTTACAAGGTGGTGTTGAAGAGCCATGTTCGTTATGTCGAAACTTTTTTTTTTTTGCTTTTGTGCTTTCAAAAATAAACAAGAAAATTTTAATTAAAAGTTTAATGGCCAGTTTTTTATCTTAAAAATCAAAGGGTTTTTAAACTTAAGTTCTGTTTAAATATCAAATTCGTTTTTATAGATATTAAATACAACTTAAAACACTGACTACGTCCATTAAAATACAACTGAAGTTGTTCATACTACCATATGATTTTGAAAGTTCTGCAAATTATGAAAATTGCGCATTGAAGTTTTTTTTTATTATTTGATAAAAATATTCAATAACTAAATTCCCAGCGAATAAAAACATTGTGCTATTGTGTTATTAATATCAACTAAAACAATGAATTTAGATGAAGAGGATATGTATGATGCAGCTTTTGTCCATTTAGTTTACAACAATTTGTAAACTAAATAGTAAATCAGCTGTTAAAAGAAGAAGTTGTTTATATTTTTTTTTGACATTTAGTAGTGCTACCTTACTTTTTTTTAGTTTTAAGTTATGCCATTTTCATTTCTGGAAACAAAGTCTAGTCCTAGTTAGTTAATTAGTTCAGAAGGGTAGTGTATAACGTACAGATCCAGTAGGAGACCAATAAGTTTCTTCTGAAACCCTTCAAAAATGAATAAAAAAAATTTAGATGTTGTTGTAGAGGTTAAGAAAATAAGAATTATATGCACAGAGTTTAACTAAACAATTACAAAAGAACTGCTTTCAAAGATCTAATAAACTCAAACATGTTATCTGATCTAGCAAATAATATGCTCCACAATTTCCAGCTTCTCTTTTTCATCCAAATTTGGCAATTTTGTCTCCCCCTTTTTGAAAAATTTATAAATTATTTTTATTTTCTTGAAATTAAAATATTGTATGTATGTAAACAATGGTCAGTTGTTTTTTACATTATAAACATGAAAGCGAAAACAAAAATACCCTGTTGATACAATTCAAACATAAAATATCTATTGAATTTGGCCAAATAACACATTAGCATAAAAATACCCTGTTGTTTCTGTTGCTTTTGCATTGTTGTAATCTTGATATCACCTTGTTAAGCAATTTCACCATGCTTGTTATGTTTTTTATTTATTATTGGTTTATAAGCTTTTAAACAATTTAAAATTTTTGTTTTCAAACATACAGTGAACTCGCAGAAACGCGAACATCCAGTAAAATGAACTACCTAAAAACATGAACATTTTTTTTTACACTGACCATCCTAAAACGTAAACATAGGCTGAAGGCTCTAAAATGTGAACTTTTTATCGAACGTTGAAATTGAATTTTGTAAGGTTATTTAAACATTTTGGGATTCCCCGCAGAAGAATTGCGTAGTTTGTTTGTTGTAAACAACTTTTGTAGCTTCTTTTGTAGTTGTTACTTTTCAATAAAAACTAAATAAACTAATTTATAATTGTCATAGTTTAAATTCAGCTAACCTCCATTTTTGATGATTTCAATAGCATAAAGTATCGTAGAAACCCTTTTGCAAGCTATTGTATTAAAATATGGCAGGAACTTACAAAAAGTAGCATCAAAACATGTTTCATAGGTAAAAATTACCTTACAATAAATAAAAGATAAGAGACTAAAATATGTTATAGAAAAAATGCAATCTAAAACGTGAACAATATCGAAAACGTAAAAACCCTCGGTAAAAATTAGTTCACGTTTCGGCGAGTTTACTGTATTTATATTTAATATATGTAAGTAAATTTTTTGAAAAAAATTGTTATTATTTATAAACCAATTTGTTTTAATATGAAACAAAAATCCCGAAATACCAATTCATTTATGAAATCCCGAATCCCTTGATTTTAAAAACCAGTCCCGTTTGGCATCCCCAATGTAAATGTAAATGTAAATGCATGTAGTGTGTCTATTTATAATGAAAATTTACAAATATTCATTAGTTGTAATACATGTACGAGTACACTATATTATTACATAACATAAATAATAAAAACAAATTGTAAATAATATTCTAGTAGATTTGTAGGTAAATATCTACGTTGTGGTTGCAGAAGCTAACTTAATTTTTAATTTTATTTGTTCATTTGTTTACTATTTTATACTTATGTAGGTACATAAAATTGCCTTGATTAAATTGAATTGGTGTGTTTTTATGAACATCTTTTATTTATTTTGTTTTGAATGAACAAATATACTTTTAGCAAAATAGAAAAGAAAACATTGAAAAAAACAAAAACATTGAATAAGAAAACGCCATGAGACCACAAAAAAAAGGCAGACAAATTATTGTAAACAACTGACGTAGTGGATTATGTTTGTTTTTAAAAGTTACGTTTTACTTATATACATATACGAGGCCTGATCAAAAAAAATAACCGTTATTTTAAAATGTCGTAAGTTACGTATGTTCGATTTTCGCATTTTTTTCTATTATGTTGGTACACATATCTGTTATATATGTATGTTGGTAATATCAGCCATTTTGGATTGTCAGTTTGATTTTGACAGATAAAAAGGTTAGTCGTGTTTTGGTGTGCTCTTCGATTTTTTACTATTTGAAAAAATGGACCAAAGAAACTGTAAAAAAGTGTTGTGTAAAAAATTAAATTAAATGCGCAAGGACATCTAAAATGTTGACTGTGGCACTATGAGCAGAACACAAGTTCAATTGTGGTATAACCGGTTTAAGGAAAGCCGAAAAGATGTTAATGACGATGCTCGTTCTGGTCGTCGTAGCATGTCAACAACCGATGACAATATTAAGGCAGTAAAGAAAATGATTTTGGATAATCGTCTAATCACTATCAGAGAGGTTGCTGATAATGTTGGCGTATCGTTCGGCTCATGCCAAGCAATTTTTACTGATGTTTTAGGCATGAAACGTGCGGCAGCGAAGATTGTTTCAAAATTGCAAAATTTTGAGCAAACACAACGTCGGATGGACATCGTTCAGATTTCCTCAAAAATGGTCATAACTGTTGACAAATGATGGGTGTATGGCTATGACATTGAATCCAAAGCCCAATCATTCCAATGGAAACGTCCAGAAGAGCCAAGACCGAAAAAAGGACGTCAAGTTCGGTCAAATGTGAAGGTTTTGCTCACTTTTTTTTTTGACTGCAATGGCGTGGTGCATCATGAATTCTTACCACAAGGTCGTACGGTCAATAAGGAAGTTATGCGCCGTTTGCGCGAAGCAATTCGTCATACATAATTGTGGAAAACCCAATCATGGATTTTGCACCATGATAACGCACCAGCTCACACATCGATGCTTGTACGTGAAACAAAACCGTTATCATGCCTCAACCACCGTATTCACCGGACTTTGTCCCCGCTGACTTTTTGCTCTTCTCAAAATTGAAGACACCGATGAAAGGAAAGCATTTTGCTACGATTGAGGAGATAAAAGAAAAATCGAAACAGGAGTTGTTGGCGATACCAAAAAGCGCGTTTCAGAAGTGTTTCGAGGATTGGAAAAAATGCTGCCATAAGTGTATTATATTTGAGGGGGATTACTTTGAAGGGGACAAGATAGTTGTTGATGAATAAATAAATACTTTTTGAAAAAATTTAAAATAACGGTTATTTTTTGATCAGACCTCGTATACTTAATTATTATACCCTTCACCTTGATGAGAAGGGTATATATAAGTTTGTCATTCCATTTGTAATTTCCACAATATAATTTTCCGACCCTATAAAGTATATATGTATATATTTTGGATCCCTCTAGATAGCGGAGTCTATTAAGCCATGTCCGTCTGCTTGCCTGTCCGTCTGTCTGTTGAAATCAATTTTCTGACGTCCCCAGATATCTTCGGGATCCAAATCTTCAATAATTCTGTCAGACATGCTTTCGAGAAGTTTGCTATTTAAAATCAGCAAAATCCGTCCATAAATAACGGAGATATGAGCAAAAATCCGAGACAACCTCTGAAAATTTCATCAAAAAAAAAAAAAAAAAACTATCAAACAAAGTGTATTAATATAATATATATGTATATGTATGTATATAATATAATTATGCATCCACAAGAAAGGTGAAGGGTATATAAGATTCGGCATAGCCGAATATAGCACTCTTACTTGTTTTTCAAAAACTTTGTATAATTTCTTTATTTTTCATATCGGCAGGTATTTTCTAACAATTTTTGCATATATGTATTATTTGAATATTTTAAGAAGAATATGGAATATGTATGCACATACATACATACATATGTATGCACATAAATACATACATATTCCATTGGTGGCACCAATTTGCAAACAGTTAATAAGACAATTATTAGCGCCGAGCAATTTCAATTTATTCAACAATTATACATACAATTTCAACTCAGTTTGCATTATAATGTGTTTAATTAAATTTTAATTAATTGCTTGAACTAAGTACCTAAGTAGATGTATTATATAATTTGTAATTAATTAAAAATTAATACATTTAAAATAAAAACTGATTTAGTTAAGGCAGCCACTAATAAAATACACAAAATATTAGAGTAAATGGGTGTTAATTCCCAAGACGTTATTTAAAATTTAAAAATATATTTTTTGTTGAGAAATTTCGCTTGTTTAATATAAAAAATAATTTATGTTATAAAATGTTTGGACTTTGTACATAACGCACATGTTCTGTTTGTTTTGATATTTTTTAATATCTTTATTTATTAAATGTTAAGTTTTATTTTTATGTGACTCAATATTAATACATAATATGTATGAATAATGAATGAGAGAGCTGATGGTTTTCTCACATCCCGGAATTCGGAATTTTAAAAGTAACATGAATCATATATTGGGTATCAATCAAAATATCTTGGAATTGATTGAATTTTTCTTAATTACTCAAGTATAAATTGAGGTTTTAAATAACAAAATTCTGAATATTCAACTACATTTTCGCATAAGAGTTGTACTAAAATTATTCACAAAATTTTTATATTTTATATCTTTTGCTTTCGAATCGAAATACACCATAAACCTCCTGTTGTTCTAATGAAAAACAAATTGTTTTTTAAACCTTGTGCCGGGATTTTTTTAAAAAATTTAATTACAAGGAAAAGTACAAAATTTTCAGTAACAATTTGGACTGCTTCACTTTGTATTCACTTACTTCACTTTACTATTTTTTTTATTTCACTTAAAATTTTTGGTTTCAGAAACACTTTTGATTAGTTAACAATTTTGTTTGGCAAAACAAGTGTTAAATTTTTGAATTAATTGAAAAGGTCTCTGAAATATATTTGCTATTATTATAGTTAATAATTGTACCAAACATCGTATCCGATATCATATTGGCGATATGAAGCCAAAAATATTTCAAAGAAATCGAATTAGTCATGATTCTTTATCATTTGTGAACTGATTTTATAGTTTTTCAACACCAAATAGGAATATATGCATGCGATACCACTTAATGATCTTGAGGCTTTGGAAAGCGTATTTCAAGCAATTTAAGGACAAATTTCTTACATACAGTGGTGGACACAAGTTTAGCACACTTGGTATCTGTTGTCAATTAAAGCACATATTTTCTGTTGTTTGTTATTTTTTAAACCCCTTTAATTTTTTTTAAACCCTAAGATCACGTCACTACTCTTTGTTTTATTAATAATATAATTTATTTAATTTGTTGCATTTTTCTTCCCAGAATATAAAATTCTAAACAGTAATTTTATACAAATTTTATTCTCATTTAAATCGTAATATTTAGAACGATATCCTTTGTTTTTAATAACAGCAGAACATCTCCTGGGCACACTCTGCACCAGAGCCATCCAGCGCACTTTTGGAATTGTGTACCAAACATTTTGGATTTTATTACACACATCGTTCAAATTCTACGGTCTTACTACAGTTATATGTTGCTACACATCATTCCATAGACTCGTGATAGCATACTTTCACAAAATTCAGCTGTTAATAGCCTACCCAAACATGTTATTTAAGTCCTGTTTCACACTCATCAGTTCTGAACGTCAAGTCAAGTATTTTTCAATGAGAATGAAAAAGATAAAAGATAATTTTCTCTTTCCTTCTCATTGAAAAATACTTGACTTGATGAGTCAGAACTGATGAGTGTGAAACAGGACTAACAACACTGAATTATTTCCGACATAAAACTCAAAAGTCGTCAAGTGATTAATAGAGTATTCAAAACCAGAACCGAATGCCTGTTAACCGGTTTTTTTGTTGCTTTGAAAACCTACCGGTTTCGAATTATTCGGTAATCCGCCTTTCATATTTAATAACTTTTTCATTTTTATTAATAAAAATATAGAATTGTTCTTAAAAATGTCAACAACATTTTCTTTTTTTGGTATTGAAAATCTCAAGCTGATGTGATAGAATATGTTGGAAAAACTTGCAAAAAAAAAATAAAAAGTTTTTTGCTTCAAGACCGATTCCAACTGATTTGGATATATTTGTAATGGTTGCAAATGTTTCTCTTTTATAAAGCAGTTTTTTAAGAGTATTTAGTTATTGAGTAATAAGACATCATTTTGGAAATACGTTTTCTTGATGACAGTTTAATTCTTAGTTTTGACTAATATGACTTATTAAGTATCTTTGTTTGTTTTCCTTTAAAGTTTTCATTACATATATGTATGTAAAAATGTGTTACAAATGCATATATGTACATACAATGTAAAGAAAAACTTAAATATTAGTGCATATAATGAAAAATCCGGTTAACCGGTTTTTGCAGCTAAAACCTAATTTGAATACGGCAAGAAGTGTAAGAAAATGCATGCAAACATTGACAAGTCAGTGCAGCACATACCACTGATAAACCCTGTTTTACGAATTCGGTTAGAAGTCAACAGATTTGCAATAAAAACTGTAAACAACATGTAAACAAATTTCCCTATGAAAATTTGGGCATACAAAAGTTATTTAGGCATAACACAGAGCCAATTTTGAACGTAAATAGTATGGCTTAAAGTCAAAATGCAGTAGTTGTATGAGTTTTCTAAAATTTAAATAAAATCTAGAAGCCTTGAAGAAAAATATATATGAACATTTTAATTATACCCTACACCACCATAGTGGGGAGAGTATATTGCATTTGTGCTGATGTTTGTATTAGTTCAATAACCTCCTTAAAGTATACTGATCGAATCAGAATCAGTTTCTGGTCCAATCTGACTCAGAATCATTTTCTGATTCGATTTAACGCTGTCCATGTAAACCTTGTGCGCAGAGTATAGGTCGCAATGTTAAAGATAAAATTTTGTATATAGTATTTATTTTGGCCTAAGGACGCTTGGGATTAAAAGTGGTTGAAATCGGTCCATTATTTCACTTAGCCCCCATACAAATGTCCTCCCGAAATATGGGTTTATCGGTCATAAATGTTTGATTTTTGCACGTATCCAAACAAGTTTTTATAGAAATAAGTTGTACATGATGCCTAATCTCATCAAAACATTTTGTGCAAATCGGTACATAATTGACCGTTGCTCCCACAAATATAACTCTCTTAAAAATGTTGATATCCAAATCATATTCAACATATTACGCCGTTGAAGCCGGTTTTTTTTTAGAAAATTAAATTTTTCGAACAACCCGACAACTGGTTTTCTAAAACCGTCGAGTTTTTTTTTTAATTACTCTAGTGATTAACGAAATTTGTAAATCGTGGTGAACAGCTGTCTAATATCATTTTTTCATTTATAATTGTTAAATCTTACTCTTTCCAATATACTAAAAAATTTTAATGTTTTTCAAATACATCAATCTTTGTTTTCTTATGTTTTTAAAAACAAAGTTTGGGTTAAGAAACTGTTTATTAGACTGTATATTAATAGCATTGTCAAGTAACAAGGAAACAGAAATTTAAACCACATGTTTTTATTTAATTTTTCTAAAAAATAGAATATTTCAAAATTAAAACTTAATTGAACATACATACATATGTACATATGTACATAGTATATACACTGTCGATCAAAATAAAGTTCGATTTTGTAACCTTCTATAATACTTTTTGATATTTTTCTTCTACATGTAACTATTATTCACTATTTATTCACAGTCCCGTTATTTGCTTGATTATCTAAATTATTTACAAAACCATTGCAATTTCATAAAATCGCTCATTTATATTTTTAATGTAAGTATCGCTGGCTTAACATGTAAAGGCTCTAAGTGCATATTTTACAATATTACAGGAGAGACAAAAAACAAACAAACTTTTTTTGAATAAACATTTTTGAAATCTGTAAATGCAGTTTGTTTTTTAATTTTTTTTTTGTTTTTTATTTGCGTAAAAGCAAAATGAAAAAATAAGTATTTGCCGAGATAAAAGCTTTTTTGGACTTAGCGCCTTTTCTGTTGCTTAGTTTGTATGTTTTCATGGACCTAGATCTTTTTCTTAAAACTTGTCTCTACTTATATTTCTTACTTACAACAATGAAAGTGTACCTACTTTTGTTGCTTTTTTATTGTTTTTATTTAAAAAGCTAATAATATGTAAAAAGTTAAAGTTTGTTTTGATTATTGTAAAAAAAGAAACAGAATTTATTCAAAAATATGAATAACATTATTATTGTAATTTCAATTTCGATATTTGTATATACTTGTACATAATGAAAACAAAAATTATTCAGTCTTATTTCATTGCTGTTATAAACAAGTAATATTAATTTAAATTTTTAAAGGATTTAAAAGTAAGATAACTGGCGACGACTATTTTTATTCGTATGGCAAATCGTCGTAAAATTTATGGTGTTTTGTAGGCAAAGTGGATTTTAGAGTCTTCGAATTTTCTAGTCTTTATTTTTCTTCTTACTTGAAAAATTTGGTGTAAATCCGACCACTCTAGTGCGACTACATTTTTATTTATTTTTTGGTGGAGATTTTTCCATTCATCAGGAAATCTAAGTTTGAAATCAAAATCACCATTTGGTGTGTATTGCATTCCTCGAATGTACGTCACTTTGGAATCGACTTTTCCACGGCCAGGGCGAATATTTTTACAAAATTGTACATTGCTAAATTTTTTAAAAAATGATTGATCCAAATAAGTAACATTATGACGATTAATGTCATGACTGTCAATGGTGTTGATACTCAAAACAACGAGAAATAATAGTATGTCAATTGGTTGGACTCTCAGACTATTCCGCGCGAAACAGTTGTCAGTATGTCAACATTGGAAGAAGTGAGATATTACACAAAGATGTGATAAATTGGACTTAGCGCCTTTGCTCATCACTATAAAACAGCAACAATAAATGAGATAACTGTATTTTTTTGTAATCGATGTATTTTTACTATTATTGAACGGACTTAGAGCCTTTACATGTTAAGCCAGCGATATGTATATTGAAGTGCGCCAGAAATCTACGCGACATAATAAAGTGCGGTTTTCTGTTAACCTTAAAATAAGAGTTGTATTCTTATTTTTTTTTTAAATTTGTGGACAGTTTATAAAAAAAATTATAAATTATAGTGAAGTACTAATTTATTTAATTTAATATTACCCAGCTAGACCCAGACCTTTTCGAAATGAGGAGTTTAACCGAAAAGCAAAAAGATTTGTTGGTACTACATCGTGAATATGGGATAAAACAGAAAGCTTTGATTTCTAAATATAAGAAATTGGAATCTGCATAAAATAAGTAAGTCAAACAAAAGCCTAAAGAACTTATGTGACAGAAAACGTAAGAATACGAAGATAGACGATGATCATATTGCAATTCTAGCAAAAAGAAATTATTTTACTACAGCCAGAGATATAAAATTATTAATTAAATATTTCGACTCGAACTGTCCAAAGAAGACTTAAGGAAAGCGGTCTAAAAAGTACGTTCGCTAAGAACGAGCTGCAAATATAAAAAAAGCGGTTAGACTTTGCAAATTAGTACATAAATATTACATAAAATAATAACTGAGTTTAAAATAAAACTATAATTTATAATTATTAGAAAATAATAAATACATGTTTTAATCAAAAAACAGAAAATATTTGAAACCGCGCTTTATTTTATCCGACAGTGTATATATATGTATGTATATACATATGTATGTATGTAGTACATTTAAGACAAATTACACGAACATTTTTAGGTTTTTAAAAGTTACATATTTTTAAATATGTATGGTATGTAGGTAGGTACTAAAGAAGAAAATTTATCAATCTTTGTTTAAAAATGTTTTATTTATTTACGTATAAAACATAGAAATAACCAAACAAACATAGTGACCTACATTTGTCGCTGGTTGTTGTTATTTAACCGGTTTTTTATACCCTACACCACCATAGTGGGGAGGGTATATTGGATTTGTGCTGATGTTTATAATGCCCAGAAATATTGGTCCAACACTCACCTTAAAGTATACCGATCGACAGGTCGCAATTTTGAAGATATTTCGATAAAATATGGTACATAATACTTTTTCGGCCCAAGGACGGATGGGATTGAAACTGGTGGAAATCGGTCCATTATTTCACCTGGCCCCCATATAAATGTCCTCCCGCAATTGGGGTTTACCGATCATGAATCTTTGAATTATGCAAGTATGCAAACAAATTTCACCACAAATGAGTGATAAATGAAGCTAAATCACGTCTACAAATTTTGTCAAGATCGCTACATAATTAGTCGTAGCCTCCATATAAGGCCCACTTCCGAAAATCACTTTAAAGAGCATAACTCTTCTAAAACTGTTGGTATCCAAATAATATTGAATATAAATATGTTTCGTATACATACATATAATATGGTAGAATTATATGATGATCGGTCTATAATTAGTCGTAGCCTTCATATAAGGCCCACTTCCGAAAATCACTTTAATGACTATAAATTTCTTAAAAATGTTGGTATCCTAATAAAATTCAACACAAATAAGTTTCATATATGTATACAGAAATGATGACACCTAATTTTATAATGGTCGGTCCATAATTAGTCGAAACTCCCATATAAGACCATCTCCGTAATACACTTTAACCTCCATAAATCTTTTAAAACTATGTATTTATATCGAGATAAAGTTTAACACATATAATATTTATATTCATAGAAATCATGGCACTAAATTTTTGGATGATCGGTCTATAATAGGTAATATCTCCCATATATCGCTCGTTTTTGAAAATCTGTTTTATTGATATACTGGGTGTGGGTATTATATGGTCGGGCTTGACCGACTATACTTTCTTACTTGTTTTTTTTTTGTTATGATAGTTGTTGGTATTTTATTATTATTGGACATATTAACGAAATTTATTTTTTTATTTTTTAAATATTAGGAATATTTATGTATTTATAATTACTTTTGTAAACATGTTGCACAATATTTTGCAAGGTACATATGTATTCAAATGATAAATTTGTTTTTATTAAAAGGAAGAACAACAACAAACAACATCTCGTTGTTTGTGTTATAGGTACTCTCTGAGAATAATAACAAAATCAGAAATATTCACAAGAGTGTAGTTAGCTTTATCGTCACATTCATATGCATTTATAAACTGCATCATTGAATTCGTAGTAGAAACATTGTACGATTGTGTTGGTTAGAAAGAAACAATATAAGATTTTTTAATTTTTGTTATTTTATTTTAACACATACCTACAATATTTATGTTTTTTTCCTCTTTACACTACGCTGCTAGAGGTACAAAGTCTAATTTTTAATTAAAATCAATTTTTGCTAATAAAATGTGTGTTTCGCTACAGATATTTTTTTTTGCAATAATCAGTTCTTTTTACTTATTAAACTAAAATTGTTGTTATAATGTTGACGTAGGGATCTATATTTTTTTGTTAATAAAAATATAGGTCAAGTATTATTTTGTTTGATTAAAATCATTGTATTTTTCATAGCTTTAATTTAAATTATAAAAAAACTAACCTTAATTATAATAAATGATTTATTGAGTTTTTTAATTACAAAGTTCTTTAAGTTTTTGTTACTTTTGTTAGCACTATTATGTAGGAGTACCTATGTAGGTTGTTTTACGTTTATTTGTTTTTATTTTTTGCTTTTAAAATTTTTACGACGAAATTTTATTTTTCTCTATATTTTTTATAACAACTTGCTTGCGCTAAAATGCTTGCTGATCGATAGCAAGTCAACGACTAACTGACTTGTATGTCTATGGTGGAAGTCTAATTAAGCCCCCCATAATATTCGTTTGCTTTAACTGTATTATTTGTACTCATTCATTCGTATTTTTGTACAATATACATAAGAATATGTACATACATACATATACATACATGTACATAAGTATGTATGTATATTTATTAGTTGTTTGTCAGCCAGCCACACTAGACATATTTATTTATTAGTATTTTTTTTTTAATTTTTTAATTTTTTAGCTGCGTACATTTGTGCTAGTGGCATAATATAAAAAAAAAATAACAAACTAATCTTGAGAGTGATAATTTTTAAAGGCAAAACTGCAAAGAGCAAAGTTATGAAACGAGCAGCAAGTGTTTGACGGTCGGTCACATATGTATGCACATAACTACAGACAGACCTCTTGGAAAGCCATAAACCACCAACAAATTTTGTTATTCTGGTAATTGGGCTTGTTCACACATTTCATATCACAGCCACGTGTGAATCGTTAAAGAAATTAAATAATTTCTCAGTGTTTATAATAAAAATATAAATATCGAAATGTGGCAATTTTAAAACCAATTGTCTTACAATGATATCTGAAGCAGTTTTCAAAGTGAACTTTGTTTTTCAAACCAAAAAAAAACAAAGAATTTATATGAAATTTCTTAAATTTTTTATTGTATTGGAGGTTTGACAATTACAATTGAAAACTGACAATGTCTAATAAGGCCACGCTTAGAACGCTTGTTCTAAGTCCCAATTTACATGAAGCAATTTTTATTCTAAAGACTAATACAATTTATTTCTTTAAATTTCTTCGGTGTTCACACAGCATAATTTTATTGCTTAAATCGCTCGTATTTTTATTTGAGAGTCTACACACATTTGTTTTTGTATCTTTCCCTTTTATCTGATGTCTAAAAGGTAATCAGCTTAGCTTAAAGAATTGCTTCGTTTAAATTGGGACTAAAGAGTGGACAAATTGGGACTAGGAGAGGATTTTATTAAAAAAAAACACATACAATTTAGAGAAATGTCTTTATTTGACTTGATAGACCGATCTATATAATTCAATGTTTAAATATGATTTCATGTCATTGTTGACAGCGGCTACGTCTTAAATGCTCATACGCTGGGTCTCTAACATATCGGCCGGTATCTCACGAATAAATTTTTCAATATTAGCTTCTAGTGCGTCAACCGTTGCGGGCTTCTCCCTACAGATATGAGCCTTAAATAGTCTAAAGGCGTTAATTCGCATGGTAAAAAAGTGCACGATGAACTGAATTTTGATAATAAAAAAATTCAATAATCTGCAAGCGTTGTTCGTTTGTAAGTCGATTAATGGTTAAATTATAGACCAAACTCAACATGTTTAAAAATAACATGTTACACTAAAAGAGCTGAGCTGCCAAAAACAAACTTGCAAAAAAGAAAGTTCAAAGTTCACACATAAAATGACCACTTAAATTTTTTTAATCACTTCAAGGATTTTGAGTTTTAAGACTGTAATTTCCAACCAATTTATTCTGCTCTATATATACTTTATCTTTAACATAGCTGTATAAAAAATAATGCAGTGGTGTTAAATAGCATGAGCTATTAGGCGATTCTAAGGATAATTAAACAGATGCTTATATTTGCCTATTACGCCGACTTGGTGTTTTCGTTATAAAACTATTGCGACTTGTATCTTCAGTTTCGTAACATGTATTAAGATGTAGAAAACGTGTCTTCTTTTATATAAATATCCGAAGTCATAGTTGAAGAGCTGTCAAGAGGGGTGCTCTTCAGACAGCAACAGCAAAATATATTAGTTAATAATAGTGCTTTTTAATAATGCAACATACAATTATAAACAATCTTTTTAAAAATATAATGAACCCTTAAAATGTTCGTAATGTTCGTATAATACATTAATTGCAGATTTTTTAGATTTTACACTCTTTATATTTAATTACTTGTGTAATAAATGAAGTGGAGGTTATACTTAAACATTCGTTTGTGTTTTAACACGAGAGAATTGTGATATTTGTGCCTCTACCATATTCATACTTGTATGACTTGGTCAACAACATCTTGACCGAACTGGTTGTACAATAATGAATGTGACAAAAATAAACTGCAACTGGAAAACCTGTTGATAAATATTGTTGTTTACACACCCATCGTATTGTCCTCTAGTAACACAAAAAACAACAAAGTTTTATCTGTAGAAAAACTAAATAGGGGTAATCACAGTTAATCTAATGGGGGTCGTTAATGTCTGTCTGTCTGTTTGGTTTTGTAAATGGTCCAAATATGTATAAATAAAGGGTAATTTTTCAGCATGTTTCTTTTTTTGGCAGCTTAGTTATTTTCGTGTAACATATTACTGTTAAACATGTCCAGTTTGGTCTATAATTTAACCATTAATCGACTTACAAACGAGCAACGCTTGTAGATTATTGACTTTTATTATCAAAATTCATGATCGGTTAACCCTTATGTGACTGACAAGGTACACTGGTATCATTTAGGTTTTGAAATTAATCGTACTTGAAACTTCTTGAGAGCTCTCAACTTTTAATCTTTTACTGTATTTAAACGTTAGTAACATTTCAAATTTTGTTGCAAAATGGACTGTTTTTCATAAGATTTGTATAAAGAAGGTACCCGGGTACCTTATCGTACAAAACATGGAGTTTTTTTTGTCAATCAGGGTCTGGAAAGTGTTGTTGAATTGATACGCAAACAAACAAAATTGTCACATTTGGTGTAAAGAGCAGGCAGAAGCATTACAAGAACTGCCAATAAAAATAATATGTCCGGCCGTCCGAGGTTTAAAAATATAGAAAACAAAAAGTTGTTGTTAATAACTAATAACTAAAAATGAACAAAATGGATTGAACAGGTAAAAAGTTTTCGATCAAAATATGTACATATGCACGAGTATATACACATATGAAAAACTTTGAGCGCAATTACGACTACTATACTCGTACATATGTATGTATGTATGTGTTTTGTTCCCTATAACATTTAAATCCAGAAATCTAGCAAGTTGAAATTTAAAACTGAATCGGATGAACCAGATAAATGTTTCTATACAAAATGTACAAATATCGGTAGCCGTAAAATATTGGTGCTGGCTATGTATTCTTTTATATGTGTTTTCCTCTGAATTAGTATTGTAGTTAGATTCTTAAATTAGACATTTCCTAATTAAAATTATTATACATTGGCTATAGACTACATACTATAAAATTGTACCCTCCACATTAAGGAAATTACTAGAGTCTGTGACTATCCCTATTGTTGTTAAAAATAGTATTTCAGAACTTTGAACTTTTGTATTTTTTTTTTGCTTTTTTTTTGCTTTTGGTAAGTTTGTTTGTTTAGATAATAAAAAAAAAAACACTTAAATAACTATGTATGTATGTATTTTTCATACAAATAAAACAAATTAGTTCGGCTGTGCCGAATCTTTAATATCCTAAATGTAATGAGAATTACAAAAATTCCACTGTTGTTAGGATTAAAATATCATTATTCAGTGTTTCTTATTCAGTTGTAGCTCAAATTTTATTAGTATTTTTTATAATAATAATAATTTATTTCAAATGTTTATTAAATTTTATCCAATTTTAACCATTAATAATTGCTTTAATTACCAATTCTTATCATTATGTACAGAGTTTGTATAGGGTGTTTTTTTTAGATTTATAGAACCTTAAGTTGGCAACACTTTTTATCTGGCGACCATTTTGTCAGCTGGCAAGTGATTTATGTTTAGTTTGATTGACCACTTGGAGGGCAACATTCACCGTGTTATTACTAATATAGGGCCACAAATGTTGGAAAAAGTCATCGAAAATTGTACCACCAGATTAGACTACGTCCTAGACAGCGGTGGCGGTCATATGCCAGAAGTCATATTTAAATTATAATGCTAGAAGATTATCTTTCGAATAAAGTAAATTTCATTTAATTTAAAAAAATCATCTTTGTTTTATTTACTTCAAAGTTCTATAAATTTAAAAAACACACTTTATACTTATCATACAATTCTTTTATTTAATGTAAGAATTAAAAAACTAAAAATATAAATTGATATCTTCAAAAATCTTGTATACAGTAACGTGATTTCTATGTATTTAAGGCTTATTTAGGTTGAATTTTATCTCAATAACGTAGTTTACAAGAGTTTAAAGATTGTTATAATGATAACCGGAAGTTTTTTATTTGGGAGCTATTGACAAATATTGACTGACAACTACAAAATCCAGTAGTAAGTTAAATTACTAATCGGTATAAAATTCTGTTTTTTTACGATATTTATTACACATTTTTGTGGGTTTACTTGTTTTCGGGATTAGTCCGTATATGGGAGCTATGAGCTATTATGGACTGATCTTCATAAAATTCAGATCAGATTTTATTTTATTTCTATGAGGATATATCATATCGAATTTTAACAAAATGCTCGTATATTTAAGAGAAATACATATACATAAGTATTTCAATAGTTTTCGGTGGCGGACCTTATATGAAGGATATGGTCAAATATGGAACTGCATTCACAAAATCCATGATCTGTGAAAATTTTGGTATCGGTACCGATATTTATACCAGAATTATACGTTTTTAAGGGGTTTTCGAAAGTGGACTTTGTATAGGGACTATGGTAAAATATGGACTGAATCGAACCAAGTATCGTTATGTGATTTATTTTTATATAAAGCTTATTTTTGCTGAATTTTGTATTGATATTGTTGTTTTAAAGGCACTATTTTAGCATATTTCGGGAAGAAATTTATATGGGGGCTATGATAAATCATAGACCGATTCTTACTATTTTCATCATGGTTTGTGCTTTTATCAGAAAAATACCTTGTGTAGACTTGCATGGTTCTATATACAAAATATTTAAACAGATTAGTAAAAATATGTGAAAAATATCATTTTTAGAAGGTTATCTCAGATTTTGATTCAGAACTCTGGTTCTACTGGACCGATTTTACCAAACTGCTTAGAAGAATTATAAATGTTCTTTTGTAAAATTTGTGAATTTTGGTTACGTTTTTTGGGAGTGAGAGTCTTTTACACAGACAGACCGACGTATTCAATTTAATAAGGAACAATAATATACATAAAAAAGATCAAATTTTTATAAAGATTGCCTCACATTTTGGTCCATAATTCTGGTTCTACCATACTGATTTTGCTAATTTTTAATACCAAACTACTTAGAATTGTAAATAGTTTTTTGTAAACTTTGCTAACTTTGGTTATATATTTTGGACGTGAGAGTGTTTTACACAGACAGTCAGACAGACGGACATAGCTCATACTACTTAGAATACTCAAGGATCAATAATATACATATATATGTACTTTGTTTGGTTTTAAATGAATATTTCTCAATGTTACATACGGAATGACAAACTAATATATACCATCAGTCATTACTTGTGGTGGAGGAGGGTATAATTATTTAGACTGGGTGACCCGATAGGCTAGGCGATAGTGTGCCGGATTATCAGTCAGAGGGTTGCGGGTTCGATTCCCGCCAAAGACTCTGGGTGTTTTAGGCAGATAAGCCAAAAAGCTTCGCAGTTTGTGTTTGTTAATTATATTTAAAAAAAGACTGTATATGAACTAAATCAAAAATACCAACAACTTATGTGTTTAACTATATTATAGATACTGCCATATCAAATTCTAAAAAGTTCTAAGATTGTTTAAACTAACATGATCCATTAAAGTTAACTCTATCAATCTAGAGCAGTGTAAGGTATAAACAAAATTTGTCAAATTTCTAAATGCTTAGTAACGTTGTATTATTAGTAGTACACAATCTACAATTTGTTACTCGTTTTATAATTATAAAATGCGTTCAGCTTACATTCATGTTGTATGCATCTAAACAGCCGATAGTGTTTTGTCATGTGTGCTGATCACTTCTCTAGAGTTCGCACATTTATTTATTCAGATCTGAGGAGCCATTTCTGTTAAGAGTGAGGCTACCGTAATATCTCTTATAAAAGCCTGTCGTAATTATGGACGGACAAGAAGTTAACACAGTTTTATTTTATGAAATCCTAAATTTGTTAAATATTATTAAACTGAGATTTATTTTCATTAACTCTGTCACCCTGTATATTGTAATTGCGCGTTAAATTACAATTTTTAAAGAAATACTCAATAATTTGTAAATAAACATAGTCCTACAAGTCTTACATTCTGTCAAACACTACTTTTAAGAACAATAAATATTAATTTTGGTGAAAAAATAAAATTATAATATTTATATTCAAATGAAAACTTTAAGAATGTACAAATAACTCTTAAGCGAGACTGGCAATTTAGCCAATTGACAACTTCTCGATACGTTAGAAGACGCTATTCTGGAAATTAATAGAAGCCAATTAAAAAAATTTCAAGAAGTGAACATAGAATTAGATTTGTTTTACTACGTATAAACTTTATTAACACATGTATTAATACATAGATACTCGTATATTGATTATATATGTATGTACATTTGACCGGGCATAAATACAAAAATATTATCAGCCAGACAACGCAAAAAACTTTGTTTTTATTTTTGCACTCCTGTTGAAAAATATGTATATATGTAAATATATACTTGTATGTACATATACTCGTACATACATATACATACTTACATATATTTTATTTGTCGTCATTTTTGCAAAAACAAATGAAAACAAGTAAGTTAAAATGTATATTGAGCCAGGCCGAATATTAGATGCCCTTCATCTTGACATACTTTAAAGGAAAGAAAAATTTTGGTCACCTCTTCAACTATAACTTCGAATATTTATGTATATAAAATAATGGTGCAGAAACGTTAAATGAAACGTTATTAGATGTCATACAGTGGGAGAATTTGGAAAAAAAATGTAAATAAATTTGTAATTTACAATCGGTAAGTCATATTGCAATAAAATTTCACATGCCTACAGAGAAAGTGTTTAGGCTTTGAGTTTGAAGAGAAATTGAAAACGATCCCAATTCTTTGTTTGTGATCCGATCCGTTGCAGATCCAAATATTTCCCGATTTTCACTAAATATTATTTGTGTATTAATAACACTTTTATAAACCTACAGAGTCACAAGTTATACATTCGAGTATGAATCATTTAAAGTTAAAATTTAAATTTTAAAAATTATATTTTTGGCATAAATACCCTTTTATGCCTATAACATTATTTAAGAAATTTCCAAGAAGGCTTTTAACGTATTTATATTTTTCGGAAAGCTAACTTTAAAGGAAATACAATTTTATATGAAAAAATTTTTTAAAACTTTGTTACCGAGAGAACCAGTCATTCAAAATATGTATAGCTATTTTTTTTTTAGCTTAAATTCAATTTAAAAGCAAATGTTCTCAAATCGCTCACTCGTAACCAACAAATAATAAACAATTTAATATGGCCCAATATCTTATAAAATATACGAAACCCGTTAACCCCGCCCCTAGTATAGACAATATAGTCATAAAGCTAAAAAATCAATTTTTGGGACTTTTTAAAACTTTTTTGGGAATAACTTTGGGGCAACTTATACAAAATTTTAAATTTTGTTTTCATTTTAGGAATTTGCACAAAAATGTCTGTATTAATACAAAACTTAATACATGGTGTAACTATACAAGGTAAGTGCAGTAGCACAGCTGACTGTCTTTGTTTACAATTTACTTATGTCAAAAGTAATACTTCTTCATAAGTTTTGGACAGTAGTACATAATTTTACACAACCATAATGCCTGTTGTTTCTGTATTGTGTTGTATTTGTTGCCGATTAATTAAAAAATATTTGTAAATTAAATTAAATTAAATTTTATTTCAGTTTAAAAATTTTTGTTTCCGCAAATAAAAAAAATCAAAATTAAACATTTTCCTTTGTTTTCAAAAACAAATGTACACGATTTCCTATCCTTTGATATATAATATGTCTATATTGTTTTTTTTTCAGGTATCTCGAAATACCTTTAAATGGATGAGGATGATAACTTCTTTTCTGATGTATGTATTTATTGTCATTCCGTTTATAACATATCGTAATATTGGTGGTAGAACCAAAAATTATTATATATTCTGGATCCTTTTAAGATTCTAAGTTTAATGATTCGAAAAAAGACCTAGAAATTCAGCGAAAATTAATTTCTTGCTAAGAAAAATTTCCAAATGATTTTTTCTTTGCATTGGTCCATATTTGAACATAGCTTCCATATAAAGCCCACTTCCGAAAATTACTTAAATGTGCATAAAACATCACTATCAAGTTTAAATTCACCACAAATAATTCATATATGTGTTTAAATACTCGTACCGGATTCCGAAACATTTTTTTTACATATTTTTTAAAATCCCGGGATTTTAAAATCCAGTCCCGTTTGGCATCCCTATTAACAACTCATAGTAAATTAGCGTAAACCAATTTGTTTGTTTTTTTTCAATACTGGAACTCTTCAATATATGTATATATGTATGTTATATTGAAACAAGACTAGAGACCGTTTGATAAATTAATCCTTCGAAAAGTTAAGAATAATTATAGGCTAGCAAATGAATATTGTAGTAATTACAAACGTAATGACTAACTTATATAATAATCATTTTTTATACACTTGACTCATGGCGAAGTCCCACACACAATTAGTCCTTATCGTACTGATAGTAAGAATTATGTATACGAGGTCTGATCAAAAAATAACCGTTATTTTAAATTTTCTTCAAAAAGTATTTATTTATTCATCAATAACTATCTTGTCTCCTTCAAAGTAATCCCCCTCAGATATAATACACTTACGCCAGCGTTTTTTCCAATCCTCGAAACACTCCAGCTCCAGTTTCGATTTTTCTTTTATCTCCTCAATCGTAGCAAAACGCCTTCCTCATCGGTGTCTTCAGTTTTGGAAAGAGGAAAAAGTCAGCGGGGGCAAGTCGGGTGAATACGGTGGTTGAGGCATGATAACGGTTTTATGTGAGCTGGTTTTTCCACAATTCTGTGCGTTTCTGACGAATTGCTTCGGGCAAACGGCGCATAACTTCAAGGTAGCATTCCTTATTGACCGTACGAACTTGTGGCAAGAATTCATGATGCACCACGCCATTCGTCACCAGTTATGACCTTTTTGAGGAAATCTGGGTCGTCGTTGACGATGTTCAACAGCTCCTGAGCGATGTCCATCCGACGTTGTTTTTGCTAAAAATTTAGCAATTTTGGAACAATCTTCGCTGCCGCACGTTTCATGCCTAAAACATCCGTAGAAATTGCTTGGCATGAGCCGAACGATATGCCAACATCATTAGAAACCTCTCTGATAGTAATTCGAATTATTGAAAATCATTTTTTTCACTGCTTCAATGTTTTCATCGGTTGTTGACGTGATTTGGCGACCAGGACGAGCATCGTCGTTGACATCTCGGCCTTCCTTAAACCGGTTATACCACAATTGAACTTTTGTTCTGCTCATAGTAGACTCGCCAAACGCCACATTTAACATTTCAAATGTCTTTGCGCATTTAATTTGATTTTTTTACACAAAACTTAATACAGTTTCTTTGATCCATTTTTTCGAATAGTAAAAAATCTAAGAGCAGACATGTGTACCAACATAACAAAAAAAAATTGCGAAAATCGAACATACGTAACTCACGAAATTTGAAAATAACTGTTGTTTTTTGATCAGACTTCGTATAGCAAAGAATTAACCAGCACACAGGCCTATTTTTAATCAATACACATTATTTTTTTTGCGCGCCAATTATATGCGTCTAACAATTTCACTTCCTCAGTTATCGCGTTTAATTGGCTTTTATTTTAACTGAATAATAAATAAATAGTATTTATACTCGTAGTAGAAAAAGGCGGAAAATAAACGGAAACATTTTATAATCTTTGACTTTGCATTTATTTTTAAACTCTTATACGAGTACATGCATTTATTTATATTAACGGCCCCCTACAAAGTCATTCAGTAAAATAATAATCGTAGGTGATTCAACTTTGCAATGTATAATAAAATTTTGCGAAATTTTTTTTTTAAAGGTACAATCACACATGGAAAATATTTGACAAAAAAGACGTAACAACTAAAGAAAATGTATATTAATTTTTGAGTTTATATGGAAAACTTATTTGCTATGTCGGACCGTACCTTAAGTCTTTCTGTTGAATATTATTGTTAACATAGTGGAACGAATTTATACAATCATGGCAATTTTTATTAAGCTAGATTTCGCTTAAAAGCTTTATTTTTTTTGTAGTTAATTGAGAGGCAAGTTCGGTGAAGATTTTATTTCACGTTTGGGGCCGGCCAATTAGTAGCCTGGATCGTGCGATTTAACGCCTTTATACTATTTTTTGTGTGGCTATGTTAATGCTTATCCTGTATCGGTTGACGCACTGAAAGCTAATATTGAAGAATTTATTCGTAAGATACCGGCCGGTGATATTAAGTATATCAAAATTGAACCCAGCGTATGAACCATTTGAGAAGTAGTATTTATATATGTACATAGATCGTTCTATCGACACAAATAAAGATTTCATACATTTCTCAAAATGTTATTTGTTTTTTTTTAATCAAATCTGAAAGCTTTTAAAAAATCACTCTTTATTTATATTGTGTCCAAAAATAAACAAAATAGTTTGAACTTTTAAATCCTTGGGTGAACATATTTGGAATACGTTGGTCTTGATCCTAACTCTAGCAATAAGTCAGATATTTAATAGAAGTAGATAACATAAAATTAATTTAAATACACCACAATCGGTAATGGCTATTATGTTATTGATGTATATACATAGTATTCGTTACAGCCGTATAAAATACTCTTAATTATTTTAGGCTTTATTTTATCCAGCTTTTAATTGAATATGTTTTTCTGTTTGTGTTAGAATTACTTTACAATTAAACAACCCAATAATATTCATTTGTACAATGTACATATATATGTATGTATGTACATATATTTCAGACTTTCGCACAAAATTAAAGTTAAAACAACTAAAAATAGTGTAGCATATGTATGTATGTATGTACATATATTTCAGACTTTCGCACAAAATTAAAGTTAAAACAACTAAAAATAGTGTAGTATAGAAGACGAAAAAAGAAAAAAAAAATTGAAACAAATTCCAGGCTCATTGTTAAACATTCCAACTAAAAAGTCCAAAGTCCAACTTTATTGAAAAATAACATAAAATAAAAAAAAATAATACAACTAAATAAAAGACAATCATTTTAAATCAAGAGGTTTGTAAACAAGTTGAAAATAATAAAAAAATGTATCTTGTAGTTGTGAGATACAATCATCAATAAATTAAAAAAAAGCGTTTTCAAAATTCAAATGAGAGACAGAGCGCAAATATACTCGTATATACAAGTTTTATGGTGTAGGAGAGTGAGATTTCAAGTTGATATGCATAAGTATATAAAGAGGTATGTATGTATGTATATACAGGTTTTTAAGGGGTAAATCACAATTCCCTATAAATTGCATTCATTGCATTTAAATGTTTTCCATTTGTCCTTGTAAACAATTTGCTTAAATTCTCGATTTTGTTTTTAAGATCTTCTCTCGTTTAACTCGCAGTAGCACAGTGGGGGTATTTCGTATAAAAGTGGAAATAAATTTGTAATGTTTAAACGGTTAGTTAGATTTTAATACATACATATTTTAATTTTATTTGGAGCTTATAGAATATCGGTGTTGGGGGTAACAAGTCCCCACAAGCGAACCAATAACGGTATATGTAAAATTTAAAACTACATATCTTTATTTCAGTTTTTGATCCTATATGAAAGATTGTACTTATATATGATGTATGTATATGAAATCTAATAGTTAAGGCCTACAAAAAACCTAGTTGGATCTATAGATTACTCATATATTTAGTTCGTTTTTAAAATTCTGCGTTTTACAAATAGCGGAACCAAGCTCTTTCTGTTTTTTTTTTTTTTTTTTGTAATTTTCTCTACCGTGATTAACAACAAATTTATAATTTAAGAAATAAGAATTGTTTTAAAATTCGTACAGAGTCAAAGTTTACAGACGGGCCTCGATTATCCGTGATGGTTGAGACCAGAAGCATTATGAATAATAGATTTTCACGGTTAATTGAATAACAATTTTAATTACATATACAATTTTTTTAATATTTAACAAATGAACATTGGTACATACATATTTACATTAAAAAAATTAAGGGCCCGATTATCGTTCACAACACTAAAATGTTGTGTTTTCTCGACTACAACACAACATTCACTTTTCATACGATTAAGTCGATAAGTGTTGTGAATTGTAATCGCAGTTTACAACATACAACTTCAAAATACTTAGTGTTGTGAACGGTAACAGGGGCCTAATTCTTCTAAAAACTTCGTATTTTTGAGCTAGTATTTTAGCACTCACAATATTTTTTGAATGCTCATTAATTATTTTAACTTTGTCTTCAATATTTAAAACATTTCTTTGTCTTTTCAACATTGGTAACGATGCCATACTAAATATATTTAGATCTAAATTTCAAAATTAAAGTAATCACTTGTAAATGCTTCTGACTCATCGTATGCAAACATGGAAATTCCCCGTTTTCATATTTATTATTATATTATATGTATAAACTAGCTGAACCCGGTGTGCTTCGCTACCCCATTTGAGGTAAAGCTGTTAATAAACGTAGTAAAAAAGTAGGTGCGAAGTGTGCATGGTCAAAAATATTATCATGTAATAAGTATTCCTGAGTCAAAGCTGCACGGCGTGCTCTGCCCACTTTTCTTTTGGTACGTTTTTATATTAATGCGAATGCCATATATAGCAAATACTGCCGCGGTTGGTAAAAAAATGCCCAAGATATGACGATTTTAAATTTTAGGTTTATGGGCGAGGCCACGCCTCTTTGTCCACTCAAAACTTTATATAGTCAAGAATTAATTATTTCGTAAGAATATCCTATTAGAAAATTTAATGACGATCGGTCCAGTAGTTAAGACTTTATTACAATTTTTAATTTTTCTAAAAAGGGGTGGGACTACGCCCACTTTTCTCTTGGTACGTATTCCTAATTATGCCAATACCATATGTACCAAATATCACCGACGTACGTCTATAAATGCCAAAAATATGGCGATTTAAAAATTTGGGTTATATGCCACTCCCGTTTGTCCAATCAAAACTTCATATAGCCTATTATTCCTTCCAGAGTCACAGTAACATGTTGTGCAAATTTTAGGAAGATCGGTCCAAGAGTTTGGCCTCATATTAAGCACAAACATACAGACAGACAGACATTCATTTGTATTTACATACATACATACTATATATACATAAATATGAAGTCAATAAAAAAAATTCTGACAATAATAGAGGTAATCACAGTAAATCGAAGCAAACAAATTTGAAAACATTGCAAACAAAAAAAAAATATATCTACTGATATTTGCCCATCACGATTAATCGGGGTTACCGGTTAGTTTGACGTCTCCCTTTTTGAGAGAGAGAGAGAACATATTTTTTACGAACAACTCTCAGCTTTTAATTTTATATTTTGTCTGAACAAAAATGAACTAAGTTGATAATAGGTTACATTTCTATCTGTGGAGTTTGTGAATTTAACTAATCATATTTCATTTATTCATTAAAAATTTTGTAAATTGTTTTTGAAAAATATACACAGTATTTTAAAATAATTTATCATTCGTTTTTTGACACTTGTCTTGAAAATTTCTTAAAAAATGTAAAAGGAATGGAAGTACTTTTAATAACATCAAATTTGTAGTATTTAAAATGTACATATATAACTTTCGACTCTGTGATCAGTTTTAAACAGATCTTTTTGTAGTAGATTTATAAAAGTTGTTGTTTGAATTAACAACATTCCAAAACAAAAAAAATCTGAACAAATCGAAAAATATTACCAAAAAACCAGTCAAGGTTGGGTAGAAAAGTTTAATTTTTATATGCGAATAACTCGTAAACTAAAAGTGGTAATATATTGCTACCGAGTAGTAGATTTCATATTTAGGATAATCTTCGTAATCGGATAACAAACGAATGAATCGTTTTAAATTTCTCACATAATCGATGTGCTCTACTTTGGAAAACTTCTGGCAGCGCCCCTGGTCGGTTTATGAGGCGCAACTTTAAAATTTAAACTCGATAACACTATATTTCTAGCTATGTGCAATTTTATTGCAATCAAACATACTGTTCAGAAATTATTTATATATTTATTTCCCTTCTTTTCAAATTCCCCCACTAAAGATCGCCGCGGCGGTTTGACTGTTTTTTATTTTTTGATGTGTTTCAATCGAAACGTTATTTCCTTAACAGTATTTTAGCGGTAGTGAGGCTAAAAAGGTACTTAAGGTGGCAACGGTATCCATCTGCGACGTTTAGAGTGATCACCACTATACTGTTTAGAGTTTTAATATTATACTAAAGGTACGGTCACACTTGGTAAATATTTACACAGCATCAAATAAAATAAAACTAAATATTTGTTGTGTCTTGTCCTAAATAAACGAAGTTTTTTTTTTAATAATTCAAATATATTTTATTTAGTGGTCACATCTTTTTCGACAAATATTTGCCAAGTGTGGCCGTAACTTAAGAGTCTCATTAATCCGAAACCCGAGTATTTTAAATTACAAATACAAAATAAGTTAATAAGTTTATATAGAAACCTTTTAATTTATCGGAATTACTAATAATTATTAAATTACATAAAAGAGCAATAATTAAGTATTTCTGCCTAAAACAATTACAAATTATATATTATAGTAATGAATTTTATAATTGACCAGAAATATATAGAAATACTACGTTACAACTTTCTCACTCCCGTTGCCATGAAATCACTCTGAAACTAAAATTTCCAATGAGTTAACAAACGAGTTTTTATTAAAATTATGTGTAATTAAGAATGTTCAAAAGTTTTCCTTGATAGTAATCTTTAACGTTGCGAATCCCTTGATTGGCCCTATGTTTAGCCCGTCTAAATCATATTTAAAATTTTAACAAACAAAATAAAAGTGATGTTAAATCATCATGGTCATATCTTTTACCATTTACCATGTGAATCTTGAGTGACCTTTAGACAATTTCAGTTTATTTTTTATATAGTACATAATTATATGTTTGTATATATTAGATGGAATACATTTTGATTTCCTGTCATTTGTATGAGTGAATACGTGAGTGAAGATTTTGTTATTGTACTAGCAAGTATCTACTACTATGTATGCATACATATGTATGTACGTACGATTTGTTTACATTTTATTTTCTCTTGTCTACCTTTAAAGATGTTTTTTTTTTTTTTGCTTAATTTGATCTAAAGTTCAAAGTCTACGTGTCTGAATATAAGCCATGAGAAATGTGTTAAGCAAGAGAAACATGTTAAGAGAGTTCAAGTTTAGACTGAAGTGGTTTTTGTGTATGTATTGTGTACTGGTACTGGTATTTATATTGGTGGTTTTATTTTAAAATTATAAACAAACACAGACTTTAATTTTTAGAGAAGTGGGTGATAATTGAATGATGAGATGAAATTTCATAGTTGAACAAAATAAAATATGTAACATGTGCTTTTTTTATTTACTGTGGAGAAAATACAACTACTAGTTTTGTTGATATTGAGTAAACCACAGTAAATTATTTTATTTTTATTTTACAATAATTTAATTACATTTAAAGCATTCTTTACATATGCTTTGAGGCGTAACTGCTACATTATTATTGTCAAACAATTTGTCGAACACGATTGTTAAGCAATAGAAAATCAAAATAGAAAGAAAGTTTTTCAAAAAATTTGGGAAGTACGGGTGATTAGATCTAATTATATTTAGACAAATAAACGTTTTTAATATTGAAGATAAAGTTAAAATAATTAACGAGCATCCAAAAAATATTGTGAGTGAGAAGAATTATAAGAAGAATTAATTTTTGTTAATGTTAATATGTATGTACACCAATGTTCACTTGTTAAATAATAAAAATATTAAAAAACAAACTGTATAATCAAAATTGTTATTCGATTAACCGTGAAAGTCGATTATAACAATACATGTTATTAAAATAAAAGCTTAATTATATTAATTTAAATAATATTATATTAGACAATTATATTGCATTTTGAAAGAGTTATTTAAATAGAATTGAATTCACAAAAAAAAAAGCATACCTATACAAATTTTATTGATTTATTGTTAAAATCGACCAATTTTTACGCGTTAAGATTAACAAAATGTGTCATGTCATTTCAAAAGTAGTTACAATTCTTTTTATTTTTCTTTGTTTGAAAGTATAAAATTGAAGTATCGTTTAAAATAATTGCAAGTTTTATAACTTATCATTAAAAGATATTAAGTTGTGACGTTTAGTAGTGAACAATAATTTACAAATAGAAGACAAATATCACTTGAGACTCGGCAAATCACAATAGACTTACATGTGAAATAGGTTGAGTCGTTGATAGGCATCACTGTACAATAAAAACAATTATGGCCAAGTATACCAAACATAATATGCTTTTAAAAATCTGCCTGGTGCAAAACGACCAAGGCGTCTTTTTTTATTTTTTTAAGATAAGTAACACTCAGGCAATTAATATGCCCATATATAATTGCGTTACTTTCTTTGGAAAGGGGATAGATTGCAGAAGTAAAGGTGGTTTTGATCATCCTTTAGCCTTTATCTAATTATTTTACTTCTGTGGCGTTTAAATGCTATACCACCGAAGAAGGGCGCTGTGATAAATATTAGTTATGATGGATAGAAAGAAAACTAATAATTATGTATAAGAAACTGGGGGCTAATTCTCGCATTCGTATGCGAATAAATTTTCATTCGAATGTTCGAATTTCTTAACATTTGGGATTCCTCATTCGATAGCGAATAAACAACTTAAAGTGGAGTTGTACTGTATGGGGTTTTCAACGAGAATTAATATGAAAACCATTCAAATTTGTATTCAGACATGTCACATAAATCGATCGGAATGGTTTCAACTCCGTATTAGCAAATCGATTGTTTTTACATTGCGCTCTCTAGGTTCCGATCGATTTTGTTTCTTCCAAAAAAAATTTTAACGTTGTGTAACCAAAACGAAAAGCATATGATTTTTGTAATAAAGAGTATAACAAAAGCGAACAAAAAGAACGCTAACAAATTTTAAATAAATTTTTTAAAAATGTTTTAAAAGAACAAAGACATCAAAACGCAGTTGAAAAGCTACGAAAAAGAAATTTAAGGGATGCTTCTGATCCTCTGTCATATTCCAGTTTATTAAAATTAAAAATATTTTTAATTTCTGTAATTTTTTGACAAACATTTTCTTGTTGCTAACACCAACTTTGAAATTTTTAACATTTTATATAAATATCAATGAGATAATTAAAAAAAACATTAAATAATAAAATGAATTATTTATCTAATTGTCATTATAAATTAATACTATGATTTTTTTTCAGTATACAGTGCACTCGGGAAAACGTCAACTAATTAAAACCGCGGGTGTTGACGTTTAACAAATTGTTGACGTTTACGAATGTAAAATTTTTAAATAAAAAACATATCGATAATGTGCTTTTAAACGTTTTTATTGATTATAAACTAAAATCAAACATAAACAATTTCAAAAAGGAAACACAAAAGGCATTCAACCTGACTAGAACCATAGAAGACAACTAGAACCAAAAGAATACATTTTAAATAAGATAATATTTTTATATCATATGCATTTAAAAAAATCTGTTATTTTTTCTGCTGTTTTTTTCTTTCCAACACTTGGAAGAGAGCCTTCTCTCTATTTATTTCATAAAATTTTAGAGTAGGTAATGTAAAAAAAGGGTTGACGTTTTGGGATGTTGACGTAAACGAGCGTTGACGTTTTCCCGAGTGCACTGTAATATTATAAAAAATAACAATTCCACTTTAGAAATCTAAAGTGATTTTATTCCGAAAAAAAAAATCGTTTTTCGTTTTCTAAAGACTCAATTTACGAAATCAAAACCACTTTCGATCGGAATTGAGTTCTGTGACATGGCTGATTGTCTTGAAAAGAAAAAGTTTCACAATTATAAATGAAAAATTATATCGAGCAGATGTTCACCACAACCACGCATACAGATGTTGATTCTTTTATAAAAATTTTCAATCACATTGTAGCAAAATGGCGCTTCTACTTCGTTAATCACGTCAGGGATTTTGAGTTTTCGATTCAATTTACTCTTTATAAACTTTATCTTAAATCGAAAAAATGGATCAAAAATCCTCACAGTTTCTATAAAAAAATAAGAGAAAACATTATGGCTACAAACGATTATCCACCACTACTTCAAGCAGAAAGTCTTAGGTAGATAGATATTAAAAAAAAAAATAATAATAATCTTACAACTGTATTTTATTTATAGGCATAAATTCTTAATTTTTTATAAGGGACGTTTCTCATTGACACGTAGAACGTAAGAAAACGTTAAAAACCTATGTTCATAACACATACATAGTATGTACATATTTAAAAAGGTAAAAACACAACAAAATAACTTCTCAAGGGAATGATCCAAAAAAGAATTTCAAATTATCGAGTTTTTAAAAATAAACACACACAACGCACAGCTGGGTCATTGAATGTTTTGCAAAAAAAAAAAAAACAACAACAATAACAATTAATAATATTGAGAGAAAAAAGATAATAGAAAACTAAATTACAAAATAACAACAACAACTAGTCGAGATAGTTGGAAGAAGAAAAACAACAAATAACTAAAGAAGATTATAAAGGAAAATTCCACATGTTAAGCAAACATGCAGCAAAAAATAAATAGAAATGGAGGTGTGTCATATTGTACACATTATAGGTATTACATTAAAACTTAGTGTATTTTTTAAAATAGATAATCAAAGTAATATGTTCTTACCTTTTGTAATTCTAATTTCAAAAAAGACTTATTTTTAAACAACGCACTAAGAGAAATATTTTTAATTAAAATCGACGTTTCGGGGGCTCGAATTTGTTAGAATTTAGTTTTAACAATAACAACAAGTTATTAATTACTTGTATGCACCTCACACTTTCTATCTAGTTGTGTTTACTCACTTCACTATCTATTATAAACGTTTATAAAGTTCCTTTATAAATTTAATTACAACAAAAACACTTCGAAGTAGAAAAAGCAAACCAACCGTAAAATTCAAAAGCACAACCACACATCACACAAGTAAACAAACGAATGAAAAGATAATAAAAACAAAACCGAAAACTGTTTAACCGGCTTTTATGTGTGCGCACTGTGCTCTTCAATGATCATGAATTCAAGCAGCGGTGTCAACTTGGTGCGTTTCGCACCATTTTTGGTGCTTTTTTAAATTTTTGGTGCGAAAAATTTCTTAGTTGGTGCGCGGTGCGGTTTTTTATTTTCGGTGCGTTTTTAATTTTTCCGAAAGTGTGATGAAATCTTTATTTTCACTAATTTTTAATTGCCGTTTTTTAATAATTCATTATCATGAAATCTATACGATGAAAAAGGACACAATTGAATGCATTTTATATACGAATGTTTGATAATCATACATTCGTCACATGAAGGATATTGCTAAAGCTACATAGGATTAAAGTTTTTGTTTAAAAATAAAATTAACATTTTAAACATGAAATTAAAAATTTTTGTCTAATGAACTGTAGACGAACAATCAGGGTTAGAGTTCCAGTGAAGCTGGAAGTACTTAAAATAGAAAACAAAAATACATATTTAAAAAATATGTACTGAATCAGCCCTTTTTACCAATTAATTTCGAATAGCATATTGTGAGTTAAATTTTGAGTGGTTAAATGCTTATTTTATCTTTATTAACTCGTTAATTAAAATAAAGATTTTACTGTTAATCGTTGATCTATTTTTAAAAAGTTAAAAAAAAAGAAATTAATTACATATCTAGTACAAAGGTTAGTTTATTTTTTTATATTTTTCTAAAAACACAACTGTTATATTTATAATACTAAAATATTATATTTTTATGTAAAATTAATTCAATTAACATTTTATATAAAAACGAAAATCTAAACTTGGTGCGCTTTTTTTCAAATGGCGCGTTTCTTTCTCCAATTTGGTGCGTTTTACAATTTCAAAGTTGACAACGCTGAATTCAAGTATCAGGTATGGGGAACAGTGTGACCAGAAATCAGTTTAAAAATAAAATACTTTCTTGAAATAATTTTTTTGCATATAAAATTATAAAAAATAAACTTTTTATATAAATAATACAACTTTGAACTCGAAAACAAACCTAATTAAGGTTCTCTTCAGGAGTCGAACGTTAAAAATAAATAAGTTGTTAAATATTTTTTGAGTAATTTTTATACAAATTTAATTAAGGTTTTTTGACAATTTTCTCCTTACCATTAAATTTAATGTAAAATATAAGGAATACAAAAATTTGTTATTTAAGTAGAAAAGGTTTAAAAACCCAAACTCTTTATGAATCATGTTATTAATTAATTATTTAGAGCAAATGTTATATAAATAAAGAATTGAATTGAAATTAGACAAATTTAAGTCTTCTGTAATTTAAAAACATTTTAATCCACATTTAATATAAAGGATAAAATTCATGGTATTTAAAAGCGTTATGTTTATTATTTGATTATACCATACATCACCATAGTAGTATATTGGCTTTGTGCTGATGTTTGTAACGCCCAAAAATATTAGTCTAACGCCCGCCTTAAAGTATATCAATCGATTCAGAATCACTTTTTCATGTCCACGCAAAGTACATGTCGTAATTTTGAAGATATGTATTTCGATTGTTGAAATTGGTCCATTGAAATTGGTATTTCACTTAGCCTCCATACAAATGTCCTCTCGAAATAGGGCTTTATCGATCATAAATGTGTGATTTATAAACGTATCTAAATAAAATTTGCAACAAATAAGTTGTATATGAAACCTAATCACACCTACAAGTTTTGTGCAGATCGGTCAATATAAGGTCCACTTCCTCAAATCGCGTTGACGGGCATAACTCTCTTAAAATTAATAATATTCAATTAAAATAAGTTTCATATAGGTATATAGAAATCATGATACCTAATTTTATAAAGATTTGTCCATAATTAGTCATTGCTCCCATATAAAGCTCAATTCCAAAAATCTCTTCAACGACCATAAATCTCTAAATGTTGATATCCAAATACAATTAAGAATTAGAAATCATGGCAAATAATTTTATAACGATTGGTCCATAATTAGTCATAGCTCCCATGTCTCTTCAAAAATTACTTTATTCGTGTAAATTCTAGTACGTAACAACAATACTTTTATTGTTATATTATAAAGTTGAGCAAATATAGGGGGAGAACAAATTTTCTGTTTGCGAATAATTTATCCTGATCCATATGTATGTATTTTATAAGTAATGGATTTAGACCTTTTTGTTTTCAAGAACCACGCGTAACTTTTGTTGACAACTATTCATAGAAATTATCACACAGCAACAATGACATCCAGTTATATTTTAACTGCCGTATTCATACAAAATAAGGTAGGTTTGAAGTGTGCTTTTAGACAAAATTTTCTTAAAGTACATTTGAAGTCTACTTTAATTTTTTCTGAATAACCCACTTATTCAAAAACGATTATTAAATTTAACAAACGTTTAGTAAGTAAATTTTTATATGCAAATCTGTCTTAATAAACGTTTGTTAAATTTAATAATCGTTTTTGAATAAGGGGGTGTTTTATTTAAAATTAAAAATAAGGTTCACCCACCATTAAACCCTTTTATTTAGAATAATTTCATTTATATTTATTAAAATATTTATAAATATTATAAATTTACAAATTTATACGTTTTCTGCATTACTACCAACGGCCTCAGCTGTAACAGCTTCATTGTTACTACCGCTTTTTAATCCTCTTATGCTGATGTCATATACAACTTCTTCGATCTTTTTAACATCATATTTAAGAGCGTCAAAACGTTTTCTTAGACCATCATTCTTTAAGTTCAACAAACGATAGCCAGAATTTAAATCGGCCATAAAACGCGAAATATTCAAAGGACGATCATAATCACCCATTGTAACGGAATTCGTAGCAAAACGTGATAGCTCAGATGCCATCTGTATTATACCCATGAGATAATCTTCAATGTCCAAATGGAAGCCTTCGGTATGATTGGTTTTTACTGGAAATTAATTGATACAAATTATATACTTTTATCTTTACTATTGTAGGTATAATTCTAAATTGAAATTATGTATTTTTAGTATGCGACTTTTCAGAAGTATGTGCGACAATATACATATACATACAAATAATGTCTAAATACTTACAACCCAACATTTCAGCAACTGTTTCTCTAGTTACCAAAAAGCCGGCCTCTAAATATACAACCATGGCACTGAGAAATACCAAACGCTGAGTAATAAACGTCCAATGGTCTGAATAACTAAAATAAAAAAAAGATGTTGGTTAAATTTACCTCCTACAATGATTATTAATACTGACTCACCGATAATATTGTCCCACCGGTATAATTTCCGCCAATTTCTTGTAACTTTCGGCACACAGTGAAATTTGTTTGCGAGCCTCCAAGCAGGCATAATCAACTTATAGAATAGTAATTCAAAGATTTTAATATGTTTAATTTATTAATATGTAGGTATGTAGTTATAAAACAAACTTACTTTTAGTTAAATCACAGTGTATGATTTGCAATTGTATGGTGGCTTCTTTGACCAAATGTTCAATTTCGCGCACGACAATGCGTATTTGCTTAAATAAAAGTTTTTTATTTAAATAATGTCTTAGTTAAATGAATATTATTATTTAATTACCTCACGTATTTCCTGCTCATTATCAATATATTTCTGATAATTCTCAAACATGTTAAAATTAATAAAATTGCTCATTTTTCGAAATGTTTGCGTTTTATGTATATTTTTCTGGTAAATTTGCAAAAAACAGTTTTTGTCTGACTCTTGTCGGTGTTTTTTCTTGCCCGATTATTTTATTTTACTTTTTGTTTTGGTACGTATATGTTTTTAAGCAGAGATGGAAAATTCAATTTCTGATAGTTATGAAAATATTAAAAAAGTACTTTTGTACTCTATAGGTACACAAATTAAATTTTCATTTTTATTTATTTTCTTTTGAACGTCAGAAACAAATAAATATTCTAAGACAAGAATGACAGCAGCTACAGAATTGCCAAGTACAAACAAGCCTGTACTCAGCAATTCTTTCCCCTTCCAACCGACCTTTCCTCAAACACAAGACTTGCGCGAAGAAAGTGGCGCAAATAAAGTTGCCTAATCTGAAAGGGGCGTAATTTCTTTTTCAATAAAGTTATTGAGCGTTATAACTCATTTTTAAATTGGTATAGTTTTCTATATTTTAACTTTATTTTTTTCCACTTAATCTTGATATAAAATGTTTGAGTTTTCTTCCATATGTTTTTTATAATATCTAAATATCGTAATAAAATAATTTTTAGATTTTAAACCACTTCGAAAGAGCTATGAGTTTATTTATTAAAAAAATTACAATTCTATATACATTTCCATGTCTGTGCATCAAAAATGGTTGCCAAGTTAAATAAAACGTCGGCAGAATTACGGACATAACTTTGTTCATGTTCTCTGTGACGATGTTCATTTCTTAAATTTGTTTAAGAAAATTATCAATTTTATTTATTAATCTATTATTTTGTAAATCTTAATTAATAATAATAATTGCGAAAAAAAACGGAATATCTCACGGCATTTTCTATCAGTTTTATCAACATTATTCATAATTTTTTAATTCCAAAAACTTTTTTTCATAAAAAAACTTTTTGCCTCTTAAAAACCTTGTTGAAGAGGGAAAATTGAGAAACGGCAACACTGTAAGTATTACACACTGTGAAATAATCATTCCAGGTGGTGCTGAAGAGCCAGATTGTTTTTTTTAGTACTTAATGTTCGTTATGTCATATATAGTCCCCGTTTACACAGTCGAATATTTGGAAGAAAAACATTTAGCTTGGAGAAAATTACGTGTGGGGAAGAGAGAATCAATATTGTGTTCGGTACTCGTTGAACATGCTTTTCTTACAAATGTTCGACTGTGTAAACAAGGACATAGTAAACAAAAACACATGTGTCATGGTGAAATTAAAAATTGTATGTACATATTTATTTTTTCTGCAAGAATGCTTGTGAACAATAGCCAGTTATTTTGACATTACAAACATGAAAGCAAAAACAAACATACCCTTCGTTTTTCGTTGCTTTTGCATTGTTGTAATGTTGTCACTACCTTGTATAATAATTTCACCATGTTATTACACATGTAAAATATCGATAATTTTGTCTACTCGATAATAATCAAGGCTTATGAATTAAGTACTCGATACTTTAGCAGCTATTAATCAAACTATTTTAAATAAATATATGTAATTGGAAGCACTAAACAATTGATAATTACGAATTGATTTTTAAATTAAGTACCTATGTATATTGATACACAAAACAAAGTATCAATAGATGCTTTTAAATAACGAGTACTCGGAATAAGAGCCATTACGAGTACTCTAGACCGCTACTTTTATAACACTAATTTGCATATAAACAATATAAATATTCATTCCAGTTCTTCAAGAAAAGTCACACAATTTCAATTAGAAGAACAAAATAAGAGCAAACCTGAAACCGTATCTTAATACTAAAGATTAAAGTAAACAAATTTCTATATAAGTTACCAAAACTTATAAAATAAAAACATAATCATGTCTTACGGTGTAAGTTTCAATACAAGTGTAAAAAAAAAAATTGCGTAAATGTTATCTAGGTAGAGACAGCAAATGTGTTAATTAATCATCTATGTATATTCGTATTTTTTTTGGCCAACAGGGCGGTTACAATCCCTACGACCAGGGTGGCTATGGTCAAGGTTATTCTGCTCCTCCCGGTGCATATCCACCACAAAATGCACAAGTGTCTCCTGAATCCCAACAATGGTTTAATATGGTAGATCAAGATCGTTCTGGAAAAATTAATGCCGACGAATTAAAGGCAGCATTGACAAATGGTCGCGGTCAAAATTTTTCCGATACGGCATGTAAATTAATGATAAGTAAGTATTAATATTGTTGGATACACATTTTTTTTAATGAGTTTTTATATGTTGGGGGGTAAGAAATATTTTGTTAGAAGAACAAGTGGTGTTTGTGTTGACTGTGACGTCATATACAAACTGACGTGGTGATATGAGTACTTTCCCAATAAACATTTTAATTGGAATTCGATTTTATATTAACATATGTACATATATATACGAGTATATAACACATTTCCTAATAATATTTACTCGGAAATTGTAAAAGAATAACTCAAAAAAGTTATACATAAATCAAGCTCATCGAAACAGTTTATATTTTAATAGTTTTGGTGGAGTTGTGAAGCACTTTAAAGTTTAAGCATAAAGTTAAAGATAGAACTTTTAAATACTTATGTATATAGATAATAGAAAATATCTCTTTTATGTTTGTAAATGACATACATATTACTCTTTTTAGGCATGTTCGACAATGATGCCAGCGGAACTATTGATATTTATGAATTCGAAAAATTATTCCAATACATCAATCAATGGCTGCAGGTCTTTAAAACCTATGATCGTGATGGTTCCGGACACATTGATGACTCAGAATTGACACAAGGTACAATTATAAAATATATTATTGATTGAATATAAAAACAGTGTTTTTGTTTTCCAGCTCTCACTCAAATGGGTTTCCGTTTCTCACCGGAATTCGTACAGTTTTTGGTTAAAAAGAATGATCCGCAAAATCAAAAAGAAATCTCCGTTGATCAATTTATTGTGTTGTGTGTGCAGATACAGCGATTCACTGAAGCTTTTAGACAACGTGACACCCAACAGAATGGTGTTATTACAATTGGCTTTGAAGATTTCCTTACTGTAGCTTTGAGTTGTTCAGTATGAAAGTAATTAGTTTTTGTTTTATTTATTTAATATAATAGTCATTTAGTTTTATAACTAACAGCGACGTTTATTTTAAGCAAATTATTTTAAATTATTTGCTAAGCTTTAATGGTAAAATGAAAATACATATGCATACTGCATATAAAACCTAACTATATGTATGTATATGAAAATCACTTATATTGCACTTGTAATCTATAAATCTCTAAAAATGATCAATATACAGTAATACAAAGAAATTATGTTTTTAAAATATACTGTTTATAACTTCTACAATTCTCACCATTTTTTAAATGAAATATACAATTGTTTCTAGTACAAAAACACATTAATAAAATGCTGTATTTTATAAAAAATTTAATTAGTTTGTTTAATTTTTTGTACAACATCAAATTGACAGCAGCGTTTTCTCTGTATATCTTTTGCTAGACCAGTAAGTCTGGCAAGTTCTATAACAAATCAATTTTATTTTAATAAAATATAGTTTTACAACATAAATTATTTGTTATTAAAATTTTCCTAATTATTATTTCCATATCAATGTCACATAAATATAGTTTATATGTGACCAAAGGGTCTAAATCTTTGGAACAACTTCTTTCCGAACAACGTGAAAATCCCTACAGCAAGACAGTTCTAATTGGCAACTGGTTTGAAGAACGTTTTGCCAATAAAATTGATCGAAAAGCCATAACGCCCGGAATATATGATGAAAGTGGATGCTCTCAAGAGAATACACTGTATAAAAACGATTTTAAACAACCTATTCAATTGCAGCCACAAGAGCAATATGAGGAGTTTGTTAATTGGAAGCAAAAGGGTTTTAGTAACCGTTTGAACAATGAACACGCCAACATAAAGCTCTGGCATGGCGATCAATTTGCTAAGAATATCACAACATTCAAGGATATAATGTATCGCATTAAGCCCAGAGAGACTGTTAACGGGGACGAGTTGCTGCCAGCGAAGAGAAGTAGAAATTATGATGATTATATGCGTAGTTATGGAAATACAACGCAAACGGGATTTTTACTTTGGAGGGAGTGTGAAAGGAAAAGGGAGAACGAAATACCTTTAGATGTGTCACATTATAAACATAATTTTAAGTGGATCAAAATGCCACAGAGGAAATTGTACAAGGCGGAACAGAGGAAAACTAGTTTATAAATAAGAAAATTAAATAAATAAAATGAAAATAATAAAACTCTTTATTATGAAAATGAATGAACAATTGTAAAAATTGTTTCTAAACTATTTGAGTTTCTAAAAATCTAACTTCACATCCACAATGTGTTATTTTATTGAATAAATTGTAAATAATTTAGGGTATCATTTAAGAAAACGAATCGGTTAACGCTAAACAAAAGATCTACGGAAAATAATTTAATTACAAACCTATTTCTCAGTTTCTTGTGTCGCATTATAAATTACGAAATTGTTTTAAAATTACTTACTACTATAATATTCTATAATTTATATTGTTTCGTTTTTTACCTTTTAAAAACGGTGGCTGATTTCCTTTAAATAAGCCCGATTTTGTTTAATTGTTTATAGTTTAAACAAAATATAACGAATCTTTATTTATTCAAATGTATAAAATTAATTAAGAAACAATGGATTTTAATACTCTTTTACATCCCAGCAAGCCATATGAGTCCGAAAAGAGTCTTTTCTGACACCTTTTTCGGAGCGTTAACGCTCTTTATGAGCCCAAAAAACAATCATAATTGCTCCGAAAACCTTCAGAAAAGAGGGTCATTACATTCGAAAATGGTCCGTCAGAAAGAGCAGATAATGTCAGAAAAGAGTCTTTTATGAGGGGTTTTTTGGGCTCTGAAAGAGCTCTTAGATAATGTCAGTAAAGAGTCTTTTATGAGGTTTTTTTGGGCTCTGTGTAATCTTGTTTTTATTATTCTTGTGCGGTACAGCTATGTTTTTTGTTTGTTCAAAGCACAAATAACAGGACAACAACGCTTTGGTACACACATAATTAAGTGGAATTTCTGAGTCATACTGCGTGCCGACTCAGGACAGTAACAAGCAAATTTTTCTTTCGCTCCGAAAATGCTCTTTAGTTGGACTCTTTTCTGACTCCTTTTTTCGGAGCGCTCAGAAAATGCTCTTTTGTTGGACTCTTTTCTGACTCCTTTCTCGGAGCGCTCCTAGAATGTTATGCTGGGACTTTACTTTAACACACACTTACATATACTTATTATGGTGAAAGAACGCGCTGGTATTAAGCTATGTATAGACGGTTGTCAGATCATACAATGTTTTCAGATCTAGCAATGTACTGACATTGAAAAATTGTTAGCAAAAGGTAAATCGTTAATACTTTTTCTTACAACGTTGGACGACAAATTTTTTAAGTTTACACGGTTGTTAGACATTTTCTGAACATTTTTCGGACAACGTTGTAAAATCTGACAACCGTTAGCATTACACTTTAAAGTTTACTCAACGAAGACTTACAATAAACTCCACTCTGAGTAATCCTGCTTGTTCTATTTAGAGAAGTCAATCGAAAGTTCCTTTCTATGGCCGTAAGAACTTAATGTTGCCATACTGCGTATTATCAACAATGTTTGTATGTATATAGCAACTTCAATTAATGCAAATGTTGATATTGATAAACATTCCGTATGTTGATACACTAATACCCCGACTTGCGTCGTTAATTGGGACCGACCAAACGGGACGCAATGCGAAACAACGCAAATCGAATCACTTTTCTCCATATATTAGTATGGATTTTTCGTTAATTCGTTCCAGAAGAAAAACCCATGGTTTTTGCAATGTCAGCAGGTTTATCACCTGATTTAAAACGTTTTAAAATGTTTATTTTTTGTTTTAATGTAATTTGTTTTCGCTTTTGACTCATTTTGTTTAGAACAGAAATTTCTCTTACACCTTATCGCACTAATATTTCTTGTAAACTGACACCAACAATTTTATAACGAGGTAAGCAGATATCTTGTGTTTGACCAAAACAAGTAAAAAGGGAAATCCCCTTTCTATGCACAAAATGTAATAGAAAACGACGCAAAACGAAACATTAACGACGCAATTCGAAGCCACGCAACTTTTTTTTGATGACGCAAATCGAATCAACGCAAATCGGGTCGACGCAAATCGGGGTATTAGTGTACATGACATATAATTTCGTAATAATTTCGTGATTTTGAAAATATTTGTTATAGAAATGTGTATTACAGTCGGGCCTCGATTTTCCGTGATGGTCGGGACCAGAAGCATTACGGATAATCGATTTTCACGGTTAATCGAATAACAAATTTGATTATAAAGTTTTTAAATACTTTTATTATTTAACAAGTGATCATTAGTGTACATAAATATTTACATATACATATTAAAAAAAATAAATTTTTTTTAAAACTTCGTATTTTTGAGCTAGCATTTTAACACTCACAATTTTTTTTAATGCTCGTTAATTATTTTAACTTTATTTTCAATATTTAAAAAGTTTCTTTGTGTTTTTACCACTGGTAACGATGCTATACTAAATATATTTAGATCTAATCACCCTCACACCAAATTTCCAAATTACTCTTATCACTTTTAAATGCTTCTGAGTCATCGTAGGCAAACAAGGGAATTCCCCGTTTTCATGTTTATTATATTGTATGTATGAATTTGAAGTTATTAAATAAAATTCTGCCATCACGGATAATAGAGGTAATCACGGTTAATCGAAGCAAACAATTTGAAAACATTGCAAACAAAAAACCAAAGTATGATATTTTTCCCATCACGGTTAATCGGTTAACCGAATGACGGATAATCGAGGACCGACTGTATTTTTAAAGTCAATTCAAATATTTAAAAAATGTACGTGCTTTTAAGAAATGATTTTTTACTTTTATTTTAAATATTCCCACTAGTTGACTTTGGTCTACTGTACTTACGTGACCTCAACTATTACATCTTTCAGATGGGATAAAAAAGAGGGTTTGTTTTAAACTTCAGCTTTTGGTTCATAGTGTTATACAATAAAGACACCCGATTTTCAGTACCAACATTTGTAATTTTCTGCTGAAAATAGTTCTCAAAGAAAAGAAGTAAGAGTTAGTGCAATTATAGTGCAATCTATTAGTGCATACTTGAAAAAAATTTGTGTAAAATTTTGTATCGATAACGATGTTTTAACGAATAATTTCAATTTTCAGATCCTTTATATGGGATTTGTTACATGTTATGCGGACGATCGTCATAAAATATTTTACTATATTTGAGTCCTATGGTGAATTTCATCTGAATAACGACAAATTTTGGAGTTTTCTTTAAAATATTTTATTTATACTCAAAATTAGAACTTATATGGAAGCTATGGCCAATTGTGGACTGTCCTTCACATACTCTAATAGTAAAAATTTTACTTACATCTAACTGATCTGTGTAAAATTTCAGTTCGATATCGACATTTATAAGACATTTTCTGTTAGTGTTAATGTGTTTTCCGGAAATGAAAATATGGGAAATGTGGCCAATTATTAAAAAGTTCGTTACGATGATTTATATACTATACTAGCTGACCGCGCCCCCCGGCTTCGCTTGGTATTTACTAATAATTTGTATTTCATATAGAATTAAAAATTAAGACACAAAAATTTCAAGTTTCTTCAAAATTCGATTATTATTATATGCAACAACAATTGAAATAATTATTAATTAAAAAACAAAAAAAAAAAATTATTTTAAAGCTTGATGGTAAACAATGTTTTTTGTTCTTCTATTGGGGCAGAAAATGAATAGTCCTGACGGTGTACCGACTCTCTAGCACGCATCATACAATTGACCGTGTGAAAAAACATTGGGATTCTAGATTTAACCCACACACTTTTAAAGATTGTCCTTGAGATCATCATTGCGAACTGGAAATTGGACGCGTTTAAAATTAAATTGTAGATCACTTGGTGTCATAGGTATCCTTGGGATAAGCACTTCTTCACCTTTAAATTTTCCTATAATTATCTTTGCTTTAATAGTGTTTGGCATCAGCGTTTTATCGAATCTTTTGATATTATCAAAGACGACTAAATTATATCGCAGAGCAACCACATACATACATGTATCACTCATTAGGAACTTTCTAAAGTTTAGGCGTAGGTTAAGTAAAACAATTGAGTAGTGAAAAGGAGGCAATGTTGTTAGCTCTTCAGGTTTCTCCAAAAAATTTCGCTTATTAAGAAAAATGAGAAGTGAAAAGGAGGCAGTAAAAATTTAGTTAATTGAGTTTTGCTAAAATTTTCTCATTCTTAAAAAATGAGAAGTGAAAAGGAGGCTTTGGTGCCAGTTCTTCAAGTTTCTTCAAAAAATGTTTCATAAAATGAGAAGTGAAAAGGAGGCAATATATTAAAAACTTAAAATTTCCGAGTTTTACAAGGAATTTTTTAATTTTTGTTTTACACACCATCTCCTGAAAATTTTGAATAGAATCGCTTCAGCCGTTTTCATGTGATTCCGTTTAATTTTTATATATATACATATGTATATAGATATAGAATAAGATGTATTCACAACCTGCCTGTTCTTATTTATTTGCAAATAAAATATCTCAATTTGTACAGGATACTTTAGGGGGCTTTTTTGAATTAAAGTTGACTGGAGTCACAAAAAAAAAACCGAGTTTTTCCCGAAATTTTTGAATTTTTTTCTTTATAAACCATCTCCTGAGAATTTCTCACGTGATGCCATTACATACATGGACCATTTTATTTTTATATACATATATACATAGATATATATGTGGTTTATTTTTTTTGATTGTAAATCAATTTGTAAGAGATTTAGGTGATTTGCGGAAGTGAACTTTATATGGAGGCTATGGTTAAATACGGTTCGGTAGTATGCTTTATATATACTTGTGGATTATTTGTGTCGAATTTGATGAGTGTTTTAGTTATTTTCGCAAGTGGACTTTTAGATGGGGGCTATCATCTATGGTCAAATATGGACCGATTCAAATAAAATTTTGTTTTATGATTTCCCTTTGCATGAAACTATGTTTTGCTGAATTTTGTTTGAATACTGCTTTTCTATAGGCAATTTTGTACCATTAAACCATATTACGCGAAGACATTTGTATGGGGGCTGTGAGAAGTCGTTAACCGATTTTTACCACTTTCAACAATAAAAATAATGTGTGCAAAATTTGATATGATATTATCTGCATTATATTCGAAGAAAATTGCAAAGAATATCTGAAACATATCGAGGATGTCTGAAACTTTATCTATAACTCGGTTCCTACTAGACCGATGGAACAGAGAATGTTTTGGAAAAACTTTATTGTCCTAAGTCCTTTTTCTTTGGAAGCTCTATTGTGGCTTCAACTGATGAACATGGCTAGATCGTCGTAGAATCTTATAAGGACCCAGACTAGACCGATGGAACAGAGAATGTTTTGGAAAAACTTTATTGTCCTAAGTCCTTTTTCTTTGGAAGCTCTATTGTGACTTCAACTGATGAACATGGCTAGATCGTCTTAGAATCTTATAAGGACCCAGAATATATCGACTTTTTGTTTTTACGACAAATATTTCGATGTGTTACAAACGGATTGACAAACTTAACATACCTCCTATATTTTTGGTGGTGGGTATAAAAAGCGAAGAATAATTGTCAGTTCTGGGTTTAATCTGTGAAAAAACATGGTTTCGAATAAAACGAACATGAAATTCCAGTTAAAGTTTTGTATGTGAACAATATAGATTTAGTTCTATTTAAAATCTTATTTCAGCACAATTTTCAAGCAATTGGTGAAAGCTGGGGACAATTAGAGTGTTTCAATTATTTTTCTATTACGTCCACAAAATCACGGGATTTTCGGAATCGGGATTGGCATTCCTAGTATACGCCTGTCACTTTTTTTCTCAACCGAAAAAATTGAACCACTCTAATATGTACGTAGTGTTGGGCTATTATTTTTAATAAAAATAATCCATTTATTAAATCCCGTTTGTTTTTTAGGTACTTTTTATAATATTATAACAAAAAAACCCTTTTGCCACATAAAAACAATTTCTTTAAACAATTTTCTATTTCTCTCTTTATGTGGCCATACCTGAATTGCCTGAATTTGTATAGAATTTAATAATAATAAATTAATTACCTTGTTTTTAATTGACAGCTCATTCAAATTAATCAACACATGCATATTTGTACATACATACATACATATGTATGTAAATCTCATACACAGATGGTCGGTCATCAAAAAAGTTCTAACTGGTGGTATTGGTTAATGGGTAGAGGATTTTAATGCCTACTTGCAATTATATTTTATGGGCTGGTCAACAAATGTTGGTGTATATATGTAGATAGAATGATTAATTGAGCAAAAGTGTGCAAAGTAATGTTTTTGTGTTGTTGTTTTTTTACAGTTAGCACTTGATTCTTGTTACAAATATAATGATAATGATTGATGATAATAATAACAAGTGAGAGTGTTATATTCGGCTATGCCGAATCTTATATACCCTTCATAATTATATTACAAATGTTTAATACACTTTGTTTGATAGATAGATATTTTCAGAGGTTGTCTCGGATTTTTCCTCATATCTCCATTATTTATGGACGGATTTTGCTGATTTTAAATAGCAAATTTCTCGAAAGCATGTCTGACAGAATTATTGAAGATTTGGATACCGAAGATATCTGGGGACTTCAGAAAATTGATTTCAACAGACAGACAGACGGACATGGCTTAATAGACTCCGTCCGCTATCTATAAGGATCCAGAATATATATACTTTGTAGGGTTGGACAATTATATTGTGGAAATTACCAACGGAATGACAAACTTATATATACCCTTCTCATGAAGGTGAAGGGTATAACAATAATAATAATATTACATAAGTATGTAAAATTTAAATTTCTTTGCAATATTTTTAATATAAATTTAAGAGAACTGACCATGGTGTAACTATACAAGGTGAGTGCAGGTAGCACAGCTGACTGACTTTGTTTATAATTTACTTATGTCAAAAGTAATACTTCTTCATATGTTTTGGACAGCAGTACATTATTTTACACAAACAAAATGCCCGTTGTTTCTGTATTGTGTTGTATTTGTTGCCGATTTGCACTCACCTTGTGTAGATATACCATGAATCGTGCTAAATTTAATTTAATTTTTTTTTTTGTTTATTTTCAAACCGTGTAAAAACAGAATTAGGTGTACTTAAATAAAAAGCTTATATTTACTCTTCAGAAGCTCCTTTAACCTTGCCACTTTAAAAATTTTCAAATTTTTCCATACATATACATATATAAATATACTATACATATGTATGTATGTACATATATTGCATATATGTAAATTGTATGTTGACACAATGGTTAAGAATCGAATTTGTGGCAAATAATTTTGGCATTTCTCAACCACTCATCCCTTGGAGATAAAATTTTAGATGAGAGTAGCACAAACACAAATACTACTTGTGTTTAAATTTTAATAATGCAGACCACAAACCCTCCAGGGGCGTAACTAAGCGGGTTCAAAACAGGATATGTTTGGTTTAAACATGTTAATATTTTTTTATGTTTTCGTTTGGTTACTAAGATTTCCTTAAATTTATATTGCAAAAATCTATTATTTTTTCAACTTTTCAATTGCAAATAGTTTATTTTTCCATCTTAATTATAGTGGAAGGCCAATGTAATCTTTACAAAATTATTCATGCAAAAATTTTAAAGTATCTGGCAATGCTGTGAGAAGCGGCCGCACGGCAAAGTAGAATTTTGTTCAACTTTGCCCATGGTGCAACTATACATGATGTTGTCATACACATGTATATTTTATATGTGACATTAGAGTTTAGTTAAAAATAAAAAAATTAAATGGAAATCGACGACGAAAAATTAATTGCCAAAGTAAAAAAAAAATACAAATTATTGTATGAAAAAACTTCAGTACAATATAGGAACAAATTTAAAATGGGGCAAAGGCTTGGGTGGAACTAAGCGCAGCAATGAAACTAAATGGTAATTTAGAAAAAAAAAAAAAAACATTCTGGTCGCAATTTGAAATTGTTCCCTGTCTTTTGTTTTTAAATGGTCAAAAGTTACCACAAAAAAACCAGATGAATCCCTTTTTTATTTTCTGTAACAGTTTAGTTAAAATCCAACTGTATAGAAAAAGATACTCCTCCAACCCATTGTGCAATTTTTAATACTTTTTGCACCATGTACACACTAAAAAAAGTTTAAGCATTTATTTATGTAAAAAACAAATCAATTTAATATTTTGACATTTGCCGCTTTAAATATGCCGCGCACATTTGCATACATAGAAAAAGTATAAGCGGCGAAAAAAAATAGCTGATTGCCGCCCGCGGCCTCATGTGCTTACATTGGCCTTCCACTATTTGGTCTGGCTATGAAATATTTTGTGTCTGATGAGTAATTTTATAGTTTAACAAACAAAATGAATTTGTGGAAAATCGGTTAACAAATTTTGACCGATATTTTCAAAAAAAAAAAACGGACCTGGATTGGAAAAATAGAATGTTATTCGTGTTTCTCTCAAAGAAACGAAAAATGTTTCAGTATCATGCAAAAGCTATTTCAATGAAATGAGCAAATGGCTCATGGATTAGCATTATCCAAGTATGTATTGTATAACGCTATGATTTGATAATGTTGTATTACAGACCACAGTGCATACATTTACTGGCAGAAAAAATTAAAAATTAAAAATTGTACCATAAAAAATCACATACACAAACGTGAGTGAAATTTTAGACAAATCAAAACTTTTCACTTATTTTTATTTTCTGTTGCTCTTAGATACATATAAAATCCTGACTAATGTGAAAGATGTGTGTCTGTCTGTCTGTCTGTCTGCTGGAGGTGGTTAAAAAATATATGTATGTATACGGATTTCAACAAATATCCGTGTATGCATGTAATGTATGTGTATGTAAGTACATATGTATGTATATTACGACATTAAAGGCGAAAATTTGTAATTTTATAATGAAAACATAAAAAGAAGTTGGTAAAAAAGAATGAAACATAAAATCAACGTTAACAACGCAAGCAGACAGACAAATAACCTGGATTATTAGCAAAAAAGAAGAAACAAAAAAACAAACACAAACACAAGCACAAACAGCCACATAAATAATCCCGGCCAAATTAAGGGTCGGACGGACGGACGGACGGACAGACATATAGACATTTAAACAGCCAGAGAAACACCCAGCGTAAGGCCCTGGGAGTTGGTAATAAGTTGAATAAATTGACTCTTGTGCAATTGTTACATTTACAAACAAACATTGAAAAGGATGTGCAGCAGCGCAATGTTTGTATAGGTACTCTTTGTAAATGTAAAACAGCAGCTACACCATCCTTTTTTTTTACCAACAGAACAGTTAGACAACAGAAAAGGAAAAACTTCCCAAGCAATTTTGCATAAATACACACTTTCATGCAAATACATACATACATACAAATACATATATACGAGTACATGAGCATTTACATATGTATGTAAGTATGTTTATGTATTTAAAAATGATGTGTTTTGCCTTTAAATAAATAATTTATCAAGGGGTCAAGGACGACTGCCTAGAGCCCTATATAATATTTATTTTTAGTATCTATAACATTATTACTTTCCTATACCATATAAAATATTTAATGATTATCTTTTGATACAAATTGTCTTATTGCCTGGAATTCCTTTGCCATAAACATAAAAAGTTTAATAAAAAAAAATCGTTTGTTAAAATTGATTGATTTTAATGTGAATTATGTAAATGAATTCAAAAATTCCATTATTCCATTTAAATAATTAAACAATTACATAACGACTGACTCGAAACATTTTATGTGGAATAAACAATTAAAACTAATTGCTTAAATTTATAATTTTTATCATTTTAAATTTGTTGAATTCTAACTACAATATGAAATTATGTACATACATATGTCGTATATTAGAAATTTTTATTTTTCTACGAAAAGTTAATATTGTTTTCTGAGAACTGACTAAAAATTTAAAGGGTCTCAATCAATGTAGAAGAGTGGTTAGATGGCTCCTTTTGCATTTAGACATAAATGTGCGAACAAACGTTCTAACCCTACGACTACACGTTTAAACAAACATGTCAAAGGTGTCCTATTTTGACCACCCACAGCTCCGCCACTGGTGGATTTGTGGAGTCCATCATTAAGATTTATACACAAATACTCCTTTGCTACTCTCATCTAAAATTTTATCTCGATCGGAATAGCGGTTTAGAAATGCCACATTTATTTCCAAAAAAATTTTCTTCGGTCCCCTAATGTACATACAGTGGCTTACATTGAAAGTCGGGCAAACTGTTTATAAAATATTAGACCCTATTTGAAAAAAAAAGAAAGCTTAGGATTTTTTAAATTTTTTTTCAAAATTAAATAAATTATTTATTATGTATTAAACACAAAAACAAATAAATATGGTATTCTACTATTAATATAACAGAAACAAAAACAAAATAATTAAAAAACACCTTAATAGTATGATCACACTGAAAGTCGGTAAGGTCATTAAATTCAATTATTTATAAGACATTTAGTATTTTGTTGCGTATCCTTTATGATTATCGAAATATATTAATATTAATATATTTCATATGTCTAAAAATAATACGGTCCAATTTTATTATGATCGGTCCTACATTATTCGTAGCTCCCATATAAGGCCCACTTCCGAAAATCACTTTTAAGAGCATAACTCTCTTAAAAATGTTGGTATCCAAATAAAATTTGACAGAAATAAGTTTATTACATACAGAAATAATGACACCTAATTTTACAATGCTCGGTCCATAATTAGTTAAAACTCCCATATAAGACCCTCTTCGTAATTCAACTGAAGCTCCATAAATCTTTTAAAAGTATTTATATCGAGTTAAAGTTTAACACATATAATATTTATATCCACAGACATCATGGCACTAAATTTTTGCATGATCGGTCCATAATAGGTTATCTCTCCCATATAACGCCAATTTCTGAAAAACTGTTTAAATTATACACTGGGTGTAGGGTATTATATGGTCGGGCTTGACCGACTATACTTACTTATTTTTAAAGACAATTCAACTTTAAAGTAAATGTTCTCACATCTTTTAGTCGTTATCAAAAAATAGTAAACGATTTTATAAGACCCAATATGTCTTTAATTATTCTGCAAAGGCCTTCGCTAAAACCCGCCTGTGGTATAGCCAATATGTCATAAAATCTAAAAAATTTTATTTTACGGATTTTAAAAACTTTTTTTTTTTGAATTGTGCAATTTTTCATAAAAAGTTTTAAATTTTGTTTTAATTTAATTTTTTTTAAAACATAGTTATAAAAAAAATTTTTAATTCAGTTCAAATCATATTTGTTTCTGCAACAAAACAAAAAATATTACATTTTTGATTTGTTTTCTGAAAAAGTCTAGCACGAATTTCTTATTTGTCAAAAGTTTTATATAATTATAATTGAAGAAATAGTATTGTAAAGTTATATTTTCTAGACAATTGGCACATTGGAATGCATTTCCTGCCCTGCCAAGGATGTCATCAGCAATGTTTGTTGTCCAGATCTAAAGGGTGGTTAAATTGTAAGGGCCGATGATGAATGTGAATCACACCTAAACGCCAAGCTTTTTTCCGAATTTTATTTGACATTTCTCTATTTCAGACTTATTCAATTTGAACCATGGAGAGATACACAATCCAAAAATGGGCGTTCAAATCAAAATGCATATCGTGCACTTCGTGATTATTTTGGTCAGTTTGATCGTCCAAATGTGCGTACAATCGCAAAAATCGTGGAAAAATTCGAGCAAACCGGGTCTGTAGAAGATGTGAGAACACCAGTGCATGCTCGTACAGCTCGTACTGCAGAAAATATTGCTGCTGTTCGCGATAGTGTGGCTGAAGAGCCATCCACCTCAACTCGTCGTCGTGCCCAACAATTGCACCTCTCACGCTCGTCGTTGATGAACATTATGCATAAAGACTCGCATTTACACGCTTACAAGGTGCAATTGGCTCAAGAACTAAAGCCTCTTGACCATTCCAAACGTCGTAAATGGGCAGAATGGTGGCAAGAAATGGCAACAGTGGATGATCAATTTTCGAAGAAAATCATCTTCAGTGATGAGGCACATTTTCACCTCAGTGGATTCATCAATAAACAGAATTGCCGCATTTGGGCGAATGAGAATCCAAGAGTGATTGTCGAAAAACCAATGCACCCACGAAGAGTGACTGTTTGGTGCGGTTTATGGGCTGGCGGCATCATCGGGCCGTATTTTTTCCAAAATGAGGCCGGTCAGGCAGTTACTGTGAATGGTGTTCGCTATCGTGAGATGATAACGAACTTTTTATGGCCCGAATTGGCATATCTTCCAATTGGACGATATGTGGTTTCAGCAGGACGGTGCCACTTGCCACACAGCTAACGAAACAATGGCTCTTTTGCGCAACAAATTCAATGGCCGTGTTATCTCACGTAATGGCGATGTCAATTGGCCGCCAAGATCATGTGATTTGAGACCGTTGGACTTTTTACTTTGGGGTTATTTGAAAGAAAATGTGTACGTCAGCTACAATTCAAAAGCTAAAGGATGAGATAATTCGGCACATTAACGGCATAGAACCTCCATTATGCCTCAGGGTCATCGAAAATTTGGACCATCGGATGGAGGTGTGCCGCCGTGGTCGCGGCGCCCATTTGGCCGATATTTTGTTCCATACATAATTGAGTAATATCAATATATCATAATAAAATAAAATTACAATAATTTCTTAAATAGTTTATGTTTTATTCAAAATCAACATCGGCTCTTGAAATTTAACCACCCGTTACTTGTAAACCTCATCATTTAACCCACCATTATTGAGAAATAGATTTCGAGAATGAATCATGTTTCTTTTTACATGTTATGAGTTAAAACGAAATTTTTATATGTATGTTATTGTTGTCATTTCTGCTTTATGGTATATCCTGGTTTTTCGACTACGAATTTATAATAGACATAATTTCCTATCCATTGATATATGTATAATATGTCTATATAGTGCTTTTTCCAAATGTCAAACTATGAGGGCGGTACGGAAACTTCTTAGCCTAGCACAGAAAGAGAATAGTTAGTTTTGCAAAACATTTAACTTTTTTCTGTTTATACCCTTTCGGTTCTAGGCTAAGTAGTTTCCGAACCGTCCTCGTAATTAACTAATACTTAACAACTCATAGCGATCAAAGTAATCGAACTTTTAGAAATTACAGATTTATTTACCTGTTTCTCGCAACTGTGCGGCATATAATTGCCGGAAAAAAGATTTTTTCAAGAAAAGATCTTGAAAGGACGATAAGGCCCACAAAATGCTTTATATGTATGTTATGCATTATCTGACAACGAGCAGAAATGATTTTCATTTATGTGAATGAATTGTATTTCCTATTTGTAAACAAAATAAATACAGGTTTTCTCTATGTAAATACTTGTACATAATTTTATTTATTTGAGTAACATCAATCATTATTTAAACAATTTGAAACATTTGTTTGTTTAAGTAAATGTTAATGTAATCTTAATCATTAAATAAGTAAGTATAAGTAAGTATGTTATTTAGTGCAATACATGTGCTTAAATGTTTAATACTCGTTATCCAAAATACACATTATTAACGCAAATCTCTTGGCCATTATTTTAACATACAAGTAGTCACCAGCCATGTAAGTATGTAAGTAACATACTCGTATACTCGTTTAGGTATTAACATAACAACACACACAGTCATACAATCTTTCTCCTCAGCAGTCATCAGTGAAATGTCATCAGCGTGTCAATCATTTAGCCTGTATGAATGACATGTGGCTCTTCTAGAGCGTCTCGCAGTGTGATGCCGCATGTCATCATCAATACAAATATCGACATTTCAATAGCACGGCACACGCAAAAAGTTAAAATGTCAACCAAATGTTCGGCAACACCCATGTACAAACACATGATGAATGTATCACTTTCTTTTTTTTTTTTTTTGCTTTCAATTTATTTAAAGATAAAATACGTTTATAATGATTTAAATCATTAAATTGTTGTTAAACAATTAACTGACGTTGTGAATGACAAGCTATCCGATTGATTTCTGAAATTGTGAGCGAAATACATGTGGTTTAAATACTCTGGAAGTATTTAGTTCTTGTGAACTTTGCTGCTACATATTTTTTTTTTTTATTCTTAAATTAAGAGCAACAATTTATTAGGATTTTGCGCTTGAAAAACGTAAGAGATTTTCATTATTATGTTTGTAAAACTCTTTATTTAATACAGTTAAATAAGGCTGGCAGTTTCTGAGTTTATTCCTCCTCCAAAAATATTGGAAAAAATTCCCAAAAATTCCTTTTATGAAAAAATTTAAGTTTTTAAGTTCACTTCAAGAAAAAATACTACATACAAGTTTTTAAATTGAAATTCAGAAATTCAAATTTATATTTGAGAAATAACAAACTGAAAATGTGAAATACAAATTATATACCTATCGTGAATAAAAATTCCCCATGAAATTTGTTCCCTTTTCACATTTTTCCTATTAAAATTCAATGTTAAAAAAATAAAAGGGAACAAATTTCATGTGGAATTTTTATTCACTATAATAAGAAAAAATTGAAATTAAGAAATGTAAATTATTCTTGAGAATATGCAAATTGAAATTAATGGTTTGGTGTTGTTTCACTTGATGGCATTTGGAACCGATTGTCAGAATAAATCGAAAATTTTCGAAAGGCGGCAAAGTTAATGGAGCTTCAGAAGAGTAAATATAAGTTTTTTATATACATAAGTATTTGGTATGGGTGAAAACCTAAAGCATGGTGTAACTATACAAGGTGAGTGCAGTAGCCCAGCTGACTGACTTTGTTTACAATTTACTTATGTCAAATGTAATACTTTTTCAAGTATTTTTGACAGTAGTACATTATTTTACACAAACAAAATGCCTGTTGTTTCTGTTTTGTGTAGTATTTGTTGTCGATTTGCACTCACCTTGTATAGTTGCACCTTGACCTAAAGACTTTAGGATTGCTGTGTTAGTAAAACGAAATAATTTTATAAATTTTTCAAACATAATTTACTCTACAAAACTAAAAAAATTCTAATATGATTATATTTTATGAAGAAAAATATTAACATTTGAATTAATGTAAAATTTTAACCAATAAATATATCATAACAAAATTTGCAACTAATATAGAACTGAATCTCTTTAAATCAATGGCTATACAGCTTTACCAGTTTTTTTCAAATAAAAAAATTTTTAAAACGGAAAAATTTTTTTTTTTAATTGCCCACTGTGACGTTATGTATTTACATTTTTTCAGGCAATTAATTAATTTCAGGGCTATATATAATGGCGTTACTTTCTTTGGAAAGGGGATAGGTTACAGAACTCTGCAATTGCGCGTTATGTTTGTTTTTAGTACAGCGTTGCAGCGCCTCTGGTGGTGAGTAGACGCATTATTTTAAAGCTTATTTTTATAGCCTTTATTTAATTATTTTACTTCGGTGGCGGAGGGTGCTGTTGTAAATATTAGTTGTGATAGATAGAAAACTAAGAATTATCAGAAACTGATGTTGTTTGAGTTACAAATATTTAACAAAGTTGGCCAATTTTTGATAGGACTGAGCTATGTGCGCTTAAGTAAGCCAAATTTTACTTTACAGGCTTTGAATGCGTATAACTTTTCATTAGGACAAGATAACTTTTGGTATTTTATCTCAATTTTATTCAGAATTTTATTACAAATATAGCTGATATTTTAGAGAAACAATTTTTGATCCTACTTTGGCCCGCCATAACTAAAAAAATCCATAAAAGTTAAGGTAAAAAGTTTTGAAACTACTTTACTACTTAAAAAAAGCTTCAAAACTAATGCAAATTTTATGTTTTTTTTTTTACACAAATCTAAGATAGAATTCCACATTTTGGTACAAATATGTATGTTAAAATTTGTATTAGTTTTAAAGTGCTACATTGAATTGTTAGTTTTTGGATAAGATCGCATTACTTAGAAGTAATTTGGTAATGATGGACATATAATCTGATATATATGTGGTTGTTTATTTGTGTCAATGCATTTGTCTTAATTAAAATCTAATTTAATTTAAAAAAAATATTTGTTCTTGAATACTTTTGATACTTTTTTTGATGTAAATTTAAAGTAAAATATTTATATTTTATAAAAATATGATTTTTTTTAGACGTAAGCTTAAATATAAATTTGTTGTGCACTTCGAAGCATTAAGATTCATAGATTTGGCGCGAACATGTCTTAAAGAGCAAATTTCTTATTATGGAATTATATTTCTGTACGATGTTTGATTTGATAATCATCGTCTGATATCTTCTCATCTTTCACAATAAAAAAGAATAATACAATAAAAGTTTAAAAATTAACAGAGTTTTGTGTTTTTGTGGTATGATCTTATGAAAGTTTGCCAATTTTAAAGCTCTCTCTTGGCTAATTGTTCGTTTCATATAAATTCTTGTAAATGGAAGAGTATTACAACTTTAATCAATGTATAATAATTTACTTAAGGTGTGGTCACACTTGGCAAATATTTACTTAAAAAAGCGTAACCAATTGTTTTAGCACAAATTTGTTTGACGTTGTTTACTCTTACAAAAGTTTTGCATGATCAAACAGCATCAAATAAATTAAAACTAAATATTTGTTGTGTCCTGTCTCAAATAAAAGTTTTTTTTAATAAATAAATAAACGAGTTGAAATATATTTTATTTAGTGGTTACATCTTTTTCGGCAAATATTAGCCAAGTGTGATCCTACCTTTAGTAATGCAAAACTTTTGCAGGGAATTTATGCAGAATACTTTGTAATAACTTCGTCATCAGTAGATATTTGTAGATATTTGAAAATCAATAGTTAAATAAAAGGAATTCTTAAAATTACACTAATTTCCATTCATGTTCCCCTATTTTGGGGTTAAAGCATCACAATTGACCACCCTGCTTATCGGATATGTATGTTTTCGTAGTTTGTTTAGACATATTCATACATTTTCAACTAAATACTCGTATACGAGTATATGGAATATGTTTGTATATGTACAATATATTAATATAGAGTAATGACAAATACCACAGACTTCAAACACAACTCTTTGGATTTAAAAAAAATTCAAACTTGTTGAATAAAATTTCAGTGTTAACAGCCACATTTAGTTCTTTTTAATTCTTTACACAAATTAAAAAAATAACTTTCCAAAAAAAAAAACACATTATAAAGTATTGTTCACATAAAATCCGGCTTGTTTTAAACAAAGAAAAAAAACCATTGAAAATCCTACGTAAAGGGTTTTTTCAAAAACACTTTGTTTTCAAATAGGGGCATATTAGAATAACCGAAAAGTTTTGACATCTTGTTGGCATGTCAGCGGTAGATAAAAGTTCTGACAATTCTTAGAATTAATTCAAAAATGTTAGTTTCTTTTTTTAACTTTTCTTATACATATATTAATAAATGAGTAGCAATTTGTGGTTTCAAAGTATTCAATCAAGGTATTTTTGTTACAGAAATATTAAAAAATTTTTACTATCAGATTTTATGTGTATAAGGCCCAAGTTAACTTATTATAGTGATGGAACGATATGAAGTCAAAATGCTTTACCTTCACCTACAAACGTGTAGACAAAAATACACAAAATGAAAATATTCGCACTTAAAATTTTTTTTTTTTATTATTAAAACACAAGCAGTTATAAAGTCGAGATATTTTATAAAAGGGCCCCATTGTGCGGCAGTGTATGCATTTAATTTGTGGCCTTTATAGTGGTATAATATACTACCAATACTTCTTTTATTTTTATTAAATGTATTTTTATGCAATATTTTTTATTTTCTGTGTCATTATTTGGAAGCTTTTTTGTTGCCGTTTTTTAGACAATATTTTTTTTTATTAAAGAGAAGTAACACTCAGGCAATATACTTGCGTTACTTTCTTTGGAAAGTTTGGAAAGGGGTTAGTTGATGAAGTAAAGGTGGTGAAAGAAGAAGGCTTTTTTATATCACAACTCTGCAATTGCGCATCATGTTTGTTTTTAGTACAGAATTGCAACGCCTCTGGTGGTGAGTAGGCGCATTAATGTTAAAGCTTGATTTTATAGCCTTTATTTAATTTAATTATTTTACTTCGGTGGCGTTTGAATGCTATACCACCGAAGGAGGGCGCTGTGATAAATATTAGTTATGATAGATAGAAGAAAATTAATAATTATCAGAAACTGATGTTGTCTGAGTGGCAGCGGCTAGGAATCGAACCCGGGCTACAAATACCAACTCATGCTTAATGATCAAATACGCTAACCAATTAAGCTACAGCACCCTCAAACACCAGTCAGTGAAATTTTTTCAGTATTATACGAATTTTTGGAACAAGATTCTGTAACAGATATGCAAGTATAAGCACGTAAGTTCATGATCAGTTACTGTTACAGAGTATTTAAAATGTTTTAATTTACCTTTTCCTAGCTCAACAATATATTTATGTGACAGAATGGATCCTATATAAGTTGCAACAGAGATTTTCTATATAAAACTAATCAAGAAAAAAATTATTTGCTGTATAAAACTATACAGTTGCGAGATTTTTCTAGATTTCTTTAGAAAACTTATCAATTCAGAGAGAAAACTGATTATTTGAGAGATATTCTATAGAAAAAAAGCGAGAGATTTGCTATAGAATATTAATCAATTCAGAGAAAACTAATCAATCGAAAATTATTCTTTAGAAACTTGCCAATTGAGAGAGAAATCTTATCCAGAGAGAGATTTTCTAGAGAAAACTAATCAAGAGAGATATTTTCTATAGAAAACTGATCGATGGAGAGAGAAAACTGATGCTATAGAAAACTGATCAATTGGGAAATTTTCAGTAGAAAATTGAGCAATTGATAAGAAAAAACTAATCAAGAGAGAGATTTTCTTTAGAAAACTGTCCAATTTAGAGAAAGAAAACTGATTAATTGAGAAATATTCTACAAAAAACTAATCAGGCGAGAGATTTGCTGTAAAATACTAATTAATTGAGAGATTTTCTATAGAAAACTAATCAAGGTAGAAATATTATATAGAAACTTGCCAATCGACAGAGAAACCTTATCCAGAGAGAGATTTTCTATGGTAACTGGTCAACTGATAGAGAAAACTAATCAAGTGTGCGATTTTCTATAGAAAACCTGTCAGTTGAGAGAGAAAACTGATTAATTTGGAAATTTTTTGGTTTTTATAAAATCCTTTACTATTTTTTGGTAACGACTAAAAATATTTGAGAACATTTGCCCTAAAGTTGAATTATATTAAAAAAAATAACTATATTTTGAATAAATCTGTTCCTCTCGATAACAAAGTTTTTAAAAATTTTTTCATTCAAAATATTTCCTTTAAAGTCTTCTTAGAAATTTCTTAAATAATGTAAAAAGAATAGAAGTTTTTATTTATGCCAAAAAATTGCCTAAAATTAAATTTAAAGTTAAATATAACTTTTGGCTCTGTGACATCATTCAAAATCAAGATTCCAAAAAAACTTCGTATTTTCACAAGAAAACGGTAGCGTTGTCTTCACTTTTGCTATTTATCGGTTGATAGTTTGTAAAGTTTCCTTTCGCTTATTCCTGTTTGTTTTGTTTTCTTTTCTTTTTACAATTTCATTATTTATATTGAAACCTATACAGTTTTTGTATTGTAAATCTAGTATACTCGAAATAGTTGTCCTCTAACAAATACAATTTACTTTGGCTGTCATTTTAATAAAGCTCTAAAAAAATCTTGAATATATTTTTCTCCCCAATTTTAATGGGATTTTTTTATTGGCTTTTCATTTTGAGCGAATTTTTTTTTTGTGTTTCTTTGTTTGTTTTTATTTCTAACATTTTTATACCCTACACCACCATAGTGGGAAGGGTATTTTGGATTTGTGGTGATGTTTGTAACGCCCAGAAATATTGGTGCAACACGCACCTTAAAGTATACCGATCGACTTAGAATAACTTTCTGAGTCGATTTAACGATGTCCGTCCGTCCATCCGTCTGGTTGGCTGTCCATGTAAAGCTTGTGCGCAGAGTATACGTCGCAATTTTGAAGATATTTCGATAAAATTTGGCAAGTGATATTTCGGCCCAAGGTTGGATGGGATTGAAACTGATGAAAATCGGTCCATAATTTTACCTGGCCCCCATACAAATGTCCTCCCGAAATTGGGGTTTACCGATCATAATTGTTCGAATTATGCAAGTATCCAAACAAATTTCATCACAAATGAGTGGTAAATGAAGCCAAATCATATCAACAAATTTTGTGCAGATTGGTCCATAATTACTCGTAGCTCCAATATAAGGCCCATTTTCGAAAATCACTTTAACGATCATAAATTTGTTAAAAATGTTGGTATCCAAATAAAATTTGACAAAAATAAGTTTCTTATATACAGAAATAATGACACCTAATTTTATAATGGTCGGTCCATAATTAGTCGAGACTCCCATATAAGACACTCTCCGTAATTCACTGTAACCTCCATAAATCTTTTAAAAGTATTTATAACGAGTTAAAGTTTAACACATATAATGTTTATATCCACAGAAATCACGACTCTAAATTTTTGGATGATCGGTCCATAATAGGTTATATCTCCCATATAACGCCCATTTCTGAAAAACTGTTTCATACATATACTGTGTGTAGGGTATTATATGGTCGGGCTTGACCGACTATACTTTCTTACTTGTTTATAACCTGCATATTGTGAAAATGTTTGCTCTATTTGCTAGCCGTAGAGTTGTTCATTTCGAAATGCAATTGAAACTGGACAGTGGTGCAGAAGGGGGTAATTTAGAAAAAAAAACAAATGAATATTAATTTTCAAAATGAATTTAACAAAAAAGATTTAAAATTTAGTTTTCCATTAAAATGTTTTCATAAAAACCTTGTTTAAAAACACGATTTCTTTTATGTGAAATTTATAAACAAAATACCAATAACAGCACTGTCATTTATTAGAGTTTTTGCATGCTAAACTACTGTAGCTTGCAAAGTTTGCCTTTGGACTGTATTACATCACGTAATTATAGTATTTTAATTGAATTTTCTATTTTATTTGTATTGTTTTTATGTGATTTTTTTTATTGCGGAAACAATTTCTAGACATTTTTACACAAATATTGGCATGATTCAGTCAGTGGAAACACTACAAAATAAAAAAAAATCAAATCAAATCAATTTCTATAACAATTTAATGCATTCAATTGTTAAATATTAAACAAGAGTAATTTTATTTGAATAAAAACACATATTTTCAACAAAAGTTTACTATAAAAAGGCAAATCTTTTGAAGGGTGGTCCACAGAGAAATGATCTATGTGAATACATAATTTATACCGAGAACTAATATGTCCACAGATATTCTCTTATAAACCGATCTATCAATAGGTCAATCGAGAGATTTTCTATGGAAAACTAATTAATAGAGAGTTTTTCTATAATAAATTGATCACTTGGGAGATCAATCGACAGATTTTCTATAGAGAATTGATTGTTAGAAAAATGCCCTATAGAAAACTGATCAAATCAGAGATTTTCTACATAAAACTATGTTAATTGAGAGATTTTCTATAACAAACTGATCACTGGAGAGATTTTCTACAGAAAACATTCTTAATTAAAGGATTTTCTATAGAAAACTTATCAATTGACAGATTTTCTTTAGAAAACTGGTCAATCGAAAGATTTTATTTAGAAACCTGATCAATCGATAGAAAACTGATCACTGGAGAGATTTTCTATAGAAAACTTATCACATCAGAAATTTTCTATAGAAAACTTATCAATCGACAGATTTTCTTTAGAAAACTGGTCAATCGAAAGATTTTATTTAGAAACCTGATCAATCGATAGAAAACTGATCACTGGAGAGATTTTCTATAGAAAATATTGAAAATTGAGGGATTTTCTATAGAAAACTGATCAGTCGACAGATTTTCTTTAGCAAACTAATCAAAGGAAATATTTTTCTATAGAAAACTGATTAATTGAGAGATTTTTTATAAAACCACTTTTTCGATAGAGAATGAATCAGTTTTCTATAAAAATTACAATGAGAGATTAGTTTCCTCTAAAAAAAATTTGCAAAAATGTATTTTCCATAAAAATCATTTGGAAAGATAAGTTTTTATAAAAAACTCTCTTTATAAATCCGTTTCTGTAGGATTTCTGTCTATACTGCGATGGAAGTAATTTTTTAAAATATTTAAAATTGATATATTTATTTAGTTAGGCATGAGCTCATTAAATTTAATTTTCATTAAATTATTTTTACTGAAGGTAGGAATTGTTTTACAACATGCAAACTTCTTAAAATTTTTATTGATAATTTTCTTAGTTGAGTGGGGATCGAACCTGGGTTGCATTTACATGTTTCAAGAATCATCACATTCTTTCATCAGAATTCCTTAAGTTCTAACCTCTGCACCACTGCGGTGCCTGCTAGCCAACAGTCAAACATCAATCTTTTAACCATTTTTTAAAATTATTTGTATAAAATTTAAACGAAAACATATTGCAATTATGCCTGGCTTTATACTGGCTGGCTGTCTGTCTATGAAAAGCTTGTCTTTGCGCACAAGCAGGGGCCAAATTACCGCATTCGTGATCGAATGAGCTATCGTATCGAAAAATGATTTCTATATCGAAATTATGATAAAATGTATCAAATTTCTTGCTCGATATCGAATGCCATAATCTCAAATAAGAAAATTACGATAAATTTTACTCAATATCGAATGCGGTAATTTGGCCCCAGGTCACATTTTTGAAAATATTTGAAGAACATTTGGTACATGACATTTTATTCGGCCCGAGGATGGTTAGAATTGAAATTTGTTGAAATCGATTCTTTATTTCACCTTACTCCCATATAAATGCCCTGCCGAAATAGGTCATATCAAGCCCAATCACATATAAAATAATTTACTATAGCGCCCATATAAAGACCACATTCGAAAATCACTTTAAAGAGCATAACTCTCTTAAAAATCTCAAAATATAACTTTCTCAAAAATCTCAAAATAATATTCAACACAAATATGTTTCATATATAGACAAATCATTCAGCCCAATTTTATGATGATCGCCCCATAATTTTGTGCATATCTCGAGCAAATTTTTGAAATTTATACCTTTACTTAATTGTGAATAAAAGCGAAACGCGTTCATCGATTTTCATGATTTATGTCTCATTTTGTTCATAGGTTATGCGACTTTACGTGAAAGTAGAAGGACTTGACACTTTTTAATTTAAATTTTTTAGGCAAAAAGTAGTTTTTTTCTTCATACATTTATTTACAACTACAAAACTGTTGCTTATGTAGCGAAATATTGTATATACAGATTAAAGGAATTGTAATTACTAATTTCAGCAAAAACGGCCTAGTGGTTCTCGAGTTATGTCAAAAAAAGACCACCAAAGGTGACAATTTCCCCTATATGATAGTTACTAACTTTAAATCGATATATCTCGATTCCTAGACACGTATAACTTCTTTTTTACCGATATAACATTTCCCGTTGGTTTCACCCCATCCCGATTTTGACTGTCGCATAGTCATAATTATAATTAGTCAAAGTGGACATATATCTGAAAATCCCCTTAACATGCATAAACCGTTTAAAAGCGTTTAATCGCGATAAAATTTATTACAAATAAGAATTATATGCTCAGAATTCACGCCACATTATTTTTAGATTATCGGTCCATAATAGGTCATTGCTACCATATAGCGCCTATTTGAAATAGAGATAATATCTCTATAGGCTATTTTTGAAAAACTGTTTTTGCAAATATACTGGGTATACGGTATTATATAGTCGGACTTGACCAACTATACTTGCTTACTTGTTCTTTATTTATAATTGGCAAACCTTACTCTTTCCATACCATAAACATTTTAATGAATTTTGTATAACTTGTTTGTTTTTTTTTTGTTTGGAAAAACAAAGTTCTTGTTGACAAACTCTAACTTTGAATATACATATGTACATACATATGAGTTTTCATTAAAAAACTTTACATAGATCTGCTTATTCTAGAAAACTTTTCGCCAGATCAATATTCTCTCTTTATAACCCTGCTTAACATTACTGATTTACTTCACCTCTTCTCCCCTTGGCATATTCAAATACATAATAATATAAAAATCAAACATTGTGACACTTTAACATAAAATATTCTTTAAAACAAAAAAAAAGTATTCCAAATATTTTGCGTGTGCCAATACACCAATGAGTGTGCATTTATTACACTTGACGTTTCAGTGATTAATGTTGCGTTGCGTTTACGCCCGGGATTTGTTTGCCTTAAAAGAATTGAAAAGAAAATTCAGAATAAAACTTTGAACATGTTAGTAAATTAAAATCTCAAATGTAAAGAAAACAAAAATCTTATTAAAGTTTTTGTTTTCATCAATTTTTTTTTGTTGCTGGCTGGCATTCTTACGTTCCTTCACCTGAGCTGGATATTATGAGTACGTACATACATTTGTATATATGTATGTATGTGCATATGTACATATGTGTAAAGCATGCATGTACATGTCTTTATTAATGTTAATAATAGCAGTAAATCTGTTATTTTTATCTGAAAGTACGTAACCAGTAGGAAAAGTTGCTAAATACCGCTTTTATTAGCAAGTATGGACCAACACACGAAATAAATGATACATGGTAATTCCGATTAATTCCGATTACAAAAAAAAAACTTTGTTACGGTATTGACCAGAGTCATTCAAAATACAGCAATTTTTTTTTATGAAAAATTAAACTTTAGGGCAAATGTTTTAAAATCGCATAATCGTTAATTAAAAACAGTAACTGATTTTATATGTCCCAATATGTTCTTAATTATTCTGCAAAAGGTTTTAAGACCCTCTTCCTGGTAGAGACAATATGGCTGTAAATCTCAGAATATATTTTTTTTGGGATTTATCAAAACTTTTTTTGAAATTTTGGGGTAACTTATAAAAACTTTTAAATTTTGTTGCCATTTCAGAGTTTTGCATAAAACTGTCCGTATAAATGCAAAGTTTAATAACAACATATTTATTTATAAATAAACTTTTTATTTTAGTTTAAACAATGTATGTTTCCGCAAAAAATTTAATATATTAATTTTTTGCCTTTTTACGCAAAAAGTCTTCCGTGAATTTTTTATTTGGCAAGATTTTTATATATTTGAAAAGAATAGATACAGTTTCCTATCCATTGATTAATAATAGATCTATTCCACATGACAAATTAATTAATTACTCATGTAAATTTACAGATTAATTTAATAAATACATTTTATTGAAATTTTATTTTTATATTAAATTCCCGAGTTGAAAAGAAATATTGAAATTCGTGTAAATTCAATTTATAAGATAATGTGTATATTTTTCATTCTTTTTGATAAATTTCTTTTGCGAATTTTATTTTTAAATTCGCGAATTAAATTCGAACTCGTTCTGATTCTATTCAAAATCGAAATCTATTTTTAAATATGCAAATTTGAAATCGTTTTAATTCAGCTCATACATGAAATCTAGTTTTTATTCTTTACATTTAATTTATTTTGCGAATTTTATTTATTAAATTTAAGAATTGAAAAGAAAAATTTGTTTTAATTCTATTGGTAAAAGAAATCTATTTTTAAATTCCCGATTAAAAAAAAAAAATTTCATTACTTTTCATGAATTTCTTTAGCGAATTTTATATTTAAATTCGCGATTGGAAAATAAAAATACCTCGTTTAAATTCTATTTGAATACAAAATTTATTTTTAAATTCGTGTTAATTCAATTCATTAACGAAATCTATTTTGCATTCTTTATAATAAGTTCTTTTGCGAATATAATTTATTAAATACCAGAATTGAAAAGAAAAATTTGTTTTAATTCTATTCGTAAACGACATCTATTTTAAAATTTGCAAATTGGAAAGAACAATTCGAATTTGTTTCAATTAATTCCGAAAAAAAGTCTATTTTTCATTCTTTTTATTTTAATTTATTTTGCGAATTTTATTTTTAAATTCGCGTTTGGAAAATAAAAATGTTGCTTTGTTTTAATTATACTCGTATACGAAATCTATTTCGTATTCTTTATACATATGTAATTTCTTTTGCGAATTTTTTTTCTAAATTCGAGAATTGAAAAGAAAAATTTTACTTTTTTTTCGTTAATTCGTTATTGAAATCTATGTTTAAATTCAATTCGTTATCATTCGTTATATTTAATTTCTTTTGTGAATTTTATTGATTAAATTCGAGAATTGAAAAGAAAAATTTGTTTTAATTCTATGCGTGAAATAAATCTATTTTTTAATTCATGAATTGGAAAGAACAATTTGAATTTGTTTTAATTCAATTCATAAAAAAATCATTTTTCATTGTTTTTAAGAAATGAGTTTTGCGAATTTTATTTTTAAATTCGCAATTGGAAAATAAAAATTTTAATTTGTTTTAATTGTATTCGTATACAAAAACTATTTTGAAATTTGTTTTAATTCAATTCATTAATGAAATCTAATTTACATTTTATATATGTATTTAAATTCTCTTGCGAATGTTATATATTAAATTCGAGAATTGAAAAGAACAATTCGTTAATTAAATTCGCTTTAGTTAAATTTGTTTATGATATGTTTCAGTTCAAGCATTTGCGGTTCTTTGGCATTTATAAAAGTGTACATCAAATGTCAGCGTTACTGTAGCCAAAGTTCAGTAATGTCTAGAAGAATTGCCTAAATTGATGACTGGGTTGTATCAGTCTGTCTATCTAAATTTCTGTGTGTGCTTAACTAATAATATCATGATATTTTCTTGTTCCCAATGTGCTTCTAGTAGTTCTTACACATTTAAATACATTTCTTCAATATTCTTATCTATTATTTTTACACTTTGTTACTGTTGCGTAAAATTATTATGTTAATATATCTTTATGTTTTTTATGCTTCTCTTTTTTAGGTAGTACCATTTATTAGAAGAGATATTATTTGCACATTCATATGCATAAATAAGTATGTATGTATGTATGTATGTATGTATGTTTAAGATAAATAACAGAAAGTTATGCCGCATGAAGACATTTATGGTTTTTATCTTTTTTTATTCTGTCAGCTTTGAGGAAAATACCTAAAGTACACATTGCGGTTTTTGTTTTATTTTTTGTCTTTGATGGGAACACATTCAAACGACTTTGCTTTGACTTTTTTAAAGTTGTTTTCCGCAGAAAGTAATTAAACGTTTGTGCTAAGAATCTTATTTAGAGATTTAAACAAGTAAGAAAGTATAGTCGGTCAAGCCCGACCATATAATATCCTACACTCAGTATATGCATAAAACAGTTTTTCAGAAATGGGCGTTATATGGGAGATATAACCTATTGTTGACCGATCATCCAAAAATTTAGTGTCATGATGTCTGTGAATATTAAAATTTATGTATGTGTTAATCTTTATCTCGATACAAATACTTTTAAACGATTTATGGAGGTTAAAGAGAATTACGGCGTGAGAGTTTCGACTAATTATGGACCGATCATTATAAAATTAGGTGCCATTATTTTTGTATATAAGATATTTATTTGTATCAAATTTTATTTGATTACCAACATTTTTAAGAAATTTATAATCGTTAAAGTAATTTTCGGACGTGGGCCTTATATGGGAGCTACAACTAATTATGGACCGATCATAATAAAATTGGACCCTATTATTTTTAGACATATGAAATATATGTATATTCGTTCAATATTATTTGGAAACAAACATTTTTGAGAGAGTTTTGCTTTTTAAAGTGATTTACGGAAGTGGGCCTTATATGGGAGCTACGAGTAGTTATGGACCGATCTGCACAAAATTTGTAGATATGATTTGGCTTCATTTACTACTCATTCGCGGTGAAATTTGTTTGGATACTTGCATAATTCAAACAATTATGATCGTTAAACTCCTATTTCGGGAGGACATTTGTTTGCGGGCCAGGTGAAATAATAGACCGATTTCAATCCCATCCATCCTTGGGCCGAAAAAAATATCACTTACCAAATTTTATCAAAATATCTTCAAAATTGCGACCTGTAATCTGAGCACAAGCTTTACATGGACAGCCAGCCAGCCAGACGGAATCGTTAAATCGATTCTGAAAGTGATTCTGAGTCGAACGGTATACTTTAAGCTGGGTGTTGGACCAATATTTCTGGGCGTTACAAACATTAGCACAAATCTAATATACCCTATGGTGGTGTAGGCTATAAAAATAAAAAGGAGTTGACAGTGTGACATGTATGTGTAGTAATTAAGCAGTCATATTTAAAGGGTGTTTTAAACTTAATATAAGACTTTAATTTGCAGCCATTTGTGCAGTAAACGAAAAACAGTTTGACAACTGTTACAAAATAAAACCAAGAATTTAAATAAAATTCCTTTACATTTGTATTGTATTAGAAAGAGTAAGATTTAAAAATTATAAATGACAAAATAAATCAGACAGAAACATTAAACTTTTCAATTGAAAAAAATTTATTTTTGAACCCAGAAAAGATATTGCTTGAAAATACTTTAAGTCTCTTGAGCAATTTTATTGTGTAACTAACGAAATGAATTTGAGAAAAATTGCTCAGAAATTCTGATTTATATTTAAAACAAAATTTACCTAGATTGGGTAAAACATTGAAATTTCTATTTTAAAATGCTTATAACTCGAAAAATATAAAAGTTACATTTAAACGTAAGCAAATATAAAAATCTTAGGAATTGTATGAAACAAAAGAAAAAAAAAATCACACCTTTAAATAAATTTTATGACAAAAACCTTCTATTTTGAGCCCCCAAATCTACGCTCCTGCTAGGAGTTGTTAACTATTCCCTAATTAATTAAACACGTGAAAAAGGCAAAGATGTGATATTATATATCAATGGATAGCTAATTGTAAATATTTTTTAAAAATATATAAATCTTTAGACAAATAACAAATTCATGAAAGACTTTTTGCGAAAACAAGGCAAAAATTTAATTTTTTAAGTTATTTTGTGGAAACAAAAATTGTTTAAACTGAAATAGAAATTTGATTTTTAAATATTTTTTAATGAAATTTTGCATTTCTGGACATTTTCATGCAAAATATTAATAAGTAAAGAAAACTTAAATCTTTTTATAAATAGGTACCCCACAATTCCCAATAAACAAATCCCAAAAATTGATTTTTTTTGATTTTTGGCCATATTGTTTATATCAAAGGCGGGGTTTTTTAATGATTCTTTGCATTAATTACACGGTGCGACAGTGCAAAAAACCTGGGACCGTATAATTTTTCTTGTAGGGCTTGTCGAGTAAAACAAGATTCCAATAGTGAAATATGCCGAACACCTCCAAAATCCGGATTTATGGTTAAAAAACCGGTTTTTGTACCTTTGCGCACAATTAAGCCTGTAATTTTGTTGATATTGATCCGATTTTCAATTTATTACTAGATTCCGAAAGAAGAAACTGAGATCTTTCGAATGATATACAATTTATTTAAGAAAACTTGAGAAATTTGGGTGTTATTGTCGAGCAAATTGTGATTTAGCAAATTGTGTAATTGCTCGACAATAACATCCAAATCCAATACAGACTTATTTCCCATTTTTTTTGAAATTTTCCCACTGTGCGTTGTTCATACAATAACATAATATCAGCAAGCTTTTGCTTGTATTATTTTATAACATTATTTATAGTATTTTTTGGCAGCTTTATTTATCATTAAAGCTGAAAATATAAAATTTTCATGGATCACTTACATGTTGCGAATGTTAAAAGACAAATTAGTTAATTCTCTTCTGCGTGGGGAAAACGTGTCGATGTTCACGTTCATGTTCATAGTCTTCTTTATAATTGTTAACAATGCCGGTGTTTTTGTGTGAAAATGTTATCTGAGGGCAGACACTGTGGTGCCAACTAATGTTCTGAGAGCATGTTTCGAATAAGAACATAACATGGACAGAAGTTGTCCACACAAGACAAATTCATGTGCGTACAAAAAAATAATTGTTTGCTAAGTGAACAAATTGCTTTCATGTCAAGACTGGTGGCTACATTCTAAAAAAGTTCTTTTAGAAGAATTTTATTATAATTTTATTATTTTAACCCCCTGGCCCACGATGTCGAACGATAACGTTCGCTTAGATAAGACTTAAGACACAAACTTGATTGTAGAACAAACAAACTTGATTGAGTAAAAAAAATAGATACGATAACAAGTTTGTGTCTTAAGTCTTAGCTAAGTGAACGTTATCGTTCGACATCGTGGTAGTATTGATTCATTAATATGCATAATAAGTAATGTTGCTTTATTATTATTATTACCCCAACCTATTAAATGTTTCCAAATGTCGTTTTACTGCTGATACGTTTAGTTAAATTTAAGGAGGCAACCACAGCAATAACAACGACGGATATTATGCACATAGATATAAGTTTATTGATCCTTTTTCATTGTTGTCTTTTTGTTAATGTTTAAAATTTAACACAAGAGTTTCTTTCACTTGATGTCTAGAAGTATTTGAGTTCTGTTTTGAATTGTAATCAAATTTAAATAGAATATTTAGTTTAGTTGTACTAAATCACTTAGAGAATACCATATTATAGGAGAGTTTACTAAGAGATTCAAATTGTAACATTTGTGACAAACTATTGTATTCAGGACTAGAAATAGGAGAGTTGATTTTGTGAAGTCCCTATGTTAATTGGAAACAATTTTCGAAAGCTCTGTAAAATTCCGGTATAATATATTAATATATCGGGTATAATCCCGAGTTTGTTAACTAACATATTATAATCGAAAGAATTTGTTAATAAATGACTGAGTTAGGACCAAAAATCTCATAAAAAAATGGAACGTTGGACATTTTTTAAATTATAAAAATCAACCGGAAATTTTTAAAAATAATATTTATAAATGAATATTTTTAAGTCTTACACAGAAATTGACAAACTTAATTTTCACCAGCATCTATCACTATTAATTTACTTTTGCATATAATTTAAATATTTAGTGTACAGTACACCTAATTCTGGTTTTACACGGTAATTGGTACCAGGAAACCCCGTTTAAAAGAAGACATTGATTGTATGCAAAATTGCTGGTGACTGCTTCCTTATCTCCAAAACCAATTGAAATTAGTGAACAACAGGGTTTTTTTAAGAACAAATATTCAGGTTTATAATATTAATGTACATGCAGACATTTACAATGTTCATTTTACACAAGCATCTTTATTTATTAAAGAAAACAAATAATATATGCACTTTAAAGCTTTGTACAGACGGTTGTCAGATCTTACAACGTTGTCCGAAAAATGTTCAGCAAATGTCTAACAACCGTGTGAACTTAAAATGTTTGTCTTCCAACGTTGTAGGAAAAAGCATTTTCAGTACATTGTAAGACAAAAATATTGTCAAATATCCAACAATATTGTAAACACATTTTTTTGTCATTGTAAGATTGTGTTAAGACAATTGTCAAACACTTTTCATTGTCATATGCGCATAAATAAACAAACAAGCATTGATAAAATTTTTGAAAAAAGTAGAATAAAATTAAAGAATTCCAATTGCTCTTTTTTGTTCCATGATAATATTTAAAATTTTTAAACACACACACAGAGCTGCAAAACGAATTTGACAATGCCACACAACAATCTGACAACCGTGGGAACTGATAAGTTCGGTTGACAGATAAATTCATTGTGTGACAATTGTGTGCCAATGGAATTCTAAAGTTTTCTTATAGTCGTCTGAACTGACAATTTAACTTTTGCTAAAAATTTTTCAATGCCAGTACTTTGCTAGATCTGATCTGACAGCCGTCTATACATACATACGTGTGCCAAGACAAAATAAGTGAACCGTGCAAAAAATCGTTGGAGCCGTCTCTACAAAATGAGTGCGTCGATATTGGTCAAAAAATCATTTTGTGGAGAAACGGCTCCGATGATTTTTTGCATGGTTCGCTTATTTTGTCCCTTAAGGTGTCCACTTTTAAAATCTGTATCTTTTTTGACTGGGATACTTCAGAGTTCCCTGTAATAAATCAGCAACGATTTTTTTTTACCAATATGGACGCACTCATTTTGTGGAGAACGGCTGCGACGATTTTTTGCACGGTTCGCTTATTTTGTCCCTTAAGGAGTCTAGTTTTTGATTGGGACACTTCAAAAATTGAAAATGCCCAATATTTGTGTATTTTATTTGCCAGATATTTGACTTTCCCGGGTTTTTTATTTTTCCGGTTTTTAAATTCCTAAATTCGACGATATCTTGTCGACGCTATATTGGCGCACCTTCTGTAACGTGCGCAAAATCGTGTAAAAAAAATTTTATATTGTTTATTTTCAAACCGAGTAAAAACAGAATTAGGTGTATACAACTAGTATACTACCATCTACCAAAATGTAATTAACATTACCAAATATTCATTAAATATTTAATATTAGAAACATGTTTGAATTGTTAATGCTTTTCACTCAACATATTCTTTATATTTAAACAATAGAGTTAAAATAAAACGCATTAAATTTCAGAGTGTCTATGCTAATCAGTTTAATAAACTTCTGCTTGTTGACAAATTGCCAAAACGGAAACATTACTAATTCAAAACATATTTCGATAAAGAAGATATTTTTATATTCCTGGTGAGATTATTATTTACGAGGACAATAAAGTTAAATTAAACAGGCTGTTTGTTTTATGATCAAATAAACTGAAGTTTATGTTGTGTGTGAATGTGAAAGATTGCGTTCACATGGGGGTCATAGATTTAAAGTATTACAGCAAAGGTTATGTTACAAATAACAATTTATGTATGTATAAGTATGTATAAGTATGTATTTATGTAAATAAGTATTTCGTAAATTATCTTAAGAAACTATGAGTGCAGGGAATTAATGTACTGTGAGCGTCAACATAAAGTCAACACCAAATGTTATTTAAAGAAAATATAAATAATATTAATTATTATATTAGGAAATTATATTGCACTAGCGAACCCTGCACACTTCGTAGTGCAAAAAATAAAATAAAAAAAAACAATTCGAATTCATTTAAATCAGTGATAAATTGCTTTTATTGTAATGCTCTGTGGTAAACAACATTTGTTGTTTTTCCATTTTCGGTGTAGCGCAAACAGGCTACATACAACTGTCCATGTGCGAGAACTGGATACTCTAAATTCACTCCACAAATTCCTAAGGATTGGCCTTACGCCTTATTAATGGTAATCGCAAACGCAAGGCGAACAGGAAACTGAAGTTGTTTAAATTCAAATGGCATATCAGACGGTATCATTGGGTGCGTGGAATGAATACATCTTCGCCTTTGAATTTCCCTGTTAAAATAGTAGCTTCAATTACATAAGCCATCAACCTTTTAATAGCAAGTCTTGTACCATTACACAAACGATGTTGATTAATATTGCGAATCATAAGAACAGTAACTCCAACTTTCAATTGGGGATTATTCGGAGGCAATCAAAAATTCTGTTGGATAATTTGCAACATCTTCTTCATTGATAACAGTATCCACAGACTTGTACAACATCAATTCGCCACAAATCTTTCATTGTATAGTCATGTTTAATTCAGTAACATATTTGTTTTTTGCCGCTAAAATTGTTCTGTCACTCAACCATGCATGGCATGTATATTGTTGTGCTATGTTAGTGAAAACATATTAAATCTATTCCTCGATCTAGGAATGATGGGTAATGTTTGCCTAAAATCGCCTGACTATAAAATCAACGCACCACCAAACAACTCTGAATTATCTCGGAGATGTTTCATTGTTATTTCCAAAGCTTCAACAGATATCTTGTTCGCCATAGTGCATTCATTCCAAATAACGTTTCAATAATTTTGCTGCAATGTCAGAAGACGCCAATTCCAATGCATTTTTATTCTGGAAACGTATCGTTGCCAACATCAATGAAATTAAGAACGTTTTTTCGGTGCCTCCTGGTGCATCCAGAAAATAAAATTTACCGGCTTCACTTTTGACAGCTTTCATAATAGTATCGTACGGCTTTTTTGCTTCGCATTCAATGTCGAAAGATTTGCATTAACAATAACATTTCATTCGTTGCGATCGTATTGTTGTTCACGTTGCAGTTCTAACTCAAAAATGTCATGCATTGCACGACTAGCTGATGGCATTCCCAATTGCTTTGACTAAAATTGAATTGTAATGAATTTAAAAACGTATTGTATTTCAGTTTTTCAAAATATTAACTCAAATATTTTCAAATATGTATTTCGAAATAAATGCAGTGTTCACATGGCTATAACTCATGAACAAATACAGTGACAAATACACATTGACGTCATCTTTCATATAAACTTTGAAGAAACAAAAGTGGTTCACGCATATATATCGGGTTTGAAAACTAAATCGGTTTTGGATATCAATGAAATTCTTAATTCCTGTGAGAGTACGTTCGATGCCATTATGTATGGAGCTCGATTTCTTTTGCATGCCCACCAAGGGCGCGCTTGCAGAAGTCAAGACGCTCAACATAATTTTCGAGGGCTTTCAAGCATAAAGCGGCCGCTACACAGAAAAAAATAAAAATGAGTTTCAATTAAAATATTTGTGGAATCATTTAAAAATTTAATTGAAATCGGACCTGTAAACAAAATGATAGTATCAATTAAAAAAAAATTTGATTCAATTAAAATTTTAATTGAAAATTATTTTAAAACCAATTAAGGGTTTAATTGAAAAAAACATGATTTGTTTTTCTGTGTACTGCTGCAATTTCACGTTCGATATTCGTACGAAGCAAGTCAATCGTCGCTGGCTTTCTGGCATAGACCATAGACTTGACGTAGCCCCATAGGAAATAGTCTAACGGCGTCAAATCGCACAACCGAGACGGCCAATCGACTGGACCATTTCCTGAGATAACACGTTCACCAAACTTGGTTTCCAATAAATTGATTGTGACATTCGCTGTGTGGCTTGTGGCGCCGTTCTGTTGGAACCTCATGTCCTCCAAGTCCATATAATCCAATTGGGGCTAAAAATATTCTGTTATCATTGAACGGTAGCGATTCCCATTCACAATAACGTGCCGGTTTTGATCGTCACAGAAGAAGTACGACGCAATGACGGCGCCGGCCCATAAACCGCACCAAACTGTAATTTTTTCGGGATGCAATGATGATCCATGCAGTAGGTGTGGATTGCTGTCTGACCGATAACGTATATTTTGCTTATTGACGAAGCCATTCAGCCAGAAATGAGCCTCATCGCTGAAGATGATTTTTCGATGAAAATCCGAATCATTTTCAAGTTGTTGCTCAGCCTAATTCAGTTCATTTTAAAAGTATTGGCAATTCTTTTAATTTTTCTTTGTATGAAAGTATAACGGCAAAGTGCGGTTGAAAATAATTGCAAGTTTTAAAAATTTTTATTTGAAAACATTAAGTTGTGACGTTTAGTAGTGAAAAATTTACAATGGGAAGACAACCAGCAATTGAGTCTCCCCAAATCATAATACACTAACATAGAAAAGGTAAATCCCTGCATTTAATAGGTAAAATCGTTGGAAGGCATCACTGTACATTAAAGTGGTTCGAAACAAAACGTTGTTTCAGTCACCCCCTAGTATTAAAGATAATGTAAAAAAAATTCAGAAATAATTTTTTTATTTTTTGCCGCGCCTATAAATTATAACATTTTGTATACCGAAGTAAATGGCTCTGAAAGGGTTATATTTCTGTCTTTAATCAGTTTTTTACTACCACGTCAAATTCTAGTCATGATTTTAAAAAATAATATAAAATATTTAGCATTATCGTGGGTACGAATCGAGTTTTTTAAAGTCAAGACTAGAATTTGACATGGTAGGTAGACAAATATACCTAACACAATATGTTAGAAAATTTACCTGGTGCAAAACGACCAAAGCGTCTTACAAAATCTGAAGTAAACGCTAAAGTAAGAGAAGTAAGAGAAAACCCAACAGGTAATGCTGTAAAAATAGCTGAAAATGTTACGAAAACTTCTGGAAAACCTTAGATTAGATTACAAGAACTTTGCATCAAAATGATCTACAAGGTAAAGTGCCGTGTAAGAAGCTCTTAATATCAAAGAACAACGAAACCAAATGTTTGAATTTCGAAAAAAAAGTATAAACGAGCCTCAAATTTTTTTAAATAATATTATTTGCACCGATGAAAGTAATTTTGAGATATTTGGACTTGAAAACACCCAAAAAATATGGCTAACCAAGAACTACAACAAAACTTTAGTAATAAATGTTTTACCAAGATGGATGGTGTAATTGTACTTTTTTTGATACATTTTACAGGTTGAATTCAAAAAGCTTAAAGCTTAAAATGTAGTTAATTAGAATTTCAAAATCGTTAGAAGTTAACCCTTGAAATAATAAATAATAATTTGAGTATAAGTATAAGTAAAAAGAGTTGGGGTATTCACTCTATGCACACATTGACTAAATTCTACATTATTTTTAAATAATAGTATTAAGAAATTTTAAATGAAATGCTAGTTGAGATTTTAGTTAATTTTCTGTTCAGATTCTAAATTGTTAATCATGTTATAGTTTATTATCTAATTCAGTTTCAGTTCAAATTCTAGTTCAGATTTTAATTCAGATTCTAGTTAAAATTCTACATAAAGTTCTAGTTCAGATTCTAATTTAGTTTCAGTTCAGATTCTGAATCAAGTTCTAGAATTCTGAATTAAGTTCTAGTTATAGTTCAGATCCTAGTTCAGTTTCAGTTTAGATTCCAGTTCAGATTCTGGTTTAGTTTCTTATTTAGATTCTAGTTCATTTTCAGTTCACATTCCAATTCAGATTCAAATTCCAGTTTTAGTTCTACGTTTAGTTCTAATTAGTTGTATAGTTTATATTTAGTTACTTTTAAACACTAACAATTAAAGAGCTTCTAGTCTTACTTAATTTAATTTTTTTGTTTTCGTACATAAATTCGATTAAAGCACCAAAGATCTTTAAATAATGAAAAATAATGCTTACTCCATCCACATTACCACAATTTGTCTTAAAAAAATTAGACTTGAAATTGCGTAAAGATATCTGCAATACTGAATTACTTCCAAAGTAAAATCTTTCTAAACCACAGTACGTATGTTAAACATTCTATTAAGTATACGCCACAGAAGCTTAAACTTAAAGAGAAACAATGAATGCTCTTTTAAAATTTTATTTTAATACATAAAAGAGAAACTTATCAAAGCATATACTAAGAGAAATGTTTTCCCGCAAAATCTCTTTATTAAAAGCAAAACAAAAACAGGACTCTAACTACAAACATTTGTCAACCATGAAAAACAGTTTGTAACGGCGCGTCTACTGAACAAGTTGCGTTTAGAGTAGAATTTTGTGAATTTGAATTTTTCTTTACAAGTTTGTCGTTGAATCTTTAAGTTAAACGAAAAAGAGTAGAGTAAGAATAAAGCAATTTGGATATTTACGTTTATTCAGAATCAGTGTTGCCAAAACTGTTGGATGATAATGCATTAGATTGCTAAAAACGGCTGGCTTATAGCAGTAAATTTGATGTTTTGTTTTTATTAACAATTATTAGTTTATTAATTTTGTGGTGATTAACAAAGTTTTTCTGATAATTTGCCAACAAATTTGTTTGTAAATTTTGATAAAATAACAGATGTCCAGCACGAATACAGAATGAAGGTATTCGTGGTGGACAGCTGCTTGATATAATTTTTTATTTATAATTTTTCCAGCCTTAACTCTTTCCAAGACCATACAAATTTATATAATTTATTTAAAAACAATATACATATTTAATAATAATTTTAAAGCAGATTATGTTATATTCGTTCAAAAAAAGGAAAACCCGCTGTTTTGGCAACACTCTACCACCATTAAGAAGACAGAATTAAATAGCAGCAACAACAATAACAAAAACAGAAAAAATAACAGAAAAATCCTTGAACTTGACACATTTAATGGCTGTTGTTGGGTTGGCTTATGTGTGTTAATATACGTATGTATATTTGTTTTTATGCATGTGTGTATTTATAAACAGTTTTTGCTAAAAAAGTGAATGTGAGATTAAAGAAAATTCAATAATAAAAAATTTATAAAAACAAATAAATAAATAACAAGACAGAGTAGCAAAATCACATATAATTTAAAACAAAACAAAAATATGTATATACATCCATATGTGTGTATGTATTGTAGCCGGTTAATAATAATTTAAATTTTTTAATTAAACTTTTATCTAGATAATAAATAACAAAACCTCTAGATAATAAATAACAAAACACTTTGAAAATTGAAAATGTGTTTGTACATGAGTGTGCCGCAGTGGTTAAATTTACAGAATTTTTTTAAGGCCATCAGTGAAAGTATTAATCACACCATCGATGTTACTGTCATGTTTATTTATTTCAAATGTTTAAATAACCATAAGAATCATAACAAAAACAACAATAGCTCAGGCAATAAAAAGACTACAAAAATCCATTATGATCATACGACAACAACACAAATTGTGGCAAAAAATACAAATCTGGATAAAAATCATAAAATTGATATCAATGTAAATTTAAATTTCAAAAATTTAAATTCCCATGAAACGTTTACACTGCATAAAGAATATTGTGAATTGAGTGAAACGGAAAGAATACTAACAATTCAGCAGCAACAGCAGCAACAGCATCAACTACATCATCAACAACAACAACAACACCAACACCCACACATTCCCTTTAATAATGAGCAGTTATTATTGATGGATACATTTAAAACTTTTCCGCTGCACATTTAAAAAACAAATATGAGTTTTTATTTTTTGTACAAAATCATATCATGATTCAGAACTGTGGTTTTTATTATGTAGATTTTATTCCTGCTGCAAAAACAAATAAACATTAATTTTCATTATTTAATGATCATTGGTGCAATAATGGAATTAATGTACGATAACAAAACATAGGCGTCAGGTAGGTAATTATTGTTTATAAACTTTAATAAATAATGATAAAAAAATATAACCTTAAACCCTTAAACGCACTGGGGCCAAAATTATCCATAAAATTCGCAATATTTTTCATGGTTTTTTAAAGTTTAGGAACATTAAGACTCCCAGCGCGTTTAAGGGTTAATTTTTTAGCTTTTGCACTGTTATTAATAATAATGAACTTTAGGATATATTTTGTTTAAGTTTCTTAAAAGTCGACTCAAAAATTTACAATATTTCGCTATCTTTCCTTTAGAAATCTTAAATATAACAAAATTTGGCCTTTGACCTGCACGATTTAAGGGTTAATGTTGTTCGTTTCGAGGATACTGTAGCTTAATTGATTAACACATTTAATTATTAAGCATGATTTGGTATTCGTGTCCTGGGTTCGATTCCCAGCCGCTGCCACTCAAACAACATCAGTTTCTGATAATTATTAGTTTTTTATCCTATCATAACTAATATTTATCATAGCGCCCTCCTTAGGTGCACCTACTCACCACCAGAGGCGCTGCAATACTGGGGCCAAATTACCGCATTCGATATCGAGTAAAATTGATCGTAATTTTCTTATTTGAGATTATGGCATTCGATATCGAGCAAGAAATTTAGTACATTTTATCATAATTTCGATATCGAAATCATTTTTCGATACGATAGCTCATTGGAATGCGGTAATTTGGCGCCTGTACTACTAATAAACATAACGCGCAATTACAATGCTGTCATATGAAAAAGCTTTTCTCTCCTTTCATCACCTATTCATCGCCTACTTCTCTTCTGTGTTAGTTCTCTTTAAATAAAAAATATGTCAAAAAAATTTGTTTTTCCCGAAATCAGCCAAATTAAAATCGTGGATACAGAAAAACTAAGAAAAGTATTAAGTTTGGCGATTGAGGTGGGCTATGGAGCTGTCTGGGAGCAGAATAAAGCAACCACTCTTTCACAGAAAGTGCGGTGTGCTTGGTATCGTTAACCTGTTGAAATATCAAACAGGATCCAAGGCCCAAGATGTCTACGGATGCTTGCAAATTTCTTTCCAATATACTCTTGTAAGTATGTTGATTCATGATCTCATCAATAAACTCCAAATTTCCAACCCCCGCTGCTCCAATCGCTCCCCAACCATTACATTGCCACCACCGTGTTTTACCGTAGGAACCAAATTTTGGGTAAAAAGAACTCTTTTCCAAAACTCAGCGTCGTTTGTTTCTGTACTTATGTGCAAACTCCAGTCTAAGTTTTCTGTTTTTTTTTCCACTAACTTTTTTCGGGGAATACGACTTTTATATCCATTTTCTCGCAATGCTCTTTGTTCTTGGATGCAAATGTTTGTTATAGTTATTAGCGATATCGTCTGCAAGTTTTAGTGCACTTAGTCTTGGATTCTTTTTCACTTCTCTTACGATGTGGTTAACATCACGATTGGTAAGTTTTTTTGGACGACCGCTTCTTGGAATATTTGCTACGGAGCCATTTTCCTTATATTTTTAATTTTCCCATTTCTCGATAGGATTTTCCTTCGTTGAAACGTTTTATTATTAAATGTTTAATGCTGGACTCAATTTCCTTACCTTTGCCCATAATTTTCAACAAAACTTGTAATGCTGACAAATAAAAAGAAAGTGCTGGCTTTTTCTTCTTCCCACTGGCTGTTAAACCAATTCTATTTAATGCACGTCTAAACGTCCAGGAACTGACATCCTTACCAATACTTGTTGCTGCATTTTTCGTGGTATTTATGTCCTTATTATGTAGCAAACGTTCAATCTGCCGGGCATCGAGTTATTATTGCAAGCTATTTACATGACGCCGTTTTTTTATATCGTTTACTGCGGATTTACTTAAATTTAATTTCACACTAAACCGTTGTTTTTTTTATTGATGAATTGGCAGTTCTTGAAGCTCTTCAAGTTGCTTTTCGTGCCAAAATCGGAAATTTTGTTTGTTAACATACCCATTGAGCCAGAAATGGGCCTAAGGGCTGCACAAAACTTGCCTCGAAAACATTGGATATTCTTGGAACTTTTCAAGAGCCCATAGAGCGAAGTGATGTTGCTTGTTCAGGCGTAAGTCTTTCAATTATGAAATGCCAAACAATAATAAACAAAAATAACATGATAGCATAACGCGACTCACACGTGAGCTGTCAAAAAAGGGCTATTGAAAAAAGTATCTCTACTTGAATCACCCATTATATGATAATATATATACCTATATTGTATTATTTTCATAATCTTACTTCCTTAATGCAAAACATACGGACAGTTTTGCTTCCCAAACAAATACGTCGATATGGCTGAATGCAAAACAAATTCCATTAATTTTTAACAAGCAAATTTAAATCTACAAATGTTTTAAAATAACTGTAGAAATATTCTTCTTGCTCTTGTCAAAAGAAAATTATTTCAAATAAAACTAGGAAATGTATGTATGAAAGAAAAATAAACTAACTTAGACACAAGAGAAAAATCAACAAATAATTTCAAACAATATTTTGACATACTATGTGACGTTTTATGTGTACATATGTATAAAAAAAATTTTGTTTTTAAAATTATTCAAAAGAAAAAATGACAGCAATATACAAATTTGCATTAAATTAAACAGCATTGATTGAAACACACAAAGTAAAACAATCATGAAAGATAAGTAAATTGAATTTATGTTCATAATAAATACATACATACATACATGCATATGTACATGGTGCAACTATACAAGGTGAGTGCAGTAGCACAGCTGACTGCCTTCGTTTACAATTTACTTATGTCAAAAGTAATACTTCTTCATAAGTTTTGGACAGTAGTATATAATTTTACACAAACAAAATGCCTGTTGTTTCTGTTTTGTGTTGTATTTGTTGTCCATTTGCACTCACCTTGTATAGTTGCACCATGTACATATGTACATACATATATATGTACGAGGTCTGATCAACAAAATCACCTTTGTTTTTAAATATCGTGAGTTACGTACATATGTTCGATTTTCGCATTTGTTTTTCTGTTATGTTGGTACACATGTCTGTTATATATGTATGTTGGTAATATCAGCCATTTTGGATTGCCAGTTTGTTTTTGACAGATAAAAAGGTTAGTCGTGTGTTAGTCTGCTCTTCGATTTTTTACTACTATGAGCAGAACACATGTTCAATTGTGGTATAAGAGGTTTAAGGAAGGCCGAGAAGATGTCAATGACGATGCTCGTCCTGGTCGCCCGAGCACGTCAACAACCGATGACAACATTGAAGCAGTGAAGTAAATGATTTTGAATAATCGTCGAATTACTATCAGAGAGGTTGCTGATGATGTTGGCATATCGTTCGGCTCATGCCAAGCAATTTTTACAGATGTTTTAGGCAAGAAACGTGCTTCAGCAAGATTGTTCCAAAATTACTAAATTTTGAGTAAAAACAACGTCGCATGGACATCGTTCAGGAGCTGTTGAACATCGTCAACGATGATCCTGATTTCCTCAAAAAGGTCATAAATGGTGACGAATCATGGGTGTATGGCTATGACATTGAATTCAAAGCCCAATCATCCTAATGGTAACGTCAGAAGAGCCAAGACCGAAAAAAGCACGTCAAGTTCGGTCAAATGTGAAGGTTTTGCTCACTGTTTTCTTCGACTGCAATGGCGTGGTGCATCATGAATTCTTGTCACAAGGTCTACCTTGAAGGTATGTGCCGTCAGAAACGCACAGAATTGTGGAAAACCCAATCATGGATTTTGCACCATGATAACGCACCAGCTCGCACTCGATGCTTGTGTGTGAATTTTTGGCCAAAAACCTTTATCATGCCACAACCACCGTATTTACCGGACTTGGCCCCCTCTTCCCAAAACTGAAGATAGTGAAGTATATAAGAGTTTTATGCACATTTAAGTGATTTTTGGAAGTGGACTATATATGGGGGCTACGGTCAAATATGGACCGATCGTCAAAAAATTGGGTATCAATATTTCTTTATATGTATGAACTATTTGTGTCAAATTTAAACTAGCTGCTGATGCTAATGAATGATTTATGGATATTTAAGTGATTTGCGGAAGTGGATTTTATATGGGGGCTACGGTCAAATATAAACCGATCATCATAAAATATAGAGCGACCATTTTTATATATGTATGGACTATTTGTGTTGAATTCCAACTTGTTAGTGATTTTTTAAAACATTTTTGCATATTTAGTTAATTTTCGGAAATAGTCTTTGTATGGGACTATGCCAAAATTATGGACCAATGGCAACAAAATATTGTTTTGAGAGTTCATTTTACATGAAACTTGTTATTGCAGAATTTTCTATGGATACGACTTTTCTATGTACCATAAAGCCATATTCCAGGAAGACATTTGTATGGGGGACCGATTCCTACCATTTTAAACAGGACTTGTCCTTCTCTAATAAAAATAAAGTGTGTAAAATTTGACATTGTATTATCTGCAGTATTTTTGAATAAAATAGCAAAAATATTTGAAAAAACTACGAGGTAGTCTGAAACTTTAAACTGTAATTCGTATCCTACTGGAAACATTTTCAATTGCAAACATTTCGGAGGATCAGAGAATGTTTGGTAAAAATTTGATTGTTCTATGAATTGTTTTGAAGCTCTATCGTGCCTTCAACGGACGGACAGACGGACGGGCATGACCAGATTGTCTTAGAATCTTATAAGGACCATTATTACGATGTGTTACAAACGGAATGACAAAAGTAATATACCACCTTTTGGGTATATGGTGGTGGGTATATATATATAGCTTATATATATTTTTAGGAAACATATATAAACTATATAATATGTAACTTATAAGGATTTAAACACAAGTTTCTAACAATAACAATATTTAGATAAAATTCCTTATATTGAAGATTTATGTATATGTCTTTCTATTTAAACCGATAAGCAGCTTAAGTTTAGTTTGGGATAGGAAGAGGCATACATGGGCTTTAAATTCTATGTTTGTTTTTAATTCCTAAACATAATTTAGAAAAAAAAAAAATAACTTTCCGGCTTTACAATTTTTAGAGTATGTTGTAACAAAATGCGAAAGGATTTCATTTTGCATTAAAGTTTGTTGTACAAACAAAATGTAAAACTTGCTTGTTATTTTGCAATGTTTTATTATCATGTTGTAAGAATATCTAAAAATAACAAGCATGTTTGGATTTTCATTTTGTCACAACATTCTTTCCAAACTAAGCTATCAAGAGTTTATTAATTTCTGAAGGAATTCATAAACAAATATTGTTAATAAATCCTGCATAAATATCTAAAACTTAAGCTTCTTATCCACTTAAATAGATTACAATGCAAGAATTTATAGAAAAGCAACAAGTCTATAATGAATTAAATTTGTACATTAGGATGATATACTATATATTTTAATATATCCCCAGTAAATTTTCTATATTTAAATATAATTCAGCCACTGTATCCCTCCCTACACACTCAGTTTCATCATAGAAAATAAATTAAATAAAATAAATTAAATAAGTAACATTTTGTGCAAAAAAAAACTTTACAATTTGTTTAAACAAAAACTTTTGTTTCAAACTTTCGCAGCAAATTTACATAAACACAAAGTAAATCCCCAAGACTTTCAGCTAAACTTCATAGTCATTAAACTCTACTTTAAACAACTAAACGGCAAGTTATTATAAATTTTATGCTTTGCTGTTTTTGTCACCATATGAATTATGCATGTGTGTCGTACGTAAATATGAAAAGATTTGAGCAATTTCTCAAATTTACTTTATTAATACATACGAGGTCTGATCAAAAAAAAAATAACCGTTATTTTCAATTTTTTCAAAAAGTATTTATTTTATTTGAAGGGGACAACACCCCTCCGATATAATACACTAATGCCAGCGTTTTTTTCCAATCCTCGAAACACTTCTGAAACGCGCTTTTTGGTATCGCCAACAGCTCCTGTTTCGATTTTTCTTTTATCTCCTCAATCGTAGCAAAACGCTTTCCTTTCATCGGTGTCTTCAGTTTTGGGAAGAGGAAAAATTCAGCGAGGGCCACGTCCGGTGTTTATGATAACGGTTTTGTTGTTGGCAAAAAACTCACGCACAAGCATCGATGTGTGAGCTGGTGCGTTATCATGGTGCAAAATCCATGATTGCGTTTTCCACAATTCTGTGCATTTCTGATGCAATGCTTCGCGCAAACGGCACATAACTTCAAGGTAGTATACCTTATTGACCGTACGACCTTATGGCAAGAATTCATGAAGCACCACGCCATTATAGTCGAAGAAAACAGTGAGCAAAACCTTCACATTTGACCGAACTCGACGTGCTTTTTTCGGTCTTGACTATTCTGGTCATTTCCATTGGGATGATTGGGCTTTGGTTTCAATGTCATAGCCATACACCATTGATTCGTCACCAGTTATGACCTTTTTGAGGAAATCTGGATCATCGTTGACGATATTCAACAGCTCCTGAGCTGTTTACTTTTTGAAAAAAATTAAAATAACTGTTATTTTTTTTTTATCCGACCTCGTACATCTTATATAGCAGTCCAAGTCCTCTAACTCACTTTTTTTTGGATCAACTCTAGTTTTCGACTTATAATTTTTTAAAGAATTACCTAGTTACACGATTTTAAGTAACATAACTGAAGAACAGTTTAACCTACTTAATGAAACGAAAAAAACCATAATTGAGCTACAATATTACCTTCATGCTGCCCTAACATAATATTTACTTCACTCAATAGTTTTGGAGATATAGCCGAATATACGAGGGCGATTCGGAAACTTCTTACCCTAGAACAGATAGCGCGGTATTAACAGAATAAAGTCAAGTGTTTTGGAAACTTCAATCTCTGCTATCAACACATGATGAATTTATTTTCGATCTGCCATTTCCTTCATATAGAAACAGGTGTTCAAAAAAGACGCATCTGTGATTTTTTTACATTGGAAAAATTAGAAATTCCTGGTGTCATTAAATATTTAAATAAAAATAGTTTATCGGGACCAGAAATTCATAAAGCTGGAGGTCCACAACTCGCGTCTAGGCGTTTCACGCGTTCTAAGCAACTGTCAAAAAAGTGGAATCAATGTATTTGTATGTTTTAAGTTACACACGCTTGAAACGCGAAAAGTTCGTTTACTTTCTAATTTTGAACACGTCGCAAGCGGCGAACAGCTGAAATTGACAAAAGCAAAGCAAATTTATTTTAAAGGTGATGTCACTAAAAAAAAGGACAGTTGAAAAAATATTTTTTATATGAAATTGACAAACAAACCGATAAAATACTTCATAGAAAAACAAAATTAGCTGGGCTTACGGCATCACCTCCGAAAGTACATAAATATATGTACATATGAATATAAAACACAAATGATTGACGCGAAAAATCTTCGCATATAACTTGAAATACTTGACGCTTAAAACGTTTAGAAAGCTTAAAACGCGTTGACGCCAAAACGCGAGTTGTGGACCCCCAGCTTAATGATGTGGTGAATGTGTTAGGTGAGAGTGCTCCTTCAACTGAAAGCATTGAGAATGAACCACGTAGTGGTAGCCAAAAAAACAGCGACAACAACAAAAGTTGTAGGCAAAGTGCGTGAAATAGCGAATATTATGGGCATCTCAAACGATCGAGTCCATTTAATTTTGCATGAAGAACTACAGATGAAAAAGCTTTCTGCAAGATGGGTGTCGCATTTCTTAACAGTTGACCAAAAACGCATAAGAATGAAAATTTCTCCAGATTGTTTGGATCGTTTTCAGAAAAATAAAATGGAGTTTAAGTATCGTTTCATAACATGGATCCATTACTTTACTCCAGACACAAAATTACAATTCAAGCAATCGACTGAAGCTGGAGCAAGTGCCCTAAAAGAAGGCAAAAATAATACAATCGGCTGGTAAGGTTAGGGCAACGGTTTTTTGGGACTTTAAAGGTATTTTGTTGATTGACTATCTGCAAAAGGGTAAAATAATAAATTCAGAGTACTATTGCAACATTTTGGATCAATTAAATGTAAAAATTCGAGGAAACGCGTACTGGCTTACAACACAGAAAAATAATTTTTCATCAAGCCAATGTACCAGCGCACAAGAGTGTTTTTTAACAATGGCTAAAATCAACGAATTAAAGTACGAGTTGCTTGACCACCCACCTTATTCTCCCATATTTAGCTCCCAGTGGCCTTTACCTGTTCCCAAAACTAAACAAAAATTTTTTAGCTGGCAAGCGTTTTACCTCAAATGAAGATGCAATTACAGTTGTAAACCACTATTTTGAAGGCCTTGAGGAAAACTATTTTATTCAATTAATAGAATTGCTAGATAAGCATTGGACTAAATGTATTGAAGATTCAGGAGATTATATTGCAAAATAAAAATGTTTTTTTAAAAACTAACTATTCTCTTTCTGTGCTGGGCTAAGAAGTTTCCGAATATATGATTTATTCTTTAATCTGCTTCAGATTTCAGTTCAGATTCTAGTTCATTCCTAGCTTAGTTCTAGTTGAAATTCTCTTTCAGATTCTAGTTTATCTTCTTGTCCAGATTCTAGTTTAGTTGTAGTTGAAATTTTGTTTCGGATTCTAGTCATTCTCTACTTTAGTTCAAATCAAGTTCAGCTTCTAATTCAGATTCCAGGGCTGTAACTTACATTTTTAATTTAGAAATGTCAGTGGTGTAATTACATATGGATTTATTTAATAAATCTATAATGCTTTAATAGAACGTGTGGGTTGCTACATGCTGTGTTGTTAAAATATTAATATTTGCCTGCAGCCATCAAAAAAGAAATTATTCTTATGTATGTGTAAATATTTTATACAAATAAATTATTTACATACATTTCTTTGAATGAAATATGAGTTATGGTTTCTTTGTCTGCAAGTAAATGGAATTGTTTTCAGATAAATAATTCTGTAAGTATATTGAATATTTCTTTATTGAAAACAGTTCAAGGCTAAAAAAAAGTACACATGTCGTCGATGGGCCAGGCTAGTAAGAAGTCCAATGTGTTTTTTTTTCAGTATTTAAGATAATCAAGAGAAAAGAAAATAATAAAGTTAAATCAAACATAAGTAAATTGGAAACTAATGGCCATATTTGGGATTGAGCTATTCCCTTTCGAATAATATAAAGCTGTGGCATAAAAAATATTTAGAAAAATTACACATAAGGTTTTTCGTGACAGCAAGAACTAACCCCCTTATTCAAAAATGATTATCAAATTTAATAAACGTTTATTAAGACAGATTTGCATACAAAAATTTGCTTAATAAACGTTTGTTAAATTTAATAATCGTTTGCAATTCAAATAAAAGTGTTTAATTGTTTATTTTTATAAATAAAAACTTTAAAAAATGCCAATAAAATATTTTCAATTGCTGAGAAATGCCATTAATTAATTTTGATTGTAACACTGTCTATATTTGCTGTGTGAAATATTTTGGTGGCTGAATAAGTTATCTTTAATTGTTCATGCTTAAATATGTTAAAACTCATTAATCAGCAAAAACCAAGCGCTTCAATTAAACTTTGTTTTTAAATTTTCTAATTAATTTTGAAAACAAAAAATCTAATATTAACAATTACAATTGCCAATAAACAACAGCAGCAAAAAAACAAGTAAAAAAGTATAGCCCGACCATATTATACCCTACATCCAGTATATGTATAAAACAGTTTTTCAGAAATGGACGTTATATGTGAGATATTACCTATTATGGACAGATCATCCAAAAATTTAGTGTCATGATGTCTGTGCTAAACTTTATCACGATATAAATACTTTTAAACGATTTATGGAGCTTAAAGTGAATTACGGAGAGGATCTTATATGGGAGTTTCGACTTATTATGGACCGAACATAATAAAATTGTACCATATTATTTTTAGATATATGAAATATATTTTCGTTCAATATTATTTGGATACCAACATTTTTGAGAGATTTACTCACTTTAAAGTGATTTTCGAAAGTGGGCCTTATATGGGAGCTACGAGTAATTATGGACCGATCTGCACAAAATTTGTAGATGTGATTTGGCTTCATTTACCACTCATTTGTGATGAAATTTGTTTGCATACTTGCATAATTCAAACATTTATGATCGTTAAACTCCTATTTCGGGAGGACATTTTTATGGGTGCCATGTGAAATAATGGACCGATTTCCACCAGTTTCAATCCCATCCGTCCTGGGGCCGAAAAAATATCACTTACCAAATGTTAACAATATATCTTCAAAATTGCGACCTGTACTTTAAGCTCAAGTTTTACATGGATATCCAGCCAGACGGACGGACCGACGGACATCGTTAAATCGACTCAGAAAGTGATCAGTATACCTAAAGGTGAGTGTTGAACAAATATTTCTGGGCGTTGCAAACATCAGCACAAAACCAATATACCCTCCCCACTATGGTAGTGTAGGGTATAACAACGAAGGATAATAAGTAGTATAAGGACTGACAAACAAAACCAACAAAGATAATACTAAAATAAACATTTTTCTCTGGTAATAAAGTTTTTTTTTAGTAATTGTGTTTTGGCTGCAGCTAAATAAAATGATATTGTTTTTACTACAACTACAAAAGTAAAAGAAAGTAATTTCAACAACTTTTACAATTTACAATATTCAACAACTAATTTTGCGTTATTCAGCAGACCAATGATAACCAACTGACAGCTACAGGGCACGAACATTAATCGGCTAATACAACAACATGAACTTAAACAATTAAAGTTGAAGCTGAACTCATATTTTGTTTAGTAACTCGGTAGCTTTCAATATTCCTTAAATTTTTATTACATTTATAAAAACATTTTACTTATTTGGCTTTCTTATCCGATCTAATAGAAAATAATATATAAAAAAAAACAAATTAAAATCATAAATTAAATTTTTAAATAGCAAAACTGGTCAAATATACAAAGAAGAAATCAATAAGCTATAAAAACTACTAAGAGTTTATATTCGGCTGTGCCGAATCTTATATTACCACCACCAGACCACCTATTATGGGGATTTATAAGAGATTTATACGCATTTAAGTGATTTTCGGAACTGGACTTTATATGGGGCTACGGTCAAATATGGACCGATGATCCTGAAATTTGGTACGACAATTTAAATGTATGTTCAAATTTCAACTTGATAGTCATTTTGGTAAGAGATTTATGCGAATTTTAGTGATTTTCGGAAGTAGACTTTATATTGGGGCTACGGTCAAATATGGACCGATCATCATCATATTGAGATAGACGATTTTTATATATGTGTGAACTATTTGTGTTGAATTTCAACTTAATAGTGGGTTTTTGCAAAGGATTAGTGCGCATTTAAGTGATTTTCGGAACTGGACTTTATATGGGGCTACGGTCAAATATGGACCGATCATCATGAAATTTGGTACGACAATTTAAGTGTATATTCTGATTATGCATGTCAAATTTCAACTTGATAGTTATTTTTATGAAAAATTATTGTTCATTTAAGTTATATTCGGAAGTGGTCTTTGTATGGGGCTATGACCAAAATATGGACCGAAGCAAACAAAATATTGTTTTGAGATTTTACTTTGCATGAAACTTATCATTGCAGAATTTGGTTTAGATAAGGCTTTTCTGTAGACATTTATATACCATAAAGCCATATTCCGGGAAGATATTTGTATGGGGGCTATAAGAAATCGTGGACCGATTCCTACCACTTTCAACATGACTTGTCCTCCTATAATAGAAATGCAAAATTGCATGCTATTATTTGCATTATATTTGAAGAACATAGCAAAACATATCTGAAAAATATCCAGGTAGTCTAAAACTTTGATTTATAACTCTAGGATCTGGCGCGATTTTGACCATTTTCAATACCAAACATTTCGGTGGATCAAAGAATGCTTGGTGAACATTTCATTGTTCTATGTCTTTTTTTTTCGAAACTCTATCGTGCCAACAACAAACGGACAGATGGCCGAACATGACTAAATCGTCTTAGAATCTTATAAGGACCCAGAATATATAGACTTTTTGGTTTTACGAACATTATTTCGATGTGTTACAAACGGAATGAAAAACGCAATATACCTCCCATCTTTTTGGTGGTGGGTATAAAAATATACCGGCTTACAATATAAAAATCCTTTTAGGTGTATTAGTCCAGTATTCATTGCTTGTTTGACTCATTCTTGAAACACAGTGCACTGTGGGTCAGGAATATAAATATGTAATAATATACGAGCATATAAATAATTTCTCAAACTGAGTAAAATTATTTTAAATTCACCTAAACTAGCGGCCTGGGTAAAAGAATAGTCAGAGAAACTTTGAATAACTATGTAGTTAAATTTCCAAACAAGTTTACACTTGTACAACTTTTTACACAGATAATTCTATATATATTTGTTCAATTCACCAGTAATGTTGTGGTATTGTAGGAGTTGTACGTCGTATGAATTTACAATAGTTGTACAAATGTTGTCGATATTTTCTATATACTTAAATAGTTTGTACAACACCTACGACATTTTAACATATGTATGTTTTTCGAATGTTGTATGCACGTTTTACAGCCAGAGACTAAAGTTTGAATACACCTCAAAAATTGACTGTTTAAAGAAAAGTTAACGTTTTAGTAAAACTTAAAGTAAACAGTTTTATATAGTTTCATAAATAATAAAACACAATAACAAAAGATTATTCATAAAAAATTAAAGTAGACTTCAAATGTACTTTAAGAAAATTTTGTATGAAAAATCTTTGTTACCAAGCAGACGAGCCATTCAAAAGAGAGCTATTTTTATATAAATTTCAAATTTAAAGCAAATGTTTTTAAATCTTTCAGTCATTACCAAGAAATAGTTTAACGCTATTTTTAAATATCGTGAGTTACGTACATATGTTCGATTTTCGCATTTGTTTTTCTGTTATGTTGGTACACATGTCTGTTATATATGTGTGTTGGTAATATCAGCCATTTTGGATTGTCAGTTTGTTTTTGACAGATAAAAAGGTTAGTCGTGTTTTGCTGTGCTCTTCGATTTTTTAGTACATATTCGAAAAAATGGAGCAAAGAAACTTTAAAAAAGTTTTGTGTAAAAAATTAAATTAAATGGGCAAGGACATTTGAAATGTTGACTGTTTGGCGTTTGGCGAGTCTACTATGAGCAGAACACAAGTTCAATGGTGGTATAACCGGTTTAAGGAAGGCCGGAGAAGATGTCAATGACGATGGTCGTCCTGGTCGCCCGAGCACGTCAACAACCGATGACAACATTGAAGCAGTGAAAAAAATGATTTTGGATAATCGTCGAAGCACTACCAGAGAGGTTGCTGATGATGTTGGCATATCGTTCGGCTCATGCCAAGCAATTTTTACGGATGTTTTAGCACGAAACGTGCGGCAGCGAAGATTGTTCCAAATTTGCTAATTTTGCGCAAAAACAACGTCGCATGGACATCGCTCAGGAGCTGTTAAACATCGTCAACGACGATCCAGATTTCCTCTAAAATGTCATAACTGGTGACGAATCATGGGTGCATGGCTATGACATTGAAACCAAAGCCCAATCATCCCAATGGAAACGTCCAGAAGAGCCAAGACCGAGAAAAGCACGTCAAGTTCGGTCAAATGTGAAGGTTTTGCTCACTGTTTTCTTCGACTGCAATGGCGTGGTGCATTATAAATTCCCGCTACAAGATCGTACGGGCAATAAGGAATACTGCCTTGAAGTTATGCGCCGAAGCAATTCATCAGAAACACACAGAATTGTGGGAAACCCAATCATGGATTTTGCATCATGATAACGCACCAGCGCAAAAACAACGTCGAGTTTTTGGCCAAAAACAAAACCGTTATCATGCCTCAACCACCGTATTCACCGGACTTGGCTCCCCGCTGACTTTTTCCTCTTCCCAAAACTGAAGACACCGATGAAAGGAAAGCGTTTTGCTACGATTGAGGAGATAAAAGAAAAATCGAAACAGGAGCTGTTGGCGATACCAAAAAGCGCGTTTCAGAAGTGTTTCGAGGATTGGAAAAAAACGCTGGCATTAGTGTATTATATCTGAGGGGGATTACTTTGAAGGGGACAAGATAGTTATTGATGAATAAATAAATACTTTTTGAAAAAAATTGAAAATAATGGTTATTTTTTGATCATACCTCGTATCATTAAAAACTATGTATTATTGAATACAATTTTTATTTAAGTTTAAACAAGTTTTGTTTCCACAATAAACTCAAAATATTAAATTTTTGCTATGTTTTGCAAAAAAATCTTCCATGAATTTCTAATATGTTATAAATTTAGAAATCTTGACCCATTATGCAATATTGGTTTTTCATTGAATAACTGTAAGAAAAATTGTAAGGTTACAACCCAAATACATGCAACCATTTATTGTTTATAACAGTTGAAGTTATAACACTTAATATTTCACTTCCTTTTTATATCTTCATGAATTAACATCTTGACTAAATCTATATACTATTCAAATGAATTAAGAAATAAAACGTCTATATATTCATTACACTGGGGTATCACGTAAACTTTCACAGCGCAGGTTATTGGAATAAATAAAATATCCAACAATAACCTTAACAAAATATTAAAATAAATACTCGTACAAAATAAATTCATATTCATAATCATTTAATAAAATGTAATAATAAAAATAAATAAAAGGCAAAAAATCCTTTGATAGTGTCTAAAATTTCAATTAATTTTAATAGTTTCATTTTTGCATAGTCAAATAATCAACGTAGTCAAGTAAAAACCGCAAATTTGCGTTACGCCACACAGAATGACATTTTAATAACAAATAATTGTTTAATATTTAATTATTATTAAATATTTTACATTTTAAACAGTTCCTGCAGTATTATATTAAAAAGTTATAAAAGAACTACATATTTTATTCAAATATTTAATAAAAGCAATGAACATTTTTATTGCTATTTAAAAGACATTTTACTACAAAAATTTCTGACCGATATTTTAAAATAATTGAACCTGTACTCGTGTTTTGTAACTTTAGTGAAAACTTCTCGCGTCGAAAAGATGTGAAAGAAAAATGAGAAAAGTGAAAATGTGTCTGTAGTTCATGTCGAAAACTATCAAAAGAGATTACGTCGTTACGTTAGAAAAGTCAAAATATAAAAATCAAAGCCGATGTGAAATTTCAATGTTTGAAATCGCTAATCACAGATATCGTTGACGGCAAATAAAATTTACTAAAATTTAAAAATTTTCAATGACGGCGGCAAAAATACAAAATAATGTACACAGAAAAAAAAATCTTGTTTTTTTCTTCAATTATACCTTTAATTGATTTTAAAATAATTTTCAATTAAAATTTTAATTGATTCAATTGATTTTTCTGATATTTTCAATTAAATCTCACATTTTTTTTAATTGATACTATCATTTTGTTTACAGGTCCGATTTCAATTAAATTTTTAATTGATTCCACAAATATTTTAATTGAAACTCATTTTTATTTTTTTCTGTGTACAGGTCGTCATTAATGTTTGTTGTTTACAAAATAATTTGCAATGAAAATAGTTGCGTGGTTTAAAAAAGAAAACTTTGTTTTGCTAAAATAAAATAATGTACAAAATATATAATAATGTGTTACTATTCATTGCGATTTGAATATTGTTTATTTTTAAAATTATATCTCGCCGCGTTTCTATTTGCAAGTATAATTGACAGTTCCAAGCTTTTTCTCTAAACTGACGAGTCATTTTCTTACGTGATGACAGCGATTACTCACCAAAAAAAAGTTACAGGCACAGTTTTGTAATAAAACACACATTTTAATCGAAAACGTGAAAATTTTGACATATAAATTTTAAAATACTTATAATTTGAAAATTGTAAAAGATAAATATTACACAAATGCATGATATTAAAAGAACTAGCCCCGGACTTAAAACAAAAGAAAAATAAAATCTTACAGCCATCCCTAAATACCGACGGAAAGCGTTTTTTAAATGTCAAAATTTCTCATAATGAAACAATGCGGCGGCAACGTTTTGCTATTGGAAAATCCGATTTTGACAAGGCGTTTCAAAGTGAAGTTAGTTGCAAAAGAAAACAAAACAAACAAAAAAAAGAGAAATAAAACAACAATGTCCAGCAGTTACAATAAACAGGGTCGTTTTATTTATTTGTTTGATAACCCTGTTTTTATTGTTTTGACATAACGTAACCGCTTTTGTTTAGGGATATGGGTTTAGGAATTGTCTAAAAACTAAAAAAATTTACATATACGTTCAAACAAACTACATGTCAATTATATGATCTATGTATATGTAGACTTATCAGCTCCGCCCTGGAAGATTTTTAACACGAATACTTCTTTGCTACTCTCATGTAAAATTGTATCTCGTTAAAATTTTGTGGCAGAGGATAAGTTTCTGAATAGTAAATATGTAGAAAGAAGCTTTTTGCATAATTATTTGATATTGGCGAAAAGCTTACGAAGAAGAAGATTGATAATTTAGTTATATAAATGAATTTGTTAAATTTTTTGGATGTTATTTACCTTAAAAAGTAAAAAGATTATAATATGCGGATTTTATTTAAAAAAAAATATGAAATATCGTTTAATGTAAGAGTTTAACCAATCATCATAACATAAGTCCCGGATCACACAATGCAACTTTTGCTGCTCAACTCTTGAGTTTTTGGGTGAGAGGGGAAAAAAGAGAGAGAGGGGACCACTCTTCTATCCCCTATCACCAGCAAACTCAAAAGTTGAGCAGCAAAAGTTGCATTGTGTGATCCGGGACTAACAAATCTTACAACACATACACAGAAAAATAATCATGTTTTTTTTTCAATTAAACCTTTAATTGATTTCAAAATAATTTTCAATTAAAATTTTAATTGATTCAATTACTTTTTCTGATTTTTCTGATATTTTCAATTAAATCTCAAATTTTTTTTATTGATACTATCATTTTGTTTACAGGTCCGATTTCAATTAAATTTTTAATTGAGTCCACAAATATTTTAATTGAAACTCATTTTTATTTTTTTCTGTATATCGAACCAAAAGTTCTTAAATCAGTAGCATTTATGTATATAATTTTCAATTTTTTTAATTTCAAACAACGAAATTCCTAAAATGGGGAAAATGTGTTCCAAATTCTTAGAGAATCAGTGCTCTGCGTTTTTAGAATTTTTTTACTTAAATCTAAATTGTTTTCCAAAATTGGCCTAATTTGGATAGGACTGGGGAGGTCGATGTCTGCTCAAAGGAGTCAAATTTTATTTTTCACTCTTATTCATTAAGTTCTGTTTCCGGATCATATAAAAATTATAAATAGTCCTGAAGTAAATTTTTTTCTATGGAGAAAAAAAAAACGTAAAAAATATGTACCTTCTTTCATGTTTAAACTTTAGATGTGTGTAACTTTTTATAGGGAAATAACTGTTTTTATAATTTTAATTAACGTTGTAACGTTCATCAAGCTTTTAAACTTTTTTAAGTTTATCATTTGCTTAGAGTTAACCTTACACCATCACAAAAAATTGTAACGTGCTGGTATCCCTGTTTAGTTTTAAATATTTGCATAAATCTCTGGAAATCTATTGTATGTTTTATTTGTTCTTCTCTATTTAATGTTTAATTTAAACATCATTTGTAAAGCTGATGTGTAATTAAATGCCAAAAATTAAAAGCTTTCAATTAGAAATTTTTACCCAAATATTTAATGTTTTTTTTGTATAGTTTATATGTTGCTTTGTTATGCACTCTGCTATTTGTTTTTTTTATTATTTATTTTCCCAGTACTGCCTGCTTCCGGGTGTTTAAAATAGATTGTTTTGCTACAGAAAACAATAAACACATACAAAAATGTTGCGTATTTACAACCTTCAAACAAACATTTTACATCTAGATGAATGCATGCATTTGTTTGCATACAGGTCAAAGCTTAAGTAAATTACCTGCGGCTGTTTAAAACAGTTAAGCTTCAACATGCATTTGTTGCACTTGCACCAACACTTACTCGCAAAAATGGCGACTACATGAATTAGGGCGAAAAAAGTAAAAAAATTTAAACCATACTTGCTGTTTTTTTTTCATTAGAGTATTTGTGTTTTGTTCGAAGTAATAAAAATGAACAATTGTTATATAACCGGGTTGGATATGAAGCGTGACTGGTAAGCTGCAAAAAAATCACTATTTATTAAAATTTCCACTTAAATTTTGCCAAATTGGCGGTTCTATTTAGTTGAGTACTTCAAGGATTTTGAGTTTTAAGCTGCAATTTTTAACCAATCCATTCTGCTCTATATAGACTCCATCTTGAACATAGCTTTGTAAAAAGTATTTAATTGGCCGATGCTGAAGACAATTAGAGGGATTCTTATATTTCATTGTTACAAATCCATTGCGTCTTCTGAATAATGTCAGGTAGCTTAATCGGGACAAAACTTTTATCTTCCGTTTCGTAATGTGTATTAAGATTTAGAAATGATTCAAGTAGAGATAATTTTTTCAATAGCCTTTTTTTTGACAGATTACGTGTGGAATGGAAAGACTTACGCCTGAACAACGTTTACAAATCGTTCAACTTTATTACGAAAATTCACGTTCTGTGAGGAATGTCGGAACTTTGCTCAACTTATGATCAATATAATCGGCCTACTGAGCGTACTATTCGCAACACCATCACCCATTTTGAGACCCAGCATTCATTATAGGATAATATTCAACCGAATAGATCACGCCCAGCACGCTGTAAATAACATATAGCGACCGTAGCTGAGAGTGTACACGAAGGCCGTGACCGTTATCGTGCCATAATAACTGACTCTTTGATGCCTGAAGTTGAAGCTCGTGATCTCGGCAATGGGGATATGTCAAGTCTAAAGTTTATGCGGACAAACTCGCTTCGATTAAGGCCTTGGAGGAAAACATCATGCGTGTCATTCGCCAGTTACCAGTCGAAATGCTCGAACGAGTCATCGAAAATTGGACTCAACAGATAGACCATCTGCGACGTAGCAACGGCCAATATTTTATAGACATAATCTTCAAAAAATAAATTCCGAACATTTTTTGGAATGATAATAAATTAATTTGGAATATTAACGAAAGAGATCAACGATTAACATTAAAATCCTTTTTGTAAATAAACGAGTTAATAAAGATAAAATTTAAGTATTTAACCACTCAAAATTTAACTCACAATATGCTATTCGGAACTGAAGTACTAATTGGCAAAAGAGGTACTGGGACTAGGACTCTAACCCTGATTGTTTGTCTACTGTTAAGTAGACCAAACCATCAGGCTATACAAACAATTTTTCAATGTTTAAAATGTTAATTTTATTTTTAAACAAAGATTTTCACATTATTCACCTTTAGCAATAACCTTCATGTGACGAATGTTTGATTAAAATAGTTTATTAAAAAACTGCTATTAAAAATTAGTAAAATAAAGATTTCATCATATTTTCTGAAAAATTAAAAAACCCTCCGAAATTAACAAAAAAAAGCGCACTGCGCACTTAGGAATTTTGCGCACAAAAAAAATTAAAAAAGCACCAAGTTGACAACGCTGGTAATAACAGCGTTAAATCATCAACGTTAAGTCAGCATTATCGATATAAACCAAATTAGCGTTACCCTAAACTTTAAAATATTCTAAAAACTCGATTTGCTTGAAAAAACCAAACATTTTTCTATCGAATAACCATTCCCACGACAGCCGGTTCTACGCACCGGAATGACCCGAGATCACTCGGCCAAGGGTTGTCAACTTAGCAATTATTGCTGTTACAACAACAACTATCGAATAACTTTAAAATAATTTTGCGCTAACCAGCAGTATCTACATATTCCAAATACAGTACAACCTCCCTTATCCGGACACTCGCTAATTCGGACTATCAGTAAACCGGACATTTAAATTTTTCGGACAGTTTAGAAATTTTTCCTCTATAATCCGGACAAGTGTTCTTGAAGTTTTTTTTTTTACAAAACTCTGCATGGCAAAATATTACCAAAACGAACATTGATAAAAGTTGAAAAGATGAAGACTGCCTACCTCTTTGTTCAATTAAAAGCCAGAGATCCAATATGTCAGAATATGAATAGCATTTATTCTGCATTATCTACTCTTAACCCCTCCGCTAATTTCTGCCTCTCTAACATAGATATTTGTGCACGAGGTGAAAATGAATTTACTTACGATTTCTCGGATGAAGAAATAGTCCAACCAGTAATTGCCAACCAAAATATTGTAGAACTTGATAGTTATTTGGAGGAATCTGAGAATGCTGAAAACAAAGTCTCCAATAAAGAGGCAAGGGAAATGTTTTCAAAAGCTTTTTTATGGACTGAACAAACCAAAGCGACATATAAGGATATATTATTTTTAAAGGAATTTAAAAATAGAGCTGACAAATTACATAAAGATATGTATGTGTATTCAAAAAAAAATAAATAAATTCTTATTTTTCTAAATGAATCAATCAATTTTTTTGTAAATCAATTAAATACAAATAAATTCTTATATATATGTTTTCTCAACTGTAGTCCGGACAGTAGCTGAAACTATATCTGTCCGGATTAGGGAGGTTGTACTGTATGGCACATATCTGACAACGCCATTTTCTAAATATTTTTCGTTCAAAACAAACAACAACTATTTGCAAATACATACGAGTACAGTTACATATACATTGGACTTGTATACAGAATTAAATATACACAAAAGAGAAAAAAAAACAACAACTATAACAAAATCCTCACACATTTTAACAAATATTTACAAATAGAGATGTAAAGTACGACAACTGACTACTGTAGTATTAGTGCTGGTGTGGAAAATGCAGTGGGCTAGTATAATTTACACGTATAATGCTGTTAGAAACATGTTTGAATAAAAGAAAGACCATAAACATACGAATCTGCATAAAACAAAAAAAAAAAAAAAAATTAAATTTTAAAATAAATTTTAAAAAGATAAAATTTATAAATAAAATTTAAAATTTTCATGAAATTGCAAACAAGTTAATAGAAGTTCATATTTAAAAATATGTATGTATGTATGTATGTAAAGTTTATTTGGGTCAATAAGTGTAAATTTCTTTATTTTGACAATTAAATTTTTAAAACAAAGTAAAGTACTTTTTAATATTTATTTTGTGATAACTTTAATTGTTATTTCTATTAGACCTGTTTCACACTCTTCAGTTTTAGCTGACCAGTTTTTGTTCAATTCTCTTTTGAACTTGCCATTTCATTCACACACGTCAATTCAATTTTCGTATTTATTAATGCAAATCAATATACATGAAAGAAACACCAAAATAAAATAAGAAAATTGACTAGTACCGTCAAGTTTGTAACTCTTTTATTCTCTTTTTTCTTCTCATTCAAAAATACTTGCCTTGACAAGTCAGAATTGAAGAGTGTGAAAGCGGACTTGCAATTGGAAAACAATTTGGTATGTAAGTCCATAAAAAGGTTAATTTCATTTTGCTTTTATAAGAAAACTTGTTTGTCAGCCGATTCGAAACGTTAAAAAGCTAATGGTAACGTTAAATTGGTTTATTTCCGTAACGGAAATTTAGCGGTAACAGTAATTTTGTTTTGTTTAGTGACATTGATTTTAGTGTCAAGTCCCGTTGCAACAAAATTTCACATGCCGTTTTATTAACTTTTGTATTATTTATTTATTGAATATACCTTTACTTGATAGGTCTTAAAATAAGTATGTATTTAAATATTATATCTAAACCTTAAAAATTATTTGCTGTCAGTTGAGAGCGCCATAATGGACAAATGGGCCTTTAATTAGTAGGGTGGTAAATCAACTCTACGAAGCCTTGTTTCTGTTCGAATTCTATTAAGTATTCTTGCAAGCGGGTTCGGATGATTTTGCAACTTCAAGCTATATCTCTCACGAGTTTTTCTGAATTCATATTTAAACAATAATACCTCTAAATCTCTATGGATGTTTTCATTCCTTATAAACCATGGTGCTCCTGTCCTCTGAATTTTTGATTGGGTTTTCTGTATAATAACATAACTGGTATTACTTGCAGTTCCCCATAATTGAATTCCATATGTCTAAATTGGTTTTGAAACAGTCTTATACAGGATGATTTTAGTCTCATATCGACCCTTTTGGCTTCTATGTGGCGTCGCCAGGTAAGGTGTCTATTCCTATGTATGGCAAGGTATGTGACATGATCAGTTGTCGAGTTTAAGTTTTTTTTTTCTTGGACCAGCACTCAGGCGACGACCCCTACTTATGCAATGCATTGTGTTGGAACTAGGAAAATATGTTATGGGAGGGAGGATAGAGGGAGTAGTGTTTGTGAACATTTGACTTGAATTTTCCCATATTGAAGTTTAAGAATTTGGATCTCATAAACCTATCAGAGGCGGTGTCAAAGTGGTGCACATCGGGTATGTGAAAAACTGGAAACGATCACAATTCTTCGTTTGTGATCCAATTTCATAGGTTATATTACATGTAAGAAATCAAATGGAATTGGAGTAAAGGACTAAAAAAAACCTAGTAGTTCCTCTATGTACCTATATATTATCTCTTATAGTTTACGAGATATTGGCATATGAAAATTAAGTTTTAAAGTTATATAGCCACCCTTGTCTGGCTTCTTTCTAAAAGCACAACCAAATATTAGCCAATTTTTTCTAAATATTTTTTGTGGATTTATAAACGACGCGACTAGAGTCATATACCTGCAAGTAATTATTGGTGAAAGTGGAAAAGCAGTGGAATTAGTCACTTGTATTTCCCATCAAAAACTTAAATTTTACACGGAATTCTAAAATAGGTTTTAGATCCTTTAAAAGTGGTTTGCATTAAGAAGGAAGTATAATCTGTGATCAGTTATATTTCTCAACAAAAATCTACAGTGGCGAACAAAAGTCTACTTACGACCAATATTTTGGAAACGTAGGGATTTCGAAAGCAATATAATGAGAAGTAATGATGCAGATATGTTTAAAAATAACTTTTATTTATATGTACGTTAACTCTAAAAGCTATTTTTTTGACAAACTTAAAATTTTATTCGCAAAATACTAAAAAAAGTGTTGACAAAAGTCTACATACGCTCTGGCTATTAACATAAAAAACCTCATATATGTAGAAAAAATTTTAATTATTTATAAAAATTAATATTTGGTTGGTCCACCACGGGCGTCTATGACAGCTTGAAGTCGTCTGGGCATTGATTCTATTAAATTTTCCATTCCTCTTGGAGCTTCTCTTTTAGCATTGGCGAGCAAGAAATGTGATGTTTTCTGATTTTCCTTTCAAGAATTTCCCAAATGTGCTGAATAACATTTAAGTCTGGACTTTGGGATAGTGTGTATAACTGCCGAGGAGCATGATATAGCAACTAGTCTTTGATTATTTTAGCCGTATTCTTCGGGTCGTTATCTTACTTAAAACTCCAACTCTGACTAAGATTTAAAAAATCTATTGATTGTTTTAAATTTTTTTTCCAAAATAGATTTGTACTGATAGCGATCCATATTTCCTTCAATAAAATAAAATATAGTATCTACCGAAAAACATGGTGGAGGTACCGATTCAAACAAAATGCCGTTTTGTGATTTATGCTTTTCTAAAGACATTTATGTATTATAGAGTCATATTCCAAAAAGACATGGTGGCTATGAGAAATCGTGGACCGATTCTTACCATTTTCAACAGAAAATAAAATGTGCAAAGTTTCATGATATTATCTGCATTATATTCGAAGACAATAGTAAAAAATATAATAAAATATCGAGGTTGTTTGAATATTTGGTCTGTAACTCGGATCGTACTGGACCGAGTTTGCCGGTGAAACAAAGAATGTTTGGGAGAAATTTCATTGCTCTAAGTCTTTTTTCGAGCCTCTATCGTGCCTTCAACACAGACAGACAGACAATCGAATTTTAACTCAATAATTATTTTAACACTGTGATATTATTGTTGGTACATTTATTTAGATATTTAATTATCGCGAAAGTAATTGCAGGTGGCAATGACTTAAGTAACTTAATTGAACAGAACAGAATTTGCTTATGAAAATTACCAGAAAGTAAACAGTTACATATATATAGCAGATAATAAGAAAGTCATTATACAACAACTTCTCAGTAATCCAGACGGTATATAGTAGTCATTATAAAAGCAAGTTATTGAGTAATTGCTTGGCTTTTGCTTAAATTTTGCTGGGTTAGTTTCTCTTTACCAATACCAGTAATATTCGCATTATTTATAAATTCTTAAATAAAAAAAACAAACAAACACATCAAATAAATTGATTTACTAAATGGCAATTATGTGAACACATGAAAAGTAAAATAAAAACCCAACTGTGAGCTAGCATGAGGAGGAGCAAACAGTGCTGGTAAAGCTATGTACAGACGCTTGTCAGATCTTACAACGTTGTTCGAAAAATGTTCAGAAAATGTCTAACAACCGTGTGAATTTAAAATTTTTGTCTTCCAACGTTGTAAGAAAAAGCATTTTCAGTACATTGCAAGACAAAAATATTGTCAGACATCTAACAACCGTGTAAATACAAATTTTTTGTCATTGTTATTGTTTTAGGACAATTGTGAAACACTTTTCATTGTCATATATGCAAAGTTTATGCATCTGCCAATGGCAGCATTGTCATAGAAATTATTTCTAAATGCAACTCTGTATATATGTACATAAATAAATAAAGAAACAAAAGTAGGCATTAATAACATTTTAGAAAAAATGGCAGAAAATTAAAGAATTAAATTAAAGAAAATAAAAAATGGATAGCGGGAGGGTTTTTTTTTGTTATTATGTTTTCATCTTCGCTATTTTCTAGGACATATGTATGTAGATAAAATTATTTCACTTGCTATTTTTTGTTCCATAATAATATTTAAAAATTTTAAACATACACAAACACACACACACGAATTTGACAATCTTTGCCACACATCGTCGTCTGAACGACAATTTACCTTTTACTAACAATTTTTATATGTCAGTACATTGCTAGCATATTGCTAGATCTGACAACATTGTCTGATCTGACAACCGTCTCTACATATGTACATACCTTAAGTAATAAAATACTACATATTTAATAAAATATTCATACTCGTTTTGTTCATTCTGCACTCACGTGCCACATGTTTACTTGTATTAAAAGTGTTTTTAAACGAATAGTGTAGCAGCATGTTAGTAGCAAAAATATGTTTTGCAATACGAGTACTTTGTACAACATGCTGATGATTCTCGAGACGATGACAATATTGATACATGAACTACTTCCTTGGCTCAAGGACTGTTAAAAGTATTTTGCATTTAAAATATTATTTTCTCGATAAATATTTTTCTCTCAGCTTACACATTTATTTTGCAGCCAACATAAGTGCAAAAGCAAGCAACATATTTGCAACCTTAATAAGTTGTAGCAAACACGTACTTACTTAATTCAAAAGGCATTTTTTATTCACACAAAAATTGTCATGTTAATACCTCAAGTAGTTTGTATAGGTATTTATGCATGTGTTTTCCCGATTTACATATACAGTGGCATCGTTATTGAGCCGTTTTTCTTTTTTCGTGTACCTTTTTATGCCAACTTGCATGTAATGTTTTTAAAATAAATATTTAAAGACGACTTAGCAGCTATCGTTATTTTCAATAATACGAGCTAAAACTATAGAAGACATGTTGCTGCTGCTGCTGCTCTCAAGGGGCTTTAGAAAGAAAGTCTAAAGGTACGGTCATACTTGGCAAAAAGCGTAACCAATATTTTTTGTATGTACAAATTTGTTTGATGATATTCAATCTTACGTGTGTTTTGTACAAACAAATAGCATCAAATAAAATAAAATTTTACTTCTACTGTGAATTTCTTTAGTAAAATAAGTTGTCGAATTTTCGTTTATTTAGTGGTTACGTCATTTTCCTCAAATATTTGCCATGTAGCTTAAATTGTTTGCTTAGTTTCGTTTCATTTCAGTTAAATTATTAATAATATTAATATTAATAATGTTGATTTTTTATTACGAGAATTTGAAAACTATAGGGTGTTTTTTTTAGATGTATAAATCTAAAGTTGGCAACACTTTTTTAACTGGCGGCCATTTTAGGGTAATGCAGCTTAATTGATTAGCGCGTTTGATCATTAACAATGAGTTGGTATTCGTGTCCTGGGTTCGATTCCCAGCCGCTGCCACTAAAACAACATCATTTTCTGATAGTTATTAGTTTTTCTATCCTATCATAACTCCGATAGACTAGGCGATAGAGTGCCGGACTATCAGTTAAAGGGTTGCGGGTTCGATTTCCGTCAAAGACTCTGGGCGTTTTTTGCAGATAAGCCAAAAGCTTCGCAGTTTGTGTTTGTTAATTATGTAGCATTGAAACGTCACTGAAGTAAAATAATTAAATAATGGATATAAATCAAGCTTTGGTCAATGCGCCTACTCACCACCAGAGGCGCAATTACAGTTTTGTCATATGAAAGGCTTTTCTCTCCTTTCACCACCTATTTATTCTTCTCCTACCTATCCCCTTTCCAAAAAAAGTAACACAATTAATTAATTGCAAGAAAAAAAATTAATGATAAAAAATTTTTGTCAGTTGTCAAGTAATTTATATTTAAAGCCGCTGGTCTACGCCGATAAGCCCGAAATGATTGATCACGCGTTATTGCCGATATACAGTCACAAATGTTAGAAAAAGTCATCGAAAATTCTACCATCAGATTAGACTACAAGAACGGTTCGAAAACTTCTTAGTCTACATAGAACAGAAAGCGCGGTATAAACAGAAAAAAGTTAAGTGTTTTGGAAACTTCCATCTCTGCTATCAACACATGATAAATTTCTTTTCGATCTGGCAATTTCTTCATATAGAAACAGGTGTTCAAAAAAGACGCATCCGCGATTTTTTTACAATGGAAAAATTAAAAATTCTTGGTGTCATTAAATATTTAAATCAAAAAGGTTTATTGAGACAATAAATTCATAATGATATGGTGAATGTGTTTCTTCATGTGCATATGGTCGTACAAGCATTGAAGATGAACGCAGTGGACGTCCAAAAATAGCGACAACAACAGAAATTGTAGCCAAAGTGCATGATATGGTATTAAATGATCGAGGAATAAAAGTGCGTGAAATAGCGAATATCATGGGCATCTCAAATGATCGAGTCCATTTAATTTTGCATGAAGAACTACCGATGAAAAAGCTTTCTGCAAGATGGGTGCCGCATTTGTTAACAGTCGACCAAAAACTCATAAGAATGAAAATTTCTCCAGATTGTTTGGATCGTTTTAAGAAAAATAAAATCGATTTTAAGTGTCGTTTCATAACATGGATCCATCACTTTACTCCAGAGACAAAATTACTTGAAATTGCTTGAATCGACTGAAGCTGGAGGAAGTGCCCCAAAGAAGGCAAAAACAATTCAATCGGTTGGTAAGGTTATGACAACGCTTTTTTGGAACTTGAAAGGTATTTTGTTGATTGACTATCTGCAAAAGGGTAAAATAATTAATTCAGAGTATTATTGCAACATTTTGGATCAATTAAATGTAAAAATTCGAGGAAACGCGTACTGGCTTACAACACAGAAAAATAATTTTTCATCAAGCCAAAGTACCAGCGCACAAGAGTGTTTTAACAAATGCCTCAAATCAACGAATTAAAGTACGAGTTGCTTGACCACCCACCTTATTCTCCCTTATTTAGATCCCAGTGGCTTTTACCTGTTCCCAAATCTAAAAAAAAAAATCCTAGCTGACAATCGTTTTACCTCAAATGAAGATGCAAATACACCTGTAAACCACAATTTGGAAGGCTTTGAAGAAAACTATTTTAATTTAGGGATGGAAATGCTAGATAAGGGTTGGACTAAATGTATTGAAGTTTCAGGAGATTATATTGAATTATAAAAATGTTTTCGAAAAACTAACTACATATTCTCTTTCTGTGCTGGGCTAAAAAGTTTCTGAACCGCCCTCGTAGATCAAAGAATATAAAGACACTTTTGTGTCATTTTTTCACATTTCTCACAAAGGAAACATAAAGAATTTTGTTAACAAATAAAAGGTCTTTTGTAATGTTATTTCAATGCAGTTTAATCAAATTCAATAACTTATTTTCTTTTTTATACAAACGGCAATACGTTACTGTTTAATTGTGTGAATTTCTTTATTTATGTTCAGTTTATTTACGTAACCATAGCAGAGGAATTGAACACAATTAATACGTACAAATAACAAGATAAATTAATAATTTATAGAAATCTTATTATAGATTTTCTGTTTTGTTGCCCTAAAACACGCATATTGAAGGCAGTTTTCATTTATTAATACTTTCACGCACAACTAGACATGACATGAGAATAATACAAAAGTAAATACCAGCATATTTATATCCTAACAAAACATACAGTGGGAAGCAAAACTGGCTGGATGTTTTGCATTAAGGAAATAAGGTAATGAAAATAATACAAACATAGGTATATTATCATATATATGTATGTATTTTTATACCCTGCACCACCATAATGGGGAGGGTATATGGGATTTGTGATGATGTTTGTAACGTCTAGAAATATTGGTCCAAAACCCACCTTAAATTATACCAATCGACTCAGAATCACTTCCTGAGTCGATTTAACAATGTCCGCCCGTCCGTCCGTACGTCTGGCTGGCTGTTAATGTAAAGCTTGTGCACAGAGTACAGGTCGCAATTTTCAAGATATTTCGATAAAATTTGGTACGTGGCCCAAGGATGGATGGGATTGCAACTGTTGGAAATCGGTCCATTATTTCACCTAGCCCCCATACAAATGTCGTCTAGAAATTGGGGTTTACCGATCATAAATTTTTTAATTATGCAAGTATCCAAACAAATTTCATCACAAATGAGTGGTAAATAAAGCCAAATCACATCTACAAATTTTGTGCAGATCGGTCCATAATTACTCGTAGCTCCCATACTTAATTCAAGAAAGATTAATATTAATATTAAGTTTTAGTGCAATTCATTCCAAAAATTAACAAGAATATCGGAAATAGTATTTATTTAGTTTGAATTGAAATTCTCTTCAATTTATGCCAGATTTTACTTAGTTTTCTTTATATTTCTTTCATTGTTTCTGCAAAGTTAAACAGAAAAGTTCACAGCTTGTCGCTACTAAGGCGTATAATACACAGTTGTAAGCCTTGCCGTCAGTTAAATAATAAAACAAAAAAGAAATTTTAGTCAGCCAAGCCCGACCATATAATACCCTACACCGCTATATGCTAGCTATCCGATCATTATAAAATTTAGTAGATGGCCTACTGTGCATATACCTACAAATTATTTGCATTAAATTTAATCTCGATATCAATACTTATTAAATCGTTCATGTTGGAGTGATTTTCAAAAGAGGGTCTATGGAAGCTATGATTAATTATGGTGCAATATAGATAAAATAAGGTGCAATGCTTATTGTATTTATGAAACTTTTTAAGAGATTTATGGTCGTTAAAGTGATTTTCGAAAATGGGAGCTATGACTAATTATAGACCTACAGTCAGAGTCAAAATTTAAGATACAGCGAAAAGCAATTTCAGTTAAAGAATGATATCTTTAAAAGAAGTCTTTATTTCTAAAATTAATTTACATATACAGTGCTCACAAAAATAATAGCACTTTTGCACAACAACATTTAAAATGGCCTGCTAGTAAAAGGCGAAATATTATTCTCATTTCATTTGGTAAAAAAGGTTCTCGTTCATATGTTAGACTACAGAATGTAACCCACAATTTACATTTAAGACGGTAAAGCTAGGAGGTTTTAGCATAATGGTATGGGGATGTTTTTCATATTACAAAGTGAGGCCAATACATTGCATAAAATCAACAATGGTTCCACATGTTTACGTGGATATAACAAATAATGTTTTGCTTACCTATGCTATGGTCGAAATGCCATTGATTTGTGTCTTCCAACAAGACAACGACAAGCAGAAAAGCGAGCAAGTTGTTCATTGACAACAATATTGAGGTCATGGAGGGGCCAGCGCAATCATCTGACTTGAACCTAATAGAGAATCTTAGGGCTGACGTAAAGAAAAGTGTATCTCAAATAAAACCGACTAACAATGAACATCTTTGGGCTGTAGTAGAGGAGTAGTGGGCGAAAATACCTGCAGAAAGATGTAAAAACTTAATTAACTCCATGCCGAAGCGCTGCGCCACCTTTATTGCCAACAAAGGCCATGCATTTTTAGTAAGATCGTTCCAGCAGTCTGGCCTTCACGGCAGGCGTTGTCCTGCAAGAGATGGGGTTTGAAAGAGGGCGTTCTGTATGAATCTTAATTTTTACCTCATCTAGAGTAACATGTGAATTCGATTTGAAGTAAATATGTTAAAATCCGAGTAGAATCAATTACACAATTTAAAAAAGTAGGAGTGGTCGAAAGAAATAAGAAGCTTTGGCACATAAAATTTTGGCCGAAGATCATCACATGACCAAATGCATAGTTTACGATTATATAAAGGACATATATTACAAACAATATGTTTTTTGTGATTAGGCGTGAAAGTGGGCGTGACACATAAAATTTTGATTTTTACCTCGCCTTCAGTAAGATGTGGATACAAATTGTTTGAAGTAAATCTGTAAAAATCCATGCAAAAAAAATTAATCAATCAATTTATAAAAATGGGCGTTAGAGTAGGCGTGGTCGTACCAACTGAGGAACCTTTCCGGACTCATACACAACAACTTTGCTGAAGATCATCACATGATCAAATGCATAGTTTAGGAGTCTATAAAGGACATACATACAAACATTAATTTTTATATAAATATATAGATTAAATATTTAGTTTGTATGGGAGCTGACATGTCCACTGGTCCGACCACGCCCATTTTTCCCATGACTATTCACATTACCAAATAATCTACGCGCACAAATTTCTACGACTATGGCTTTTATAGTACTGTAGATATATGATATTAAAGATTTACTTTGTATGGGAGCTGCCACTCCCACTGGTCCGACCCAGCCCATTTTTTCCTGATTATTGAAATCAGTAACATATGGGATACTGCATTGTTTCAAAACTCTTGCTATCACAATAGTCAAGATATATGATGTTATTCAATTTATGTGGGAGGGGCCACGCCCACTTAAAATATATATAGCCGAAAACTTAATTTGGACTATAACCTTTTAAATGAAACCGATTTGGGCAAAATCGGTTGGATAGTTTTAGAGTCTATATGGGCATAAATGCAAACATTGTATTTTATATACATATATATATAAATAGATATCCATGCGGTATCTGTACTATAGAGTATTTTGGCGTGAGAACTAAATCTGACTTTGAGTTGGGAATTTTGCTAATGTTGACAAAAACCCAAGAAATCATTGCCAGTTAAAGGACAAATACCGCAAACGTTGTACCAGCATACACAAATTAAGGAAAATTTATTGCAAGCGATTTTCACTTGAAAATAAATTCTACAAACACACCAAAACTTTCAAATATGGTCACTGCTACAATAATGTTTGAATGTTTTAATATCGACTGTATTTTGATATTCTGTAGAATTGCCAATTTTCTTTATCATTACAATACCAACTATAATGAGAGTAAGTTCAAATACATACCTGAATAAAAAAAAAAAAAATTTATATGCATACATATGTACATATGTATATTGTATTTACAAATTGTTTGTATGCATTAATCGTTCGTGTTGCCTAGAAACACCGTATATTTCTGCAGTAAACCGTAGTAAACGTAAAGACTTTGCAAAAGCTTACTTAACCTCTCCGCAATCTTTCTGGTATAATGTAATATTTAGCGATGAGAGTACATTTGAGATTTATGGGTCAAAATCAAGAGAAAAAGTCAAGAGAACAAGAAATAAAATTACTAAATATGTCTAAGAAAAACAAAACAAAACATACAATAAATAAACAGTCAGCTGTTCGAAACAGTGCTTGTCATTGTAAAGTTTCTTTTCGTACATGCTTGCTTGAAAAAGTACCAAAATGGCTTTAATGGGACTAAAATTGTGTGTGTGTGCGCATTTACATACATAATATAGCACTTTGATAGTTATTTAATTTAATAATTTAATAATAATAGTTATGTGTATGTATGCATTAATTTTGTTATATTTATAATAATACAGCTCAATCATGAATAAAAATTCCGCGGGAGTTTTTTCCCTTTTAATTTTTTAATATTGAATTTGAATAGGAAAAATGGAAAAGGCAAACAACTCCCGCGGATTTTTTATTCATGATTGGATTGATATTATGTGATTGTTTTTTTTATTATATACATATAAACATATTCATATGTATATGCAGATGTGTATTATATAAAATGTGTTGCTCAAACATTATTATTAAAAGAAAGTACCAAAAAATAGGGCGAATTTACCCCAATACAATTTAACATACAAACAAACCACCACTGCTATACAAATGTCACGTAAGACCGTAAGGAATTTCTATTTTATACAGGTTGAGACGTTCAGTCAACGTGATATTAATATTCGGTAAGCATTTACATTGATTTCAAATAACAAAAGGGCATCAGCTGTTTCGTTACAGTACAGTACGGGATGTAGACGTTCTTTGAGGGTTTTACTAATATTGTGTTCATTGAAAGTACAATAAATGGCCGAGACTATTTTACAAATTTTGAAGGACAATTTGAAAGTAATTGCTAAAAATTTAGGTCTTGAAACGCCATGGGCCCTTCAGCAAGCCAACGATCCCAAACACACCGCCAGAATTGTCAAGTAGTGGCTATTGTACAAAGGCAATCATGTAAATATACCTGCGCAATCTAAAGACCTTAAACTCATAGACAATCTATAGGAAATTTTAGACAGGAACATCAGAAAAAGAAGTATTTCATTTAAAATCGAACTCCAAATAGTTTTAACGGAATATTGGTTCCAGATTAAAAGAGACATGACTGAACCTCTTGTAAATTCTGTGAAAAGGCGACTAGACGCTGTAATTAAGCTGACAAGTCATTTCATATTTGGATTTTCAACTGGATACGTGTACTAATTTTACTAATTTCTTCTTCCCACATAATTTCCATGAAATCAATTTTAATTAAATTTTTTTTTTAAATAAAAAAAACATTAAACCTTAAATTATATTTTAAGTTGATTAAAACTTATATATTTCATATTGTACCTAAATATTAAAAATAGTTTGCTTTATAGAAGAAAAAGCGTGCTGTATACTAAATTTTGACACTCACTGTATAATCATAAAATTTGGTTAAATCGTCTCAGAATGTGATTCTGGGTCGATTGTTTTACTTTAAGATGGGTGTTGGACCAATATTTCTGGGAGTTACAAACATCAGTACAAATGCAATATGTATATACTGCCCACTATGTTGGTGTAGGGTACAATTCTAGAGTACAAAAAAAAAGAACGAAAAACATAAAAAGCAAAAACATTTGTATAACTTTTGTAGTCTTTACATAAATAAGAAGGCAGTGTGTAGTAACAAAAGAGAGAATATTTATGAAAAGTTTGAATGAAACATAATCAGGCAGCATTAAGGTAAATATAGTTTATCTGCAAAATAAGACATACCTATAGATTCAAATAAGCATAAAGAAATTTTAAAAATTTGCCCTACATTTGAATTTAATATAAGAAGTTGTTATATTTCTTATTATTGTTTATTTGATATTTTTCATTAATATTTCAGTAATTGTTCAAGCTTAAGACCTTTTTGTGGTAAATTGGACTCTCAAAGAATTTTAATTCCAACCATTATAAAAGACACTGAGCTGAAGTTCAACATTAGTTTTACATTTAGAATTAACAAAGTTATTCGTTTTTAAGTTTTTCTTCTTTGGATCTTTGAAAAGGAAGAAGCCGCTCTTATTATTTTTTCCACACTGTAAGTTTGCTTTGCATGAAATTAAATATCGTTTTCAATTAAATTCCTTTGGGGATTATATAAATATGCAAATACAGTGGCTCACAGCTTATTATGAAGTGCATTTTATTGTTTTTTGCTTGTTAAAAAAAATGTTATAGTCTAACAAACAAAAATAATTTAAATGTGCATTTTAATATATTAAAACTAAAAACAGAGAAAAATGCTCGCTTTTTCAAGTCACAGCTTATTTTATGCAGGCACGTATAGGCTTCAAAAACTTGAAATTAAAACATTTCATAAATTCATATATCATTCTAACACTTCTTCAGTAGCGCTTTTTTTAATTGTTTTTGTTTTTACTTATGCTGATTTCGAAGATTTACAATAAATTTTCGGACGCTGTGATTAGTGACCCCAGGAAAAATGGCAAAAAAATAAAAAACAACCTTAAAAATTACACTGATTAAAAAACATGAAATTTTTGGTACTTTTTTCAGTTTTGTTATGGTTATAATGCACTTTTTCTTTGGAGTAGTTTTACATTTTAAAAGAAATAAAAGATTATCCAGGTCAACTTCAACTTCGGAGACCAGTTGTGGGGCTGATAGACTTGGATTTGCCCTTATTTTCTTAAAATATATCGCTCATCATGGTCATTGAAAATTTTATTTGGTGCCTTGCTGGCTTTTATACGGAGACGATTTTCATGGATGAAGTGCTTAATGATTTTTTTGGACTGTACAAGCTTCAATATTAACCAACAACTATTCAGCTATTTTGGAAATGCTTTAAAACCACAATTCAACAGAAAATATTGATAGAAGTAGAAAAAAAGTAAAACAACGCTGCATTGAGCTATCGGTGCAGTAGAAAGTTATTGCATAAAATGAGCTGTGACCTGTGAAAAACAAGCAGTTTTTTTATACTTTTTAATTCTAATATACAGTAGTTACACTATAGTTTTTCTTATTAATTAAGATTCAACCGCTTTTAATACGTATATAAATCTGTTTCTTGTACCAGATGTTTTCGTATTTTAATTCTGGTAATACTGTTAAATATTTTGTGCAGTGTCAACAATGATTGGTAATATTAGAGTGCAGTTGTAGATCATTCTGCTCTGAAGTGTGAAATATGCAATTTTGAGGTTATACAAACAAAATCTTATATAGGCATTGATTAAAGTCTGGCATCACGATGAAGAACTAAAAAAATGTTCAAAAATGAATTCAGAGCATGCCAAAAAGGGTGCAAGCTCTAATTGATGCCAAAGGAGGTTCTACGAAATATTAAGATTTTTTTCAAAAAATTTGTTTTCCTCAAATATATGTTTTTAAAACAAAAGAATTTATTTTTAATTGAAATAGAAACACTTAATTTACCTAAAATAACAAATAAAATGATAAATTTTCACTATTTTAAAATGTTATACGGCTTCAAACTAAACAATTTTGCATGTGCAACTAATAATTTGGCCACCCACTGTATTAAAATGTACATTTTATGATACCAATTTATTTTTTAAGTTCTCTAAGTTTTCTTTTTATGAAGCTTTGAAAACAAAAAAAAATGCTCTGCATGAAATAAGCTGTGAGCCACTGTATGTAAAAGCATTTTGCCAATACCAGCTTTTAATTTTAATTTAAATTCACGGACCTTCAGAAGAAAAAAACTGTACAAAATTAAAATTCATTTAATTTTCATTGCGTATGCTTATAATTGTTATTTGTAAGCGCAAACGTTCGTAAAATATTTATAAACGACTTAATCAATTAATTATTATTAAATACTTGTACACGTATATGAGAAAGTTCCTAGAAATATTTTGCATAAATTTAAACAATTTTAGTTTAGTTTCATTTAAAACCGGAAAAGAGAAAAAACAATTTTGTTAGTTTTATTTCCATGTTAACAGAAATAACAAGATTCAGCGAAAAGATGAAATATAATTAATGAATACAATTATGATATACAAATTTATTTGGCGTACAGTGATTCTTGCTGCGTTAAGGATAGACAGTAATAAATTTAGTATGCTTAAGGAAAGATTACGTTTAACAGATAATTTTAAAATGGATAATGTGATTTTATGTACATAAGTAAATCCCCTCTTTCTTGCCTTGTTTTTAAAGACAGTGCTTAAAGGTACGGTCACATTTGGCAAATATTTGCCGAAAAAGACGTAACTTCTAAATAAAATATATGTAAACTTGTTTATTTATTAAAAAAAAAATTTCAACTTTTTTTGTTTAGGAAAGATACAACAAAACAAGTGGTTACTCTTTTTTGAGTAAATATTTGCCATATGTGACCGCACCTTAACGTCAAATCATATTTTATTCAATCTCAGTTATTCTATATATATAAAATACAATGTTTGTATATTTGTCCTCTATAGACTCTAAAACTATCCAACCGATTTGGCCCAGACCGGTTTCATTTGAAAGGTTATAGTTCAAATTAGGTTTTCGGCTATATATATTTCAAGTGGGCGTAGCCCTCCCACATAAATTGAATAACATCATATATCTTGACTATTGTGATAGCAAGAGTTTTGAAACATTGCAGTATCCCATATGTTACTGATTTGAATAATCAGGAAAAAAATGGGCGGGATCGGACCAGTGGGAGTGGCAGCTCTTAGACATTTTTGCACGTTGATTATATTATGAATAGTCATGGGAAAATTGGGCGGGATCATACCAGTGGGCGTGGCAGCTCCCATACAAAGTGAATATTTAGCTCATATACAAAATTAATATTAATATTAAATACTAACATATATATATATATATTATAATGTTTGTATGTATGTCCTTTATAGACTCTTAAACTATGCATCTGATAATGTGATCATCTTCGGCAAAGTTGTTGTGCATGAGACCGGGAAGGTTTCTCAGCTGGTAAGACCACGCCGACTCTAACGCCCACTTTTTTAAATTGATTAATTTCTTTTGCATGGATTTTTACAGATTTAATTCAAACAATTTGTATCCATATCTTACTGAAGGTGAGGTAAAAATCAAAATTTTATGTGTCACGCCCACTTTCACGCCTAAACACAAAAAGTTATTGTTTGTATATATGTCCTTTATAGAATCGTAAGCTATGCATTTGGTCATGTGATGATCTTCGGCCAAAATTTTATGTGCCAAAGCTTCATATTTCTTCCGACCACTCCTACTTTTTTAAATTGTGTAATTGATTCTACTCGGATTTTAACATATTTACTTCAAATCGAATACACATGTTACTCTAGGTGAGGTATAAATTAAGATTCATACAATACGCCCCCTTTCACGCCGCATCTCTTGCAGGACAACGCCTGCCGGGAAGACCAGGCCGCTGGACCAATCTTACTAAAAATTTAACGGAATATAACTAGGACTCCAGCATGACTAAGAATACTTCTTTCGACCGCCTACTTTTTCTCAAAATGAGAAAAATCAATAAAATTATTTAAAATGAATTGAATATTTGTGTAATATCTTTCTTTCAAATTTATTTTAACTTGTAGCGTAGCAACGCGCGCAGTGTACAGCTAGTTTATTAAATAAAAGAACATATGAAAAATAGTATCTATTGGTACAGATGCCAGCATCAGAAGGGGAATGGGAGAGTATTTCCCAAAGTATAAATAAAGAGTGGAATTTACCCAAAAAAATCGGGGCATTAGATGGAAAACACATCAATATTAAAGCACCAGCACATGTATATGTATTGATATGGTATTGAATCAAAAGAATGAACATGCTGTCAAATTATTTATTGTTATCAATATTGTCAGATGCGATTTTGATGCTTATTTAAACGGCATCAATAAAATCCTCAAAAGTTTTGTTCAATAAATTTTGAAGAAATTTTGCTGTTTACACGAGTTTAAAGCATTTTGAAGAGCAATTTTGAAGAAAATGTCAATCGTGTAAATCTAGCTTTAGTGTAAATAAATAAAATGAAAACAAGTAAAAAAGTATAGTCGGTCAAGCCCGACCATATAATACCCTACACCCAGTATATATATAAATGGGCGCCATATATGGACCGATCATCCAAAAATTCAGTGTCATGATTTCTGTGAATATAAATATTATGTATGTTATACACTATCTCGATGTACATACTTTTAAAGGATTTATGGAGGTTAAGTAAATCATGGTCTCTTATATGGGAGTTTCGACTAATTATGGTGCGACCATTATAAAATTAGGTGTCATCATTTCTGTACATATGAAACTTATTTGTGTTGAATTTTATTTCAATACCAACATTTTTAAGAAACTTACGGTCGTTAAAATGATTTTGGGAAGTGTACCTTATATGGGAGCTATGACTCATTATGGACCGATCATCATAAAACTGTACCATATTATTCATATACATATATATGGAATATATTTCCGTTCAATATTACACATTTATGGACCGATGATCATAAAATTGTACCATATTATTTTTATATATAAGAGACATATTTGTGTCCAATATTATTTGGATACCAACAAATATAATTTGCTTGCCGAATGCCATTTCTCAATAAAGGTGAATTTACTGAGCTGATGTTTACAATGGGTCTTGGGCATGTCAGATCATGCTGATCACACACTTGTCAGGGTAAAAAATCCATATCAATTTAATAATTTACTAAATTACTTTACTATTATTGTATATGCTCTGAGTTATTATAGAATAAAATTTATAAAATTCTTTGTTAGAGAATTTTATTTATTATTCGCGAATTTTAAATTAAATTTTTGTGGAAACAGTTTTATATAAAATTTGTAATTTAAATTGTGTTTTTTTCTTTCTAGATTAATGTGGACGACTATAAGAAACCGACTTCCTATACCTTCTTCAGGTGCTTTTTGAAATCAAAAACAAAACATAACAATAATTTTTCTATATTAGAATTTAATTAAAAAATGTGCAAAACTACAAATACAATAAATTAAGCTATGAACACAAAGAAGAAATACTCTACTCTGCAGTAAAAACAAAGTAAAAGCTTATTTTTTACACTCCAGAATGAAATAATTACCACTCCAGTGCCCATGTTCTAAAACTCCCGTGCCGAGAAACTTTTCGATTAAAATGAAATGCCATGAATTGAAACGAACAGCTGTTTTTCTCACAAAACTGTGACTGTAACTTTTTTGGCGTGTAATCGCTGTCACGCAAGAAAATTACTCGCCAGTTTAAAGAAAAATATTTGTTCCGACAAAGTTTTTTCATATGAAGTTTGACGCCTCTCTTTTTAAGAGAGAGAAAATATTCATATGAAAAAATCTCTGTCCGAAAAAAAATTTTGTTTGGAAAGGATTATTTGCCAAAAAAGACGTAACCACTAAATAAAATAGTTATGAACTCGTTTATTTATTAAAAAAAAAAACTTTGTTTATTTAGGCCAAATCACAACAAATATTTAGTTTTATTTTATTCGATGCTGTTTGATCTTGCAAAACTCTGGTAAGAGTAAACAACGTCAAACAAATTTGTGCTAAAATAAATAAATATGCTTTTTTAAGTAAATATTTGCCAAGTGTGACCGTACCTTAACAAATGGGTGAATCCACCTTAACGTAACGACATAATCCCTTCTGATAGTTTTCGACATGAGAGACAAACACATTCTTTTCTCAATTTTTTAGAAACGATGACATATTTTGTTTCACACATTTTCGACTCAAGCAGTTGACACAAAAAATGTAATGTAAAAGAATGACAAATTTTTAATATTAAACACAAGTTTTCATAATATTAATGACAAGTATTAATTTGTTCATGTTCTCCTATATGGGGAAACAGTGTTGTATATGTTTATTTTCATAATTTTTTTTTAAGGATTTTAAAAATTTCCCTCTTTTTTTATGAAAATTACATTTTATGGCAGACATAGTTGTCAAGACAGCAAGTATTTTGTAATTTTTGTGTGAAAAGACATAGTTCTGACAAATTTTGTCTACACGAGACAAAATGTATGTACAGTGGACTTATAATTAGAAACGACTTTTCAGCATATATATTTGTTCATATATTTAAAAAAATTCAGCATATTAAAACTAAGTTCAAAATAAAAAAAAAAATTACAGCATCAATACAATTTGAATGAAAATTAACTTAAACACCAAAAAAAACGCAATATCAAATTGGTCACATAATTAGAAACTAAAAAATATATGCAAAAAACCTTAGTGAGGTTTAACAAAACGGACTTATCCTTTATTTTGTTTTTGTTGGACACCCTTGTTTTTGACAACATTCGCCAGTCTTTTTGGTAAAGTCTTAATTAAACGCTGGCATGTTTGCTTTGTTGCACCAACTGCAACAATTCATCATTATTTCGTGGATTTTTGTCCTTTAAGTCTCTTTTTGCAATTGCTCATAAGTTTTCAATTGGGTTAATATCAGGACTTTGGCCTGGCCAGTCAAGAACATCAATATTTTGGTCCAAAAGCCAACACTTCGCTAACCGTGAAGTAGGCTTTGGGTCATTATCGTGCTGAAAAATGTATTGGAAGGGCATATTCTCAAAGCAATACGGTTCCATTACGTTTTCCAAAATGTTTTCATATTGATGCTGGTCCATTAGTCCCTGAACTCATGCAATTGGACCCACACCACAGGCACCACAGATCATAATAGATACCCACCGTGTTTCATTGTTTTAACAGTGTACCTGGAGTCTCTATTCGGAGGACGTGTAACATACGACTTTCCATCAGATTGGAATAAGTTAAACTTAGATTCGTCACTTCAGAGAACTCTATTCCAGTAACCGCAAACGCTTTATGATATTTTTTTTTTTGAGACGTGAGGTTTTTTTTGTGCAATGCATCCACGAAGTCCGAACTCATTTAAGCGTTTTTTTATTGTCCGTGTGGATATTTCTGCTTTTATTTGCTGTCCAATTTCAGCCTTTATTTCGTGCGATGATAAAAATGGATTTTTTTACTGGCTCTACAAATAAGTCTATCTTCTGCTAATGTGGTCTTCCGTGTCCTAGGTTTTCTAGCTGGGGTTGCAAACTTCTTTGTATTTTTGTAAAAGTGAATCGTCGCACCAAATACCATTTATTTTGAGCAAGAAAAGTTTTGTGCAATAGCCAACATTGAAAGTTTTTCAGTTTGGTGAGACTGCAGAATTAACCGTCTCATTTCTGGAGTACATGACTTGTTTTTGCACATTTTTGAAACTAAACCGTATCAAAATTATTACAATTTATTGTTTAACAAGTTATACTCATTTTGTCACTAATATTTAGAAAAGTTTAAAAGTTGAAGACAAAAAAATGTGGGTTTCTAATTATGTGGCCAATAAAAAAAAAAAAAAAAATTAACAATTTTTATATTTTTTTTAAATTTAACTTAGAACTCAACGTGTTGTGCAACAACAACAATGTTGATTGTTTACTCATTGAATAACGCTAAAAACAATTTACAGTGCAGGTCTTTAAAGCAGCTACATCGTTTCTAATTATGTGTCCACCTCTGTATATCTGAATTGCAATTGCTGAGCTAACAAATTGTCAAGTTAAAGATTAGTTATTTACAATTTTTTAACCTTGACAACAAATTTATAAAATGCTGCATCCAGTCTTTAGACTGTTTAAAAGTTTTTTGCTGGAGTGTAGAGTAGAGTACTGCATAATAATTGTAAATTTTTCATAGATTTAAAAGGGGAGAAACTAAACCCCAAAAACTTTAATATAATTAAGTGTAATTAATTGAGAAACGTATGAATGTCTTAGTTATACAAAAGAAAAACCAAAATGTATAGAATTTAAGTCTACCCAAAACTATAAATAAAAATCTTTAATACAAAAAAAACATGTCAATTTATTATTTAAATATAGTTTTAAGTAAGTGGAAAGAACGTTTTTGTTTGGCTGACATTTTCAGTTTTGTGTTGTTTGTTTTGTTCTTTAAGCAGACCTTCTTGGTGTATTTTTCCTAGACCCTTTTCTTTGGAAAAAACACAACATTATTAATCATTTACTTACAACAATTAACTTAAATAACGCCACTGTTATTGGCAGGCCTATTAATAGCATATTTATCGCAGCTTTAAACGTAACCCATAAATTCCCATCAATGTTGCTGATATTATAAAAACAAAGAACAAAACAGGCGTAAAGGAAAATGTAACAAAAAAAAAAATATACATATACACTTTTAAAGGCCAGTAAATAAACCCAAACAATTAGCAAAAAAAAATAAGAGAAATTGTAAATGAAACCATGAAACAAGGAAACAACATTACGAGTTTGCTAAGCAAAAAAAAAACGAATTTTATAAACCATAAAAACTAGTAAATATCCTATAAAACAGTTTTAGTAAACTTAAACACTAGTTACCAACTAACCCACTTGCAGGGCAAACAGACACAATTCATAATATTTTACTGCACAAAATGCTGCTCTATTGCTGGTGTTTATTAAAAATTAATAAAATCAAACCTTATCTTTATTTACTTGGACTTTTTATTTGTTGTCAGCCACTTAGGATTACATGTTATTGTTTCTACCTACTGTAGAGTGACTCAAAAGCATAGAAACCAACCATGGAACTACAGCAAAAACAAAGAGTAGACACCATCAGTAGCAAAAGGATATAATAAACAATGACAAACGTTTCTAATAAAAAACCACTAATAGTTTCATAAAATACATGAACACACAAACCTACTCACAAATAGTTGAAAACCATAACATTCAGGGCTGGAAAAGTTGTAACAATAGTATTATTTAAACTCGTTTATATTCAAAATATCATAATACTTAAAACTCTTAAAGAAGTTCTAGTATTCTCTAATACCAGTCGCAAAGACGCAATGTTGTTACAATTGCAATAATGTTTCCATCAATTATGGTTGGATTTCAAGCAGAAAATACAAATACAAATTTTTGGTAATATCAATATTTTCTTTGCACCACAGAGCCATACTAATTAATGACTAAATTTTTTTTTGTTTGTACTCCGAAGATGAAAAAGGCTATTTGAATCCTATTTTGCTGCGAAACATTTCATTTTCCATACCTGATATCAAACAATAAACAATGTTGCCTTATAAAACCAGCATAAGTGCATTAGACTGATCCAAAAAAATTTTAGTTGCAAAATTTCGATCGAAAGTCTGCCTTTAGAGAAAACCAGAACTGACTTAGAATTAGACTAGAATCTGAACAATAATATCAACTAGAAATGAGCTAAATTAAAATCTCAAATAAAAACGGAAATAGAATCTGAATTAATCTGGAATTGAAGTAGAATCTAAACTAGTATCTGAACAAGAAACTGAACAAGAATCTCAATTAGAATCTAAATCAAAAGCTAATTTGGAACTGAACTAAATGTGACCAAAAACTGAACTAGAACAAACTCTAAAAAAAGACTCTGAAATATAAGCGGTGTTAGAGTCTGAACTGAAACTAAAGTGGAAAGTGATCTGAAGCAGATTTAGAATCTGAACTAAAATCTCAACTAGAATCTGAATTGAAGACTGAACTTGAATCTGAACTACGATCTGAATCAGAAGCTAATCTGGAACTGAACTAAAAGTGAATAAAAAAAAAACTCTAGTACAAGACTTTGAAATAGAATCCGTGTTCGAATTTCAGCTAGAATCTGAACAAGAAGCTGAACTAGAATCTGAACTGAAACTAAATTGGAATATGAACTGAATCTGAACTAGAAATTGAACTTAATTCTAAACTAGAAGCTGAAATAAAACCTCAATTATAATCTGAACTAGAATTTGAGCTAAAATCTCAACTAGAAACTTTATTTAATTCTGGACTGGAACCTGAAGTAGAAATTGAGCTAGAATCTCAACTAGAATCTGAACACGAAACTGAACATATTTTTGAACTAGAAACTGAACTAGAATTTGAGCTAAAATCTGAACTCGAATCTAAGCTAAAATCTCGACTAGAATCTGAACTAGAAACTGAACTAAATTCTGAACTTGAACCTGAACTAAAAGCTGAACTAGAAATTGAGCTAAAATCTCAACTAGAATCTCAAGTAGAATCTAAACTAGAAACTGAACTTAATTCTAAACTGGAAGCTGAACTAGAAATTGAGCTAGAATATCAAATAGAATCTGAACTAGAAACTGAACTTAATTCTGAACTGAACCTGAACTAGAAGCTGAATAAGAAATTAAGCTAAAATCCCAACTAGAATCTGAATTAAAATCTCAACTAGAAATTAAACTAGAAACTGAACTTAATTCTGAACTGGAACCTGAACTAAAAGCTGAACTAGAAATTAAGCTAAAATCTGAACTAGAATGTCAAGTAGAATCTAAACTAGAAACTGAACTTAATTCTGAACTGGAAGCTGAACTAGAATTTGAGCTAGAATCTCAACTAGAATCTCAACTAGAAACTGAACTTAATTCTGAACTGAACCTAAACTAGAAGCTGAATAAGAAATTAAGCTAAAATTCCAACTCGGGTGCTGTAGCTTAATTCATTAGCGCATTTGATCATTAAGCATGAGTTGGTATTTGTGGCCTGGGTTCGATTCCCAGCCACTGTCACTCAAAAACAACATCAGTTTCTGATAATTATTGTTTTTCTTTCTATCCATCATAACTAACATTTATCACAGCGCCCTCCTTCGGTGGCATAGCATTCAAACGCCACCTAAGTAAAATAATTAAATAAAGGCTATAAAATCAAGCTTTAAAAATAATGCGCCTACTCACCACCAGAGGCGCTGCAATACTGTACTAAAACAAACATTATGCGCAATTGCAGAGTTGTGATATAAAGCTTTCTTCTACTTTCACCACCTTTACTTCTCCTACTTATCCCTTCCCAAAGAAAGTAACACAATTAATTAATTAATATATAGGCATATTAATTGCCTGAGTGTTACTTCTCATCAAAAAAAAAAAAAAGAATCTGAACTAAAATGTCAACTATAAATTGAACTAGAAACTGAACTCAATTCTGAACTGGAAACTGCATTAGAATTTGAGCTAAAACCATTTCTTTTTCTGTAGAAACAAACAAAGCGTTCATATAATTTTACAAGAACACAGCTTTATTGTTGTCTTCATAGAATTGGGGTCTTATTTCTGCCAGTGCATATGTATTTTTTTGTATGTTGCTGAGACAAGTCCAGCACACACAGCCTTTTTATGATTCAAATGTGAAAAGTATTCAGTCATTATTCTTTCTACAGGAACTACCGCAAAAAATAAACAATAGAAACAATCCGATTGGCAGTAAATTAATTTGATAAACTTATGCAGCTTAAATAAAATCTTTGTGGTAAGTCAGAGATTCTAAATATAAAAATTTTCAACTACTGATTTGCAAAGAAAAACGAAAACTTTCTCATTAGATTAGAGTAAGATAATGAAAGAAACAAAATTATTTAACAAATATGTAAGTCAAATAGATTTTAAATGTTATTTATAATAAAATGATAAATAATTATTTTGAGTTATATTAAATACAATTTTAATAGATTTTGAAAACAAAATGCCGTTTGCTTTGGGAACTGCTGTTCTAAGCCACTAACTAACATGTCCTTCAAACAGGCATGTGCTCAAATATGTTTTTATCTTTATAAAAACGAAGTGCCATGGACATTTCTTAATTGCTGGCATATAGCTATAGCTACCAACATAACAACTACTAACCATGTCTATACGAGTGTATTTCTGTAACCTCCTCTAACTACAAATAGATAAAGAGATTGTTTCAATCACCGCAATGCACACTGAAAGAACAACAACTGAACAGCTGAGTAATAATTTTATAAATTTTTATGACAACGAAGGCATACATTTAGAAATTCTAAGAAAAATGTGCACATAATATAATGTTCACATAAAATCTGGCTATTTAAAAAGAAACTGATGGAATTACTTTTGGTTTTTTTAAACATAATTATTAGTCTTAAATCAAAATTCAGCAGTTGAATATAGTCTTTTTAATATTTGGGTCTATAGTTTATTATATTTTCCCATTAATATTAAAACATTTATGCGAACGGATTTTAGGTGACCGCTGCTTTATTTAGTTGAACTAAAATCTCAGTATATTGTATATAATAGGGATGCCAAATGAACGCGACGGGATTTGCAAATCCCAAGATTCGGGCTTTTAAAAATGCAATGGGTTTTCGGGATTTATTAATAATAAAAATTATTTATTTGAAAAAAGTAACTAATATTAAATATATGTAAATATGTTTGAAAACAAACATTTTCTGTAATAAATTTTTTAAAAGTTTATAAAACAAATTTTGTATTTTGAGGTAAAGCCGTTAATAAACGTAGTAAAAAACTAGGTGCAGAAGTGTGCATGGTCAAAAATATTATCATGTAATCAGCATTCCTGAGTCAAAGCTGCACGCTGTGAAAATTTAAGATCGATAAACAAAGGGGCGTGCTCTGCCCACTTTTCTTTTGGTACGTATTTATATTCATGCGAATGCCATACATATATAGCAAATACTGCCGTTGTTGGTCAAAATATGCCCAAGATATGACGATTTTAAATTTTGGGTTTATGGGCGAGGCCACGCCTCTTTGCCCACTCACAACTTTCTATAGTCAAGAATTTATTATTTCGTAAGAATATCCTATTGTGAAAATTTAATGACGATCGGTCCAGTAGTTAAGACTTTATTACAATTTTTAATTTTCCTAAAAAGGGGCGTGGTCCCGCCCACTTTTCTTCAATATATGGCGATTTAAATTTTTGGATTATATGGGCGGTGCCACTCCCTTTTGTCCAATCAAAACTTCATATAGCCTATTATTCCTTCCAGAGTAACAGTAACATGCTGTGAAAATTTCAGGAAGATCGGTTAAATGGTTTGGACTCCTATTAAGCACAAATATACAGACAGACAGACATTCATTTTTATATATGTACAGACATATATAGAATAGATAATAATTTAAAAACATAATAATATTACATATATTGAAAATTAGATAGAGAAGAACAAGCTAGAGTATAATATTCGGCTGTGCCGAATCTTAAATACCCTACACCTCAACGTAAGAAAAAATACAAAAACTACACTGGTTATAGGACTAGAATATTCCTTTTTTGTGTTTTCTATTCAAAGTGCAAATTTTGTTAGTATTTTATATATTGTTTGAAACGCAATTTTACGACCAACATAATTTATTCTAAATGTTTTTAAATTTTAAATAATTTTGACCATTTAAATATAATTAATGTGATTATGTACCGATTCTTACTGCAATTTAAAGAGTTTGTCTGATTTTCATAATAATCTTGAGTGTAATTTAACAATTTATAAAATGAAAACAACATTTTTCCATATTTACAACAAGTTAGGAAACACAATATAAAAAAGTGTAAGATTTTGGTTGAATTTGATCTCAGTAATAATATTTACCAGAGATTTATGGGTGGCATAGTAGAAGTTTACCAATTATGGACTGATAGCATCTAAATCCAGTATCCACAAATGTGATTTCTACGTATTTTACGCTTATTTTGTTTGAATTTCATCTCAATAACATTATTTACAAAATATTTATGGGTGGCATAGAAGAAATGGACCAATTATGGACTGATAGCTTCTACATCCAGTATCCACTAATGTGATTTCTACGTATATACAAAATCCAGTAGCATAATTGCCATACAACCGATATTAATATGATTTCTGGATTAAAATTTGTTGGTTCGATATCAATATTTATTCCAAGATTTTGTGGGGTAAATGTTTTTTCGGAAATGGTTCTTATATGGCAGCTATGACAAATCATGGTTCGAACTTCTTAAATATTGGAACAGTGAATTTTATGAATATTTATTAAAGTGAATTTCGGAAGTGGACCTTATATGGGGGATATAGTCAAATATGAACCGATATTCTCAAAATCTATGGAGCATTATGTGAAGCATTGACATAAATGCCAAAATCAAACTGCTGGATTGTAAGAATCGGTTCATATGGTGAAATATCCCGAGTTTTTTGAAGTCCCGTAAATCCCGGGATCGGTATTTCGGGATTGGCATCCCTAGCATGTAGTCAACTATAACATCTTTAATTACGGGATAAACATTAGAGACACTTCACTGGTAATTGGATGATAGATAGTGCTGGTAATTAAATACAAAATTTATTATTTAATACATAGTAATAAACTTAATACCAGGAATATTAATTACACTTATTAATTCACGGAATTCTGTAAATATTATTGAATTATTAATGTCAAAGAAATAATAACTAAAAATTTGTTTTCTATTTAAAGAGTTTTATTAATTGCAAATACCTTGCAAAACTAAATAAATTTAATCCCACATATAAGTTTACTTTGCAGTTGCCACGAAAAATATTCTGTGAATTTTTGTTAATAAACATTATTTAAATAATATTTCAGACACAAGGTCACACACATATTTAAGTTGAAGACATCACAATTTTTAAGGAGTCTTTATGGCAAAGCCAATTTTGCTCTTATTGCAATTCAAGGAACATTTATTATAAAAGTTTTATATCAACTGGAAGTGTATAAACATAAATATAAGTTGTCATATGTGTAGGAAATACGAGGTCTGATCAAAAAATAACCGTTATTTTTAAATTTCGTGAGTTACGTATGTTCGATTTTCGCATTTTTTTCTGTTCTGTTGGTACACATGTTTGTTATATATTTTGGTAACATCATCATGAATTCTTGCCACAAGGTCGTACGGTCAACAAGGAATACTACCTTGAAGTTATGCGCCGTTTGCATTCGTCAGAAATGCACAGAATTGTTGAAAAACCAATCATGGATTTTGCAACATGATAACGCACCAGCTCACACATCGTTGCTTGTGCGTGTGTTTTTGGCCAAAAACGAAACCGTTATCATGCCTCAAACACCGTAATCACCGGACTTGGCCCCCGCTGACTTTTTCCTCTTCCCAAAACTGAAGACAGCGATGAAAGGAAAGCGTTTTGCTACGATTGAGAAGATAAAAGAAAAATCGAAACTGAAACTGTTGGCGATACCAAAAAGCGCGTTTCAGAAGTGTTTCGTGGATTGGAAAAAACGCTGGCATAAGTGTATTATATCTGAGGGGGATTACTTTGAAGGGGACAAGATAGTTATTGATGAATAAATAAATACTTTTTGAAAAAAATGAAAATAACGGTTAGTTTTTGATCAGACCTCGTATGTATAATGAAATGTTGAAAATAAGAAGGTCAAATGAGCTAATTGAGAAATAAAATTTATCACCAGTAACTTGTCAGCTTTACTGTGCAATTACAAGTGTTTAAATATTGCAAAATTCACATTTTTTTCCAAGGTAATAAGAAACTGTTTCCAGATAAAATCCATAATACGAGGGCGGTTCGGAAACGTCTTAGCCTAGAACAGAAAGCGCAGTATAAACAGAAAAAAGTTAAGTCTTTTGGAAACTTCCATCTCTGCTATCAACACATGATAAATTTCTTTTTGATTTGGCAACTTCTTCATATAGAAACATTTGTTGAAAATAGACGCAACCGCGATTTTTTTACAATGGAAAACTTAAAAATTCGTGGTGTCATTAATATTTAAATAAAAATAGTTTATCGAGACAAGAAATTCATAATGATATGGTGAATGTGTTCTTCATGTGCATATGGTCGTACAAGCATTGAAGCTGAACGTAGTGGACGTCCAAAAACTGCGACAACAACAGAAATTGATATGGTATTAAATGATCGACGAATAAAAGTGCGTGAAATAGCGAATATCATGGGCATCTCAAATGATCGAGTCATTTAATTTTGCATGAAGAACTACAGAGGGGTTAACAGTCGACCAAAAACGCTTAAGAATGAAAATTTATTAACCTTGTTTGGATCGTTTTAAGAATAATTTTTTTTTTTTTTTTTTTTTTTTTTTTTTTTTTTTTTTTTTTTTTTTTTTTTTTTTTTTTTTTTTTAGCCTTTATTTATTTATTGAATCTTCATATAATGAAATGACAATAAGTTTTCGAATCTTAATACTAAAAGAAAATAATAAGTCCAGCCAGTGCTAGACAAAAATTTTATGATACTAAAAAAATTTCACATCAACTGATCCAGTCATCTATTTTGCGCTTGTGTTAAAGCAAGGGTATCCCTCCTTCTCAACCGATTATGGCCACTAAAGTTAAGGATGTCTCGTGCAAGTGGGTTTGGGTGGTGTTCAAGTTTGCTGACATACTTTGGCGCGTGTTTTGTAAATTCAACTTTTACTAATGGCACGCATAGATCTTTGTGAATTCGAGAATTTTTAACATACCATGGAGCTGCAGTAATTATACGTAGAATTTTATTTTGACCCCTTTGAATTTTTTCAATGTTTGATGCTGAGGCAGTACCCCATAATTGAATTCCATAGCACCAGATTGGCTTTAGAATTGCATTGTACAACAATAGTTTGCAGTCCAACTTTAGTGAAGAATTTCTGCCAATTAGCCAATTAAGTTGCACTGCTTTTAATCTCATCTGTGTAAGTTTCGCTTCAATATGAGACTTCCAAGTTAAACGGCGGTCGAGGTGAATGCCGAGGTATTTGACTTCATTATGTTGAGGAATAATTTGATTATTTATTTTGATGAACGAGCAAGTTTCTTTTCGCAATGTGAAAGTGATATGAATACATTTCTGTTCATTAACCCTGATTTTCCAAAGCTCTAGCCAATTCTCTAGTTTATAAACATAATTCTGCAAATTCTGTGATGCTACTTGGTGGTCCTTATGAACGCTGATAAAGGCTGTATCGTCTGCGAAAGTTGACGTGTGGATTTTGGGGTCTGACGGCATGTCGGAGGCATAAATCAAATATAAAGTAGGACCCAGTATGCTACCCTGTGGCACACCTGTTTCAATTGGCTGAGCGGGGCTTAAAAAATTGCCTTCTTTGATTTTAAATTTGCGACCGTATAAATAGCTTTCCATAAGTTTATGGGTGTTAGCAGGCAGAGTTAATTTTATTTTGTGCATTAAACCGTCATGCCAAACTTTGTCGAACGCTTGGGACACATCAATGAAAAGGGCGGAGCAGTATTTTTTGTCTTCAAACGACCCTCTTATCACATTTACCAATCTGTGTGTTTGTTCGATGGTGCTGTGTTTAGCTCTGAAGCCGAATTGATGATTAGGAATGCATTCAGTGTCGTTCAGAATTGGAATCAACTTAGTCATTAACAATTTTTCGAACAGTTTAGAAATTGTCGGCAGTAGGCTAATTGGCCTATATGACTCTACTTTGGTGTGATCCTTCCCTGACTTAGGAATCATAGTGATCATAGACACCTTCCAATCTGCAGGATAGTATTCTAGGCGTAAAATAGCGTTGAAGATAAAGAGTATAATTCTTCTAGCTACACGAGGTAACTCCACAAGCATTTTATTGCTGATTTTATCCATACCTGGAGCTTTTTTAAGGTTCAGAGTACCAATAGCGCTTTGAATATCATTAAAGCTAAGTCTTAGAGGTACAGGAGGTCTAATAACGAGTGGTGGCAAATCAGTTGCATTATTTGAGTTGTTTATAGTAAACACATTTCTCAAATGGTTAACAAATAAAGTCCCCTTCTCGGAATCGTTTCTAGCCCAGTCACCAGTCGGATTTCGCAAAGGAGGTTTTCCTCTCACTGGTCTTTTTAAACCTCTTGCCGCCCTCCATAACGAGTAGTCAGATTGTGGGGTACTATCAAGACCCTCCAAGTAGGATCTAAGTGAAGCCGTTCTTTGGGTTTCTAAGAAATGTCTTAGTATATCTCTGCATACCCGTAGCCTAGCTTTCAGTTCAGGAGACCTGTGAAGTTGCCACTCTCTTCTCATTCTTCTTTTTTCTGATAGGAGATGTTCGAGTTCAGATAAATAAGTTCTGTTTGTCCTATTTCTACATTCAACGTGATAAGTGGAAGCGTGATGCACAGCTCGTCGAAGGTCCTCGGTAAAGTTGCCAATCGACTGATCGATATCGTCGGTAGTTCTCAACACAATATTTTCCGTGCAATAAGAACTTAAATACTTTTTGTATTTTATCCAGCTTACTCGGGTCTTAGTCATGTTTCTAAATGGTGTAGCGAATAACCTTGATTTGTAACTAGATGGTGTAAGTGTTACAAGTTTAGCTAGCATGCAATAAGTGGTTCCGGCTCCTGTCTCGTCGGCCAACGGTGTAGGTCCTTATTTTTGCTAAACTCACTTTTAACCAGCTACAGCTAACATTATTTTAATTTGCATGCTTCAGTTGAAAATAAGAAGAATAGTAGAAAATAGCACAGAAGATAGAACATTTTTTTTCTAAATAAGCAAGAGTTAAGTTCGAAAGTTAAGCGAAGATCTTGGAACGCTTAATACCCCTCCCAACCATGATCATGTTGCGTAATGCACGCAAATAAATTGGCTAACATGATCCCTAACATATAACTCACCTTAGCACGTTCAGAAATCAGAACTCAAAATTCTTTTAGAACTTCATTATGAATAATACAAATTTATTAAATCAAGAAAATTAATTAGCAACTTAACAATATATAAATATTGATTATAACTTTACTACTAAAGATTTGTAACAAAAAAAAATAATAAAAAAATAAAAGATGAGCAAAAAAAAAACAAAGAGTTGATTTAATTGAAACTTTCAAAAAAAAAAAAAGAATAAAGTGTGCAATTAAAATTTTTGAATTAAACTTATTCGAAAAAAAAAACAAAAGAAGAAAAGGTAATAAACGAAACAAAATAAAATAAAATTTTTTCTGGGATTCGAACCCGGAACATATGGTTCAACGAAGTAGCATCTAACTACTACGCTAGATCAACATTTGGTTAACATAGAACGAATAAGTTATTTAAAATAGTAAGAAAAAAAATATTTTTCTTTAATTACGAAATCTTCAATTGTCTAAATAGTTACTAGAAATATCATACATTCTTTTTTTTTTTTTTTTTTTTTTATTTTTGGTTTCCTTAAAGTTTTGGAGAATTCAAAGTTAAATTAATAACATATTACTTTGATAACAGCAAAATGTTATTAACATTTTTTTCTTAATTTACATCGACCTTGAATATATGATCATTTCCTGAACTAAATTAAAACATACCAATAACAAAAAAGAATAAGGATATTCATTCAGACTTACTTGATTAGGGGAATCCGGAAAGATCTTTCAGCGGCTCCTTGCTTGACTAAAATGGGTTTATAAATTTTTTTTTTTTTAATTTATTGATATGTAATTAACATAAACAATTGATAGATTTTTTTTTCAAAGCATACTTTAGGGATTTAATTATTATAAGAGTCTCTTTTATTGATCAATATACATTTAGTCCGAAATTGTTTTATGTTTCTCTTGTTCTTTTGGTTTGTTTTATTTCGTTTACCGTATCGACACTTGTTATTCAATTTTAATTGCACATTCTAACAACACTTATATAATAAAGAAAAACAAAAGTAAAAATTAAAGCAAACAAAGATAGCTTAAACTTCTTTTAAATAAATTAAATCAAATTTTTTTAAATAAATTAAATCAAAATTTCATGAGAGTAAGAATTCAAGCATAATCGAGTTGGTTTTTTTTTTTTGGTTATCCGGATTAAACTAATTTAATTTTTTTTCTTTAAAGACCTTTTCTGGAATTGATATCGATTCACTGGGTTTGGTATGTATACGTTAACCTCAAATCTGGTTTACTAAAGTCCTTCAAATTAAATTAAATTATAATATTAAATTATCTTCAAACTTTCACTGCACTTTTATAGATTATTATAACCCATCAGTCAAGGAATTTTACTGCGTTGTTGCTCCTTTACAAAATTTTGCTGGATGATTTTCCCAGAGGGTTCCCTGCAGCCATCAGGTAAAATCCAATTAGGGATAAATGAATCCTATTATTAGCAACAGCTTAGCAGATTCACTTTCTGCTTGGCACCAATTCCACCAATTGTAGGAACAGGAAAGGATCCTCTTTTTTTTTTTTTGTTTTTAAATAATATCCTTCTCCAATACGAAGTAATCTCTTTCAAATTTTACAAAAAAAATGGCCCCTATTCTAGAGAAAATTCGGCTTTTATACCCAAGGCATTCTGGAAGTAATGCGCTAATTCAGCGTGCCATCTTACTATTAGTACACTTAATAAAATATCCTTAATTTCTACCCCCCTCATACCTAATCATTACTGAACTTAAAGAGTCCCTAAATTTTACAACGCATAAAACCCTGCATTATCATTATTAGTCACTGCACTTTCAACTTAAGAGATATGCCACTATAGCCACAGAAACTTGTAAGTATCATGAAATATTGTTTTCACCGGTGAAATATTAATATGAAATTTTAATTAAATTCTATTGATTAGGGAACCAGAGGTGCCTGCATGTATCTGAAGCGATAAAAAAAAAACAAACATATACATATACATATACATATACATATACATATACATATACATATACATATACATATACATATACATATACATATACATATACATATACATATACATATACATATACATATACATATACATATACATATACATATACATATACATATACATATACATATACATATACATATACATATACATATACATATACATATACATATACATATACATATACATATACATATACATATACATATACATATACATATACATATACATATACATATACATATACATATACATATACATATACATATACATATACATATACATATACATATACATATACATATACATATACATATACATATACATATACATATACATATACATATACATATACATATACATATACATATACATATACATATACATATACATATACATATACATATACATATACATATACATATACATATACATATACATATACATATACATATACATATACATATACATATACATATACATATACATATACATATACATATACATATACATATACATATACATATACATATACATATACATATACATATACATATACATATACATATACATATACATATACATATACATATACATATACATATACATATACATATACATATACATATACATATACATATACATATACATATACATATACATATACATATACATATACATATACATATACATATACATATACATATACATATACATATACATATACATATACATATACATATACATATACATATACATATACATATACATATACATATACATATACATATACATATACATATACATATACATATACATATACATATACATATACATATACATATACATATACATATACATATACATATACATATACATATACATATACATATACATATACATATACATATACATATACATATACATATACATATACATATACATATACATATACATATAAAAATATACCATTTCGTAATTAAAATTTTGTTGAGTGGTATATTCTTAATTTCCAAAAAAAAACGAGGTAAACAGAAGATTTCGAATTATTTTAAAATTTAATTTAATAAAAAAATTTCAAGGCTACAAGCGCTCTACATTTTCCCCCCCCGCCAAAATCAGATTTGGGGTTCATAAAAATGCCAAAGCTGATACCGCTTGTAGCGTTAAGGAATATCATACGGTTCCCTACGTTCGTATATCCTTTGCGTGATAGACGCCTATTAATTTTCCATTTAAATCCTCCAACTGGTAATAACAATAGCCTGTCTTTTTACGAATCCTTGCTTTTACAAATGTTGGTGCCAGCTTAGCATTAAAACCCTTTCCCAAATCGCTCTGACGAAAATTTCTTCTAAATACTTCCTGACCAGTTTCATAATTAGCCTCACGTGATCGCATGTTATACGCCTTTTTATTCTTCTCCTGTTGTCGTTCAATTTGCTGCGCAGCTTTTTTTCTAATGATTGAGAGTGAATCTTCCCGATTAAAATTGACAGTTCTGTCCTCCAGCATTTCCAAATTTCGTAGTAGTGCATAGGATTTAGCATTGGTAATCATGTGCTGTCCGAAAGCCATGTAATAAGGCGAAGTACCTATCGCAGCGTGCACAGCTGAACGCAATGCACAGCTGATGCTGCTTAGATACGTATCCCAATTACTTTGGTCGTGTTTAATATATGCCCTTATTGCCGCTATAACTGAACGATTAACACGTTCAGATGCATTGGCTTGGGGCGAGTATACTGCCGTATAGACATGATTTACACCATAATCCTTCAAAAATTCGTTAAATTTCGCTGATTTAAATTGGGAACCATTATCTGAAACTAAAGTTTCAGGTGTACCAAAAGTGTGGAATAAATCCTCTAAATATTTTACAATTACATCAGAATTAAACTTTTTCACTGGCTTAAGAAAATTGAATTTAGAAAAGTGATCAAGAACTATGAATATGCCAACATTTCCTGATTTCGAGCGAGGATATGGACCTAAGAAATCGACGTACAATTTCTGGAAAAATCTAACCGTATTCGAAGTTTTTCCCATGGGAGGTCGCATAATAAAGTTAGGATGTTTTGTGCTTTTACACACCTCACAAGCAGTCACGTATTCCCTTACGTCATTAACCAAATTAGGCCAGTAGTAAAATCTTCTAATTCGTTCCAAAGTTTTGGCTATACCACCATGGGAAGATAGAGGACCATCATGCGCCCTTCTCAAAACCTCCGGAATCATATCCTTTGGAATCCAAAGTTTCCAAGCCAGGTCATCTTGCAGCTGCTCGCCTGAACAGTGTTCAGTCCGTCTATACAAAAATCCGTCAATAATTCTAAGGTCTGGTGTTTTAGCTAAATTTTCACTTACTTTGTGTAAAAGTTGTTTGTACTCTGTCCTTTTGAAATATTCAGATTCAAGATCCACGAAAACCCCAAAGTCTTCTAATTCACATAAACTTAAACCTAGAATTGCGGATAAATCTTCTGTATTGGTACGCGAAAGTGCATCAGGAACCACGTTTTTACTGCCTTTTCTATGTTCTATTTTAAAATCAAATCCTTGTAGTTTTAAGGCCCATCTTGCCAAGCGTGAGTTCAAGTCTGTTTGGGACATAAGCCACTTTAGTGATGCGTGGTCTGTGATCACAGTGAACTCATGCCCTTCCACATAGGCTCGAAATTTTTTTATGCTTAACATTGCTGCTAAGCATTCTTGTTCGGTAACCGAATAATTGCGTTGGGCTTGGTTCAGTTTCTTAGACATAAATGCTATCGGAAACTCTTCACCTTCCGCAGTTTTCTGTACCAAGACGCTTCCTATCCCAGTACTGCTAGCATCACAGTGAACAAAGAATGGCTGTGAGAAATCCGGACTATGCAAAACTGGTGCTGTGGTCAAGATTGACTTTAATTCTTCGAAGGATTTTTGAGCTTGATCGCTCCAAGTAAATTTTCTTTTATTCGTTAAAAGGTCTGTTAGTGGGGCAGTGATAGATGCATAGTTCCTTATAAACTTTCGGTACCAACCGGACATACCCAAAAACCGTCTAAGTTGACGTACAGACCTCGGTGTCGGGAATTCTGTAATGGCCGAGACTTTTTCCGGGTCTGTTTGAATCACCCCGTTACCTATTATATGGCCGAGATAACGGACTTCCTGTACGCAAAATTTGGATTTCTCTACATTAATAGTTAGTCCTGCAAGACGAATTTGCTTAGATATTTCCTTTAAAACCTCCATATGGCGACTAAAAGTATCAGACACAATCAATAAGTCGTCTAGATAAACGAACACCTCTGTCCTCAACTTTGCCGGAACCACCTTGTCCATTAGCCTCGACATAGTCTGAGGCGCATTGCAGAGGCCAAAAGGCATAACCTTGTAATGGTACAAGGGGCGGCCAGGAACCGAAAATGCCGTTTTATCTTTCGACGAGTCATCAAGTGGAATTTGCCAAAACGCGTCCTTCAGGTCCAAGCTAGTTATAAACTCCGCCTTAGGCAGCCTACCAAGAATACCGTCAATATTTGGCAGAGGATATGCATCCTTAACAGTAACAGAGTTTACTTTACGGCTGTCTAAGCATAACCTGACTTTTCCCGGTTTTCTAACAAGAACGATTGGCGATGACCAGGCACTATCCGATTCTTCTATAACATCGTTTTCTAACATTCGGTCTAATTCACTATAAATCAGTTTTTCCATCGCTGGAGAGACAGGAAAATGTTTTTGTTTAATAGGAGTAGCCTTACCAACATCTATTATATGACTTAAAACTGTAGTTCGACCTAATCCTTCTTTTGCGAATGAGGGAAACGTGTTTATTACCTGTTGAAGCTGAAATTTTTGTTCCACCAGTAATTTCTTTTGATTTACTGAATCACTGATACTACTGATCCCGAAATTGCAACTAATTGCAGAATTCAATCCTGTTGGCAGTAGATCAAAAGCACGCCAAAAATCGATTCCCAAATAAAGGCTCTGTGACAAGTCTGGGACTAAATAAAATTTTATTTTCCTTGTTAGTCCACGAAAGGTAACATCTGCATAAATATAGCCACACACAGTTTGGGATCTACCATCGGCAGTTTTGACAAACGATCGTATTCTCTTAAAATCAGAATTTGATTCTATAAATTCAACAGCAGAATCCGACCCAATACAACTTATGGAAGCACCCGTATCAAGTAAACCTCTCCAGTCCTTGTCAAAAATCCGGACATCAGCATAGGGCCGAATGTCCGTTGGATTGTCAAAAACTGAGCTTAATAAATTCTGCCTACTATGCCTCACAAGATTCCAAAACTTCCTCATACGATCCGAAGATCGCTTTTTCTTAACACTTGGAATAGGTTCGTTGAAAATCTCTGCTCTTTTCGCGTTATATTCTGCTAGTCTAACGTGAAAAGGTTTCATATAGGTTGGCGTTGGAGTAAAAGACGTTTCAGATACGTTCGGATTTAGAATCTTAGGTAAATTTGATTCGAATTGGTTTGTATTTTCAGGAATAGTATTCAATAAAATTTTAGGAAATGTTTCTAAATCAGGGGGTGTTATAATTTTAATAGAATCTGTCTCTATTTTATCATTAGAACAAGATCCTTCAATGTTAAGGTTGGAATTTATCTTTGAAATTAATCGGTACTCGTACTCACTGCGGTCATCCGTTTGTGTGCATTTTTCGGAGCACCGGATTTCGAGTTTTTTGAACCATTGCAGTTGGTACAGGTTGGTTTATATGTATCCGGCGTACCACATCCGTAACAAAAAATTCGACGTTCTTCTAGGCAATCCTGATATCTATGACCAACCTTTTGACAATTCCAACAAACCAAAGCTATTGCTGAAATCTCAGTATCGTCAGTCAATTCTACTTCATCCTCTACGATTTCGTGGACTTGCCTACGTTGAATAAAAGATTTATTTGCCGCTTGTTTCCTGCCTATATCTAGTAAAAAGAATTCTCGCCGCCGACAAATGTCTCTCAAATGAGATACAGAATACACCGGAATATTCAGAATCTCATGTTGAATTTCCGGCAACAAATTCCTACGCAGAATTTCGACCAAAACATTTTCGGGCAAAGGAGTAGATAGGCGATCAGAAATGTCAACTACTGACTCGTAAAAAGAATCAAAGTTTTCGCCTGGTCGCTGTTTTCTATCACGAATCATTTCCCTAAAATCGACGTCTGTTCTGGAGTCTTTATACTGATGCCTTAGCGCAGTACACAAATCGATCCAATGAATTTCTGAAACCGACCGGTGGTATCTCCAGAACCAATCTGATGCTTTAGCATCGAATAACGTAGATATATGTCTACATAGCAAATCAAAATTTCCGTTAAGCGTTTGATGGGTGAGCGCCTCTACTCTATATATAAAATTATCGACCGACATTCCCTTAGCATCACCTGAAAACCTAACTTTCCAATTGTGAATAATATGACCTACCTTATCGGACCTCAGGGAAAAATCTGCTGAACCACTAGTATTTAAATTTATATTTCCAGCACGGTTTGAAAAGTTCTGATTTTCCTCTACATTCGAAGGCAAATTTAACAATTGTTCCAATGTTTGTCTTTGGACTGAAGGTAATACTGGAACTTGAGATTCATTATTTTCAACCGTAATTCTATTATTAGGATGCCTATTGCTAGTGTCACTCTGGGTTGAATTATTCAAGCTCAATCGTCTAAAACCTGCTTCAATATTATCCTCTATAATTTTGGTGAGTTGTTGACTTAGACTAGTCAGCATTTCAGCCTGTTGCGCTCCTACGGCGGCAGTTACCATATTTCTTATATGCTCCCTTTGTTCCTGAGGGGAACTTGAAGACATTACAGAGTAATTTGGTATTATTGTCTGACTTTGTGCGGATTTCGGAGGGGAAGAAGGATCACAGCGATTTATATCAAATTCTTGAGCACGCTGGGCTTGAGATCTAGTTACTATCGGTGGAGGTGGAGCTGATGGAGTTGCTACCAAATTCAGTTTTATATTACATGTTGGACAGATTTGTTTTTGCTTTGTATGCTTCTGGAAACATGATTTGTGAAAATTATGTCCACACGTTGTTTTATAAAGATATGACGAGTTCGTTATAGCATTAGCACAGACACCACAATTAGGCAAAGTTTTACCTAAGGAAACAAGATCGTCTGTACTTCTTTGCAGAGACATGTTTGAAACTTAATTACAGTAAAATAATTAAATGTGTAAGTGCGACAAATTCAGAAAGAAATCTATTAAAAAAAAAAATAATTAAAAATTCTCGTGTTATATATATTCCAGTTGAACTACAAAAAGGAAACCCTCAAATATGAACACAATCTAATAGAAACTATAAGTATAAAAAACCTGATAAACTATATTTGGTGTGACAAATTTTAATCAAACACAATTCCGTAGCTATAAATTATCCTATAACCTAAAAATCGAAATAAAAAAAATTTTTTTAAACCCTTTTATTAATGTCGCAATACCGAAAATTTATAATAAAAAAAATTGAATATAAAAAAAAGAAACAAAAAAAAACCAAGTAAAAGAGTAAATCAAAAGATTTTTAGCAACGCAAACTAAAAAAAAAATCATATAAAATTTTCTGGTTTCTGAACAGTGCTGGTGAAAAAAAAAGGTTTGTTATATATTTTATGTCGAACTTTATATTTGTCCTCCTATCAATCTATAATCTCGCTTAATTTAAACAAAAGAAAAACCTTATGTGAGCAAATTTTAAATGAATGAGTAGAATCAAAAATTCTACTTTAAAAATCACGAAGCAAAAGCCTCGACACAATATTCTTATAAAAATTACTTAAAATTTTAATAAATATGCGATTTGCCCTGCAAGATTAATAATTGAATAATGAATGATTTTGTATTAACTCTAGTCTTATCTAGAATCAAATAATCCTACAGAAAAGAACAAAAGTTTTAAATAGCAACAAATACGAAAAATAGGTATTATTAGTTGGTGCGTGTCTAAATAAATTCAAACTCGTAATTTCCTAACTAATCAAAGAAAGAGGACTGTTTTTATCGTTGATATTTGGAATCCTAATGGTCTGAGTTTAGTACCGATAAAACCAATGCTCAGCATATCCGGAAAAGGACTATTCATCTCAATGGTAAAACAGTGTCAAAAGACATAAAGTAAAAAGAACATGCGTGAAATCTAATAGTAGTTAACACAAATCAAGCATAATCATCTATGTTAAATTTCTCACAATCAAATTTCAGTGCATAATTTATTAAAAAAAAATTAGAAGACTAAAATAAAAGAAATAAAAATAAGAAGAAGAGAAGAAAAAAAAATTTTTTTTTTTTTTTTTTTTTGAGAGCCACACATAGATTGAATTAAAATTCAAAAGGTCTTAAATTGGGACTTTAGATGTGTGGGCCCCACGTTGGGCGCCAAAAATAATTATTCTGTAGCGAATAACCTTGATTTGTAACTAGATGGTGTAAGTGTTACAAGTTTAGCTAGCATGCAATAAGTGGTTCCGGCTCCTGTCTCGTCGGCCAACGGTGTAGGTCCTTATTTTTGCTAAACTCACTTTTAACCAGCTACAGCTAACATTATTTTAATTTGCATGCTTCAGTTGAAAATAAGAAGAATAGTAGAAAATAGCACAGAAGATAGAACATTTTTTTTCTAAATAAGCAAGAGTTAAGTTCGAAAGTTAAGCGAAGATCTTGGAACGCTTAATACCCCTCCCAACCATGATCATGTTGCGTAATGCACGCAAATAAATTGGCTAACATGATCCCTAACATATAACTCACCTTAGCACGTTCAGAAATCAGAACTCAAAATTCTTTTAGAACTTCATTATGAATAATACAAATTTATTAAATCAAGAAAATTAATTAGCAACTTAACAATATATAAATATTGATTATAACTTTACTACTAAAGATTTGTAACAAAAAAAAATAATAAAAAAATAAAAGATGAGCAAAAAAAAAACAAAGAGTTGATTTAATTGAAACTTTCAAAAAAAAAAAAAAGAATAAAGTGTGCAATTAAAATTTTTGAATTAAACTTATTCGAAAAAAAAAACAAAAGAAGAAAAGGTAATAAACGAAACAAAATAAAATAAAATTTTTTCTGGGATTCGAACCCGGAACATATGGTTCAACGAAGTAGCATCTAACTACTACGCTAGATCAACATTTGGTTAACATAGAACGAATAAGTTATTTAAAATAGTAAGAAAAAAAATATTTTTCTTTAATTACGAAATCTTCAATTGTCTAAATAGTTACTAGAAATATCATACATTCTTTTTTTTTTTTTTTTTTTTTTATTTTTGGTTTCCTTAAAGTTTTGGAGAATTCAAAGTTAAATTAATAACATATTACTTTGATAACAGCAAAATGTTATTAACATTTTTTTCTTAATTTACATCGACCTTGAATATATGATCATTTCCTGAACTAAATTAAAACATACCAATAACAAAAAAGAATAAGGATATTCATTCAGACTTACTTGATTAGGGGAATCCGGAAAGATCTTTCAGCGGCTCCTTGCTTGACTAAAATGGGTTTATAAATTTTTTTTTTTTAATTTATTGATATGTAATTAACATAAACAATTGATAGATTTTTTTTTCAAAGCATACTTTAGGGATTTAATTATTATAAGAGTCTCTTTTATTGATCAATATACATTTAGTCCGAAATTGTTTTATGTTTCTCTTGTTCTTTTGGTTTGTTTTATTTCGTTTACCGTATCGACACTTGTTATTCAATTTTAATTGCACATTCTAACAACACTTATATAATAAAGAAAAACAAAAGTAAAAATTAAAGCAAACAAAGATAGCTTAAACTTCTTTTAAATAAATTAAATCAAATTTTTTTAAATAAATTAAATCAAAATTTCATGAGAGTAAGAATTCAAGCATAATCGAGTTGGTTTTTTTTTTTTGGTTATCCGGATTAAACTAATTTAATTTTTTTTCTTTAAAGACCTTTTCTGGAATTGATATCGATTCACTGGGTTTGGTATGTATACGTTAACCTCAAATCTGGTTTACTAAAGTCCTTCAAATTAAATTAAATTATAATATTAAATTATCTTCAAACTTTCACTGCACTTTTATAGATTATTATAACCCATCAGTCAAGGAATTTTACTGCGTTGTTGCTCCTTTACAAAATTTTGCTGGATGATTTTCCCAGAGGGTTCCCTGCAGCCATCAGGTAAAATCCAATTAGGGATAAATGAATCCTATTATTAGCAACAGCTTAGCAGATTCACTTTCTGCTTGGCACCAATTCCACCAATTGTAGGAACAGGAAAGGATCCTCTTTTTTTTTTTTTGTTTTTAAATAATATCCTTCTCCAATAAAAGTGAACAATTGTATTTTTACGTTCCGTCGAAGTAATCTCTTTCAAATTTTACAAAAAAAAATGGCCCCTATTCTAGAGAAAATTCGGCTTTTATACCCAAGGCATTCTGGAAGTAATGCGCTAATTCAGCGTGCCATCTTACTATTAGTACACTTAATAAAATATCCTTAATTTCTACCCCCCTCATACCTAATCATTACTGAACTTAAAGAGTCCCTAAATTTTACAACGCATAAAACCCTGCATTATCATTATTAGTCACTGCACTTTCAACTTAAGAGATATGCCACTATAGCCACAGAAACTTGTAAGTATCATGAAATATTGTTTTCACCGGTGAAATATTAATATGAAATTTTAATTAAATTCTATTGATTAGGGAACCAGAGGTGCCTGCATGTATCTGAAGCGATAAAAAAAAAACAAACATATACATATACATATACATATACATATACATATACATATACATATACATATACATATACATATACATATACATATACATATACATATACATATACATATACATATACATATACATATACATATACATATACATATACATATACATATACATATACATATACATATACATATACATATACATATACATATACATATACATATACATATACATATACATATACATATACATATACATATACATATACATATACATATACATATACATATACATATACATATACATATACATATACATATACATATACATATACATATACATATACATATACATATACATATACATATACATATACATATACATATACATATACATATACATATACATATACATATACATATACATATACATATACATATACATATACATATACATATACATATACATATACATATACATATACATATACATATACATATACATATACATATACATATACATATACATATACATATACATATACATATACATATACATATACATATACATATACATATACATATACATATACATATACATATACATATACATATACATATACATATACATATACATATACATATACATATACATATACATATACATATACATATACATATACATATACATATACATATACATATACATATACATATACATATACATATACATATACATATACATATACATATACATATACATATACATATACATATACATATACATATACATATACATATACATATACATATACATATACATATACATATACATATACATATACATATACATATACATATACATATACATATACATATACATATACATATACATATACATATACATATACATATACATATACATATACATATACATATACATATACATATACATATACATATACATATACATATACATATACATATACATATACATATACATATACATATACATATACATATACATATACATATACATATACATATACATATACATATACATATACATATACATATACATATACATATACATATACATATACATATACATATACATATACATATACATATACATATACATATACATATACATATACATATACATATACATATACATATACATATACATATACATATACATATACATATACATATACATATACATATACATATACATATACATATACATATACATATACATATACATATACATATACATATACATATACATATACATATACATATACATATACATATACATATACATATACATATACATATACATATACATATACATATACATATACATATACATATACATATACATATACATATACATATACATATACATATACATATACATATACATATACATATACATATACATATACATATACATATACATATACATATACATATACATATACATATACATATACATATACATATACATATACATATACATATACATATACATATACATATACATATACATATACATATACATATACATATACATATACATATACATATACATATACATATACATATACATATACATATACATATACATATACATATACATATACATATACATATACATATACATATACATATACATATACATATACATATACATATACATATACATATACATATACATATACATATACATATACATATACATATACATATACATATACATATACATATACATATACATATACATATACATATACATATACATATACATATACATATACATATACATATACATATACATATACATATACATATACATATACATATACATATACATATACATATACATATACATATACATATACATATACATATACATATACATATACATATACATATACATATACATATACATATACATATACATATACATATACATATACATATACATATACATATACATATACATATACATATACATATACATATACATATACATATACATATACATATACATATACATATACATATACATATACATATACATATACATATACATATACATATACATATACATATACATATACATATACATATACATATACATATACATATACATATACATATACATATACATATACATATACATATACATATACATATACATATACATATACATATAAAAATATACCATTTCGTAATTAAAATTTTGTTGAGTGGTATATTCTTAATTTCCAAAAAAAAACGAGGTAAACAGAAGATTTCGAATTATTTTAAAATTTAATTTAATAAAAAAATTTCAAGGCTACAAGCGCTCTACAATGGAGAGCCACACACTTGAGGGAAATGCATTGAAATGATTGTAGGAGAGTGATCTGAGGACAAGTCTAATGAAGGATCCACTTGCATCCATTCTACAGGGATATTTTTCACTACTCCAAAGTCAATAACATCGGGAATCTTCCGTCGGTCCGTCGGCCAGTAGGTGGGATGTCCGCTTGAGAGTACATCTAAGCCCATTTGAGCAATGGTGTTGAAGAGTACGCGACCCTTTGGGGTTACCAGACGTGAACCCCAAAATGTGTGTTTGGCGTTAAAGTCGCCAGCAACTAAAAATCTAGCTCCAAGGGAATTAAAGAAGTTATGGTATTGGTGTTCTTTTATTGAGAATCGAGGCGGAGAATAAATCGATGATAAAACAAATTTGTATTGACAGAATTCAATGCAAATGTTTGTTGCTTGGAGGTAATCCTCACTTATGTTATTCATTAGATAATGTTTTATTCTGTTCTTTATAAGAATTGCCGAACCTCCACAAGCTCTTCCGCGGGGATCTTTAGTATCGTACAATACGTAGCCATTAATTTTGAAGTACCCTGTCGACGTCAAGTGAGTTTCAGCAATCATCATAACATCAATCTGCTTATCCATCAGGAAGTATTCCAGTTCGTTTTTATGTTGGCGGAGGCCGTTCGCGTTCCAAAAACAAATTTTTAAATAAATCATTTCTTTAAAATGGCTTGCAAGATAGTGGATTGCATTTTCAGCATTTCCTGCATCATGGATGTCATGGTGGTCGTAAAAGTGTTCATAGTTTGGACAAGTGTCTGCAATGTTGTCTCCAGATTGTTGATATGTGGCTCAGAATATTGCGATATAGGTTCCTGCTCCAGACCTGGCATATTAGATTTGACCACGTTTGCGTAAGAAACTTGTCTAGAATTAGGAGCGTTTACGTGAGTAGTTGGTCGTACAATTTGAGGAAAATTCTTACTCGACGTGAAATTAGGTTGTTGAGGATGGTCAGGTAATACTGGCGACTTATTGGTCCTTATGCCCTTCAAATAAGTATAAACTGGACAACCTCTATAATTAGCGGTATGATTTCCTCCACAGTTACTGCATTTTTTTATTTTTACGTCCGTTTTGGACTTATTACATTGAGCAGTTGCATGTAGTTCCCCACATGCAACACAAACAGACGGCAATTTACAATACGCTTTGGTGTGACCAAATTCTTGACAATTAAGACACTGGACGGGTCCAACACGCTTATGCGGTTCCTCCACGGTAATTCTACGATGCAGAAGATAAATAAGATTGTAAATTGGATGGGACTCGTTTTTCTTTAAGGCAACATCTCCAGGTTCCAATTCTACCCTGAACATGGGCTGAGGAATCTTATCACGGTTTCTAATATTCACTACGCTCTTGATTTTGAACCCTTTGTCCATTAATCCGTTCTTTATCTCCGCAGGATCAACACATGGGTCTATACCCTTTAGAACGACTTGGAGTCCTTTTGCGCTTTTGAGCTGATAGGTATAGAAATCCCTGGTCTCCCTCTCCAACTGGTTGGACAATTTTCGAAAATCATCTTCCCTATTCACTTGGATCTTTGTCTCGCTGATTTTTCCATGTTTAATTGAGGTTACGCTAAACATGTTCTCACCTATTACAGCAACAATTCCTTGTACCAGTTTATTGGAAGTGGGCTCTCTCAGGTAAATTGGTGGGGGCTTAAACGTCTTTTTCGGTATTTCTGGGTCATCCGTCTGAAGTAGAGCAAATCTGTTTTGATCATTTGGCTTATCACTGCTGACGGTCTTAGGAACTTTAGAATTGGAAGACATTTGAGGAGATGTCGGGCTCCTCTGTCGCTTGAGAACGGTGATGTACTTATCCATGCCTACTTGTTTTTTGGGTTTGACTGCACTATTTAATGAAGATGATGATTTCTCATCGGATGAAATAACTATATTGGGCGAACAGGAACGGCGCCGTATTTCGGCTTTTGTAGTGAGAAGAGACTCCACGGATTTTCTTAAGGATTCTTCCTCAGAGATCCATAAATTTTTTCTACTGTAGCTTAGCTCTTTCTCAGAATTACATCTGAGCGGGACACTCATGCAGTTGTTATGCGATTTTTAAATTACCGAAAAACCACTATAGATATTTTTCCACCTATTACGATATCTTTTTTTTATATATATATATATATTTTTTTTTCACTTATTACAAGTTTTTTTTTGTTTGTTTATTTTTTTTTCACCTATTACGAAAATTCAGCCGCACTAAAAATAACACGTCCGACCAGTTCAAGCAACACTATAAGAATAATAAAATGGATTTTAAGGGTCGTTTCATAACTGTGGATGAGTCATGAATCCACTACTATACTCCAGAGACAAAAGTACAATTCAATCGGCAGGTAAGGTTATGGCAACGGGTTTTTGGGACTTCAAAGCTATTTTCTTGATTGACTATCTGCAAAAGGGTAAAACAATAAATTCAGAGTACTATTGCACCATTTTGGATCAATTAAATGTAAAAATTCGAGAAAAACGTCCTGGCTTACAACACAGAAAAATAGTTTTTCATCAAGCCAATGCACCAGCGCACACGAGTGTTTTAACAATGGTTAAAATCAACGAATTAAAGTACGAGTTGCTTAACCACCCACCTTATTCTCCCATATTTAGCTCCCAGTGACTTTTACCAGTTCCCTAATCTAAAATTTTTTTTTTAGCTGGCAAACGTTTTACCTCAAATGAAGATGCAAATAAAGCTGTAAACCACAGTTTGGAAGGCCTTGAGGAAAACAATTTTAATCAAGGGATGGAATTGCTAGATAAGCGTTGGACTAAGTGTATTGAAGTGTCAGGAGATTATATTGAAATATAAAAATGTTTTTGAAAAACTAACTATTCTCTTTCTGTGCTAGGCTCCTCCCTCGTATATATTTAAAATCGTCAAAAAATCAGAAAAACGTAAAAAACATACATTGATAAAATTTACAATTTTTATTAAACATAATGTAATCCAATATTGTATAAGTAATATACAACTGATGTTGTATGTTGTACATTGTATGATACAATTATTATATGAGTTTGAATAGAATTTTGAAGCAAATTGTTTGTTTGTCTTGTCAAGCTTTCAAAATGCCAAAAGTAAAGTAACAATAAATTTATAAAATGAATAAGTCAAGCGTAAAAACTAAATAATTTCAGCAGGATTTTAATATTCTCACTTCTTCATTGCCTGTTTGAAAAAGAAGTGTGAAATTGAGAAACATTTTCGAATAAGTATGCTTTACTTGCTGTTAAACCGACGAAATGTTCATCTATGATTACCAGAATTTGCAAGATATACACTTATTTGTTCCCTTTTCACACTTTTCCCATTAAAATTCAATGTTAAAAAAATAAAAGGGAACAAATTTCATGTGGAATTTTTATTCACGATAGGGGTGATAATAAAAAAAGTTTTAAACAATTTAGATGATCATCGGCTCAAATGGTACGTTTGTATCTATTAGGATGCAGACATATCGTGGAAGCTTTTGAAAATAGCTGTAATTGAAAATAGTCTGTTTGCGCATCAGACGATATGTATGAACTTTTTGGCAAACCTTAAACTTTCATTCATAAAATTTCGGAGGTGTTGTACAAATCATAGAAATTACCTACAACGCAAATTCGGCCTACTTACAACTCCTACAATACTGTGAAAAATAGTCCAAATAGGTAATAAATAATTAAATTTATGTATATAAATAATAATTTTGTACAAACGTTAAAAATTAATATTTTTCATGTCACAGAATTTAATTGCGTTCGGAAGTGGAATTAATTCTGTATTTTGCTTCTATAGAAAAACAAAACGAAAAATTTTTTCGGAATATATGATCGCTTGTATTTTGTATAAAAATTAGATTTTTATATGAAAAACCTAAAATCGGCTGTAGTTCCCTTTTTTCAACATACACTAATAATAGACAATTAAGTAACAAAACATTAAAAATAATTAAATTGAAATGAATATTACAAAATAATATGTCGTAGCTGTGTTTTAAATATCCATTCATTTATTTTCCCTAATTTAACGTCTATTCATATTTATGAATGTCACATTCCATCAATAAATGTGAATTCAATTGCCTGTGTCTCCATACTCTCTAGCAAATGATATATCCACATGCCTTCTTTAATTTGACGATATTAATTCCAATTGCATGCATATTTGTACGTACGTAGATAATGATGATTTCCTAATTTGTATGAATTGATATTAATTTAGGAATAAAATTGCCAACAAATCTATTACACCAGACTGGAGTATATTAAACAGGCCCTGAGGTGTCTGGAAATAAGCAACATTTTTTTCTTCTTTTTTTTAGTAACTAAAACAATTGTAATAATAATTAATATATCGCAAATCTTAGGTACTCAAAACTGATGCTTTTTTAATTTGTTAAGGGCAGGTCTTGAGCTAGATTTACACGATTGAAATTTTCTTCAAAATTGCTCATCAAAATGCTTTAAACTCGTGTAAACAGCAAAATTTCTTCAAAATTTATTGAACAAAACTTTTGAGGATTTTATTGATGCCGTTTAAATAATCATCAAAATCGCATCTGGCAATATTGATAACAATAAATAATTTGACAGAATTGTGCATCTGGCAATATTGATAACAATAAATAATTTGACAGCATGTTCATTCTTTTGATTCAATACAATATCAATACATATATATGTGCTGGTGCTATAATATTGATGTGTTTTCCATCTAATGCCCCGATTGAATTGGGAAAATTCCCCGTTTTATTTATACTTTGGGAAATATTCTCCCATTCCTCCTCTGTTGCTGATATGTTTTTTTATTTAATAAATTAGGTTTTACTTTTTCATCTTTTAATATTTTTAATAATGCAGCGCAGACTTCAGGCACAATATTGCCTAGCGATGATCTTGATCTTTTAAACAAGAACATCAGACTTGGGTAACTGTCCCCAGTCGCTAAAAATCTCAAACTAATTACCAGACGTTCTCCGTGGCATATAGATTCTGGCATATTAGTATTGGCCTTTTCTATTGATGGGGTTACGAGGTTAAGCAAATAATCAATATCGACATTCGCACAAAGTTTTTGTATAAGTCAGGATCATTCCTTATAAATCGCTACCTAAAAGAGACACACCTTCCAAAAGAAAAGTTCGAACCCAAGGTTCCTTTTTTTCCTTCTTTTTTTTTGCATTATAATCAAATACTTCTTCCTCCAATATTAAGAATGTTGATGCCATGATGATTGTGTCGTCGTACATACTTATTAATTGTTTTTTTTTATAATAATAAATTGTTTCACAAAAGAAGCAAAACAGCTGATCAAAGTCAATATTTTCAATATAAAAAGTTTACTAATTATGTAAATTAGCTTCAACAAATTTTGGTAAATTTTTTATCAAAATATTTTGAAATGCATATATTGCAAGAATATTTTGATCAAATTTTTGTAACGTGTAAATAGATCATCAAAAAAAAACAAAATTTCAAAATTTTGCTAAGACTTCAAAATACCTTCAATCGTGTATATCTAGCTTTAGTCCCAATTTACACAAAGCAATCTTTATTGAAAACAATTGAAACAATTTTTTCTTGAAATTTCTTCCGTGTTCACACAGCACAATTCTTATTGCTTAAATCGCTCATACTTGTGTGTTTTGTTAAGTGTTAGAGTTTTCTGTTTTTTTCTTAAAGAAAAAATTATTGAACTTTTAATATTTATGATGAGGGAAATGGTGTTATGTTGACCCCCTAAGAAAAGTGGTGCCTCTGAAAACCATCCTCCTTAACATTATCCCTAAAAATAATTCGAATACATAAACATATTTATTTTATTTAGCTTCCTCTCAATACACAGCCCGGATCATTATTTCTAATGACCTTAATCACTTAACAAAAAGCGAAAATATAGTTTTCTAAATATGAATTATGAAAACAAATTTGTTTAAAAATCATTAGTTATTTATTCATAACCAAGTACAGACATACTTAACAACTATTATTTGTCATTTTCTAACACCCACTTTGTTTATATTTTTACAGCTGATTTGTTAAGGTGTGGCTTATGTTTAATAAATATTTCAGGCAAAATTATAAATTCTTAATACTTAATAAGTAGAATGTAAAAGCACGCACACTCTTGCAATTAAAATTAATTAGTAAAATTCCATAAAAATAATTCTTGCATACAGTAGCTCCGAGCGAAACTCGTACAGCAAGATTTTTTTTCTATATTTCTCTTATTTGTAGGATAATTTCAATAGATACATCTAAAGTTTATTCGTGGGATTAATAGCGAAAGAAATACTTTAATTGAAGCAAATAGTAAATTAACTTGTAGCCAATGCAATAACATGTAATTAACGGAAATTAAATTAAATTATATGATATAAATTGGGGTCAGAGGTCATGCCCGCTTATTATGAAGACACCATTGTAGAGTCCCTACGTTAATCCCATCAATTATCTCAATTCCAACATAAAAAACAATAAATTTCCTAAAAACCAGAGCTAAAGCGAATTCTTGTTGAGAAAGGGTAAAGTAGAACTGCCATTTTCTCGTAAGGTTGTGGAGATGGTTATCAAAGCAAAGGTCGTCTTATTAAATACTACTGGCCATTTTTTCATCTTTTTTTTATATTATATTATATAAAAGTGTAAAGCTAGATTTACACGATTGAAATTTTCTTCAAAATTGTAAAGTAAATAAAACATTAAAACTAAGAAATCTTAAACAATAAAACAAAACAATGAAAATATGTATAAACAGCTGTTGCAGTAATCCATTTATATTTTAGTGGTGCCACTTAAGGCTTTTATTTTTTTAAAAAAAAAAACAGGATCCTTGAAAATTTAAAAAAAAATCCCCCTAAATAAAGCCTTAAATATAATATAATATAATATAATAACATGGTATAATAATAAATATTTCTAAGCACTAATTTACTTCACATATTTTGTTATATGGTCAACACTGTTTATGTTTTGTCGCCAACAAAAATAGAAATTAGTTTAATTTGACAGCGACGAAAAATTAGCATGGACAACAACCTGCAGTCGTGTTGCCTGTTGTCATCAATATAGTCACTCTCATATAAACGTGTGTATTTTATTTTTGACATATTGTAGTCGGTAGCCTGCTGTCTCGAATGTGTTTAATGCTTTAGAAGGGGTACACATGCTGCGATTTGTCGCCCTGACTCTGCTGACATTCTCTTTTGGTGTCTCTTCTAAATTCATGGTTTGTTCACATAATGAAACATTTGTTGCACCATTCTTGCGACATTTTGACATTAAATTGTTCATATCTTCAATTTCGCTCATTTGCAGACGTGTTGCCATATAGGAGCTAATAACATTACAGGTACATTATACAGGTATTCGTATTCCTGATATTTCACTATTAAATTTTCCATTAAATTGTTTTAACCACAAACAAATACTATGGGTTTTTTTTTAAATAAAAACAACAAATTGTTTTCTTTTTAATTTACAGTTATTTATTTGCAGTGTTGTCAAAATTTTTCTGTAATCCCATAAAATTAAATTTCATCGTGGCAACACTGCTGGTAAATGAAATAAAAATAATACAAGAGAAAAGAAGAATTATCAAATTTGCTACTTCGTTTCACAAAACCTGCGACACAAGCTACCCCGTACTCTACGTATTTCATCTATAAACTAGAGCCACAGGAGAAAAGTCGCAGCGTGTGAACTCCCTCTTACATGTAGCTATTGAAATTATCCTACAAATAAGAGAAATACATGTGTATAATAAAAATCTTGCTGGACGAGTTTCACTAGGAGCTACTGTATTTTGTTGCTTTGCTTTGCGTTTCGTTTCTGGCAAAGTTCAAAAATATTTGTGTAAATTAAACAACTAAAGTAGTGAGTAGAGGCAAGCAGCTTTAATGCTGGGTATTTTTAGAGGAGCAAGGAAAAGCAAAAATTTTGCTTTTAATTATCAACTTGTTGCATGCAGCATAAAGCTGGTTTGTTTATATGTATGTATAATGAATGAATGGCAATCAGCCACATCGAGTTTCGTTTCGTTTTGCAAACACTGCTGAATTAGGATCAGAAGTCAGACATAAAAATATGAAATATTAATATGCCCATTTAGGTGTGTGTGTGTGAATTTATATGTGTGTAAATAAGTGTCTCTGTGTATTTTGGCATTAATTTTTGTGCTTCTGTTTATTTGTTTGTGCCAAAGTGTTGGTACGTTCAAATGGTGGCTAAAAATTTTTATTTGCAAAGTTGGCTTTATTCAGTTATTTTTTGTTATTGTTTGTTTGTAATAAAAGTTAAGCTAAATGGGGCTTCTAATTGAGCACCAACTGCAGTGGAAAAATTAGCTGCTATTAGTTGTACACATAACTATTAAGTGGAATCTACTATTCCCTTTTACCATTTTATAGTAAATCTTATGGAAATTAAAACGTTTAACTTTTTTGCAGTAATTAATTAAACAAATAGTACAAGTTTACAAGAGTTTTGCAAGATCAAACAGCATCAAATAAAATAAAACTAAATATTTATAAAATAAAAAAGTTTGTGGAGACAATAATACGTCTCTTAAAAATATAATTGTAACTCATTCCTTGATAATGATATCCGAAGGATATCGAAATATTGGAAGAAATAATTTAATAAATAATATAAATATATATTTTTTACAAATAATTGGCTTTGAGGTCGAAAAAACTTTTTAATTTTATCAAAAGAAAAGGTCGAAGAAATCAAAATTTAATTTAACTAAATATTTATTTTATTTCATTTATTTTTGAAATAAATAAACGAGTTTAAATATATTTAATTGAGTGGTTTTCCCCATCACAATGGAACTTGTTATGTGTGCAACAACAAAATACTTGGCTTCCGCCCATAGTTTGCAATAACATTCGATCAAACCTGGATTGAGCTAGCAAAGAAGACAGTCGCATTTTACGTCTACAATTGGGAAATAGTTGGTTGCTGGTTCCAGATATCAATTACTGGCTTTAAACTGTAATAGTTAAAGGATATAGCTGCAAGTGCCACAAAAGTTACTAGATATTCTACTATTCAACTATTAGACATTTTTTTATTCTTTTCATTTTTCAACATTTGTAAAAGTTTTTTTTTAACAATGTTATGGTCATTGTAATTATTTATATGATTGCGGTAACCATAATATGGTCAAGTTTACAATTCAGATGATTACTACAATCATATAACTATGTGTATATTTGTTGCAAACATGTTTATGATGAATCTATTTATCATAATATGTTGCTTATTTATTATGATAGAGAACAACATAATATGGTGTACTCTTTCAACATAAAACTGATGACCATAATCATTACATAATTGCTATAATCATATATATATATATAACAGTTTGTGTTTGTTAATTATTAAAAAAAAAAAATAATTGTGCTCAAACAAGTGTTTACGCTTAAAAAAAATTGCTATAATCATATGATTCGTAACTCAACCATATTATGGCTGCCGAAATCATATAAATAATTATAGTGATCATAATATTTTAAAACAATGTTTAAAAATATTGAAATACATAGTTGTGGTAAACATGCACAACTATATTTTTTCTCTACATGTGGATTTAGTGGGAAAGACCGTGGTAATGAACCTAACAATTCTTATACGATCTTGTTACTGCACGAATTGAAGGCTGGCTCCAAAGTTCACTCACTGGGTTTTAAACTTGTTCTGGTTAGTAATTTAAGCTACTGAAGACGACAATCATATTTAGATACTGCAAAAAGGTAAAAGTTGGAAACTGGCAGCAAAGATCACTTGCTAGTTCTAAACTGCCATTGTTCCAACACTTCTTCTGTATGTGACAATTATTTGCGGGAGTCTATTCTATAAAAATTAATCTATTTGAAAGTACTATGCAAGTTTCCATCAACAGCTACCGGTACAGATCAATTAAAATCAATATCTTTTGAGATCGAATTAAACGATGTTAACATGAACAATGTGTAGTTTAAGTAGGTATACAGTACGTGCTACACTGTGAATACTAAAATAGATGATCTGCATGAATGATTTGGTCACTTAGGTTGTACGTTAGCCTTTTTTTGATGGCTATTCTGAAGTTACTGATCTGTCCTGGGTTCTATCTGAAAGTACTATAAAAGTTACCGTGCTTTTCGGACTACTGTCCCGAATGCTTACATGCATATTTTAATACGACTCACCGCTCTCGCCTATAAAGCAAGAATCGCAGCGACAAAAATTTCATAATGTAAACCGGTACTTATTTTCAAAGAAATCCGTATTTTTGTCATTTAAATTTATTTGACTGAATATTCTTTCGGCGTTTTGTTAAAATAGGAGACGTTTTTATAGAATTTGCCCGTTGAAATTTGGAAATTGTTTCTTTTCCAAATTTTAGTACATGGAATTCAGCATTTAAAATTGTTTTTATGTTTACAGATAAATAAGTAATTTCTATTACATATTTGAAATTATTATTCGATGTCATGTTCTTCTTAATTTTATGATATTAAAGAAAATTAATAAAACAAACAAATGATAGACAAATTTAATAATTCAGAAAATCGTCACTTTCAATGAAAAAATCGTCAAATCGTCAATTTGCGATTTTTAAAAACAAAAAATCGTCAAAATGACGATAAATCGTCAAATCTGACAAGATCAAACAGTATCAAATAAAATTAGACTAAATATTTGTTGTGTCTTGTCGTAAAAAACAAAGTTTTTTTTTTTAAATAAATAAACGAGTTCAAATATATTTTATTTAGTGGTTACGTCTTTTTCGGCAAATATTTGCCAAGTGTGACCGTAATTTAATGAACTCAAGCCAAATAAAATTTTCTCTAATAATAAATATCAAAAGTTTAACAATTTTTCATTAAGAAAAAAAAACAGAAAACTTTAAAAATGGTTTACTTTTTTAAATATCCAGCAAACTTATCTAGCAATTTATTGTCAATTATTAAAGTAACACAATTCCTAGGAATAGACATACACGAAGAATGCGCAGGTTAAATATTGTAAAATTTGTCATGTTGATACAATAACAACAACTTGAAAATTAGCTAAAATTTCTTTGGTGTATGCGTTGATTTTCCATTGAGCCAACAAAACGTCACCACTGCTCTTTAATTTTCCTCTACTGCACAAAGCTAAATAACAAAATTCATACGTCTGCAGAATGAAATTGTGCTTATTTGTCGGTATCTATGCTTAACGAAATGAACATGGATTAAATATGCTTATCTATAGAATGCAGATACAATTAGAAAATATACTCATACATATTTTTAGATGGGTTTTTAAAACGCTACCATTAGCCAACAGTCATTTTCTCCAGCTCTTTAGTTTTTTTGTTTTTAGCAGCAGCAGCAGCCAATGTGAGAGTTTAGTAAATTAATTTAATGAATCAACAACATTTAGAGCAATTAAAAGTAATGGAATTTGCAAAATATATTAAAACATGTTATGAAGAGACAAGACAAATGCAATATTTATACCAGCAGAAAATTGTCAATAAAGGCACTGTGGGGTAGTAAATTTCATGTTACGATAACAAGCTTTGATATTCGTGTTCTATGACCAAAAATGTTTCTGATGCATTCCTTTAAAATGGTGTACATTTCTATATAGTGTAGTATGGATAGGGTAGGGGGCACCTTTGAACACTTTTTGCTTTCAAGCCACATAAAAATTTATATTTTTGAATTATTGACTTTTTACATAATTTAACTAATATGTATGGAAATAAACTTTAGTTTAAGTCTACAAGTAACTTATTTTTAGTTCAATTTATATATATTTTTTTTGATTTTTTTAATGGATGAAGTCATTGTGTTTAAATGTGCCCCCCATACGGGGCAGCTTTAAACTAGGCTGGGGCAGCTTTGAACGGCAATTTTTTCTTGTCGCGCTTATGTCCAAAAATAACTAAACAGTTATATTTTTTATAAATATAAATTTGATTTATTTATTAAGAAAAACATAAACATTAACAATTAAAAAATAAAAAAAAAAATTCAGATCAAAAATAAGTTTTATATTAAGACGGAAAAGGCCTTGCGATTTCAAGTAACATTTCATCATAATCAGCATTGGATTTGTCATTTTCAGAAAATAAGTCCCGGTTTACATTATGAAATTTTTGTCGCTGCGATTCTTGCTTTGTGGGCGAGAGCGGTGAGTCGTATTAAAAGGGGGTACACATATGCATGTACTCGTGAAACACGCATTGTTCGCTCATTCGTTGTTTTTTATTTTCATACATGTATGTTTGTATATATGTATGTGCTAGCTACAATGAAATACATGTGTTTATTTCAATTTTTCTTGTTTATTTTGAAAAGGAATTGTCAAAAAATATATAAAAACACAAAAAATCTCTGCAACAAAAATCTCACAATGTAGACGCAAAAACAATTTTAAAGAAGATACGACAAGAATCGCAGCGACAAAAATTTCATAATGTAAACCGGGACAAAGAGAGAATCAACAATGTTTGGCACTTCGGTTGATAAATTAACATGTTCAAAGGTGCCCCCTTTTTCTTTGATCAAACCTAAACTGGCTTGCCATTTCACGGAAATTTATAATAAATATTTTTTTTTACATAAATATCAAATAATTTACCCTAATTTTGTTTGAAATGAATTTTGGACTGCAATAAATTTCTTTCACGAAAGAAAACGATCACTGAATACCTCTGACACTCTTACGAAAAAAAAAATAAAAGATAAAAAAATTTACAATGACACTGCGAAAACTTGTTCGCCCAACTACATTCGGTCGAAGACTGAAAAAACTAGCAAAAGTTGTTGACATTGCTAGAAAACAAGGTTGTCTGTCATGTGAAAAACTCGGTTAAGGATCGAAAAAAAATGTTAAACTGAGATTTTATCAACATTGTTCAAAGGTGTCCCGTGTTCAAACGTGCCCCCCTACCATTCACCCAACCAGCTTCCAAAATGGCAGCAAGTCTTCTTTACGTTTTTTTTTTTTAATTAAACATTTTCAAGTCAAAATTACTCAGATCCCAAGATTATTTAAGATATCCAAGTGCTCCTTGGAGCACTACTTCTACAAGGTGGCGCAAAAGTAAACTTCCAATCAGGCGATCTTGCTGGCCAGTGCAAAAACGGGAGATTAGACGCCAGGGAAATGCATCCTTCAGCATATCGGTTGTGGCATGTGCAGTGTGTGCCGTTGCACCGTACTGTTGGAACTACATGTTTTCCAATCCCAATTCATCAAGTTGCGCAAAATTTATAGCATTTTCTGATAGGAGGATTACTTTTGCGCCACCTTGTATATAGTGTAGTATGGGTAACATTTACCTAGTTCCAAAATGGTCACAAATCCTCTCCAGAAATAATAAAATTTTCAAAAGCAAATTATTCAAATTTCAAGATCATTTCAGGTATCCCTATTATAAACTACTTTGAGTGGATTCACATGCTGCGATTTGTTGCACCGACTCTGCTGCTCATCGCATGTTTACATAATGAAACATTTGTTGCACCATTATTGCGGCATTTTGACATTTAATTGTTCATTTCTCCTATTTCGCTCATTCGCTAATATCATTAGATTATATCCCCAAGTAGCAAAAGTTGCCTCAAACAAAAATATTTCTTTTACTTACGATTTAATATTCCGATCAATTAAACGAAACACAAATGTTCTTATAGTTACACAGCAAATATTTCATTTGCCACAATTTCTATGGAATTGCAAAGTCTAAGATTCCCGGGTAACAAATTACAACCCTCAACTAGTAATTTACACAGTTCATAAGGCTGACTGACAATAGTAAATAAATGTACTCGTATGTAGTTGATGACGGTAAAAGTGGAATTTACAGAAACCACACACACACACACACACACCAACGCAAATACATACATATGATTCGTCCTTGAGTCCATGGGGTTTATTAATTGAGATTTTACTACATACAAATAACATCAAAAGACTAATAGATGAATGTGCCTGGTAAAAGTTAAGTAAAGTAAGTAGTTGAAAATAAATAAAATACCTGTAATGACAATATAACAAACTAACTATGGCAACGGAGTTTGCCAAGAAAAATACAACACAAACCAAACAATGTCAAGAAATAAAGGATGAGAAAACAATCAAACAAGCGTAAAATAACAAGGTGTTATTAGTTAAATAACTGGGTGTAAGTAAAATAAAAAAAAATTAAATGAAATAAAATTAAAGTAAATTAATTAGTTGTCAAAGAAAACAAACAACACAACAAGTTACCCGGCATACAACATTAAATGTCAGTTGCCAGTGAGACACAGCTTGCTTGGCAACCTTAATATAGAGGCATATTCAGATGACGTTTTAATATACTGTGAGGGTCAACATAAAGTACAACATTCGCCACAATTCCCAAAAAAGTTTTGAAAAATCTTAAAAATGGATTTTTTTAGATTTTTTGTTATATTCTCTAGACTAAAAGCAGGCCTAATGAAACCTTTTGTAAATTAATTAAAATATATTGTGCCATATAGAATTGGTTACTATTTGAACATTTGCTTTAAAGTTGAATTTTATTTAAGAAACGCTATATGTATTTTGAATGACTCTGGTCCCCTGGGTAACAAGATGTTTTTAGATTTCTGTGCATTTAAAAAGTTTCCTTAAAAGTTAGCTTTTCGAAAAATATAAAAAAAATATGGCTGCTTGGAAATTACTTAAATAATGCTAAAAGCAAAACATTTTTATGTCAAAAAATTTAAAAAAAAATCACATTTTTAACTCTGTGATGATTTTAAAACAATTCAAAACAAGATTTATAAAAGTGTTGTTAAACCACAAAATAATTTTTGGAAAAATAAGAAATTATTAGGATCCGCTATTAGCAAACAACCAGACCTCATTGGCTATAAAAGATAAAAATTTATTATTCATATGTGAATATCTCGTAAACGAAAAGTTATTTTTAGTACTCGACTAGTAAATCAATTAAATAGTCTTTGAAATTGTATTACAAACCAAGAATGGGCATCGTTTTCTCTTACATTACAGAGGTGTCCCACTTTGGGGACCTGTGGCACCTCCCCTGCTGAATTTGTGAGATAAAAATTCAGAAATTGAACTTAAAAATAATTTCTTTCTAGAAATGAGAATTTTTATTGCAACCGAACTTTTTGTTTAGAAATTACAGATTTATTTCCATTTTTCCAAATTCCCCCACTGTGCAACATTGATTAAATAATATTTTTACCCTACACACCATAGTGGGATTAGTGTTGATACAACTGGTCCAACACCCATCTTAAAGTATACCGAACGACTTTGAATCACTTCCTGAGTCAATTTAACGATGTCCGTCCGTCCGTCTGGCTGGCTGGCTGTCCATGTAAAGCTTGTGCGCAGAGTACAGGTTGCAATTTTTGAAGATATTTTGATAAAATTTGGTGCGTGATATTTTTTTGGCCCAAGGACGGATGGGATTGAAACTGGTGGAAATCGGTCCATTATTTCACCTGGCCCCCATACAAATGTCCTTCCGAAATAGGGATTATGCAAGTGTCCATATAAATTTCACCACAAATGAGTGGTAAATGAAGCCAAGTCACATCTACAAATTTTGTGCAGATCGGTCCATAATAACTCGTACCTCCCATATAAGGCCCACTTCCGAAAATCACTTTCAAGAGTATAACTTTCTTAAAGTATTTAAATAATATTGAACATATATAAACAAATCATTATGTGCAATTTAATGATGACCGGTCCATAATAAGTCATAGCTCCTATATTAGGCCCACTTGCGAAAATCACTTTAACGGCTATAAATCTGTTAATAGTGTTGATGTGTAAATAAAATTCAACACCAATAAGTTTTATATATACAGAAATGAGTACACCTAATTTTATAATGGTCGGTCCATAATTAGTCAAAAATAGCATTTAAGACCCTCTCCGTAATTTACGTTAACCTCCATAAATCTTTTAAAAGTATTTACGAGGTCTGATCAAAAAATAACCGTTATTTTCAAATTTCGTGAGTTACGTATGTTCGATTTTTGCATTTTTTTCTGTTATGTTGGTAAACATGTCTGTTATATACGAGTATTTTGGACTGTCAGTTTGTTTTTGACAGATAAAAAGGTTAGTCGTGTGTTGGTGTGCTCTTCGATTTTTTACTATTCGAAAAAATGAACCAAAGAAACTGTAAACAATTAAATTAAATGCGCAAGAACATCTGAAGTATTGACTGTGTCATTTGGGGAGTGTGCTATGAGCAGAACACAAGTTCAATTGTGGTATAACCGGTTTATGGAAGGCCGAGAAGATGTCAATGACGATGGTCGTCCTGGTCGCCCGAGCACGTCAACAACCGATGACAATATTGAAGCAGTGAAGAAAATGATTTTGGATAATCGTCGAATTACTATCAGAGAGGTTTCTGATGATGTTGGCATATCGCAATTTTTACTGATGATTTAGGCATGAAACGTGCGGCAGCAAAGAATGTTCCAAAATTGCCAACTTTTGAGCAAAACAACGTCACATCGACATCTTTCAGGAGCTGTTGAACATCGTCAACGACGATCCAGACTTCCTCAAAAAGGTCATAACTGGTGACGAATCATGGGTGTATGGCTATTACATTAAAAAGAAAGCCCAATCATCCCAATGGAAACAGCCAGAAGAGCCAAGACCGACAAAAGCCATCAAGTTCGGTCAAATGTGAAGGTTTTGCTCACTGTTTTCTTCGACTGCAATGGCGTGGTGCATCATAAACTCTCGCCAGAAGGTCGTACGGTCAATTAGGAATGCTACCTTGAAGTTATGCGTCGTTTGCATTCGTCAGAAACGCACAGAATTGTTGAAAAATCAATCATGGATTTTGCAACATGATAACGCACCAGCTCACACATCGATGCTTATGCGTGAGTTTTTGGCCAAAAACAAAACCGTTATCATGCCTCAACCACCGTATTCACCGGACTTGGTCCCCCCGCTGACTTTTTCCTCTTCCGAAAAAACTGAAGACACCGATGAAAGGAAAGCGTTTTGCTACGATTGAGGAGATAAAAGAAAAATCGAAACAGGAGCTGTTGGCGATACCAAAAAGCAAGTTTCAGAAGTGTTTCGAGAATTGGAAAAAATGCTGCCATAAGTGTATTATATCTGAGAGGGATTACTTTGAAGGGGACAAGATAGTTATTGACGAATAAATAAATACTTTTTGAAAAAAATTTAAAATAACGGTTATTTTTTGATCAGACCTCGTATATCGATATAAAGTTAAACATACATAATATGTTCATAATAGGTAATATTTAGCTCTCATATAACGCCCATTTTTGAAGAACTGTTTTATACATACTCGTATACTGGGTGTAGGGTACTATATGGTCGGGCTTGAACGACTATACTTGCTTACGTTCTTACTTGTTTTAGTAGAAAAAACTTTCTTTTGTAGAAAAAACTTTTTTTCCAAAAGCATTTTTCACAAACTATTGCTTCTGATATTTTAAAATGTAATCCAACAAATATTTTTTTAATTTTAACAAAATTTGTTCTAAATCTTTGTTTTCTTTTTGCCATCGTATTGTTATTTGAAGTCTCTTATTTAGAAACTAAATTCCCTTGTATATATTTCAACTTAATTTATGCTTTTTAAAGCGGTTTTTGATTAAAAATTTTAATTTGAAATATTGAAATTAAGCAACAGCATATTTTACAAATAAACAAATACAAACATACATAAATTAGCTTTAAAATGCTAAAACCAACCTCAAGAGACAAAGTTGCCATTGTTATTATTCGTGTTTATGACACCAAATGCAAACTTTCATTCATTCATTACAACTCGTACTTGTGGGCATAATCGTTTTAAATTTCTTAGACTAGACGTTATTAAAGAAAGCACTTAACTACGAAATAAATTAAACAAAAAAATATAATCTAAATACATATTTAAATATGCCACGGTGATAATCAGTCGTTATTAGATTGTTTGAAGTAGGCTCAACAATAACAAAATAAAATTTAAAGTTGTAGCTGAAGCTGAGTAGAGCAGAGCAGAGTAGCTCAGTGTCAGTGGCAGCCGTAAGTAAGAAAAATGTTAATTTGAAATGATACAAAAAAAAAAAAACAAGTTTATGAAATATTCATGACTTTAGAAACGATTTTCGGTTCGTTGGCTAAATATTGCCTCTAGTTTTTAGAATTATTCTTCATTTGCTTGCTGCTATTGCTGATGTCAGGCTGAATTATTTAACCTTTAAAACTTCTACTTTAAATGAGGCTGATACAGTTACAACTTACTCCTAATGCTCAGTGTTGCAGAAAAGCTTTGGTATAAGGGATAAATGTTGGTTTTTGCGTCTTTCATTTTGGAAATATGTATCAAAACAGTAATACTAATCATATTCATTTCTAAGTATGCATGTATACGGCTGTTTACGACATACATACATACGAGTACGTTATTGAAATTAAAGTGCAGAGGTGCGTATGATTAATATATGTATGTATGAAAATTGAAATTATAACAAGTATACTCTTGTTTATTGTTATAATTATGCTTAAAACTTCTGTTTTCTGTTTGTAGCTAATTTAAAGAATTTATAAAAAATATAAAATTGTAATTTAAAAGTTTAGTTTATGAAGAGCACATATAACAGTTAAACTAGTGCTTGACCGAAAATTAAAAATTGGCAATCCACTATGCCACTTTCTATTTCCTAATTAATTTGATACCTAGAAAATATAATATAAACATATTCAGGGTTTTCCCGTTTTTAGCTTATACAATTTACGTTATTTTAATACCCATTACAATAACGACTTGAGTTAACAGAGATTGTCAGAAAGGGAAGAATTTAGGTTTAAAAAAACATTTAAATAGATAGAATATAAAAAAACGGAAAAAACTATTTGGGTTAAATTGCATGATGTTTATAATCAGGAAATTTCAACTATTTATTTAAGTAAATTCTATGAAAAATAAAAAAAAAAATTAAAATTTTGGCTGAAATTTTCAAACTTTTTGAATTAAAATTTTGTTTTTTTTTAATTTTTGATAACCCATCGAATGCGCCTATCAAAGACCTATCCTTTAGAAAAAAAAATCAAAAAACCTCTAAAAAGGACATTTTTATCCTTTGATCCAGCTCACTAAATATTCACCCAGGACAAAAAAAATGAGAAACGTATCAAATCAAATTTTCATTTTAGTCGGGAACATCGATACCTTATTTTTTCTCCATACAAACGGGGCCACCCTAATGTACATATTTTAAAAAAAACTACCTTTGACGAATTTGAAGATTTGCTCTTACATTTTTGAACAAATCAACTATCTATTTTTTCGAATTTCGAAAAACGGGTCATTTTTGCTTCCCCGAGTTGTTGTCGGGGACAACGGGACAAAGTAGCTGAAAACATATTAAACATACACCACAATTCCCAAAAGGCTTTGAAAAATTCCAAAAATGTTTTTTTTTTATTTTTGACCATATTGTGTATACCAAAGGCGGGCTTATTAAATTCTTTGCAGAATAATTAAGAACATATTGCGCCATATAAAATGGTTTACTGTTTTTGTTTAACGATTTGGCCCTAAAAATAGCGATATTTTGCATGACTCTTCTCAACTGGGTAACAAAGTTTTTTAATTCTCTTTTAATTTCAAATATTTCTTTTAAAGTTAGATTTTCAAAAATTATAAAAACGTTACATGGCTTCTTGGAAATTTCTAAAAAAATGTAAAAAACCTCTTTATGTAAAAAAATTAACAAAAATCTAATTTTTAACATTTTTCGAATTTAAATGCATATTGTTTGTGATGATTTTTAATAGTTATTTTTTTAATAAATTTATAAAAGTAATGTTAATCAACAAAAAAAATATTTACGGAAAATTGGGGAAATATTTGGATCCGCTATTAGCAAAAAACCTGACTGGGATGGTTACAAAAGTTAAAAACTATAAAAGATTATATATAGTTCTCGAGTAGTGGATTTCATATCTGTTAGAATCTTTGAAATCGCATCACATAGAAAGACTTATTCTCACATAACCAAGGTAATACATTTTGGGGATCGCTGGCACCGTTCCTATTTAGTTTAGTAGTTTTAAACCTAAACTCGGCAACACTTTCTTTGTAGGCCTGTGACATTTTTTTACAACTGGATTTACCGTTTAAAAATTACATATTTATGATTTTTCCCCCACTGTGTGGTGTTAAATTAAACGATTGAGAGTATTGATCCGATCACCATAACAAGCAGAGAGTAAATTAGCAGGAAATATCTCATGCAGTAATTTATTTGCTGCACGGGTGGCGTTTTTACGATGTAGAACGTGACACAATCGTAAGCTTTGAAAATTGAAAATTAATTTCTTCTTTTTTGCATTTACATATATATTAGCAATAAACTTTGCATCAAGAACGCGACAAAAACACAGAACTCGTTTTCGATTGTATTTAGATTTAGTTCGTATAGCCTCTGCAATTTCCCGGATGCCAGTATTTATGTTAAGGCATTTTCATGGTCAAGAACGCGACAGCCGTATGCTTTCTTGTTTTCATTTTTTAATAGAATTTTAGTAGCACTAAGCTCAATGCCAAAAGATGATTTTGTTTCCTTTGATGTTTTCAATATATTTGCAAAATTACAAAATTACAACTCGATTTCGATTGCATCTAGGAAGAGTTTGTATAACTTTAATGTCTTTGATTATATGAACGTGACATTCGGACGCTTTCTTGTCAGCAGTTTTCGATTGAATTTTAATTGCTTTATGTTTTATGCTAAAGGTAAATGGACAACAATTTGTTGTTTCCAATATATTAGCAATAAACCAGGGTTTTAAGAACGCGAAAAAATGGAGCTCGTTTTTAGGAATCTGTATATTGTAACAAATTTTTTAAAGCGATTTTTTGAAAACTGAAGTAAAATAATGTGGTTGTCATGCTGAAATACTTGCATACCCCCATTGTCACAATTCCTTGTTAGTGTTGTTAACTTAAAGTTACACAGTATGTTAAAATAATATTTGTCAGAAAATTGATTAGCTTTCTTATTATTAGTTTATGTTAAAATTGAGGCTTAGTACGATTTAGCATGCAACATTTTTAACGTGAAATATATTTTCATCACATTCTTCAACTTAAAGACTTGAAAGGGCTTAATTTGCGTATATTAATTAGATATTTTTTTATACTTTTTATAAATTACTTTAACAACTTTAAAATTATCACCAAGCCCAAGTTTTTTTTAATTTTTAAATATTTTCTTTCAGCTGCAACTTGTTAATTGTTTGAGCCAATTATTTTAAAGTCTTCTCAGCGGCTTTACAGAAAGTATTAAGTAACTTTAGTGAAATTCTTTTAATGATTTTCCAGCAACACATTTAAAGAATTCAGAAAACCGTGTTTAGAATTATTCTAAATGTTTTATTTTCTAAAAAAAAACTGATTCGAATACGGGTTCGAATACGGCAGTTCGAAATATAAAATTTTATTAAAAGAAATACTTTTGGAAACACCAAGTATAACTAAATATTATTAATATATTTGCTTTATAAAAGTAAAAACATGGTAATAGTTATAATTCGAAAATATGTCGTAATTAGTTGAAATTGGTTTTTCGACCGATATTTTCACTCTGTTCGGCTATAATTTGTTAGCTTTTACAGCACATTTTTAATAGCGTGAGATTTTTAATATGAAAATAAGAATATATTTTGTTATAATGTATAAAAAGCAATGAGTAAACCGATATAAAATAAATATATGTATTTCAAAAAAGATTAAATATTTGTACCCGGTTGGTTTTCCAAATAGAAAGTAACATGTTTTAGGTTTCTCTCAAAATGCACTTATTATAGAGAACGTGACCCAATTTGAAATGATATTGATTTGAATTAAAATTTTCAGCCATTTGATTAGAACAATCGCTAAGTATTGATAACAAAGTATGATTTAGGTACGAGAACGTGACATTAGAAATTAAACTTAAATTTTTAGCTTGATTTTGTTCATTTTCTAAGGTCACATTCTTGTTCCTAAATCATTGTTTGCCAGCAATACTTCGCGATCATTTTAATACAATTAACAAAGTATTTTGAAGCATGTCGCATTCGCTATTGTAAGTGTGTTAATTGTTTAGTGATATAAATATGTTAAACAATAAATTTTAATTATTGATTAATATTTTGTATTGCTGGATAAAAGCTTAATAAATTTTAAAGACAAAATGTCATTAAAAATAAATGAGAATAAGAAAATATATATTTGCAGGCCAATTTTCTCATGAAAACAACTAAGATTAGCTGCAATTATTTTATATTAAAAAGTGTTGATTTTGAAAAAAAATCTTTTGTTTTTTTTTTTACCATTTTAATGCAATCTACAACTTTTGTTCGAATTACTTCCCGTTCTTTGAAATATTTTTGGCAAAAAAAAAAAAAACTTTGCGGTATTGAAACTGTAGGTAGTCAGTGTCAGTAGCAGTTTAAAATAAGAAAAATGTTAATTTGAAATAATAGAAAAACCAAGATTTAAAACAAAGATCTCATGTTGTTTTAAATCTAAAAAAAAAAATTATTAAATATTCATGAATTTGAAAACTGCATAAAGTAGCCTAAACTGATTTATCCAGTAGGCTAATTTAATGCTCATAAACATAATTGCTGCAATCATATTAAAATTGCTGCATTTGTGGAATTAATTATAATGTGATTGTGGCAAACATACTCAAGACATTGCAATCATTATGGTCTTTGAGTTATTGCCGAACAAAAAATACAGTTTGTCTGTTTATATTTTCTCTGCCTGTACCAGAGCTATTTGGATTTAAGACTTAATGCTAAAATACGTGTGTATGCTGAGAAAAAAAGCTTCTAATTACTTTGTTTTATAAAAAAGCAAAACCAAATAAAACTGTAGTTTATTTATTTTTGACAGACATAATTTGTTACTTGTGCATGTAATTTATGTAGGTAAGTTAAATAAGTTATATATTGTTCTATAGCACTAACGAAGCCAATAAATCTCAAAAAAAAAAAAAAAAAATACAAACAATTGCTACTTTTATTTTTACTCAACGCCAAACAAGTGCCACACAACCACAGCAAGGAAATTGTTATAAACCCAGCAAAAGTTTATTAAATTACTAAACAACAGGAAAAACATTTGGGAGTTTATATATATTATATGCGCATGTATGAATAAATTTACATACATATATACTTTATGATTTAGCAAGAGTTGTAGACAAGTTTGTCAGGCAGTTGTCCTGGTTCAGAGCCCTTCGAATGGGACTTTAGCTAATGCAGTTATCACAGACCTTCATGAATTTTTAAAAGAGGAAACTAATTTAAGTGACTTTTTTATACCCTACACCACAATAGTGGGGAAGGTATATTGGATTTGTGCTGATGTTTGTAAGAAATATTGGTCCAGTACTTACCTTAAGGTATACCGATCGACTCAGAATCACGTTCTGAGTTGTTGTAATGGTGTCCGTCCATCCGTCCGTCTGGCTGGCTGTCCATGTAATCTTTGTATGCGGAGTACAAATCGCAATTTTGAAGATATTTCGACAAAATTTGGTTCGTAATACTTTTTCGGCCCAAGGATGGATAAGATTGAAACTGGTGGAAATCGGTCCATTGTTTCACCTGGCCTCCATACAAATGTCCTTCCGAAATTGGGGTTTACCGAGCATAAATGTTTGAATTAGTATCCAAACAAATTTTCCTCACAAATGAGTGTTAAATAAAATCAAATTACATCTACAAATTTTGTGCAGATCGGTCCATAATTACTCGTTGCTCCCATATAAGGCCCACTTCCGAAAATCACTTTAAAGAGAATAACTCTCTCAAAAATGTTGGCATCCAAATAATATTGAACGAAAATACATTTCATATGTCTAAAAATAAGACTGTACAATTTTTTTATGATCGGTCCATAATAAGTCGAAACTCCCATGTACGACTCTCTCCGCAATTCACTTTAAGCTCCATAAATCGCTTAAAAGTATTTATATCGAAATAATAATATTTATATTCACACTAAATTTTTGTATGATCGGTCCACAATAGGTTATATCTTCCATATAACGTCCATTTCTGAAAAACTGTTTTATATATACACTGGGATTAGGGTATTGACCGACTATACTTTCTTACTTGTTTTAGCTTATCTTTAATATTTATAAGTGATTATTAACTTGTGATTCAAAAGTAATTAAACGCTTTATTACTACATAAATATTAAAGCATATATGTGACCGGATTTTTGGTGAACCATAATTTTTTTATAAAAAAAAGTTACAACATAGAGATTCGTTAGTTATCTCAAATAAATTAAATATAAATGTTGAGTTTCGAATTTATAATCTTTATTAATTTATTGTGCCAACATTTGCTGGTACATTTTTATTTACATCTTGTCTAATAAAGGAAAACGAGCGCGCTTGTATTTATAAGAGACATTTTTGAAATGACTAAAGGCATATTAAGCAAACATTACACACTAACCTTTAAATACTTATGTAAACACATATGGGCATTTCCATAGCCAAGACCACCTGTAACGAGAATTATTTATTGTTAATAGTAAATTATCGTATCTAACATTATATTAAACAAACATTTTTGTAATTATAAATTTAATTGTTAAAAATTTTAAAATTAAAATAAGAAAATTGTTGTGAAAACTCAAACGGATCAAAGAATGTTTGATTGAATATTGAATTTGATTTGGAGCATGTCGTATTCTTTTACCAATATTATCAGTTTGTAATTTTATTTAAAATGAATTTAATCAAGTTACTTTTATATTAAACCACTAAAATGGGGTATTAAAAACTGAAGACGGATACCGGTTAACCAGTTTTTTTTTTATTTGAAAAATAGAACCTTTACTTGACTGCTAACAAGGGTTTTTGTTATTTTAACCTGTATATTTATTTGGCTAAACCGCATTGCGAAATAAGAAGGACAGCAATAATGCGGTACTTGGCAAAAAATAAAAAAGATCCATTAAAGTATAAAGAATATTTCGATAAAGTAGCTGAGAAGACTTCATAAAAAGCTAACGAAATTGATAAAAATTAATAGCAAGTTCATGTAAATATAAAAGGGAAAAATGTCATACAGAAAACTAAAATATTCTAAAGAAAAAAAGAATTATAAATCATATACATGTATACAAGCAAACACTGGAAAAAGCTGTAAATAAGTCCAAAAATGTATTTTGTACAAATAAACAATAATAAAATACGAAGCTTCACTTTAATTAATTTGTATTACAAACATTATGGGAAAATATGTCGCGTTCTAAATTATACTAAAACTTGTACAAAACAAGAAATATTTCAATATGACAAATACTTTAGAAAACATTTTATTTTTTCTACATGCAATTGCAAACGAATTTTATTTTTTGTCGCATTCTTGAACCCATGTTTATTATTAATATGCTGGTCACAAAAAACCTTAATTTTGCACTAAACATTATACTAATAAAATGTTAACTTAAAATGGAAACAAAAACGGATAAGAATGTTGCGTTCTTGACCATGGAAATGCCCATATATAAGTCCAGCCACTAGGAAAACTTCAAATGTTAAACAAACTCTTTCTTAAAGCAATCGACAACTAGTTCTATTTTTTGTCGCGTTCTTGAACCCAAGTTTATTATTAATATGCTGGTCACAAAAAAACCTTAATTTTGCACTAAAAATTATACTAATAAAATGTTAACGTAAAATGGAAACAAAAACGGATAAGAATGTCGCGTTCTTGACCATGGAAATGCCCATATATAAGTCCAGCCACTAGGAAAAGTTCAAATGTTAAACAAACTCTTTCTAAAAGCAATCTATTTTTTGTCGCGTTCTTGAACCCAAGTTTATATCTAATATATTGAACACAATTTCAGAACCTTTTGCACTAAAAAATACGCTTTTAAAATGCTTTAGAAAAATTAAAACACACAAGTATACGGATGCAGCGTTCTTGACCAACTCAAACCATTAAGATAAAAATCTTGCTATATGCAATCAAAAACGAATTGTATTTTTATCGCGTTCTTGAACACAAGTTTTTCCAAATATATTGTAAACAACAAACTGATGAAACCTACCTTTTTCACTAAACATATTGTGAATAAAATACTATCAAAAAATTTAAAACAAAAAAGCATATGAATGCCACATTCTTGATTATGAATATAACCATAAATAAATCCAATGATCAGAAAAAGTGCAAGTGTACTAAAAACTTTTACTATATGAAATCTAAAACAGCTAAAATGCTTTCGAAAAATAGAAACTATAAAGCGCGCGAATGTCGCGTTCGACATGAAAATGAAAATGAGCATGAGAATAATAAGCCCAGCCATAAAGAAAAGGCAATTGTTATATGAACTCATTGGATATGCAGCCAAAAAGCTGTTTCTAATTTTTGTCGCGTTCTTGATTCCAAGTTTACAAACCCTTTCTTAGGCAGTAAATGCCTAAATGCTTTGTCGCGTTATTGAATTCAATTTCATTGGAAACTAAGATCTCTTTATATTTTGCAATATCAAAGCCTACGAATGTCGCGTTCTTGGCCATGGCAAGTCTCAATTTGTTAGCGTGTTAAATAAATGCCTCCAAGATAAAGAATTTTTTTTTGCATTTAAACCCATTTCGCTTGTAATAAACTGTAGCAGCACATTCAAATGATTCTACTTTCTACATTTACTAAAAAATCTCAAGTTTTAATTCTTTAAATATTTGCGGTAAAATTTACCTCTTTCTCCGTCTCTTTTTAATTAGCTGCTCAGGAAAAACACTTTCTGTGTATCTTAGAGAACAAGTGTTTCTTGAATTGTTTTTCGCAAATCCCCTTAAGTAATATGTACAACAGAAAAAAAAAACAAGAAAGTATGCTTAAATTAAAAGTGTCTGCTTGAATGAATAATAATAAAAAGAAAATAAAATGTAAAAAATCTGGTGTAACAACACATTTGCCAGACATAGTAGAAGCAAGCAAATGCCGACAAGTATGTACGAGTATGTGCTATAGAAGCAGTAAAAAACCCCACTTTACTCAAGTTAAAATTTCGTAGACTTTATTAACTAAGTAAACAATATTGTTGAAATTTGCTGTTTGTTTTTAAATATTCCAACTAAAAAAACAGCATTCATTTTTAGATAGTTCTTAGATTTAATTCATCTATTTTGAAGATACTATTGTTGTGACCTGTAAAAATAGGCCAGGGCACTTAACTTGACCTATTATGGCTCAAAATTTATAATTTATAAGTTACGTTTAAACAAACTTGAGGAAAAAAGCGTACTAATGCCGCTTGGAAAAGGAGTTTTATTTTTGTCACGTTCTTGTATTAAAGTTAATTGGTAATAGATTGCAAACAAAAAAAGGACAAAGCCTACCTTTTGCAAAAAGATAATACATTGCGATATAATACATGCGATATCTTTATTTTTTCCACCTCCGAAGGGTGAAATGTCACGTTCTTGATCATGGGCATTCCCCACATATAAAATGCAAATTTTATACAAGCTCTTTTAAGATACTTTAAAAGTCAGTGCTAAACTGCAATAATATTTGCAAGAATTCTAATCAAATAACTTTTACATAGTGTTAATTTAAATTCATTACTTTTAGTAGACTCTCAAATACAACAAATTATTAAAAAGGTCTCTTTTTCTGACTAAAAGGAAACAAAAAAAATATTCGTTTACACAAGTTGCTTTAATAAAAAAAATCATACAACTCAACAACATTTAACAATTTACTAAACACATATACATATTATAGACTATTTTATGATCCCTTTGCTTAAATCAGTTTGTTGAAAAGGACCTTAAAATGTGAACAAAATCACAGCTATTAAATTGTGTTAATTTTGGCTTATTTTGCTTGTGTTTAAACCACTTGCATGTACAGCCACTACACACAGAGAAAAAAACTAAAACCATTTGAAGGTTTTTACACATTTTTTAACACTGTTATTAAAGCTACGATTCACATAATTATAGCAATCATAAGAAGATTGTTTGGTGGCCGTTATGTTATCATTATATTGTAATATAACACAATATTGTTAATGTTCTCTATCACAATCAAATAGCAACATATTTTGATAAAAAAACATTTATCATAAACATGATTGTGAAAAACATAGAACATAAACGCTACAATCATATATGTATGATAGTAATTATAGCAAACATAATATGATTGTAGTATATGTGTTTGGTGGCCGTTATCATTATAATGTAATATAACACAATATTGTTAATGTTCTCTATCACAATCAAATAGCAACATATTTTGATAAAAAAAAACATTTATCATAAACATGATTGTGAAAAACATAGAATATAAACGCTACTATCATATATGTATGATAGTATGTATGTATATGATTGTTCTAAACATGTGATTCTTCACTTTAACTTAAATATTTACAGTGACCATAGTATTGTTAAACAAAACTTGTAAACATGTTGAAATGCTTGTGGTAAACATGTACTACATGTTTATATGTTTTTTCTTTGCCTGTATAAAGTCCTTAAAAATGGTACAGCAAAAGCAAAACTACTTAAATCTTAAAAAAGGAGGACATCTGGTCAAATTTAAGGTAAGTTGGATTTTATAGTATCATTGTAGTTTTACTCTCGAAAAACATAATTTAGCTGCCAACAGCAACAAACAGAAATCTTATTTATTAAATTGTCCCCCAAAACAAAACTATTACAGCCAACCAAGCATCACAACACAACAGCTGTGAGAAAGACCCCAAAGCAGAACGTGATTGTGGGGAGATAAGCACACAAAAAAAAGAACAAAAACTAAAATGAACTTTAAATGAAACAGAAAAATATTACAAGATATAAATATAAACTCGTATGTATAAAAAACAAATACGAGTATATTACAAGTAATAATAGCAAAGCTCAAGGTAAATGTGGGGCAAGTTTATTATTAACAATTAAGGAGGGAGTTTTCTATTTTACAAACATCTATTTGGTGTATAACTTAAAGTTGAGGGATTTTTTTTAAATTTTAAGCATTTATTTTGAAACATTTGTAAATTTACTCAAGGCATTGGTCATTGTTAGCCAGCAATATATGGATTGCGTGCCAAAAGAACTGCTCATCTTTTGAGGCAAAGAAATAATCAAGCCATTTCTAATGTAAAGCGTGCCACAGAGAGATCGTTCTGTAACGATCAAAACAAATAGTAGACGGACGGTGCAAGGTCGGAACTATAAGTTTTCTAGAATAGCATCGACCGGCATTAAACCGTATCTCAAAAGCGCGCTAGCACAATATCAGATTCTTGACAGTGACTGCATACGATTCTTTGGAGGAGGTTTGTTGAGTAGCCTCAGTAAGATCCGGGGGGTTTGCTTGTGAGTATCATGAACTAAAGGATGACGAAGGTAAATCTAGGACTTTGCTAGATTTACTAACATAATGGCTTTGATGTCGTAAATGCTGGTTGGCCGTGTTTAACATACTCTACGGATTATCGTAATGGATATATTTTTAATCGCATGAAATGATTTCATTTCGGCCATAAAAGATCGTCTTTTAAGATCTCTTTGCATCCATTCATATGGTACCGAATTTCTCTGTTTTATATGAAACTCTGCTGCTTGAGTAGGTCCCAATGATTTCTCAAGTTCTTGTTGACTACTTTAAAGTAATGCCTCCTAAATGTTGGTCATTAAACTACTTTTTGGCTGGCCTGTACGATCTTTGTCTTCAAAATCAAAACCACCACTTCTGAACTGCACAAACCATCTCTCGTATGTTGAAACTGTTGAAACACATTCGCTTCGGTGAGGAATCAGTGTAATTCAGTTGCACTTTTTTAAAATTAAAGAAGTACAGCCAACCATAAAACGCTTTATTGACACAAAATTCAACATTTTCCAAGCAAAAAAGAAAAACATTATTGTTAATTAAGTTAATTTTCAATAACTATGTAAGTAACCTGGCGTTTACACATGCGAGCAACAGTTCCCTGCAAAAATCTGTGGTGTACATGGTCCCTTGTAGCTAAAATGTAGTGGTCCTATGTAATGCACTTGTGGACCGTTTCATTTTCAAATCAGAACTTCTTGTTACATGACAATTATTCGTGCTTTAACGACCGTAATCGTTGTTTAAAAACATTTGATGTAGTTACAAGGAGTAGTTTTGGCACTAGTTCCGTGTTATGCAAAGCTGGATTATATGGTCTAGTCCTAGGACATCGTAATGTTAAATGGACTAGTTTTTTTTTACAAACAAATGGATTATGTTTGGAGTACTCCTGGTCCATTGTGGAGTAGTCTATACATGCGTTTTTTGCAGGGTTCGAAAAACTCAATACACTCACATTTTTTTACTAATACACTCACATTTTTCACACTTGCAGAGCTACTCGCAGCTAAATTTGCAGACGAGTGAATGTTTGACGCTCTCATGCCAGTAAACGTCAATTAAAAATATAATGTTGCCATGTATATTTTCCAATGAATAGAAATATTTATAATTGAAATTTTCGTTTGTTTTATGAGTGATTGTAAACAAATTTCTTTCAGATAATATTGATATTGTTTTAATTTTGGAGAATAAATATCATTAAAATCATAATAATTATTGTTAATGAAAATTTTCTCTCATGAAAAATTTGTATGTGATAAACTCGGCAACTCTAGTTTTCAATCAAAACAAAAATTGAAGTAAAATTAAATTTAAAAAATTTAATAAAATTAATTAATTTATATCGTTCCCATCCTCTTCGAAGCAATTGCAAATCAAATGGAGCTGCCGGAAGAAGTTTACGCTTTGACAACATTTTGAAAGTGAACTCTCACTGTCCTGTGTAAACAGTATTGCTACTTGCAAATGATTCGAGTTTTTCGAATAAGTTTTCGTATATAATACGTACACAGCACTCGCATGCAAGTACTTGCATGTGTAAACGCAGGGTACGAAAGACACGCCATCTGTTATGAATCCCACATTTTTAAGTTATACACTCAATACTTAAGTTAAATACCTAACAACTGGCTTTTGTAATTCGTCTCATGCAACTTTGTTAAATCTACCACAAACCTGCTGTCTGTTTGCACAATTTTAACTACATACGAGTAGCTACAAAGTAAATCTACATAGTTTAGCAATTTGTGACAAGAATTTTCCATAAAAGCCCTCAAAAAAAAACACCAAATACCAAATTGTTAAAATGTTCAACGCTAAAGTGTTGCAATAGCGATGAGAATCCACGATTATTGGTTTGGTGGTCAGCACATACTTTCCAGCCTGCTCTATAGAAATTACCACAATAAACAACATCAATATGCAAAAGTGGCATGTGTAGGCCATGCAACTGCTGCAACTATAAAAAATATTTAGAGACCAAAAACACTCACCTACAAAGATTTTTTCTGAACATTAGGGTGTTTTTTGTAGGAAAATTAAAACAAATTAAGAATTTCGAGGAGTCCAGGTCAGATTATTGTGCCTGCCGCAATGCAATAATAATCTATATCGAACTTTCTTCCTAAAAGGCCACAAAAGACAACAAACAGTTGGAAATTTAGATGTATACTGCTGGCTAATATACTATATACTGAAGATTTTACTACAACTGGGAAGCTTTAACTCTTTTACAAAAAAATGTTTCTTTGAAATACCTACATTAAAACGTTGTACATTTATTGGTGACATTTAAGGTGACTTTAGAAAGGCATTCCACTATAATATTTAAACAATTACTAAAATTAGTTCTTTTTTTTTAGTAATTTTCATATCTTTAAAGAAATGTGTTGAAAAATATGAAAATTTTACAAAAATATTCTTTTAAAAAAATAGTAGTAGAAATACTACATTTTTTAAAAAGCCAAAAAATTAATATATTTAATCTATATTTATAATTTTGACATTTTATATTTTATACTACTACTTTTTTCAAGATAATAGTAGAAATACTACTTTTTAGAAAATGTTGCATAAATTATATCTTAATAATTTCTCTTACCAAATTTTACATCAATGAGAATATATGTTAAAAAATGTAAAAATTTAACAAATTACTAGTTTTTTTTAAAAAAGTAGTAATAATACTCCTTTTTTTAAAAAGCGAAAAAATTAATATATTTTATCTATATTTATAATTTTGAGCAAATATATTGAAAATAATATAAACATTTTATATATATACTACTTTTTTCAAGACAGTAGTAGAAATGCTACTTTTTAGAAAATGTTGCAAAAATTATATTTGAATAAATTCAGTTAGATTGAGAAAATATGTTAACAAATATGAAAATTTTAATAAAAACTACTACATATTTAAAAAAATTATTAAATACTTTTTTAAAAACTTTAAAAATATAACATATTTTACTAATTTTTATTGCCCTTATTCATAAAAAATTAAAGTAGACTTCAAATGTACTTTAAGAAAATTCTGTAGGAAAATTTTGTCTAAAAGCTTCAAACCTACTTTATTTTTTATGAATACGGCAGTATATTTTTAAGGAAATTAGTAAAATTTTACACAAATACACTGTTGAGAAAAAAGTAGTAAAAATACTACCTTTTGAAAAAGTACACAAATTGTAGCTTTTAGCAATTTTTATATTTTTGACAAAAAGTGTTTAAAAATTTGATTTTTTTTACGAATGGTACTGTAAAGAAATAGTAGTAGAAATACTACTTTTGCAAAATGCCATAAAATTAATATTTTTGCTATATTATATAACATGTACATATATTTATAATTTTGAGGAGATATATATATATATAAAATTTATACATACACTACTTTTTAAAGAAAGTAATAGAATTACTACTTTTTAGAAAATTTAAAAAAATTTATATTTTCATAATTTCTGTTACCAAATGTTATAACATTGAGAAAATATATTAAAAAATGTGAAAATTATATCATTTTTAAAAAGGTAGTATAAATATTACTTTAAAAAATTTTTATAAAAATGGTATATTTTGCTAATTTTTTTATTTTTAAGAAAATACATAGAAAACTATGATAATTTTATGCAAATATTAATGTTTAGAAAAAAGTAGTAAAAATACTACTTTTTTAAAAACAACTAAAATTAGTATCTTTTGGCCATTTTCATAATTTTGAGGAAATATAAATATTTTATACATTAATATTTAGTTCGTTTATTTGATCTTTTTTTTAATATTTAATAGTTTCTTTTTACAAGCAATAAGGTCATTATTGCTTGTAAAAAGAAACTATTAAATATTTTATACATTTTTTAACTATAAGTCAAATCCTTGCCATATTTTTCTAAAGTTTCCTTAAAATCTGTTTATAAATGCAAAATAATTCGTTAACTTTCTATGAATATTGCCAAAATTTGACCTTTCACCCAGTTTTTCAAAGGTTTAACGTTTCCTGATTTCTGTAAAAAAAAACACCCAACTATACATACATATGTTTAAGCAAATATTTAGATATTAAAATAAAATGAATGAGATTTGTTTGTCTTTCTTTTTTGGCGTAATGCAGAATTTCATTTTAGCAAGATTTCAGTTGTAAATTCTATAGGCGACTAAAAAGAAACACAACATGTTAATAACAGTCATATCGAAAACATAAACAAAGGCAACCTAAATAAAGGTTCCAACAGGAAATGATAATAATGTAGAAACATATACATACATACATACATACATATGTATACATATGTATGTATTATAATCTGTTAAGAGTTTTCAGTCACCTCCTAAGAATGGAGTTTAGTTCATATTATGTTTGCATTTTCAAAAGTTTTATTCTAGTATTTAGCTTTCATTGAAATTAAAAAGATTGTCTTTTAAGAAACCATTCTAAAGTAATGTTGGTGTTTTTAACTGAAATTTTGTGTTTCATCATACAATTTTCTCAGATTAACTTGAAATTTTAAACTCAAGTTTATACTAGAGTCTTTAGTTGTTATAACTAAAATGGTTTTTGACATTTGACGAATAAATGAACACTTTAATAACCCTGATATCGAACAGTGAAAATAAATAACAGTTAAAATGGTGGCCATATAATTAGAAACGACTTTTCACGAGTATTTGTTCATATATTTTAAAAATTTAGTTCAACTAGAATTAAACTAGAAATAGTAAAAAATCACAGCACCAATACTATTTTAAGGGAAATGGACTTAAACACCAAAAAACGCAATATCAAATTGGTCACATAATTAGAAACTAAAATATATATGTAGAAAACCTTAGTGAGGTTTAACAAAACGGATAACCCTTGTTTTTGACAACATTCGCCAGTCTTTTTGGTAAACTCTTAATTAAACTTGCATGTTTGCAAAGATATGTTTTTTCAGCCTTGTGGCACCAACTGAAACAATTCATCATTATTTCGTGGATTTTTGTCCTTCAAATTTCTGTTTACAATTGTTCATAAGTTTTCAATTGTGTTAATATCAGGACTTGGGCATGGCCAGTCAAGAACATCAATATATTAATCCAAAAGCCAATTTGGTCATTATCGTGCTGGAAAATGTTTTGGACGGGCATGTTCTTTAAGCAATACGGTTCCATTACATTTTCCAAAATGTTTTTATATTGATGCTGATCGATTAGTCCCTGAACTCGTGCAATTGGATCCATACCACGCCAAGAAAAGGCAACCCAGACCAAAATAGACCCGCCACCGTGTTTATTCGGAGGACGTGTAACATACAATTTTCCATCAGATTGGAACAAATTAAACTTAGATTCGTTGCTCCAGAGAACTCTATTCCAGTAACGTTGATCTTTTCTGAGCATTTCTCTTACAAACCGCAACCGTTTAGTGATATTTTTTTTTGAGACATGAGGTTTTTTTGTGCAATTCATCCACGAAGTCCGGACTCATTTAAGCGTCTTCTTATTGTCCGTGTGGATATTTATGCGTTTATTTGCTGTCCATTTTCAGCCTATATTGCGATGATAAAAATGTTGTGGTCTTCCGTATCTTAGGTTTCCTAGCTGGGGTTGCAAACTTCTTTGTATTTTTGTAAAAGTGAATCGCACCAAATACCGTTTATTTTGAGCAAGAAAATTTTTGTGCAATAGCCAACATTGAAAGTTTTTGGTAAGACTGCACAATTAACCGTCTCATTTCTGGAGTACATGACTTGTTTTTGCACATTTTCGAAACTAAACCGTATCAAAATTATTACAAGTTAATCTATTGTTTAACAAGTTATACTCATTTTGTCACTAATATTTAGAAAAAAATGTGCGTTTCTAATTACATGGCCAGCAAAAAAAAAAAATTAACAATTTTTATATATTTTTTTTAAATTTAACTTAGAACTCAATATGTTGTGCATCAACAACGATGTTAATAACACTAAAAACAATTTACAGTGCAGGTATTTAAAGAAGCTATACAACATAATATAATAAAACATCGTTTCTAATTATATGGCCACCACTGTATGTTACCTTCAAAATGTCAAATATGTACGTTACTAAATGTTATGATTACCGCATTTTTAAGTATTACATCTAATAGTTAATATGTATTTTATATAATCAAGGTGATTTTGGTTTCAAATAAATTAACCCTTAAATAGCCCTGGCAACGAAATGACACGAACACAAATTCAATTTTGCCTTTTGAGAAAGCTACAGTAGAAAATTCTAAAGTAGCTACTTTATGCAAACATTTTTAATGAGTTTGAAAACAAACTAATCTATTTTAACACCAACTACCTCAAGAGGTTAATTTGTTATTTTAGTTTTATCCACAACAATTGAAGAAATGAATATTTGTGCCACAGTAGGTGTGGGAAGAACCATAAATAATGTACATATAGTTTTATGTTTTAATAAAAACTTCCAAGAAATTTCAAAATTTGACCTTTGTGCCTGCAAGTGAGCATGAATAGCTTCGCTGGATTGCGTTCAAGAACTCTGTAAGCGTTTCCCTTGATTCTGACACAATAACATTCTGAAAGTGTGTTGTTTAAATTTAGCCAGAAGAATCTAAATCTGCTTTCACACTCTTCAATTCGGACTCTTCAAGGCAAGTGTTTTTGGGTGAGTAGGGAAAAGAGAATAAAAACAAACTTGACGGTACCAGTCATTTTCTTATTTTCTTTTGTTTTTTGTTAATTGACGTGTGTGAATGAAATGGCAAGTTCAATAGAGAATTGCTCAAAAACTGGTCAGCTAAAACTGAAGAGTGTGAAACAGGACTAAATCTTCTAAATCTTCGATATGGTTGGGTAATGAAACAAACTTTATTTTCAGCTGGTGACAAAAGTGAGTTTCGTTTGTAAGCCGCTCCAATTTACCTGGAAACAAACAAGTATTTTTAAAGGCTGTGCCAAAACGAGATTCTTTGTATGATTATAAATTTAGGTTAAAAACCTTTAGTAGCCTACTAACATTGTTTAGAAGACGTTTACAACAATTTGTGAATTTAAAAAATTTAATAGAATTTTGACAATAGTTAAACAATTAAAACAGCTATTATTGAATCACCCTCTTTACATCGAATTTAACTTTAGCTAAAGTTCTAAAATTTCAAAGACAAACAAAAAATATATGTAAATGCTAATACATACTCGTACATATGTTTCTGCATGTAAATTTTTGTATATAAAGGTATGTTTACCCAGCAATTCTGATGAACTAGTGATTTTACCTATCAATTGGTGTAAGTAAGCCCTTGTTATTATTGAGTACATAACTTAAAAATGAGGGTTTCATAACAGATCGAAACTAACTTAGACATACATATGTATGTCTTTTTGTAGGGTACATATCTGTAATATTAATTATTAATTATAATAATAGTTATTGAACATTATAGTGTAAATTTTTTTTTTTTTTTTTTTTTTTATAATACATTATATTTATTTATTGAATCTTCAGATATTGAAATGACAATAAGTTTTCGAATCTTAATACTAAAAGAAAATAATAAGTCCAGCCAGTGCTAGACAAAATATTATGATACTACAAAAAAATTTACATCCACTGATCCAGTCATCTGTTTTGCGTTTGAGTTAAAGCAAGGGTATCCCTCCTTCTCAACCGAACATGGCCACTAAAGTTAAGGATGTCTCGTGCAAGTGGGTTTGGATGGTGTTCAAGTTTGCTGACATATTTTGAGGCGTATTTTGTAAATTCGTCTTTCACCAAAGGAATGCCTAGATCTTTGTGAATTCGAGAATTTTTAACGTACCATGGAGCTGCAGTAATTATACGTAGAATTTTATTTTGACCTCTTTGAATCTTTTCAATGTTGGATGCTGAGGCAGTACCCCATAATTGAATTCCATAACACCATATTGGCTTTAGAATTGCATTGTACAACAAAAGTTTACAATCCAACTTTAATGTAGAATTTCTGCCGATTAGCCAATTAAGTTGCACTGCTTTTAATCTCATCTGTGTAAGTTTTGCGTCAATATGAGACTTCCAGGTTAAACGACGATCGAGGTGGATTCCGAGGTATTTGACTTCATTGTGTTGCGGAATAATTTGGTTATTTATTCTGATGGACGAGCAGGTATCTTTTCGCAATGTGAAAGTTATATGAATACATTTCTGTTCGTTAACCCTGATTTTCCAAAGCTCAAGCCAATTCTCTAGTTTATAAATATAATTCTGCAAATTCAGTGATGCTATTTGATGGTCCTTATGAACGCTAATAAAGGCTGTATCGTCAGCAAAAGTTGAAGTATGTATATTGGGGTCTGACGGCATATCGGATGCATAAATCAAATATAAAGTAGGACCCAGTATGCTACCCTGGGGTACTCCTGCTTCAATTGGCTGAGCGGGGCTTAAAAAATCGCCTTCTTTGATTGTAAATTTGCGACCATATAAATAACTTTTCATAAGTTTGTGGGTGTTAGCAGGCAGAGCTAATTTTATTTTGTGCATTAAACCTTCATGCCAGACTTTGTCGAACGCTTGGGAAACATCAATGAAAAGCGCGGAACAGTATTTTTTCTCTTCAAACGACCGTCTTATCACATTTACTAATCTGTGTGTTTGTTCGATGGTACTGTGTTTAGCTCTGAACCCGAATTGATGATTTGGAATACATTGAGTGTCGTTCAGAATTGGAATCAACTTAGCCATTAACAATTTTTCAAACAGTTTTGAAATTGTCGGCAGTAGGCTAATTGGCCTATATGACTCTACTTTGGTGAGGTCCTTCCCTGGCTTAGGAATCATGGTAATCATAGATACCTTCCAATCTGCAGGATAGTATTCTAGGCGTAAAATAGCATTGAAGATAAATAGAATAATTCTTCTAGCTACACGAGGTAACTCCACAAGCATTTTGTTGCTGATTTTATCCATACCTGGAGCTTTTTTAAGGTTCAGAGTACCAATAGCGCTTTGAATATCATTAAAGCTAAGTCTTAGAGGTACAGGAGGTCTAATAACGAGTGGTGGCAAATCAGTTGCATTATTTGAGTTGTTTATAGTAAACACATTTCTTAAATGGTTAACAAATAAAGTCCCCTTCTCGGAATCGTTTCTAGCCCAGTCACCAGTCGGATTTCGCAAAGGAGGCTTTCCTCTAACTGGTCTTTTTAAACCTCGTGCCGCCTTCCATAACGAATAGTCAGATTGTGGGGAACTGTCAATTCCCTCCAAGTATGATTTAAGTGAAGCCATTCTTTGGGTTTCTAAGAAATTTCTTAGTATATCTCTGCATTCCCGTAGCCTAGCTTTCAGTTGAGGAGACCTGTGAATTTGCCACTCTCTTCTAACTCTTCTTTTTTCTGTCAGGAGATGTTCGAGTTCAGCGAAATAAGTTCTGTTTGTCCTATTTCTGCATTCAACGTCATATGTGGAAGCGTGATGCACAGCTCTTCGTATGTCCTCAGTAAACTTGCCAATCGACCCATCAATATCCTCGGTAGTTCTCAACACTACATTTTCCGTGCAGTGGGAACTTAAATACTTTTTATACTTTATCCAACTTACTCTGGATTTAGACATGTCCCGAAATGGAGAGCCATACCCTTGAAGGAAACGCATTGAAATAATAGAAGGAGAGTGATCTGAAGACAAGTCTAATGAAGGCTCCACTTGTATCGATTCTACAGGGATATTTTTCACTACTCCGAAGTCAATAATATCGGGAATCTTCCGTCGGTCCGTCGGCCAGTAGGTGGGATGCCCGCTTGAGAGTACATCTAAGCCCATTTTGGCAATGGTGTTGAAGAGTTCACGACCCTTCGGGGTCACTAGACGTGAACCCCAAAATGTGTGTTTGGCGTTAAAGTCACCAGCAACCAAAAATCTAGCTCCAAGGGAATTGAAGAAGCTGTAGTATTGATGTTCTTTTATTGAAAATCGAGGCGGCGAATAAATTGATGATAAAACAAAGTTGTATTGACAGAATTCAATACAAATGTTTGTTGCTTGTAGGTAATCCTCACATATGTTGTTCATTAAATAATGTTTTATTCTGTTCTTTATAAGAATTGCCGAACCTCCACATGCTCTTCCGCGGGGATCTTTAGTATCATACAACACGTAGCCATTAATTTTGAAGTACCCTGTCGCCGTCAAGTGAGTTTCAGCAATCATCATGACATCAATCTGCTTATCCATCAGGAAGTGTTCCAGTTCGTTTTTATGTTGGCGGAGGCCGTTCGCGTTCCAAAAACAAATTTTTAAACAAATCATTTCTTTAAAATTGCTTGTAAGATTGTGGATTGCATTTTCAGCATTTCCTGCATCATGGATGTCATAGTGGTCGTAAAAGTGTTCATAGTTTGGACAAGTGTCTGCAAAGTAGTCTCTAGAGTGTTAATATTAGGCTCGTAATATTGAGATTTAGGTTCCTGCTCCAAACCTGGCATATTAGATTTAACCACGTTAGCGTAAGAAACTTGTCTAGAACTAGGCGCGTTTTCATGACTAGTGGGCCGTAACAATTGAGGAAAATTGTTACTCGATGCAAAATTAGGCTGTTGAGGATGATTAGGTAATACTGACGTCTTGTTGGTCCTTATGCCTTTCAAATGAGTGTAAACTGGACAACCTCTATAATTTGCGGTATGATTACCTCCGCAGTTACTGCATTTTTTGATTTTTGAGTCGGTTTTCGACTTATCACATTGAGCAGTTGTATGTAGTTCCCCACACGCAACACAAACTGACGGCAATTTACAATACGCTTTAGTGTGACCAAATTCTTGACAATTAAGACACTGGACGGGTCCCTGACGCTTATGCGGTTCTTCCACGGTGATTCTACGATGCAGAAGGTAAATCAGATTGTAGATGGGATGGGATTCGTTTTTCTTTAAGACTGTATCTCCGGGTTCCAATTCCACCCTGAACATTGGCTGAGGAATCTTTTCACGGTTTCTAATATTCGTTATGCTTTTAATTTTGAAGCCATTTTCCATTAAACTAGTCTTTATCTCGTCAGGATCAACATCTGGGTCTATACCCTTTAGAACGACTTGGAGTCCTTTTGCGCTTTTCAGCTGGTAGGTATAGAAATCCCTACTCTCCCTCTCCAACTGGTTGGACAATTTTCGAAAGTCATCTTCCTTTTTCACTTGAATTTTGGTTTCGCTGATATTTCCATGTTTAATTGAGGTTACGCTAAACATATTTTCACCTATTACCGAAACAATTCCTTGTACCAATTTACTGGAAGTGGGCTCTCTCAGATAAATTGGTGGGGGCTTAAACGTCTTTTTAGGAAGTTCTGGATCATCCGTCTGGAGGAGAGCAAACCTGTTTTGATCATTTGGATTGTCAATACTCACGGTCTTGGGAGCTTTTGAATTTGATGACATTTGAGCAGATGTCGGGCTCCTCTGTCGCTTAATAACTGTGACGTATTTATCCATACCTACTTGTTTTCTAGGTTTGACTGCACTATTTGATGTAGAAGATATTGATGTTTTATCATCTGATGAAATCACTATATTGGGCGAACAGGAACGGCGCCGTTCTACGGCTCTTGTAGTGAGAAGATTCTCCACAGATTTTTTTAATGATTCTTCCTCAGAGATCCATAAAGATTTTCTAGTCGAGCTAAGCTCTTTCTCAGAATTACATCTGAGAGGAACACTCATACAGTTTTTATGCGATTTTTAATGTTTTTTATTATTTTTTTTTAATGTTTTTTATTTTTTAATGTTTTTTATTTTTTTTTTTACCGTAGGTATTTTTACCTATTACGAATTATTTTTTAACTTTTTTGTTTTATTTCGACCTATTACACTTTTTCACCTATTACGATTTTTTCACCGAAAATTCAGCCGCACTAAAAATAACACGTCCGAACAGTTCAACAACACTATGTGTAATAACATAGTTTTTTTTTTGCTTCGAAAAATTTGAACACGTCATACACGGCAAGTTTTGCATTACTTCTATGATTTGTAATAAAATATGCCACTGAAATACACCGATTGGTATATTTTGGTTTGTGCGATTCAGAAGTGATGATTTTCACACGGAAGTTTTAAGACCAAGAATTTGAGGCATTAGAGGTTTGAGGATTGTTGTCAAACTGAAGCGCTTGTAAAATCATTGGGAACTGCCCAAGCAACAATTTTAAATCGTTTTCATTAGAAAAAAAAAATGAATACTACAGTCAACCCTCGATATAACGAACCTCACTATAACGAATTTCTCGATTTAACGAATTTTTTGAAATCCCCTAAAATGCTCCATACGATTTAATATAAAATAAACCTCTCTATTACGAATACATTTGGCAATAGCCTCGTTATAACGAATTTTCATTCACTGCAGACTAACGAAATAGAAAGAATTATTTACCTCTATTTAACGAATTTTGTCAACTTACTACCCTTTCATAACGATTTCCATCAATTAATCCAAATTATATGAAACAGATACACACAAAATTATTGTGTTTGCAACGACAACGTCTCCTGCAAACCGACATTCGTAGTCGACAGCAGCATGCATTAGACTTACGGCTGAAATATTCGAATAAAAATTTATTGTTGCCAAGAGCTTGTTCGCTTGTTGCAACAGTTGTTTTGATTTATTAGCGGAAATCGTTCGCTATAACATGACATATAATGCGTAATATACAAAATTTTTCATTACCTCGTTATAACGAATAGAAGTGCTTCATCTCGATATAACGAACCTCATTGTAACGAATTATTCGATATAACGTTTTTATTTCTAATCCCCTTAAGATTCGTTATACCAATGTTGAACTGTATATGATTAACGATTTTGCATTTCCAAAATGCCGCTCAAATGCTATAAAAAGAAATCATAACTTGCGATGAAAAATGGATCCATTACCTTAAGCCGCACTTGTACTTGGCCTCAAAAGATGGACAGTTCTTTTGTCGTGTTGTTCATAAATTGACATAAAAATGAGAAAAGGTCATAATTTACAATGACCAGTACTTTGAATACATTGATATTGTACTTATTTTGTGCTTTAAATAGGAGCAAGTAGATTGAGTATAGAGGGATTACAAGGGTGGCCGTCTGATTGCGGCACCGAAGTATGTCAGTAGTTCCATAAATACTATTTTTTTTAATAGATGTGTGTTTCCTAAAATCTGCTCATCAACAATTTGGAGTAAAATAGTGGCTCTAAGATAGCCTCTTACTTGCAGCCCCCTAACAACTTTTAATACATCGTGAAATTGAAGATCCTGCTATATAATTCTGTGATTTTGTGACAGACAATATGATCGGCAGTTTTCTATTCCATTTTGTCCTCATACATCCTACAGTAATTCTTAGTATCGTGCTGCAATCTGCTAGGACAGGCCCGTACCAATCATAACTAGATAAAACTAATAATACCTTGTACGAGCGTCATGCCCAGTCTGGGCTATAAGGACCTTCAGTTAAGTCAGTACCAGGAATGCTTATTCTTGTGACCGAAAACCGTTCTCAATACAATCATGTGGTAGTTGTTTCATTGTTTCGACAGGAAACTGTTTTGATATTTTACTAAATTTATGTCTCAACTGGCGCATCAGTTGCAATACCACTTGGGACTATTAATAGTGAAATCTTAAGACACTACTTTCAAGATGCTGGCAATAGGTGGCGCAATCTTGGACCTGCAGCACCACTAGAAATATGTGGCCAGTATATAATGAGGAGCGCAGTTTACAGTTCCTGAATATGAAGCGAAGGGACATCTTGAGAATCATAGCGCTGCTAAACGGCCACTGGACGATTGGTAAGCATGCAAGTAGACTCGGGCTTCCTTTTAAAAAACACTGCCGCATTTACCAGGACCGGGAGAAACTAGTGCTTCATCTTCTTTGTGAATGTCCGGCTCTTCACAATTCAAGACTCAAATTTTTCAACAATCATATACTAAACACACTAACGGAGACATAAAATATTAGATGGTACGATTTCATTGGATACCTGAACGCAACAGGCTGGATATTGTAGCCATTATATACTAGTGGTGTGGAAGTTTTCAAAAAACGGAATTAACAGCTTTCACTCAAATGCCTGCAGGCAGCAGGCAGCCACCTAAACCAACCAACCAAGCTTAAAAGTAATAATCCAACGGTGTACATTGCCACCAACAGCACTATAGGGTTCACATAAACCCAATAATCTTTGAAAAACTGCAAATTTCTAAAGGATGCCGCTTTAGAACCAACCACCCCAACACACATACATAAATATTTGAGTGTAACAAATTTTATTAACAATTGACTTTTGGCCAAATTTCCCATTAACAAAATAATGAAAATCAACATTAGCTCCACAAACGGATACAAATTTAATCACTATCTAAAACAGACTGCAAAAGACTCTCGTAGCAACCTGTTTTAGTATTTAGTTTGTTGCTGCAACCATAATTTCAAAGTTAAAAAGTCTGTGATTTAAAAAAAAAACACTCAAAAAAAAAAAAATAATAATAAAAAGAGAGCAAAATATAAATCTTTGTTTTTACTGCTAATATTTTTCAATTTATTTTATTAATAAATAAAAAACTTTAACTTTTTTACACCTGAGAGCTGCTGATGTTTAAAGTTTTCCATAGAGTTGAGTAAAAAGAAAAGGTGATTACCGTGTACCCAGCAAAAAACTTAATGTAGAATTTGTAATTTAAAAACTAGAAAAAAATATAGTTAGTTGTGCATGTTTAACACAACTATTTCAACATTTTTATACCCTACACCACTATAGTGGGGAGGGTATATTGGATTTGTGCTGATGTTTGTAACGCCCAGAGATATTGCTCCAACACCCACCTTAAAGTATACCGATCGACTTAGAATCACTTTCTGTGACGATTTAACGATGTCCATCCGTCCGTCTGGCTGGCTGGCTGGATGGCTGTCCATGTAAAGCTTGTGCTTAGAGTACAGGTCGCAATTTTGAAGATATTTCGATAAAATTTTGCAAGTGATATTTTGTCGGCCCAAGGATAGATGGGATTGAAACTGATGGAAATCGGTCCATTATTTCACCTGACCCACATACAAATGTCCTCCCGAAATTGAGGTTTACCGGTCATAAGTCTTTGAATTATGCAAGTATGCAAACAAAATTTACCACATATGAGTAGTAAATGAAGCTAAAGCACACGTACAAATTTCGTGAAGATCGGTTCATAATTAGTCGTAGCTCCCATATATGGCCCACTTCCGAAAATCACTTTAAAGAGCATAACTCTCTTAAAAATGTTGGTAACCAAATAATATTCGACACAAATAAGTTTCTTATATACAGAAATAATGACAACTAATTTTGTAATGGTCGGTCCATAATTAGTCGAAACTCCCATATAAGACCCTTTCCGTAATTCACTTTAACTTCCATGAATCTTTTAAAAGTATTTATATCGAGATAAAGTGTAACACATTATTATATTCACAGAAATCATGACACTGAAATTTGCTCCATAATAGGTGATATCTCCCATATAACGCCCATTTCTGAAAAACTGTACTAGGTGTAGGGTATTATATGGTCGGGCTTGACCGACTATACTTTCTTGCTTGTTATACTTTCTTTCTATATTATGGTCACTGTAATTATTAATATGATTTCTGCAACCATTATATAATTAAGTTATCATTCACATGATTATAGCAATCACATATATGACTATAACAATTTAATGTTTATTGTAATTTGTTTTATGATGAAAAATTATACCATATTATGATGTTGTCTATCACAATCAAAGAGCAACAAATTATGATAAATGGATTCATCATAAACATGATTGTATATGTTTGTAGTAATCATCTGAGTTGTAACTTAACCATATTATGGCTACCGCAATCATTGTTGTCGTAAACATATACAAATATATTTTTTCTCTGTGTGTATGCAATGCATTTTTAAGTGTCTGTTTACACACGAGTATATTCAAAATTTATTAAGTTTTAAGTTTTGTTATTAATAAGATTTTTTTTTTACAATTATGAAACTGTTACATTGCATTGCAAGTGAAAGGATAATTTAGGCAGTCAACTTTCTCCTGGGTATTTTTTTTTGTTAAGGATTGTTATCGTCTTTCATAAGGGTAACTTTATTTGTTGAATAAGCTTTTTCAGCTTTTTTTTACAATATTGTTTTTTATCGCACGCTGTGAGCAATTACAACTACATGAAACTTTTAATACTGGGGGGTTTTATTTTTATTTTTACAATACATTTTCTATTTTTTCAAATTTACTTATTGCAGTAGTTTAAAGGAAGCTTTATAGTTTGACAACAACACACGTAACGCTTTTAAATTCAGATCACAAATAATTCTGTATAGAGCGTCGGAAAACTATTTATTTTATTTTGATATACATATTTAATTCAGAGATTATAAGCCTAAAAGTCTACTTAATCTAGAAATCTTAGGGCTTAAGAAAAATTCAAAAACATACATCTTAAGGTAAATATTTGCCGAAAAAGACGTAACCGCTAAATAAAATAGTTTTGAACTCATTTATTTATTAAAAAACACTTTGTTTATTTAGACCAAAGCACAACAAATATTTAGTTTTATTTTATTCCATGCTGTTTGATCTTGCAAAACTCTGGTAAGAGTAAACAATGTCAAACAAATTTGTGCTAATACAAGTGGTTACGCTTTTTTGAGTGTATATTTGCCAAGTGTGACCGCACCTTTTTATTATTAAAGCAATTCAATAGTAATTTTATGAGAATTACTTATCTTATGTCCTTACAGGTTTTTAAAGGTAGACATTCTAATAGCCCATCTTAAGTAGATCTCCCATCAGCCATGTAATAATTCCATTGTCCACCAATAACTCGCCATGTAATATTGAAACGATTTTGCAGTGCGACTGGGTGTTTTTGTATCTGCAAAATAAGGCCTTTAGGAAGGATACAGTATCTTTTTTACGCTGGTTAGTTAATGTTAAAGTAAAAGTAACTGTCTGGGTTTTACTGTGTTCATTTGAAAGTTTGCCATAAATAATCCCATTTATACTTAAAGTAAAATTGTAAAAAAGTTGGAGTGAGTAAACCAAGCGATGTAAGTACGTTTATGAGTTTGTTGTTGTTTTGTTTCACGACTTAATTGCTGTTGTTACATATGTACACATTTCCATACATGTACATATGTATATACCGACAGCAATATGTTACGCATACATTTAAAACTTTAACATGTATTTTGCAAAATAAGCCAAGTCGACATTTAGAGATGCATTTATTTCATCAACAATATGCACGATGTACATGTTAGTAATTTTTATAATATAGACTAAAATGGATAAAAATATATTGTCAGTCTTGTTGGTCTTATCTTCCTATTCAGCCGTTTGTGGTTGTGGTGTATCCTAATTTTCAATAGCTACTAAACTAGGACCATGCCTGAAATATTTATGTACAGATCTCCTTTGTAGGTTATTTAAGGGGCATCCCAGTTGGGAGCATTTTATAATTCACTGACACAAAAGTAATGATTTCATTGATGCTCCTTTTTCTATGTAATTCTACAGTATTTAGAGAATTTAAAAATCTTTGTGAAATATTTTGATTTTTTTACTGAACAGCCCTACATATCAACAAATAGCTAATTCTAGCATAGATACATTGTTGTCTATTTCCGAATGAGTTAGTAAATGTGTCTAACAAATTCATATTCTATTGTTGCGTGTCTAATTTTGTATAATTGTACATTTGTAGTCAGTCTATGTTTGTATTTATGCAAGTGTGTGCACTCAGACGAGTTTGTTTGCCTGTGTGCTCAAATTTATTATATCACAATGGGCATCATATCATATGTATTTAAATAGATATTACATTTTTTATTTCTCTATTTGTGCATTTGCTATTCAAAGCTATTTTGAATGCTTGCTTGTGCACAGTGGTGACAGCATAATGGAAGCTGGTTAAGAGTATATGGTCTGTAAGCTGGTTGCACGGCGGCTACTTTTGTAGCCACTAAAAACCACTTGGGTAACTTAAAGTAATTTTTATTTTATTTGAATTTCCAATTGAATTTAAAAAATTTCTAATTATATTTTAGAATCTTTCAATTGAAAATACTAATACTAATAAAAATGTTTCTAAACCACTGTGGGTACAGTGAAATAACTCCCAATGGAAAAATGAAATAAAGTCCAAAAATTTTTCCATACAGATTGCATTGGGACTTATTTCATAATAATAATAATAAGTCCCAACAGTTTTTTTTTTATTTTTTGTTGGGAGTTATATCATTTTGGCGGAAGGATTTTCTCCTCCATGGTATACAGAATACCGGCTTCGCATAGCACAAATTTCTTGTATTGCCGTTAATTCATTTTTATTGGGACTTATTTTTACATTTTGAAATAAGTCCCAAAAAATTTGAACTTATTTCAGTTTTGCCTTTGGAAGTTATTTCATTTTTTTTCAGTTGGGCGTTATTTAATTTTTCGTGGGACTTATTTCATTGGAACTTATTTCATTGGAACTTATTTCATTTGGGAGTTATTTCACTGTACCACCACTGTGTTGTGGTATAATAGGAAGATAACTAATACACATAAGATATATTCCTGTATGTTTGTCTATCTGTCTGTCTGTCTTGTTTCTCGAATTTAAATGTTGACTCAGCTTAATAAATTTACGAGTATTCATCATCATATGCACAATACGTTCGTTTTCTTTTTCAATTTTATTCTCCTTTTTCCTGTTTTCTTGTCATTTTGTTGTCTTGTTTTACCTTCACAAACATTGACATTGTGTAAGTAAACATAAAAAGGAACCCAGTAATTCTGATAAAACTTGTCCATAACATTTATTAATTAAATAGTTGTGGGACTTGTTTTTTGGAGAATAAGGTCAACTAACATTATTTACAGTCTGGTAGCTGGCCTACTGATTAGAAGTCTATTAACTCATGCGCTCCTAATTTGCTATTTAACTAGTTATTGTAATAGCTATAGCGGTTTATGCCAGTTACAAATAAACTACTAACTTCTACATTACTTGGAGTCACAAAAGTGACCACTAGTTCAATGCTAGTTTACCAGGGATGTGTAAAGTAACCAAATAAACCAAAATTTTATAAATCGAAATAATAAACACAACATTAATAAAACAAAAAAAAAAAAAAAAATACTGTGGCACTATTTAAACCAAAGGGTTGTATCAAAGTCTTTAAGCCTGGCCAGAATAATATGAAAGCATATTAAAAAATAATTTTTAAAAAGCTTGAGATTAATTTAACATTTTTGCATTATCATAGTTTTGCAATGATAATTTCAGATGTGTCTGATGAATTCTTGCTTGAATTTATATGAATGAGATTTTGTAATAACACTATTACTCGTATGTATGATTGATTGCAAAAGGAAGGAAAAAGTTACAGAAATTATGTAGACTTAATGTGCTTTATTTTCGTACTGCATATTAAAGCATCGAAGGAGGCTTTACAGGTTTGTTGAGATTTTAAAACAAGTTTTAAGTTTTAAGTTTTAATGTAAATATTTAAATCTAGTTAAGGGATAAAATACTGTTTATTTATAAGGCTAACTTTGCGGTAACGTTAGCCATAAAATACAGTTAAAGAAATAATTGCAAATAACTGTAACATTATTTAATAAATAATTCTACATTTTCGTTAATTATTTAGTGTGGTCGGATTTTAGTTTTTATAACCTACACCACCATTGTGGGAAGGGTATATTGGATTTGTGCTGATGTTTGTAACGTTCAAAAATATTAGTCTAACAACCATCTTAAAGTATACCGATCGACTCAGAATCACTTTCTGAGTTGGCTGGCTGGCTGTCCATGTAAAGCTTGTGCGCAGAGAACAAATCGCGATTTTGAAGATATTTCAATAAAATTTGGTACATGATATTTTTTCGACCCAACGATGGATGAGATTGAAACTAGTGAAAATCGGTCCATTATTTAACTTAGACCCCATACAAATGTCCTCCCGAAATAGGGGTTTAACGCTCATAACTGTTTGAATTCTGCAATTATTCAAACAAATTTCTCTACAAATAAGTGGTAAATGAAGCCAAATCACATCTACTAATTTTGTGCACATTGGTTCGTAATTGATCATAGCTCCCATATAAGGCCCACTTCCGAAAATCACTTTAAAGAGCATAACTCTCTTAAAAATGTAGATTTCCAAATAATATTCAACACGAATATGTTTCATATATATAAAAATCAGTTGGCCTAACTTTATGATGATTGGTTCACAATTCGTCATAGCTCCCATTTAAAGCCCACTTTCGAAAATCACTTTAAGGATCATAAATGCCTTAAAAATGTTGGTATACAAATAAAATTCAACACAAATAAGAAATTATGACACCTAATTTTATAATGGTCGGTCCATATTTAGTCGAAACTCCGATATAAGACCTTCGCCGTAATTCACTTTAAACTTCATAAATCTTTTAAAAGTACTTATGTTGAGATAAAGTTTAACATACATAATAAATTTTTGTATGATCGGTCCATAATAGGTAATATCTCCCATATAGCACCCATTCCTGAAAACCCGTTTTTTCATATATGGTTGAGCTTGAACAACTATACTTTTTGACTTGTTTTTAAATATGATTAACAAACACAAACTGCGAAGCTTTTTGGCTTATCTGCAGAAAACACCCAGAGTCTTTGATGGTAATCGCATCTGACTGATAGTCCGGCACACTATCGCCTAGTCTATCGCGCATTCGTGAACAAAACTTTATTTTATCAGTCGTTAACAACCAATATATTCCCAAATATGACAAAGTATTTATTTAGCATAAATATTGTCATGACTACTAACTACCTTTGCCATTACTTTGAAGTAGTTTAATAATGACTGTCTGACTGGCATTTAATCCGATACCTTCCCACATCAAATATAATCAAAAACAATTTAATAACTTTATTTTCATTTTATTTGTTGCTAGTTATTTTTGAAAATACATTTTCACTTTATTTTTCATTTTTATACAAATGTATCCTAAAATAACATCATCCTTAAAGATTTGATTGCTTAAAAAATACCATAATACTTAAAATATACAATAAAGAAATAAAAGGAAACAAATCTAAAAAGCTTAAAACTAATACAATTGTAAGTGCAAATACTTTTAATAATATTATTTTGGGATCTGTTGCTAATACTTAAATACTTACAAAAGAAGCAAAAAAGAAATAAAAACATTTACAGATAAAAGCTTATATATAAATATACATACATACATACTCGTACATAGATAGATAGAAAATAATATCCTTAACAATTAAAATTAAAATCACAATAACTTTAATAATACATACTCTCAACCAACACACAAACACTATCTCTAATACACCAGCGTTCTAACAAAATGTTAAAGAATTTCTACAAAATTACATTCCTATTCCCTTTGCAATACTTAAAAGAAAAGATTTTCCACATTATTAAAAAAAATTAAAAACAATATGTAGTTGAAAAAGGAATAGGAATAAGAATAAAACAGAAGAGTATAAACAGGAATTATGGCATTAAGGACGTACAGGTATAAAAACGATTTAAATTGTTTTGTCTCTTGCTATCGACTGTCAGATTCTAACGTCTACAAACAACACTTAGGCACGCAATTTTTTGGTTACGACTTTTTTTTATGTACAACAGTAAGAGCAAGAAAAACCGCAAACAAATTGCTAAATCTTTGGTAAATTATTGTGTTGCTGAAATTTGGCATTAACAGAGTTGAGGGAAGGCTATAGATACTGCTGTAGGAGGCTTAAGTTAAGTCTGATGTTAGTTGCCTATATATTGTCATGTCTATGGGCACGTATTTCAGCAGGTGGAAAACTAAAAGCCAGTAGGAAATGTCTTGTACAGCGAGAATAAGATTTTCTATAGAAAATGTCTGGTTCGCTATTTTCTATAGGAAAACTATGATTCGCGAGTTTTCATTGAAAATATCTTGTTAAGGATTTTCTATAGAAAATATCTTGTTTGCAATTTTTTATAGAATATGTCTTTTTTGCGTTTTTGTATAGAAATTGTCTTGTTCGCGATTTTTTATAGAAAATATCTTGTTCGCGATTTTTTATAGAAAATATCTTGTTCGGAGTTTTTGATAGAAAATGTCTGCTTCGCGATTTTCTACAGAAAATATCTCGTTCGCGATTTTCTATAGAAAATGCCTTGTTTACGATTTTCTATAGAAAATATCTTGTTGGCGATTATTTATAGAAAATGTCTTGTTCGTGATTTTCTAGAACAAATATCTTGTTCGATATTTTCTATAGAAAATGTCTGGTTCCCGATTTTCTGTCGACAATGTTTGTTTCGCGATTTTCCTGATTATGTCTTTGCGATTTTGTATAGAAAATGTCTTGTTCGCGGTTTTTTATATAAAATGTCTTGTTAAAAATTTTCTGTATAAAATGTCTTGTTCGCGATTTGCTATAGAAAATGTCTGGTTCGCGATTTTCTATAAAAAATGTCTTGTTCTCGATTTTCTATCGACAATGTCTGGTTCGCGATTTTCATGATTATGTTCGCGGTTTTTTATATAAAATGTCTTTTTTGCGATTTTTTATAGAAAATGTCTTATTCGCGGTTTTGTATAAAAAATATTTTGTTTGTGATTATCTATAAAAAAATGTCTTATTCGCGATTTTCTATAGAAAATGTCTGGTTCGTAATTTTTTATATAAAATGTCTTTTTTGCGGTTTTTTATAGAAAATGTCTTCTGTATAAAATGTCTGGTTCTCGATTTTCTATCGACAATGTCTGGTTCGCGATTATTTATAGAAAATGTTTTGTTCGTGATTTTCTGTCGACAATGTTTGTTTCGCGATTTTCATGATTATGTCTTTGCGATTTTGTATAGAAAATGTCTTGTTCCCGGTTTTTTTTATATAAAATGTCTTTTTGCGATTTTTTATAGAAAATGTCTTGTTCCCGTTTTTTTATAAAAAATATTTTGTTTGTGATTATCTATAAAAAAATGGCTTGTTCGCGATTTTCTATAGAAAATGCCTTGTTAAAAATTTTCTGTATAAAATGTCTGGTTCTCGATTTTCTATCGAGAATGTCTGGTTCGCGATTTTCATGACTATGTCTTTGCGATTTTTTTATAGAAAATGTCTTGTTCGGGGTTTTTGATAAAAAATATTTTGTTTGTGATTATTTATAAAAAATGTCTTGTTCGCGATTTTTTTATAGAAAATGTCTTGTTCGGGGTTTTTGATAAAAAATATTTTGTTTGTGATTATCTATAAAAAAAATGTTTTGCTCGCGATTTTCTATAGAAAATGGTTCATGATTTTGGATATAAAATGTCTTTCTTGCGATTTTCTATAGAAAATGTCTAGTTTGCGATATTTTTAAGAAAATGTTTGATTCAAGATTTACTGAAATAATAAAAATTTGAGACCTTGGCGAAGGAAACAAATTTTACCATTTCCTACTGGTTGCTTGTTTTTAGTATTGAAGCAGCAATTAACGGAAAACTTCAAATGTGGTGAAAACTTGTTTACAAACACATATTTCATATTTTTTCCGTAGTTCTTTGATTTTTGAAATCGTTACGTTACATAAGTATGTATTGGAACAACACATAAAATTTTACGTTTAGCACGTTCTAAATGATACTGAAGCTGTGGCCACAATCACAGTTTGTTTGGAATTCGTAAAACAATTTCAAAATACAAACTTACAATTAAAGCAAACAGAAACTTTAAATATAGCAGGTGTTTAAAGTCGCTTATTTATTGTGCTGAAGAGTCTTTCTTTTGTAAAATTCAAAAGCACAAAAGTTAGACAAATTATGTTTTAAGTAGACTTTGCTGGTATTAATATGTATTAAAGTGCCTACATTTTAGAGAGACAAGTACCTTTGTAAAACTTTCTACGCCATGTTTCAATGGTTGCCTAAGAAATGCTGCCTTTATTTATGAATAATTTACAAGGAGCAAGAAAATCTGCATAAATACTTTTGAATTTGTTGAGCAAAAGGAATAATATTAATGTTGTTGAAATTGAAAGCTCGTTTTTATATGAAAGTTTATTAAATATTTTGTAAATTTCAGGCAGCTTCAAGATGTAAGCTGGCGGAGTTTTATTGTTTGCGGGTGATGTCTCTAATAAATGAGTATTAATTGAACTCTCGACAAGAAACTGATTATAAGAAAATAACTAGTTATATAAGTGATACTTCGAGTATAGGTATGGATTCAGTAACTGAACAGGAGATTTAATAGAAAATCTTCAGTTCAGTAACTGATTAGGAAGAAGATGGAAAATCTTCAGTTAAGCAACTGGGCAGGAGATATAATAGAAAATCTTCAGGAGATTTATTAGAAAATCTTTAATTCAGCAACTGGACAGGAGATTTAATAGAAAGTCTTCAGGAGATTTAATAGAAAATCTTCAGTTCAGTAACTGATTAGGAAGAAGATGGAAAATCTTCAGTTCAGCAACTGGGCAGGAGATATAATAGAAAATCTTCAGGAGATTTAATAGAAAATCTTTAATTCAGCAACTGGGCAGGAGATTTAATAGAAAGTTTTCAGGAGATTTAATAGAAAATCTTCTGTTCAGTAACTGATAAAAAATCTTCAGTTCAGCAACTGGAAAGGAGATTTAATAGAAAATCTTGAGTTCGGTAACTGATTAGGAAGAAGATAGAAAATCTTCAGTTCAATAACTGGACAGGAGATTCAATAGAAAATCTTGAATTCAGCAACTGGAAAGGAGATTTAATAGAAAATCTTGAGTTCGGTAACTGATTAGGAAGAAGATAAAAAATATTCAGTTCAAAAACTGGACAGGAGATTTAATAGAAAATCTTCAGAAGATTTAATAGAAAATCTTGAATTCAGCAACTGGACAGCAGATTAATTAGAAAATCTTCAGGAGATGTAATAGAAAATCTTCAGTTCGGTAACTGATTAGGAAAAAGATGGAAAATCTGCAGTTCAATAACTGGATAGGAAATTTCCTAAAATCTAAATCTAACAGGATATTTCCTTCAATATCTAACGTAAAATTCCCGTGACTGCCTACTGCATTGTTTACTTGGCAATAGAGAAAGCTCTATGTTATTTAACTAATACTTTTAAACGAGCGTTATCAGTACAAGTATCCTCGAATTTAACAGATTTAACCTTTTGCAAAGATGGCTGGTTAGGACCAAAGGTAAAGGTAATTACAATATTTCATTCACACAGTTCCAATTGTGTACCAATTTGGCATTCTTAATCGAAGTCTGAAATGTAGTAGTGACTTTTAAATGCCATCGAATGTCTTATGCTTGAGTTTATTAAGTTGTCAGAAATTTCTTCCTAAATTAGCAGCCATTATCGTCTTTCTGAAGGTTGGTTGAAGCTTTAGTTTCACTCATAAAGCCTGGATTGTTGTGGAGTCATGTTTTAGTATTTCCTTAAAAGAAGACCTGAATGTAGTATGCTTAAAATGCTATCAAATTTTCACTGATCTCTCCTTGATTAAGCAAAATTTGTTGAAGCTTTCTAAAGATTTAGTAAATCCTGAATTTCATTTGCAATGTCTGGATTAGAGTAATAGATTCTTTAATTAGCAGCTGTCATTGTCTTTCTATAGTTTCATTGAAGCCTTGATATCGCTGATAAAGCCTGAATCGATGGGATGTTATTCTGAATGTAGTTCTGCAAAGATGACAATGCTTTCACAGAAGCGACTTTCTTTCGCAGTGACTTTGACTGTTTTATACTTTCAATAGCATTTAATATTTATAACCGCTCCAGTTTATGAAGTTATAGAAAGAGAAGAGTCAAATTGCTTGTTTAATTAGTAGCCGTAATCGTTTATTTGAAGGTTTAAAGAAGGTTAATTTCGTGCACAAAGTTAGAAGTTCTAAATCTAGATTTGCAATCACAACATTTTCTGTTTTAAAAATTGTCATCGTTCGCGTGTGTAAATATGTAGAAGGAAGCAGAGAAATTTAATCAGCAGCCATCATTGTCTTTCAGAAAGTTTATTGAAACCTTATTTGCGCTTTTAAAGTCTTCATCCTTATCATCATTTTCCTTACAGATGTGGAGACCCATTTTAGCCTTCTCAATAGATAAACTGTATGTAGTTTTGCTTAATCATTTTCATTATTCATTTGGTGTTAATACAAATTGTAACATTAGACTGTATGGTGCTGTTGTAAGACTATGTAGAATTTCTGCATTTTCTATTGCCATCATTATGATTCCAAAGACTGTGGCCAGTTTTTAAAACTATTTGAGAGTTAACACATGTTTCTTAATATATTGCAAGAAATCTATGTTTATGTTTGAAAGAGATTTTGTATTGCTTTCAATTCGTTGCTAAAGTTCTTTAAAATATAAATTTTAAGGCTTTTTTTGGAATCGGCTTAAACTGACAATTCAAAAATGAAGACACGACCTTTGCAGCATCACAGTCTCTGGGACTAGGAAATGTTTAATAAAAGAGACCAAAACAAAGAGTTTCGTTGCAATAAAGCGACACCTTTGCAGCTGCACAATCTCTGGGAGTAGGAAAAGTTTATTATTTCTTTCACTATACACTGAACACTGATGTTTAATAATGTTTTTTTTAATGTTTTTAGCCTTTGAAGCTTAAAGTCTTACAATATAAACAAACATGCCTTAGAGATAAAGCAGGAATTTGCACAATTTCCCAATATGCTGCTGCCGCCCTGGTTAACTCTCACTGCAAACTTATATCGTGGGAATATGATGATGTTGAGGCCATACTACTGGGTGAATACAAACCATTGTAACTTAAATCCGAGTTATCCGAGCCCTGATCTTGATCCAGCATATCCATTAAGGCTATTATATAAGTCTGAGCCATTTGTAAAGTCTCAAATTTGGACAGCTTTTGTTCTAAAGAGGGAGCCGGTACAACTTCCCTTAAACGATCGAAGGCCTCATTCAAACCGTTCATGCGTTTGCGTTCTCGAGCATTGGCCGCCTGGCGCCGCTTCTTGAGCACAGTGGGACTGGGTGGAGTTGTGTTGTTGGTATTTTGTAAATCTAGTTGTTTATTTTTTAAATTCAATTTCTTGGTTTTCTTTTGAGTTTTTAATTTGGCTTTAGCTTTGTTGGTGGTGTTTGGTGTATTGGTGTCTTGGCAAGCAGCTGTGTTGTTATGATAGGTGGTGGGGTAAAAATCAGTTGAGCTATTGACTGGTGTATTTAAAGGAGTTAGAGGCCATGAATCCATGTAGACATTATTGCTTAAGTAGGCAGCTCCTGCTGGATAATTGGGACTGTCCATGTACTGTGTGGCATCATCTTCCACAGAAGAGGCGTAATGAAAATCCGTGGAGGAATATTTATAAGACACTGTATAGTTTTCACTTAAATTCATATTTGTTGTGTTCAACTTCTTTAAAATAATTTTGTTTAATTTTCAATTTAATTTTGTTTTTTAACGTTTAAACGATCTTAACAATGCAAAGGTCTTGTAGTAACTAATCATTGCTGGCCTCAACAGCTATGTTGCTTAACTTTCAACTTTGCGAGTAACCAACGTTCAAATCGTAATTCATTTTATTTCTTTTAAAAATTCCTTTAAAAACTACAATAAAAACAACGACAACAACAACAACATTAGTAAAAGCGTCAGTTGTTCAAAATTTTAGTTTTAATTTTTTTTTTTACAATTAGACCAACTGTTCTTTTCTAAACATGACCATGTGTTGCCAACATTGGCTTGTGATCAGCACGAGTTGTATTTAACTCAACATCAGTTCAGTGTCTTCTTTTCTTTTTTCTTTTTATATATTAACGTGTATGAAGTAGGTAATCTATTGGTATTATCAAAAACATTCAACATTCATTCATTCTGAAGTTCATCCCTCTCGCTAGCTCGTGCCTATCATACGACTGGGTAGAAAAGGCAAATATTTTTACCACAATAACTATTCGTTTTAAAACTGACCACTTTTATTTTGCTCTTGTTGCTGTTGTTGCAAATAGTCCTTTTTGCTGTTAACGAAATAATGCATAAATTAAATAAAACGAATCATCATCATTAACATATCAAGCCATTAAATATTACTCGTACTTTCAATTGAAGAGTCATTTTTTTAACCTGACGAGGGAGTTGCTGTGTACTCCAAGTAAAAATAGGGTGGTTTTTTTTATGTCTTTGTGTGAGTGTTAGGTTCATTACAACAATAATAACAACAACAACAACAACAACAGATATATCAACGGTAAAAAAAGTCAACATTCATACAGTTATTGCCCTAGGTTGGGGTGCCACTCGTATTAGCAAAAAAAAAAAAAAGTTTTTTACGAGTGTCAATGTTCGATAAGAAGAAGTGTCAAAATATGCACTGCAAGAAAAATAGTTTTGTAAAGAAAAACAATTGTTTTCAAGTGAAAGCATGTTCAGAAGTATCCATAATCTCTTAATTAATTGATTGATATATCCAATCGAAAAATATCCAATCCAATTATCAGAATGTTAATAAATTTATATTTATTTAGTTCATGAGATAATTTCATACTAATACAAGAGTTATTCATAAAAAATATTTTTGTGAAAGCGGTTCTTATCTTTAGTAACTTATATGTCATTTTAACATATGTACTGTGAGCGTCAATATTAAGCAAACACCTAATATTGTTAAAAAAAAAAATTTCATTACTACAAGTAAAAATTTTAAACAAAATATATTTGTACAATTCACAAGTGATGTTGTATGTTGTACATTGTATGATACAACTATCTGAATGTGAACACAATTTTAAACAAAGTCGTATATTTCTGTTGTCAAGCCTTCAAAATGGCAAATTATTAAAAAAAAACGAAAAATTAATAATACAAGTGAGAAAAACAAAATAATTTCTGCATTTCATGAAAAATATTATGCAGACATTTTAGCAATTGAGTCCAGCAAGTAAAAATGAATAATCGTTTTTCATAAATTAAATACAACAATCTCCATTAATAGAATTAGTTAATTTTATTTTCTTGTTTTCAATTTGTCAATCAGTTTGAGTGTTACCGTTTGGTTATTTTTTTTTTCTTAACTAAAATGAGTAATTTTTAGGTTGAGTTGCACATTGAAAGTTTTGGCAACACTTAAACGTTCCTACAACTTTTGAAAAACATACATATGTAAAAATTAAGTAGGTGTTGTGCAAAATACCAACAACATTTGTACAACTATTGTAAATTCAGACGACTTACAACTCATATGACACTACAACATCACTTGTGAATGGAACATATGTATGTGATCATAGTGTTCATTAAATAGCAAGCTTATCATTGTAGATTCACCATCAGATTATCAGTTGTTTGAAAGTAAGAATTAACAAAGTTAAGATCCCGATTATCCTTCACAACATTAAGTATTTTGATGTTGTATGTTGTAAACTGCGATTACGATTCACAACACTTGTAGGCTTAAACTTAAAAAAATACATGTTGTGTTGTAGTCGAGACAACACTAAATTTTAGTGTTGTGAACGATAATCGGAACCTAAGTTTTTCTTCTGCGTTTCATTGAAAATGAAGAAGCCATTGTATAAACATGAGAACATGTTAAGTTAAATAATTTCTTTAAATTAAATATCGCTTTCAACTAGATTTCTTTGGGGATTATACGAGTTCATATACACATAGGTAACAAGGCTGACTGACAAACTAATCTTATATGCAAATATGTGCTAGCGTTTTATCTATACTGCCTTTTAGTTTTAATTTGAATTTAAACTAACGGTTCTGCAGAAGTTTGTTTTTCTTCCTTTCTTCTGGGAAATAAAAAAAGCTGTAAAAAATTATTCTTGTTATATTAAATAAATATATCCATTTACTCAATATTTCTCAATTGTGCCTTAAAGAATCACGTAAATTACATACACCATGTGAAGTGATACTTAAACTAGGCAATCGATAGTATTCCAAATCCAAGTCAGCACAATGTATGGCCTGACGCTGGATATTGGCTAAACGGGGTTACCAAAAAACGAAAATCTAATATCGAAAATCTTATCTAATATCTAATAAGTGATATGGGAAAAATATTACTTAACGTTGAAAAATTTTGTCATTTCCTTTTTTTCCTATTAATACCACTGTGCACTGCCTTTACAAACAAGCAGACAAGGTAGATAATTAAAATTACATTTTCTATTTTAAAATTTGTTTCCTTAAACATACTAAATTTGTTCCATATGTCCTTAACGTACGAGTATGTAGCAAGAATCACTATCTGCCAAATAAATACGAGTATGTATATCGTAATTGTATTATTGAATTATGTTTCATCTTTTCGCTGAATTTTGTTATCTCTGTTAACATAGAAATAAAACTAACAAAATTGTTATTCTCTTTTCCGGTTTCAAATGAAACTAACTAAATTGAAATTGTTTACAAAGTTTTCATATTTAATAATAAATATGATTAAGTTGTTTATAAATATTTTACGATTGTTAGTCAAAATTAACATTAGGCAATTCTTTAAACTAAACTGATTACCTTTTAGACATCCCAAGGCAAAAGTTGTATTAATCTTTTCAATAAAAACAGCTTCGTGTACAAATAACAGTTATAAGTACACGCAATGAAAATTAAATTAATTTTAATTTTTACAGCTTTTTTTTTTATTTCCCAGAAGAAAGGAAGAAAAATTAACTTCTGCAGAACCGTTAGTTTAAATTCAAATTAAAACTAAAAGGCAGTATAGATAAAACGCTAACACATATTTGCATGTAAGATAATTTTGTCAGTCAGCCTTGTTACCTATGTGTATATGAAGTCGTATAATCCCCAAAGAAATCTAGTTGAAAGCGATATTTAATTTAAAGAAATTATTTAACTTAACATGTTTCAATGTTTATACAGTGGCTTCTTCATTTTCAATGAAACGCAGAAGAAAAACTTAGGCTCCGATTATCGTTCACAACACTAAAATTTAGTGTTGTCTCGCCTACAACACAACATGTATTTTTTTAAGTTTAAGCCTACAAGTGTTGTGAATCGTAATCGCAGTTTACAACATACAACATCAAAATACTTAATGTTGTGAAGGATAATCGGGACCTTAACTTTGTTAATTCTTACTGTCAAACAACAGATAATCTTATGGTGAATCTACAATGATAAGCTTGCTATTTAATGAACACTATGATCACATACAAATGTTCCATTCACAAGTGATGTTGTAGTGTCATATGAGTTGTAAGTCGTCTGAATTTACAATAGTTGTACAAATGTTGTTGGTAAATTCTATATATGTAAATATTTTGCACAACACCTACTTAATTTTTACATATGTATATTTTTCAAAAGTTGTAGGAACGTTTAAGTGTTGCCAAAACTTTCAATGTGCAACTCAACCTAAAAATTACTCATTTTAGTTAAGAAAAAAAAAAAATAACCAAACGGTAACACTCAAACGGATTGACAAATTGAAAACAAGAAAATAAAATTAACTAATTCTATTAATGGAGATTGTTGTATTTAATTTATGAAAAACGATTATTCATTTTTACTTGCTGGACTCAATTGCTAAAATGTCTGCATAATATTTTTCATGTAATGCAGAAATTATTTTGTTTTTCTCACTTGTATTATTAATTTTTAGTTTTTTTAATATTTTACTTTTGACATTTTGAAGGCTTGACAACACAAATATACGATTTTGCTTAGAATTGTGTTCACATTCAGATAGTTGTATCATACAATGTACAACATACAACATCGCTTGTAAATTGTACAACAGTGAATTTACAATTTTTATTATGCTTGTGGTGGGTAATTATTAGATATTTTTAATACAATTTGATTGGCAAATTCATTATGTGTTTTTGTGATAGTTATCATATGCACTGATATTTCCTGTTTTTTGATTATATTTTATATATTTTTTTTAATTCAGTTACTATTTTATCTAATATTTATGCACTTCTTTGCAAAGTTTTTTTATATTTACAGCTTGTAGTTAAGTTTTCTTTGGACAGACCGAATCGAAATATTTAATTCTAGTTCTTCCCTTATATCTCTGGCAGTCGTAAAATAATTTGTTTTTGCTACAATTGCAATATGATCATCGTCTAGATTCGTGGTCTTACGTTTTCTGCCACATAAGTTCTTTGGGCGTTTGTTTGACTTTCTTATTTTATACAAAGTAAATTTTTTTCTGATCGGAGATTCCGATATCTTATACTTAGAACTCAAAGCTTTCTGTTTTATCCCATTTTCAACAGATTAACCTTTTAAGGTTAACATAACATTGCATTTTATTATATCGCGGAGGTTTCTTGTGGACTTAAAAACCTCAAAAATATAAATGAGCGACTTTAATCCATTTCGAGGTTTCCTACTTTTTTTAAAGAAAAGAACACAGAAACTTCAAATTTAATGGGGAATGTTTATTATCATTTGAAAAAACATTATTTGGCATTTATTTTTTTAAGATTATGTCTATCAAATGTTCGTCGTTCTAGCATTTCGACTGGTAACTGGCGAATGACACGCGTGATGTTTTCCTCCAAAACCTGAATAGATGCGCGTTTCTCCACATAATCTTTAGACTTTACATAGAAAAAAGTCCAACGGTGTGATATCACATGATCTTGGTGGTCAATCGACCGGCCCAAAACGTGAAATAATGTGCTCACCGTAGTGTTCGCTCAATAAATCCATTGATTGATGCGATGTGTGGGAAGTGGCGCCGTCTTGCTGTAACCAAATGTCGCCGAGATCACAAACTTCAATTTCAGGCATCAAATAGTCGGTTATCATGGCACGATAACGATCGCCATTGACGGTTACGTTCGCACTGGCATAATTTTTAAAGAAATATGCAGCGATGATTCCACCGGCGCACAATACACACTAAACCATTGTTTTTACTGGATTAAGTGGCAGTTCTTGAATCTCTTCAGGTTGCTCTTCGTCCCAAATGCGGAAATTTTGTTTGTTTACATACTCATTGTGCCAGAAATGAGCCTCATCGCTGAACAAAATTTGCCTCGAAAACATCGGATCTTCTTGGAACTTTTCCTTACAGAACGTGAATTTTCCTAATAAAGTTAAACGATTTGTAAACATTATTCAGACGTAAATCTTTCTATTATGAAATGCCAAACAATACTAAACAAAATTAACATGACAGTATGATCGACTCACACGTGATCTGTCAGCAAAAGGCTATTGAAAAAAGTATCTCTCCCCTCCAGCTATATTATGGAAAGTTATTTATCCTCTTCAACATTTTTTTCACAGTGTCCTTAATTTTCACACAGATATAATTATTCATTCATTTATTTCAAATATTTTACTTCATGCTGTATATTTTTATTTTCTATGTATTTCTCCTTTTCTCCGAACATTTTGTTTACAGACTTATTGCCAAATTGGCGCTATCATTTGTAGAGATCATCATTTAACTACGCCAACAATAAAAATATAATAAAAAACAACAACAACAACAACAAACAGACATAATAAACAGGATAACGATAGCAACAACAACATTATGATCATCATCAAGCATATAATTTGTGACTTTAACGCTTAAAAGGACATGCAAACAGAATGAAGCATACAAACCCAAAACCATTTCAAATAGTGATAAAAGTACCTACAAACGTAATTTGGAGTATTAAAGCGATTTTATTAACAACTCCTGTAACTATTTTATAGAAAAAAGGACAACAACTCAAACAGCCAACAGCACGAAAATACATATATAGGATAACCGTGTAGTAGTATTGTTGAATTAAACCCCTAAAAATGTTTACTTTTTTTAAGAACGTTTTACTTTTTTTTTTTTTTTTATTTATTTTAATGTTAAACCAAAACTCAACACAAAACTGACCATATGTTGCAAATAGCGAAAGATGTACATACATATATAAGGAGAAAAATACCTCAAACAAAAAAAAAAAAAATAAGGACAACTTGAGCATGTGTTGTTGAGGATACATTTACACACACTGACTTACGCTAGGCATAAATATCAACAAATTTGAAAATTGTTAAAATTACAAATGAACACTGTTGTAGCATACGTTTGAACAAACAATGTTTCCTTTGAACACATACCAGAGATAACTTAAATGCTACCAAACCAAACCTAACCACAGTGGACCGAATCGAATCGAGCCAAACCAAACCATTAAAACACAAACAAAAAAAAATGTCATAAAAGTAAACACTAGGCGGGCACTTAGTTTTCAGTTTTTGTATTTTTGATAAATCCATATAATTGTACTTTGCCAAACTCGAGCAAACGTTCAAAGGTTTAACATTTTATTTTAAGTTTATAGTTTTTTATAGCTTTGAAAATCCAAATATAACTAAATAAGCGCCACCCTAGTAAACACACAAAGACGGACAAGTACATACTACATCTGGACACTACTACTCTCTACTATCGTATTAACAAGGACTAAAAGACAATTTTTAAGGTCAAATGCAACCGCAACATGTTGCAGCGAGCCATGTAAGTATAGCAACAGCAATATAGTATAGTCGGTCATGCCCAACCATAAAATACCCTACAGCCAGTAGAAATGGGCTCTATATAGGAGCTATGACCTGTTTACTGGCATGACTGCGTTTACATACTTTTTGTGCTAAATTTTATATCGATATAAATTTTTTAAAAAATTTAAAGTGTTAAAGTGATTTTCAAAAGTGAGTCATACATAGAAGCTATGACTAAATATGGACCGACCGTTATAAATATTATTGCCATTATTTCTGTACACCAATACCTCACTTTGCGTCGGGGTTAGGTTCCAAAAAAAACACGACGCCAAGTGAATTAACATTTCCTATAGCAAGCCATGTAAAGATCGAAGATATGTTTTAGGGTTACGAAAATACTAAGTCGTCGGATTTATTTCACAAAAAAAAAAAAAAAAATTGGTCTAATGTTTGCGAAACTGCTTTTGTCTGAAATACCATTTTACTTAAGGGTATTCCCTGCGCAACTTGATTTTCAATCCAAATAGAAAGAAAGGACTCCATTTCTATCATCAAAGCACTTTTTGCACGGGTCATCATTTTAGCATCTAATGATGTTGCAGATTTTGCAAAAATTAAAAAAAAAAAATTAAAGACTCGAACCCAAAACAACGCAACCTCGAAAATCTAACGACGCACAGTGAAAATTAAATCAAAAAATGCAAAATGAAACGACGCAAAGCAAGGTATTGGTGTATATACATATATATGAGACTTATTTGTGTTGAATTTTATTTGAATATTAATATTTTTAAGAGATTTATGGTCGTTAAAGTGATTTTCGAAGGGCGTCTTATATGGTAGCTGTGATTAATTATAGACCGATCATCATTAAATTGTACCAAGTGATTTGTGCATATATGAAACATATTTGTGTTCAATATTTTTTGGATATCGACATTTTTAAGACTGTTATGCTCTTAAATGTGATTTTCGGAAGTGGGTCTTATATGGGAGCTACAAGTAATTATGAACCGATCATCATAAAATTAGACCATATTATTTCTATGAAATATATTTGTGTTAAATATTATTTGGATACCAACATTTTGAGAGAGTTATGCTCTTTAAAGAGATTTTCGTAAGTGGGTCTTATATGGGAGTTATGGTCACTTATGGTTAGATCAGGTAAAACTGGTTTTTTTTTTGGATACATGCATAAATTAAACATTTTTGACCGATAAACCCCTTTTTTGTTAGGGCATTTATATGGTAGAAAGGTGAAATAATAAACCGATTTCAACCAATTTCAATTCCAACCGTCCTTGGGTTGAAAAAATATCATATACCAAATCTTATCACAATATCTTCAAAATTGCGACCAAGCTTTACATGGACAGCCAGCCAGCCAGCCAGCCAGCCGGATGGATAGACGTGAAATGAACCCAGAAAGTAGTTCTAAGTCGGTCGGTGTACTTTAAGGTGAGTGTTGGACTAATATTTTTGGACGCTACAAAATTCAGCACAAATCCAAAATACCCTTCTCACTATGGTCTGATATTTACTAAAGAATTATCGAATCATCCGGATAATATAGATACGCTAAACCCGTTTGGTATATACATACAAATCGAGATCCAATTTTAAAACCTTTAATTCTTAATACATTTGATAGAGTCTTTGCAGAAATGTTTTTAAAGTTTTTGCCCATAAATTTTTACACAATAAAATATTTTTCAAATATTTATAATTATTTTGAATCGGGGTTTCACTGAATCCAAAATTTAGCATTTAACCGCCATTTTAATAACGTTAGGGTTACTCAAATATACATTTTAAAATTATTTATTAACAAGATTTAATAATAAATTTTTCAAGTTGTAATTCCTAACTTCAGTAAAAATAATTTAATGAAAATTAAATTTAATGAACTCGAGCCTAACTAAATTTATCAAGAAGTATTAACAAGATCTCAAAAACCAAAATCAGCATATACCGAAAATAGTGATTGAAACACAAGTGTTTGCATTATGAAATCCAAACAGAACTAAACAAAAATAACATATCATGCCGACACGACTCACAACACGCTAACCATAACTTTGTAATGCAAAGATAAGTCAACTGTTTACTTTGTATATCCCAGGTAGTCTAACGAATAGGCAATTATTACTTTCATGTCTGTAAGTAATCTAGTATTTAGATAGTTTAAACTATTGTTTGTACTGCTTTCTAGGAAATAGTTACTTTAGCTAACAGAAGTAATCTATTGAAAATACAATTGTTGCAAAGAAATTTAATAAAATAGTAAAACCATGGAGTTTCTTAAAAACAAAAACTAAAAAAAGCTTTTCAAATCTTCAGCACATCTCGTAAACAATAAGTGGGCAAACATATTATTAAAAGAAACCAAGAATTTGCAGACACTATAAAGCAAAATTCGGACCTATTTGGCAATGAACGCGATATTGAAAAATATTTGCGATCGGAATTTAAACGAACAATGCTTTTACTCACAGGCTGGCATGTTTTCATTTTAGGCAGTTGATTCCCCTAAAGTGTAATTACTTGGTTGACTGCAAACAGAAGTACATTGTGCATTTTCTACATCCCAGGTAATATAGCATGAAGGCAATTGACACTTTAGTGCCCCTAAGTAATCTAGGGTGAAGTCACTTAATACTTTTGTTTGAACAGGACTTTACTTATTTTACCCATTAGAAGAAATTTATTTATTAAAAAGTCAACTGTCACAAAGTCTTCTTTTATAATCTGGAATTAATTTTTTTTGCTATCCATACACATATGTAGGATCAATTAACAATAACCAGTAGTGACCCAAATGCACCAGGAAAAAATTACTAGCTCGGTAGATTAAACTAGAATAGCTGGCTAACTTTTATTTTTTTTTCCTGCAATCGCTTACTTGTTGCCATTCAGGTCCTTCGGAAGAACATTTACTGGGTTTCCTTTATGTTGTGTGCTATTTCTGCGACAGCATTGCCTGGCTGGCATCGTGCACTTTGTGGCTCTTATCCTGTCACTAGAGCGTCTGTTATGTGGTACTTTCATTACCATAAACCAATGAAAATATTGTAATAAAATAAAATGCAATAAAAGAGAAAACAAAAATATTTTATCAACTCAATGCAAGCATTGTACAAAAAAAAAAACACAAAAAACACAAAAAACACAAAAATAAAATAATGTAAATTGTTTATTATTTATAAAAACAATACACAGCTTTAGCACAGCTTATCTTTTCTTAAGGCAAAACGAATCTATTATGAACATACAGAGTTTATAGCAGAGGTGTGCCATTCAAAGGCAACAGGGGTCACACGCTGTGCTTGGTTTAGTAAGGAATAGTTATAGTTATATTACTGCTACATACTTTAATTCTTTGGAAGCAGAGAATATTTGAATACACAGTGCTTTATATTTTAAAGCGTAATCCGTTCCGAGGTTCCCTACATTTTTAAACACAGCTAATTCAAATTTAATTGGGAATGTTAATTACCATTTGAAAGAATATTCTTTGGAATTTATTTTTTGAAGATTATGTCTATCAAATGTCGCAGATGGTCTATCCATTGAGTCCAATTTTCGATGACTCGTTTGAGCATTTCCACTGGTAACTGGCGAATGACACGCGTGTTATTTTACTTTTAGGCCTGAATCGAAGCGGGCTTGTCCACATAAACTTTAGACTTTATGCAGGAACAAGTCTAACCAAAACGGGAAATTATGTGCTCACCGAAGTGTTCTCTCAATAAATCCATTGATTGATGCGATGTGTGGAAAGTGGCGCCGTCTTGCTGAAACCAAATGTCGCCGAAATTACGAGCTTCAATTTCAGGCATCAAATAGTCGGTTATCATGGCACGATAACTGTCGCCATTGACGGTTATGTTCGCACCGGCATCATTTTTAAAGAAATATGGACCACGTGCTGGACGTGGTCTATTCGGTCGAATATTTTTTTTTTTTTAAAGAGAAGTATCACTCAGGCAATTAATACGCCTATAAATTAATTAATTAATTGTGTTACTTTCTTTGGAAAGGGATAGGTAGGAGAAGAATAGGTGGTGAAAGTAGAGAAAAGCTTTGCATATGACAACACTGTAATTGCACGTTATGTTTATTAGTAGTACAGTATTGCAGCGCCTCTGGTGGTGAGTAGGCGCATTAATCAAAGCTTGATTTTATAGCCTTTGTTTAATTATTTTACTTCGGTGGCGTTTTTAAATGCTATACCACCGAAGGAGGGCGCTGTATAAATATTAGTTATGATAGGATAGAAAAACTTAATAATTATCAGAATCGCTGGGAATCGAACCCAGGCCACAAATACCAACTCATGCCTAATGATCAAACGCGCTAATCAATTAAGCTACAGCACCCTCAGTAGGCCGATTATGTTGACCATAAGTTGAGTGAAGTGCACGAAACACATTCCTCATAGAACGTGAATTTTCGTAATAAAGTTGAACGATTTGTAAACGTTGTTCAGGAGGGTTACTCCGTATTTCGATTCGAAAAGAATCTTCATTCGAATTTTTATACTTTTTGCATTGTATTTCGAAAGCTTTTGCTTTCGAATCGAAATACGGAGTAACCCCCCAGGCGTAAGTCTTTCCATTATGAAATGACAAGCAATACCAAATAAAAATAACATGACAGCATGACACGACTCACAGTGATCTGTCAAAAAAAGGCTACTGGAAAAAGTATCTCTCTACTTGAATCACCTAGTACTATTTATAATCCCTTTCAATGTGCCAAATTACTATTAAAAATTGCAGAGCTATTCCAGTTCTAAATTTCATTATATTCTTATTACTCTACTTTAATTATAATTATTTTTGTTGACGCCTTTATTGATATTTACTTACATGCATATATAAATGTATTTGTTTTTGGCAACTTATTTTCAATTATCAAATCTTCCTTAATCTAAAAATCGTGTAACATTTTCACGAATAGGGCTGAATCCTTGGCAGATAGCATAGATTTCCTTATTTCAAGGCAAGTGTCGAAATAAACTAAATAATAGAAAAATCTCGTTCATATTTCACATAAATGAATTATGAATAATGCATTTGTTTATTATGTGTGTGTCTGCACAAAACTTATGTACGAGTAGTTGGAAACTTGGGGAGTGTTTTTGTTTAAAACATTTGTGGCTTTTTATAGTTTGACAGACAACAACCTTTAAGCTTTTATTATTATTATTTTCTGCTTTTTTTTTTTTTTGCATATAAATTTATAATAAGCTGAGGGAAAAACTGAAAATATGTGTGCGTATTTAAGTGGATGTATATATTAGTACAGATACTGATGTATATAGTGTCATAATAATAAATGATTTCTAATAGGGAGAGGCTGATTTCGATTTTTGCATATGATAAACAAGTGATCAGGGATCTTGTGTAAATAGCATATTCAATGAAAAGTTATTGCTACGCAATGTGGAGAGGAAATTTTAACCATATAAACAATAACATTAAATATTAACTCCCTTATTCAAAAACGATTATTAAATTTAACAAACGTTTATTAAGACATATAAAAATTTGCTTAATAAACGTTTGCTAAATTTAATAATCGTTTTTGAATAAGGGAGTAAGTGGCTTTAATTGCAAGGATAGCCTGAAGAACTAGTAGTTCTACATTACACAGTAATAATCCCCAAAGTCTGGTTACTAAGCTCATTTCAAATTAAGTATTTTTGGGACATTTCACAAGTATGTGCTCTTTTTTTAAGCAAAAATAAGTCCCTTGGTTACTTTATACATGTCAGGTAATGTGGCATGAAGACAATTGTCATTTTAGTGTCTCTAAGTCAGAGGCTTCCATTTCATAGAACAATTGTGCATACCACTACAAAGACATATTTTTATGCTCTTTAATTCAGTCGTCGATGTGACTTCGACAAGTGCACATGTCTAGCGGATGCTACGTTATTTTTTTTCAGGTTAAAGATGATGACACTCAAAAAATAGCAAATTATAAAATATATATATTACTAACATTTTTCTGCGGCTTTAAATAAATGCACTCACTCAATTTTATTACTCTCTGGTACTCACTAATACACAACCAAAAAATTTTTGGAAGCCCCTGCTATAAGTAATCTAGTATGTAGTTGCTTTAAACTTAAAACTGTTATAGACAGCACTCCAAAAATCCAACAGATCGTCATACATACAGTGGAGAGCACAAATGTTTACAAGTTAGTATTTTGTGAACTTTTTATTTGCATGAAAATTAAACTAATGAAGAAACTTCAAAAAATGTTTTTTATCCTTTATTTTATGTTTAAAATTTAACAAAATAATTTATAAATTAAAACTAAAAATATGATGTTCTAAGAAAAAAATTCAAAATTTAGTCCAAAGCCTGTTATTTCCTATTACCGAGTATGTCAAACTCTCTCCTTCATCTCGTCTAAATGGGTTGGTATTAACTGGTATTCTCCCAGCTGTATCAATTCCATAAAATTTTCTATATTTTCTAGATTTTGTTATTAACCATATGAGAAAATTTAAACTTATTTTCCCCTCTAAATGCATTTTCAGATATAAAAGACAATTTCTAATTTCTCGTTAATTCGCCAAACATATGTATGTTCCATACAGAGAATACCACCCTAATATGTTTAAACATACATCAAGTAAAGAATTTAATATGGATTTTTGTATTAAATATGTAAATATGTACTCGTGTGTATATTATATTATACTCTCCACTAATATGGACGTATATACTATAAAGCTACATATGTGTAGACCGTCGTCAGATATTACAACGTTGTGCGAACAAATGTTCAGAAAATGTCTAACAACCGTGTGAATATAAAATTTTTGTCTTCCAACGTTGTAAGAAAAAACATTTTCAGTACATTGCTAGACAAAAATATTGTCAGACATCTAACAATCGTGTAAACACAAATTTTTGTCATTGTCATTGTTTTAAGACAATTGTCAAACACTTTTCATTGTCATATATGCAAAGTTTATGCATCTGCCAATGGCAGCATTGTCATAGAAATTATTTCTAAATGAAATTTTGTATATATATGTACATAAATAAACAATCAAACAAGTGTGCATTAATAACATTTTGGAAAAACCATTTTGGTTGACAGATAAATTCATTGTGTGACAATTGTGTGCCAATAAAATTGTTAGTTTTCTTTTCTTCTGAACTGACAATTTACCTTTTACTAACAATTTTTCAATGTCAGTACATTGCTAGCACATTGGTAGATCTGACAACGTTGTAATATCTGACGACCGTCTATACATAGCTTAATATTATGCATAGTTGACAGATAAATATATCTGTGTTTTTATTGTTACAGTAGAAAATGTTGAAAAATGAATTTGTATCATTGAAATGTAAAATAAATTTATGTATATGAATTTCTGTAATAAAAAATATTCAGCATTTTGCATTTCACATTACAAACATTTTCTGCAGTAACAATGACAGGAAAAAAAGGAAATCTACATACATATATTTCTAAGTTGCTCCTGTGATCTAAAAGATTTCATTTCACTGTACTGCTCTTAAATGACTTTGTAATTAGATTGAGGATAAGGCAAAGCATTATTATTGCCTCATTGCCATTTCGTTTGGATTTGCTAGACTTTAACAAAAACCAGCATTGAAAAAAGAACAGTTTTCGCCATACGGATTGAATCATCAAAATTTATTTTGCAATTACTTTATAACCATATAAAAGTAGTGATAAAAATTTAAATTATAAATTTAATTTTATTGTTATAATTGACAACTGGATGGATGGAAGGAAGCAATATCTAACTGCTCATCAACTCATTCATTTACATTTATAAGTTTTGTAATAAAAGCTTTATACGAGTATATGAAGCATATTTACTACGGCAAATGGTGGATGAATGATAAAAATTATATTGTACTTGTATTATTATTATCATTATTACGGATATCTACAATACTTATTTATGGTTTTTGAATAGCTTATGGAATATTAAATTATTTAAAATGAAATGAGTTAATGGCTTAAGGGTAGCTTTAACTTCTTTAATATGTTAAATAAGCTTTATAAAACGAAATGGAATTAAAAATATATCAAAGAAACAAGTAATTTTTTTTTTGTAAATTTGAGTGTTAATATGCTTTTAAAATCAAAATTAATCACCGGTTGGAATTTTTATGCATTTTGTCATAAAAGCTGTAGCTTAATCTATTACTTATTGTAGCATATTTAAAGCATTGCCAGCAAAATATTCAGTCACAGTGCTTCAAACATAAGTAGCTGCTGTTATTTCCCTAAACATGATTAAAATGCCACCTACACACAGCTTCAAAAGTGTGTAAACACCAATGAATTTTTTGCTTTTTTTAAGATTATGAAAAGCACTATAGTTCAACTTAAATTTTTTTTCATAACCGAATCTATTATTCAACCAAATATCCAACAAAACGAAACTTTTAAATTTCAATCGATGGATAGATTTTAGGATTTTCATTATCTTAAAAAAATCAAATAATTTGTTGTGTTTACTCACTTTTGAGGCTCATTGTATATTGCATACTCGTATTGTCCTCATGTGCAATATGCAATCATTGTATTTAAAAGAATGCTTCATGCATCGACGTTATGTATAGTATCAACACCATGTCTAGAAAACGCTGTACACACAATCACCTTCTCACCAGCGTGATTTATGCTCGCAGAAGTTTATTATGGGTTATAGGTTACCATGACTATTCCAGCATTTTAAAATTTTTTTTTTTTAATTTTAATGCCACTGTAATTATTTATATGATTTCTGCAACCATGATGTGGTTAAGTTACCATTCACATGATTATAGCAATCATTTATATGATTATAGCAATTAGGTAATGTTTATGATTATCAGTTTTATAATGAAAGTTTATACTATAATATGTTGTTCTCTATCATAATCAAAGAACAACAATTTATGATAAATGGACATATCAAAAACATGATTGCCACAAATATGTACATAGTTACTACAATTGTAGCAATCATGTGAATCATAACTTAACCATATTATGATTACAGCAATCATATAAATAATTATAGTGCCGATAATATTATTGAAATACTTGTAAAAATGTTCACATTGTTGTAGTAAACATGTACAACTATATTTTTTCTCTGTGTGTACATAATTTTGATTCATCGCTTCAGAGGATATTCTTTTCATGCAAGTTTTTTCATTGTGACTTCATTTTAAGGTGCATTCACGCATTTGTTCCGAATACAAAAATTTTGTACGAAGAGAGAGTTGTTTGCAGCACGATTCACTCATTTCGAACGATTTTTCTGGAAAATCAAAGCTGTCATATGTAAACAAACTCTATTAGTTTGATTTAATTTACTTTGGTTTTTAAGTGTCAAAAAACAAATATTAAATTATTTCAAAATATTGTGTATGCAAAATGAATGACAGTTGCTTTTGCTGATGGCCATGGATTTGTATGTAACCTATTGACAGCTCAGCTCATTTTTGTCCAGACAAAATATAAAATTAAACCCACTCAAGCTGAGAATTGTTCGTAAAAAAATATTTTCTTGCTCTCAAAAAGAAAGACGTCAAACTGCATATGAAAAAACTTTGTCCAAACATGAATGGATAAATCCCCCTTTATAGTTCTAGAGAAGACGCGTCAATAACAAATTTAGTTGAAAGTTCTCTTTGCATTGCGGTGGAGCACTTACATGTGTCTACCATATAGTCTCTGTAAATTAAAGAGTCCTCTTTACGGGTTGTTGTTTTACGCTTTGGAGCCTGTGTAATATTTTTTTATATACCATAGGTTTTAATAAGGACTAATGCGTTGTAAACCACCATCTTTGAGCAAATAAAAATATTTGCAATAATGGTGCTTCCTCTAGAGTTCGACTGCTGAACCTTACGCCTTTCTTCTGCTCACCACATTTTTGTAGCCAAGTCTTAATAGTGTTTTATGACATAAACTGTTTTGTTTTATAAAATAATTTTAAAACATATGGGATCGAATTATTCATTCCGTTTTTGTGCGGAATTTGTAATTATTCATTCCGTTGCTGCAGTATTTTTTCTTTTTGCGCTATCATCTCTACACAGACAGTATTGCGCCATGCTGCAGGAATGAATAAATATATTTTACATAGTCCCCGTTTACACAGGGAAACATTTGGAAGAGAAACATCTGGAATTCTCTTTTGTATTTTCCTTCGCGGTCATACAGGAAAACATTGTTATCGGAAACATTCCAGTTTATATTTGTTTTTTTGACATTTTTCTAATTTCAATGTTGTTTTTTTAATTTCTACTGTATTTGATTTGCTAATGTACACAATAAGAATGAAAGCACAAAGCGTGTCTCCGATAACGGGAAACAATTTTCATATTCTGTTCCCCACCTGTCCCTCTCTACCAAACAAAATGTTTCCCTTCCAAATGTTCCCCTGTGTAAACGGGGACATATCGATCGATATTTCATTTTGCTTAGTTTTACTTAGTTTTTGCGGAATCAATAACACCACCCATTAATTCCTAAAAACTTACCGCGAAAATGTAACAAAATATATAAATTTACTTTCCAGCTCAAATTGTCTATTAATTGCTATTAACCACAAATATAAGAAAGTATTGAAAAATAATAAAAAGAAATAATAAAAAAAAAATAATAAAAAAACAAGTATGAAGTTGGTCAAGCCAGACCATATAATACCCTACACCCAGTATAAGTATGAAATTAGTATTAAATTTTGTAGGTGTGATTTGGTTTTATACATATATAACATTTGTTTGGATACGTTTATGAACCAAACATTTATGACAGATAAAGTCCTATTTCGGAAGAACATTTATATTGGGACTAGGCGAAATACTAAACCGACTTCAACTAAGTTCAATCCCAATCGTTTTTGGGGCGAAAAAACGCGATCGGTATACTTTAAGGTGGGTTTTGGACTAATATTTTTATGCATTACAAACATCAGCACAAATCCAAAACCACTATGGTGGTGTAGGTTATTTTTTTTTTTTTTTGATAAACTGGAGGTGTGGTATCTTTACAAATGTATTCAGCCCGTACTGAAAAACATTCACGATTCAGCTTCTTACTAAACCACCTACCTACTAAACCACATCCTTATCTGTTCACCCATTCCGCGGAATTGCCATCAGGTATTACTTTGCGAGAGTGTCAGCTTACGCTGCCCTGGCTATTGGTCTTCTAGTGACCGCCTTTCTATGGACTTTTCTCTGCTGCGCAGAGTGCCCGATTTATGCCGCTAACATACATATGTTTCTTCGACTGTAGCATAACTTTAATTTTTTTACCTGTGTACATATATAGTATAGTTTCTACAAGGTACGTCTGGAGTCTTCTATGTTGTCCAAAAAATCTCGGGCATGTAAATGTAGTAATGTATATGGATAGAGGACAGTGTTTGCGGCATAAGTGGTGACTGTCTAGTTCTGAGACAAAGATACACGCAAAGAAAAAGCATAGTTGTGGTAAACATAATCTAAGAGCAACATATTATGATAAGATTTATGATTGTAGTCAAAACATATTATGATGAATATAAGTGTCATGAAATATCATATTATGATTAATTATCATCGTAATATTTCATTATAATATTTTCTTGGTAATCATTATTTGATATTATAACATCATATTATAACCTAATATAATCATAAAATTGTCATACATGATCAAATTATGACCCAAGGTAATCATATTATGATCTAAAGTAATCATACTATTATGATCTAAAGTAATCATACTATGATCTAAAGTAATCATATTATGATCTAAAGTAATCATATTATGATCTAAAGTAATCATATTATGATCTAAAGTAATCATATTATGATCTAAATAAATCATATTATGATCTAAAGTAATCATATTATGATCTAAAGTAATCATATTATGATCTAAAGTAATCATTCCTATAGGGAAACACGCATCAAGTTGATTTGCTTTTTCGCTAGACTGAATGCTGCTCGTTGGGATAAATCAATTATAAGTTTTATAAATCCAGGGGCGGCACAGTAAGTGCTCATAATTGGGCAATTTTTAACATGTTGTTTTTTTCGGTCTATTTTCCTCAAATTTTATTTGTTATTTAAAAAGCAACAAAATTCCCAATCAAACACATACAAATCCGAATAAATAACAAACTTATCATTTACAGCATTCGTGTATTTGCTTACAAATATAAACTTTCAATTAGTTAGTAACTAAAAACCTTTTAATTAGTAATTAAAAAATGTTCATTTTCCTTTATTTAATTAACTCCAATACCAGTTAAAATTTAGGCAAACAACTCCAATATAATTTTGCAACAAAACTGTGCTTAATATTGCCCATTAAATAGCAATATTTAAGCGTCACAATGTTGTTTTCTTGCACACTTTAAGCATTAAATGAAACAACGAAGGTGTCAACAGTGCGATTAAAGGCTCATTGCTGCAGCTAAAACTATCCAACTGCTGCTGTGCACAGATGTTGCAATAACATTGCTATTGTTCTTTTCTCTGCATATATAATATGTATTTTTATTTTCCAGTCATATTATTATAAATTTTTGCCAAAAACATCTTTTAATACTTGCGCGTAATTTTGGAAATTGCAAAACTAAAATGAAAAAAGTTAAAAAACTGAAGCCAAATAAATACTGTGTATGAGAGGAGTGTAGAAAAGAGGTATTTGCTGTGCTTAAAAGTGAGCTATAGTATTAAGCTATTTTCAAATACCCTGTGGGTAAGACTGTATAGCAGTGGTCAGCATAAAGAGAATTTGGTATAGAGATAATATCATAATCTCCTATTGATTGCAATCTGATTAGTTATTCATTTTTTGTTAATTTTTATTTTTACAAACTTAATTGCTACTCGTGTTGTTTACAGTTAAATTAACGATCCTGTTTGGTCTCTAGTGCTTATGAGAGCCGACCACTGATATATAGTAAATATAAGCACATTCATAAACTAAGTTGGACTTGAGACTTTAAGGCACATTACCTTTCAATTTTAATTCTAAAGGCTTTTAGCATTTATAAGAAATAATTTTTCAATTCAGTTTATTACAAGGTAGATAGAGCAACTATTTGCTTTATTCCTACAGCCCTTTTTATTGCGTTTTCTTGCTCTTAAACACATTTGTAAATATGTAAACAAAAAAAAAACTCCTCTTTAAAACTTAAGCATGCAACACGAAAGCATGTTACAGCAACGAACTATATTGATTGCCAAGAACAAGAGAAAAGTTTTAGTACATAAGGACTGCCAAAACATATTTAAGTGCCAAGCAAGTAATTCTTGAGTTCATTCTTGAAATAGTTAAATACAATTATTTTAAGGACCATTAGGGAAAGCAAGACATAAATGGCAGTGCAATGAAAATGAAAAGAGATCTTTATTCTAGAAAGAGTTGAAACTGAAACTGCCACTAAGGTGCAACTCTTCAACTATTAAGGAGGATTCACCTATTCGTTCCGAACAAAATATTTGTCCAGACAAAATTTTTGTCCGGAACAAATAGATGTATTCACCTTAAAGTTTTGCAACGCGTTGATTACTGGTTTGTTTGCAATCAATATTTGTTTTAATTCAGTTTCTAGAGAAATGTTATGAAGAAAGAAATCTACTTCTTATAAACAAAAACTGTTGACATTAGACTGTGGTGTATCTTTTTAATAGTGGTCGAAATTTAAGAACAAGCATAATCTCTGATATTTCTCAACAAAAGCAGATTCTTTATTTGAAATTATAAAATAACCTGTGGATCCTTTAAAAGTGGTTTAAATTGAAAAATAAGGCTCAACTGTAATCACTTACTGTGAGCGTCAAAATAAAGACAACAGCACATATTATTAAATGAAAAGCTTAATTATATTAATAGAAATAATATTATTTTGGAAAATGTTGGCAACTTTTAGTACGATTTAGGACTGTTAAATTAAGTACATAATTTCAACTCAAAATTGCATCCACTCACAAAAACTTGGTATTTATTATTAATTGTTACGCACGATTTTTATATAGCGCTTTAACTCTTATTATTAAATTTTAACCACTAAAAAATGGTGGTTTAGGTGCACGAACGCGACATTCGTGTGATCACTATTAAAAGAACTAAAGTCATTTTGATGAGAAATATATGTGATATGTGATAAAAATTATATTGCATTTTTATATTATTATTTAAGTAGAATTGAATGCACAAAAAAATAAACAAAAATAAAAGCGTTTGTAACGATAAAGTGCCGATTAAAATAACTGCAAGTTTCATAAGTTATCGTTAAAAGAGATTAGAGTAGTGAAACATTTACAATGGAAGGACAATTGATGTTTGTTTGAGACACGGCAAATCATAATAGATTTGCATAGAAAAGGTAAAGCCCTGCTTGAAATCGGTAAAATCGTTGGAAGGCATATCTGTGCCATAGAAAAAAGTAGACAATTATATCAGATATGTACAATATCATAGAATATTTGCCTGGTGCAAAACGACCAAAGCGTCTTACAAAAACTGAAGCAAAAGCTATAGTAAGCGAAGTAAGCAACATCAAGTTCTTTAAAAATAGCTGAAAATATTACGAAAACTTCTAGAATACCTGTAAGCGCGAGTACGCTTAGAAGAGCTTTGCATCATAATAGCCTACATGGTAGAGTGGCTCTTTATCCCACAAAAATATGTGGAACCAAGCAAGAAGACCTTAATAATAAATATATGAAATATGGCGTTGGCTCAGTAATGGTTCGGGGTTTTATAGCGGCTTCAGGGATCGGTAATTTTACATTTAGAGAATTTACAATGGAAAAAGAAGATTATCTTGACATTTTAAAAAACAAAGTACCTCTAGTGTTGTGAAATTAGAATTACTGCAGAACTGGATTTTCCAACAATGATCCTCAGCATAGCTCCGAATTTGTGAAAGAGTGGTTGCTCAATTGTTGTCCAAAAACTTTAAATCATTCTCCGCACACACCAGACTTTTATCCAATTGAGATAATGCCAGGATAAAAAAATTACACAAAGAAATATTTCTTACAAGGATAAATTTCGCCTGATTTCACAAAACAACGTTGTGCTTGCTAAAGGCAAAAGGACTACAGACAAACAAAATATTAAAAACAATTTTTTACATAATTTTAATAGTTTATTTTATTTTGACGTTACTTTTATGTTAAAATTGAATTGTTTTTTTTTTTTTTTTGTTACTTACTTTTCTAGTTTTTGTTAATAATTATATTTTGCTTAAGTTACATTATGAATTAAGCAATATACATAATTTGTTTCATGCATTAAGCCTTCCCTATTGGGTCATACAGTTGTTATAAAATTCCTTACATTTCCCTTGAGAACTTTGTTGCTTGTCATTCTTTTTATTTTGTTGCTGTTTAAATGCTTTTGTTACACTTTCTTTCGCTTTTAAAAGGCGTAAACCACAGTCAGTCTTTGTTTCGTTTATTCATTCATACATTCATTCATTCGTTCACTCAAGTGTTTTGGTCTTAGAGAAAGCAATTGTTCAAATACAATTGAAGTCGTTTAATGTTTTTTTGCTGATTTAAAAATATGTATTTTTTTATGTACTCGTTATTATGGAAAAGTTCACATTTGGGTTTTTAGGTCAAATTTTGTTGGTTGCTGGCTAAATTTTAGTTTTTAAGTACTTTGCTAAAACCTCCTTAAATAACATTAAAAAGTAAGTTGCAGGTTTTCGTAATAGTTTTGGAGTTGTTAGTAGTGAATGAATTTTAGAAGAATTAAGTTATACCTATAAGTTAAATAAATGAACACGTTGATTGCAATTTTGCTGCGGTATGATTTAAGTCTTACTCGAACAAAGATTTTCAACTCAGTCTGCAATCCTCTAAATTACGTTTGTTTCACAATTTTCACATGCGATCTCATAGTCAGGTACTTTTGCGGCTTTAAAGAACTAAACTATAGTTAAAGACCTATAGTCGACTGAGCCGAATCATAAACGCCCTCCAACTAAGTATATAAAATAATTGTCAAGAACGCGACAAGAAGAAAAAAATAAAAATCTTAACAATTTATTTTTCAAGTACTATGTTAACTGCAATTGATATTATTAATAATATTATAGCACTAAACATGGTATCAAGAACGTGACAAGAAGTAGAACTCGTGTTCGTCTATATCTAAAAGCATAATTGCGATAAAGCGATTTTTTTTAAACTACAATAGAATAATATGGATTTCTTCTAGTAGTTTAAATGTTGTTAACCTTTAGTACGTTTTAGAATGCGACATATTTTACACTCATGTGTGTTAAATCAAGTAATTTCAACTTAAAATTGCATTAACTCGCAACAACTTCGAATTTAGTATTTACTGTTACACATAATTTGTTGTTTAAAATATTATAGCAAAAAATATGGTGTCAAGAACGTGACAAAAAATAGATCTCTTTTTTTTCTATATCTAGAAACTTAATTTCGATAAAGCGAATTTTTTAAACTACAATAGAATAATATGGATTTCTGCTGATAGTTTAAATGTTGACAACCTTTAGTACGATTTAGAATGCGACATATTTGTCACTCATGTCTGTTAGATCAAGTAATTTCAACTCAAAATTACATTAACGCGCAACAACTTTGAATTTATTATTTACTGTTACAAATTTCAGCCACTAGCAAACGGTGATTTATGTACAAGAACGCGACTTAGCGTTTGCATCTAAAGCTATTTTTTGTTGAGAATATGAAAGGTTACTGATTATATTAATTTTTTAATTTAGACCATTATTAAAGAATCTAGAGTCTATTTTGGAATTCCATCTGAAAAACATCGATTTTTGTTGACAAATAAAGGGTGTTTTTTTTAGATGTATGTAACTTTGAAATAAAATAAAACAAAGATGATTTTTTTTAAATTGATATGAAATACAGTTTATTCGAAAGATAATCTTCTGGTGTTATAATTTAAATATGACTTCTGGCATATGACTGGCTCAGACGTAGTCTAATCTGCGTTGTCTTCACATATCCCCATAGAAAATAGTCAAGTGGCGTTAAATCGCACGATTTTTAAGGCCAATTAACGGGTCCCATTAACATGAAACTATGCGGTTACCAAATGTTTCCTTCAATAAATCAAGTGTGGCACGAGATGTGTGACATGTTGCGCCATCTTGTTGAAACACAACTCCTGCATGATCATAATTATTCAATTGATGAACGAAAAAGTTAGTAATTATGGCCCTATAGTGGTCGCCATTGACTGTAACGTTCTGGCCAGTTTCGTTTTTAAAGAAGTACGGACCAATTATTCCACTAGCCCATAAAGCACACCAAACTGTCAGTTTTTTTTTTTTTTTTGATGTAACGGTGTTGCAACATACACTTGAGAATTATCATCACTCCAAATACGGCAGTTTTGTGTATTGAACAAAAGTGAGCCTCATCGCTAAACAAAATTCGGGATCAACGGCAATCATGTTTAGGGCCCAATCACTAAATTTTCAAAATAGATTTGCTCAATTTGGAAGCGTTGTTCAGGCGTCAGTCTATTCATCTTGAAGTGTCCAACAAACCTATTAGCTGACAAAATGGCCGCCAGTTAAAAAGGTCTTGCCAACTTAAAGTTCTATACATCTAAAACACACACCCTTTATAAGTGAACACAGGTTATAATTCTTTCTCAATTAGATTACAATTAAAGGCTCTAGAATATATATTGTATATGAATATAAATGATTACAGATTATGTAATTTTTTAAATTTTACAGCACTTTTAAAGGATTTAAAGCCTCTTTTATCCTCATTCCATATGAGAACAATGAAAAAACTACATTATTACTGCATTTTCCAACCCTGCTGCTTTTAATATTTCTATTTCCTTATTTGTCTTCCCCTGTAGTCGTTGTCATGGTTGTGGTCAATTTTTTCCTACAGTATACATAATGCCATAAACCAAACAATGCAGCAGCACACTTAGAACTGAAGAACTTGCCACTGTTGCATGTTTATTATGCTGCACAATAACATGCCTGCTCTGGCAAACATTTGAAATATGTAAACAAGTCTGTCGATTTGTGTCTCTTTCTCTGTCTGTCTGACTAGATGCCTTTGTATTTATTGTATTGAACATCTGCAAGTTGTTGTTACACTTTAACACGTTTTACTCCTTTGTTCCTTTTCTTGTAGTTCTTCAACAACATCTTTTTGTGTGGCACACTTCCTGGGACACACTTCTGTAAGAAACTGTGTTTGTGTTTGGAGTCCTTTAGTTTGAAATTTATTTCTCTGACACTTGTGTGCAAGGAAACACCCCCGTTTTCATTTTAATACACAACTACAATGTTGTTTGATGGCTTATAGTTTGTTTTAGTGGTATTCGTTGCTGTTTTTGTTATTACAAATTTTAATTTATTTCGAAGATCCTTCTTACGGTTTTCTTTTCATTTTCTTTATTTTAAGGAATATTTTTTTTTTTAGTTTTTGGTGTTTTTGTGTTTTCTTGGCTTGTAAAAATTTATTGTATCGTTTTATTTTTCAGTTATTTTATGTCTTGAAGCTACAGTGGCTGCAGGACTCGTTTTGAAATTGCAGGAGTTTAACTGCCAATTGAATAAGACAGCTACTATAGTCTTGATTAAAGGACAGCTACTATAGTCTTGACTATAGCTAGGACCACTGTGCAATACTATATTTAAGCTTTTAATAATTTCTTGCGCTTATTGAGTGTATTAAAAATTTTTGCTACTGGATTTGTTGGGTTTTTCTCAAGTGTTTTATTTTATTTTTTTTTGTGTTGCTTCTTTTAATTTAATCGTTTGCTTAAGTAATTTCTTGGCGCCTTGGTTAACGGAGTTGTTTTTTCACGGTTTCTTATTTTAAGTATCTCTATTTATTTACAGCTTCCGCTCTTCCTTAAAGCGATGTTTCCATTTCTTTCCATCTTTTGTTTCATCTTTTTTTTTTTTTTTTTGTTTGCCAATTTCGTATCTGGAAGTGTTAAAATTGCACTTTACTTTATTATGTTGCTTTTTTAAGATTAAGAATATTTTCCTTTTTCTAATTGAACATATTTTTTGTTATTATTTCGTTTAGCTGCTGGGGATTTGTGTTGAAGTGCTTTTGGTGGTGATTTTTAGATTTCGATAAAGCATTTCGTTCAATTTTCTCTATTGCCTTCCTTAATGAATAAACTTTGTGTCCACCCTTCGTTTTTTTTTTTTTGCCATTTATTTGAGTCCTTAGGTCTCTAGCTTCCATTTGAAGAGTTAAGTTGCGAAAAAAAAATGTTCAAGTAATTAAAGGAATGGAGTGGCAAGTAAAAAGGTAATAATTTGTTTAAAAAAAAATAGCAATTAAAATTTGAAATTTGCACAAGAAGGAGATCTGATCCAGTAAGATAAAGAAAAAGGTACTCAAGTTCTTAAATTAACAGAAAATAATTTATTTATGAAATATTACTGATAAAATAAAGATAACTAATAATTAATTAAATCTTAATTTGCTTAAAAATTGGAAAGAAATTAAAGTGTATATTCAGTGTAACTATATTCCATATGGCTTGAGTAATACTAATCCAAATTAAAAAAGTCTTTTCTAGAGTCTTATACCTACTTAACTATATAAGACTCCCTAGTCACATCTATAGGCTCCACTAAAGACTTAAGATAGTAGACGACAGACTTTAGATAAGAGATCATAGATGGGACTATACACAGCACTATATACGGGACTATAGATGAGATACTATAGACAAAAGACTATGGACGAGAGACTATATACAGGACTATAAAAATAAGACTATAGATGAGACTTTAGACGAGACTATAGACGAGACTATAGACAAGACATTATTATCGAAAGATCGTAGAGAAGAGACTATAGACGATAGAATTTTGACAGGGCTATAGACTAGACTATAAAATTCTACTATAGTTTAACTGTATAGTATCGTCTCTAGTTTCGCTATAGTCTCAATTCTAGTCTCGTCTTTTTTTTTCCTCGTCTCTAGTCTTATCACAAGTCTGGTATCTAGTCTCGACTCTAGTCTTATCTCATGTCAAGTATATAGTCGCTTCTGTAGTCTGGTATCTATTCTCGTCTCTAGTTTTTTCTCAATTCTAGTCTCTAGTCTTATCTCAAGTCTAGTCTCTAGTCTGGTATCTAGTCGCGTCTACAGTCTGGTATCTAGTCTAGTCTCTAGTCTTATCTCAAGTCTCTAGTTTTTTTTCTCAAGTCTAGTCTCTAGTTTAATATCTAGTCTCGTCTCTAGTTTTTTTTTCTCAAGTCTACTCTAGTTTAATATCTAGTCTCGTCTCTAGTCTTTTCTCAAGTCTAGTCTCTAGTCTGGTATCTAGTCGCGTCTACAGTCTGGTATCTAGTCTAGTCTCTAGTCTTATCTCAAGTCTAGTTTATAGTCTGGACTCTAGTCTCGTCTCTAGTTTTTTCTCAAGTCTCGTCTCTATTCTGGACTCTAGTCTCCTCTATAGTCTCGTCTCTAGTCGCTCTTAAACAACATTTGTTCTTCATAACATCAGAGAAATTCACTGCGATATTGTTCAAAAAAGGGTCGAAAATCATTGGCTTTCATAAATAGTTTTCCACCTAGTTAAGGTAATTGATATAAATGATAAATCCGTCGTATCTAAATAAACCTCCTGACATATCGCTTACTGTTACATTTTTCACCGGGATTTGATGCAATTTCACATGCAAATTGAATGCCAAGACATCACGTTGCAACAACTTCAATTGACATGTTTGTAATGTAAACTTAAATTAAATAAATAATATAATTTAAATTCTATTTCATTTTATTTGTTACTGCGTTACGGGCAATTAAAAGCTTATAATTGCTCAAATTATATATCAATAGATTGATGATATCGTAAGGTAAAATGCAAAAGACCATAACTAATATTTCAATATCGTTATTGAAGAAAGAGTGTTATTTATCACCCATGACCTCTATGATCTGGACGAGCGGAGTGGTACTGAAGCTGTGGACAAAAAGCAACTGTTAGCGATTTGTAAAAATTATGCAGAGCAAATGATTCGAATTGTTGTGCAAAAGTTATGGCAACGCTGTTATACAAATTTCAGTTTTATTTTTCAATCAATTAAACTTTAATAATAATAGCAATTCTTACTATTATTTTAATTATAATGATTGATTCTCAACAAAACATCTGCATGACTTGTTAATCCCAATCTGTCTATCAGTCTCTTTGACTTCTTAAGTTTCATCATTCCTAAGAAATTTTAATTTAAATTGTTTAAATTTTAATGCCGTAAGTCTCTATCAAGCTTCAATATAAATCACTCAATAATAAATAAAACAGAATAGAAATAGAGAAAGGACAATAATAGGAGAAGAAACATCATCAATTTCTGGAAGTAAAGCGGAAAAAAATACTAAATGACAAACATAAAAACCATTAAAGTTGTATGTTGGCTGGCGTATATAAAATTTATATTTGAAAACCAAAAAAAAAAAAAAAAACTTCCTAAACAAAATTATATGTACAATGAGAAATTATATGTACAGAGAGAGAAACATAAAGCCTCTGAAAACTGTGAAAATTTGACAGTGAAGTAATTCAATGTTACGATTGTGCTGGAATAGCTATTTTAAAATAAAGTGAATTTCTATTAACAATTTGCATGCTGTCTATGAAGCTAAAAGTTTTAGGCACGGAGGTTTTACAGCTGGTATCGTCCGTGAGGACAAGAGCACTTGCTGTTCTTCACATGGCGTTGACTAACGGCCAACCAACGCCAAAACAAGCAACATACAATAATGGCATGTCTCGCAAGACACACAACTTGCAACAAGTCTAGAGAGCCTGAGCTATCTTATCTGAACCATACGTAGTTTAGTTAATTGATACAGCTGAAAGCAATTACTGAAACGAACACAGCCACCTCTGCCACTAGCCCAGCATCCCGTCTACTGACCACTACTGTCCCTGACCCAGTTGAGACAACCTTGTTTGTAATCGCTAATCAAACTGCACCGTTGACTCCATCCAACCACCGACCACTCATGCCGCAGTCTGTTCCATTCAATAACTTCCTTAAGCAACACTACTTTCAAAGACTCTGTTGTTTTGGCAACAGTGCCTACAGATTATTTGGTTGCCCGAAATTTGTCACTAGTAAACAAACATCAGCCAGTTGCCCAACAATTTTCTTAACGCCTACCTTTTGGATACAAATTACAGCCACCAGGGGCTCCCAAAAGAGACCTTAGCAATTACTTATTAGGGACAAGTTCCCGGCTTTTAACTAAATAGTACCCGTGGTAGCAAATGAGTCTCTGCACAGCTGGAGTATAAATTATTAAATAAATTAACTCTAAACAGCTTCAAGCTTGGACCTGTTATCGCCATTTTCTAGTCCTGAACCAGTAGTCCAGTACCAACAAGATGTGGAAAGATCACCTTGTCAACATGTTGAAGGGCATAGAGCTTGAAGCAAAGACGGAAGTGCAGTAAGCCAATCTCAAAAAGCGCTTTATTATTTTTGCTACGAAAATTACAACATCGTGAATTTTTTTCACATTTGAGCTGGCCAAATTTGACATTTGTAGGCTGGTGATTCAGGCAAATATGCTGATGATCAGGGATGTAAAGTATAAAATGCTAGATGTAAAAAACGTCTCCTGTTCAATACAAGACTCTCAATTTGTAGTGCATAATAAAAAAAAAATCATACCTACATATGTATTTATTTCTCCCACTGTACTTCAAGTTATAGCACAAATAGTCCAAATTGTTGAGTATATTCGGTTGTATACATACTAATTTCTTTCAATAGAAACAACCAATATAAAGTCTATACATGTGTGTATCTACCCTGCTGGTTTAATAGAAGCAATAAGCAATAAGGTTTAATGAAACATTATCTTTACCCTATGCATTACCTTTCATCTATCAAATCACTAGTACCAGAGGCCGCAAATAAGAGGTCCACTTTAATTTAGCAGTTAACCATTTACCATTTAAAATTTGTTTTTTTTTTTTGTTATAACACTGAGAGAGTGATTTATAAGAGAGCATTTTAGGTTAGTGGTTGAGAGAAACAGAAAAGAAAATAACGGAAATAATCAGGACGAGTGATTTATAATTAAATTTTTTGTCATAAAGGTCGAACTTTAAAAATAAATAGCAAAAGTTCATTTGATGCAAATAAATGATTGTATGTAAACAGTTTAACATGTACTTGTCCTAGGCAAACGTCAATTTATTCAACATAAACAGCCCAATCATGAATACATATTCCACGGGAGTTTTTTCCCCTTTTCCCATTCAAATTCAATGTTAAAAAAATAAAAGGGGAAAAAACACCCCCGGAATTTTTATTCATGATTGGGCTGAAAATGAAAAGAGTAAACTCTGCTTTTCAAGAGAACACCTAATGACAAGTGACTACACCCTAGATTACATAGAGACACTAAAGTAACATACATGACAAATGGCACTAAAATACTCGTACATATATTAACTACAATCAGATATTAGAAACAATTACTGTCTAAAATGAATACATTGCTTACTTTTGTATTCAATACAGAACTGCTGGGTATTTATTGGTGTGTGTGTCTGTCTAATCTTGTAGTGCCTTTGTTTTATTTGCCACAAAAACTTATAGATAAATTGTTAACAAAGTCACTTACAACAAAATCCAATAAAATATATAGTGGCGAATGTCTGACAAACAATGATGCTTTAAATTTACACTAAAGTGTAAACATTTTATAGTGAAATTAATATATACCACCAAAACAAACAAAATGTACGTGAGCAGTGAACTTTATAAACCCGTCAGCTGTTGGGACCAATACCACCTTACTGTTTATAAAATTTAATTTGGTTTGAAAAATTGTTGATTTTGTTTTGTTTTTGAAGTTGCTGCAAATTTTATTTTTTTTAAATATGTAATTTTTTTTTTTTTTGTTCAAAAATTTAAAATTTTTTCTAATCACATAAAGAGTTCTAGAACAAGTGGTGATCTCAGTGATGGGCAAAATCATTAGTTCAGCAAAACAGCTGGGTTCTAATACCTACATACATATGATTGTATAGTAAACACCCACACATACACTGTAAGAGGCTGCAGAAACTTTCACTTAAAACATGACAGCATCACATTTATTGTAGAAAACGACTTGGCCATCAACAACATTATCATTATCCTCAGATACCATTAAAAATGCTGTGTGTGTGGCTTAATGTTCACAAATATGTTGGCTATAATAATCTATTGACCGTTAACAAATAAATTATAACATATATAGTATAGGAGGTGCTCTAAGAATGCACAGTGGGCCAGGTGAAATAGTAAACCTAACTCATGTCAAACCTAGACAATCTGTTTGCATCCCCAGCATTAATAACTATCAGGCATGATCTGAAATCACGGCGATTTTAAATCACGAACGATTTTGAAATCACTGGAGGAATATTTTGGTGTTCTGAAAATGGCGAGATTTTTAATTTTTAGTAGTGATTTTGATTGTTCTAAATCACGAGCTAACAGCTGGTATTCTTTGTGTTGACTACTAAAATCTAAAAGTAAATCACGAAAAATGTACACAAATCTAAAAAAAAATGGTCCCCAAAAAATACAACATCTTACTAAATTTGTAAGTTTTAAGTTTTTTCTGTGTAAAATAATTGGGTTTATTTTAAAAACAAATAAAGAACAAATGATTTTACGTGTATGTGATAATTTGATTACAAGAGTTCAATGAAAAATGCTTAAAAAAACTCTAAGTCATTTGAAATCATTAGGCTGCTAGATGACCGGTTTTAAATCACGAGATTTCAATAATTTCAGTGATTTCAAATCACTTTACGAAAAAGTGATTTTCAGAACATAACTGTATATATCCCTTTCAGACCTTGTTGCATAGATTAAGGGAGGGGGGGGGGGGGGGTGGTGTTTTAGTTTCGGTTTTAATTCAATTTTGCGTGTCCTGAAAATCCTTGAAGTATATAAAAATGATAAAACCTAATTATTGATTATATTCCAAAAATTATAAAAAAATGCCTAGTAGTTTTTCGTCAGGTCTGAAAGTGATATGCTGGATATGAAAACTTTAATTTCACATAATATTGAATTAATTAGAAGACGATTGTTGTAGGCGAAGTGTGATTTATGGTTACGTTTAGCACCAGCTTTTGAATTTTACATTAAAACTGCTAGCGAAACACAACAACAAAAACCTCTTAATATTTTACTTTCTGTACATTTTTCATTTTCAACACCACTGTGCCATACATCATGCTCTTTGTATGATGTAGAAAACTTCGCTTAACTATTCAGTTTAGTCTTTAATATTTATTGTCGTTATATTAAAGCAACAAACTTTAAAGAACTAAAAAGAAAAGAATTTTTTTAGTTCTTTAAAAAAGAGATTTCTTTTTAAGTTCTTTATAATGTTTTTTATAATTTACTGAACATTTTGTGAGGAAAAACAAAACATAAGTTTACACAGAATATTGCTTCTCCTATCTCCTATCTCCTAGTAGTATTATGCAAAGTTCAAGTGTTTGAGCGTGTAAGTGGAGTGTCTATTCATGTATGTTGGTGAGCGTGTGCTAATATTTATGTTTGCCACCATCACCACCATTTTTCATTACTATCACAGTACATGTACATATGTACAAAAGCCTGCTATCATACAAACTAATGATAGCTTTCACATTGTTCAAATATTCGATAAGATAAGTGTAAATATCAATATTTCCCTTTTTAAGGACTAACAAAGTCATATCAAATTAAATACAGTGAAGGACAAAACTCTACATACACCCCCTAATTTTAAGTTTTTGGAAAACTTTAAAAAAAAGTACGCAGTTTTTTTAAGAATTCATTTATAACTTTATTGACATAACACAAAAAAAAATTCTAACTTCAAGAATGAATACTTTTGAAAAGAAAAACATAAAAAGTTTATTCAACGAAGTACTCAATACATCTGTTGGAATTCTTAAACCAAAATTTATTATTCTTTCTTTTTCTTGCCCTAATTTAACTAACCTCACTCCCTATTTCCCCCAACTATTTATTCAATTTTAGTCTTGTAAAACAATCATTCATTCAAGCATTCACTGAATTGTTAAGGATCCTTAAGACTAACACCCCCCCAAAAAACTGACAACAATAGTGGATGATGAATAGGAAGAAAAGAATAGCCCACAACACAACACAACAAAAACATCAAGACTAATATTTACTAGTTACTCTTAAAGATAAACAGACAAACGAAACAAACGAAAGTGTCCTTAGGGAACTGAAAAGAAAAATCTAAGAAAACAAGAATGTTCTCAAATATTTCACAAACGAAACTTTACAGCCAAAGGTTAATATTTTATGACATTAAAAAAATTCTCATTTAAAATTTTTGGAAATTTTCTTGATAATAAATAATACTCGTACGTAAAATCTAAAAGTAAATTTTGTAATTTGATTAAATTGATTTTTAAAAATAAAAGAAATTTTTCAATTTGCTCAAAGAATTTAGCATGGTGCAACTATACAAGGTGAGTGCAGTAGCCCAACTGACTGACTTTGTTTACAATTTTTTTCAAGTATTTTTGACAGTAGTACATTATTTTACACAAACAAAATGCCTGTTGTTTCTGTTTTGTGTTGTATTTGTTGTCGATTTGCACTCACCTTGTATAGTTGTACCATGGAATTTAGCTTACAGGCATAGTTGCCAGATTTGACGATATATCGTCATTATGACGATTTTTTGTTTCAATTTTCTGAATTATTAAAATTTTCTATCATTTGTTTGTTTTATTAATGTTTTTGTTACCAAATTCTCGCTCTTTTTTTTTTTTTTTTTTTTTTTTTTTGAGACAACAACTAGTTTTCTCATTTAATATCATAAATATTAAGAAGAACATGACCTACGAGGTGTGATCAAAAAATAACCGTTATTTTAAATTTTTTTCAAAAAGTATTTATTTATTCATCAATAACTATCTTGTTCCCTTCAAAGTGATTGGGATCGCGAATTTTGTGATTGAACAGATTTTTCCATTTTTTCTGTGTATACTGGGTGTAGGATATTATAAGGTCGAGCTTCACCGACTATACCTTCTTACTTATTTTTTAATAAAAAAATACTTATAAACCAAGATCTGTAATTTTTTTGAAATTTTCAAAATCGTTTATTTATTGAACTGAAAAAGTTTGTATGTAGCTGGGAAACTGTTTTGTGTGTGATTACCAAACAAGTAAAATTTGAGGAAAATCGTTCCCAATTCTACCCGATATGTATAAAATATCGGACAAGGTTTGTTTAAATTTAAAAATTTTAATTTTCAAGTGCCTATAACTCTGAAACTATAACTATTAAGAAAAATAAGCAACTAACAAATTTTGCATTTCTAAATCATTGAACTTAGACACATGTTATTATTTGCCAATGTCATAATAATCCATAGCAAATGGAGCGAATCTTAAGTCAAATAGTTTCTTTTTTAATAAAATAAGGTTCTTTTAAGCGCTTTAAATAAAACTATTCTGCAAACATTTTTCAATATTTATTTGTTACAGATATTTTCTATCAATGTTTCCATTCATTTTTACATTTTTGGGCTTTTTTTCCTGGTGAAGATTAAATGTTATTGAGATGCTGGCGATGATACGAAGAAAACATTAATTTCCGTTCAAATAACCATTAGGAGTGGAGTATTTATTGGATGGTTGTTTGTTTGTTTATTTTCAAATGCTGGTCGTTTTTTTCTTTAACATATTTTTTTGTTGCTGGATTTAAAGGCGTTTTTTTTTTTTTGATTATTTTTTTTAACAAGTGGGTGTCCTTTAAGTTAAAATAAATTTGAAGAAAATTAATTTTCATTTAACATCTTCCATCACGTTGAGCAGAGGTCAAAAAGTAAATATAAACATCACATAAGCAGCAGACACAAAAGGAAAAGGCAAAAAAAAAAAACGAAATATCATAATTTAAGATAATAATAAAAATCAAATCAAAAACTCGTATTCCTTAAAGATTTCTTTAAATTAATTTATTTATTTTGATTTTATTTGTGGGACTGCTGAAAACTAAAAAAAAAACGTTGCATGAGACATAAGCACGTCTTGTAAATTTAATTCATTTTTATCTGTATGACAGCCTTAAGTGTTTTAGAGATTGTTTTTAATTTTAAAAATACTAAAAAAGGCAACAAATATTATGCTTTTTCTTTTTTAAACAAAAAGGATTTTAAGGATTAAATGAGATAATAGTAAAAGTTTTTAAACAAACAGTGGTCTTGAGCTATTGTCATATTTTTATTAGTTTTAAATTGAATTTCAATTGAAAAGCTAGCAATTCTTCTGATTCTGTCTAAAAAGTGGGAATACATGACCAGGATATGTTTCATGCAGTAATTGAATTATATGTCAATACGTATGTATCATCCAATTTAGGCAAAAAAAAAAAACAAATACTCTGTTATCATATTGCAATATGTAGTCCCAGTAACAGAATGATTGCTCCAGCTCAAAATCCGCAGACAACTGTAATAACTTGTGAGACATTTGTTTTTCATCAATCACTTGTGAGTTCTCTGAATCCCAATTGCAGGAATTATGTTGCATTACTTAAACAGAAAGGTTTTTCCCAAACTTTTTGCAATATTGTTCCACCATAAAGACGGTTTGTACTCTCGTTCTCTTACATTTAACACACTGTTAACACTAAACTGATAGCTGTCTGGCTGACAAAACTTTACTTTATTTTAAATATCGGCAAATTGAAATATTGCATGCAATTTTCTACAGATTGAAGAACTGGTAGGTCACTGATACTTGGAAGCTAAATTAAATCCTAATACAGTTCAATAGACTTCTATTACAAGTCAAAACTGGATTAAAAATTAATACTGGAAAGAGGAAGGTAATAAGTTGCAATACCCTCAATAACAGCAAATTTAAAATACAGGATGTTGAGCTAGAAGAAGTAAAATCGTTTTGCTATCTTGGTAGCATTTTAACACATACTGATGTGGCCTATCGGATGTCAAAGGCCAATCAATCATTTGGCATGTTACGCCCTGTATGGAAGTCTACCTCAATTTCGGAACACACTAAGATTAGCATATTTAATTCTTGCGTCAAATCGGTGCTCCTTTACGCCTGCGAATCATGGAACATGACATCACGAGAAATAAACGCCATTCAGGTGTTTGTTAATCGCTGCCTGCGTAGGATCCTCAAGATATTCTGGCCAAACACCATATCCAACACTAACCTTTGGCAACGGACAAACCAACGGCCAATTAACATCGAGATCCTTAATTGAAAATGGCGCCGGATAGGCCACTCGCTCCGTAGACCACATCGCGACCCTACTAAATCTGTGATTGACTGGAACCCCCATGGTAATACAAGAAGAGTTGGCCGCCCGTCGCACACCTGGAGACGTCAACTTCAATCTGAAGTAAACCAAAGTGGGCTAAGCTGGAGGGAAATTAAACATCTAGCACCAAACCGGATCGAATGGAAAGAGTTCGTTGCGGCCCTACTAGGAACCACAGGACATAATATATATATAAGTCAAAACGAGCATTTAAATTGGCACTGAATTCAAATCTTGTTTAATATTGGCTCCAAAGAACGACAAAGGAAAAAATAAAAAGATAAATAATTGCTGCAGTTTCATATTGAAGAACTGAACTATGGAATTAATAATTGTTTAGGTCTTGTTCTGGAAAAACATTTATAATGAAGCTAGATCAAACCCTAATCAGTTTCAATGAGTCAAACAGACAAAAGTTCATGAGTTTTACGTAAGTATCTGCTTTAAAGGCATAAACAAATGGCGGCCTGAATGCTGGTGAACTAATCTGCTATGTCTTGCAAGATCATACTAATGTATGACAATTTCCAACTTCATCTACATGACTGCATTGATCAATGTACAAGTAACTTGCTAAGAAACTTGGCCTATGTAATCTCTGTCATCCATAGCAAAGTCCAAGCTAATAATAAGATACGCAGAAATCGCACCAGCTACAAACTAATGACCCGACCAGAGATCAATACGGCCCCTATCAAAAAAAAAAACTTAAATGACCCTGTTCAAGCTACCACTACAATAGGTTTTGTGAGCACCAAGCCAATTGGCATTAATGTCAATGTCTCTATTGTTTCGGCAATAGCATTGAAGTTTACAATAAAAAATCATCACATTGTTCTTCCCTCGAATTTGGATTTTAATCACAGTTACCACGAACACCCCGAAGGGACCTTAACAATTTCTAGTTAGGAACAAGTCACCGGCTTGTAACTAGTAATCGTGGTGTCAGATAAGTCTCTGATCAACTGCGAGTTTAAAAGAGTAAAGGAATAAATAAGTAAACAAGTAAAACTTCGGTCAGCTTATAGCAGCGGTTTTGCCATTTCTTTAACTGGATTGCAATAACATCAAGATTTGGGAAGTACATCAAGACAGCACGACCAAGCGGCAATTCAAACATACAGACGAATGAACGAACACTGTTAAACCGAAAGCAATTCTGAAATGTCCCATTTTATAACACAATTCATAATCCACTATAAAAGAAAACCTTGAAATCACTGTGATAAATATGCTTAAAACATTTATGTTCAACATCTACAAATTTCAGGAAATTTTAAATTCTAAAAATTTGCATAAACACCAACATTTAAACATTTCCTACTATACCGGCAGTTTAAAAGATGGCATTGACGTCTTTTGCCAACAGGACAGATCTTCAAGAAGAACTTACTTAGTTTTCTGGTATTAAATTATTGTTCAAATAAAATCCGTCCAGAGCATACTATTGTATGACTTACAAGAAACATACTGCATGGATTAATGTACGAGCCCCTTGCCAAAGAACTTGGACTATCTAATACCTGCCAAACAATAGCTTATTCAAGCAGCAAAGCCCAAAACAATTATCACATACGCAACAATCGCTCCAGTTACAAACTGGTTTAGCATGTAACTGACCGACTACTGATCATTTATCACATTTATGCCAGCACAAATGCCACTAAGCCCAACTAATATATTTCCTGAGCATCAAGTCAATTACCACCACCACTTTCAATGGCTCTGTTGTTTCGGCAACAGCATTTATTGATAAATTGGTTGTTCGAAGTTTGCTAACAAACATCAGCCATTAAACATGTGTGTAAAGGTAAATTGGAATTTAACTAGCACAGACAAAAACCACATTTCTTAGCATTGATAATGTTATAGTCAACAGACCACTGTTAACCACTTAACAGTCATATTTACATACTTGAATTTTGAAAAATGTAGCTTTTAGGATTAAATTCTCTAGAAGAATTAGACCACCATTTCTATATAGTGTAATATGCGATCCATTCACCCAATTTCTAAAATGGTCACAAATCTTCTCCAGAAATTTTTTCAAAAAAATTAAAATTTTCAAATACAAATAACTCGGATTCCATGATTATTTAAAATATCCCACTCTTACACTTCGAACAAGTACTCCTTTATGGTTTAGTATGCGAACCATTCACCCAGTTTCCAAAGTGGTTACAAATCCTTTCCTGAAATAGCATATTTTACAAATCCAAATTTCTCAGATTCCAAGATTATCTCAGATCTTCTACTATAAATTTGATGCCCAACAATTATTTTTTTGTATCTTTTTTTATTTCTGGAATTATTGCAGATATATAATTCAGATAGATTTTTGTATTATAGTTCAAATATTTTGACTGTTAAGTACTTAATAGTGCTCTGTTGACTGTAACATTATCAATGTTAAAAATTGTGGTTTTTGTCTGTGCTAGTTAAATTCGAATTTATCTTCACATACATCCATTAAACCAACTTCCAGCCGATTTGCATCAGTCACTACGTACTCCCAAAAGTGACCTCACCAATTATCAATTAGGGGACAGGTACTTGGGCTCAAAGCCGTAGTTCTAAATGAGACTCTAGCCATCTGCAAGTTTAAATAAGTAATCAAATCAACTCTATCCAGTTTAAAGCTTCGTGCAAGTGGTTGGTTAGCAATACCGAAGAAATGCTATCTTCGATACCAATCCATAGCAGCTTAAGAGTAATGACAAGCAGCTAAATTTAGTCAACATTTTATTGACGACTTGTGACATCCAATGAGCAAAAGTTTCGGTAAGTATTCTGACATAAGAGGTCTATAGAACACAACTTTTTGTTATATCGACAGTTCAATTCCAAACCATGCTATGTCGACTTACAATGTTTTTAATTTTTTTGCGTTTTTGAGTTAAGATTTTTTCAACTTAAATTCTGTCAAATTTTGGTTGTGATTGGCTAGTCCAATCAATAGTTATAAACAACAAAGTTCTACCTCATATGGTTTTTTAGATATCGCCTGTAAACTTTAGGAGCTTTTCCTGCAAAACTCACTTTTTCGACTTAGCATGTTTTGGAATTCAGATAACATTCAGAGTCTTTGACGGGATTCGAATTCGCAATCCACAATTTGATGGTTAATCTAGCCGGGCAATCTTCTTGTAATTTGCTTGCCAAACTATTGTCTTTTTACCAAATTAAACAAACTCACTATTCACTGCCCCAATTCGAATGCCCCAATTAAAAGACTTGTAAGTAGATAGTTGGGTAATGAATGGTATTTTATGGCAGATAAACCATTCCTTAACTTACTAATAGTACCAAGAACTACAGGACTGTCTAGCAAAACTCAAGACGGGTGTGTGCAGAATACTACTAGTATTTGAGTACCCCCTGGCCCCCTGAAACAAATGTATATTTAAGTATGTATGTATTGCACAGAGAAAACTACGTATAAAATGAAAAGCAGTTAACGACAATACACGTAATAAAAACATAAATACTTGTACACTTGAAAAAAGCATGTATGCGTGATAAAAACGTATAAAAATAAAATAAAATAATATAAAAACGGAAACGGAATCAAAAACATTTTTTGTACACAACACAAAAGTAGTGTCGCCTGAAAAGTTGAAAACTTAAAGAAATCAAATTGAGTTTAAAACAAGTAAGAAATACCCTACAAACAGCATATGTAAAAAACGGGTTTGTTCAGAGATGAGCGCTATATGACCTATTATGGACCGATTATTCAAAAATTTAGTGGCATGACGTTTGTGCTTGTACACATTTTTATATCCTCCACCATCACAAGTGGTAAATGAGTGTACATATATATAATTTTGTCATTCCATGTGTAACACTGAGAAATATTCATCCGAGACCCAACAAAATATATAAGTATATTATTAATCCTAATGGAATTCTAAGTCAATGGAACAATGTCCCTCTATCTGGCTGTCTGTGTAAAATACTCTCACGTCCAAAACACGCAACCAAAATCAGCAAAAAACCGTTTATAGTTCTCCAAAGTCCCAATTTACACGAAGCAAGTTTTATTGAAAGGATTTATACAATATTTCCCTTGAAATTTCTTCGGTGTTTACACAGCACAATTATTATTGCTTAAATCGCACGTATTTTTATTTAAGAATACACATAGGCAATAAGAGATTAACACGATTTGCTGCTACAATCAAGTGTGTACTCGTCTTATTTTCTAAAAGTTAATCAGCTTAGCTTTAAGAACAGATTCGTGTAAATTAGGACTAAACAGTTTGATATTGAAAATTAGCAAAATCGGTATAGTAGAACAAGAGTTATGGACCAAAATGTCCCAACCTCCATTAAAATATGATATAAAAAACCAGTTTTTTTTTACTTTTTTTGTTTAAATATATTGCAGGTAATATCAGGTTCGTTATTTATACGACAGAAAGACAAACTGTAATGAAAATAGGAAGATTGAGTTCAATATTTCTCATAGCTCTCGTACAAATTTCTCAGAGGTACATAAATGCCTTTAAAATATCAATACAAAATTCAGCAAAAAATGTACATGTGTTTACATGAGAAATCGCAAAACGAAATTTTATTTAGTACCGTCCATGTTTGACCATAGACCCCATATAAAGTCCACTTCCAAAATTCTCTTAAATACATATAAATCTGGTATAAATATTGTTACCAGATTAAAATTCAACACAAATAAGCCTTATATGCACTACATAAATTGTTGTACTAAAAATTATGCTGGTCGGCCCATAATTGGAACACATCCGAAAAAGTCATTACTCTTTATCTATATCTATATACAGACATATATCATTTAAATGTACACAAAAATCATTCTACAGAATTTTATGAATTTCGGTACATATTTGACCATATCCTCCATATAAAGCCTTCTTCCGAAAATCAATTCAATACTTATAAATCTCCTATTAACAACGGAACCGATCCAATATTGTACATGAAGTATTTACATATATACCAAAATCAAACTGCTGGATTTTGAGAATATCGTTCCATATTTGATTATATCCCCCATATAAGGCCCACTTCTAAAATTCACGTTACTATTAATATGTATTCTAAATATATCAGTTTTACGTTGAAATTCGACGTGAGATATCTTCATCTGCATAAAATTCTCTGTTCAGAAATGTAAGTATATCGGCCCATAATTGCTCATAACTGTCATAGAAGGACCATTACCGAAAAATGCAATTTAACCTACAAAAATGTCTAATAAATATCGATATCGAACCGACTTTTATATAGATCAGTAATGTTAATCCAGAAATAATAAATAAATAAATAAATAAATAAATAATACTAATATCGGTTATACGGCAATTATGCTACTGCATTTTGTAACTGTCAGTCCATAATTGGACTGATTATAACAACCAACCCAAATAATTTTCCAAGTAACGTTATTGAGGTGAAATTCTATCAAAATAAGCCTTAAATACATAGAAATCACATTACTGGATACTGAATTTTTTTTGTTATTAGTCTTTTTGGCGTAAGTCGGTTTTAGTGACTTTTTTCAAATCACTATCAAAGTTCTAGCACTAATAGAATTTTAAATTCTAATTAAAATAAAAAAAAATTGGGGCCGTCACGCTTATTTTCGAGTGGGCGGGGCTCCAAAGTTTGTAATATATTTAGCTATATCTTGAAGACTACATTTTTTTATTAGACGATATATATTAAATGATAGGCATTTTAAAGACCTTTCCAACGATATATAACATGACCTATTTATATGGACCACCTATTGATAAACTTCGCAAAATTATTTTTTGATCCGAAATTTTTTTAAAAAATCTAAAAAATCCGGGAAAAAGGTCTATATGAGTAAGTATTTTCAAGTCAAGAAATTAAGCTTTTATTTAAGGTATAACATGACCATGTAGGTAATATAAATCCGATGTTATTAAAGAAAGATCATGACATTTCACCATAAAAAAATACAATCTGTACTATGCGAAGCCGGTGTTCTGTATACCATGGAGGAGAAAATCCTTCCGCCCGGCCGTAGGCCGTCTATACAGGGAATCTGTACTATGCTTAGCCGGTATTCTGTATACCATAGAGGAAAAAAATCCTATCCTGCATACAAAATTTTGAAAAAATGTCTTTTAAAAATCCTTTTATTTTATTAATTCGGCTTGAGGTCTCTTTTATTAAAAATATAAAAACTCTGTTCTTTAATTTTTAATTTTTTAATTTAATTTAATTTTTCAGATCTTAAAATTCTATTATTATAGTACCTACAGACACATATGATACCTTAAATTAAAGCTTAATGTCTTGGCTATTTATATTAATAAACTAAAGTTACACTTATATAGACATTTTCTTTAATTTTTTTAGATATTAAAAAAAAATTCGAGTCAAAAAATATTCTTTTCGGATTTAACACATAGTCGGACCATATTTTATAATCATGATATATATCGTTGGAGAGGTATTTTTCATACGTTTTATTTAAAGTATTACAAATTATCAGACATCCAGAAGTTCCACAGATATAAACCTATATTTTGTCAACATTACGGGCCGGCCCCCTCGAAAATAAGAGTGACCGCCAACAAATGTTTTTTTCTGGCATCTCCTCTAATTTTTTTTGAGCAAAGTCACTAAAACCGACTTGTTCCCACTTTTTTTACTCTGTTTCTTAACTTGTGGCGAATATGGAAGAAATGTTTTTTTTTTATTTGATAAATTGTTAAATTACACTCAAAAAAATCAGACAAACTCTGTAAATAATAGTAAAGACGTAACCACTAAATAACATATATTTGAACTCGTTTATCTACTTAAGAATACTTTTCTTATTTAATCCAAAGCATAACAAATTTATTTGATGCTGGTTGATCTTGCAAAACTTTTGTAAGAGTAAACAAATTTGTGCTAAAACAAACGGTTACGCATATTTGAGTAAATATTTGCCAAATGTGACCGTACCTTAAGAATTGGTAATTACATCAACTATAAATATTTAAAATTAGATACAATTTTAAAGCATTTGAAACAAATTAAGTTGCTCGTAAAATTTGCACGGAGCCTATTCTAGCCCCATACCAGTGTAGTTTTTGTATTTCTCATCATAACTATTTAGGTGGAGGGTATTTAAGATTCTGCACGGCCGAATATATCATTCTCACTTGTTTGTGTTAAATTTTATATCATATTTTAATACTTTTAAAAGATTTATACATGTTAGTGATTTTCAGAAATTGCTCTTATATGGAAGACTAGACTAATTATGGACCTACAGTTATTAAAATAGGTGTCACGATTTCTGTATTTATAAAATTTATTTGTGTTGAATTTCATTTGGATACTGACATTTTTGAGAGATTTATGCTCTTTAAAGTGATTTTCGGAAGTGGGCCTAATATATGAGAGCTGTGATCAATTATGAACCGATCTGCATGAAATTTATAGATGTGATTAGGCTTCATGTACAAGTTATTACTAGCGAAATTTGTTTGGATACGTGCAAAATTTAAATATTGATGGCCGATAAACCCGTATTTCGAGGGGACAATTGTATGGGTGCTAGGTGAAATAATATACCGATTTCAATCAATTTCACTCCTGATCGTTCATGCGTCGAAAGAATATCATATACCAAATTTTATCGATATATCTGCAAAATTGCAACATTGGCAACCAGCCAGACAAACAGACGAACGGACATCGTTAAGTCGACCTGGAAGTGAATCTTTGAGGTAGGTGTTGGACTAATATTTATGGGCTTCACAAATATCACCACAAATCCACTATAATATTGTATGCTATAAAAATCTTGATTTAAAAGCAAAGTTTTAATGCCCTACAAACTCTGGTTTTCCCACAAAATTAAGCGGAAACCGATTAGTTTCAACTTTACTACCAATATATGTATAAGAGGAATTTCCTAGAATATTTTTCTTATGTGTTACAAACTACATGACAATTTGAAATGCCTTTTTAAACCAAATAACTTTAAAACAAATTTAAATGTTGTACAAAATATGTTTGTGGTTTTCTATGTTTTTAAAGCCATGAGTTTTCCAAGTCATTCAATTTTCAGGTCAAATAACAAACCAACACTTTTATGATTTTTAAATGTGGTATATGAGATTTTAGCATTTAAATGTGTGAAGATTTCCATAAATTCTTAGAAAAATGCATCAGCAACGACAAAATTTTAACATGTTTTTTTTTTTTTTTAAATTAGAAAATGCACATAAAATCATGAAGAAATTAAAATAAACTCAAGCCAAATTAAAAATTTTCTCTAATATAATAAACATGAAATGAACAATTTTCAAAAAAACAAATACAAAATTTAAATAATAATTGAGATTAAAGTTAGTATTTATAAAATTGTGAAACTTATAGGCCGCTCAAAATTGTAATTTAGTTATTGGATAAATGTAATAATTAGTTTAATATGAAAATCTTATTTTGATCAGCTTAATTTTCATAAAACAATTTCAGAAAACAATTTTCTTAATTAAAAAATATATACTGAACTCTTCACCACAATAGAGCAAGCCTAAGCCAGTCTTCTACCGGGTCAATGGTAAATTTTTTTAAAAATTTCAATATTTCAAAAAGGTCATGGCATAAAGCTTTGCAAACAAGGCAGATCTTTTTTAAAGAAGTATTTATGTTTGATGGCACTAAAAAATTGTTTACATAAATTTAGAGTTGTGGTCTGCAGCCCCCTGGTGTCAAAATACCTACAGAAACGTTTGCTCATTGGATGTCACCGGTTGTCAATAAAGTTTTGGTCGGCTTTAGCTCTCTTAACATTATTCAAAAGCTTCAATAGATTATTATCGAAATTCTATAGAAATAAGATCGTTTACATAAATTTGCAGAAATTTACATTTATGATCTGAAACCATCTAGAGTTGGAATAAGATTTTGGTAATTATTAAAGCTTTAGGTCTTTTTTATAAAATATTTAGATTTTTATTTCAAAAAAAGGTCAAATAAACAATAATAGGAAACTGATATCGACTGATATCGAATATGATAGAAATAAGATTGTTTACAAAAATTTGCAGTAATTTACAATTGTGGTCTGGAGCCCCTGGAGTAAGAATACCTGCAGATATGTTTGATCATTGGATATTATTAGTCGTCAAAGAAGTTTTGGTTGAATTTAGCTGCCTGACATTATTCAAAAGCTTTAATAGATTATTATCGAATGTTATAGAAATAAGATTGTTTACATAAATTTGCAGAAATGTACAGTTGTGTTCTAGAAACCCCTGGAGTCTTAATACCTACAGAAATGTTTCATCATTGGATAGCATTAGTCGCCAATAAAGTTTTGGTCGAATATAGCTCCCTAACATTATTCAAAAGCTTTTAAGGCTTGATATCAAATGTAATAGAAATAAGATCGTTCAAAAAAAATTTGCAGAAATTTGGAGTTGTGGTTGAAGCCCCTTGGAATAAGAATACTTACGTGTATGTTATAAAATCTTTATTTATCAATATAATACAATGAAATTTTCAATGTAGATTAATTTATAAAACTATTTAACAAAAGTACAACGACCCCAAACTTCCAAAAACCCGGAAGAATATTCCAAAAATTAGCTTTTTACAATTTTGCTCATTCTCAACCACATTTCTAATGAAATACCTATACTTTAAAATAAATAAGAACTACATGTACATTTTCGTAACTACTTTCTGTTTTGTAATCCCAGCTTTGGAATTATAGAACATATGGTCTAATATATAATTTTTATACTAAAATGATGCCTTTCAGAAAAATATAAACTTGTTATATATTCTTTATTTTTATTCTTAATTTTAAATAATTTATTTCTTGCATGTAGAAATATATTGCTTTGTAATAATTTGTATCAGATAAACAATTTTATTGTTGCTTAAAAATTCCGCCAGATATTTCAAAAAAAAAACCTCGTTCGGAGGTAAAAAATTCGATTTTGCCCCACTGTGCGGTGAGGGAATTTCTTAAAAAGAATATAATTTTCATAAATTTGTTAATTCTAAACGAATAGTCTGACTTTACCACAGCTATAGAAGAGAAATAGTCAATGTAGTATTTTGAATTTTTACTTTACCCCAAAATAAGACACCCCGGGTATATGTAAAATAAAAAACAATTCCAAATTTCTGTTTTTCAACCAATTGAAATTATTGTATTATTATGTATTTGTAGTTTTAAATTACAATTACAGCAAAACAAAATTTTATTAAGTAAAATTTATAGAGACTTTTTTTAAAGAAAGTTCACGAATTTAAACACAATTTTCATAAATTAACCAACCCTTCTTTAAATTACTTAACTGAACAAAAAAATTAGAAAAGAAAAACAAAAACTCTTGTTTGTTAAAATTATTTACGGAACATAACTAAATAAATAGTGAATATTAAAAGGGGCAAATTTATTTAACAGACAGCAATCAGTATGAATCACACACCAGCCCCTTCCCCACCCCACCAACAAAAAAAAAAGGATTTTGCAGCATCATACAGCCTAAAGGAATCCAACAAATAAAATAAAAAAACTCAAACCGGAAATTGTTGTTAAAAAAAACAAGTTAGAGTGTGCCGAATCTTTAATACCCTCCACCTAAACGTAATCAGAAATACAGAAACTATACCGGTTATAGGACTAGAATATCCTTATTCTGTGTTTTCTATTCAGTCTCAGTGCAAATTTTATTAATATTTTATATATTGTTTAAAAGACAATTTTACGACCAACATAATTTATATTAAATATTTTGAATTTTTTTGTTAATTTTCACCATTTTTAATTGATTTAATTACCAATTCTTACCATAATTTACAGAGCTTGTCTGATTCTCATAATAATCTTGAGTGTAATTTAACAATTTATAAAATTAAAAGAACATTTTTCCATATTCACAACAAGTTGAAAAACACAGTATAAAAAAGGATAAGAGATAAGGTGTGGCCTTTTTGTTTAAATGTGATCTCAATAATATTATTTGCAAAAGTTTTATGGGTGACATAGTAGAAGTGGACCAGTTATGGACTGATAGCTTTTAAATCCAGTATCCACTAATGTGGTTTCTACGTATTTGAGGCTTATTTTTGTTGAATTTCATCTCAATAACGTTATTTACAAGAGTTATATGGTTGTTTAGTATGCTTGGAAGTAAGTCCACTTCGGGAGCCATTGTCAATTATTGACAGCCAGCTACAGCATAATTGTCGTATAACCGATACTAATATGATTTCTGGATTAAAATTACTGATCCATATAAAAGTCGGTTCGATATCGATATTTATTAGACATTTTTGTGGGTTTATTTGTTTTTTTTTTGGAAATGGTTCTTATATGGCAGCTATGACAAATTATGGGCCGATCTTCTTAAATTTTGGAACAGTGATTTGCATGGATATGAGGATATTTCACGATATATTTAAGATATATATTAGTATTAACGTAGATTTCGGAAATGGACCTTATATGGGGAATATAGTCAAATATGCACCGAAATTCTCAAAATCTAGCAGTTTGATTTTGGCATGTATGTAAATGAGCTGTGTAAAATTTTGGATCGGTACCATTATTTATAAGAGATTTATGAGTAATAAAGTGATTTTCGGAAGAGGGCTTTATATGGGGGATACGGTTAAAAATGGACCGAAACGCACAAAATTTTGTGGGATGATTTTTGTATATATGTAAATGATCTGTGCAAAGTTTTGAGTCGGTACCGATATTTATACGCTATATATAAATGGCTTTTTCGGATGTGGTCCCTGTATGTGAGCAATGACCAATTATGGGCCGACCACCATAAAATTTAGCACAATAATTTATTTATCTGTAAGGATTATTTATGTCAAATTTTAACCTTTTACATTATACGCATTTAAGTGAATTTTGGAAGTGGACTTTATATGGGGTCTATGGGCACTAAAAAAAAAAATTTCGTTTTGCGATTTCTTTTTGCATAAAACTTATCTTTGCTGAATTTTGTCTTGATATTCCAATTTTATAGGCATTTATGTATAATTGAGCAATATTTCGAAAAGATGTTTGTATGAGGGCTATTAGATATCATGAACCGATTCTCACTATTTTCCTCAAGCTTTTTTCTTTTATCATAAAAACAACGTATACAAAATTTCATGATGTTATCTGCAATATATTTTGAAAAAAAAAAATTTATATATTTAAAGAAAAATTTGTAAAACTATAAATTTTTTATGGAGGTTGTCGTACATTTTGATGCATAACTCTTGTACTACTATACCGATTTAGCTGATTTTCAATTCCAAGCTGCTTAGGAGAACTATAAACGGTTTTTTGTAAACTTTGTTGATTTCGGTTGTGTCCTTCGGGCGTGAGTGTTTTATACAGACAGACAGACGGAAATGGCTCAATCAATTGGAATTGCGTAAGGACCAAAAATATATATACTTTGTTGGGTCTCAGATGAGTATTACTCAGTGTTACACATGGAATGACAAACTTATATATACCCCTCATACACCACCTATGGTGGTGGAGGGTATATAAAAATAAAAATTTGTTTATACAATTCTTGTTTTCAAAGTGATTGTAAATATTTCGATTTAAAACGTTATAACATTGAATAACAACAAAAAACGTCACCATGTTACCAACAATAACAACAACACATGAGATGCGTACAGAGAGGCACAGAGAAGTAACTAAAAAATGTCTGCCATTTTTTTCCGAGCGAATTTGTAACATGATTTCAGATTAAACCGGAAACTGTTTTCAAAACAGTAGGAGGAAATACGGAAAAAAACAAAAACAAATGTGAATTTAAACTGTAGCAAAATGATGATGAAAATGTTTCAAACAAAAATATATTTGAGCTTTTATTGTTTCATTCATTTTGTTTTATTTGTTTCGTGTTTTTTTTCAACAATTGGCTGTAAAAGGCCTCTTGTTAAGTTCGTCCACTGAATAAATCAAGCGGAAATTGTAGCGATTTGAAAAAATTTGTTTTACAAAAGCTTGGATTTTTTATGTTTTGCTGAAAAATCAAACGTTACTACAAAACTTGTAAATATGTGAATTACATATGTATGTATATGGATTTTGTATTTAAAGGAAATTTCCATTTAACATGTATGGGTTTATAAATTTGATTGTATCTTTACTAAAATATTTATATGTATATATATAAGGGTGGCCTATAGGTTAGTTTGTTTGTTGAGGAATTTCAACAAGTGCGGATAGTACCTGTCTTCTATCTCTGTCCATCTCTTTTATATCTTTATCTTATAATTTTTGGCAACACAAAAGGGCAGATCCAGATTCTAGTATGTAGGGAGTACTATATCCTACCTGTCGCGTTCAAGTATCCTATAAAATCACAACATCTGATGCGTAAATTTTGTAATGGATTGTTTAGTAGAGCCTGACATTTGCAAAAAAGATGAAATGCCGTTTCTTCCTTTTCGCGATCCTGGCAATTATGACAGTGATTGTTGAAAGAAAGTCCGATTCTGCTGGCATGTTTACCAATCATCCAGTGGCCAGTTAGCACTGCTATTATCCCTATCTATATCTTTTGGCTTCCTGATCATTAGCTGCGTACTGTGTTTTTCATTAAATGCTGGCCACATTGTTTTAGTAGTCTTGCATGTATCCAGATTACGCCACCTATCAGCCTTTTGAAGGCAGTGTCTGAAGATTTCACGTTTAATGGTCCCAAGCGGTTATTGCGGTTGATACGGCTGTTTAGACATTTAAAGCGGATCCTTCTCTGGCCAGTTTGTACGCGTTCTCATTACCGTAGTAGTTCCTATCTGCAGGAACCCAAACTAGAGTAATGTCCGATAGACGCCTCAGCTTAGACATTTCTTCTTTACAAAGCCTGACTAGAATACATATGAAAGTGCCGCCTGGCTGTCGAAAAAAATGACAATGCTGCCTCGAATATTCCTTTCCCATAAAATTCAATATGCTTTCCTAATCGCTAATATCACAGCCTGAAATCCACTAGAATTATCTGGAAGGCGTATTGAGAGTTTTAAGCTGAGTTCGATTCTAACGCCATTGACATTGCTGCCCCGAATATTCCTTTACCATAAAATTCAATATGCTTTCCTAATCGCTAATATCACAGCCTGAATCCACTAGAATTATCTGGGAGGCGTATTGAGAGTTTTAAGCTGAGTTCGGTTCTAACGCCTCACTCCATCTTTGAACCATCAGTGTCGTATCCATCAATCATATGATTCGCTTTCCATTCACGTCTGGATGGAATAGCGATTTTGAAAATCTTATCGAAGTCTGGTGTTATGAAGGAGTAAGCATATTCAAAATCTTTGCATGTCCATACGTTCTTGATTTCCTGCACTGATTGTGAAAATGGCCATTAAGTGTATATCTATTAGCGTTAGATCCAGAATAGTATTCATAGCTTCTGAAGGACTAGTGCGTAGTGCATCTGTAAAACCAATGCAGGCAGTTCTGGGAATTCTGTATAGTTAGTCCACGACTTATTCCCTTTGTGTTGCAGTCCACCAAACTAGAGATTCATATCCCTGTATCCCTTTCAGACCGTGATGCATCGATTGCGCGGATGGGTTTCGGTTTCAATATTTTTGCGTCTGTTAACCCAATTTGAAATAGACTGGCATGCATCGATTATGCAGATTGTTTTTGATATTTGCTTCTCACGTTTCTCTTCTGCAATAAAAATGTGTTTAAGTTAAAAATATTAATGAAAATCGACCGAGATGAGTGTCCTGAAAATTGATTATATTTTCATACGCTGTAGAGATCACATATTGGTGATGGTGATCTTTGTTTCTCAAGAGATCAGGTTGTTCACTACCCTTAATTGTGAAACTTCGAAATCCGAAAACGAAATGCCGATATGTCCACTGAAATGAAAATTTAAAGTTGAATAATGAAAGTTAAATAATGAAAGTTGAAAAAAAAAATTCTGGTAGTTTTGCATCAGGTCTGAAAGGGGTATACACATATCCTTTTAACAAGTGTATGACTCAAGCGCCATTTTGTGCTAAACAGCTTGTGACAGTAGCATTCTTCATCGTATGTTCTACAGTAAATGTCCATGCTTTAGTTGATTGATTGAGTCCAGTATGGAGGTAAATTACAGCCAAGTAGTCATGAAGCTGGAGCTGGAAATCTTGGGCTTTGTGGTAAATAGAAGCAACTCCGTTTGGTTTGGGGTTTACTTCCAGTTCGCTTTCTGTGGTCCAGTTGCTGAGCAATTCCAAGGCATTGTTCATGATGTTACTGATCACATTCAAAAACATACTTGATACTAACAATATCACATATCGTCCGCATAAGCTAAAGCCTTAACTTCCTTATTTTCTAATTTGATAATTTTATAAGAAACTTTCACTGGGTTGTTTCACATCCAACTTGCTTCAACTTTTCGCTGTTACCAAGACATTCAATAATAACTCTCGATTTCAGCATTTTCATTATCCAGTTTCTGGTGTATGTTTCAGTATATAGATGCCATCGTGTATTGCTTGAATTCTAATTATCTGTCAATGGTCTGCACTACTTCATGATGGGCTGTTGCCTTTGAGCTACCCTTTAGGTAGGCATGAGCAAAGAGTAGTAAAGAATCCACAAACTTTTGTTTTAATCCTGTACTCCTTAAAATTCTAAAAGAAACCACATTAATATAAAATTATATAATGTGCGTGAAGATAAATTTGAAATTTAACTCCCTAGACACAAACCTTTTATGTTAACAGAGTCATGTTAAATATTTAACAGAGACAATGTTAAAGTTTCAAAATTCGATATATAACTTTATTAATGATATTTTAATTGTAATATTGTAATATTGTAATATTGTCATATTGTAATATTGTAATATTGTAATATTGTCATATTGTAATATTATAATATTGTAATATTGTCATTTGTCACAATATGACAAATATTGTATATTATAATGACAATATTACAATATTATTGTCATTATAATATTGTTATATTGTAATATTATATTGTAATATTATATTGTAATACAATAATATTGTAATATTGTCATTATAATATATAATATACTATATGACAATATTACAATATTAATAGTAATTAGTAATATTGTATATTGTTACAATATTACAATATTAATAGTAATTACAATATTACAATATTACTAATTATATTACTAATTACTATTAATATTGTAATATTGTCAATAATATTGTAATATTATAATATTGTAATATTGTCATTATAATATACAATATGACAATATTACAATATTATAATATTACAATATTATTGACAATATTGCATCTCTCATAGAATTGTGAGAATAGGAGCAAAGTCCTTTTTCAAATTTATAAGGTGATTTTTTCGAAAAACCGTTATAAATTCCAAAAAAACAAACTGTTAGAACTTCTGAGTATAGGGCATTTATCTAGACCATACCAGGAATCGCTCCCAATACTTTTTTTCCGCCCAGTCTCAAAGAATTGTGAGAAAAGGAGCAAAGTCCTTTTTCAAATTTATAAGGTGATTTTTTCGAAAAACCGTTATAAATTCCAAAAAAACAAACTGTTAGAACTTCTGAGTATAGGGCATTTATCTAGACCATACCAGGAATCGCTCCCAATACTTTTTTTCCGCCCCCTCTCAAAGAATTGTGAGAAAAGGAGCAAAGTCCTTTTTCAAATTTATAAGGTGATTTTTTCGGAAAACCTTTATAAATTCCAAAAAAACAAACTGTTAGAACTTCTGAGTATAGGGCATTTATCTAGACCATACCAGGAATCGCTCCCAATACTTTTTTTCCGCCCACTCTCAAAGAATTGTGAGAAAAGGAGCAAAGTCCTTTTTCAAATTTATAAGGTGATTTTTTCGAAAACCCGTTATAAATTCCAAAAAACAAACTGTTAGAACTTCTCAATATAGGGCATTTATCTAGACCATACCGGGAATCGCTCCCAATACTTTTTTTCTGCCCACTCTCAAAGAATTGTGCGAAAAGGAGCAAAGTCCTTTTTCAAATTTATAAGGTGATTTTTTCGAAAAACCGTTATAAATTCCAAAAAAAAACAAACTGTTAGAACTTCTGAGTATAGGGCATTTATCTAGACCATACCAGGAATCGCTCCCAATACTTTTTTTCCGCCCACTCTCAAAGAATTGTGAGAAAAGGAGCCAAGTCCTTTTTCAATTTATCAAAAGTTATTTTTTCCAAAAATCTTTATAAAAAAATTTTTTTAGTGTAATATTTTTACTTATTTAAATTGTCTGAGACAATTTTTATAGATTCCGATTTTTTTCAATTTTGTCGGACTGTTTTTGTGTTAAAATATCATTAATAAAGTTATATATCGAATTTTGAAACTTTAACATTGTCTCTGTTAAATAGTTAACATGACTCTGTTAACATAAAAGGTTTGTGTCTAGGGAGTTAAATTTCAAATTTATCTTCACGCACATAATTATATATTGTATATATGAATATTAGATATATGTATGTATTTGTTTACTGTTTCCTTGTGTTTATGTCAAAACATTTTGTTTATTCATAAACAATCCTTTTTATTTGTTGCAATTTTGTTTATTTTTTGTTGTTGTTGTTGTTTAGATTTCTATTGTTGTTTGTTGGCTATATCCAAACAATAGCGCTTTATTCCTGTTTTAAATTTACTTTTATGTGGTTATGGCTAACCATCAAATCACCAGCCACCCGCACACTCCCCCACCCCCCCCCCCCCCTCCCCACTACACACCAACAAAAAAAAAACAAACAAATTCTTCAAACTACGTATTTTGGTAAATATTTTCTTCCCTTTTGTTGATGTTTGTTTTGTAGTTTTTCTCTGTTTAGGAAATGTTAACAATATTTACGTATTGAGTCTGTATAAGTATATATTGTTCTTAATGGATTATTATGATATATTAAACTTTAACAATATTGCCTGTTATTTGTTGATAGAATAAGTTAAATACATATATTAAAGTCTTAATACATATGTATGTACATACTAAATAAATGCATACATATGTCCCTTAATATTGACTTAAGTTTTCTTAAGTCATGGTATTTATGACATATAATCCTTGTAGAAGGAAGTTCACATAATTTACACACATTTACCACTTAAAGAAAATGAAAGGAATTGCTTACATAGTCTAATAAAGAGTGTTATTGATGGATATACGAGGTCTGATCAAAAAATAACTGTTCTTTTCAAATTTCGTGAGTTACGTATGTTCAATTTTCGCATTTTCTTCTGTTATGTTGGTACACATGTCTGTTGTATATGTATGTTGGTAATATCAGCCATTTTGGATTGTCAGTTTGTTTTTGACAGATAAAAAGGTTAGTCGTGTTAGTCTTCGATTTTTTACTATTTGAAAAAATGGATCCAAGAAACTGTATTAAGTTTTGTGTAAAATATGAAATTAAATGCGCAAGGACATTTGAAATGTTTACTGTGGCGTTTGGCGAGTCTACTATGAGCAGAACACAAGTTCAATTGTGGTATAAGCGGTTTAAGGAAGGCCGAGAATATGTCAATGACGATGCTCGTCCTGGTCGCCCGAGCACGTCAACAACCGATGACAACATTGAAGCAATGAAGAAAATGATTTTGGATAATCGTCGAATCACTATCAGAGAGGTTGCTGATGATGTTGGCATATCGTTCGGCTCATGCCAAGTAATTTTTACTGATGATTTAGGCATGAAACGTGCGGCAGCAAAGAATGTTCCAAATTTGCTAACTTTCGAGCAAAAACAACGTCACATGGACATCTTTCAGGAGCTGTTGAACATCGTCAACGACGATCCAGATTTCCTCAAAAATGTCATAACTGGTGACGAATCATGGGTGTATGGCTATGACATTAAATCCAAAGCCCAATCATCCCAATGGAAAAATCCAGAAGAGCCAAGACCGACAAAAGCACGTCAAGTTCGGTCAAATGTGAAGGTTTTGCTCACTGTTTTCTTCGACTGCAATGGCGTGGTGCATCATGAATTCTTACCACAAGGTCGTACGGTCAATAAGGAAGTTATGCGCCGTTTGCGCGAAGCAATTCGTCAGAAACGCACATAATTGTGGAAAACCCAATCATGGATTTTGCACCATGATAACGCACCAGCTCACACATCGATGCTTGTGCGTGAGTTTTTGGCCAAAAACAAAACCGTTAACATGCTTCAACCACCATATTCACCGGACTTGGCCCCCGCTTAATTTTTCCTCTTCTCAATACTGAAGACACCGATAAAAGGAAAGCGTTTTGGTGTGATTGAGGTGATAAAAGAAAAATCCAAACAGGAGCTGTTGGCGATACCAAAAAGCGCGTTTCAGAAGTGTTTCGAGGATTGTAAAAAATGCTGCCATAAGTGTATTATATCTGAGAGGGATTACTTTGAAGGGGACAAGATAGTAATTGACGAATAAATAAATACTTTTTGAAAGAATTTAAATTAACGGTTATTTTTTGATCATACCTCGTATATGAAGTTAAGCATTGTTTACATAAAATCTGGCCACACTACATAAGCTTTTTGAAAATTGGAATTACAAAATAGTCTCCAGAATCTTTAAAAGTAGTGCAAATTAAACAAGTATACCCACCACCAGATCACCTATTATGGAGATTTATAAGAGATTTATGCGCATTTAATTGAAATAAGTGCTCTAGAAGTAAACTTTATATGGGGGCTACGGCCAAATATACACCGATCTTCATAAATCGACGATTTTTATATATGTATATGTTTGTGCTAAATTTAAACTTAATAGTGCTTTTTATAAGCGATTTATGCCCATTTAAGTGATTTTTGGAACTAGACTTTATATTGGAACTACGGTCAAGTATGTACCGATTATCATCATTTTGAGAGTGACGATTTTTGTATATGAATGGACTTTTTGTTTTGAATTTCAACTTAATAGTGGGTTTTGTAGGGGATTTATGCCCATTTAAGTGATTTTCGGAACTGGACTTTATATTGGTATGTACTACGTTCAAATATGGACCGATCATCATGATACTTGGTACGACGATTTAAATGTATATTTCGATTCTGCTTGCCGAATTTCAACTTGATAGACATTTTTAAAACAGTTTTATGTTCATTTAAGTGATTTTCGGAGATGGTCTTTGTATGGGGCTATATAAATCAGATCCTTTTGCCCATTTGCATTACCAAATATATCGGTGGATTAAAGAATGTTTGGTAAAAATTTCATTATTCTATATCATTTTTTCGAAGCTCTATCGTGCCAACAACAGACGGACAGACGGCCGGACATGGCTAAATCGTCTTAGAATCTTATAAGGACCCAGAATATAACCCCCATCTTTTTGGTGGTGGCTATAAAAAACAAAAATGACCACAGGCAGGTTTCTACATTAATTCTATTTCTTTATTTGTACTGCCTTTAAAGCTTTTCCCCCTTTTAGAATAATCCATAATTTAATAAAAAATTAAATTAATTTAAATTAAATTAACACTTTTTTCAAATGGCCTAGCAAAACAAACAAGCTAGAAGGTATAAAATCAACATAAAAGAACACTGCAACTAAAAAGAAATAAAATATGTATGTACATACTTTCCATCTACATACATACCTACTTAACTAATATAATAAGTAATAAAGGTAGCTGAACGTAAAAAAAATAACGTAAAGAAAAAAACAAATTACATTTATTCTATTTTCTTTTAAAACAAATGTCAAAAGAAAAACCATCTGAACAAAATAAAATTTTAATTTTGTAAGAAACAAAAGAAGAAAAAAAAAATAAAACGAAATGCCAGAGTTAACCAGAAATGAAGAAAATTAAAAAAACTCTGCAAAAAGAAACCTCAAGGAATGAATTCATGCAGATAGGCTTTTCAAAGTGTTACGAAATATTTTTGAAAATTATAATTTCACTAATTCTATTAACAACTTGGTAATGTTATTTTGGTACTCAATGCGACAGACAGAAAAGTTATTTCAATTATTTGAACTAATCTTTATTACTAACGTGACGTCGCGTTAGAAATGTCACGTACTATAACATGCTAAAGTTTACAATATGTATTTTAACTTGGCACCAATTAACAGAAATCCACAATTATTTCGTTATACTTATTACAAATGTGACATTGCTTAATAAATGTCGCGTGCTTAACCATACTAAAGGTTGTATAGAAAACAATTGTAAATATTTCAACATTGCAACTATCAATAGAAATTCCCATTATTACACTTTAGTTTTAAAAAATATAACTTTATTATCTTAATTAAATTTAAATCAATTTAAGAACTCTATAAAAATAATTTTAAACTAATTAACAAAATATACAGCGCTTCTTTATATTACGAACGAATCCTTATTACAAACGTGACGAGAAATTATGTCGCATGCTAAATCATATTAAAGGTTGAACAAAAAACTTTTTCAAATATTTAAACATGAAAACTATCAAGAGAAAGCCGCAATATACTGTTTTAGTTAAATAAAATCGATTTAATCAGGATTTTCACTTCTTGTCGCATTCTTAGTCCCTTAGTTATGGTTAATTTATTAAACATCACGAAGTAATTATGCCCTTATACGCTCATATTTGCGTTTCTTTAAATGCAGTTGAAAGCTAATTATATTTCTTAATTGTTAAGATGTCTTTCTTAGTTTCACTTCAAATAACAAAACTGTTGCGTTCGGAATCGTGGAAATGCAAATATATAAAGTTTTCTTTAAACAATTTCAATAAACTTTGTTAACTTGTTCTTTTAAAGAGTTATGTGCATAGAAATAAGAAAGCATTGTTAATATGTCTTTCTTTCACTTCAATGACCTACAAATGTCGTGTCCAGGATCGTGCAAATGCAAATACATATATAAAGTTTTCTTTAAACAATTTCAATAAACTTTGTTTACTTGTTGTTTTAAACAGTTAGATAGGAATGAGAAAAAATTGTTAATATGTCTTTCTTTAACGTCAGTGACCTATTAATGTCGCGTTCAGTATCGTGGAAATGAAGCTTTTCTTACAAATGTTGTTCTTTTAAATACATATATACAAAGAAATAAAAAGTATAGGTATTGTTAGGATGTCTTTGTTTATTCCACCTTAAAGACTTACAAACATTGCGTTCTTGGAAATGACAATATATAAAGTTTCCTTTAAAAAATGTAAATAAAATTTAAAATAATTGTTAAGATGTCTTTGTTTGCTTCACTTGAAAGACCACTAAATGTCGCGTTCTGCACCGTTGAAACGCCAATGTATAAAGTTTTCTTTGAAACATATTATATAAACTTTGTTTGCTAGATCTCTTAAAGAGATAAATAAGGAAATATATAAAGTTGACTTTATTTGTTTCACTTCCAAGACCTACAAGTGTCACGTTCTTGACCGTAGCGATGTCAATATGTAGAGTTTCACTTCAAATATCTAAAAATGTCTGGACCATGGAAATGCTTTACTCTTTTCTATTTACAATTCTTTGATAAAAAAATTATATCAACGAAAAAACACCTTTAAGTAGCTTCATAAAAACATGACATGACAATCATTATAAAGTACGGTGTAAAAAGTTTTAATGAAGATGCCACTTTAAAAAAAATACTGTTAACAAAGCATTAAGGAAAACTGACAAAAAGTAAAAGAAAGGCCAGACAAATAGACAGCAAAAAGGAAACAAGCATTCATACCTTTCTCACAGCATGTGACGCTAAGTAAACAAGGATTTGAAGTAAAAAATTAAAAAAAAGGTAATAATGAAAATAGCTAGAATGCTTTGTAACTAAGGCAATGGTGAATAAAAGAAATGACGCTTTAGATATGACTGCAGTGATTTGTTTTTTAGCCATTTTTTTCAGCCTTCCAGCACAAAACATAAAGAAGACTATTTAAATTTGATTTGTTACTTTCTGCTGTAGTCCAAGAACGTTCAAGAAAACTGAAAACATGCGTTTTTATGTCCAAAAGACATAGTAATTTTAAAATAGTGAAGTTTGTTACAGGAATATTGAAATGATTTCTCCTTTTTTCTTAGCTGGAGGTTTTTTACTTAAGTAATGCAGGCAAAACAATCCTTAAAATGTCTTTGATTTAGTGAAGGAGTAAGGGAAGCAGCAATGCAAAAAAATTTATAAACCAGATAAAATAAAAATTCCACTAAAGGTCAGTAAAATTTACCGTGTCTTGTCCTGGACGTTTTGTGTTTGTGAAAATAGGTTAAATATAGAGCCCTAAGGTTTTCTTTTGTTTTGTTTTGTTTTATTTTATTTTCCCTTTTCAGACAAGTTTTCTGGTTATCATTCTGGTCATTCTATGGTTCGTTTTGTTTTAAAACAACAAGAATTGCCATGTATTCATTACAATTTATAGTTTTTAACATTTATTTCAAAGTTTAATGAATACATAACGTTAACAAGAAATTGGTCTACTTCTAGTGTTATAAAAGGAGAAGGAGGAAAAATGAATATGAAATAAAAACAAGTAACAGTGCCATATTCGGCTATGCCGAATCTTATATACCCTTCACCATTGTTGTGGATGCATAATTATATTATATACATATGTACATACATATATGTATATATTCACCCCTATCGGGAATAAAAATTGCACATGAAATTTGTTCCCTTTTCACATTTTCCTATTAAAATTCAATGTTAAAAAAATAAAAGGGAACAAATTTCATGGGGAATTTTTATACACGAGGGGGATATTGTTACAGTTTTACCTTTTAAAAGCGGTGGTTTATTTCCTTTAAATAAACCGGATTCTTTTTAATTGCAAAATAAAAGCGTCAAGTAGTTTGAAGAAAATATAACGAGTCTTTATTTATTTAAATGTACACAAACACAATTAAAAATGAACACACTGTCTTTTTACACACTTAAATTAAGGTTTAAGAACACACTTCAAGTTTTCGAAAACTATTTACACACTTATATTACGGTTTAAGAACACACTTAAACACTTTGTTTGATCAGCGCCATCTGTTTATGAAATTATTTGTAACAATATTAATACCCTTGGTGTTTTTGATGAAATTTTCAGAGGTTGCCTCGGATTTTTGCTCATATCTCCGTTATTTGTGGAGGGATTTTGCTGATTTTAAATAGCAAACTTCTCGGAAGCATGTCTGACAGAATTATTGAAGATTTGGATCCCGAAGATATCTGGGGACTTTAGAAATTTGATTTCAACAGCCAGACAGACAGACTAGCGGACAGACGGACATGGCTTAATAGAAAAATTTTACTAGACCAGAGAGTAGTTCGTAGAATAGTGCGGGGTCAATTGTAAAACAATTGGTAATAATTCGAGAATGTTTTAAGTACTAGGCAGAGTAGGTAAAATATTATGCTCACGAATAATATTTGCCAGTGTTGGCTACTGATTTAAAGCATTTAAGAGATAACGACAGTTTAGGCAGAAAATATTGCAATTTTAATAATTAATTTGTTTTAATTCCAAAACCAGAAAAATAATATTGTATTTTAAATATATTTTAACCGGACAACTAAACAAAATACCACAATATGTTTTATTTTTTTAATTCACTTATTAAGATGCTTTATATTTCTTATCCCATTCTTGATTACTTATTTATGTTTAATATATTGGAAACAACAAAACGATTGTGTTTCAACATGCTCATTTGGGCATGTTTTGATATGCAGCCGACAACTAATCATATATCTGGTCACGTTCTTGATACTCATTTAGAGATAATATATAAATTTAACCTTTTATCAAAACGTATGCTGCTAAATGCTAACGAAAAATATAAATAAGAAAGATTTGTTAAGATATATTTGTTTGTTTCACTTCAAATATCTAAAAATGTCGCGTTACGTTTTCTTTAAAAAAAAATATATAACTTATGTTTGCTAGTTCCTTAAAAGAGATAAATACAAATAAGAAACAATTAAAAAGATGGTTTTGTTGGATTCACTTCAAATACCTAAAAATAACGCGTTCTGGAATGTGGAACTGACAATATATAAAGTTTTCTTTAAAAAGAAATTATATAAACATGACTTACCTGTGCTTTTAAAGAGATAAATAGAAACAGGAAATAATTTTAGAGATGTCTGATAAAAATGTCGCGTTCTGAATCATGAAAATGACAATATATAAACAATTGTTAAGCTATCTTTGTTTGTGTCATTTCAAAGACCTACAAATATCGCGTTCTAGACCGTGTAAATGTCAATATATAAAGTTTTATTTAAAAGATTGATGTAAACGTTATTTTATAGTTGTGTTGAAGCGATATACATATCTATATATATAAAAACCCGTGGAAAACTTAATATATATAAAATTTGTAAACTTAAACTTATTGTTTACTTATTTTTTAACGATCGAGATACAAATAAGAAAGAATTGTTAAGATTTCTTTGTTTGTTTTACTACAAAAGCCTACTAAGTTCCGTTCTAGGCCGTAGAAATGTTTTCTTTAAAACATGTATATAAACTTTATTTGCTAGTTCTTTTAAAGAGTTAAATATAAATACGGAGGCATTGTGAGGATGACTTTATTTGTTTCACTTCCATGACCTAGAAATATTGCGTTAGGCAACTTGGAAATGTTGGTAAAGTGTGATTTGTTAGCAACTTTCTTTTTGGCAAGACTATTTTTTTCGTGTAACAATGCTGGCAGATTATTGAATTTTTTTTTATCAAAATTCAAGCTCATTTAAGAAAGAGAATATTCATGCTCGTGCACTTCTTCCATTTTATGAATAAGCTCATTTCTGGTTCAATTGATACGTTAGCAAGAAAAATTGTGAAGAGCAGCCAGAAGCATTGTAAAAATGTACGAAGGCAGAAAGGTAACTGTGATTGGCGAGCGCTGATTACATGATTACAATAATCAATTACGATGATTACAAATTTGTTTTTTTCCCCAAAATTGAAAAGCTAGACTTGGCTGACATGTTTGGTTTTAACAAGACGGTGTCACATGCCATACGGCAGGAGAAACAATGGCCAAATTGAAAAGCTAGTTCGGTGAATAGCTTATTTCACGTTCATGCAATTTGACGCCTTTAGACTATTTTGTGAGGTAATATTAAGGATCATATCTATAGGGACAAGCCCTCAACGGTTGACGCACTGGAAGCTAATATTGAAGAATTTATTTGTGAGATGCCGGCTGATACGTTGGAGAGAGTATGCCAAAATTGAATACAGCGTATGAATCATTTGAGGTGTAGTCGCGGTCAATGTTTACATTAAGTCATCTAAAGTTTTTAAAAATCACTTAAACATGTTCTTTTACAGAGGTCAGTTAATAGGTCTGTCTACTGGCAGCAAATTTAAGTTTTAAATTTTACGCATTTGTCTTATGGCACTTATTTCATTTATTTGTTTATTTATTTATTAATTCATACTGGAATACCGTAGCCGTTCATTTCATATTTCAATTAAATTTAGACTTACATCACACACACATATGTATGTACATATGTTTTGTGTGTTATCAGGTTAACATAATTTTGTTAAAATAAAAAGCTGGCATGCCAGAAAATGTATAACGAGATTACCGATGTCGATAACGTGACACAGTATTTAATTAATTTAGTTGTTTCTTTTGTATATCATATTTGCAGTCACACACATTTTACGCATGTTAAATAAAGTTAAAGAGTTATAAGCATTATGAAATGTTATAATTTCTATAATGTTTTATTGTCAGGTATGTATTTTTAGACAACAACGCAAATCAGTTAATTATCAGTCTATCAATTTAGGTTTTCGAGTTATCAGCAGGTGAATTATTGTTACTTTGATACATTTATTTATAGCTTTGCACTCAGCTAGTCACCTGATGTTTTCGAGTTATTGTTTTTAATTTCAAATTTCATTAAATTTTTAATTTAAAATGACAGTCATGTGACGTTTTTGATGTACTTATCTTTCTGACATAGGTTAGCAAGTTAGTTTATTATTTTGCTTATACATACACAGAAAAAAATAAAAATGAGTTTCAATTAAAATATTTGTGGAATCAATTAAAAATTTAATTGAAATCGGACCTGTAAACAAAATGATAGTATCAATTAAAAAAAAATGTGAGATTTAATTGAAAATATCAGAAAAAGTAATTGAATCAATTAAAATTTTAATTGAAAATTATTTTAAAATCAATTAAAGGTTTAATTGAAAAAGAAACATGAAACATTTTTTTTCTGTGTAATTAAATCACACTTTCATTTGGTAGGCGGTTTATTGATCCACAGTGTAACGATATCGAGTTTCGAATTGTTGACATGCCTAACTTAATTAAATAAATTGTTATAGATTTTTAAAGACAAAAGACTGTTGTTATTGAAATGTAAAATAAGCCAATATTTCTGTCGTTACTTAGGGTACGGTCACACTTGGCAAATATTTGCCGAAAAAGACATAAACACAAAATAAAATATATTTGAATTCGTTTATTTTGAACAAGACACAACAAATATTTAGTTCTATTTTATTTGATAATGTTTGATTTAGCAAAACTATTGTAAGAGTAACAACGTCAAACAAATTTGTGCTAAAACACGTGGTTACGCTCTTTTGAGTAAATATTTGCCAAGTGTGACCGTACCTTTAGATTCTTTAGCGGCAATTACTGATTAGATTTGACCAAATACTACTGAAAGTAAATTAATATCGAATTTTGTTTCAAAATAAAGTCTAATTTTTTATATTAAAAACATTTTATTTGAAACTAATTGCAATTCCTTTGGTTACAACAATACAATACAATAGACTTTTATATTTTTTTCCAAAATATGTAGCAATTTTGGGAATTAAAAGTCATCACAGATTTTTGTTCTTTTGGCTTTAGCGCCTCTATTTACAGATTTTTCAGAATCACAGATTTTTGTCCTTTTGGCTCTAGAGCCTCTATATACGGATGAAAAAGACTTTTATATTTTCACTAAAAATAGAGGAAGTTTGGGAAATAAAAGTATATTAGCCATATACATAAATACAATTAAGAACATAACAAAAAAAAATACAACTCATTCTACACTCCATTTATTGGAGCAGAATTTTTAAAAGCAATTTCTTAAACTAAAGTTGAAAACTTTGCCGACAATTTAGACAATTGAAACCAGTTTTTTTGGGTCGTCAAAATTATCGGTAATTGAGGATGTAAGAAATTTTAAATTTTTACATGGAAAATAGATACTGAGTTAGAAATATGGGTGAAATATTAGGAATTTAAGAAATTTCGGCATTAAAAATCGGTTTCAAATCAAAAATATGGTTGAGCACAAATTAAGTCCTTTTTGTCATTTAAGAACTGTTTCCTTTTTGAATATGGAAATATGGGCAATCGCAGATTGAGGCTGTTTTCGGATGCAACATATTTCTTCACGACAAGTTTTGATAAGGATTAGTTCGTTAGTTGTTCGGCATAATTTTTACTTTTGTATATGTAAATTGGAATATGGTTTTTTAACTAAATTACAATAATATGGTTTCTTGTTGATAGTTGTCGGGTTGAAATATTTGCAATCGTTTTTTTTTTCAATATGATTTAGCATGCGACATGTACAAAGCGACAAGTTTGTTTTGCTCATTTTTAATAAGTCTTAGTTAGTTCAAGAAATTTATACTAAAGCATCATATATATGTTTATTTACTGAATCATCAAACTTTTTTACTGTAATTTCATCTTAAAATTAAACACACTGGTGATTTTTCAATTATTTTCATACGGGTATAAGACTCATAATTTCTAATAGCAATTTTTCTAGGTTTCGTTTTCTTTCATTAAGGAGTCTTCTCAACTGTTTTATTGCTATGCATATCCTTTAGTTAATATACTTTGAAAATCAAAATTTTAAGTTTTAGTGTGATTATTGTAGTCAGTAATTTATATTTAGTAAGAGTCTATGAATGTTGATTAGGATAAAAATGTTGCATTAAAACCTGATTAGAATCTATGCGAAGTACTGAAAACAAATTATATTTTAGTTATATGAACGCGACATTGAAACATAACTTTGTTTTAGCATTTTAATAGAGTCAACGAGTCTGCCACTTACAATAGCGAACGTGACATAGTAAATTAAACATTTTAAAGTGATTATTTTAAGTAGTTATTTACTTTTACTTAAGGTCAGTAAATTTTTATTTGAATGGTTCAGCTACTTGATTAGAATGATCTTGGAGTACTGTTATTTTAGATAGAAGAATGCGATATTGAGACTTGAACAAAATCAACGAACAAAAGTGTTGAATTCACAACTATAGGCTTTGAGGTATAATTTCAAATGCAATATATAGTTAGTTTTTACTTAAAACTAACTCATTAATGGGCAGATATCGCGACCCTAAATTTGGGTTCGTATGTTAGGTAACGGCTTTCGATATCCTATGTCAAACAACATAAAATTAGAAGGAATTTGTTTAAACGACTTCGCTGTATATGAAAATCTATTTGTTGGGTCTCAAAGGAATATTATAGAAATTACAAACGGAATGGCGGATTTTTTAATACCCTTGCCACTGGTTGCCAGGGTAGACACTTAATTTTATACATACCTTACATTACTATGAAATGGCATTTACAAACAAATTCCACTATACTCCTATGTGTTTTCTACTTTCAATGGAATGTTATAAACATTAATTTGTTTATATTTTTTTTTTGTTACTTCAACCCCATTAACAATATGATCATAATTTATATATGACAACTTAAAAAGAAAGTAATGTTTGGGCATAGTCGACGATATGACAACCTACACTGAGTACAGAATTTAATTATGTTATAAAATTTTATTTTATTTGTAAGTGTAGGGATTAGGAAGGAATTTTAAAGAAGTAAACATAATTGCATATAATTATTAAAACTTAATTTTAAAAAAGTTTTAAGATATTTATGGGTTTTAAACTCATTTTAGAGGTAAATGGACAAAACAACCACATATTGTTTCCCCAAATGCATGAAGAGGATCGATATACCCACCAATAACCCTAGTGTACATAAAATCAAGAGCATAATCAGAATATCCAAGAATAATAAAAGCTATTTAATAAATAAATAAATTCATAAATAATAAAGCAACCAGAATCGACATTATATCTCCAGAGCTGATAAAAGTTAATACAGTCCTGGGACACCAATCAAATCTGCTAGATCCTACCAAATACTGGAATGTGAGGTTAGAAATATTTGAGAATTGGCTTTTTGGGCAACCGAACGTGGAGGATATCGTGGAGTAGGGTACAAAAAGAATTTTATAAATTCATTTTATTTACTACACAGACACAAACAATAACTGACTACCTCTTTGTATGCAAATTTACCTTCTTCTGAAATATTCACGAGGAAGGCACACTTCTTTTAAACATTAACAAAAAAAAAATAAACATCACCCCGACAACAAGGACGACAACAACCAAGGCAACGTTCACAAAACACACACCGTGTGCTTCTGTTCGCTTCGCTGACTCACTGACTTAGCGGCTGATGGTTGGCACCGCGTGCCTGGCTGACTGACAGTTCGGCTTAGGGGCAATATTCTATGTTACGGTTCAGTTAACAGGTAAAATGAGTAAAATGTTTACAGATATGTACATACATTCGTACATACATACATACATAAAACTACTTATAGATTGTTGGCCACAGGGTAAAGAGTCATAAAATACATAAAACACCCAAAAAAAAATAAAGTTTAAAAATTAAACATTAACTGAAAAATAATATAAACTGTATTATTTTATAGTTGAAAACAAACATTACTGAAAACAACTTAAGTTTTGGCTTTAAGGACTTTTATTTTGTGCTGTATTTAACCACAGAAAAAAAATATAGAAAACACTTTCAATAAAATAACGGGTGGTTAAATTTCAAGGGCTGATGTTGATTTTGAATAAAACACAAACTATTTAGGAAATTATTGTAATTTTATTTTATTATGATATATTGGTATTACTCAATTATGTATGGAATAAAATATCGGCCAAATGGGCGCCGCGAACACGGCGGCATACCTCCATCCGATGGTCCAAATTTTCGATGACCCTGAGGCATAATGGAGGTTCTATGCCGTTAATGTGCCGAATTATCTCATCCTTTAGCTCTTGAATTGTTGCTGGCTTATCGACGTACACCTTTTCTTTTAAATAACCCCAAAGAAAAAAGTCCAACGGTGTCAAATCACATGATCTTGGCGGCCAATTGACATCGCCATTACGTGAGATAACACGGCCATTGAATTTGTTGCGCAAAAGAGCCATTGTTTCGTTAGCTGTGTGGCAAGTGGCAGCGTCCTGCTGAAACCACATATCGTCCACATCCATATCTTCCAATTCGGGCCATAAAAGGTTCGTTATCATCTCACGATAGCGAACACCATTCACAGTAACTGCCTGACCGGCCTCATTTTGGAAAAAATACGGCCCGATGATGCCGCCAGCCCATAAACCGCACCAAACAGTCACTGTTTGTGGGTGCATTGGGTTTTCGACAATCACTCTTGGATTCTCATTCGCACAAATGCGGCAATTCTGTTTATGACGAATCCACTGAGGTGAAAATATGCCTCATCACTGAAGATGATTTTCTTCGCAAATTGATCATCCACTGTTGCCATTTCTTGCCACCATTCTGCCCATGCACGACGTTTGGAATGGTCAAGAGGCTTTTGTTCTTGAGCCAATTGCACCTTGTAAGCGTGTAAATGCAAGTCTTTATGCATAATGTTCATCAACGACGAGCGTGAGAGGTGCAATGCTTGGGCACGACGACGAGTTGAGGTGGACGGCTCTTCAGCCACACTATCGCGAACAGCAGCAATATTTTCTGCAGTACGAGCATGCACTGGTGTTCTCACATCTTCTACGGTTTGCTCGAATTTTTGCACGATTTTTGCGATTGTACGCACATTTGGACGATCAAATTGACCAAAAAAATCACGAAGTGCACGATATGCATTTTGATTTGAACGCCCATTTTCATAATAAGTCTGGATAACTTTAACACGTTGTTGGATTGTGTATCTCTCCATGGTTCAAATTGAGTAAGTCTGAAATAGAGAAATATCAAATAAAATTCGGAAAAAAGCTTGGCGTTTACGTGTGGTTCACATTCAACATCGACCCTTACAATTTAACCACCCTTTAGTTGGCTTGATGCAAAAACACTTAACCGCCAATATACTCGTATTTACTCATAGAAATATTATACGTATTGATTACAACTAGACTAACATGTCATCAAATATGTGTGTACAGGAAACAATTGGTTAGATGTATAACCAGGGATGTTTAAATGCCCAACATTTGTTAAATCTTCAGTGTTCAGTGAATTTATTGTTGAATATTTACGAGTCAAATTTTAAAGGATGGAGAACAGAACAAGGCCAAGGAGTTTTAGGTCTCTTTGGTGACATAAAGAGTAATACACAGTCCTCTTACAAGCTCTTAGGCAGCGGAGGAACTCTGAAACAAAAAAGTTTACAAAGTCACATGTGCATCTCTAGGCTACAAAACATACATAGCCATCAGCAAAACCTACTGCAATTGTCGGCTGGACTACCTAAGGTAGGTAGGTAGGTAGGAAGGCTGGTGTGAGTCACCTCACACCCTCACCCAGCGACCAATATGGTCCATTGCGATGCCTTGGATAGAAAAATAAGTAATAGAGAAAGTGAAATAAAAGCTAAAGTAAAAGACAGGAAGGAATATTAGAGTGTAAAGAGAGAAAAGAGAAATGAGAAACCTGACCAACCTGAATACCTAAACAAGAGAGGAGGATAAAATTAAATGTATATGTATTTCAGAATTGCAATAAACCAAACAACCATAGACGGGGCAACAGAATGGAATCAAATAAACTATGACTGATCTATCATCAGCATGCATCAAACATGCTGCAAAAGGCAATGGATTACACATTAAACTCTGGACAAAATATCAAAATGCGAAACAAATTACAATGCGAGCTTCAATACAATCAAAGCATGAAAAGAGTCTAAAGGATGTATTTGACGCGCATGAACAAAACTGTTGAGAAAAGTCCCCGAAACAACAAACTACGCTGATCGAGCAACGATCTTGGCAAAGAGGCCCAAACAGCTTCCTATAACCATACAATTGGAAGAAAGAAATTTTCAAATACATCAAAGTTGACGTACATCAAAATCGGTATAAGTTGACATATTGGTAGATAATTACGCGAAGATATTAAGAAAAGTCCAAGAAATAAAAAACGCTTCTGAGTGAACGGCCTTGACAAAGAGGCCCAAACAGCTTTCGGTATCCATAGATCTCTAGACCTTAGACAAATCGTACAACATTTGGGGTATAATACATTTGACTCCATTGATAAACTAACATATTGAGCCTATTACACCAGCTTCAATTAAGTTCATATGTTGTTGCCTACAACACACCGTGAAGATTGATATACTCACCGAAAATCCTAGTGAAATCAGTGAAAACATGAAATCGGTAACATAATCAGAAAACCCAAGAATCATAAAGCATTTGAAATGGACAATATATCTTTCAAGCTGCTAAAAGCATGTGTCGCTGGAATCCCACCTTCTATATGAAGTTTCACATTCTAGCAGCCCGTTATGGAATAAATCTTTGCATATTTTGGTGGCTGTGTGAAACCACATATCTGTGATATCCATATCATCAATAATAGGCCAAAATTTTGTTGTTATCATGTCTCCAAAGCCTGATCCATTTACCGTAACCTCATTTCTAGCCAAATTTTCGAAAAATGAAATTGCCTCATACAGTGACACAGATTCTCAGAAATTGCTCTTGGATTTTTAGAAGCCCAAATGCGGCAATTTTTCTTGTTAACTTATCCAAGCTAATAAAAATTGACTTCGTGTCAACACAATTAATTTTCCAGAACACTATTGTTAAGTTGCAACTTGTAGAGCTTCAAAGAGAAATCCTTAATCAAAACCTTAACATGATTACTAATTCACCAATACATTTCCTGTGACACAATTCCAGTACATTTTCTGAGGACCGAGCTAGTGTCACCATTACATTCTAGGCCTCTGTTGTTTTTAGCAACAGAACCTAGGACAACTGCCATTCTCCCGCTTTGCATATCAAACCACAGGTGTATCCCGAAGAGAGCTCAACCAATTATCAGCTAGTGGACGAATCCCTTGGCTTCTAACTGACTCCGTAGTTCTAGATAAGACTCTAGTCAGCTGCGTATCTAATTGGGGTGCAACAATCAAACTCTTACCAGTTTCGAGCTCGTGCAACCTTATGTCACTGGTGCACCATATACACTTAAAAATATTACCCTAGACAGTCGGTTCAATTTATTGACTTTTCGATCATTAAGCAAGAGTTGGTATTTGTAGGCCCTGGCCGCTAAAACAACACCAGTTTCTGATAATTATTAGTTTTCTATCTATCATAACCAACATTTATCACAGCGCCCTACTTCGGCGCTATAGCATTCAAATGCCGCCGAGGTAAAAAAAAATTAAATCAAGCTTCAAAAATAATACGCCCACTTACCATCAGAGGCGCTGCAACACTGTACTAAAAACAAAAATAACGCGCAATTGCAGAGTTCTAATATAAAACCTTCTTCTACTTTCACCAACTCTACTTCTTCAACCTGTAACACTTCCAAAGAAAGTAACGCAATTACATATAGGCATATTAATCGCCTGAGTGCTACTTCTCTTCTGAAAAAAACTATCATAAATTTTACGGAATACAGCTTTTACAGATCCACCATTTGCATACGATTTTTTAATATGTTTAAGCGGTATTGAATTCATTATAAAAATTGTTAAAATGTCAGAACTTTGTTGTTATTCCAATATGTAAACAAAGTTCTAAAAGTACGGTCACACTTGGCAAATATTTGCCGAAAAAGCTGTAACTACTAACTAAAATCGTTTATTTATTTAAAAAAAACTTGGTTTATTTAGTACAACACACAGCAAATATTTAATTCTATTTTATTTGATAATGTTCGATCTTGCAAAACGCTTGCAGGGTACTGTAGCCTAATTGGTTAGCACATGAGATGATATTTGTAGCGCGGTTTCGATTCCCAGCCGCTGCCACTCAAACAACATCAGTTTCCGATAATTATTAGTTTTCTTTATATCCATCATAACTAATATTTATCATAGCGCCCTCCTTCGGTGGTATAGCATTCAAACGCCACCGAAGTAAAATAATTGAATAAAGGCTAAAAAAATCAAGCGTTAACATTAATGCGCCTACTCACCACCAGAGGCGCTGCAATTATGTGCTAAAAACAAACATAATGCGCAATTGCAGAGTTGTGATATAAAGCTTTCTTCTACTTTCACCACCATTACTTCTTCAACTATCCCCTTTTCAAAGAAAGTAACGCAAGTATATATAGGCATATTAATTGCCTGAATATTACTTCTCTTAAAAAAAATTGTGCTAAAATAAGTGTTTATGCTTTTTAGAGTAAAATGAACGGATCACTTCATTGAACGGAATGAGCCGGCCATTTAACTGAACGGTTTTCGTTCAATAGTGTACGGATCAATTTCGTTCAGCTGCTGTTTATCAAAAGACAAGAAGAAAATCACATTCAATAAGGGTTGTATTCATACGTTCAAAGTGAACGATTGAATGAACGAATCAGTCTTGGATAAATGAACGAAAATCACCGGTCACTGAAATGAACGACCGGTCACAACTCTAGTTATCAAGCTACAATTAATAGGTAATTAATTAGTAGGTAATTCTTCTCATTGCAATTTTATATACTTTCATGTACATATATATGTATGTATATATATGAGTAAAGTATATCGACATTTGCCATACCCAGAATAGTTCTAGAGGGAGTTTAGACAACTTTCAATTCATTTCATTTAATATACTGCTACTATTTCAAAATCAAACTAAAAGTAATCTAATAAATTAAGTACGTTACATATCTTTAACAAATTGTATGTAATAACCATATTTTCCATACTATGTACCACTTACATAACTACATACCTACTACACCCTTAAAGTTCAAAAATAATTTAAGGATAATTTATACATGTTTGCAAGTAAGTACAAGTTCGATTAAATATGTAAGTGTAAGTTTAGTGGTTAATGATATTTAGCTGGGTAATAAAGATGATAGCTCTAAAAGCCTGCGGTGTGTATGTGTATTAGTTATGTATATTGTGCCACAACTAACACCACCTCCTCTCACCCTTTCTAAAGCCAACACAGTGGTAGTTGCTCTTGTAAATGTCATATATAGTTGTAGACTGAGTTTAGTCAAGTTACTTTAAATTGAAAATAAGAAAACCTTTTTCTCTTTAATTTTATATCAAAAAATTAAAATCAATTAAGTGTTTTTTTTTTATTATTTCCAATTTCAATTACATATTTATTTATTAGCACTTTGAGTTTCTGTATATTTTTTCGACATTATTGAAAAAGTTTGAGACTGGTAAAAAACACAAACAAACAAACAATATAAAACGAAAACCGAAATAGCAATTTTACCTAAACTTAAACAGCATAAAAGGCAACACTACAAATTCAAGCGAATATACTCGTATATATAAAAGTTTAAAGCAAACGACCCGACCCTTATACAACAAAATTAAACTATAGGGAGGAAGTCATTGGGTGAAAAGTTTGTACAAAAAAAAAAAAAACATTTTATTTAATTTATTTGTTACGATGATGATCCGTCAATATGCTTTAAACAATTGTTGATTTATGCCCTTCTATTAATGTTTTACTAGAGTGAGAGTTTGGCCAACGGCTGTGACTTGTTAAATGTGGAATTTATTGAAAAATATGTAGAAACAATTTACAAAAAAAAAAATACAGTTTGTTATTAAAAAGTTCACCATTTGTTTCTGTTTTTTTTTTCAATAAGTTTCGTTAAATTAATTGTTAATTTAGTTACATGAACAAAATGTGGTCGAGTGCTCACTGCGTGCACGATTATTACAAAAATTTCAATTTAAATATTTGAAACTATAAGAAAAAAGTGTATTTAACATTAATTAATTATTGCATTGGCAATTATTGCAGTGGCATAGATGAGAATGTGGAAAAAGGGGTTGAAAAGGTTTGCGGTTATAATTAATGAGTTAAGCATTAAACACATTCGAGACAGCAGGCTACACAACTACACGAGTGCAAATGCCGCTGGGTACTTATGCCGCCCTGTAGCCAGCTACTTAATTATTTTAAAAACGACAGCTACATAGTCATCAGCTGATCCTGAAATCTGACGTTTTAATTAAAAATAAATTTGGGGCCTGTTCGGAAATGCATCACTGCACTGCATTTGATGCGCATATGTGATTAGTTTGCGATGCTGATGCGCAGACGAACAATAAATGAATGAATTGCTTACAATTACGAACGCGGGAATATTAAAAATGGAGAAATTATTAATAAATTTATTTCTTGACTTAGATGAAACCAAAAATGTTTCAAAACTGTGCAATCGGCAATATAAAAGGCGCTTGAAATATATAAAAGGCAGGTATTATTAAAACTTTGTGTTCCAAAAGCAGACAAATTTCGAAAGTAATTAAATATGTTAATATTATAAAACAATATACTCCATGTCCAAACGGACTCTCACCAATAGTTTGGAGAATTTTGCATCATTTTCTATTCTAAAAATAAGTATACAAAATCAATTAGAATAAATTTATTAAAAAAAATTATACAATGCATCAGCCATTTTTGTGATGCTTGTTTGCTGCTTTTTTGCGCATCATCTGCTTAAGTGATGCATTTTAGAACACAATGCATTTGCAGTGATGCAACCTTTTGCTTTTCCGAACGTACTGCGCATCAAATCAAATGCAAATGCAGTGATGCATTTTTGAACAGGCCCTTTTTCTTCGAATTTTTTAAATAACATAATGGCTGAAGAGAATTTTGTTGATTTTATAGAAGCTATTACTAAAATACAACAAAACAATAAATAAAAAAATAAAAACTAATAAATTTTAAACAATAAAACATAAATTTTAATCAAACAAAACAATGAAAATATAAACAGCTGTTGTATATACATATTTCAGTGGTGCCACTTAAGGCTTTTATTTTTCTAAAGTGGCGTTTTATTTATGAAACATAAAGAGCATATGTACATGATTTCAGACATGCTAATAAACTTCACTCATTTTTATTAAGGTGGCTATACACTACGTGTTTTTGCTTATGTATTTTTAAGTTTACAGCTCACATGTTTTTCTTTATGTATGTCAAAATTGGTTATTTTACATATGGGTTTTAATTTTTGGTCACCAACTTGTCTGTACAATTACACGTGACATCGCCATAATTAAAACAGCTGATACGCTTAAATATTATTCTTTTTTTACACATAAATTTCCATCTCGTTTCTTTAAAAAATGCGTTAAAGCCGCTACAAAGCGTCACTAAATTGCCGGCGTCAAAAATATTGATTTAAGGTTTTTCGTTTTTTAATATACAAGATGTGGAGCTTGTATCAAAAATTTTTAAATAATTTATATCATTGTTATTACATTATCAAAATGGGATAAAAAAAATATTTAATTTATCACTTATGCAAATCCTTCATACGGCCGGCTAATGATAGCGCAGATTTAACCGTCGACAAATCTTTTCGCCTGGCATATACATTTGAAAACATGTGTTTGAACATAAGAAAATAGAGAGTGTTCTAATCGAAAAAATACATATGTATTTCCACATGTATTTTACACAAGCAAAGTTTTTGAGGTCACCAACTACATGGTTTTACTCCCATAAACCTAGTACTCTGTTCAAATTTGGGAAAAATGTTGAGCAACATTAATTATTTCATACGGAAAATTTGACGTATATCCAATGTTGCCTATCACGCGAATTTACATAATTTGACGTTTTTTTTAATTGAAAGTACGCCACATTGTTTTACTTATGTAAACAAAACACATATGTTTTGATTTTTTGTGAATTTAAATCGAAAATAAAAAGTTAAAATATTAAAAAATCTGTGTTGAATCGAAATCTTTAAATAAAAATGAATAAACAAATATTACTGGCCACTTGTGCAGCAGAACAACAAGTAATAGATATTGTTGTTGCGACAGAAGAGCTTTTGGATAAAAATTCCACGTGAAACAATTGCTACTTTAATTATTTCGCTGTGAAAAAATAATGTTGCCAGATACATTTCACATGTTTTTCACAAAATGAACAGAGTACTACTTCTGCAACATTTTTTCATGAAAATTTCATGTTTATTTTTTTAACATGTATTTTGACAGCATTCCATTTGAAATTTTGAACTGAGTACTATGCTATATGTAAAATTTGACATATACAATGTAAAAAACATGTAGTGTATATGCACCTTTAATAGAAAATATAACAAAGCGTTTTTCAAGAGGGACGCTAAAAAAGTAGACCGATAGGGACAGCAAATGACGCCATATTTTTTGCCGCTCTTTTGACATTTCTCTTCAGTAAGGTTTGCCATTTCATGATGGTAAGAGATACGAGCCAACAATGAGTCGAAATTCGTACGAATATCGAACGTGAACGTATTTTGCTTTTTATTTAATTTGCTTTACACATGTTGCTATATGGTCAACACTGTTTATGTTTTGTCGCCAACAAAAATAGAAATTAGTTTAATTTGACAGCGGCGAAAAAATCAGCATGGACAACAACCCGCAGTCGTGTTGCCTGTTGTCGTCAATACAGTCACTCTCATGTTTATATGTATATTTTATTTTTGACATATTGTAGTCGGTAGCCTGCTGTCTCGAATATGTTTAACGTAAAAAATTAGACTGTATAAAGATCCGCAAAGGAAGCTAAAATAAAATACAGTATAGAGACCTAAGATGGAAGCTTAAATAAGACTATATAAACAAGGTACATCGAAACTAAAATAAAACTGTATAAAGACCAGCGATTAACACTAAAATAAGACAGTATAAAGACCTATAATTCAAGATAAAATAAGAATTACAGCTATAATAAGACTGTATAAAGACTACTATTCAAGCTAAAATAAGAACCATGATTGAAGTTAAATTAAGACTGTATAAACACGTACAACTCCAGCTAGAATAAGACCGTTTAAAGACACGTAAATGAAACTAAACTAAGACTGTATAGACCAAACGATTCCAGATAAAACAAGACTGTATAGAGACATATGATGGAAGTTAAAATATGTCAGTATAAAGATGATAAATGAGATGTTATTCTTTATAAAGATTGAAGTTAAAATAAGACTATGCCAAACCCACAATTGACGCTATAATAAGACTCTATAACGACCAATGATTGAAGCCATAATAAAACTGTTTAAAGACCCACAATTGGAGCTAAAATAAGACTGTATAAAGAGCTACAATTGCAGCTAAAATTACACTATACAAATATAGTATTTGAAATAATACTTTATAAATACCCATGAATCAAATAATAACGATTAAGCATTGCGCAGGGCCGTTATATTTTATAAAAACCATAAGTGTAAAATTGAGAGCAAAATTTCTTCTTGTGACGTCACAAGTCAAAAATGTATTTATGTTTGCTTTACTTCTATATAAATTTTAATGCAAATAAAAGTTTTAAATTAAGTGTGCCGTTTTTAATTGTGGAAATATTAAAAAAAATAACATAAATTTAAATTTTGTTCGATTTCCAAAAGAAAATAAATTATAGACAAACAATGGGCACAATTTTGCCACCTTGATGAAAAAAAAAATTAAAAATGTAAAAGTGTCTCATAGAGTTTGTATTGAACACTTTAAAAGGAGATATGAAATTTAAAATGGGCAACTGAAAAGTTTTGTGTTTAAGATACTTTATGTTAGGTATGCTTTATGACGAATTTGTGTGTCAAATTAAAAATCTGGAAGCTGTATTCAAATCTCTGAATGGTGATAATCTCTTGATTTGCACAGAGTATTTAAAAAAGCATATACATATATATAAATGAGTCAAGTACTATTAATGCGGATATTGAATCTAAAACACTTTTTTTTCGATAGAAAGTGTTTTTTCTAAGAAACCTAAATCAACTCCTAGCGGATGAGACAAAAAATAATAAATTGATAATACAAAAATATAATATATGAAATACTAAAATATAGTTTACTTTTTTGATACATTTTAATATGAATTAAACAGTAAATAATTAAACGTTTTATTTTGCAACAAAAAATTTACGAAAAATTCATTTTTCTTTAAAAATTGTCAGAAGAAGTTATATTTTTACATGTTAATTATACGGACAAAATAACCTGTGACGTCATGCGCAGAGAGAGAAAATTTTGTTTACTTTCAATCTTTCTTATTTGATTCATGATAAATACCATGATTGAACATAAACTAAGACTGTATAGACCAAACAATTCCAGCTAAAGGAATATTGTAAGAGACATATGATTAAAGCTAAAATATGGTAGTATAATATAATATAAAAAAAATATAAAATAAAAAAGAACCAAGATTGAAGCTAAAATAAGACTGTTTAAAGACCCACAACTGAAGCTAAAATAAAACTCTATAGAGACCAATGATTGAAGCTAAAATAAGACTGTTTAAATACCAACAATTGAAGCTAAAGTTGGACTGTTGAAATATCTAAAATAAGACTGTATAAATAAGACGATTGACGGTCAAATAAAACTGTATAAATGCTCAAGATTTTAACTAAAATCTGACTGCTCAGGGAAGTACACAATTGTCACTTACTATCACTTAGTAATCAAAAGCGTAGCGTGTTAAAAACTCTATTATTAAATAACTCCTTTAAATTGGCAAAATTTTCAACTCTCTTTGCTTTATAAATTATGTAATACAATATTTACAAGAAAATGCTTAAGAAAATCTTAAACCACTTAAACACAAGTATTTTATTTACAACTTAAAAAGATATTTATCATAAGTATCTTGGTTGCTATGAATCTCATTAAACTTGGCAAATTAAGTGAATATTTAGTTAATTTATCTTGTGGATTTTAAGCAAAAACTCCCCTTCCACCAGGCCCTCAAAAATCAAGTATCCTGAAGGTCCATTGAATAATTGTGCAATGTAAGCGTGTTTATTAAATAATTAAACAAGGAACAAAGATGAAATAAACAAAACAAGATAAGACATAATAGCCAGCACCTAATTTTTCACACACCTGGCTCCTACTTACAAGATTCCTTAATGGTTAACAAACAAATACTAGCTGTGTGTTCCCACACCCTCCCACTGGCATTCCAAACTAATAAAAGCATATTTATAACTCAATCTAAACCGTTTTATTGTAACCATTATGGTGAACACATGCAAAGTTACAAAAAAAAAACATAATTTTATTAAACAAGTAAAAGAAATAGAATAGAAAAAAAAAGCGTAAAAATAATGGCTACAATAAATGTCTACAAGACAAAATAGATATTAGAAAAAAAAGAAAAAAGAACAAATACAGCATCACACAAAGCCCACTTTAACATAAACAGTTTTACGAAACCGCTAACATAAATATGTATAATAACACACCAGGACATATAGACAGCACGATAGGCAGTTAGTCCAACCATTATCTACCAGCAAAAGATGTACATTACTCTTAAGGTAGAGAAGGTTTACAACAAAAAAAAAAAAAAAACTTCTGAAATAAAAAGAAAATGGCATAGAAAATGGCCATAATGATAATAAAAATTTGTAATAACAATAAAAACGATTAAATATTTTACATTTCATAAACAAAACACAAACATATACATACATAAATTTCCCCATACCCACAGTCATACACGCATATTTATACATTTTTTCAGGGGAATCCCAGTAGTTCTGGATAGCTATACTAACCGATTTTTAACATTTTAATATTGTAGGCAGAAGTCAATTGACTGTACAAAAATTGCAAAGACTTAACTCCGGATTGCAAAAGGACACTTATCTACTGACAATTGACTCTGGTAGGTAAAATAAGTACTTTCACAAGTGCAGTATAAAATTACTGTATCATACATATATTACTTAGAGACATTGATGTGATAATTGTATACACGCTGGATTACCTGGGATGTATAAAGTACCAATACCAATAAAAAAAAAAAATTTAAGTTAACTATAAGTAAAATTAAGTTTGTAAAAGAACAACAATTGCAGCCAAAATAAAATTGTATACGAGCATACGATTGAAGCTAAAGTAAGACTGTATAAAGATCTCCAATTAAAACTTAAATAAAAATGTATAAAAACCTATCTATAAAGCTAAAATAAGACTGTATAAAGACATATGATTGCAGCTAATATAAAAAGCAGAGATTGAAACTAATATAAGACTGTATAAAGAACTACAATCGAAACTAAAATAAGACTGTATAAAGACCTATCGTTGCAACTAATCAAGGACTGTATAAACCCATACGATTGAGGCTAAAATAAGACTGAATAAAGACCTATGATTTCAGCTAAAATAAGACTGTATAAAGACATATGATTGTAACTAATAAAAGAACTACAATTGAAACTAAACTAAGACTGTATAAAGACCTATCGTTGCAACTAATCAAGGACTGTATAAACCCATACGATTGAGGCCAAAATAATACTGAATAAAGACCTACGATTTTAGCTAAAATAAGACTGTCTAAAGACATATGATTGCAACTAATAAAAGAACTACAATTGAAACTAAACTAAGACTGTATAAAGACCTACAATTGAAACTAAAATAAGACTGACTAAATTCCTACTTATAAAGCTAATATAAGACTGAATAAAGACCTACGATTTCAGCTAAAATAAAAATGTATAAAGACCAACAATTGAAACGAAAATAAGACTTTATAAAGACCTACTTGGCATTTGTTTATTCATTTTACACGTACGTATATCACCCAGGCAATATGTTCCAAAAGTCTTTAAAAGGTTTGTTTTTGTTTGAAAATCAAAGTTTTATTAAACAATAATAAAAATGCCGAAGTCATAAATTAAAGTTTGTTATTATAGAATTTGAGCGTCAATATAAAGAAAACACCTTGTATTATTAAGAAAATATTTTATTTAGACATGCATACCAAAAGTACAAATTTAAAACAAAATAAATTGCATAATTCACTAGTAACTTAAGCAAAATATAACTCATTAACCAAAACCACAAAAATAAGTAACCAAAAAAATAATAATAAAATTTTAACGGAAATGTACATTTTTTTTTTTTTTTTTTTTATAATACATTATATTTATTTATTGAATCTTCAGATATTGAAATGACAATAAGTTTTCGAATCTTAATACTAAAAGAAAATAATAAGTCCAGCCAGTGCTAGACAAAATATTATGATACTACAAAAAAATTTACATCCACTGATCCAGTCATCTGTTTTGCGTTTGAGTTAAAGCAAGGGTATCCCTCCTTCTCAACCGAACATGGCCACTAAAGTTAAGGATGTCTCGTGCAAGTGGGTTTGGATGGTGTTCAAGTTTGCTGACATATTTTGAGGCGTATTTTGTAAATTCGTCTTTCACCAAAGCAATGCCTAGATCTTTGTGAATTCGAGAATTTTTAACGTACCATGGAGCTGCAGTAATTATACGTAGAATTTTATTTTGACCTCTTTGAATTTTTTCAATGTTGGATGCTGAGGCAGTACCCCATAATTGAATTCCATAACACCATATTGGCTTTAGAATTGCATTGTACAACAAAAGTTTACAATCCAACTTTAATGTAGAATTTCTGCCGATTAGCCAATTAAGTTGCACTGCTTTTAATCTCATCTGTGTAAGTTTTGCGTCAATATGAGACTTCCAGGTTAAACGACGATCGAGGTGGATTCCGAGGTATTTGACTTCATTGAGTTGCGGAATAATTTGGTTATTTATTCTGATGGACGAGCAGGTATCTTTTCGCAATGTGAAAGTTATATCAATACATTTCTGTTCGTTAACCCTGATTTTCCAAAGCTCAAGCCAATTCTCTAGTTTATAAATATAATTCTGCAAATTCTGTGATGCTATTTGATGGTCCTTATGAACGCTAATAAAGGCTGTATCGTCAGCAAAAGTTGAAGTATGTATATTGGGGTCTGACGGCATATCGGATGCATAAATCAAATATAAAGTAGGACCCAGTATGCTACCCTGGGGTACTCCTGCTTCAATTGGCTGAGCGGGGCTTAAAAAATCGCCTTCTTTGATTGTAAATTTGCGACCATATAAATAACTTCTCATAAGTTTGTGGGTGTTAGCAGGCAGAGCTAATTTTATTTTGTGCATTAAACCTTCATGCCAGACTTTGTCGAACGCTTGGGAAACATCAATGAAAAGCGCGGAACAGTATTTTTTCTCTTCAAACGACCGTCTTATCACATTTACTAATCTGTGTGTTTGTTCGATGGTACTGTGTTTAGCTCTGAACCCGAATTGATGATTTGGAATACATTGAGTGTCGTTCAGAATTGGAATCAACTTAGCCATTAACAATTTTTCAAACAGTTTTGAAATTGTCGGCAGTAGGCTAATTGGCCTATATGACTTTACTTTGGTAAGGTCCTTCCCTGGCTTAGGAATCATGGTAATCATAGATACCTTCCAATCTGCAGGATAGTATTCTAGGCGTAAAATAGCATTGAAGATAAAGAGAATAATTCTTCTAGCTACACGAGGTAACTCCACAAGCATTTTGTTGCTGATTTTATCCATACCTGGAGCTTTTTTAAGGTTCAGAGTACCAATAGCGCTTTGAATATCATTAAAGCTAAGTCTTAGAGGTACAGGAGGTCTAATAACGAGTGGTGGCAAATCAGTTGCATTATTTGAGTTGTTTATAGTAAACACATTTCTCAAATGGTTAACAAATAAAGTCCCCTTCTCGGAATCGTTTCTAGCCCAGTCACCAGTCGGATTTCGCAAAGGAGGCTTTCCTCTAACTGGTCTTTTTAAACCTCGTGCCGCCTTCCATAACGAATAGTCAGATTGTGGGGAACTGTCAATTCCCTCCAAGTATGATTTAAGTGAAGCCATTCTTTGGGTTTCTAAGAAATTTCTTAGTATATCTCTGCATTCCCGTAGCCTAGCTTTCAGTTGAGGAGAGCTGTGAATTTGCCACTCTCTTCTAACTCTTCTTTTTTCTGTCAGGAGATGTTCGAGTTCAGCGAAATAAGTTCTGTTTGTCCTATTTCTGCATTCAACGTCATATGTGGAAGCGTGATGCACAGCTCTTCGTATGTCCTCAGTAAACTTGCCAATCGACCCATCAATATCCTCGGTAGTTCTCAACACTACATTTTCCGTGCAGTGGGAACTTAAATACTTTTTATACTTTATCCAACTTACTCTGGATTTAGACATGTCCCGAAATGGAGAGCCATACCCTTGAAGGAAACGCATTGAAATAATAGAAGGAGAGTGATCTGAAGACAAGTCTAATGAAGGCTCCACTTGTATCGATTCTACAGGGATATTTTTCACTACTCCGAAGTCAATAATATCGGGAATCTTCCGTCGGTCCGTCGGCCAGTAGGTGGGATGCCCGCTTGAGAGTACATCTAAGCCCATTTTGGCAATGGTGTTGAAGAGTTCACGACCCTTCGGGGTCACTAGACGTGAACCCCAAAATGTGTGTTTGGCGTTAAAGTCACCAGCAACCAAAAATCTAGCTCCAAGGGAATTGAAGAAGCTGTAGTATTGATGTTCTTTTATTGAAAACCGAGGCGGCGAATAAATTGATGATAAAACAAAGTTGTATTGACAGAATTCAATACAAATGTTTGTTGCTTGTAGGTAATCCTCACATATGTTGTTCATTAAATAATGTTTTATTCTGTTCTTTATAAGAATTGCCGAACCTCCACATGCTCTTCCGCGGGGATCTTTAGTATCATACAACACGTATCCATTAATTTTGAAGTACCCTGTCGCCGTCAAGTGAGTTTCAGCAATCATCATGACATCAATCTGCTTATCCATCAGGAAGTGTTCCAGTTCGTTTTTATGTTGGCGGAGGCCGTTCGCGTTCCAAAAACAAATTTTTAAACAAATCATTTCTTTAAAATTGCTTGTAAGATAGTGGATTGCATTTTCAGCATTTCCTGCATCATGGATGTCATAGTGGTCGTAAAAGTGTTCATAGTTTGGACAAGTGTCTGCAAAGTAGTCTCTAGAGTGTTAATATTAGGCTCGTAATATTGAGATTTAGGTTCCTGCTCCAAACCTGGCATATTAGATTTAACCACGTTAGCGTAAGAAACTTGTCTAGAACTAGGCGCGTTTTCATGACTAGTGGGCCGTAACAATTGAGGAAAATTGTTACTCGATGCAAAATTAGGCTGTTGAGGATGATCAGGTAATACTGACGTCTTGTTGGTCCTTATGCCTTTCAAATGAGTGTAAACTGGACAACCTCTATAATTTGCGGTATGATTACCTCCGCAGTTACTGCATTTTTTGATTTTTGAGTCGGTTTTCGACTTATCACATTGAGCAGTTGTATGTAGTTCCCCACACGCAACACAAACTGACGGCAATTTACAATACGCTTTAGTGTGACCAAATTCTTGACAATTAAGACACTGGACGGGTCCCTGACGCTTATGCGGTTCTTCCACGGTGATTCTACGATGCAGAAGGTAAATCAGATTGTAGATGGGATGGGACTCGTTTTTCTTTAAGACTGTATCTCCGGGTTCCAATTCCACCCTGAACATTGGCTGAGGAATCTTTTCACGGTTTCTAATATTCGTTATGCTCTTAATTTTGAAGCCATTTTCCATTAAACTAGTCTTTATCTCATCAGGATCAACATCTGGGTCTATACCCTTTAGAACGACTTGGAGTCCTTTTGCGCTTTTCAGCTGGTAGGTATAGAAATCCCTACTCTCCCTCTCCAACTGGTTGGACAATTTTCGAAAGTCATCTTCCTTTTTCACTTGAATTTTGGTTTCGCTGATATTTCCATGTTTAATTGAGGTTACGCTAAACATATTTTCACCTATTACCGAAACAATTCCTTGTACCAATTTACTGGAAGTGGGCTCTCTCAGATAAATTGGTGGGGGCTTAAACGTCTTTTTAGGAAGTTCTGGATCATCCGTCTGGAGGAGAGCAAACCTGTTTTGATCATTTGGATTGTCAATACTCACGGTCTTGGGAGCTTTTGAATTTGATGACATTTGAGCAGATGTCGGGCTCCTCTGTCGCTTAAGAACTGTGACGTATTTATCCATACCTACTTGTTTTCTAGGTTTGACTGCACTATTTGATGTAGAAGATATTGATGTTTTATCATCTGATGAAATCACTATATTGGGTGAACAGGAACGGCGCCGTTCTACGGCTCTTGTAGTGAGAAGATTCTCCACAGATTTTTTTAAGGATTCTTCCTCAGAGATCCATAAAGATTTTCTAGTCGAGCTAAGCTCTTTCTCAGAATTACATCTGAGAGGAACACTCATACAGTTTTTATGCGATTTTTAATGTTTTTATTATTTTTTTTTTTAATGTTTTTTATTTTTTTTTTTTTTTTTTTTTTTTTTTTACCGTAGGTATTTTTACCTATTACGAATTATTTTTTAACTTTTTTGTTTTATTTCGACCTATTACACTTTTTCACCTATTACGATTTTTTCACCGAAAATTCAGCCGCACTAAAAATAACACGTCCGAACAGTTCAACAACACTATGTGTAATGTACATACCAGACTTTTTTCGTCAAAATAAAGTCTTTATCATAGATAATCATCTTCTAGACTTAGAATCCACTAGTTTTTTAGTGAAATCAGGCGAAAATTTGTTCCATTCATCTTGTATAACAACTGCCTTTAGGTTATCCTTGCAAGAAATATTTATTTGTCTCATTTTTTATCCAGATATTACCACAGATGCTGAATTGGATTGAAGTCTGAAGACTGCAAAGGAAGATCTTATGTTTTTAGACAATGATTGAGCAAACAATTTTTCACAAATTTTTTTATTGTCCTTTTAGAAAATCCAGTTCCGCGCTATTTCTAATTTGTCTACACTAGGGGCTACATTCTTTTTTTTAAAATATATAAAATATAATCTTCCTGTAGATTCTATAAATGTAAGTTTAACGACCCCTGTTTTACCCTCTTGATAACATATTTATTACTAACGGCTGCGTTCTTGGTTCGCCATATTTTTGGGAGCTTTTTGATTTGAAATATTTCAAACTTTGTTATATTCATCGGGGAACAGCATATTATGCCAAAAAAAAAATTTAGGCTCGTTTATATATTTTTACCGAAATTCAAACGTTGGGTTGTTATTTGATATAAAGGGTTTCTTCTGTGGAACTCTAACATGTTAAATGCAAAGATCTTCTAACAGGTTTTCCAGAAGTTTTCGTAACATTTTCATTTATTTTTACAGCACTAGATGTAGGGTTTGTTCTTATAGTTTTTATTTTAGTTTTTGTAAGACGCTTTGGGCAAACGCAGGGCTTTACCTTTTCAATATGATTTGCCGAGTCTATTATGATTTGCCGAGTCTCAATTAATGTTTGTCTGCCCATTGTAAATTTGTCACTACTTAATGCCACAACTTAATCTTTTTTAATGATAAATTAGACTTTCAAAAAAAAATAAAATTGCCACAAATTTTTTAATAACAGGGTTTTTTTGCATAAGGATGATGCCACTGTTTGCTTTATTTTGACACCTAACAATTTATCTTTTTTTTTAAAAATAAATCAATTAAAATTGTATACGCTTATACAAATATGCTTGTTGATGATAATAATCTTCTTCATAACTGTCAGTATGGGTTTAATGGGTAAGGGGGAAAAAATAGACCACATTCAACGGGAGTGCTTTTTCTAGATATTGAAAAAGCTTTTGATTCTCTTTGGCATAATGAGCTAATATACAAGCTCAAGAAATTCAAATTCCCAATATAACTAGTAAAGTTAATCAGTAGTTTTCTTACTGACAGGTCTTTGTTAGTTGAAGTGGCAGGTGCACGATCACCGAAAAAGAGCATTTCTGCAGGAGTCCCGCAGAGCTCCGTTTTATCTCCACTGCTATATAATCTATATATATCAGACTTCAGGATACACTCGGGTATTGATGTAGCATTTTATGCCGATGATAGCGCTTTCATCGCTAATGGAAAAGTTTCTAACGCTATTGTTAAGCGTTTGCAAAAGGCTTTTGTTTCCGCAACTAATATATTTCGTCAAGTGAAAAATAAAAATTAATGAAGAAAAATCTCAGGCGATACTATTTCCGTTTAACAGATCTCCTAAAAGAATTCCCTCTATTGGACTTTTTGCCCAGGGAACTCAAATTGCTTTTTCAAAGTCAATAAAATATTTAGGCATAACACTCGATTATAAATTGACCTTTAGAGAACACTTGTAAAATGTCGAGCTCTGTACCCTCTGCTTAACAGAAAATCGAAATTAAGTAAAAAAAAACAAACTTCTTTTATATAACTTATGTAATGGACCTATTCTGACATACGGTTGTATTGTTTGGAAGAATTGTGCGAAGACTCACAGAAAACGAGTTCAAGTAATTCAAAATAAAAATTTGAAGATCATATGGGGTATTTCAAATTTTTTGAGCACCTGCTGAAACCGACATACTATGGATCTTATTCCGTTAAGTTTTATGAATTGAAAAAAACGTTGTACAGGGTTTGGATGACTATACTTGAAGGATATGACGTGCAAAGTTTTACGTTAAAAAGTCTTCACCTTAAGAATTGGTGGTCATCTAAAATTCGACTTGAAACTAGCTTTGAGTTTTTTCATCCATTCCGTTTTCTTTGTAATAGTTTTTAGCTTTCAGATCCAAACCAATACCAAATATAGTCACTAGACTTGGAGGATATATCCACAAAAAAAATATTGATATCGCTTCTGGGTGAAAAATTGCATGTGGTTTACAAGTGAAACGAAAATTTTCCGAATTTTGAACTTGGGTTTTAAGCGCATAATTAAAAAAACTGCGTAATTTTATAAAGTTTGAGGTATATCAAGTTGGTGTCTTCGCGACGGACTAAACTGATAAAGTGCAAAAAAAAAGAATTTTTTTCAACCCGGGCGCGTGCAGCGGCAGTTTTTCCCAAACACATTTCGCTTTGTGACAAGTAAAGCGCTATAGAAGACTTTACTGAGCTTGATACTAAAATTGAAAAGACACGAAAAAATTTTAAAGATTTAAAATTTTATGGAGGAAAAAAAATGTTTCTAAATTCAAAAACTGTAATTTTTATATATATATTTTTTTAATTTTTAACTTAAAACCGCAGTAAAAATGATTAAGGCGAACGGATTTCACGTGCTCAATTATCAAAAAAAAAAAATAAAAAAAAAAAAAATCTAAGTGCCGTAAGTTTTTGAAGTTGCCCATATATATATAATTTACCAAAACGACTTCCTACATTGGAACTACAGAGAATGTCTCGCCAAAGAACTAATGAAACATTTATAAATGATATGACACTGACATTTAATAATAAATGCAGTAGATCAAATTTTGCACAATTGAGAAGTTTGCGAAACACTGACTAATTGATTCTATTCATACTGGTATAGATTCAATTTCAAAACTATACTTTTGTGATATTTTATATAGGTTTTTTCTCACTGTCTTTTTCCTATACAATGGAATATGTTTGTAAAAAGCTATTTTAATTATATAAATCTTGAATTTATTTGTTGTAATGTCTTAATAATTCAAAAAAGGAATTCAAAATTGTTTAGAAATAAGAAACCAATTTGATTTTGTGATAGTAAAATAAATAAATAAAAAAAATAAGATACACCAAAATGCAATATAATTGTTTAGTTAATATAAATTATAATAATAATAATAATATGTGGTGCTGACTTTATTTTAACGCACACAGTATAACAAATTAATATTTTTTTTGCTATATTTACAGAGACTATTTCAATGTAGAAAAAACATGTCCAATTTGCCAAATACATTGCATTACATGAATTTGATCTATTTTGTAGCAAAATTTCTTGTTTAGGCCACTTTTTCTATAATACCAAAGCTGGGTTTATAAAATAGACAGCAGTTCCAATAACATCCAGGTATTCCTTATTTATTTTTAAAGTATTTTACCAGCCCCAATAAAAATGTAAAGGCCCAACTATAATTTGCATAAGCAACTTATAAAATTTTTGTACAAAATCTGCCAATGCAAGATTTATTTCCATAAAGTTTCGATTCTGACCCGATTTTGTATAAGAGTTAACAAACCGAGCATATTTTATAAAGCAAGCGCTGATTTTCTAAGTTACGATTTAAGATTTTAGCAGCTATTAAATTACAGATCTAGGACCTTTCCTCGATTAATTGATTATTAATGTTTTTTTGATATTTTATACAAAAAACTATTTAATAGAAAGATATGAACAATAACACTAATTATCATGCAACGGAAGTTAAGTTGCCAATCATATGTTTTTATGTTGCAATGTATATTTTTATGTATTTAACTCTATCTAGTCATTATAAACAGCTCAAGAAATGAGTTGTGTATAAAAACAGGATAAGGATAAGGAAACGAACACAAATGAAACCACATGAACTGGGAAATATTGTTCAATCGATATTTTACATGTTTCATTCTGTTGTGTTAGAATGACTCGTGGTAATTATATTAAAAATCTTTTTTAACAAAGATACAATTATTTTTGGCTTTGTTTAGTTTATATTGGCTTTTCTTTATATTGATTTCATAAAGCACAAATGTTTTGTTTTAAATTAAGAAAATTAATGCAGCACTCTAGTAATTATTAACTAAAAATTATGATTATTATGTGCAAAGACTAGCTGCAGTCCGGAGAATGGTATGATGGTATCCAGCACTCATGTGTATATCCATGAACAAGCTAAAATATGTATGTATGTTTATGTTCAACTTGCATGCAAGTAAATTAAATTATCCTTGTTGTTGTATTTTTATTAGAGATTGTTTTCGCCGATAATGATGTTGGTAGGGGACTGACTGGCTGACACTGTATGTAGCCAGTAGGGCTGCCAAACGGAACAGGATTTGCAAATCCTGGGATTCGGAATTTTAATAATGTAAATCCCGTAATACCGGGATTTTTGTTTCTTATTAAAACAAATTGGTTTATTAGTAATAAAAACTATTTACATATTTTAAAAAAAGTAACTTATGTATATTAAATATAAATATGTTTGAAAACAAACATTTTATGTCCTCATAGCTATAATTTTTAAATTTCCCTAAATTTTATAAAGCAATTTTTTTTTATTTTATAAACAAAGTTTTATAAACCATTAATAATTTAAAATTAGTTAGAGAAAAATAACATGTCATTTCGCCTTTAATTTCTATAGTTATTAATTTAAAAGCAACAGCGTTCGATCTTAAAAAAGCTTCTTAAAGGCTTCCAAAGTAACAAGAATCTTAATTTTATTTTGTTACCAATAAAGAACGCTGACGAAAAACATCGTTCACAATCAATGTTTGTGGCCAAAATTGTTAGGAATGCTGATTGCATTTTTCACCCTCCGAAACAACAAAATATGCATATTGCTTATTCAATATTTAAGGTGGGCTTTTACATATTTCAATTACATTCACTATTTCATTCGTTTTGCAAACAACGTTCTAACAAACATTTCTATTTCATTATCAAATTCACTCTTCAATTTTGGATTTTTTTAAAGAATTTTAAAGTTTTGAGTAAAGCATCCCTCATTCTTGATTTCTGGTTTCACCAGTTCATCTTTTAATACGCATTCCTTTTTATACCCTACATCACAATAGTGGGTATATTGGATTTGTGCTGGTGTTTGCAACGCCCACCATGAAGTATACCAATCGACTCAGAATCACTTCCTGAGTTGATTGAACGATGTCCGTCGGTGCGTCTGGCTAGCTGGCTGTCCATGTAATGCTTGTGCGCAGAGTACAGGTCGCAATTTTGAAGATATTTCGATAAAATTGATGCATGACATTTTTTCGGCCCAAGGACGGATGGGATTGAAACTGGTGGAAATCGGTCCATTATTTCTCCTGGCCCGCATACAAATGTCCTCCCGAAATAGGAGTTTAACGATCATAATTGTTTGAATTATGCAAGTATCCAAACAAATTTCACCACGAATGAGTAGTAAATGAAGCCAAATAACATCCATTAATTTTGTGAAGCCCCACTTCCGAAAATCACCTTAACTCTCTTAAAAATGTCGGTATCCAAATAATATTGAACACAAATATGTCTCGTATATATACAAATCATTTGGTAGAATTTTATGATGACCGGTCCATAATTGATCATAGATCTCATATAAACCCCACTTCCGAAAATCACCTTAAAAATGTCGGTATGCAAATAATATTGAACACAAATATGTCTCGTATATATACAAATCATTTGGTAGATTTTTATGATGATCGGTTCATAATTGATCATAGCTCACATATAAGACCCACTTGCGAAAATCACTATAACGAACATAAATCTCTTAAAAATATTGTTATCCAAATAAAATTCAACAAAAATAAGTTTCATATATACAGAAATGAGGACACCTAATTTTATAACGGTCGGCCCATAATAAGTCAAAACTCCCAGATTATATTCACGGAAGTCATGGCTCTAAATTTTTGGATGATCGCTCCACAACAGGTAATATCTCCTATATAGCGCCTATTTTTGAAAAACTGTTTTATACATATACTGGGTGTAGAGTGTTATATGGTCGGGCTTGACCGACTATACTTTCTTACTTTGAACTAAAATAAAGTTGAACTAAATAAAGGTTAGGTTAGGTTAGGTCAGAAGGCCGGTGTGAGGTTGTCCCCACACCATCACCCGGAGACCAATGCGGTCCATTGTGATGCCTTGCAGAAATAGTAGGAGACACTTAGTACATTCCAGCAGCGAAACGCCTAAGCCCTCACAAAGCCCCTTAACGCCTTCACTGTTACTTTAGCCGGATTTAAAATGACAACAATTTGTTATACTTACACAAATTCTTCATCTGTCATCTGTTGAGCTTTAAAATCAATTAAAGCCTTTTAATAGGAATTTCCAATTCCAAAAACCGTAGACACATTGAAGGTTGGTAATCCAAAATTAATTCTTATTCTTTCATCTTTATTTCTTCAACATACTTTTGTAAAATTTTAATTTTTGTTTGTGACTTTGTAAGTAATTTTAGGTGGCAACTGTCATTAGATCACTTTTATTTTCTCTTATTAAAAATGTTAAAAAAAAGAATGTATTGATTTATGGTAGGCAAATAAAAACAATTATATGTAGATACTTCTCTGAATCTTTTGCACAAACACTATTGAACCCAAAAAATTCCGGGATTTTTTAAAACAAATTCCGGGATTTCGGGATTGTTATACCTAGTAGTCAGCTATTTTAATTTCATAAACTTGCATTACGTGTGCGAAACTTTAAACAATGCAAACGTGTCTAGTGAGCATTAAAACAAGTGTGAGAGAGGAATTAAGTGTAGCACAACAATGAAAATTGTATTTAATTTGTAACCATATCCGGCATATCCGTCGCCAAGGGTGCCATTTATGTGCGCACATTAAATGAGGCTGAAAATGTGATAAAGTCACCCAGTAACAACAACAAAAAAAAAACATATAACCACAACTGTTGTAAATCTAGGATGTACAGGTCAATAATAATAGTCCTTGTTTGAATGTACAAAAAGCCTGCGTGAGTAGGCGTTCGAGGAAATGTTAATGAGATAAAACTGCTTTCGCAGGCCTTATCCGGCCATGAATATGCAATAGTTAAACTTAAACTATTAAGTTAAAAGAGACAATTAATGATTAATGCTGTTTTGTGATAATAATTTAAATAAGCAAAGGAAACATAAACAATTTGGCCATTATTTAAAATGAAATTTTCACCATCACATTATTTAATTATATGTATTTTTATTAAAGGTTTAAAATCCTTGTCAACTTGTACTACTTAACAGCATATTGTATTATTCTCTTCTAATACTTATTAATATTATCATATACATCTACTTTCATTTGTATGTATTAAATTATTAAAAAAAAAAAAAAAAAAAACTTTACTTAAAGTTGTTCAAACATTCGCCAACTCACAAGCATCTATAAATATCCTTTGACTTCCTTAGCTGCATAAAAATGTTTGTATTTATATTCACAATTGCCCCATAAAATCCATTCGAAATGGTTACTTATGCGGATTGTAAAAAAAACTGTTAATGTCCTTTAGCTACAACAGCTAGATGATGATGACGGGGATGATGTTTCTAATGATAGCAATGATTTTTATGTGCCTGCATGCAGTAAAAGTAATAAAATTGTGTATATTTTTTACGCATTTTTAAGAGCTATTTGAGTTTATCTGATAGACTTTTCTAATACTTTTATCACCATCAACAGCAGACACAGCAGCCGTACTAACCAACCAACCACTACAATAATAAAAAAGCAAATAATAATGATGATGCTGGCAATGATTTTTATATGGCTTTTTTCTTTATGTTTAACATGACGATTTATGCCCGTTACCATTTGAAATGAAAAAAAAAACAAATAAACAAGAGCAACAAAATGCATCATACCGCAACCAACAGCAAGTTTAAAAACAAGTAATGATAAAAGTTCTATTGGTCAAGTGCAACCATATGATATCCTACACGGGGAAAATAAATAACGTGACTTGGACTTATAATAAGTCATCTATCATTACTAAAAATATCGAGGACATTTATTGGAGCTATGGCAAATTAAGAACTGTATAGAATCTATAGTTCATATAGCAATTCTGCGTAAAATTGTCGACCTTTTGCACTTAATTCGGCGGTGATGCAGTCCCGGTTAATACCAGACATTATGCTCCACAGTGTCTAACCTATCTCCTGTATCCATTTCGTTCAGTAGCGTTGCATCCCAGACGATGATCTACAATGTGATACACAGTTTCAAACTCCTCTTTGTACCCACTTGACCACTTGACAAGTTTTGGACACTCTTCTTACTAGGCAAAAAACTGTAAATAAGATTATCCTAATACTACTAATTCTATCTAGTCCAGTAACAGGTTGGTACGTGTCTTGATCAGTATGGGCAAGGAAGCCCAGTTGGATCTGATTGCGAACTATAGCTAATTGAAGAGCCTCTTCAGTATCCAATGGTCGTCCATACGTGGTGAAGATCCACATCCTGATCATGAGGTGCATTTGTCTTTTAACAAAACATCTTGAATCTAGAGCGGTTACTCGGAAAAAGTGTGTATTTCCGGATGCGTATTTCGTATCTAGAGCGGTTACTCGGAAAAAGTGTGTATTTCCGGATGCGTATTTCGTACCGTGTCCATGGAATGAATGGCACTACGTTAATGTTTCTTCTAACAGTGGCCTCCGGACTTGTGGACACTGACAGACTGTACTTTTGTCCATCTTTACCAAGGGACTCTACTGTTTGGTCCCCATTATTAAATATATACTCTATTTTACAGATGGATTCAAATATTATTTGAAATATTTTTATTAATTCGGAAACTAAATAGTATCTCATGATTCTGCCTAAATTAATAAAGAAATGGATGATGCCCTGCTGATAGAAAAATATCTATTATTCTACGCCTAACACACAACCCTCCACATCCGTCATAAAGCATTAGTAAAAAAAACACGAATGTAGACCGAAACTTTGCGGGGCTGCACGTAAACGTCTTAAGCTTAAGAGGTTACAATAATGCATCAACAACAGATGAAGGAAGTTCGCTTTAAAGTTAAAATCCCTAGCAAGAGCGGTCAGACAGATTAACTCCCGAAAAGCCGAACCCCACCAAAAGGATAGCAAATACAGCTGCTGTTAAAACCATCTAACTGTATTCCTACGTAACGATTGCCAGTTTTTGGACTTAAAAACACTTAATTCTTTAGAACTTCTTCACAGCATCCCATAGTATGTTTATGCAGGCACTAAAACCGTTACCCTCTCCCTTTCAGTGGCTTTGTGATCCAGGGTAATGACAGACAATATCCCCCACATTTTATAAAATCTCTGCCCCTACATGTTCTACAATATTTTACGGTAGCGTTTTCCCATCTAACTGCACAACAACTAGTAGTATATATTTATGATTATCCTGATATTACAAATTTAGTAACATTCTGATAGCTTCCATATTCAGTTTGTGCATAAGGCCCTTGATATCATACTGTTCAATTAACCTTTCCCAGAACTGGTTCTTTCTGAGCAAAATGTTTGTCCAATTTAACCTTGAGGTGTTGGATGAGTAGCGGTTTCTCAAATCGTCTCTTCAACAGTATTAGTGTATGCTGGATCACACATCATCATCATGTTTCATCAATCTGTCCAATGCTCGCTTATTTACAGTCTTGCAGCAACTTGAATCAAATGCCTTTAACAGCATCAGACTATCAAACCAAGTAAAATTCCCCAACACGAATCTAAATCCTCCAAAGATCTCCAAAATTTCTACTTGAAGGACCCTAAATTGAACAAGAATTCTAAACGATCCCAGATCTCGTAGGCATTATAGCTGGTAGCTCATTTCAGGTTATCTATCAACTATCCAATCGAAGTTGTTTTCCGTAAGCATCTAAGACTAGAACCGAGAATTCATTAAAGAAAACCAAATTCCAATTTGCATCTACCGGAATTCTACAAAACATTCAAATCCGGGATATCTATTCGTTGGGTTCATACTTAGTTAACATTCTTCAACATGTAGTCTAAGAGAACTTACCTACACTACATCGTACGATTTCGGTAATACTTGATCCCACAATCAATCTGAAACATTTATCTCGTGAGATTTTGTAATGTTCAGCCATAGCTTTTACTAGCCAATTAACCATGTCTATAGACCAGGGGCTTCCAAAAATTTGTTGGTTGTGTATTAGTGAGTACCAGAGAGTAATAAAATTGAGAGCATGAATTTATTTAAAGCCGCAGAAAAATATTAGTAATATACATATTTTATAATTTGCTATGTATGCATTTTTGACCGCACAATATTTTTTGAGTTTCATCTGTTAACCTGAAAAAAAAAATAACGTAGCATCCGCTAGACATGTGTACTTGTCGAAGTCACATCGACGACTAAATTGAAGAGCATAAAAATATGTCTTGGTAGTGGTATGCACAATTGTTGTATGAAATGGAAGCCCCTGCTATAGACTTTTATAGATGAAGATCAAAATACAGTTAATACTTTTGCTGCATAAATTCACTTGACAACAAAGAACTTGTTCCGTGATTTTATGTAGCATAGCATGGAAGGCAAGGACCGGATCATGTGATTTTTATTCACCACCCACGTTACATTATCCATGGTTACACTGTCTTTTATTATCCTTATAGTTTACACTGTGACCATAAGAAGAATATTGCCTTGTCTCATTCTTACAACCGGAAAAGTGTAGCTCCATAAGTAAGGCCAGAGTTTCTAAGCTAGATTCTATCCAAGAGCTATCGTTCCTCTGAATATATATAGTAGCTCTAGGTACTAACTAAGTAACAGTAAGAAATCCATGAGGTAATTTTCGCTCAGTTCCCCCTTATATAACTTTTTACGTTTCCCAGTCTCCAGTTCGCCTGGTATTCTTGGCCTATCTATACTGATGACCTCTGATCACTCAGTTCTTTGGTACATCATTTAGGTTGAACATCCTAGGTATTTATACATGTTATATATTAGCTCCAATCATAGATCTAAATGCAGCCATATTTTAGCTTCAATTGCAGGTCTTTAAGTAGTCAAATTTTAATAAAAACTTTAAGCTGAGTGTTTGAACAGTATTTCTGGGCGTCACAAACATCAGCTCAAACGCATAATACTCTCACCCCTATGGTACAGTAGGATATAAAAAAAAGTATTGTAACTGGTACCAAAATAAACATTATCAGGATGAGAAATACTACAATACTAAATACTATTAGAACAGTAAAGGATTTTATGACAACCGTGATAAGCAGGCAGTCAAGTTTAAACACTTTCACAATATCATGACCAAATCAAATTCAGCTTATAAATAAGGATATTTACAGCAGCAGGATGTTATTGTACAGGAATTATACCGATAAATTATAAATTATTGCTATTATATTAAGAGAGAGAAAGAAAAATATTATTATATGGGTCAATTTAAAAAAACGCAATTTTTGTGTCCCCGCACTTTACACTACTATTTTAGTCTTTCCATTATGAAATAACACGACTCACATGTAATCTGCAGCTATTGAAAAAACTATCTCTACTTGAATCACCCTATATTTTATATATTTTCCTTGTACAGGAACAAAGAAATTCTGGTTTAGAGTGCCAACAAATAACCATGTATGCAAACACTAAGCATTCTTATGAAAGCTACATACATATTTTCCAACTTTTGAAGTTATCCTGATGTTCATTGTTCATTGCTTGCTATGTTTGCTTAAATATCATTTTCAGCTTTTATCTCAATGGCAGTCCTTAAGAAAAAATATGCCTAAACTTAAGCTGTCATTTCCTTTGCTCAATATCAGTTTATATCCTGTCTTTCTCCCTGTCTTCTGCTATTTACAGGGCTGGCTGCAATTTAAGTTTGAAAACGACTTCCGCTTGAATGTGGACACAATGTCATAAACTCGTAAAAAATATGGAAATTTTGTGTTTAATGTGAAACGTCAAATTCTGTTTAAGAATCTGTTTGAAGATATTTTGCTGCAGCTGCCATTTAATTTTGTGGCAAAGTTGCCAAATAGCAACTGCCAAAACATACCCCCAAAATGTTTAACAAATGTTTAAATAAAAATAAGTTTAAAAATCATAAAAACTTTTCAGGGCAAAATAATTCAGAATGATGCCAATTTCAGTTTATTATATAATATATTTTTTTTAATTCTTCGGATTTACACCCCATTAAAATATCAAATTTCCTCCTTACAAAGTTCCCACTGTTGCGGCAAATATCCCCAAATCTAGGTGTTAGCCCGCCAACTTGGCAACACTGGTTGGTGGCACTTGCCCCATATGCCTCGTAGATTTTAGCTTGTTGTTGTTATTGTTGTTTGTTGGTACAAGAAAATAAGAACACATAAGGAAATGCATAAAATTTGTAGTGTGCCATTTTTTCCATTTCCGCTAAAAGAAACTGCTTCACTTTCTTACGTATTTTGGTCGGAATACATAAGAAAATTCTTGCCAATGTACAGTTATTTAAAAAGTACAGGAGAAGATATAAACTTGAATTTTTATGTTTTCGTTTAAATATAAATTTAAAAATATGTAAAATAGTCACTTTTTATTTTTCCAATTTTTGTGACGATTTTTAAAATTCGAAATGACGATTTTTCTTTCTTTTTTATCGGCATTTTGACAATTTTGTACGAAATTCATCTGGCAGCCCTGGTTGCAGATCAAATACCATTAGTTTTCAGTCACATAATTCACTGACTGCTGAATTATTTCTTAGCAGTTTATCACTCAAAAACGTTGTTACAAATTAAGTCCTGTTTCACACTCTTCAGTTTTAGCTGACCAGTTTTTGTTCAATTTTCTTTTCAACTTGCCATTATGAAAAAGTTCAAACACAATGGCTCTGTAGAAAACAAGCCAATATCAGGACGCCCAAAGAAACTCTCCAGGAAAGATGTCAGTCTTATATTAGGGTGCCCCGATAGACTAGACGATATCAGTCAGAGGGTTGCAGGTTCGATTCCCGCCAAAGACTCTGGGTGTTTTCTGCAGATAAGCCAAAAGCTTCACAGTTTGTATTTGTTAATTAATGTTTGTTAAAACATGATCGATTAAAAAAAAGAGGAGTAAGAAAAAATCTTCGTATTTGGCGGAAAGAATTTTAAAAAGGTTCATTCAAGAACTATTCAAAGGATATTACGGGATCAAGAGTATGCAAGCTGAATTTCTGACAAAAAACCCTTGATATCTGAAAATAATCGATGACTTCGGCTCGAATTTGCAAAAACACATTTAAATAAAGACATTGATGTATACATTCCTATACATAGTAATTAAAATAGAATTGAATTTTTAGATTTTAAAATTTTTTTCAGGTACTCTTTTTTTGTACTTTGGTTTATTTATTGTATCTTTATTAAAAATCTTATATTTAAAAAATTTCAATTATTAGTCCAGTTAGTACTGGACGAAAATTGTTTGGCCATTGTTGATTCTGAGGCTGTTTCCGATAGCTGTATTCCATAACACTATCCGCCCAATCATGAATAAAAAATCCGCTGGAGTTTTTTCCCTTCTTATTTGTTTAACATTGAATTTGAATAGGAAAAATGGGAAAAGGGAAAAAACTCCCGCGGAATTTTTATTCATGATTGGGCTGTATGTAGATTTTATGATTAAGTTCAAAAGTAAAAGTTTGCTAAAACTTAGCTAGAGTTTCTGCCAATGAGGCAATTAATTTGGATTAATTTCAATTTTATTTGAGTCAATTTTGCATCTATATGGTATTCTCATGTAAGGTCTATACCAAGATATTTAACTTCGAATTGTTGTGTTATTGATATGAAGAGGAGAGCGTGATTCTCTACGCAATGTCAAGTTTTTTTGCGTGCATTTCTGGTCATTAACTTTTATCCTCCATTGCTTTAACTAGTTTTCTAATTCAGATATATGATTTTGTAGGTAGCAAGATGCTTCATAAGGGTTTTCATGAATGCTTAGACTAGCAGTAAGTACGATTGTTTGTTGGCATATCAGATGTATATGTCAAGGATAAAATTTGTACCAGGATGCTTCCTTGAGATACTCCTGCTTCAATAGGACCAGTTAAGTAGCTTTTCAATTGCTTCTGTGTGTTTAAGAGTAAGTTTAGTTGCAACTTGTATATATCTTTAACTGACGAAAATATGAAATTTTGGGTATGGGTATGCATGGAGACTTAAGTCCATAACTGTGTAAAAAATAATGAAATTCATTTATTAAGCAGTCATTACATTTTTTTTTTAAAGAGAAGTATATAATATGTATATAACACTCAGGCAATTAATAGGCGTATATATATTTGCGTTACTTTCTTTGGAAAGGGGTTAGTTGAAGAAGTAAAGGTGGTGAAAGAAGAAAACTTTTTTTTTATATCACAACTCTGCAATCGCGCATTATGTTTGTTTTTGTGCAGAATTGCAGCGCCTCTGGTGGTGAGTAGGCGCATTAATGTTAAAGCTTGATTTTATAGCCTTTATTTAATTTCTTTACTTCGGTGGCGTTTTTCAATGCTATACCACCGAAGGAGGGCGCTGTGATAAATTTTAGTTATGATGAATAGAAAAGAAAACTAATAATTATCAGAAACTGATGTTGTTTGACTGGCAGCGGCTGGGAATCGAACCCGGGCTACAAATACCTACTCATGCTTAATGATCAAATGGGCTAACCAATTAAGCTACAGTCACCCTCTTTTACTATTGTTACGCAAATAAATAATAGCGGAATTCACAATTTTCTGCAAATGGTATTGCATCATTGCATTTGCAAAAGGGTTAGCATATTTTTGCTCTACACCAACAAAATACACAGCAAGAGCAAAAATATTTTTTTTTTTTATTTTATTAAAAACTTTATTATAATTAAAATTACAATAAATCTAGGGCTAAAAGCACTAGCATCAATGGCTATCTGCTTACTAAACCTTTTTGCAAATGCAATAATGCAATACCATTTGCACAAGATTATGAATTGCGCTAATATATATTTTGGATTATTGTGTTAAATATTGAGAAGATCAAGAAGCTGTTCATGGTAATTAGCTCGTAATTAGCAACTGCTGTGTTTCCATAAAAATATCTATTTTTATATCAATTGTTTAAAAAAAACACATTAATTTAAACAGAAATTTCATAGGAACTAAAAAAACAAACCTGGAAACCACATTTTTAAAAATAAAGATAAAGACCACTTACACAAAAGTGCAATATATATAAATAAATAAATATTTTTAGTCATTTGTTTTACTGTTTTAAGGCCACAATTACTGCCTGTAATTCCCCCTAGACAAGAGTCTTTTATTTGTATATTTACTGCAATAATCACATTTTTTGTGGGGGCTAACAAACTCAACAATACAATCTTAATTAAAATGTTGCAATGTTAATGAGATAAAAACAAATTAATTAAAAAAAGTATGTACTTTTTTTTATTATTATTATTATTATTATCATTAAATGAGTAATAAACTTAAGCCAACAACACATTAAATTTCCCTTTACAATACGCACGAGTATGTACATTTGTATATTCTTTATCATATCAATCATGAATTAATGGAAGTCTAAAAGACAAAGTTAGTGTAAAGAAAATTTCGGCATTCCTTTCACGCTAATGATAATGATTTCAAATAACTATTAGTTACTTTCCCAACAAAAACCTGATAATGACTGGCAATTGCTGAATAACGTGTTTTTTACTGTCAACTACATACCTTCTGCATTACCTAGAAGCATTCGTATAATGTGTTATTATTATATAACAAATAGCTTGTGTAGTATTAATTTGGATAAGCACTAGTCATGGTTCAAGTTACCTGTCTGTAGCTGATATATTTGGAGTCTTCGGAAATTTTAATTTCAACTAACATGCAGACAGACGGACATCGGTATATTAATTAACCTATATATAGGGGTCTAGGTCTTCAGACATATGCAGACACACTAAGATTAATGTTTTCAACTGTTGGTCACACGCTGTAAAGGTATTCACCTGAAATAGCTAAAGTCGCCATAGACTGGAAACCACAAGAAACGATACAACGAATAGGCAGAGACCTTCTAATAACAAATAAACATAGACGTATTAATCTAAGATGGAGAGAAATGAAAAAACTTTCATCATACCGCAACGAATACAACAGAATCAATATACAACTCGGCTATCTCAATTAAATGGAATCACACTATAATTATTTGCGATAATGGTACTGAATTTTGTGAGGAAAAATACATTTCCAATAAAAGATTCTTCAGGTATGAGGGATAGCGTTTTTCGTATATCAAATTTCCTATCTATTGGGTGTATAACATAAAAATGCAAGATTTTTTTCAAATTTTAGCTTTAATTTTGAAAAATTTGTGCAATATAAATTCAATTAAAGTATTGGCCATTGTTAGCAATGTCATTTTCCCATTTTTTGGCAACATATGGATTCCGCGCCAAAAAAAAAACTGCTCATGTTTTGAGGCCAAGAACGAATCAAGCCAATTTCGTATACCCTGTTCTGAAGAATAATAATCGGACGAGGCAAGGTCTGAACTCTAAAGTACGTGATGCAAAACTTTGTTCTAACCACTACTTTCGAAATTTTTTTTACCAGGAATTGCAACATTTGCCCAAGCGCTGTCATAATCGAATAATACGCTTTCATATCTGGGTTGATATTCTGGGAGTTTTAGGGCCATTTTGATCCCATCAAATACAGAGCATTATCTGATCACCATGAATATTTGGCTTGTGTGTCGTTGGCCGGGCTTCACATACGATCTCTTACGCTTCGGGTTATCGTAATGGATCCATGTTTCATTACAAGTAAAAGATTCGGCTGAAAATATTATTTCCTTATATAGCGTTTAAGCAGCATCAATTTATATGGTAACCAATTTCCCTGCTTTTGGATGAATCCTGCTGCTCGTTTGAAATTTGAAACGTTTTGCTGCTTGCATAGCTCCAAACGATTCTGTAAACTATTGTAGCTTTTGATAACTATCTTCATGGAGTAATGCCTCCAATTCATGTCCCTCAAACTTTTCTTGAGGTCTTTATTCCAAGTCTAATTCTCATGTAGTTAATTTTTCTGAACGGACCTGATAGACTATCAATGATCAAGGGATTCGTGTTCTACTACCATTTATTTGCATTAGATTTCGTTAATAGGTACAACGCCTATACCGTTGCTTTTATATTTTCTTATTGGCTTTCAAACGGAAAGTTTTAGATGTTTAATATTTGTCAAACTTTTCAATTAACATCAATGTATTTCGATTGACTCATTACAATCATGAAGATATGGACGCATTTATCCGCAAACGAAGACTTTTTTCTGTGTCTTCGGTTAGCAGTTGATATCTTGCCTGTTTTCGAGAATAACTCATCATCTTCAACTGCCAACAGATTCTCTCCAATTACCATTTGTCCCTCTACCCTTGATTTTATGTTCTCTTGTTAGCTTTCAAAGAGAAATTTTAGGTTTCTCATTTGTTAAACATTTATTGTGGCCATCTTCATGCCAACGAAAATGTTCCTTAGTATTCTGGTTGTCATGTGCTGCCTACGATAGTCTGCAGCAGATAACGTATTTTGCTACCATTTTTTTCAAAGTGGTCTTTTTTCAAAAAGAATTCGTACGATATCTGAATTATAAATATTATACTCGTAAATATTCTTGGTGTCAGCAGAATTTAAATTTTTCAGAGTTTATTACTTTTTTTTTTTTTGTCACAATTTTAATGAAACTTTTTAAGGCTATAACAAAATTTAGATTTTCGTCCAACCACAACTATCGGGTGCGGCAAAACAAGAATAGAGAGAAGGGCACATGTGTGTAATGTAATTAAAAACTTCTGATGAACTCTACCATATGAGTTGTTTAGGTAGTAAAATAATTCAAACATATTATGATTATATTGGCTACAGTCGCAAAGTTCAACTTTATAAAATAAAATCCCAAATAATTTAATAATTTACACTTAAACTGCTTGAAATATTCTTATCTAATGTGTTGTTCACATACAGTGGGAAGCAAAACTGTTCGGATGTTTTGCATTTATTAAGTAAGGTAATGAAAATAATACAAATATAGGTATATTATCAAATATATGTATTTTTTTTATTTAATTGAACCCTATTCTAAATTATAAAGCACAAAAACTCACATAAATTGCTTCAAAAAAATAAAAAAAATTAAAAAAAAACAAGTAAGAAAGTATAGTCGGTCAGGCCCGACCACCGTATATGTTTAAAACAGTATTTCAGAAATTGGCGTTATATGGGAGATATTGTGGATCTATCATCCAAAAATTTAGTGTCATGACTTCTGTGAATATAAATATTATATATGTTTTTTATTATATATCGATATAAATACTTTTAAACGATTTATGGAGCTTAAAGTGAATTACGGAGAGGGTGTCATCATTTCTGTATATAATGGCGTTTTCTTTTCCTGCAAAAATGTTACACTTTTTTCCTTTTTTATATGGGAAATGGGTAAAAAGTGTAACATATTTGCCAGAAAAGAAAACGTCATAAGATTTGTGTCCAATTTTATTTGGATACCAAAATTTTTAAGACATTTATGATCTTAACGATGAATTTCGAAAGTGGGCCTTGTACCGGAGCTACGACTAATTATGAACTGATCATAATAAAATTGTACCGTATTGCTTGTATACATATGAAATATATTTGCGTTAAATATTATTTGGATACCAACATTTTTGAAAGAGTTCTGCTCTTTAAAGTGATTTTCGGAAGTGGGCCTTATATGGGAGTTACGAGTAATTATGGACCGATCTGCACAAAATTTGTAGATGTAATTTGGCTTTATTTACCACTCATTTGTGATGAAATTTGTTTGGATACTTGCATAATTCAAACATTTATGATCGGTAAACACCAGGTGAAATAATGTACCAATTTCCACCAGTTTCAATCCCATCCGTTCTTGTGCCGAAAAAATATCACGTACCAAATTTTATCGAAATATCTTCAAAATTGCGACCTGTACTCTGCGCACAAGCTTTACATGGACAGCCAGCCAGACGGACGGATGGACGGACGGACATCGTTAAATCGACTCAGAAAGTGATTCTGAGTCGGTCGGTATACTTTAAGGTGGGTGTTGGATCAATATTTCTGGGCGTTACAAACACAAATCCAATATGCCCTCCCCACTATGGTGGTGTAGTTATAAAAACAAAAAATTCACTATTCAGACACTTTTGCACAGTACAAGAAATAAACATGATCACGATATTGCTCTGTTAAAATGTAACGGTATTTGACCCGTTGGTTTTTTTGTTTGTTGCAATCTCGTTATCAAGCTTTTATTGCTCTATTTGTGCATTATTATTTGAACTGTCAAGTGATTAACTTGATTTTTATATAAAAAATTAAAAGATCTTTAACAATGTGATAAATTTGTTTGTTTAAAATTGCTGAAAAATTAAATTTAAGTATATTCACGGTAAATGATATAAAAAACGGCATAATGTATCTTGCAATAATAACCAAGGTGGTCGAACGTTTGCTACATCAAGACCCCGAAAAATGCTGCAACAAGTATTGGTAAGGATGTTAGTTTCTGGACAGTTAGAGGCGCATTAAATAGAATCGGTTTGATAGCCAGTGGGAAAACAGAAAAAGCCAGCACTTTCCAATAGAAATGTTAAAAAAAACACCTTCATTTCTGTAAAACCCACAAAAATTGGACAGTTATTTGGAGTGACGAAACGAAAGTCAACCGATACCAGTCTGATGGAAAGGAATACTATTGGCATAGGCCGCATGAGCGCATACAAAAGCATCTCCCTTTTGCTTCCCAAAAATGTTTTAATATTTAGGTAACAGCAAAAATCAATAGAATACTCTTAAATCATATTCTCAGCAACTTCATTCTGTTTTTCAATGCGATTTAAATATGTATTTAAATTGCAGTTCCCAAGTATTTGCACAAAATAATTTCATCAAATATTTTTTAGAAACAACTGCTTAGAATCCCTGAATATTTGTTGTATCTCAATGTTCTTGTAAAAATGACGCAACCTTTTAAATACGCCTCACATTTAAAATCATTCTGAACTGGTAAAATCTCATCAGTTATTCTTGGTAGGTACAATAAGAATCAACCACAAAAGCCACTGTGGTAATACATGTTTGTTGAAAGATATTTATTTACGAGTAGGTATATGCACGACTATGTAGCTATTTTATAAGAAAACTATTTGTATTGGCTGTTTTAAAATAAAAACAAATAATTGTGGTAAACTCTTCTTATGGATACGGGTGCATACAATTATTTTTTAATTTGTTTTATTATATTTTATAACGTACATACTCGTATTTTATTATAACTATGATGCAAATACAAATACTGCGACGCTTTTCAGCCATAAACATAGATTTAGTTATTAATATTCTTTACATTTAAATAAATGCAAACTAAACTTTAAGATGAAAGAGTGAACTGAATATCTAGATGTTGGTGATGTAAACAATAGTTGTCTCCTTTCAATACCCTGTTCAAATGTTTGTTTATCGTGTTGTAGTTAAAGTTTAAAATTTGAATTTTTACTTAAATGAAGATCGTTTAATTATACTCTTACTAAGCAGGCATTTGTATGTATGTATGTATGTATCAGTGTTGGCTAACATGGTACAATTTTACTTTTTTCATACATTTTAGACACAGTTGCTAACGTGGTACTACCATGAGTCATTTCGTACAATTTCAAAATATTGTTGAATCAAATTTGGTATTTCTGATCAAATATGTATATATATGTATAAATATATCATTTACGATAAATTAAATGTAAAAATTCGACAAAAACGTCCTAGCGTACAACAAAAAAAAATAATTTTTCACCAAGTCACCAGCGCACAAGAGTGTTTTAACAATGGCTAAAATCAACGAATTAAAGTACGAGTTGCTCCCAGTGACTTTTACCTGTTCCCAAATCTAAAAAAATTCCTTGCTGACAATAGTTTTACCTCAAAGAAGATACAATTACAGTTGTAAACCACTATTTTCAAGGCCTTGAGGAAATCTAATTTATTCAAGGGATATAATTGCTACATAAGCGTTGGACTAAGGGTATGTACAGAGTGGCAGCTTGTTGCCGAGCCGAGCTGGTTGATGGTTATTGCGAGAATTGTTCATGCGAGAAACCAGTTTGAGTGTTCATAGTGGATGCGAGAATCAGCGCTGATATTTTATCTACTATTTGCGTTTTATGTACATTTATTTTATTTTATTTTTTAATTTTTATTTTCTTTTTAATTTTCATTACTTTCTAAATTTTTTGATTGCATGTTTTATTAACTTTTTCTTAAATTTTAGTTTTTAATTTTATTTATGTTTTCCAAACAAGTTGAAATCATAACAACATAACATAAACAATCTTATCGGCGCTGAAAACGCTTTGAAACTGTTTTCACGCATTAAATTAGCTTTGCGCTCTGGTTCTCGCAATAACCGTTAACCAGCTCGGCTCGGCAATAAGCTGCCACTCTGTACATACTTAGAGTATGTATTGAAGTTTCAAAAGATTATATTGAAAAATAAAAATGTTTTTTTGAAAAACTAATTATTCTCTTTCTGTGCTAGGCTACGAAATTTCCGAACCGCCCTCGTAAGTTACTATTTGTGTACGAGTAATAGTGCAATGTAATAATGCAAAGAGATTTTATTAAATTTTATGAACATTTTGGTACTATAAGATGATTATTACGGCAAGAAATTGTTGGTTGAATTTCTGGCACATGAATTTTCCAAAACGTGTATTTATTAAAATTGCTGGTATTTAAAAAGCAAAAAAGCACCAAAAAAATACCCGAAAAGCATCAAAATGGCAACGCTGCGTGGAGATATAAAAAGTACATTTTATTTATATAGTTGATACGAATTCCAAAACCCCATTTTCCATCACTGGTATGTATGCTTTGTTTTAAAGAGTTTTATTTTTTAACTCTTATGCGTTCGCTCTCTTCTCACTCTCTCTCTCTATCTCATATTCTTTTATATTAATCATAAACTACGCTTTAATTTATACCAGGTGTGGACAATTTGCAGAATTTAAAAAGTCTTAAAAAATAATTATATTTTAGTTTCCATTTGATTAAAAATATATTTAAGGTATGTTCACATATGGCAAATATTTACTCAAAAAAGCGTAACTACTTGTTTTAGCACAAATTTGTTTGACGTTGTTTACTCTTACAAGAGTTTTGCAAGATCAAGCAGCATCAAATAAAATAAAACTAAATATTAATAAACGATTTTCTTCTAAATAAATAAACGAGTTCAAATATATTTTATTTAGTGGTTAGGTCCTTTTCGGCAAATATTTTCCAAGTGTGAACGTACCTTTAGTAATAGCAGACAAATAGGAGCAAAACTGTATTGTTTCGTACTGCGTTCTATTTAGAGCTACTAATCCCTGGTTAAAAACGTTATAAAATCAAATGATAGTTAGTTGAAATACCTTTGCAGCTTTAATTACAAAATTTAGCAATAAATCCATTTACAACACCAATTTCCTATCCCTGCTCTACACTGACCACATACAACATTTGCATTTATGAATCATTGCACTTGGGTTTTTAACGAAAACAAATAAAAAACTCAAGCGTAAAAAACGTGTAAAATAATTTGTGAGAAACTTGAATTAAACCACTTTTTTTAATGTTATAAATAAAAAAACTTGTATGATCGCTTGCATGGTGTAACTATACAAGGTGAGTGCAAATCGGCAACAAATACAACACAATACAGAAACAACAGGCATTTTGTTTGTGTAAAATAATGTACTACTGTCAAAAACACTTGAAAAAGTATTTCTTTTGACATAAGTAAATTGTAAACAAAGCCAGTCAGCTGTGCTACTGCACTCACCTTGTAATAGTTACACCATGATCGCTTGCTACAAACAATTTAAAAAAAAAGGTGACGTTTGAGCTACAAAGTTGCTAAGTTTCAAAGAATGTTTTCAATAAACAAATAATCAATCACAATTAAGAGACGTTAAAATACATATTGTATGTACATTATATTAAATTACAAATACGGGAATGTCGTTTTAAATTATGGCCACTTTCTTTTCCAGCAGAGAGAGAGAGAAAGGTTTTCTTAGGAAATTGTGTCATGTCACAATGTGCTTCACAAAATTTCTTTTAAACATTGTTAAATGCTAAACAATTTTAATTGGATCCAGTGGGATAAGAAATCAAAAATGAAAATTGTACTTTATAGTCATGCTTAAAGAGTCATTGCATTAAAGGATTTTTTTAACCAGAATCATGTTTTTCATAGTGAAACAAAGGAAATAATTTATATGAAAATCATAAAAATATATTTTGTATTGCAAAGAATAAGATTTGACACGACCTCTCATACAGAGAATGAATTTTTTATCAAAATTTCCAATTACATTTTGCAAAACGTCACAGATTTTGAGTTTTAAAGCTGTAATCTCATTTAGTGATTCCTTTATCTTAGTTTAGTGCTTTCAGGAAGCTGTAAACAGTTCTTCGCCTATTTTAATGGACCATATTAACTGGTGCACACAACATTTCGATCAACCTGCACTGCATACCTACTTATAACAAATCGCTAACATTTTTATTGTCCACAACTACGCTTTAACTTTTCTTGCCAATAGCCAAGTATTGCTCAATTGGCCAAAGCTGAGGACACTTGATTTTTCAATACCAATCCATTGATGCTTTCGAATACTGACAGGCAGCTAAATTGGCCCAAAAATTTATTTGAGAGTGATAACGGCAGGCATTTATTATATAAATATACAAAGTCATAGTTAAGATGGTGACAAATGACTCTGGATATTTGCATTATATTTCTTTACGATATGTTTTACGGAAACACACGAAACTGTTGTCATAACGTTTTTAAAAATCGTCTGTAGTCTGGATTTTAAATGAACAATATCTTAGCATAGTGTGTCCCGAGTGCCCCGATAGACTAGGCAATAGAGTGCCGGACTATCAGACAAAGGTTTGTGGGTTCGATTCCTGCGGATAAGCCAAAAGCTTCGCAGTTTGTGTTTGTTAATTATTTCAAAAAAAAAAAATATGTTTATTGAAATATTTATAAAACCTGATAAAACTTCTGTAGAAAATTACGCACAATTTAATGACTTTAAGTGATAATGATACGTCGGTTCTCAGAAGCACAATTTTCTTAATCACTCGTTCAGGGGAGCGATAATGTTGCAAGCTTACGTAGTAAGTAAGTACGTAACTTTCTGTAATAGTTAACTACACACATAGCAATATTAACTAACAGTTGCTGTCATTTGCAGAAGTCATAACAACTTCCGATAGGGTGCTCATAAATATATCATTTATCGGTAGATGCCTGTATGAACTTAACAGGCAAACTTGCAGTTTCCATTTCACGCTACTTATTGTCAGCCATCTGAAGCCTTCTTACTTTTACTAGTTTCAAGTGGTATTGCCACTGTTTCTGAGACAATCAAATGTATAAAGCCCGTGTTTTTACTAATCGTAAACTGTGCCAATTTGCCAACAAAGAAATAACTCCATTCCGTTGCCGATTTAGCAGCATACTTTGTCATTTTGACAGCTCCTTTTAATCCCTTCCATTTCTAATTCCACTATTATACTTATGACGTTTAAACAGGTTATCACAAATTATAATTGGTAGTGGTTGCTTTATCTGGAAGCTTACTGCTCTTAATCAATTAAATAGAATCAATATGTCTCAGTTTTTATAAGTAACAGCATTTAATGAGATCAACGAAGTAGACATGTGAAATGAGTACACCCCTGGGGCCAAATTACCGCATTCGATATCGAGTAAAATTTATCGTAATTTTCTTATTTGAGATTATGGCATTCGATATCGAGCAAGAAATTTAGTACATTTTATCATAATTTCGATATCGAAATCATTTTTCGATACGATAGCTCATTCGATCACGAATGCGATAATTTGGCCCCAGATTCAAAATGTCGCATTAATTTACCTGGCAAACTTGCTTGTTTCCGTTTCACACTATTTTTTTTCAGCATTCAGAGGATGCTGCTTCTATAAGTTCCAAACAGTATTGCGAAAGATACTGTTTCTGAGGCAATCAAATGTATCAACCCCGTGTCGTATACGAACTGTGTCAATTTGATACCGCTTTGTAATCCTGTTCATTTCTAATTCTAATTTTAAAAATAAAATACACACGCATGGTGTAAATATACAAGGTGTAAATCGGCAACAAATAGTCCCAGATCACACAATACAACTTTTGCTGCTCAACTTTTGAGTTTTTGGGTGAGAGGGGGGAAAAAAGAGAGAGAGAGAGGGGACCACTCTTCTTTCCCCTATCACCATCAAACTCAAAAGTTGCATTGTGTGATCCGGGACATACAACACAATACAGAAACAACTGTCAAAAACACTTGAAAAAGTATTACATTTGACATAAGAAAATTATAAACAAAGTCAGTCAGCTGTGCTACCTGCACTCATCTTGTATAGCTTGTGTATTTTATTATACCCTACACCACCATGGTGGGGAGGGTATATTGAATTTGTGCTGATGTTTGTAACGCCCAGAAATATTGGTCCAACACTCACCTTAAAGTATACCGATCGACTCATAATCACGCCCATTTCTGAAAAACTGTTTTATACATATACTGGGTGTAGGGTATTATATGGTCGGGCTTGACCGACTATACTTTCTTACTAGTTTTCCAATGCACATAATCACTTTTATTTACCATTTTAGCATTGATTTAATAACATAAATAACTTTTTACTTTCCCCTTCATCTGGAAAGCAACTCGCTTGATATTCACATTGTGAAGAGAAGGTGGTTAATTAAAAAATCAAATTGTGTTGTCGATTAATAACCTATTGTGTACTATAATGAATATATCCGTTGTCGATTTTGCAAACTCGTTTTTCCCTTGGTGTAGACGTCCCAGCCAGTTCTGGGTTTTCCTTAGTTTGTTTCAAGTTTCCATGGCAGCTCTTCTTCGCATATCAAGGTTATATCAAAGGATTGATTAGTTGGATTTCCAGGAAGCTCGATACTTGCATTTAATCAAGTATTTACAAGTACAACTATACACACATTATTTCCTTCTTTTCCCAGTCCCAAAAACTGCGACAGTAACTGTCGATCGATCAACCAATCAACAGTTAGCAATATTATAAACGCCTTCGGGTTACACTGACACATAGAACTTTTCGTGTTTCCCTGATCAACGACTCTACTCTAAAAATGTTTGTTAAAGAAATTACAAAACATTTCAAATATGGAATCTTTATAATGATCCCGTCTTAACTGAAATACAATAACGTTTGTCTAAAGCATGACTCTCAGTCTAAACTTCTTGGCAAAATCTCTGATTGGAAGATGCTGCTGAGATCTGGTAGGCTGTGAAAAGTTTTAAAATTCACACTGAAATATTAAGTTGTATTGTTTTAATTTTAAACATTTTTAAAGTTTTATTCAAATGAATGAAAATATTTGTCACTATACTCTGTTCGAAATAAAACTTCGCAATTGTTCAATTCATTAGTGATGTTGTATGTTGTACATTGTATGATACAACTATCTGATTGTGAACACAATTTTGTGCAAAGTCGTCTGTTTATGTTGTCAAGCCTTTAAAAATGCAATATCAAAACAAATATACAAATCTAAATAAAAAAACTTTATACTACAAGTAAGAAAAACAAACAACTCCAGCATTTTGCAGGCATTTTAACAATTGAATCCAGTAAGTAAAAATTAATGATGGTTTTTAAATACATCCATTTACATTATTTAAATTTATTGTTTATAAATTATATTTTGTTGTTTTAAATTTGTTTGAGTAATTTTTTTGTTGAGATACATATTGGAACTTTTGAGAACAGTTAAACTTTCTTACAAAATTCGAAAACTATATGTAAAAAAGTCGTAGGTGTTGTACAAAATATTTATATAGAAATTACCAACAACATTTGTACAACTATTGTAAATAAAAACGACGTATAACTTTTACGACACTACAACATCAGTTGTAAATTCAACAAATATAAAAGTAAAAAACTTAAGTCGGTAAGTAGTTTGTAAGAAGAAGTGTTTCATTGCTCTCAATGAAAACGATTCCTTTTTATCCTGTCTGCTCAGAATAAATCTTTGTTTCTAAAGGAATAATGAATTCATCTCAAGAAAGAAATGTTTCTTAAGGAATAATGAATTCCTCTCAAGAAAGCTAAGTTTCTAAAGGAGTGTTTCATTACCCTCAAAGAATGACAAATAAATACCTTAACATTCTGTCTGCTTAGCATAAATCTTTGCTTCTAAAGGAATAATGAACTTCTCTCAAGAAAAAAAATATTTCTAAAGGAATACTGAAGCATTCCTCTCAAGAAAGCTAAGTTTCTAAAGGAGTGTTTCATTACCCTCAAAGAATGACAAATAAATACCTTAACATTCTGTCTGCTTAGCATAAATCTTTGCTTCTAAAGGAATAATGAACTTCTCTCAAGAAAAAAAATATTTCTAAAGGAATACTGAAGCATTCCTCTCATGAAAGTTAAGTTTCTAAAGGAGTGTTTCATTACCCTCAAAGAATGACAAATAAATACCTTAACATTCTGTCTGCTTAGAATAAATCTTTGCTTCTAAAGGAATAATGAATTCCTCTCAAGAAAAAAAATCTTTCTAAAGGAATAATGAAGCATGCCTCTTTAGAAAACTAAGTTTCTAAATTGCTCTGAAAGAATAAAGAATAAATACCTTAACATTCTGTTTAACATATTGTAGCCAAATGTTTCGATGAAGTCTCACTTTTTTGAAGAATTTTATGTCAATGTGTTTCTATGAACCTGACAGACAAATTCCCCTTATAAGTTTTTAGATATTTAGCTATTTCTTTTTTAAACAAAAGCTTAATGTAGCTAGCTATGAATGGTAACATAATGTCTAGAAGACTTTAGAGCAGACAATCTTAATTAAGAGTAAAAATCCCGCTCCCCCATAACGAACAAAGGCAATGAGAACGAGTAAGAAAGTATAGTCCGTAAAGCCCAACCATATAATACCCTATACCCAGTATATGTATAAAGCAGTTTTTAAGAAATCATCCAAAAATATAGTATCATGATGTCTGTGAATATAACTATTATATGTCTTAAACTTTATCTCGATATAAAGACTTTTAAACGATTTATGGAACTTAAAGTGAATTACGGAGAGGGTCCTATATGGGAGTTTCGACTAATTATGAACCGATCATAATAAAATTGTACTGTTTTATTTTTAGACATATGAAATATATTTTCATGCAATATTATTTGGATACCAACATTTTTAAAGGAGTGATTCTCTTTAAAGTTATTTTCGGAAGTGGGTCTTATATGGGAGCTACGACTAATTATGGGCCGATCTGCACAAAATTCGTATGTGTGATTTGACTTTATTTACCACTCATTTGTGATGAAATTTGTTTGGATACTTTCATAATTCAAACATTTATGATCGTTAAACTCCTATTCCAGGAGGACATTTGTATGGAGTCCAGGTGAAATAATGCACCAATTTCTACCAGTTTCCATCCCATCCATCCTTGGGCCGAAAAAATATCGCGTACCAAACTTTATTAAAATACCTTCAAAATTGCGACCTGTACTCTGCGCTCAAGATTTACAGCCAGACGGACGGATGGACGGACACCGTTAACCTAGCGTTTACACATGCGAGTAACAGTTTAAAAACTCAATACAGTCACATTTTTTACTAATACTCTCACATTTTTCGCACTTGCAGAACTACTCGCAGCTAAATTTGCATACGAGTGAATGTTTGACACTCTCATGCCAGTAAACGTCAAATAAAATGTTTTAATTTTGGAGAATAAATATCATTAAAATCATAATAATTATTGTTAATGAAAATTTTCCCGCATGAAAAATTTTTATGTGATCGACTGGCAACTCTAGTTTTCAATCAAAACAAAATTGGAAGTAAAATTAAATTTAAAAATAAAATAATAAAATTAATTAATTAATATCGTTCCCATCTTCTTCTGTGGGATATTAGGGATAAAGCATATAGAAGGAACGATTTGAAAAGCAAGGCCTTCGAAGCAATTGCAAATCAAATGGAGCTGCCGGTACGCTTTGACAACATTTTGAAAATTAACTCTCACTGTCCTGTGTAAACAGTAATGCTGCTTGCAAATGATTCGAGTTTTTCGAATAAGTTTTCGTATATAATACGTACACAGCACTCGCATGCAAGTACTTGCATGTGTAACCCGGCATTTACACATGCAAGTGCAAGTTCGAAAAACTCAATACACTCGCATTTTTTTACTAATACACTCACATATTTTTCACTTGCAGAGCTAATCGAGTTTTTCGAATAAGTTTTCGTATATAATACGTACACAGCACTCGCATGCAAGTACTTGCATGTGTAAAGGTAGGGTAAAGGCAGGGTAAATCGACTCTCGATGTGGTTCTTAGTCGATCGGTATACTTTAAGGTGGGTGTTGGACCAATATTTCTGGGCGTTACAAACATCAGAACAAATCCAATATACCCTCCCCACTATGGTGGTGTAGGGTATAGATAATGATAATGAAGTTGTACAATTATTTATACAGTGTACATACAAGACAATATGTACTACCGAAAATAACTACTACACAGTCTTAACTATATTTAAGCATTATTGTTTTTATTGTTTTGTATTTTTTCTTTCATTATAAGTATTTATAAGGTGCGAGTGCGAATTGTTTTTATTTATATTTTTGCTGTGCGGTTAAAACATTAACGAATACTCACTCATGAATTTACTGCTCCCAGCCCAGAAAGAGCATAACATACACAGAAAGCCAGATAAGAAACCAACTTTCAAAACATTTGCTGCAGCGCACTCGCCACAGACAACAGACAAGAAAACTTGGTTAAAATAACAGTTAACAGAAAATAAAAAATTTAGTACTAATCAACAGGTCTGGCGGGAAAGACCTTTTTTATTTTATTTTAAATATTGTGTTTGTTTGATATTTTGTTTTGTTTTAAGCACTAAATAAAGACATAATTAATTACATATAAAGGCAACAGATTAAACATTGAAAAAAAACTATCTTTGTTTATTACGAATCTCAATTAAAAATTGAACGAAAAGAAACCTGAAAAAGAAGTTGAAGAAAAAGAAAAGTTAAAAAAAAAAAAACAAAAAAAAAACCAAATAAATTTGCATACAGAGTTAAAGTGAGCTGGTTCGTTCAGTAGTTAGTTGTGTTCGTTTGGATTGTGCAAGAAAATGTCAGACGATCACAACAGTCACGATGTTTTGGTGGCCAAGTGTGCAGCCATGGCTTGCTTGTTTTGTGCCACCGCTCTCTTCGGCGGCATACCTTTCGTGCTCAATCACTACTTCAAATGGACGGATAGAAATTCAAATGCCCGCTCAGCCAAAGTGGTAACATATCTGTTGCACTTTGGTGGTGGTGTGTTGCTGGCCACCACATTCGTACACTTGCTGCCCGAGGTACAAGAAGTGGTGGAACATTTACAAAAGTGTCATCAAATAGCCAAGGTGAATTTTCCCATACCGGAGACATTGATGTGTGCTGGTTTTATATTGATGTATTTGATAGAGGAGTGCATACACAGCTATTTGCATAGAAACAGAAAAAAAACTTTAAACAAAGATGATGGAGTGGCAGCGGCCTTTGAGAGAGGTCATAGTGTGCGTCGCAGTGTGTTGGTAAGGGGTGGTTTGAATAAGAAAGACCAAGACGAAGAAGAAGATGACAGTGATGAGATAACAGGGAACTATGGTTCCAAGAACACCATCACTACTACTTTAGCTGTCAGTAACGGAGATGTCTATCAAAATGGCACTTATACAGTGTCCCAAATAGAAAATAACAAACCCAATCTTGATTTGAATATACAAATTTGCCCGCCTTCAGAGCCGCCAAAATGCAATAGCCAACAATATCCTTTGCAACACTCTTTGGAGCATTCACACAAACCTTCGCTCGATCACACACACAACTACTCACACCATCATGAGCACGATCATGGCGGTCATGGCCACTCACATATACCACTAAATCCTGCAGATGATGAAGATGTCGTCACTTCCTCTTTGCGTGGCCTGGGCATTGTCTTGGCTCTGTCTCTGCACGAGGTGTTCGAAGGTTTAGCCATTGGCTTGGAGGATTCCGCCAGTTCGGTGTGGTTTTTATTTGGTGCCGTCGCTGCTCACAAATTGGTGTTGGCCTTTTGTGTGGGTGTTGAACTGATAGTGGCCCGTACACGTACCATTTTGGCCGTTGTCTATACCATCACTTTCGCCATCGTCAGTCCTATTGGCATTGCTATAGGCATTGCGGTCAGCCATAACTCGGCCGATTCGGAAGATAGTTTAGTATCTTTGATACTGCAGGGCATTGCTTGTGGCACTCTATTGTATGTGGTGTTCTTTGAGATATTGTCGAAACAACATGCTGGCTTTGGAGCTTTTCTGGCGATGGTTATAGGATTTGGTCTTATGTTTGGATTACAAAATATAGGTAAGTGTTACCCTACACTAGGTCAAAATGAAATAATTCGTCTTAAGTTAAGTAAGAACAGATCATGTAGCCGAAAGTGAAGTAAGAGAAGTAAAAATATTTTTATGATGTCCACTATAAATGGAATTGTAACTTGAAATAGTAACTTTTAGGCTAAATGTGCTACATGTCAGATTTATCTAAAATTTATTTAAATACATAATTCATAATTTGAAAAAATAATTAAAATTTTCTTTAGGCAAATAATCGTGTATAGTTTACTAAATAAATTTATGAATATACATAATTATTGTTGGGTTTTATAAAGGAAATCGTGAATTGTACTTCCCATTTTGTTGGTTTTAAAAAATCTACCCAAAACTAAACAAAACCATAAATATTGGGTTTTATAAAGGAAATCGTGAATTGTACTTCCCATTTTGTTGGTTTTAAAAAATCTACACAAAACTAAACAAAACCATAAAATTCCCCTTGATTATATTTTAATTATGAGTAATATGTTATCTTTAATTCAAGTTTAAACGGGCATCCCCTCATATAATGTCCTACAATAAGTACGAGTTTAGTTTGACAGTTTATTTTAGGAAAACATTTTCATGACTTTCTTTGTTTCTAAATAAACAGAAATTAGTTAAGGAAAGAGAAGGCTTTGAAAAGTAAATGCCGATAGAAGAACTCGTTAGTTTAGCGAGTCACTGCAGTGTTCATATTATATCTTCAAACAAAAACAACTCAATTATTATTGACAGATTGCTGTGGAATTTATTGTAGAATTATTTGCATAAAACATATTTTTAATAAAAATTTTATTGTTATGAATATGTATGATCATTGTGATCATCACTGATCCTCAAAAGCATTCATTGCCGAGTGTTTTTGTTTTTATACCTTAAATGTTTGTTAATTTGATCTTCATATTTAAATATTTAAACATTTTATTAGTGTTAAATTAACAAATATGTATACTGAACCGATACATAAATTATTTGCAAGAATCTTAAAAATTCGGCACATAGGTTCAAGAGTAATCAAGGGATTTAATCTCAAAATTACCATTTTTGCATAACGAATAAATTGATTAATATTATAAAAAATAATCGAATAAAACGAATAGATATATTTATGTAAATTTGTTGTTTGTGTTTTAAACAAAAGGAGTCTCTGTCTGAATGCTGGATGGTCTCTGTCACACACCTGACCCTAGAGGATCGCAGATTGCGCTTTCTCTTATTTCACGACTTGAAGCAGATGCGTCCCTGAACAAATAAATACCTTCGATGCTGTAACTGAATGATTTGGGTTATGGATTACTGATGAGGCATTCCTTATTCCTTGCTATTAATGTTATACTTGGCTTTAGGGGATCGCAAATTCAAGATGCTTTCTTATTGCACAACTTAAATGTGTTGGACATCCAAACGGTCTGATGAATACCTTTGATCCTGTGAATTAATAGTTTAATTTAATCAATATTCCTTACATTGACCCATTCCTCTCAAGTATCTCAACTATTCAGTGGGACAGCAAATAAATTTTATTTATAGAATTTAAGGCCTTAATCAGGAATCAATTTAAAGCCTTAATCGTGGATTTTTAATTTAAAAATATAATTTATATAATATAATTTAAAAATATCATACGGCTTAGTTCACCATCTTAATTTTCATTGATCTTTATTTAATCAATTTAAATCCTTCTCTTTAATATTGTCTAATTAGAGGCTTGATCGTGGATCTCTACTTATATTGTTTAATTAGATTCTTGATCGTGGATCTCTTTATTGTCAATTTGAAACCTTGATCGTGTATCTTTATATTGTTTAATTAGAGCCTTGAAGGTCTATCTTTACATTGTCTAGAGGCTTGATCGTGGATCTTTTTATTGGCAGTTAAGATAATTTTGAAGATGGTTCTTTATATTGGCTAATTAGAGGCTTGATCGTGGATCTCTACTTATATTGTTTAATTCGATTCTTGATCGTGGATCTCTTTATTGTCAGTTTGAAACCTTGATCGTGTATCTTTATATTGTTTAATTAGAGCCTTGAAGGTCTATCTTTATATTGTCTAGAGGCTTGATCTTTATATTGTCTAGAGGCTTGATTGTCTAGAGCCTTGAAGGTCTATCTTTATATTGTCTAGAGGCTTGATCTTTATATTGTCTAGAGGCTTGATTGTCTAGAGCCTTGAAGGTCTATCTTTATATTGTATAATTAGAGCCTTGATCGTGGATCAAATTAGGTAGCTAGTCACAGCAGTTATTTGTCTACATGATCAATAATAAGTAGATACTTATATCGGGTTGTTACAAACGCAATGATGAGTTGAATGTACATAAGCCTTACACCCTCAACACGTGTGCTATCAAGTGCATAAATAAAAATAAGTAGTTGTTTTTCATCTCTAAATAGAACCGGAATATTAATTTCAAATAAATGGGTTTTTCTCGGTATCTTGAAATGCAAACAGTTGTTTTGACAAAACCTAATCAAGCATTGAAATTTTTACAGCTTAAGTATAGTTAACAGCTTAAACTGGAAATTTAATTTTTTGAAATGTTTGTGAGTTAAAGCATTTGAAAAAAATAATAGCAATTCTAAGAACTTTGGTTTTTGTAATGTAAATTCATCGAAATGACTAAAATACAAATGAATAATATTATTAGTTAGAAGTTAGTTAGTTAGAAGTCATATTTAAATTTACTTATTAATTATTTATTGTCTAGATGGCTGAAAGCATTCTTGTCATTTAACCGTAACAAGGCTCCATTTAAACAGCGAGCCTTAATCCTTATTCCTCATCATCTTGTTAAAGTTACAAGTCCCTTTATTATAAGATTATATTCCGATTGGCGAACAAAGCCGTATAATATTTGGCAGTTCTTGCATGTACTTTCATTTAGTCGAAAGATGTAATTGGTGATACCTATATGTATCGTTCAAAGTCAAATAATGCCTTTATATTTAAGACTCTTTCTGTTTAAATAAATAAAACTGAAATTTTTTAACACTTGTACATATAACAGTAACTCGAAAACATCAAGTGACAATATTCACATAAATCACCTGATATTTGCTGATAATTTGTTTACGTAACAGCACTTCAAAACCCCTTAACAATTTCAGCTGGTTATTTTGTTTATAACTCTTAAACTAATAATTATTTGCCTTTGTATCGTAAGTGTTTCGGTTAAACAAACAATTTAATGAAATATTTAGCAGCCGTTTGGTTGTTAATCCAACTGTTATCTTGTAAACTAAACAAATTACCGGGCGTGGGTTCCAGAAAATATAACAACAAAACTGTGTTGGCCTAATTATACGAAAACTTCAGCACAGTTGATAAGAGTTAAATTTTGGTTTACAATCCTTTAATTTAAGTGAAATAAAAACAAGATAACAGGACAAGTTCTAAGTAATGGGTTTAGTACATAGTAAAAAGATAATTTAAGGTCTATAACTCATTAACTTTTTTTTAATTTATAAAAGCAAACAGGGAAGCATTCAAAAACATTTTAAGCAATTACACAAGCTAATGAATACCTCTATTTAATTATAGCTGACTTCATTAAAACTCTTTATTATAATCATTAAAAGTCATAAAGATATGTATTTATTCTTTAATAAACTACCAAGCAGTCTTTTCAAAATAAATTTGATTTGCAGCTTAAATAGGTTTATAGTTGAATGTGGACCTCGTTAATAAAGCAATTAAAATTCTTGTTCCAATGCCGTCTAATGGTATTTTTTTTTTTAAATTTCAGCAACAACTTTGGAACATATTTATGACTAAAGTATAATAAATTTAATGATTTCTTCTTTCATATTCGCTGTTGATAACTCGTTAATTTTATTATTAAGCTAGTAGAGCAATTACTGATAACAACTAAACTAAAAATCTAATCTAAAAACGAGTAAGAAAGAATAGTCGGTCAAGGCCGACCGTATAATACCCTACACCCAGTATATGTATAAAACTGTTTTTCAGAAATGGGAGTTACATGGGAGATATAACTTATTATGGATCGATCATCCAAAAATTTAGTGTCATAATCTCTGTGAATATAAATATTGTGTATGTTAAACTTTATCTCGATATAAATAATTTTAAAATATTTATGGAGGTTAAATTTGATTACGGGGATGGTCTTATATGGGAGTTTCGACTAATTACGGACCGACCATTATAAAATTAGGTGTCATCATTTCTGTATATATTTGTGTCGAATTTTATTTGATTACCAACATTCTTAAGAAATTTATGATCGTTAAAGTGATTTTCTAAAGTGGGCCATTTATGGGAGCTACGACTAATTATGGACCGAGCATAATAAAATTGTACGATATTATATGTATATGTACGAAACATATTTGTGTTCAATATTATTTGGATACCAACGTTTTTAAGAGAGTTATGCTCTTTTAAGTGATTTTCAGAAGTGGGCCTTATGACTAATTATGGACCGATCGTCATAAAATTATACCATATTTTATGTATATCTACGAAACATATTTGTGTTCAATATTATTTGGATAGCAACATTTTTAAAAGAGTTATGCTCGTTTAAGTGATTTTCGGAAGTGGGCCTTATGACTAATTATGAACCGATCGTCATAAAATTTTACCATATTATATGTATATGTACGAAACATATTTGTGTTCAATAATATTTGGATAGCAACATTTTTAAAAGAGTTATGCTCGTTTAAGTGATTTTCGGAAGTAGGCCTTATATGGGAGCTACGACTAATTATAGACCGATCATAATAAAATTGTACCATATTATATGTATATGTACGAAACATATTTGTGTTCAATATTATTTGGATACCAACATTTTTAAAAGAGTTATGCTCTTTTAAGTGATTTTTGGAAGTGGGCCTTATGACTAATTATGGACCGATCGTCATAAAATTGTACCATATTTTATGTATATGTACGAAACATATTTGTGTTCAATATTATTTGGATAGCAACATTTTTAAAAGAGTTATGCTCGTTTAAGTGATTTTCGGAAGTGGGCCTTATATGGGAGCTACGACTAATTATGGACCGATCGTCATAAAATTCTACCATATTATCTGTATATGTACGAAACATATTTGTGTTCAATATTATTTGGATACCAACGTTTTTAAGAGAGTTATGCTCTTTTAGGTGATTTTTGGAAGTGGGCCTTATATCGGAGCTACGACTAATTATGGACCGATCTGCACAAAATTTGTATATGTTCCTTTTCATAATTCCTTTCATAGTTCCTTTCATAATTCAAACATTTATGACCGGTAAACCCCAATTTCGGGAGGACTTTTGTATGGGGGCCAGGTGAAATAATGGACCGATTGCCACCAGTTTCAATCCCATCCGTCCTTAGGCCGAAAAAATATCACGTACAAAATTTTTATCGAAATACATATCTTTAAAATTGCGACCTGTACTCTGCGCACAAGCTTTACATGGACAGCCAGCCAGCCAGACGGACGGTAGTGATTCTGTTACAAACATCAGCACAAATCCAATATACCCTCCCCACTATGTTGGTGTAGGGTATAACAATTAAGAGTTTGTGTATTAAATAAAATTCAATTCAAATAATGACCTAATTCACTTGTTGTAAAATTCAATCCATTGCATTCCTGTTCACAGGCCAATAACTCATTAAGTGTAAACGTAATGACAACAGAAATATATTTTGTTAAATTTTAACTAATTAATCTTCATATATGTATATTTTGAAATAGAATTAGTAATAAGTAGTACAATACTCTAAAAACGTTATTTAAATTTAATTTATACAAACAATTTTGTTTATTTGGCAATAGTTGATATAAATTAATTCTGCTTACTGACTGTACTGCTAACTCATAATAAAAATATCACTTCTTAGCGAATCAAATTTTCATTACATCAGGTTAAATAATGTTATTTGATCAGTGATTTTTATTCGAAATGGACACTCCCGAAAACACACCATGTTGCATGTTCATCTAATTCCTTAACGTTGAATAGGGAAATAAAAAGGTTGTCTCGAATTTAACAAGTGATCTGTAGAACTAGTCTTGCAGGTCAAGTAACCGAGAGCTGGTTCCTTGCTGTAAATTTATGTAAAAAATTTAGTACGGAAATAAATCTCGTTTATATGAATATCGCGTGCACGACTGCAAAACAAACGATTTATTTTTGGAGAAAATGTTCCACAATTCTACCACAAATAACATTATTGTTTCTAAGTCCTGTTTCACACTCTTCAAATTTAGCTGACCAGTTTTTGTTCAATTCATTTTTGAACTTGCCATTTCATTCACACACATCAATATAATATTCGTACTTTTTAATGCAAATCAACATGCAGGAAAGAAAAAAACAAAAGGAAATAAGAAAATTGCCTAGTACCGTCAAGTTTTTATCCCTTTTATTCTCTTTTCCCTTCTCATCCAAAAGTACTTGCCTTGATGGCTATTAAAAGAAATTCAGCGACGTTAAATCATATGAGATCCTTACAGTATAACTGCCCATTAATTAATACACACCTACTGCATGAAATCCACACGGACACTTTTTGTGGATGCCAATATGTTTTGCTTACTGATAAAGCCTTTAAACCAAAATTATTGTTCATTTCTCAACATCATCATTTTCTTTCAAACTCAGGATTTTCGTTAAACTTCTACGCTCTAAAAATTATCAAAAGCGGTTTTCAATTATTGAGCTAATTTGATGTTAAACTTAATGATGTAGAAGAAAATCTTAATGCCAAATTCGCCACAATACAGACTAACAATTTCCCAATTTATAAAGATAAATGGCATGAAATTTACTGTTTTATCTGGCTTTGAATTAAAACACTTTATGACTGTAATATTTTAAGTACTTCGATCAGTGCGTTGTCTCAGTGAGCAGAGTAATATTAAATAATGCTTAAGATTGGATAAAAGTAGAGCTAAGGAACATGAACCGAAAGGATAGTTTGTGCAGCCTTATTGCGTTGTTTCACGTTATTTTAAGATCGAAGGAATGTTTTTGCAGCCTTCCTCTTAAATAAAAAGGCTACACGAACGAATCCTATTCGATAAGAGGTTAAAAATGTTTAGTTGAGAGTGTATGACTGAACCGATCTGACCGATAACCCCTTTGGCAGTATATTATGATATGAAGATATCAAAACATGCAACGTAACCACAAGCTGAGTAGAAGACATGACAAAGTAAGTTACCACCTAACAGAGGGGTAAAGCTGGATAAAGAACATACCTGTCCAAGGATATTAGCTTCACGACTCTCCAAAATATTCGCGATGCCTAATCCAATTAGAGGAACCAGAGCATGACATGTTCTACTGTCCATTTATTACTCAAAATATTGTTAAAATCAATATGCGAAATTATAAAGAAAAGCTAAAAATAGCTGCATGACTGAGACGATAATCTCGATAAGGCTATCTATCCAGCCTTATGATGAAATATAATTATGGACAAATTGGTAGGGCTTTAGGAGGCCCTAGTCATCAAAAATCAGCCATAGAGCCAAGCATATCTTTTGCTAGATTTGCACCTAATGAAAATAAGACCATAATAGCCAGTAAGCCAAATCATTTGCATCCTAAAATTATAGCTTTCGGAGTTTTTCTATTGACAGTTTAACAGAAAGCTTCATTCGCAGTAAACACAATCCTACTCAACTCAAGATACACACTTTTCTCTAGCGGAGCCATAACAAATGGAGAGTTTATGGTATCACAAGCGTAACGGAATCAATTAAAAATTGAAAGTTTATGGTATTTTTCACAAGTATACCACGATCAGTCTTTTCAAACATTGTTCCATCATTACTTTGATCATCCACGATAAGACTCTGAGCTAAGCCTGATTATTGGACATCACAATAATTCTTGCACTCTTAACCATCTCCTTAAGCATTTTCTAGTCCTGTGCTAAGTCTAACTAACCTTAATACAAGAACTCTGCACTTTTCCCTAATATATCCATAAAAAATTCTATAGAAAAATTCTGGTTTCTCAAACATACCTCAAGCAACCTTCTTAGTTCTTCATGGTTAGATTTCCAATACAATGTCAACTTATTGCGCTAGAGATATAGTCCAGGACAATTCTTGGCGTTACTTCCCACAATAATAAACCTTACTATTCAACATCATCAAGAATTCTGGCACTTTTTACTATCTAGCTCTTATAAATATTATGTAAACTTCCGTCTGAAAGAAACATATGTTGAATCGAATTCCTCCACTATAGCCGGGACAGGCTGTTTATGTAGTGGCATGATTATTCAGATCGAACATTTATGAATTTTCTCTTCAATTGAATGGAATGTCTATTTAAAACATTAGAAATTTCATGTGTATTGTAAGTTGAGATATTGAAAATTTAAATGTTGTGGCAGCGTAATGCGTATTGCAAGCTTAAATACTATTTTTTCTTGCTGACGTTTGCTCCACAATTATAGAAATTTAGGGAGTTATATAAACTCGCAAGTGCAACACATCAGACGCCGAGGGATTTTTTTTATTACATTGCAAAAAACTATTTTAAAGTCATATTTAACCTTTTCTAGCCTTGGTTAGTACTTCAAAAGTACTTACACAACATGATTTGCTCTCCAGCTTTATTTTTATCAAATGATATATCATAAAACCTGTCTAAAAATTAATGTTTTCAACAAATACGAGAGCGGTTCGGAAACTTCTTAGCCACTATACTCTAGAGACAAAAAAACAATCCAAGCAATGAACTGAAGCTGAAGCAAATTCTATTTTGAAGGCTTTGATCATTAAGCATGAGTTGGTATTTGTAGCCCGGATTCGATTCCCAGCCGCTGCCACTCAAACAACATCAGTTTCTGATAATTATTAGTCTTTTTCTATCTATCATAATTAATATTTATAACAGCGTCCTCCTTCGGTGGTATAGCATTCAAACGCCACCGAAGTAAAATAATTAAATAAAGGCTATAGAATCAAGCTTTAACATTAATGCGCCTACTCACCACCAGAGGCGCTGCAATTCTGCACTAAAAACAAACATAATGTAAAATTGCAGAGTTGTGATATAAAAAACTTTCTTTTTTCACCACCTTTGCTGCTTCAACTATCCCCAAGGAAAGTAACGCAAGTAAATATAGGCATATTAATTGCCTGAGTGTTACTTCTCTTTAAAAAAAAGAAAGAAAAAAACTATTTTATGCAAATAATAGAATTTCTAGATAAGCGTTGGACTAAGTGTATTGAAGTTTCAGGAGAATATATTGAAAAATAAAAATGTTTTTGTAAAACTAACTATTCTCTTTCTGTGCTAGGCGAAGAAGTTTCCGAACCGCCCTCATAAGTAAATTATTACTACCATTTAAAAAAAAATATGTAAGTTTTCATAAACAAACTATTTCTGTTGCCGAGTCAAACTATTTATTTCCATAATTAATTCAATTAGTTTAAAATAATAAAACATTACATTACAAAGTACTTGAGTCTAAATTACAAGTGTTAACACAAAAAAGAACTTAAGACTTTATCTATTAAAAGTTTCCGCCTTTAGTCAAGAATTCGTAGGAAATATTCAGAGAGCTTGTAAGTTAATTACACAGCACTTGGTTATAGTTTCCAATTATTATTTAGTTGGAATTGTTGAAGACGTTTATAGAGCGACAGTGTCACAAGCGCCCAAAGGGGAGCGCCTCACCAATGTGGAATAACTCACTTTAAGCTTTGACCGTATTGCCCTAAGGAGACAGTTTCAAAAGCCCCCAAATTATGTCAATACAGATATTTCGTCAAGTTTTGCGGTCAAATCACTTAATACAAGATTTAATATCAATTTGTAGCATAAATTTATTATCAAGGTATTTTGTGTACAACTTAAAAATAAAAGATTCATAACAGATGTCGTATCTTTAGAGTGCGATTTTTGTCTTTAATAATTTATATGTCATTTTGAACGTTACATATATTTCATTGCTTCTTACTTAGAAGTGAGATTTTGACACGGAAGACAAAGATCGCAGAGGCCAGTCAAAAAAGTTTGAATGCCAAGAATTGGAGGCATTACTCCATGAAAATTATTGTCAAACTCAACAAGAGCAATTTCAAAATGTTTGCGAGTAATTGGGTACCAAATGAATTTAATCCGCTAGATCTTGAAAGACGATTTTACATATCCGAAATGCAGCTTAAATGCTATAAAAGGAAATAATTTTTACCGAATCATTACTTGCGATGAAAAATGCTTAAGAGATTGTATGTACAGCCCGGCCAACCAGCTGAATCGGAACCAAAGCCAATTTCATCTATTATGAGCTGCTGAAATCTGACAGTCAGACAGGGGACCTGTAGTGAATGCAACTGAATCGTTTAAAGTGATCATTTGTCGAAAACACTCCGAATAAGCGGCCAGACATGAAAAAAATATTCCATCATGACAACGCTCGACCACATGATGCAACACCTGGTAAAAACTATATAGAAAAAATGTGTTGGCTTAGCCGCCAACGTTGTCAACTTGGTGCGAGAAATCCCTTAGTTGGTGCGCGGTGCGCTTTTTTTAATTTCGGTGCGTTTTTTAATTTTTCCGAAAATATGATGAAATCTTTATTTTTACTAATTTTTAATTGCAGTTTTTTAATAATTCATTAGAATGAAATCTATTTGATGAAAATGTACCTTATTAAATGTATTTTAAATAAATACATACTATCAAATTTGTCACATGAGGATTATTGCTAAATGTGAATAGGGTGCAAATCTTTGTTTGAAAATGAAATTAACATTTTAAACATGGAAATAAAAATGCTTGTGTAGACTGATGGTTTGGTATATTGAACTGTAGACGAACAGCCAGGGTTAGAGTCCCAGTGAAGCCCTAAGAAATTTTATTGAAAAAAATCAAATAAAAGTACTTAAAATAGAAAGCAAAGATAATTAAACAAAGTATATGTACTGAAATTAGATCTTTCTGAGTCAAATTTTGAGTGGTTAAATGCTTATGTTATCTTTAGTTATTAGCTCGTTTATTAAAAAAAAAAGGCTTTCACTATTATTGATCACTTTTTAAAAAGTTTTATATAGAATTTATGAAATTAAAAAAAAAAATAATTAAATATCTAGTACAAAAGAATACAAACAAATTTAGTTTATTTTTTATTTTTCTAAAAACACTGAACTGTATTATACTTCTTTAGGTAAAACTAATTCAATATTTTTTTTAAATAAAAAAGAAATTCTAAACTTGGTGCGTTTTGAAATTTCAAAGTTGACAACGCTGTCAGCCGCCTTATCAGTGTTGCTAAAACATGCCAGCAAAAAATAGCCAGAATGGATAAAAAAACGCCAGAAAGGCCCAATTCCGAAAATTACTTTAAAGATCTTAAATTTCTTAAAAATGTTAGTATCTAAATAAAATTCAACACAAATAAGTTACATATATACAGAAATGATGACACCTAATTTTAGAATGGTCGGTCCATAATTAATCGAAACTCTCATATAAGACCCTTTCCGTGATTCACTTTAACCTCCATAAATCTTTACAAATTATTTATATCAAGATAAAGTTTAACACAGAAATCATGACACTAAGTTTTTGGATGATCGGTCCATAATAGGTTATATCTCCCATATAGCGCCCATTTCTGAAAAAAATATTTTATACATACACTGGGTGTAGGGTATTATATTATTGGTATAGTCAGTCGACTATACTTTTTTACTTGTTTTGTAATAGATTTAAGATTTTTAAAAAATTGCACCAGTAATAATAGGAAACAAAAATAATGTGATTGACTTAAATGTCTATAAAGTAGAAATAAAAAAGTAGCTAAAAAAAATAGTTCAGCTGTTTTTTCACCAACTTTCCGTAATTGACAAAATAAAAACACCATATCTGGCCGAAAAACCACTGAAATAGCAACGCTGCGCCTTATAGACCCAACCTTGTCCCGTCCGACTACTATTTGTTTCGATCGATGCAGAATGCTATTACTATGATACGCTTTACCTTCGCACAGGGCATTCGAAATTGTCTTGCTGGAACAACTCACTTTAAGCTTTGACTCTATTCACCTAAAGGGGTTTATCGGCTTCATCTGTTGATGCCGAGAACGACTCTAAAATCAAAAAAATATAATTCCTCTCTTAAACAACTGTTTCTTTCCGTGCACACAGTTATAAATACATTAATTCACCTAATCATTTCATTTTCACACACAATAATTCATAAAATGTCTCTCAAATATTTATTAGAGGTGCTATCAGACGGGATGTATTTTACATATGTACTGTCACTTTTCTTACCCATATGTAATTCCGTATGTATGTCAAAATTTTCATTTTACATACGATTCATAATTTTTGCTATCACACCTGCTTATGTTTTTCCGTATGACATAACCTATAAATGTAAACAAAAGCTGACTTTTTAACGTGTATAAATTTCAAAAATTGCTTCTTTTGGTCAATCTAACTGCAATAAATATAATAAACATAATATAATTTATTAAAAATCGAAAAATACTTATTTTTCCATGTTAATTATCCATTTTCTTTACAATATATTTTTTCAAACAATTTTGTTACAAAACAAACCAGCTGTTTTGTTTATGTTTATCACTGGAAAATAGAACGTGTTCTAATCGAAAAAATTACATATGTATTTCCACATGTATTTAATACATGCAAAGTTTCATATGTATCACACGATGTGTACAACTTTTACAGATGGAAAATTTGACAGTACATATGTAAACTACATCCCGTCTGATAGCACCTTCAGCTAAAACATATTTCAATATACATTCATATATATATACATACATACATATGTATATGTATATGTTGATAAGTTTATAAAACTAGCCAAACCGACCAACCAACTGATAACTGAAATTTAAAAAAAAAAATTGATTTCAATACAGATAATTTCTATATACAAAAATTCTTTTCAATAGTAATCGAATTTTAACATTTCGGCAACAATTTATACACAGTTTATATTTATTAAGAAAGATAATAATTTCAAATAATAATATATATGAAACTTAAGAAAATAAAATACAACACAGTAGTTTTACTAAAAAAAAACAAGCTTAACAAAAACAGAAGTAACCCAATAAATTCCAAAAGAAAAAATAAATCAAAAAGATAAGGTAATAATGACACGTTCGATTTATTGTTCTACTAGTAGTAATCTATCAGCAATGTCGTGACGGCATTATCTAAATACAGTGCACTCGGGAAAACGTCAACGCCCGTTTACGTCAACATCCCAAAACGTCAACCCTTTTTTTACATTATCTACTCTAAAATTTTATGAAATAAATAGAGAGAAGGCTCTCTTCCAAGTGTTGGAAAGAAAAAAAAAACATCAGAAAAAAATAACAGATTTTTTTAAATGCATATGAATAAAAATATTATCTTATTTAAAATGTATTCTTTTGGTTCTAGTTGTCTTCTATGGTTCTAGTCAGGTTGAATGCCTTTTGTGTTTCTTTTTTGAAATTGTTTATGTTTGATTTTAGTTTATAATCAATAAAAACGTTTAAAAGCACATTATCGATATGTTTTTTATTTAAAAATTTCACAGTCGTAAACGTCAACACCCGCGGTTTTAATTAGTTGACGTTTTCCCGAGTGCACTGTATACCTAAATACCTTTTGCAAATAAAACCCCTAAGCTTCAATTTAATTTCTGATTTGTTTAAACAAAGCCATAATAAATAATTTCGTTTTCTTTTCAGGTGAAGGCCATGATCATGATCATGGTGACTGCGGTCATGATGAGATGTTGAATAGCACAACAATATCACCGGTCAGTATTCTCAAGAGTGTGGGGACTCACAGTCACCATCACTAGTATTTACATTTGAGATAGCTGTGATATACATATATTTTTAGTCTTAAGCTTTATTTTATTTATATATGTAAGTAAATTACCTATATTTATTTTTTTTTTTATTACACCACTACACCATAAACACTTTATGTCTAAATAAAATAAAACTATTTTTAAAAATAATTTTGTAATTTTTTGTAATTTCCATTAATGAAGTGCCATTTCTTTGTGTTTAATTAAACTGAAAATATACATAAATAATATTAACAATTTTTTAGCCAGTAAAGTTTTAATATTTATTATATTAGATAAAGTCTAGTTAACATAAAAAATGTAATTGAATACTTTTGAACCATTCATATTTAAGGTACGGTCACATTTGGCAAATATTTACTCAAAAAAGCGTAACCACTTATTTTAGCAAAAATTTGTTTAACGTTGTTTACTCTTACAAGAGTTTTGCTATCATCCCGTCTGATGGCACCTTTACCACAGGCGTAGTCATAATTTACTTTTTGGTTGGAAAAAGTGCACTCCAAGTGACTAAAACCATGTCACTTTAAATTTGGTATTGTCCTCTTTTAATCTCCTTTAATTTTTACAGTTTTATAATTAACAACATTTTTAAGCTCTTTTTTATATATTTTGTGTGTATGGAAAATAATAATGGCATGAATTTTGCTATGATTACGCGTCAAAACATTCGGGTCAAGAACCACGCCACTGATGGCAGATCTAGCCAAAACATTCATTTACATGCCGTTGACTTAAGATGTATGTACCTATTATTTCAAAGTAATTAGCTATTTGACAAAGCGCGCGTAACAAGTTGTGTGAACATATATGTCAGCATCAGCGAACAAAAACAAAACTTAGAAAATTCAAGAATTTTAGAGATTTTGACATAAAATATTGGGTGTATAGCTTAAAAATGCGGGATTTACAATTCGTGTTTTTTTTTTTGTATATTCATGGCGTTTCTTTGGAATGAAATTTTTGTCTTTAATTATTTATAACTATGGGTAGAGAAATAGCAAATTTTACTATTTTAGTAGTAAAAGTGAGTTTGAATTCGGGTTTTTTTTTCTCGATGTACAGACGATTTTCTGTCAGGACCAATCAGTTAAATTTTGGTTTCATCTGTGAACGGCACTCTTTTCCAGAATTTGATATCCCTGTTCCGGTTGTTCCGCTGTAGTTTTGCAAAAGACAATCATGCCTTATATATTTTTTTTTTTTGTTACAGAAGTGGTTTTTTCTACTTAAGTCTACTAACCAAATTCCTCATTTATTATTGGATTAAGAATCTAGCTTACTCTTTTAACTATTGCCTTAGCCTCACAAACTGTTGCCTTTTGCGGTGGCTTCTTCCGTTCTTTCTATTAAATGGATTTTAACAATTTCAAATGAAAATTCCTTGGTTTAACTATACAAGGTGAGTGCAAATGGACAACAAATACAACACAATACAGAAACAACAGGCATTTTGTTTGTGTAAAATAATGTACTACTGTCAAAAACATATGAAGAAGTATTACTTTTGACATAAGTAAATTGTAAACAAAGACAGTCAGCTGTGCTACTGCACTTACCTTGTATAGTTACACAATGGGAAATTCTCAACTTTATTTGGACTTTTCTCAATTTTAGAAAAAAATTCTAAATATCATTTGGATTTGCCTCATTTTCTAATTGAAATTCCTATTTTCAATTAAACTTTTCTCAATTTTAAGTAGAAATGCCAAATTTTAATTAAATTTTTTTAAATTTCAATTGAAATATTCTCAATTTTAAATCAAAATTCTCAACATCAAATTGATATTCTCAGTTTCATATTGAATTTTCTCATTTGCAATTAGTAAATTCATTTGGAATTACATATCGCAATAGCATGTATTCAACAAAGTAATTCCTAATTTTACTCTTAATATCAAAGGTTAAAAAACAAAAACGATATCTTTGCATCTTTGATATCTTTGTAAAAACCAAGCCAAAAAATATTTCTAATCCACAAATTTATAGGTTATTCCAGAAGCATTTGACAAAAAAATAAAAAAAAAGGATTTGAAAAACCTACTTAAAAGCATAATATCTCTGTCAATAAAACGAAGGCAGAAAGTATTATTCCTAACATTAATTAAACAATTTATAAAATTAAAGACTTAGCATATGACAAAAATTTAAACTTAACTACTTAAAAGCATGATATCTTTGTTTTTCAAACACATATTCAGCAATTCAAGAGTTTATTATGCCGCCTTGAATTTGAGTTCACGAAATGTATGTACATACACTTCCTAATTTTATAAATGACAAAAAAATTAAGTAGCACGATATCTCACTTAAAACAGTGCCAAAATTAAAACGTAATAACGTAATTTAGAATAAAAAAATATTCTAATATTTAGTTCGTTTATTTGACCTTTTTTAATATTTAATAGTTTCTTCTTCTTTCAAGCAATAGGTCAATTGCATTTTATATACAAATATTTTATTTATATATATTAATTTCCAATATTACAATATTACAAAATTCAAAACTTATATTATCCCTGAAGAAGCTATCCATTGTGATAGCGAAATATTGGAAATTAATATATATAAATAAAATAAAATATTTGTATATAAAATGCAATTGACCTTATTGCTTGAAAGAAGAAGAAACTATTAAAAAAATATTCTATTAAAAAAAGCATATACATTATTCTTTCAGAGAAATAACAAAAACAAACTAATCATTTATTTATTTGTTTATTAATTAGTACGGGTGGAAGCTAAGTTGAAGGTCAAGCATAAATTTACCTTGCAAATTTTATTTTAATTTGCATAATTTATATTTTTGAATACACAACAAAAAATGTTTTATTAAAGCCTAAAAGGAAACTATGAATTTTAGTAAATAAAAATGTTCTTTTTACTTTTACACCAACAAAATATAATTTTCACCACTAAAAACAGTACATCTCCATCATCCATTTTAAAGGGCGGAAAAATATAGCAGAAATAATAAATTAGGGCACTTTTTATGCCAAAATTAGCTTATATTTTATATTATTCTCTGTCATACAGATAATGGAACTTGAAATCAGAATTTATTTTCTAAAAAAAAGGAAAATGTAGGAAGAATTTTAGATCGTTTTGGCTAATAATTAAAATCCTTCTAATAAAGTATGTACATTATTATTAAATAAATAAATTAATATTAATTTTGTAAAATTTATAATCGCCAAACAAATCTAATAAAAACATGCATATTCTCCACGTTTTCTATAAAAAATTACTGGTAGGAATGCCATCTGATGTTGTTAATTTAAATTGAAATTGTATCGAATTGTATCCCTGCTACTTTAAATTTAACAGACAACACACACTAATACAAAACTAACTAACTTACTAATAAAAATAACATCCTCCAACAAAGTAAAACAAAACACCCAACCTAAAATAAAAAAAATAAAAACGATAGGACTCTTCTTTTCTTCCTTTCTTTAGCTAATTCAGCAACCCACCACATAAAACTGAAAAAATCACCACCATCACCATTTGTGGTGAATTTCTAAAAACTCACAACGATTTTTATACTCACCACAATTTTTTCCTATCATTTTTTCCCGTTCGTTGTTCGTCCGACTCGCTTTTTTTCTTTCTCTTTCTCCGGCTTCGTTCGCTTTTTCACTTCTTTTCTTCATTTTGTTGTGAATAAAGTAATACGGAAATTTTATACAGAAAGAAGAGTATTTTGTCATCTCTAAAAAGGTTGCGCACTCTATTGGTAAATAGCTGTTACCATGCTGTTTCAAACCAGAGTTATTTCTGACCACAGTGTTGCATTTTTGCGTACCCAACAAAATATTAAACACTGAACAACCTCAACGTATTGTTTTGGCACGTTCGCACAAAAAAAAAACAAAACAAACTAATGACATACGTACATTTCTACTGTATCAAATGATATTTATACCAATAAAAAAATTAAACACTGAACAACCTCAACTTAATATAACCAAATGTCGGTGAAATTCTTGTACATTTACATTTTTATATAGAGTACCTACGTGTAGAAGATAAAATACTTATAAAACAAGTGAAAAAGTAATAAAAGAAAGCAAAAAAGAAATTCATTTTAGAAATTAAGCAACAATTCCAGGGACTATTTCAAAAATCAAATACAAAATTGTTAAGAATCAAAAGCAAATATTATTTATACCTAGAACTAATTAAAGATTTTGTTTAATTTTACATAGAGGTAAGTGTAAGGAGAAATTTGTGCTTGTTAATATTAAATGAAAATGGTGAAATTTATTACTAAAAACTCCAAAAACAGAATGCAAGTGAAAGTTTCTTTACAATGTGCAAATATTTCGTGTCGGTTTTATTGCAATGCATTAAGAACAAATGCTTAAACAGTATGGGTTTGTTTGACAATGATTTGTCACTAAAAATGGCATGATGTAACTAATAATGAGGTGGTTGGTTCTTCTTACAGTAAACCCAAGGCAAATGTACTGACACCGGGGGGTTTAAATGTGAGCCACTATCGAAAACATGTGATTTTAAGAAATTTGAGAAAATAAGAAAACTAACAATTTCATTGACATATAATTGTCACACAATGAATTTATCTGTCAACTGAAATTGTTTTTCCAAAGCTTTTTCCAAAATTGCTCTAAAGTAGAGTCAAATTTTGTATAGAAAATTGTTCTAGAATAGAGTCAAGTTTCCTATATAAAATTGCTCTAAAATAGAAGTTTCGTATAGAAAATTGCTTTCGATTAGAGTCAAGTTTCCTATATAAAATTGCTCTAAACTAGAGTCAAGTTACGTATAGTAAATTGCTCTAAAGTAGAGTCAAATTTCGAATAGAAAATTGCTTTATATTAAAGTCAAGTTTTCTATAAAAATTTGTTCTTAATTAGAGACACGTTTCCTAAAGAAAAATGCTTTATTTTACAGTTAAGTTTTCTATAAAAAGTTGCTCTAAAGTAGAGTCAAGTTTCCAACATTTCCTATAGGAAGTTTGATCAAATATAAAGCAACTTTTCCTATATTTGTGTATTTATTACAACAACATCTACACAAAATTGCTTTACAAAAAATATATAAAAAAATATTTTTAAATTAAACAATTATGTAGGTATGAACTTTCAAATGGAATATGCATATCGCAGCGTAATTTCCATAATATACAAACTGATAAACTCTGGTCAATGCTGACAAAAGGAGTTAAATAATGATAAAACATTTAACAATGCAAAACTATTGAACGTAGCTATGTATATAATCTGCAATAAAGATAAAAAATAAGTGAAATCAAACCACTTGTAGTGGGAATGTTCGTACTGGTGATTGACGTTTTAATAATTTTATTAAATTAATATGAGTGCTTAAACTACAGCGTATGATTATAGCCAGAAAAGACCTTGTGTTGGTATTTTAGTTGGTAATTTATTAAATAAATGTTTGTACAACTTTAAATGTAGGTACGCATGACTGAGTTGTCTAGTTTGTGTTGCCCTCTTTTAGTATTTTTTTTTTCTTTCAAGTTAATGTAATAATGTTCTATTATAGAAGAGTTTTGAAAGGAAAATAAGCAATTCGTATTTACTAGCAATTTTAAAAGCGAATACTTACTCTCGTCTAGAGGAATTTTCTATTAGAACACTCTCTCTTCTGTAGACCAAGTTTCAAAGAGAAAATTTGTTTCCTTCTAGATCAATTTTAAATGCGAAAGCTTGCTCTCTTCTAGAGAAATTTTCTATGGAAAAACTTGCTCTTCATGGAAAAATTTGCTCTCTTCTATTAGAAGAATTTTCTATAGTAAACATGGCTCTATTCTAGGGCAATATTCTATAGAAAATTTTGAATATATTCTAGAGCAACTTTCCCATGCTCTCTTCTAGAGTAATTTTCTATGGAAAAATTTAGTCTATTGTAGAGCAGTTTTCTGTTTGAAATGTTTCCCTTTCCTGAAGCAATCACCCCTATCGTGAATAAAAATTCCTCATGGAATTTGTTCCCTTTTATTTATTAACATTGAATTTTAATAGGAAAAATGTGAAAAGGAAACAAATTTCATGTGGAATTTTTATTCACAATAGGGGTGAATATCTTTTTAAATTGTCAACACTTGTTAAAAAACAATCTTACCCCCTTATTCAAAAACGATTATTAAATTTAACAAACATTTATTAAGCAAGTTTTTATATGCAAATCTGTCTTAATAAACGTTTGTTAAATTTAATATCCGTTTTTGAATAAGGGGGTTAAACTTTTATCATTAAGTTGTTGCCAATAATGCGATTTCATTTAAAACAAACTGCAAACACTTTCTTCAAAAATGCGCGAAACAATGTTTAATACCTATGCATACATATTTGTATTTATTTATGTTTAAATTATTAACAATTTAAAGCAACTGCCATTTAACCTCTGTTGTACATGCTAATTTTGAAGATACTAATCGCAAGAAATTATAATAAAGACTTAAACATGACGCAACTTTTGTTTGACGTTTTGGAAATAAACAAATGAAAAATTAAATAAACTGCTTCCATAAAACAATTTTTACAATCTAAAAATGTTTTAAAAAGAAAAGAAAAAACCACTATGCATAAATAAAGAGTAAAAACCAAATTGTATGAGACAAAGGTTGCTGTGTGGCTGGCTCTTCGATTTATGGCATTCACTGCATGTGTTTTTGCTTTTGTGAGTGAGTGTAATAAATTTTTTGTTTGAAATAAATATTTAGTCGTCTATCAGATACTCAAGTGATTTTCTCGTTAACGGTTGTGATCGTTCGCAAGTTAGTGTTTCAGAAATTTAAAAAAAATTACGAAAATATATTTTGGGACTTTTTTGCACAAAAGAAGTGAAAAGAAATAAAATTGATACGCATTTTTTGTTTGAGATCAACGGTAAGAAAAATCAATTTAATTGAAGAAAAATTTAAAAAAAATACTGTAAAAGTTTAAAAAGTATAGAAGGAAATAACAAAGATCAAAGTACAATTGGGTACTAATAAATTAATTTAAACAAAAGAAATGTGTGTGTTAATGTTATGAAGAATAAAATATGTACATGTATTAAAAAAAAATTAATTAAATTCAATTTAATGTTTCTAAATTAAGTTTGATGACAGATAGTTTATTGACAAAGTGCCACCTGTCTATAGCTAAGGTGTCTTATACACTTTGCAATGAGGCTTTGCATTACGAATCCAATTTCCTTAAATGTTGTAACAATTTTTTAAGCGCCATCTAATTTGCTAAGTTTCTACATTTCTGCTATAATTTTATAGCTATTTTGAAACTGATTTTAATGCTAATTTAAGTTGTGTTTAATTTAGCGATAAAAAAGGTTATATTAGTTTGTAAGTGTCTTCGAAAACACGATAAAGGTTAATTGTGATAACAGTCATTTTAAGCAATTATAAAGTTAATGAACTTTTTAAACAATTTGTTGAGAAATTCATAAAACTTTACATGGCAACCTGCATTATTAAAATGTAAAAACTGATTGCTTTATTATTTAGCAATTTTCATTAGGAAACATTGCTTTGTAATAGTGCAATTTTGTAAATTTAAAAAATATGAAATTTTTCATATTCAAGTCATTATAAACAAGTTGTAGCAGAGTTTATGATAGACAAAATTGCCTTGTTAAATAGTAGTATGAATGTATGAAAAGTTTTTTATTAAGCTGCTCTATAATAGATTATATTCCAGCTATATTTTCTATAGCAAACATGACTTTCCAGAGCACTTTTCTAAAGGAAACATGAATCTGATATAGAGCAATTTTCTATATGAAAACTTGACTCTATTCTAGAGCAATTTTCAATATGAAAACGATTCTTTCTAGAGCAATTTTCTATAATCAACTTGACTCTATTCTAGAGCAATTTTCAATAAGCAACTTGACTCTATTCTAGAGCAATTTTCAATAAGCAACTTGACTCTATTCTAGAGCAATTTTCAATATGAAAACTTGACTCTATTCTAGAGCAATTTTCAATAAGCAACTTGACTCTATTCTAGAGTAATTTTCAATATAAAAACTTGACTCTATTCTACAGCAATTTTCAATATAAAAACTTGACTCTGTTCTAGAGCAATTTTTTATAAGCAACTTGACTCTATTCTAGAGTAATTTTCAATATAAAAACTTGACTATTCTAGAGCAATTCTCAATATAAAAACTTGACTCTATTCTACAGCAATTTTCAATATAAAAACTTGACTCTGTTCTAGAGCAATTTTTTATAAGCAACTTGACTCTATTCTAGAGTAATTTTCAATATAAAAACTTGACTATTCTAGAGCAATTCTCAATATAAAAACTTGACTCTGTTCTAGAGCAATTTTTGATAAGAAAACTTGACTACTTTAGAGCAATTTACAATATGAAACTTGACTGTAGTCTAGAGCAATTTTCTATAGGAAATTTGACTCTACTTTAGAGCAATTTTCTATACGAAACTTGACTCTATTCTAGACCAATTTTCTATAATCAACTTGACTCTATTCTAGAGCAATTTTCAATAAGCAACTTGACTCTATTCTAGAGCAATTCTCAATATAAAAACTTGACTCTGTTCTAGAGCAATTTTTTTTAAGCAACTTGACTGTATTCTAAAGCAATTTTTGATAAGAAAACTTGACTACTGTAGAGCAATTTACAATATGAAACTTGACTGTAGTCTAGAGCAATTTTCAATAAGCAACTTGACTCTATTCTAGAGTAATTTTCAATATAAAAACTTGACTCTATTCTAGAGCAATTTTCAATAAGCAACTTGACTGTATTCTAAAGTAATTTTCAATATGAAAACTTGAATCTATTCTAGAGCAATTTTCAATAAGCAACTTGACTGTATTCTAAAGCAATTTTTGATAGGAAAACTTGACTCTATTCTAGAGCAATTTTCAAAAAGCAACTTGACTGTATTCTAAAGCAATTTTCAATATAAAAACTTGACTATTCTAGCGCAATTTTTTATAAGCAACTGGACTGTATTTTAAAGCAATTTTCGATAAGAAAACTTGACCCTATTCTAGAGCAATTTTCAATATTAAAACTTGACTCTATTCTAGAGTAATTTTCAATATAAAAACTTGACTGTATTCTAGAGCAATTTTCAATATAAAAACTTGACTCTGTTCTAGAGCAATTTTTTATAAGCAACTTGACTGTATTCTAAAGCAATTTTTGATAAGAAAACTTGACCCTATTCTAGAGCAATTTTCAATATTAAAACTTGACTCTATTATAGAGCAATTTTCTAATTGTATTCATTTTCTGTAGTTAAACATTTCGATGATCGGAATCATATGTGTGAAATTTTAAATTCCAAATTAGCAAACATAGCTGTTAAATATTACTGTTGTAGTTAAATACATACTTGCATATATGACATTTATTACAATAAACATAATTTATTCGCACACACCTCAAATTCCTAAAGTTTGTTAATATTTGCGGTATTTCTTTCATTAAGATTTACCCCATATACTGGTAAACAATAAAACTTAAAAAATAACGAAATTTTATTAAAACAAAAAGAACCGGTTTTCAGCTGCTTTTAACAAAATCTCAGAGTAAAAGAAGACATTGTCGTCATGTATTTTACATTTAATTTCATTGACCTAAATTTATTACCAAATTTGTTTAAACAATTAACAACCATTAAAAAGATACAGGTTTTGCTTAGTAGATAGTGAGAGCAGTAGTTGTTGTACTTAAGTAATAATTGAGGAATTACAACAATTAGCAAATTAGTTTTACAGACTAGCTACTGACAAATGATTAGAAATTAAATAAATTGTTGGCATCAATTAAACTTTAGACTTGTTAGTTAGTTACACATAAATATTTGTATTCCAAACAGACCCCCATACTGGCGAACGGGTGATTGAGTGGCTGGCTGGCTGTATGTCTGTCTTATGTACCTGCTTTAGACACTGATAATAATGAACAAATATTAAATTTTAAATTTTACGTGGTTTTATTGTTTATTTCTCTGTTTTCATTTCATTGGCTTTTTTACGATTCAAGTGATCTTCATCGTTTATTGGAGAAAGTTTTTTGTTAGTTGTGTGTCTGTTTAGTTCGTGGGTCTCTACTCTTCTGTGATAGGCCTGAATTATCTCCATTTCTCATGTATTTTTTCTCTCTGCTTTCAAAAGCATTGATCGTTCTCTAATAAAGAGTTAAACCTAATGTTTATAAAATAGATTTTGTTTATTTCGTTTTATTTTAAGTGAAACATTCGATAAACACAGACGTTTTGTTAAGATTTTCTCTGGTAATTTTTTGGTTTCTTATTATTTTAATTGTAGTGGTTTGCTATCTAGTGGATCTAAAATTTAAAATCATATTGGGTTGAGAATTGATTAAAATCGCTCTTTTTTTATTATTAAAAAGTGAAAGTTATTTTGAAAAGTGAGTTTTAGTGAAAGAAAATATAATAAACTTATGCGTTACTTGATAAAAAGTGATAAAGAAAAGTGCGTTAAATTAGAGAAAAACAACTAAATAAAACAACTAGGGCACTTGTTATGATTGTACTTTTTTTAATACTACTTCATATCTATACTTTCAAACTATTTTTAACTATTACAAGTATTTTCTATAGAAAATGGTTTGTAATAACATTTTCCAAACAAAATCTTACGTACAAATTTATTTTATCTAGACAATTTTCAGTATAACAATAGAGTCTTTAGAAAATCTTCAGTATATATAGACATTTTTAGTATAACAATATTTACTATAAAAAAAAATGTTCAGAACAGTATTTTCTAAACAAAATCTGCCGTATTTTTAGCAGTTAACCGTATTTTTTATAGAAATGTTCATGATATCAGTATGTTAACAGTACTACAATATTTTCTATAAAAACTCAAACTTTTATAAACATTATTTTTATATGTAAGATTACTTTAAAATGTTTACAAGTAGTTAATATATCCATTTTAGACAGTCATTTTCACTAATCTCTAATTGACAGATTTCAATTTATATAGCTTTTTAATGTAATTGCTTACAAGTACTTTAAAATTCCACATAATTTATGTTCACCTGACATAATACTCACTTTAGGGAGTAGGTCTTTTAACCTCTAAAAGTAACCTATGGTAGAATCAATTGTTACCTTGTGTGCCATTGTAATCTAAAGTTTAGTTTTCTATTCTAGAGCAATTTTGTGTTGCTCTAATCTAGAGTAATTTTTTTATAGGAAACGGGGCTATATTCTATAACAATTTTCTATAAGAACACTTGTTCTATTCTAGATCAATTTTCTATAAGAAAACATGCTCTATTCCAGAGCAATTCTTTATAAGGAAATTTACTCTATTCAAGGACAATTTTCTATTAAAAAAAAGTGATTATTAGAATTATGGCGACGAATAAAGCAAATTTTCCTTGTTTGTAAAATCGTTTAAAATTTTTAAATGAGAACTTTTTCCATCTCTGTTAATAGTATGTTATATTATTTTTAAAAATGTTGACATAAAATGTTTATGTTAACATTTGTACCTGTTAATGCAGCAGCAACAAGTGGCTGTGTAAAAATATAAACAAGTTTTACAAAAATATAAACATTTTTAAACACAGGAAATGAGTGTGATCCAGCAACATTTTATTGAGCAATGTAAATAAAAACAAATAAGAAGTGGTGTTACCAGGCTGACCTAATTTTAATTTAAAATGAGGAAACGGAAGTTTATACTTAAATCTTGCTTTGTTTTTAAAAGATACAAACAACAAATAGGTATTTCATCGAACAATTTTCAATGTGTAAAGAATACATATTTAAATAATTTCAAGAAATAATTTTTTTATAGGAAAAACAACTGTTTTCAGCTTTTTATTCATCATGCCTAAGTTAAGATAAAATATTTATCGCAGTGTTTTCTTCTTGTTAAATTTCCTAATCAGTTATACAATTTACTATGCATTTTAAATTACAATAGTAATTAAACTATTAAAAAAATATAACTTACCTTGAATACAGAGCAGAAATTACATTGAAAAAGTGTTGATATGCAATTTATTATATTTTTAATAGAAATAAAATTAAGGAGACCTTAAACAGGACTTTTTTAATTATATTATAAAGATTGCCAACCGCTACCGAAGTTAAAGATACATTTTTAAATATTTGAATTGCATTACATACTATATTTAGTAGTAAAATTTGAAGATTTTTATATTTCTAATTATTTAGCGAAATATTTTTAAATATTTTAATTGCATTATTACATTTTATAAATACATACATACAGAGATTTTTTTATACATTAATATTTAATTTTTCACAAACCGAAATTACTTTCATCGTTAAAGACATAACCGATTTGATACGTAATAACCTTCAAACGACCGAACCGAAATATCCGAATTACTCGTACATTTAAACCATTTCGAATCGTTTGCCAACCTTTTTCTTATTATTTTATTTTTTGAAAAATTATATTTGATTTTATTCATTTACACACATTCTCTACCACAACAGCTTTTTATGTATAATTTGTGACAGATTGATTATATTTTTCATTATTTAAAGCACTTTATGATTTATTTGTATATAATAAATATCTTCACTTTCACTGCAGTTTTATTATATTTTATTATGAGAATCTTGAGATGTAAAAGACAAACTTTGTATTTTTTAATTACATACATTATTTTCTATATTTTGTATTAAAATTATAAGATGTAGGTAATAGTACTAATCTATAAAACATCAATTTTTTATTCCTATTGAAAACTGACAATTTTGAATGTAACTAAGATATCACTTCAATAACATTTGCTAATATAATCTTTACAACATGTGCCTAAACATTTGCCACTACATTAAAATTTAATGATTACACACATAAATATGTTAAACACTTACGAAAATATTTACCGGGTTTATTTACACGTGTAAAAAACAACAAATTGGAGAAATAAAATATAAAACAACAACTATTACTCATACATACAAAAAGCTTCTTATGAGAACATAACATAACATGCTCACTTTTTTTAATCATTCTATGGGGCCAACAAGAACAACAATATACATTGACCACAGCACAATACAACAACAAAAAAACTCTGTGGAGCCTTAACGGGACTTCAAAATGAACCATTTTTTTCTTTTAAATCACTTTCCGGAGTGTATTTTTTTATAAAAATTATTGGCTTAGTTAATGTATTCTAAATTTGAGTAATTTATTTCTGTTTTGCTTTAGTTTTTTATGATTTATTAACAAAATCTATTTGCCACCAAACACCTGTCGATCTACTCTCATAATAAACCACTTATGCTACAATATTCTTTCCATTTGTTATTTTCTTCAAAGTAAAAGACTTTTATTATATTTTTTAATAAATTAATTAATTGTTTGTCACATTTCAATAATTATTTGCTTTAAAAAATAATTTTTTTAACAACCACAATGAATTTGCAAATTTATACGCGCCCGGCTTAAGAAAAACTAACGAATATTAAGACATAAACAAGACAAGAAGTAGTAGGGTGGCCAATGCTTTAATTTGTGGGCAAATTAGGGGATTTTTTCAATAGAAAGGAAGTGGATTATTTAATTACATATATCCGCAATTTGGGAATTATTAAAAATTGCAATCATAGAAAATAATAATTTGTTTTTAAAATTAAACAAATATTAGAAGAAATTATACATAGGTACTTAATTAAAATAAAAGTACTAAATAATTTTTACAACACGTTGAGAATTTCATGTCAACTGTTAATTTTTGTTAGGTTTTAATTATGTATTTCAAAACTCAACAAAAACCCCTTAAGAATATTAACGAATAAATGGCCCTCATGTTCAGTCAAACAACACCTACATACAACATGTGCCTAAACATTCGCCACTACATTAAAATTTAATGATTACACACATAAATATGTTAAACACTTACAAAAATATTTACCGGGTTTATTTACACGTGTAAAAAACAACAAATTGGAGAAATAAAATATAAAACAACAACTATTACTCATACATACAAAAAGCTTCTTATGAGAACATAACATAACATGCTCACTTTTTTTAATCATTCTATGGGGCCAACAAGAACAACAATATACATTGACCACAGCACAATACAACAACAAAAAAACTCTGTGGAGCCTTAACGGGACTTCAAAATGAACCATTTTTTTCTTTTAAATCACTTGCCGGAGTGTATTTTTTTATAAAAATTATTGGCTTAGTTAATGTATTCTAAATTTGAGTAATTTATTTCTGTTTTGCTTTAGTTTTTTATGATTTATTAACAAAATCTATTTGCCACCAAACACCTGTCGATCTACTCTCATAATAAACCACTTATGCTACAATATTCTTTCCATTTGTTATTTTCTTCAAAGTAAAAGACTTTTATTATATTTTTTAATAAATTAATTAATTGTTTGTCACATTTCAATAATTATTTGCTTTAAAAAATAATTTTTTTAACAACCACAATGAATTTGCAAATTTATACGCGCCCGGCTTAAGAAAAACTAACGAATATTAAGACATAAACAAGACAAGAAGTAGTAGGGTGGCCAATGCTTTAATTTGTGGGCAAATTAGGGGATTTTTTCAATAGAAAGGAAGTGGATTATTTAATTACATATATCCGCAATTTGGGAATTATTAAAAATTGCAATCATAGAAAATAATAATTTGTTTTTAAAATTAAACAAATATTAGAAGAAATTATACATAGGTACTTAATTAAAATAAAAGTACTAAATAATTTTTACAACACGTTGAGAATTTCATGTCAACTGTTAATTTTTGTTAGGTTTTAATTATGTATTTCAAAACTCAACAAAAACCCCTTAAGAATATTAACGAATAAATGGCCCTCATGTTCAGTCAAACAACACCTACATACAACATGTGCCTAAACATTCGCCACTACATTAAAATTTAATGATTACACACATAAATATGTTAAACACTTACAAAAATATTTACCGGGTTTATTTACACGTGTAAAAAACAACAAATTGGAGAAATAAAATATAAAACAACAACTATTACTCATACATACAAAAAGCTTCTTATGAGAACATAACATAACATGCTCACTTTTTTTAATCATTCTATGAGGCCAACAAGAACAACAATATACATTGACCACAGCACAATACAACAACAAAAAAACTCTGTGGAGCCTTAACGGGACTTCAAAATGAACCATTTTTTTCTTTTAAATCACTTGCCGGAGTGTATTTTTTTATAAAAATTATTGGCTTAGTTAATGTATTCTAAATTTGAGTAATTTATTTCTGTTTTGCTTTAGTTTTTTATGATTTATTAACAAAATCTATTTGCCACCAAACACCTGTCGATCTACTCTCATAATAAACCACTTATGCTACAATATTCTTTCCATTTGTTATTTTCTTCAAAGTAAAAGACTTTTATTATATTTTTTAATAAATTAATTAATTGTTTGTCACATTTCAATAATTATTTGCTTTAAAAAATAATTTTTTTAACAACCACAATGAATTTGCAAATTTATACGCGCCCGGCTTAAGAAAAACTAACGAATATTAAGACATAAACAAGACAAGAAGTAGTAGGGTGGCCAATGCTTTAATTTGTGGGCAAATTAGGGGATTTTTTCAATAGAAAGGAAGTGGATTATTTAATTACATATATCCGCAATTTGGGAATTATTAAAAATTGCAATCATAGAAAATAATAATTTGTTTTTAAAATTAAACAAATATTAGAAGAAATTATACATAGGTACTTAATTAAAATAAAAGTACTAAATAATTTTTACAACACGTTGAGAATTTCATGTCAACTGTTAATTTTTGTTAGGTTTTAATTATGTATTTCAAAACTCAACAAAAACCCCTTAAGAATATTAACGAATAAATGGCCCTCATGTTCAGTCAAACAACACCTACATACAACATGTGCCTAAACATTCGCCACTACATTAAAATTTAATGATTACACACATAAATATGTTAAACACTTACAAAAATATTTACCGGGTTTATTTACACGTGTAAAAAACAACAAATTGGAGAAATAAAATATAAAACAACAACTATTACTCATACATACAAAAAGCTTCTTATGAGAACATAACATAACATGCTCACTTTTTTTAATCATTCTATGAGGCCAACAAGAACAACAATATACATTGACCACAGCACAATACAACAACAAAAAAACTCTGTGGAGCCTTAACGGGACTTCAAAATGAACCATTTTTTTCTTTTAAATCACTTGCCGGAGTGTATTTTTTTATAAAAATTATTGGCTTAGTTAATGTATTCTAAATTTGAGTAATTTATTTCTGTTTTGCTTTAGTTTTTTATGATTTATTAACAAAATCTATTTGCCACCAAACACCTGTCGATCTACTCTCATAATAAACCACTTATGCTACAATATTCTTTCCATTTGTTATTTTCTTCAAAGTAAAAGACTTTTATTATATTTTTTAATAAATTAATTAATTGTTTGTCACATTTCAATAATTATTTGCTTTAAAAAATAATTTTTTTAACAACCACAATGAATTTGCAAATTTATACGCGCCCGGCTTAAGAAAAACTAACGAATATTAAGACATAAACAAGACAAGAAGTAGTAGGGTGGCCAATGCTTTAATTTGTGGGCAAATTAGGGGATTTTTTCAATAGAAAGGAAGTGGATTATTTAATTACATATATCCGCAATTTGGGAATTATTAAAAATTGCAATCATAGAAAATAATAATTTGTTTTTAAAATTAAACAAATATTAGAAGAAATTATACATAGGTACTTAATTAAAATAAAAGTACTAAATAATTTTTACAACACGTTGAGAATTTCATGTCAACTGTTAATTTTTGTTAGGTTTTAATTATGTATTTCAAAACTCAACAAAAACCCCTTAAGAATATTAACGAATAAATGGCCCTCATGTTCAGTCAAACAACACCTACATACAACATGTGCCTAAACATTCGCCACTACATTAAAATTTAATGATTACACACATAAATATGTTAAACACTTACAAAAATATTTACCGGGTTTATTTACACGTGTAAAAAACAACAAATTGGAGAAATAAAATATAAAACAACAACTATTACTCATACATACATAAAGCTTCTAATGAGAACATAACATAACATGCTCACTTTTTTTAATCATTTTATGGGGCCAACAAGAACAACAATATACATTGACCACAGCACAATACAACAACAAAAAAACTCTGTGGAGCCTTAACAGGACTTCAAAATTAACCATTTTTTTCTTTTAAATCACTTGCCGGAGTGTATTTTTTTATAAAAATTATTAGCTTAGTTAATGTATTCTAAATTTGAGTAATTTATTTCTGTTTTGCTTTAGTTTTTTATGATTTATTAACAAAATCTATTTGCCACCAAACACCTGTCGATCTACTCTCATAATAAACCACTTATGCTACAATATTCTTTCCATTTGTTATTTTCTTCAAAGTAAAAGACTTTTATTATATTTTTTAATAAATTAATTAATTGTTTGTCACATTTCAATAATTATTTGCTTTAAAAAATAATTTTTTTAACAACCACAATGAATTTGCAAATTTATACGCGCCCGGCTTAAGAAAAACTAACGAATATTAAGACATAAACAAGACAAGAAGTAGTAGGGTGGCCAATGGTTTAATTGGTGGGCAAATTAGGGGATTTTTTCAATAGAAAGGAAGTGGATTATTTAATTACATATATCCGCAATTTGGGAATTATTAAAAATTGCAATCATAGAAAATAATAATTTGTTTTTAAAATTAAACAAATATTAGAAGAAATTATACATAGGTACTTAATTAAAATAAAAGTACTAAATAATTTTTACAACACGTTGAGAATTTCATGTCAACTGTTAATTTTTGTTATTATTTTGTTAGGTTTTAATTATGTATTTCAAAACTTGACAAAAACCCCTTAAGAATATTAACGAATAAATGGCCCTCATGTTCAGTCAAACAACACCTACATACCATACATACATATATAACTTGCAACAATAAAGAAGTTTAAAATAAAACAACTATGCATGTAATTATATCTAGATCAAATTTTTTCTTCAAAATAACTTTCCAAACTGATTTTTTTTATCAAAATAGTATTATTAACTTTTAATAGATTTATGTAAAATATATCTCTTCCCCTTCAGTTTTTCATAAATTATTACAATAATAAAATGAATTTGCCCTTGTTGGCAACAACAAAACATATTAAAATTGATGTCAAACAAAAGCCATAGGTTTTTTCTAAATAAATTTTTTCGTTCAAAATCACTTGTTAATCAAATAGTTAGGTTTATTAACATTTAATATATTTATGTACAATTTTTCTATACCGCTTTAGTTTTTTTATATATTATTAATAAAATTAACTTGTTTTTGAAATGGTGGGCAACAACAAACAACACTCGAAAGCCATAGATTTTTTCTAAGTAAAATTTTCCTTCAAAATCAGCTGCCGGATTAATTTTTTTTATTAAAATAGTTAGATTTATTAACTTTTAATAGATTTACATAAAATTTTTCGCTTCCGATTTGTTTTTTTTTTTATAAATTATTAAAATTAATTTGCCTTTAAAATGGCGAGCCCGGCCTCTTTGAATACACTCTCATTTTTTTGTACTAGTCATTCATTTATTTATTGTTGCTTTATTCCACTACAACACTAACACACTATTTAATATAATTAATTGTTTTTAAAGCATATTTGTATACTTATTTGTTTTAATAATTGTTTTATTAACAACCGTATGAATTTTCCAACTTCGTACGCGCTCGTATTAAGAAAAACAGGGTACAGGGTTGTCCATCTTGGTAAATTTACATAAATACAGGTATTTTCTTTAAAATTCATCTAAGAAAAAATTAATTATATTTTAGCTACTGACGTGTTTTAAACAATTTTGTAGTGTTAAAAAAAGTAATAAATAGTAAAATTTGTAAATATTTATACTAAAATTTTTAAATTTCTAAACAATAAATACACCACAAAATGTTAATACAATTTAACAACAACAATCACATAGCCTGCAATAACAAAACACAACGACAAATTTAGATGTGAAACAGAAAGCCATATATTTTTTCCAAAATAATTTTTCCTTCAAAATCACTTGCCGGGCTATTTTTTTTTATCGAAATATTTAGATTTATTAACTTTTAATAAATTTATGTAAAATTTTTCTTTGTCGCCTTAGTATTTTATAAGTTATTAACAACATTTAAAACTTTTAAAATGGTGGGTCTGTTTTAACAAATGTATTCTTATTTGTTATTTAATTTAATAAACTATAACACCATTTTTTATAACAAAAATAATAATAATAAAATTTATTAATGTATTTCATTTTCTTAATATCTTTTCAGCAAAATTTATTTTGGTTATTACCTCCTCTCCCCTTCAACTATAATTTTTAACAAAAAAAAAAAGAAAATCAACATAAACAATGTGGCCTGAAAATGTTGGTATTTTAGCCATTGAGGTCTTATTTCCCTCTCAGTATGTGGATCAAACCGAATTGGAACAATTCGATGGTGCCTCAGCGGGTAAATATACCATTGGTTTGGGTCAGGCCAAAATGGGTTTCTGTTCCGATCGTGAAGATGTCAATTCGCTGTGCTTAACAGTTGTGTCACGTCTCATGGAGAGACATCAAATCAAAGCCGGTAATATCGGCCGTTTGGAAGTAGGCACTGAAACAATTGTGGACAAATCGAAATCAGTTAAATCAGTGCTTATGCAATTGTTTGCCGATAGTGGTAATACCGACATTGAGGGCATTGACACCACAAATGCCTGTTATGGTGGTACAGCAGCTTTATTTAATTCTATCAATTGGATTGAGTCCTCTTCATGGGATGGTCGCTTAGCTTTAGCGGTTTGTGCGGATATAGCGGTATACGCAAAGGGTGCCGCCCGACCAACCGGTGGTGCTGGTGCTATAGCCATGTTGGTGGGACCAAATGCTCCGTTAGTGTTTGAAAGAGGCCTGCGGGCTACACACATGGAACATGCTTATGATTTCTATAAGCCCGACTTAAGTTCTGAATATCCTACGGTAGATGGTAAACTATCGATACAGTGTTATTTGTCCGCTTTGGACACCTGCTATCAGTTGTATCGCAAAAAGTTCCAAAAACTTAATCCCTTAGCTGAATCACAAGGTTTGGACAATTTTGATGCCATACTTTTCCACACACCCTTCTGCAAATTAGTACAAAAGTCTGTGGCCAGATTAGTATTCAATGATTTCCTGCTGACCGAGGATGAAACAATGAGAGCCAAGAAATATCCTGGCCTAGAGAAGTTCAATACTGCCACACTGGCTTCAACGTACTTTGATCGTGATGTTGAAAAGTCTTTTATGACACAATTCGCCAATGTTTTCGATCGAAAAACTAAAAAATCTCTACTTTTAGCCAATCAAGTAGGCAATATGTATACACCTTCCGTGTATTCTGGTCTAGTTTCATTGCTGGTCAATGAAAGCGCCAATAATTTGGTGGGCAAACGTATTGCCGTATTTTCGTATGGATCCGGTTTGGCCGCCTCTATGTACACCATTCAAGTGACCTCAAATGCCGATGTCTTCCAGAAATTCGTTGAAAAATTATATTATGTTTTGCCTTTGCTAAACTCACGCGAAAAGGTTGAACCCCAGGTATTCTCCGAACTGATGGAGGTGAGAGAGAAGAACAATCATGCTGCACCCTATACGCCTTCGGGTAGCATTAGCGCCTTATTCCCGGGCACCTACTACCTCAAGAGTGTTGATGAAATGCATCGACGTACTTATGAACGCACACCAACCATCTCGAATGGTGTACATTAGGAGCAAACAATAAATATGTACTTGAAAGTGAAAAAGAACAAGACGTATAAAATTAGCTTTATAAACAGAATATAATAAATGAATTTGCGCAGGATGTTTGGAAAAGGTTTTGGTTTTTATATTCGAAATATTTATGTATGTATATACGTTTCAGTTACTAAAATACTTTTAAGTAATAGGTAACCATAAAATATGTTTTAATTTAATTTAGAAACTTATGTTCTGAACTTTTTTTATTAGAAATTTATTTCAAATTAACGCGATTTTAAAAATGCCTGTACTTTTAATTAAAAAGCTCTCTTATATAGATATATAGATTTTAACTAATTTATAAAGTATTCAACTGTTTTTCAAACATCCTCGACAAATGAAATTGTTTTAAAGTAATACTAAGCTTTTTTATAAAGCTTAAAAAGTTTTATAAGATAATACAAATAATTAAACAATTTTTTTATTTTATATCAATACTATCAACAATTTAGTTAATAATTTCATTGATTATGTTTTATATTAGTAAATTAGTTTTTATTTTCAATATTTATTTTCAAACACTTTTGCCTTAATTAAACTTAAACTAATAAAAGAAAAACTAAATAAACTTGACAATAATTTCAGTAAAATTTTAACTACAAACCTAAGTATATAAGCTATTTTAAGTTTGATGAATTATATAAAATGTTAATAAGTTAAAACCAAATCACTTAATATTTGTAATACAATTTTATTTAAACTAATAACAACATGCTGTCTTTTTTCATAAATTTCCTTAACTTACTATCATTTCAATAGTTTTATTCATTATTTTATTTAATTTTAATTTGCTTTTTTTCCTTAAAACTATCATCACTGCTTAAGCTTAATTGTAATCTAAAAAATTATAAAAAATAAAATCAAATTTTATACAATTTTGTAACTAAATATCTATGATAAACTATACATATATTAAATAAGTAAATATTTATATTAACGAAATAATTTTGTTTTAAAATTTTCTTCAATGTTTTTCATGAAATAAAATTTAGTCAAGACCCATGTAATAATACAAAAGAATTTTCATATATAAATCATCAATTGTAAACAAAGATAATACATCAATTAGTGTAAACAATTTTTTTGTTAAATATTTAAAACAATAAAATTTAATTTTAGTAAAAAAATAATAAATGAGTTTTAATTTTTATGCTGTATTATAAAATTCTTTTATTCGAAGTTGCCTTCTAGTTAAATATAAAAAATTTAATTTGAAATTTATTTTTGTATATTCCCATTATATGTTCTACATTAGCTTTCCGTTGGAAAGCATAAATGTAAAATCATACAGAAATATACAAAGAGACACTAGCAAAATGTAACGTTTTCTGGCCTGCTAAATGTAGAAACATATAATGGGAATATACAAAAATAAATTTCAAATTAAAAATTTTTTATATTTAACTAGAAGGCAACTTCGAATAAAAGAATTTTATAAAACAATTTTTTACTCGCAAGAGGAACAAATTCTCATTCTTTTTATGCTGTAGAAATTATTAAACAATTATTGTAGTTTGTAGTCTTAAACTTTTTTGTTGTTGCAAGTTATGTAGGTGTTGTTTGACTGTGTTGAACATATGGGCCATTTATTCGTTAAACTTTTTAAAAATATTGTTTGTTGCGTTTTAAAATAAATAATTAACTAAACAATATAAAAATAACAAAAATACATTTAATAAAATTTTTCTGCATATTTTTAGAATGTGCATAGCGATGACATGAAATTCTTAATGTGTTTTAAAAATTATTCATATAAATTTTATGTAAAAATGTTAAATACTTTCACTTAATTAAGAAACTACATACTCTATGTATATGGGTCAATTTAAAAAAAAACGTACACAACGAGTTTTTTTTTTTTTTTTGTTTATTTTCAAAGTTTTTTCAATTCGCCTGTAAGAGTGGCCATTGGCCAACTTATGTAGAAATTGATGAAGTGGTACTTTTAGGCTCTCAAAAAAATCAATACTTTTGGATTTTTTTTAGGTTTTCTATCTTGATGCGTGTGACGCACACACCAAATATGTATAAAAAATCGCTAAAAATGCAAAAATATTTGAAATTCAAGCTTACTACGATGTTCTTTTGTTTCTCAAGATTGACTCTTGCGAATATCACCCTTTCGATTATAAACACAAAATCACGATTCACCTTGATTGTAACAACCTTGTAACAATGTATTTAAAAAAACTGCAATTATAAGCGTTTTAAGGAAAAAAAACTAAGTGTGACGCGCAATAGATTTTGTTGCACGTAAACAAGAAATAATGCCAAATCTAAAGTTTAACGAAAAAAAGTTTATTCTTTTACAAAAAGTAAATAAAAAAAAACAAAAATTCTTCAAAAAACAAAAAATTTCATACAAAACTAATCATGTACTTATTCTTTAATGTCTTTAACAAAAATGAAAAAAAGGAAGTCATTTTTGAAGAAACTTATACACATATGTAAATATTTGACACAAAACAATAACTTTACTTAATTTAATTTATAAATTTTCATTCGAATTCTTATCTGAATCTGTATAAACTTCATGAAGTGACAAGCGGTTTTGTTTTTTGTTCATTCCCATTAAATTTTACCGCTTTCGAATTAAGTTTATGGCAAAAACAGAATCAGTCAGTAACAATAAAAATTAAACTCAAATATACCACGATTATGCCTTACTTTCTTCTCTCTTTCAGCCGCTGTTAATTTTGTTGTTTTACTCTTGAAAATTAAAAAATAAAATCAAAATTAAGCATTTTAAGCTATGAAGCAATATATTTCAAAAGTGATGCTCCTGAAAAGTTTGCCTATTTTGGTTTTTTTTCGTAGGCAAATTATTTCTCAAATTCACAAATTATAGAAAAATGAGTTGAAACCATTTAAACAATGATTGTCAACTTCAATTTTTTACATTTAATATATTTACTTTAAAAAAAATTAGCGTGGCGCTCATGAAATTTTCACAAAAACTAAACAAATGCACACTTTTTCAATAGATTTTTTTTCGCTTTTTCACTTTTGTAATAATTAAAGTTTGTAATTTCCCTACGTTATTTACTTTATTTAAACTTGAAATTGAAAACTAGTACCTAATATTACTTGATTTATAAAAAAGTGACGCTCAATGCAAATTGTGGGGACAACCTTCCTTTGCAACGCCAAATTCGCACTAATTAAGTTTTGACGACTATAACAAATCAGAACACAAGAAATAAACGCAATAATTTGAAAACTGTTATTAAATGTTTCATAGGTATTTACTTTTATCTTGTTTTGATTTTATTTTGTTTACTAAAAATTCTAACGGAACGCAGTCAGAGGGAGAAACAAAACACCATTCTGAATAAACAAAAAAAAAAAAAAACAAACATAGGTACAAATTTGAGAATTACGTTTTTTTGTTACATATTCCTCGCTGATCACTAAAATAATAGTGTAAAGTGCGGGGACACAAAAATTCCGTTTTTTTTAATTGACCCATATTCCTTCTTAAATTTTTTTAAATTTGAAAGAAGAACATAATAATAGTTCTTTGATCGTAATGTCTAATAATCCCCAAATTGCAAGTATATTTAAATAATTCACTTCCGTTTCATTAAAAATCCCCTAATTTACCCACCAATTAAGACATTGGCCACCCTACTACTTCTTGTCTTGTTTATGTCTTAATATTCGTTAGTTTTTCTTAAGCCGGGCGCGTATAAATTTGCAAAATCATTGTGGTTGTTAAAAAAATTACTTTTGAAAGCAAGAAATTATTATAATTATTATTATTAAAATGTGACAAATAATTAATTTATTTATAAAAGTATTTAGTAAAAGCAATTTACTTTGAAGAAAATAACAAATGGAAAAGAATATTCCATTTGTTTAAGTGGTTTATTATGAGAGGGGAGCGACAAGTGTTGGTTGGCAAATTAGTTTTGTTAATAAATCATAAAAAACTAAGGCGTAACATAAATAAATTACATAGATTTAACACAAATTAAGTAATCTAAAAGTGTTCACATTAATATAGCCTCCGGCAAGTGATTTAAAAGAAAAAGGTATATATTTACAACTCCTATTAAGAGGCTCCACAGTTGGTTTTGTTATATTGTGTTGTGTTTAACGTATTTTGTTGTTTTTAGTTGGATCCAGAGAGCGAATTATAAAATAAGAATGTATGTTAAGTTCTCACAAGGAGTTTTATTTATGTGTTAGTAAATGTAATTGTTTTATGTTTTATTGCTGCATTCTGTTGTTTTTTACACGTGTACGGTGTTTTTGTTAATGTTTAACTTATTTACTGTGTATAATAATTAAAATTGATCGTAAACACAAATGTTTAGGCACATGTTGCTAACACTATATAAGCAAATGTTTATTTAAGTGATTTCTTAGCTACATAAGTATATGTAACTTGTTAAAGTTATGAAAAAAATGTTTCGCATATAAAAGTTCTAAAATGATTTTAGTGGTTTTAATATTAAAAAAAAACTAAAATTGTAACATCATACACTGGAAACTCAAAAAAACCAAATTTTCTTTCAACAACTTAACGTCTGCTTTGTATTCAAGGTAAGTCATAAAAAATTGTATTAAAAGTTTAATTAAAAATCAGGATCTTTATAAAAACTTGTTCCGAATTTGCTAAAGGTTCACCATGGTTATAAAAAATTTTAAGTTGTTTAGAAATTTTACAAAAACTAACAAAGATAACTGTGAACCTTAGCATGAGCAAGTGTTCTCCACACAGAAGATATTTGTGTCTGTAATTTTCCTGATGTCTTGACATGAGTTAAGAAGTTGTGAACATTTTCTCATATTGTATGTACCTATGTAGGTATGTATATTTATTTTATTAGACATTTTATTAATTATAATATTTAAGACATAAAACTATAGTAATCAAGTAAATATATTGCTGATGATCTTTTAATTTAAAGCAGTAAATTTGTAGAAGGTCACACCTGGAAACAGAAATAAAAAGAAACCATTAAAAGTTAGGTAGGTTTATTAAAATATTTTTTTTGTATGATTGAAAATTAAGTGAAAAAATAAGACTAAGTTAATCCAATCAATTCTAGCCTTCAAGCTCATAATCCATAACGTGATTAACAAAATAGACCCGCCATTTTGTCAAAATGCGATTGAAAATTTTGATAAAAGAATAGACATCTGTATGCATGATCAAATGTCCGATGTCATTTATAGTTACCAAACTTTTTTCTTGCCAATACAATGGAAATTTTAATAATTTTCATAGAAATGCTTTGATTTGGTTTGTTTTTAAAAACAAAGTTCTCTATGAAGAACCCTGTATGTAAGCCATTAATTATTTTTAAAAGTTATAGGTATTACAATTTAAAATCTCCACTTACCATTGGGTATAACACGAGTCTGGAAAACGTGAGCCGGCTTATAGGTGCCCACATTTTTGTTATTATCATAAAAATCCTGTTAAATACAAACAAAAAGAAAATCTCTTGTTGAATAATATTTAAATATTAAAAGTTTTAGTTAAAAACTTACAGTAACTGAATAGCCAAGTTTGTTGTTCAAATTTAAATCACTTAATTTAAATTTAATGGGATAGGGAGCACCATCAGCACGGCGACTGACAAAAGCTACAGCATAAGAGTATTGGTTATTGGCAGTAACAGGGGTAATGGGACGTGACCAAACCTGTAATAAGTTGAAACAATATTTGTTAGACTTAACAATTTTCAAACAAACAAAAAAACACACCTCGATTTTATTTCTCAGCATTATGCGGCGACCCTGTATACCCAAAGGATCCTGGTCAACAGCGATAATATACCTGCAACATGAAGACATCAAATGTTAGTTAATTGTGTATATTCCATATCAGCTGTATTTTGGTATTGCTCTTAAAAGAGTACTGAGATAACAATTTAATTTAACTTACTTATTTTGTAAAATCTCTTTGATCTCCGGTCTTACGGCAGCCAAATCATTGGACATAATCAGAGGAGCTGCTAAGATAGACCAAACCGCCATTTGTAATTTACTTTGATCATAAGATAAACCATAGTTGCCCAAAATTAACTAATAATGAACAAAACATTTAATTAAGGAAATAAAAATAAAAGATTTTCAAACACCAAATTAAAGAATTATCTCACCATATCTGGATCATTCCAGTGACCGGGACCAGCATGTGGCTGTATTCTATCTTGATTTTTCGAAAAATAATCCATAATCTGAGCCACTGACTCAAAAGAATCATCAATATCATTCCAGTTACGCCACAAATTACAATGTTCTTTCAAAGCCTCATAGTTGGGCTAAAAACCAAATTTCAAATATTTATGTACATTCTAAGTTCAAGCCTAAAACTATTTACCAATTTTCCCTCATATTCCTGATACACTGGCCAACTGCATGAGTATATCATAGGTCTACCTGTGCCATTTAATAGCCTACCAAATTCCGGATAACCCTGATCCATTTCATTTATATCTGCATAACAACCATCCAGTTTCACATAATCTACATCCCATTCGGCAAAAGTTTGAGCGTCCAAAGCCATGTGTTTTATAACACCCGGATAGCCGGCACAGGTATTGGTGCCATAATCTTGATATAAACCGAACTTGACACCCTTATTGTGGATCTAAAGAGAGACATTAGGTTATTACAGTTTTTAAACTTAATATGTAATTTAAAAAAAAAACTCACATAATCGGCCAAGTGATTTAGGCCATTGGGAAACCTATAGCGATCTTCTACTAGTTTGTTGGTAGTATTATCTCTTTCCTTCTCCAACCAACAGTCATCGATTATGACATATTCATAGCCGGCCGCTAAATAGCCCTCATCGACCAGCAGATCGGTGGTACGTTTAAAAAGATTTTCACTAAAATTAATAAATACAAGAAGATATTTTAGAAGCATATGGAATTCATAAATAGAACCTCTATGTGTCCTTCTGTCCTCCCAACAAGCTAGTAAATGCTTGGACCTTGGGATATACTACATTGAAAATAAGGAAGCCGTTTTTATTATTGGTTGCATAATTTAGAAATGTGGGATTCATAACAGATGGCGTATATCTTGAACGCGGTTTATTCTCACTTAGTTGTTGCTTTGAAAATGACGTGTTCTGTGTAAATAAATCGTTATATGCGGAAAGGCTATAAAAAAAATCTTTTTTGTACTGAAACAGTACTTGTGATGAAAACAGTACTTGTGATGAAAACTGGATTCATTACGATATCCGAAAGCGATCGTATGTGAAACCCGGTTAACCAGGCGAATGACACCAAAGCCAAATATCCACGGCGCTAAGGTAATGCTCTGTATTTGGTGGGAACAACAGGGGGTATCTATTATGAGCTGCTGGAATCTCGCGAATATTTCCCGGAAAACGACCAGAATATTTGAATAGGCATGAAAGAGTAATATTTCATAATGACAACGTTTTGCCACTTGTTGCAAAATACACCGTCCGAATACTATTTGTTTTAAGCGATGTCGAATAATATGTTTGGCATACGCTTCACTTTAGAATGAGGTATTGGCTTGATTCGTTCTTGGCCTTAAAAGGTTTCAGCAGTTCTTTTGGCATGAAATCTATATGTTGCCAAGGAGATCAGTAACTTTAAATGAAAGCTAAAAATTTAAATAAATCTTGCATTTTTAAGTTAAACATGCAACATTTTGGGCACTTGGTATTTTAAAAGTAGTAGAAGCTTTGGCAATTAATATAAAGATTTTAACTTCTCTCAAAAATCGCATTAAATTATTAAAAATTCACTATGAAAATGGTGGATCTGTATAAACTTCATTTCGTAAAATTCGTGATGTTTTAGTTTAACATACTCATCCTCCTGAGATCGATATTAAGACTTTGGTCAATAAATTTGTGTCATCTGACTCGCTACACAATGTGTCAAGAGCAACGTGAGTTTGACCGGGACGTTCAAGTGAAAATATGGCAGCTGTAAGCCGTAGTGTTGAAGAAGATCCCCGAAATTCTCAACAATGGCGAATTTGTTTAACCACATGGCGAATTTTGTTTAAGCATTTGACTAAGAAGTCTTTCAAGGTGCAACTGATGCATGAATTGAAGCCCTAGATTCGCTGAATTCATTCAAGAAAAATTCTGGAACAAATTTCATTCATTTTCATTATTCTGGAGACGTCAACAAGCAAAAGCAATTGTCCCTTCAGCAAAAAGCCCTTGATTGCTGAACTTTTCATTATATGTGGCCTGAAGGCGAAATTAAGTCATTTCAAGGCTAGAAGTACGGTTACGGTGAACGGATCACGCTATCCGAAGATGCTAACGACTATTGATGATATAAATATCACTGACATGTGGTTTCAACAAGACGTTGCCCATGTCACACAATCAGCTAAAAAAAACAATTTATTACAAACCAAACTTTCCGCTTAAAAACTTAAAACTCGAAAGTAAAGACGTGACCTTAAACATTCCTATACATAAAAAAATTCGAATTATATGTTTTCTAGTTGAAAACACCATATTTGTAACTACTATTAGTAGAAAACCAGACTAAGTCAAAGAAAAAATAATTAATTTAAAAATGAAAATACATATCTCGTTAACTATAAGACTATTTATAAGATTATACTATTTATTACAACTATTAGATAGCATATATAGGATAATCTGTCTGATCGAACCAAAAACAAAATATTGTGGTCTATTTTATTATCCTTAAAACCAAGGTGCTCCACTCCATGTATTCCAAAGGGTTTGAATTTAAGACTTAAACTCGACTGTACCTCTTTGGGGCCTTATGATCCAGCCTACATGTATTCTATAAGGTTTCAGTATAAGAATTAAACTTGACTGTACCTCTCTATTGTATTAAATCCCATATATAATACAATTGCGGATTCAAAACAAAAAACTAGGATCATTTTTTTTTACCATACAACCGAGGTGACCCTTGTAACTTTGTAATCACGTGCCCGGATTGTTGATAAGGTTTAAATTTAAAACTTAAACTTAAGACTATACCTCTTTTTGCAGACCTTAACTATTATATTCCATATATAGAACAATCTTTCGGATTGGATGGAAAACAAAGAACTAGGATCGTTTTTTTATTTTTCATATACCTGAGTTGGCCAACTTTGGGGCCTTGTAACTACGTGTCAGTAATTTAATTCTTCTATAGACTATCGAAGTTTCATTAAAATCAAACTGTCCAATTAGAAATTATATAGTATTTCAGCTTTTTTCGAAATTCCCCACACAGTGTAACGCTCTGTTCATGGCTTTTATCTTTAAACATAGAATTTGCTTTTCATTATCTTTAAAACTAAAGTATTTGACCTTGACTTTCCACTCAAAAGTTTAATCAACGTTTTTTATCACTGACACAACACAACCGAATTCTTATAGACATACATAATTACCTTATACATTCATCTGGGAACTTTTTACAATCTGTTATACAACGAAATCTCTCCCAATGCATCCAGCCCATGGGTGGGGTGCGAGCTAAACCATTCTCCAAAGCCCAAATTGCATTATTAAATAGCAAACAGGACACCAATAACAGTTTAACAAAAGAATATAACATTTTAAACGACATTAGGACACTTTTCAAATTCCACTCAACTCGTCTATGCCTTGTATGCTTCGCTTGAAATGCGAGCAATTAATGAATGAAATATGTAAAAGGCAACTGTAATTTATAAGAATTATTTTTTTTTTTGTAAAACAAATGTATTGTTTTAGACTGATAAGGCAAATAAGTCAGATATACTACTTGAATACTACCTGTGAAAATAATAAATAAAAATATGTTAACTGTTATACACCATGGGGAGGTTGTATAACAGTTATGGCCGAATTCTCGGTCATTAGTTAACCATTGGTAAACTAAAATACTAACTATTGTTTAACTATTACTTGGTATTCTCAGTTTAGAATTTAACTAATGATCTTAAGAACCAAAACTGTAAACAATTGTAAACTTTATTTTCATTCATGTTCATGTTATTTGACTAATAGTTAACCAACGACGTTTCGGGGTTTAACTAATGGCAAACTAAGCATTGCGAATAAAGAATCATTAGATAAGCCTTTGCCATTAGCTAACTAAAGACTGTGAATTTAGCCATTAATGTTTAGTTTCACATATAGCCAAACAGTGGGACATTTGCCGTAAAATTTGTTTAGCTATGTAACTACATACATATGTACATATTTAATTTATATAGGAAAATTTCTTATTTATCAACATTATTTTCTTTTGTTTGTTTCTTAAAGTAAATGTCACTTTAATGTTTTTTGAGTTGTTTTAACTTTTTGTCAGCATTTTACTTGTTTTAAATGCAAAAAGAAGCCAACCACCTCTTGTTTCTTATCACATTTTAGGTTTGTTTTTTTTAGTAAATTTTACTTTCAAATTTAGTGACACTCTTCTAGGTTATAATTTATTTGCGACCTAGTCTTTTATTATATATATATATACATATATATATATACATATATATATATATATACATATATATATATATATATATTTGTATTTTACATAAAACTTTTAAATTTCTTTCCTATTGTTCCCGTATCAATTTAATTATCGTTCAGTACTTCTGGACGCTTGACTCAAGACTGATTTCAAGCTGAGCTGTTTGAGTACGACTCAACTGTTTGACTTTGTTCGTTGAAAAGATTCTATTCAATATTTGAGATACTGGCAGATTGTACGTTGTGGCTTGCTGATAAGAATTTTTTGTAAGACATTGAGTTTGAGTTTAAATATAAATAAATTGTTTGTTTAAGATAGAGATAGGGACTTTCTTTCAAGATATATTTACACACATTTATGCTGGTCGCCTTGATTGGCTGCTTAAGATTAATTAATTATTGAGTATTTTTTTTTTCTGCTGTTATTTATGCAATAAATTCTCAAGTTGGCAATGTTAAGCAGAGAACGTTTGTATGAAGTGCAATGTGTTTTATTAATTAATAAAATTATTAATGTATAAATACTCTTACAGAGGCGTGGATCAAATGAGGCAAAATTTAATAAATGGTGATAAGAAGCACAGCAGATAGTTTAGAAAAGCTGTATAAAGTCTTTTGAAGTTACACTATATACACAAGCTTACAACAGGAACTTTGTTTTTAAAAAGAAAATAAAGCAAAGATTTGTTGTATAGACTGTAACATAGACTCACTTTAAACTAGCCTCACAAAAAATAATCGGTAGTGCGGAACTTAAAAAGTCTCCTTCTTTAAGTTCGACCAGTTAAGTAGCTTTCCAATAGCTTGAGAAAGCAGAACAATGTTTTTTTCTGCTCTTTTTGTCGTCATAGCCTTTGTGATCTCTCGAATCTCAAAAAATAGGGGTACAGCTGCTCTAAGATGTTTTATAACTGGTGGGTGGCAAGACAATTGTTTCATAATTTCTTATTTTTTTCAAATGATTAAAAAATAGATTTCCTTTTTCAGTGTCATTTCTTGTCTAAACCACCACTTAAATTTCGCAAGGGGGTTTTACATATGAGGTCTTTAAAGACTTCTAGTGGCTCGTCATAAAGAGTAATCCGATTGTAAAATATTTTTGAACTCGTTTATTTATTCAAAAAAAAACTTCGTTTATTTAGGACAAAATACAACAAATATTTAGTCTTATTTTATTTGATGCTGTTTGATCTTGCAAAACTCTTGTAAAGTAAACAAATTTGTGCTAAAACAAGTGGTTACGCTTTTTTGAGTAAATATTTGCCATGTGTGACGATCATATCATTAGATTTGAGTTAGGGCAATCTGTGCAATTGCCACACTCTTCGAGCTCTTCTTTCTTTTTCGCTTAAAAGCCGTTAGACATCTGCAAAATAAATTCAAATAATATCTGGTTAGTTAGGAGACAAAAGTACAATCCAAGCAATGGACTATAGCTGGAGGAAATTCCCCAAAGAAGGCAAAAACAATTCAATCGGCTGGTAAGGTTATGGCAACGGTTTTTTGTGATTTCAAAGGTATTTTATTGATTAATTATCTGCAAAAGGGTAAAACAATAAATTCAGAGTGCGATAATTTAATGTTTAATGGATCAATTAAATGTAAAAATTCGAGAAAAACGTCCTGGCTTACGACACAAAAATTTGTTATCAAGACAACGCACAAGAGTGTTTTAACAATGGCTAAAATCAACTAATTAAAGTACAAGTTGCTTGACCACCTACCTTATTCTTCTGATTTAACTTCCAATGACTTTTACCTGTTCCCAAATCTAAAAAAATTCCTAGCTGACAATCGTTTTACCTCAAATGAAGATGCAATTACAGTTGTAAACCACTATTTTGAAGGCCTTGAGGAAACCTATTTTATTCAAGGGATAGAATTGCTAGATAAGCGTTGGACTAAGTGTACTGAAGTTTCAGGAGATTATATTGAAAAATAAATATGTTTTTGAAAAACTAACTATTCTCTTTCTGTGCTGGGCTAAGAAGTTTCTGAACCGAACTCGTATACTAATTAAGTGTTTAGTTTTTGTAAACTAATCTATATATAGTATATAAAATGTTTGTATGTTTGTCCTCTATAGACTCTAAAACTATCCAACCGATTTGGCCCAAACCGGTTTCATTTGAAAGGTTATAGTCCAAATTAGGTTTTCGGCTATATATGTTTCAAATGGGCGTGGCCCTCCCACATAAATTGAATAACATCATATATCTTGACTATTGTGATAGCAAGAGTTTTGAAACATTGCAGTATCCCATATGTTACTGATTTGAATAATCAGGAAAAAAATGGGCGGGATCGGATCAGTGGGAGTGGCAGCTCCCATACAAAGTAAATATTTAAAATCATATATCTACAGTAATATAATAGCCATAGTCTTAGAAATTTGTCCACGTTGATTATTTGTTAATGTGAATAGTCATAGGAAAATTGGGCGGGATCATACCAGTGGGCGTGGCAGCTCCCATACAAAGTGAATATTTAGCTCATATACAAAATTAATATTAATATTAAATACTAATATATATATATAAAAATTAATGTTTGTATGTATGTCCTTTATAGACTCCTAAACTATGCATCGGATCATGTGATGATCTTCGGCAAAGTTGTTGTGCATGAAACCGGGAAGGTTTCTGAGTTGGTACGACCACTCCTACTCTAGCGCCCACTTTTTTAAATTAATTTCTTCTGCATGGGTTTTTACAGATTTACTTCATACAAATTGTATCCACATCTTACTGAAGGCGAGGTAAAAATAAAAATTTTATGTGCCACGCCCACTTTCACGCCACCATCTCAAAAAATTAATGTTTGTATGTATGTATGTCCTTTATAGAATCGTAAACTATGCATTTGGTCATGTGATGATCTTCGGCAAAGTTATTGTGCATGCGTCGTGGAAGATTTCTCAGTTGGTATGACCACGCCTACTTTAACCCCCACTTTTTTTTAATTGATTAATGGCAAATAATAAGCGACAAAAGAAAACAACAGCAACATCAGAAAGTCAACATTTGCATATTGTAAATATTTTTGTTTCATTCAAATTCATTCGTATTTATTGAAGAGATGAGAAGGGAGGAGAGAAAAATTTAATAACGTTATACTAAATCAAATATAAAAGAAATTTTTTAACAAAATTTTAAATAAAACAAACACTCAAGCGGCTAAAACCAGCTTTAAAACATAAAATAAGTCACCCCCATAATTTGTGTTGGTCTATAAAAGCAAACCCCTGCCCTCTGACCCCTCTAAAACACACACTCACACTTGCAATGAGGACTAGGAAGAGCAAAAAGATTTAATATGTGTGTTAATAATTTGCAGCTAAAAATCATAAAATCTTTAGATCTTGACTTGCTGACTGTTGACTCTTCCTCGGCATTAACTCTTGCTAGCCTTGGGGCATCATTAAGCCTTTTATAGTATCGAATGGATATTTCTTTATATGCACATCATTATTATTAGCATTTGAGGGGGAGACGAGAGTAAATATACATACATACATAAATATATCCTTTTTAGCAGCGCATGTCTATGTTCTTGTATGTAAGTGTTTATGTTCTATAGAACTCACGTTAATTATTTCCCTGTCATGTTTACACATTCAGGCAGATTGTGGCAAATTTTTAATTTAGTGTCAAGTGGACATATGTTTTTATTGTTAAATTTCTTTCTTTTTATGTTTCGAGTTTCCAATGAATATATACTTTGTTGGAGTGTTGTCTCTGTGTCCTTTTAAGCTAAACCGGATGTTTTTTTTTTTGTTAAAAGGAAATAAACCACAGGTGTTATGTCACACAATTAACTTGGTTATTTTATTTCGTTTTACAGATGGAAATTTGTTTATGAATATTTTATACACAGATTAATAAGCAACGTTTCTTGCTGTAACATTTAAAATGTAACAATAAAAGAAATCAAATAATTATATAATATAATAATAATTGTATAATATATTATATTTTATTTTCAATGGTATATTACGCCTTCAATATTATCCATCAGAATGGAAGGTTTCACTGGTTACCATGATACCAAAGCCGAGAAAAGATCACACAAAAGTAGAATCATATAGACCCATCAGCCTATTATATATCGAAGCTATTCGAGAAAATGGTCATGAGCAAGTTATACCCGATTTTATGTGAAAACAATTGTATTCCGAGTCATCAATTTGGATTTAGAAGAAAACACAGTACTATCGAACAAACCCATAGACTTGTCAATATCATCACAAACACATTTAAAGAAAACAAAATATTGTTCCGCTCTTTTTATTGACATTTCTCAAGCTTTTGATAAAGTGTGGCATGATGGTCTAATATACAAGTTGAAACTAAATTTACCCGTAAACACACATAAGCTATTAGAAAGCTACTTTACTGGTCGAACATTTAAGCTTAAAGAAGGAGATTTTTTAAGCTCTGCACAAGCTATTGAAGCAGGAGTACCTTAAGGAAGCCCTTCTTATACTTGATATACACATCTGATATGCCAACAAACAATCGTACCTACACATCTACATTTGTTGATGATACTGCTATTCTAAGCATTCATGAAAACCCTTAAGAAGCATCTCGCTACCTCGATCGTGCCCTTACATGGAAATCTCATATAGATGCAAAATTGATTCAAATGAAACTGATCAAAATTAATTGGCTCTTTGGTAGAAACTGTAAGATTAGTTTAGATTGCAAACTCTTGCTTTACAGGGTGTTTTGGAATACAGCTATGGGGAACAGCCTCAGCTTCAAATGTAGACAGAACTCAAAGACGCCAAAACAAATTGCTACGAATGATCACCATTGCCCCCTGGTATATAAAAAATTCGAATATTCATAAAGACCTAAACGTGCCTTTTGTAAAAACTGAGATCCAAAAAAAAAATTTAGAAAAACACTTAAAAAAGCTTGAAGTCCATCCAAACCAATTAGCCCACAACATATTAAATAATATGTAGTGGCTATATTCGACTAAGAAAAAGGGATACAGCGGATCTGAGCCGAAGACAAGGAGCAAGAATGCCAACTTAATAAATAAAATATATAATGGTCAAACAATTTTCGTCCGGCACTGGCTGAACTAATAATTGAAATTTTTTAGATATAAGATTTGAAAAACTTATTGTTAGTTAATTTTTAATGAAGATACAATAAATAAATAAATGTACAAAAAAAATTAATATATTTGGGTACTTTTATAGAAAGGCCCACCGGAATCGAAAATTTAAATGTGATTTTTAGGAGATTCATTTGAAAAAGTAAAAAAAAAATTGCCCAGAAAACTCAAAATATATTTTTTCTGGCTCTACTACTTTTAATGACATTTCCTCTTTAGTATTTCTGGTTCACATATGATTGCACTTTGAAACTAACTAACTAACTAACAATGGCTAAAATCAACTAATTAAAGTACAAGTTGCTTGACCACCTACCTTATTCTTCTGATTTAACTTCCAATGACTTTTACCTGTTCCCAAATCTAAAAAAATTCCTAGCTGACAATCGTTTTACCTCAAATGAAGATGCAATTACAGTTGTAAACCACTATTTTGAAGGCCTTGAGGAAACCTATTTTATTCAAGGGATAGAATTGCTAGATAAGCGTTGGACTAAGTGTACTGAAGTTTCAGGAGATTATATTGAAAAATAAATATGTTTTTGAAAAACTAACTATTCTCTTTCTGTGCTGGGCTAAGAAGTTTCTGAACCGAACTCGTATACTAATTAAGTGTTTAGTTTTTGTAAACTAATCTATATATAGTATATAAAATGTTTGTATGTTTGTCCTCTATAGACTCTAAAACTATCCAACCGATTTGGCCCAAACCGGTTTCATTTGAAAGGTTATAGTCCAAATTAGGTTTTCGGCTATATATGTTTCAAATGGGCGTGGCCCTCCCACATAAATTGAATAACATCATATATCTTGACTATTGTGATAGCAAGAGTTTTGAAACATTGCAGTATCCCATATGTTACTGATTTGAATAATCAGGAAAAAAATGGGCGGGATCGGATCAGTGGGAGTGGCAGCTCCCATACAAAGTAAATATTTAAAATCATATATCTACAGTAATATAATAGCCATAGTCTTAGAAATTTGTCCACGTTGATTATTTGTTAATGTGAATAGTCATAGGAAAATTGGGCGGGATCATACCAGTGGGCGTGGCAGCTCCCATACAAAGTGAATATTTAGCTCATATACAAAATTAATATTAATATTAAATACTAATATATATATATAAAAATTAATGTTTGTATGTATGTCCTTTATAGACTCCTAAACTATGCATCGGATCATGTGATGATCTTCGGCAAAGTTGTTGTGCATGAAACCGGGAAGGTTTCTGAGTTGGTACGACCACTCCTACTCTAGCGCCCACTTTTTTAAATTAATTTCTTCTGCATGGGTTTTTACAGATTTACTTCATACAAATTGTATCCACATCTTACTGAAGGCGAGGTAAAAATAAAAATTTTATGTGCCACGCCCACTTTCACGCCACCATCTCAAAAAATTAATGTTTGTATGTATGTATGTCCTTTATAGAATCGTAAACTATGCATTTGGTCATGTGATGATCTTCGGCAAAGTTATTGTGCATGCGTCGTGGAAGATTTCTCAGTTGGTATGACCACGCCTACTTTAACCCCCACTTTTTTTTAATTGATTAATGGCTTCTGCATGGCGTTTTACAGATTTACTTCAAACAAATTGTATACACATCTTACTGAAGACGAGGTAAAAATAAAAATGTTATGTGCCACGCAAAGTTATTGTGCATGAGGCCGGGAAGATTTCTCAGTTGGTATGACCACGCCTACTTTAACCCCCACTTTTTTTTAATTGATTAATGGCTTCTGCATGGGGTTTTACAGATTTACTTCAAACAAATTGTATACACATCTTACTGAAGACGAGGTAAAAATAAAAATGTTATGTGCCAAAGCTTCTTATTTATTTCGACCACTCATACTTTTTTAAATGTGTAATTGATTCTACTCGGATTTTAACATATTTACTTCAAATCGAATATACATGTTACTCTAGGTGAGGTAAAAATTAATTCATTCATACTCCACGCCCCCTTTCACGCCCAATCTCTTGCAGGACAACGCCTGCCGGGAAGGCCAGACCGCTGGACCGATCTTACTACAAATTTGACGGAATATAACTAAGACTCCGGCATGACTAAGCATACTTTCGACCGCCTACTTTTTTTCAAAATGAGAAAAATCAATAAAATTACTCAAAATGAATTTAATATTTGTGTAATGTCTTAATTTTAAATTTCATTTTAATTGGCATAGCAACGCGCGCATGGTACATACATACGCCATACCAAAATTGCTTTCAAACAATATTATACATTTTGAATTAAAAATCATTATGAAAATTGAAGAACTTTTTCACCATGTATATGGTATTGGCATAATTAGGAATACGTACCAGGAGAAAAGTGGTTAGGACCACGCCCCTTTCTAGGCAAATTAAAAATCGTAATATAGTCTTAACTACTGGACCGATCGTCATTAAATTTTCACAATAGGATATTCTTACGAAATTGTAAATTCTTGACTGACTCGCTAACTGAAATGCATCGCTCATATGACGCGCTTAAGTATCCTATTATTTTTCCATATGGAGAAGATGAATATCACTTTGAAATGCGTTAAGTCAATTAAGCAACCCATAAGGCCGTTAATTATCCTGTTGAGTTCTTAAATTCACTCCATGTGCCAGGCTTTCTACAACATGTGCTACAACTTCAAATTGGAGTGCCAATTATTTTACTGCGTAATATCGATTACCACGGCTTTCAATGGCACTCGACTTGCAGTAAAAAAAAAACTGAGAAATAATATAATAGAAGCGACTATTATAACAGGAAAATATAAAGGTACAGATGTACTTTTGCCACGCATTCTAATGCTACCAACAGATTTACCATTCGATTTTAAACAATTGCAGTTTCCTGTTCGGTGAGCGTTTGCAATGATTGTTAACAAAGCTCAAGGTTAATATCCCGTGTAGGAAAACCCACCGATTTATATGTATGTGTATGCTCCTGGTGGGCAAACTAAAAATATTGTATATGCTAAAGCATTGCAATAAATAAATTAAAATCAAATAAATAATTTTTGTAAATATATAAATACGTTTTATTTTTTTAAAACGAGGGGGGGGGTAACGAAGCACACCGGGTTTAGCTAGTTATAAAATAATATCGCTAAAAAATATATGTAACTAAATAGATCATATGCTGATTTCTAAATACATGGGATTTTTTTTTTGCCACTCATAATAAGTCCGAGAGTAAAGTCTCACTTGGCAAATATTTACTAAAAAAAAGCGTAACCACTTATTTTAGCACAAATTTGTGTGACGTTGTTTAATCTTTCAAAAGTTTTGCAAGATCAAACAGCATTAAATAAAATAAAACTAAATATTTGTTGTGTCTTGTGCTAAATAAACAAAGTTTTTTTTTAAATAAAAAAACATGTTCAAATATATTTTATTTAGTGGGTACGTCTTTTTCGGCAAATATTTGCCAAGTGTGACCGTGCCTTAAGTCATGCTTAAGCTTTATAACAATTTATATTTTTATAGATTGTAGATACATACATATGTACATACATATTTAATATAAATATTGTTTGCTAAATACATACATAACTACATAATTCTCATACTCATTCGTTAAAGAATTACTGCTTAATATGCAATATTACTTTTGCTTTACGCTACTTATGTAAAAAATAGTATTACATAAAAAAAAACGATCTGCCATAAACTAATGACCCAATTTAGTTTTATTTTTAATTTATTTGTTTTTAATTTTGAACGAATTTTCAACTGTGTGTGTCTTTTTTTCTACAAATAAATAATAATTATGATTATTGATATCTGTTCTATGTCGTCTTTACATAATACTCACTACATACGAGTATGTATGTTTGATAATATTTTCAGATACAAATTTATTTATTACAAATTTTACAGGCTGGTTGGTGGGTATTTTTTTATGTTGCCGCCTTCTCATTGCACATGTACTCGTACATTTAGTATATTAAGTGGGACAACATTTGCACTAATGATGGGTAATTCCGAACATAATAAAAGCAATGGAATACTTGTTATGATATTGAATTCTAGAGGTACATGAGGAAAAACACAACAACTTCAAGTACTGATAGGCTGTTAATTAAATAAAATGTGGCTAAAATATGGTTTTACTTAACTAGAGTTATATGCCCTTATTCATAAAACTTACAACAGGATTATAAAACAAATATTGTATGGAAATTTGCTTTATAAACCTGTTGTAAGTTTTTATGAATAAGGGGGATAATAGCTAAATAAGAACTATGTATTTCATCATTATCATTAAACTTAAATAAAATACATTTGACTACTGGATTGTGCAAATCGAGGTGGACACGAGGTAACTGCTGAAAATTAAAGTAAATATTTTCTGTTTGTTATTTTTTAAAAGCCTTTAGTTATCAAACGTGCTAAATGTCAGCCTTAGAACACGCCACTCCACTCCACTTTTTGTTTTATTAATTTGTTGTATTTCATTGGTTTTCTTTCTTGAATACAACTACCCCAAAAAAAACTCTGGGCAGTAATTCAGCATTAAATAAAAATTTTATTTACAAAAACAAAATAAACAATATCTTTTGTTATTTAAAAAAAAAAACAGCTTTACATCTTCTGGGCATACTCTCCACCAGAACCATATAGCGCTCTTTTGTAATTGCGTACCAAGCTTTTTGGATTAACTTTCATAAAACGGCTAAATTTTTGTGTATGACTGCCGTTATATGTATGTAGCTCCACATCATTTTATAGGTGCTCAATTGGCTGGAGATCCGCAGATTAGGCTGACCATTTCAACACATTAATCGTATTTTACTTCAAGCAACTCGTCATAGTGCGTAAGGTGTGCTTTGGATCGTTGTCGTACATAGAACGCCACTAGTTGCATATTGGCCTAGCGCATGAAATCATTGTATTTAAAATTGTACTGATCCATTTGTGCATCGATCGACCTTATATGTATATATAGGACCACCAGAGGAGACTTCAATACCGAATTTTTAAATATCTCTTTGATTTGCGGTGGAGATCTTATATGGATCTACTAACAACTAAAAACTTATCGTGACAAAACTAGCAAAATATATAAATTTACTTTGGGTGGTATTATTGATTCCGCACGGAAAGGAAAACTAAGCGGAAAGATCTGTGTAGAGATGATACCGCAAAAAGGAAAAATACCGCTGTAACGGAATTAATAATTTCAAATTATGCTTCCGCAAAAAAATTTCTTTCTTCAATTGCAGAACGGAATGAAAAATTCGACCCTTTCATTTTCTAAATTATTGTGCAGCTCAAATTGCCTATTAATTGCAAATTGAAGAAAGTATGTATGGAAATAATGCAATAAGAAAATAACAGAACATATTGATCATACAGTACGGTATACGAGAGAGTTATTTACAACAGACTATTAACCGCAGTGGAAAGAGCAATGGACTTTCAGCATGGTATACAATAGATGCAATAAACAGAGTGAAGAATATGGCGGAAATGGCTGTAGATCAATCATTAACTTAGACACAAAAAACCTTTCACAGTGCAGGGTGGAAAGATATAACAACAAATTACTTATTAAGAATACTCACGGATTACTTTACAAATAGATCGGATTACTTAACATGGAATCCAGCATTACAGAACATCAGCAGGAGTCCCTCAAGCATCAGTTTTAGGATCGTAGTTCCCCAAGAGGTCAACATTATGGTTTCGCCGATGATGTAGTTAGGGCACGGTTCCTTAACGAAGTATACGCAAACGATACTATCCGGATCATTAAAATGTGGCTAAGAACACTGAGTTGGAACTCGCAGACCACAAGACGAAAGTAGTTGTAATTAGTAGTCGGAGAAAGAAGAAGGTTATAAAAAAGGTAGGAAGAGAAAATATAAATCATCTGCGTCAATTAAATATTTAGACGTGCTGATTGATGAGAGACTAAATTTTAAAGCTCATATGGAATATGCATGTGGGAAGGCAGCAGTGGTAATAAAGTGCATCAGCAGAATTATGCCAAATGTTGGAGGACCTTGACAAAATCGAAGAATCCTAATCTCTAGAGTAGCGATATGTAACCTATTATATGGCTAACCCATCTGGGTTAGATCCATTAGTAGCACATCTCGTAGAAATGAAATCTCACTCATTAGACAAAGTTTTCTTTGAGTATGTAGTGGTTATAGAACCATATTCACGATAACAGTAAGCGTTATTAGTGGAATGATTCCACTCGACTTAGCTGCTGAGATGGTCTATATAGTATATGCCGTAAAAAAAACAAATACGCAAGAAAACAAACGCTAGAGAAAAATCATTGAGAGAAGAAATGTTATAAACAACTGACAGAGAGGATGGGAGAACACACACAAAAGACGATGGTCATTCAGAACGATCCTAAGAGTAAGGAGGTGGATACACAAGCGATCCACCCTACTTTGTAGTCAATGCGCGGGCTGTTACTATAAAAATAATTGTGCAATATTTTACAGGCTTGTTATTGACAAAGTAAGACAGCTTTTCTTTGCTATTAGAAGTTGATTTGAAGAAAAAAAATTTTTCCCCCAGCCTCGCATACATATGTACATATATGATGTATGCTAACCTCAGTCCTTCACAGATAATTTTCCTTGCAATTAATAGATAATTTTTCTTGCAATTAAATTTCTTGTGTATTAAAAAAATATGTAAACAGACCTGGATTTTTCGCGATAAAAACTTTTTCTATATGGGGCATATTTGTGATTAATGCAATAAATACATTTACTCTAAAATAAGAATTTATTAATACTAACATGTATATATTTCATGTAAGCTTAAAAACTTTAATACTTTCTATGAATCAAGGAAAATATTTCATGTAAAATTCCGTTATAGTTTGATAAACAACAAAAAAAACACATTTATATGGCAACATTTGAAACTGCATTACCTTTTTACGCTATTACCAGAAAATAAAGGTACCACACTCATCATCACTCATTTAGTACTTACAAAATGTATTTAATATAATCTTAGTTTTTGCCTAAAATAAAACAATTTTTATGTTAAAGAAAACATAATTTAATAGATAGTGGTATTATAAGAAAAGTCTACCAATAACTAAAGACAATTTATTTTTATTTAAATTTTCTAAAAGTACCAAAAATCCCATCACTGGCCAACAGCTGTCTTCTTATTGGCCCTCAGTGGCAACACCATTTATCACGTGAATATCTCTTTTTTTCTCAATTCCTCTTTCGTTTGTCATTTCATATTAGAAAAAATAATTTTTGTATGTTGAGTTTTCTGGGCTTGGGGAACATCGTCGTCGATTGATTTTTAAAGCAAAAAAAGTAATTTAAACGCAATTTTTTTGCTTTTTTACCGCACAAAACTCGGTTAAAATAAACGGCATTGAGTAATCAATATAAAAAACAATAAGCTTTAACTCCAGTTTGCAACCAAATTAAAAAATGTAAGTGCAGTGTTAGTAGTAATAAGAAAACACGAAAAAAGCAAAATTCTTCTACAAGAAAGTGAAAAAAAATATAAGTGCCCATAGTGACGACGTAGCATCAGCAATTTAATCAAGAGCCTTTATCAAAATATTACTTGTAAAGACAATTAATTGTTTTATAAGACAGATTTAATGCTTATGACATTTTTTATCTTAAACAAAAAATTGGTATAAAGTTAACTTTACAAACTTTTGGAAAATTCCATGGAAAACACCTGTTAATTTGTGAAAAAGTATATCAATTGCTCTAAATGTTTCCTTGAATTAATGTTTTATTAGCAATAAATTTTCGTATGTGTTTATGAATTCGGCTAAAGTAATGAAAATGTTTTGTGATGTGTTCATTATTTGTTTGGAAACCTTTAAAACATGCGCATCCTTTAAGAAAATCTGTTGAAATTTATTGCATTTTCTTTTCATTCTGTAAATTTGTGTAGAAAACCCGTGAGTGAAAAAATAAATCGATCCAAACTGTCATGTGACTTGTCATCGAACAGCTGACCATAGTACAAGAAATTCACCACAGTTGTAGGAGGAAAAAAAACAGGCGGAAATCTACCACTAAAACGAAAACAGGGTTGTTAAGCACTGAGTTGTGTTTTTTATGTTTATGAAGTAGAAAACCCCGTTACTTTTTGACTTAAAATATTTGTTTTTTTTTATATACCTATATAAATGTCCTAGTTGGCATGACTCTAGGGAATACTTGTTATATTTCTTTTTGTGTCAGACTGCACCTCTATATGGTGTTTCGTTATTTATAGAAGCTTTTCCACATACATTCCGTTTAGCTACACTCCCATTTTTTTAATCAGTTAGGTACCTAGGTATATGTTTTTTATTTATTTTTTTTTTTCTTAAAATGGGTCATATTTTCTTGTTTTCTATTATGTCGTTAATGGATTTAATTACAAAATATTTGGTTTTCTTACACTCATTCGAATAGATTTTAATATACACTTACCAGAAAAACTATGCGTACAAACATGTTCTTTAAGTTTGTCTTTAAAAAAAAATGTGTTAAAAAAATATATAGAAAATTGTTTTTTTTTACAGCAAGTAGTATATTTAATAGGCGTTATTTCAATGTAACTTCTTACTTTCTAGCACTTAAACTTTTAATTATATAACAAAAAATGTTCAAAATGGTATTTTTTTAATTAGAAAAAGTATGCGACAAAAACAAAAATCAATTGAAAAATCCGCATTTTTTGGCATTTTAGTACGAAGTCGGATACCCTTTACGTTTTATAACCTCAGCCAACCGATTTGGCATTGACTGTACCAATTTTGTTGTATCATTTGCTGTTATTTTGCTCCATTCTTCAACAATATCTTTTTTAAGGATATCCTTGGAAGTAATGGTGTGTAGGCGGATCCTGCGCTCCAGAAGGTCCCACAAATGCTCAAAGGGATTGTAATTACGGAATTGCGGTGGCGAATTTAGCTGGTTTCGAATACAGCTTTGTATTCTGTGCACAATGCTTTGGATCATTGTCCTGTTGGAAACAAGGTAAAATAAGGGAGAAATTTATAATTTGGATAAAATGGACTTTGTTTTGTTTAAACCAAAACTTAAAATGTTTTCATGTATGCTTCGGATCATTGTCCTACATAAATTCCCATAGCAGCGGCATTTCTTCTCTGGCATAGGTAAGGATTTAGTTTAAATTAATTTTACATTATCTACGGCGCACATTTTTCCATCTATCCAATAAATTGGTCAATACCAGAAGAAGAAAAACAATCCGATGTAATTAACGAAACTTCTCCATGCTGGGGTAAATTTTTTTATTTTACAAGTTTATCTTAGTATCATCTTGGCAAAAACTTATTTTATAGAACAATTTCTTTTTAAATGTATTCAGCAAATCTACAAATTCTTTGTAATAATTGTCAAAGTTTCTACTACTTATACATACTATGATCGTCAATATAAAGTAAACACCTAATACCATGGTGTAACTATACAAGGTAAGTGCAAATCGGCAATAAATACAACACAATACAGAATGTGTAAAATAATGTACTACTGTCAAAAACACTTGAAAAAGTATTACTTTTGACATAAGTAAATTGTAAACAAAATCAGTCAGCTGGGCTACTGCATTCACTTTGTATACTTACCCATGCCTAATATTGTTTAATAAAATTTTATATTATAGATATATGTAGTAGTAGTCCTTTTGCCTTTATCACAGCTGATAATCTTCTAGAGATAGAATCAACGAATTTTTTTAGTGAATCCTTTAGGTTATCCTTATTGGATTAGCTCAATTGAATTGAGGACTGGGTACTGTGGAAGATGATGTAAAGTATTTGGACAATGATTGATCTGCGCTAGTTCTAATTTTACTAGGAGCTACATTGTTTTTTTTTTTAAATGTCAAGATAATCTTTTTTTTTTATTGTAGATTCTATTGCCCTTATTCATAAAAAATTAAAGTAGACTTCAAATGTACTTTAAGAAAATTTTGTATGAAAATTTTGTCTAAAAGCACACTTTAAACCTACTTTATTTTTTATAAATACGGCAGTATTATAAATATAAGATTACCGAACCCTGATGCCGCCATACAACCCCAGACCATGTTTTAACGTGTTGATAACATATTTATTACTAAAGGTTTTTAGTTCGCCATATATCTCAAACTTACTTTCATCGGTAAAAGGAATATTATTTCAAAAATTATGAGGCTCGTTTATATATATTTTTGCTGAATTTAAATGTTTGGGGGGTTACTGCGTATTTCGATTCGAAAAGAAAATCATTCGAATTTGTATATTTTTATATTGTATTTCGAAAGCTTTTGCTTTCGAATCGAAATACGCAGTAACCCCCTTGGTATGAAGAATCTTGTAATCGTACTCGCGCTTTGGATATAATCTATAATTTTTTTGATGTTTGTCTTCCAATTGTAAATTTTTCACTACTTAATGTCACAACTTAATCTCTTTTAATAATAAATTATGAAAGTATGCAATTATTTTGAATGGAACTTTGCCGTTATACTTTCAAGCAAAAAAAAAAATAAAAGAATTGGTACTACTTTTGGCAGGGAATGAAGCCACTGTTTACTATATTTTCACGCATGAAAATTTGTCTATTTAACAATAAATCAGTTAAATTTGTATGCGCTTTTGTTTTTGTTCTTTTTTTATTAATTAAATTTTACTTAAATAACTACATATGTATAAAAATGCTATATAATTTTCTAATATAATATTATTTATATTAATATTATAAGCTTTTCTTTTAATAATATATGCTGTTGACTTTATTTTGACGTACTGTCACTGTCAACAAGTAAAATGTCAAAACAAGGGTATATTGTCATGTTATTCCCTATTGTAAAACAAAGTTCTTGTTAAAAAAAAATCCTTTTTATTACATCTTTGATGAGTCATACAAACTCAAACTGAGTTCAAATGCTTCACTTTATTAAGTTTGTTTTCCTAAACATGATGCATAAACACAATCATATATTTTTAGACTAGGATGACGACAAGACAGAAAAGCATACAGCCAACAAATAAACAAACGAGTGAAAAAATGGCCATTGTCAAGTTATAAAAACACCACAGGATACATTTTGATATAAATAACTATATTTACAAATAAGAAGAGTAGAAAAAAACAAACTACAATTAATATAAGATACAAAAGGGCAATACACTACTACATCATGGAGCAAAGAAAACTAATAATAATAAAAAGTACATTCAAACAAAATTTAATAAGTAGAAAAATGTTTAACCAAAACTAATAATACTTTAAGAGTTTTGCAAATTTGCTTTAAAAGTCCCCGAAAACACAAAATTTTTCAAAATTAATTCTATTTGGAATTTTATACGAATTTTTTAAAATTAAAAATTCATTCTGTAGTGTTACAAATTGTGCTTAATTATACAAAACACAAAAAAGTTTATATTTTTATTAAAGTCGCCTAAAGATGGTTCCAAATTAAAAAATAACAATAACCATAAAAAAAAACATATTTTTAACACGAACGCGAATTCAAGACGCCCAAACGAAAACAAAATATTGTGAACAGCAAACTAAATAAATGTAAATACTAAAACATTTGGAAAAAAGTTTTTATAAAACATTAAATCCATAGTTTCAATTAATTAAATAGTTTTCACGCCTGCAGGCTGATGTACAGGGTGGGCCAAGTTTGACTGACTGCCATTGCCATTGTGGCTCTTGCGGTATGAGCTGTAGCTCCATCTTGCTGGAACCATATGTTACGATTATTGAGAACTATCGGACGTAAAAAATTTTCCAACATGGTCCGGTATACCACCCCAGAGACGGTTTGTGGTTCATTAAGCTCATTTTCGAAGAAATATGGACCAATAACTTTATCAGCCATGATTCCACACCAAACAGTGCATCTGACAGGGTGTAATTGTCGCTGATGCAATGCTCTTGGATTCTCTGTACCCCAAATTCGGCAGTTCTGTTTATTCACATATCCATTTAAATGAAAATGTGCTTCATCGCTCATAATCAGATTATCCAAAAAATTGTCATTTTCTGTAGCTAGCAAAATCAATCTATTGGCATATTGTAGCCGTTGTGGTGCATCCCTCGGCAATAATTCTGTATTATCTGCAAAAAAAAAAAAATTAAAAATGCAAAAGTTATAAGCATTTCAAATCAGTCAGTCCAAGTTGGCCCACCCTGTACATCCATATGAAGTTACACTTGTATCCACCACCTCCCATATTAGTAGTTATTGTTGTCTATTCAGTGTATTTGTCTTTTTTATTTTTTTAATATTACTATTTGTTAGCTTCAATATGATATATACAGCTGCGGTGAAAAAATAGCACTAAAGGCAAAATTCAACAGTACATATTTAGTTCCCTAGTTATTCCCGTGACACATAATTAATATATGTCAATCATTTATTCAACATAGTAAAAAAAAAAAGATTTGTGTAACTTTTATTAACTTTTTATTGAAAAGATTTACAATTTCAGGTGAAGTATCAAAATTTGGATGAAGAAAATAGCACTATTCATTATAGGATTTAAAAAATTAAACTATATTTCAAATAAATAAAACATAAAAAAACAAATAAAACGAAGCTGATAACATATTTAATATATTGTTGCATGGCCTTTGCTGGCTATAACGGCTGTGCAGCGCTTCGGCATTGAGTTAGTTAAGTTTTCACATCTTTAGGTATTTTCGCCCACGACTGTTCACTACAGCCCAAAGATGCTCATTGTTAGTCGGTTTTATTTGAGATACACTTTTCTTTACGTCAGCCCTAAGATTCTTTATTGGGTTCAAGTCAGGTGATTGCACTGGCCAATCCATGGCCTCAATATTGTTGTCAATGAACAACTGACGTGCTTTTCCGCTGGTATGTTTTAGGTCGTTGTCTTGTTGGAAGGCCCAAATCAATGGCATAGGAAAGCATAACATTATTTAGTATATCAACGTAAACATGTTGATCCATTGTTGATTTTATGCCATTTATTAGCCCCACTCCGTAATAATGGGTTGTTCAAGTAGAGATACTTTTCTCAATAGCCTTTTTTTTTGACAGATCACGTGTGAGTCGTGTCATGTCATGTTATTTTTGTTTGGTATTTCATAATGGAAAGACTTATGCCTGAACAACTCCATCACCCATTTTGGAACACAGCATTCATTATTGGATAAAATTCGGCCGAATAGTCCACATCCAGCACACTGTGAAGACGTGGAATCATCGGTAACCGTCAATGGTGACCGTTATCGTGCCATGATAATCGACTATTTGATGCCTGAAATTGAAGCTCGTGATATCGGCGACATTTGGTTTCAGCAAGACGGCGACACTTCCCACACATCGCTTTATTGAGAGAACACTTCGGTGAGCACATAATTTCACATTTTGTGCCGGTCGATTGGCCACCAAGATCGTGTGATATCACACCGGTAACTTTTTCCTGTGGGGATATATAAAGTCTAAAGTTTATGCGGACAAACCTCCTTCGATTCAGTCCATAAAATATTTCGCCATTTACTATCAAGTAAATGATCGAAGTTTTATTATTTTTGCCGGCACTGTATATACATATGTATATATACATGTTATATAAGTAGAATTGAATTCACAAAACAAAGAAACTAAAAAGTTTACAAATAATTGATTTACGAGTTTGCAATTTTTACGCGTCAAAATTAAGTAGACAGTGGCATCATCCGTAAGTAGAGACAATTCTTTTAATTTCTCTTTGTTTGAAAGTTTCAAAATTTATCATTAAAAAAGATTCAAGTTGTGATGTTTAAAAATAATGCGCCTACTCACCACCAGAGGCGCTGCAGTTCTGCACTAAAAACAAACATAACGCGCAATTGCAGAGTTGTGATATAAAGATTTCTTCTACTTTCATCACCTTTACTTTTTCAATCTATCCCCTTTCCAAAGAAAGTAACGCAATTATATATAGGCATATTAATTGCCTGAGTGTTACTTCTCGATTGAATATATTTGCATCAAAATGGCCTACATGGTAGAGTGCCACGTAAGAAGCTTTTTATATCAAAGAACAACCAAACGTTTGAATTTCTCAAATAAAATATTAAATACATCGTTTAAATATACATATGTACCTGTATGATTTATTTTGACGCGAAAAATCTGGTTGGTTGGTTTACGTGGTTGCCTGCTGCCTGCAAGCATTCAAATGGAATCTTTTGATTCCGTTTTGAAAATTACCACACCACTCGTTGAACAGATGATAGGACTAGATCTTTTCAGGTATCCGATGAAATCGCACCATCTAATACTTGATGCCTCCGCTTTGTTTAGTATATGATTGCTGAAAAATTTGAGTCTAGAGTTTTGAAGAGCCGGACATTCACAGAGAAGATGAAATACTGTTTCTTCTTACTCCCGCTCCTGACAACTGTGGCAGTGTTTATTAAAAGGAAGACCGAGTCTGCTTGCATGCTTACCAATCATCCAGTGACCGTTTAGCATCGCTATGATTCTCGAGATGTCCTTTCGTTTAACATTTAGGAGCTGCAAACTGCACTTCTCATTATATGCTGGCCACATATTTCTAGTGGTCCTGCATGTGTCCAGATTACGCCACCTAATTCCAGCCTTTTGAAAGTACCACTTGGTTGAGACATCTAAAGCGGATCCCTCTTTGGCCAATTCGTTCAACCTGTCATTATCATAGCAGTCACTATGTGCAGGACCAAAACTAGAGTAATGTCAGTTAGAAGAACTAGCCTTGACAGGTCTTCTTTGCATTGTCTGACTAGAATAGATGTTGTTGTATGGGATGTGAGTGGCATGAGTGCCACCGAGAATATTTTTTTCACATAAAATTCTGCATGCTTCCCTAATCGCTAGTATCTCAGCTGGTACTTTTCCGTTAAAATTGAATTATATTTTTATGTTCCTTATTTGTCTAGACTTTGGTAATGAATTATATTTTTCTTAACTTACTTTTGAATTGAGCAATGTATGTAGGTATAATAGAACATTTTGTTTAGTCAATATTAGGTGTTTACTTTATATTGACACTCACAGTAAATGTGTAAAATATAGAATAATAAACATATTTGCATAAATTTTATAAGCCATCGTTTTAAAGTTAACTGAAGGATATACTTCAAATAACGCATATATGTATGTTTATGCCTTTCATATAAATAGTTAGAACTGGTAACTAATGCCGAGGAACCAATCATATGACTATTAAATTAAAATTAAATATTAATAAAATATATCTGCTATAAAATTTAAGTGTGAAATTTTGAGAGTAAGTATTTTAGAATGACTATTTTTAAATTGTATTATTCTTTGAAAATATTTCTCCGCCACCACTGTTAACAATACTCAAGGACATTGTATCCTTTCATTTAATATGATGATGGTCACATGTCACATATTTTATTGAATAATATGTATGATACAACATTAAATTGTATTATAATTAATCAATTTATCTGTTTGTATTTTAACATACAAACATACATATACACCAGAGCCCCGACTTTAGTCGTTATTGGGGACCGGAGAAACGCCCAGAAGAAGTGTTAGCCGATCCTTCGCGGCTTTATATCCAGGGCATGTTCCTCATTTTTTGACAAGTCTTATTAGTAACCGTTTTCAAAAAAGACCTGTTTTGTCGGCATTCAAAATCTGCTTAGCAGAATACTTTTTTTCAATTATTGCTTTCAGCTCAAGCTTAAACTTTTTCTGCACTGGCTGACTCCTTTTAATGTAAACTTGCTCGTGTTTTAAAGCGTTGGTTTAATCGCTGCTGGCTTTGAAATCATCAGAATTTCCGTTACTACTAGATGCAGTATTTTTCTTAAGGTCGGAGTAAATAGAAAGACCTTTATTTTTTATTAAGTCCTTACTCAGTGGCATTCTTCGCTTATTTTGATCATGTGTCCAAATTGAAAGAAGGGACTTCATCTTAACCAATAAGGAATTTCTTGCTATAGATTGGAGTGGTGTGACAATTTCAATTGATTTATATTTTCACTGTCTCTGTTGCAAATTCTTCTTATTCACCCCTATCGTGAATAAAAATTCCACATGAAATTTGTTCCCTATTATTTTTTTAACATTGAATTTTAATAGGAAAAATGTGAAAAGGGAACAAATTTCATGTGGAATTTTTATTCACGATATGGGTGATTATTTTTTTCGCTATTTTTAAGAAGACATACATACATACAAGTCTATGCTCATAAATTTTATATACAGTTAATTTTGGTTATAACGAACTCCTTGGTAAAAGTATTACACAATATAGAGCAGAAAATAACTGTTTATATTTGCTTAATTAATAGTTACAATAAACTTTACTTATACTGAATTTTCCTAAAATGAGTTCAAAATATTTGGTATTTCGTTAAAACTTATTTTAGCTGTATATTGCTAGGGTGGGTGGAAGTGAATGTCCTTGTCTGTTAGAAAAATAATCACAGTTTTTTATGACTTTTCTAAGACAAGAAAAATTTGTTAGAAAAAACAAACGCAAAAATCTTATCTAACAAAGAAAGCAGTCAAAAAGAAGGTCCATTAAACTAATGTTAAAAAAAGCAAAACAAAAAAACGCAAATATACAAACATTACTTTAGTTGCTAAGTGAAATCGTTTTTATCATAATCTGTGAGTCATTTGAATTAAAAACAAGTAAGAAAGTATAGTCGGTCAAGCCCGACCATATAATACCCTACACCCAGTGTGTATATTAAACAGTTTTTCAGAAATGGGCGCTATATGGGAGATATTACCTATTATGGACCGATCATCCAAAAATTTAGTGCCATGACTTCCGTGAATATAAAAATTGTGTATGTTATACTTTATCTTGATATAAATAGTTTTAAAAGATTTATGAAGGTTAAAGTGAATTACGGAGAGGGTCTTATATGGGAGTTTTGACTAATTATGGACCGACCATTATAAAATTGGGTGTCATCATTTCTGTACATATGAAACTTATTTTTGTAAAATTTTATTCGGATAACAACATTTTGAACAGATTTATAGTCGTTAAAATGATTTTCGGAAGTGGGCTTTATATGGTAGCTACGACTAATTATGGACCGATCTTCATTTCATTTGTAATTTTGACTTCATTTACTACTCATTTGTGGTGAAAATTGTTTGGATACTTTCATAATTCAAACATTTATGATCGTTAAACTCCTATTTCAGGAGGACATTTTTATGTGGGCTAAGTGTAATAATAGACCGATTTCCACCAGTTTCAATCCCATCCGACGTTTTGGATTATCGGTCCATAATATGTAATATCTCCCATATACATTTCGACCATTTCTGAAAAACTGTTTTATACATATACTGGGTGTAGGCTATTATATGGTCGGGCTTGACCGACTACATTTTCGTTGTTTTATTCAATAAATATTAAAATTGATATGCTGGAATTAGCAATAACTATTTATGCCATATTTGCTAGACCTCCTCTTTAATACCAGATATTTGTGATTAACAGAGAATATTTGGGACAATTCCGTTCACCTAGATTCTTTCCTCTAGCTGCTATGCTGTCATCAACAGACAGACGGACGGACGAACATTTCGACGAAGCTGCAATAAATTGTTCATTAATAAATAACAAAATAAAGACCAATGTTCCCGAAAAAATCCTGGGATTTACGAATATAAAATCCAGAATCCCAAGCTTTAAAAACCAGTCCCGTTTGGCATCCCTAGCATGTAGTAGTCATGGAAAAGTAAAGGTATGGTCACACATGGAAAATATTTACTCAAAAAAACGTAACCACTTGTTTTAGCACAAATTTATTTGACGTTGTTTACTCTTACAAGAGTTTTGCAAGATCAAACAGCATCAAATAAAATAAAACTAAATATTTTTTGGGTCCTGTCATAAATAAACGAAGTTTTTTTTTTTTTAATAAATAAACGAGTTCAAATATACATATTTGATTTACTGGTTACGTCTTTTTCGGCAAATATTTGCCAAGTGTAACCTTACCTTAAGTTATTAAGTAATTCAAGTTAATACCAAGTTTAAGTTGAATATATTAGCATTTGATGTTATTCTCAAATAAAATATAGTGAAATGAAGTTTTCGTTAGGCCCACCCTAAAAACTTTGCTGCCGACAAGCAACTATTTTGTTAATTTTTTGTTTGGCGGCGAGTCTCTGCTAACGCAGGACAGTAAAACTAGTGTATGATACGAATGAGTATATCAGTAAATTTCAGTTGGTTTTTGACCCTTCAAATGAAAACATCAAACAAAAATGTTAAGAAAACGTCGTGATAGTAGACAAAAAAGTGAAAAATGTTAAAAAAATTTTAAGAAATATGTACATACAAAGTAACAAAATAAAAAAAGAAAGTATTTTAGTTAAATAAATTTAACAAATAAATAAAGAAAAATATGTAATAATTATGTAAAAAGAAAGAAAGAAAAGAAACCAGTGTCAATTGTTTTTTATTTTTTCAAAAATAAATTTTATGTTATTTCTGTGGCCATAATACTCGTACACGAGAAAATGTTAAAAACTTATTTTAATTTTGTTTATGTTAATAATAACGGTCAATTAAAGAAATTAATATTAACAGTTATTTATAAACGTGTACGTAGCATAATATATTTCTTAATAATATTCTTTTTTTATATATTAAACCATATGTTAATTTTTCCTCTAACACGTTAACTTTTTGTTGTGCTAATCAGTTGTGGTTTAATTAAATATTACACTGTCATTTTAAATAATTAATAATTGCTATTGATTGCAAGTTTTCTTTTTGCAACCTCCTACAATTGCTTTACACGTGGGATAAGCCAGCCCTTACTGGCAGTGAAAATGTTATTGTATAAACACCTAAACACCTCCCCCTTCAAATTAACACAATGAATGATGTCTGCTGTCTGACATGCATTTCTTTTATTACTTTTATATTCAATGTGTAGGGTGTTTTATTTAACTGACCTTGAAAGTAAAAAAGAAAAACTGACATTCATTTTATTTTAAACTTGACTTCTAAATTTAAGTTATTTTTTTTTTCAAAAGAACAAATAAATTATTAAACTATTTTCACCTTCTTTGTTTGTATTTTTCTAGTATTTGTTCTACAAATACTACAACTTCTGATGGTTGTTGTTTCGGTATTTTTGTGTACTGTGTTATTGTTGTAGGTGAATTGTGTATGTATTTGTTTGTTTGTTTGCTTTTTTTAAATTTGCATGTAATACAGGAGCATAGATAGATACATTTGCAGTCAACCCAACAAACATTTTAATTTGATGATACAAATTATTACACAAATATTCAAACAAACTTTAAACTGTTTTTTCTTAGTTTTTCTTTATAAAATAACATTTGTAATTAAATCATTTCCTTGGTGTGTAAACGTAGCTAAAGGTACGGTCACACTTGGCAAATATTGCTAAAAATCGCAACCACTTGTTTTAAGCTATGTATACACGATCGTCAGATATTACAACGTTGTCAGATCTAGCAATGTACTGACATTGAACAATTGTTAGCAAAAGGTAAATTGTCAGTTTAGACGACTGTAAGAAAACTAACAATTTCATTGGCACACAATTGTCACACAATGAATTTATCTGTCAACCGAAATTGTCAGTTCACTCGGTTGTCAGATTGTTGTGTGGCATTGTCAAATTCGTTTTGCAGCGCTGTGTGTGTGTTTAAAAATTTCAAATATTGTCATGGAACAAAAAAGAGCAATTGAAACCATTTTATCTGCACTCTATGAAACAGGATTCATCAAAAGCTATGTCGCTATCAATTTTTTATTTTCTTTAATTTTCTTACATTTTTTTCAAAAATTTAATTAAGGCACACTTTAATTTAATTCTTTAATTTTCTTCCACTTTCCAAAATGTTATTAATGTACACTTTTGTTTGTTTAGTTGCATTTAGAAGTAATTTATATGACAATGCTGCCATTGTCAGATGCATAAACTTTGCACATATGACAATAAAAAGTGTTTGACAATTGTCTTAAAACAATGAATATGACAAAATTGTGTGTTTACATGATTCTTAGATGTCTGACAATATTTTTTTCTTCCAATGTACTGAAAATGCTTTTTCTTACAACGTTGGAAGACAAAAATTTTAAGTTCACACGGTTGTTAGGCATTTTCTGAACATTTTTCGGACAACGTTGTAATATCTGACGATCGTGTATACATAGCTTTAGCACAAATTTGTTTGACGTTGTTTACTCTTATAAGATCAATCAATAGATTTCAGAAAATACTTGTTAAAATTAATAAAAAAAAAAAAAGAGTTTTGCAAAATCAAACAGAATCAAAAAAATCTAAATAAACGAAGTTTTTTTTTTAATAAATAAATAAGTTCAAATATATTTTGTTTAGTCGTTACGTCTTTTTAGGCAAATATTTTCCAAGTGTGACCGTGCCTTTAGTGTATTTTTTTTATAAATTCTACAAAACATACCAAAAGCATTCTAAAATCGTTTGTTTTACTTAAAGTTAGTTTAGTGTGCCAATAGCCCAACTTAGTTTTTAACAAAATTTCACTAGAGACACAAAAATGTTTTAAAATTCTTTGTTTTAAATACGTTTAAAAAATATATTTGTTCAATTCACAAGTAATGTTGTAGTGTCATAGAAGTTGTACGTCGTCTGAATTTACAATAGTTGTACAAATGTTGTTGGTAATTTCTACATAAATATTTTATACAACTCCTACGACATTTTTACATATGTTTTTCGAATGTTGTATTAAAGTTTAACCCCCTTATTCATAAAATTGTCAAAGGTTTATAACAGGCTTATAAAGCAAATTTTGTATGGATATTTGCTTTATAAGCCTGTTATAAACCCTTGATAAGTTTTTATGAATTAGACTGTAAATGTATATCTAAAACAACAATTACTCATTTTTGTTAAAAAAAATAACCAAACTGTAAGTCTGCTTTCACACTTTTCAATTCTGACTCGTCAAGACAAGCATTTTGGATAAAAGCCTGTAAGTGAAGCTAAAGAATTATGCCCTTGTTCATAAAACTTACAACAGGTTTATAAGAGGTTTATATGCTTTATAAACCTGTTGTAAGTTTTTATGATAAGGGGGTTAGTTTATTTCGAAACTGTGGAATGAAAGAAAATGTTGTTCTGAGATTTTAGTGTATTAAACTCAACTTGAATTAATTTATACGAAACTATTCACAGAATTGATACCAGATTTAGATTCTGACTTCACTTGTACAAAGGCAACCATTAAAGAATCTGAAATGATTCTGTGTACAATTGTTTTATAATCAATTAATTTAGAACATATTGTAACCATTTTTTTCATTATCTCAATGTTAAAGCACATTTTAGTCCTTTTCACTACAATTGGATCTTCTCTCCGAAACTGCTCGATTCTCACTGGGCCAAAGATGGTTAAGATAATTATCTCATTGATATTTAAATAAAATGTTAAAAATTTCAAAGTTTGTGTTAGCCACAAGAAAACGTTTGTCAAAAAATTACAAAAATTAAAAATATTTACACAACACTGGAATGACTAAGGATCAGATGCATCCCTTAAATTTCTTGTTCGTAGCTTTTCAACTGCGTTGATGTCTTTGTTCATTTAAAACAGCAACAATTGAAATACCGGGCATTTTTAAAAAATTTTGTTCACTTTTAGTTAAAATTTCTTTGTTAGCGCTCTTTTTGTTCGCTTTTGTTACACTTTTTATTACAAAAAACTAATGTTTTTTTTGTTTTGGTAACACAACGTTACCATATTTAAGTTAAAACCCGAGATTTAAAAATTTTTAGAAAATAAACAAAATCGATCGGAATCTAGAGAACGCAAAGTGAAAACGACCGATTTGCAAATACGGAATTGAAACCATTCCGATCGAATTATGTGACATGCCTGAATATTCATACTTATTCATTATATTCGGTTTTTTTCTTTATCCACATTTCCAACATGTGTCACACGTTTTATATTGTTCACACGTGTCAATAAGTTAATTATTGCAAACACAAGACATTGTCATTGATAAAGTCATACTACAAACTTTTATGATACTTTTTTTTTCTCCTTTTTTATAGAAAAATAAAATGACATAACTTTAGTAACGAAACGCCTGGCATTGTGTTTGTTGGTTAGTTTAGTTTTGCTATTCCTACTGCAAGTGTATATTATAAGTTTTTCTTTGTAAATAGATAATTCTATTATACTAATACAATAAATGTTTATTTAAACAATCAATGACTCTATCATCACCATAACACATTTACCTGCAGCTGTAATATACAAATATAATTCTGACCGCCATAATTCTATTTATCTTCCTCTATTTGTGGTTTATTTTAAATACATATTCAAATTATAGATTTTTGTTTCAAGAAAATTCATAAATCTATTAAAGTAAAAGTCCAGTTTACAATATTTTATTGTTCTTCCTGTCACAACTTGTTACTTCCTACTAGTAAAATGTCAAGGAGCTCTTTTATATTCTATAGTATATTGTTCTTGCTATTTGTGGTCTCTTTTAAATATTTAAATTATTGGCTTTTTTAAAGGAAATAACTAAATCTATTAACAATTAGAAGTTAACTAGGAAAAAAGAACAAATATTAATAAATATATTGTTAAATAAAAGGTGACTAGAGTAAAGCAATGTTCACATAAAATCTGGTAGCATACATGTTTTAATATTTCTGTAAGCAAAAACTGCCATTGCATAATTTTGAATCACAAATTGTTACATATTTATTAATAATTAAGAAAATTTAAAAGAAAGAACCAAAATTAATTTCTTGTGAAAATGTGTGTGCATCTCATTAACTATTTCGATCCACCTAAGATTCGTACCGATTTCAAATCGCTAAAATTTGTTTATTGCCAAGAACAATAATACTACTCAGCGTTAACTGCATTTGAAAATAGAACAATATTGTTCAATTGGACGAAGCTGGATACAATTAGGTGGTAGTCAAGGCAGTTAAATCGCGCCAAAACTTTACTAAAGAGTGGTTAGTAAGATACAGTGTATGCTTCGATTTGAATATCTAATTTCAAAGGTTTGAAATTCAGCGTTCACATAGCGGTTATCATTATCGAGTTATCATTATTGGGGAGACCAGGATTTTACTTTATTGACTTTTTGTATTTTCTTTGTAATATCTTTATTTACTTTAATAACATTTTTGCTTTATTTTTGTTTACAATCGTTTTATAATATAATTTTTGGAAACTTTAGGTTTTTTGTTATTATTGAATCCGACAATATCAGATTTTCAATGATTTTGTGCACGATTTTCTTTCTATTCTGATTTTTCATTGCTCAGCAATCGTACAAATATAATCCGATGGCTTAATTTCAAAAACTAATCACTAAAAAATTCTAAAGCTTCTGTTTCCGGGCGGATTTTATGTGAACTATGCTTTATTTGTTATAGATTTGAATTGAATAACAATTTAATCATTCAACAAAGTTTATTCAGTTTTTTTTTTGAAATGGATTTGAACATGGTGTAACTATACAAGATGAGTGCAGTAGCACAGCTGACTGAATTTGTTTACAATTTACTTATGTCAAAAGTAATACTTTTTCAAGTGTTTTTGACAGTAGTACATTATTTTACACAAACAAAATGCCTGTTGTTTCTGTATTGTGTTGTATTTGTTGCCGATTTGTACTCAACGTGTATAATTAAACCATGGTTTCTTGTTTTACAACATGTTTTCAAGGCATGCTTTCATTTTTGTGTAAAATTTGATACCTATAATCGTACAGCTCTCTTGGGTTCGTCCGTTGGTTCCTTTGTATTAGCTAAAATAAAAAAAAGACAAGAAAACAGGCATCCTTCCAATCTTTGCTTTGCTTACTAGGGTCCATTCAATTGGTTCCTCTGTGTTGCCTGAAAAGATAAGAAATCGTCTTGAGTCCATTTAGTTTGTTCCTTTATGTTGCCTACAAAAAATTAGTAATAGAAAGGGTGGTTAGAGATTTAAAGGTAAATATATAAAGAGAAGAGTGACAAATTAAGGCAAAGCAGATAGTGTAGTTTAAGAAATCAAGTTCAAAGTTTCAGAAGATGAAGAACATTTCGATCTCCAAATTCATTTTTATACATCCGGTCACAGTAACCATTTGCTGTTCCTGAAAAGGCTTCAAAATATTCTAACTTTATGTCCCAGAAATCTACTGAGCAAATCATCTAGTGCAAGGCAATGATAGAGAAAATGATAAATTTCTCCAGAAGTCATTGTAGGGCAATCCAAGTGTCATAGTTGTCTGCTGAATTTACAGGGACAGTTTTAGTTTTCATTCGTTGGGTCTTTTTATGTTGCATGAAAAAATAAGTAAGAGACAGGGAAGTGGTGATGAAGGGAGTAGAGAGAAGTTTAAACAAAGACGAAAGTTTAATTTAAGAAGTCAAAGTGAAAGTTTCAGAAGATAGAGACAATTTTGTGATTTGTCAGATTTGAAATCACTCAAGGACATGCATACGTCTGCTCACGGTAACCAGTTGCTAATTCTAAAATTTGTTTAAATACACAGTAACTTCTCCTATATTTTAAATGTCAATAGTTCATAGAGACTGTCTTAGGAACGGTGTACCAGAAACCTGCTAATACCGTGCAGTGACATAGCAGGTGAGAAATAGTTTATGTATGCTCTCCATTGTGCCAGCACCTGCATGTAGAGCGATTCGAGTCTGTTTGCATTGACGGCGAATTTACAGATCCGGTTTTAGTTATAAAAGCTTTTTAGTCTTTTATTGAGAAAATTTTAAATTCGTAATATTTATTAGTCTATTGTGTTGAAATTGTATGGGTAGTTTTAAAATTGCCTTGCATTTGACGGCTATAGTTTAAAGCACTCATTTCGAATCATTATTTTACACATATGGATTTTAAACACTATCAACAATTTTATGATGTTCTTACCTATTTTTAGTAGTCTTTCAACCTTAAAATCAAGCTTAATGAAATTTTCCAAAAATAATTTGAGATAGTCTTTATTATAAAGATCGATTTTACTTTCATTTTACTTTTATTATAGTAACAAAATTTTAATAATTTCCATTTGTCTCTATCTCTACTCAAGAAATCAACAAGATGTCCGAGTACTGGCTTATCTCAGCCCCTGGCGACAAAACCTGTCAGCAAACTTTTGATGCCATGAATAATCTTACTAGCAAACAAAATAATTTATGTAACAACTATAAATTTCATATACCCGATTTGAAGGTAAGTCTTTCAACTATTTATCATATTAACTTAGGTAATGCTAATTTTGAAAATTGTTTAATTTTTTTTTTTATTATTATTAATCACAGGTTGGTACTCTTGATCAATTGGTGGGTCTTTCCGATGATTTGGGTAAACTTGATACCTATGTTGAGCAAATTACCCGCAAGGTAGCCACCTATTTGGGTGAAGTTTTGGAAGACCAAAGAGATAAATTGCATGAAAATTTACTCGCCAACAATAGTAAGTCTTATTTTTTTTAATATTTAGTAATTTCATAAAATTTTAGTATGTATGTCTAACATAAATCAGTAGTAGTTTATTTACTAATAACTTGTTTTTTTTTAACAAACATGATTTTGAAAACAAATATAGATTTTTTGGTAGTTTTATTAGTATGAGAATGAGTATAATATAATCAATAAAAAATATAAAACAAAACTAACATTAATATTTTAGAATTTAAACGTTATTTTTTGTAATTTTAGTAAAATATTCATTAATAGAAGTTTTCTTTTATATGAATGTTCTTAACTTGTTAATTGATTTATTAACAAAAAGGCTTACATTACATTATATTACATTACAACGAGTAAAGTAAATATGTAGTCTGAAGTCTATTTTTAAAAGAATTTATTTAAATAAAAAATACTAACTGCTACGATGTTTTATTATTATTATTACTATTATACTCTACTACTGTTTATTAAATATTATTGGAAGATTTAAAAACTAAAAGTTTTTCAATGTGAAAACATTAGGGTTTTCTTTTATTTTTTAAGAATTTATTCTTTTTTTACTTTAAACAATTTCATTTATATTTTAGTTGTTTTTTAACTATTCCATTTAATTTTTCTTATTGTTATTATTATGATTTCAATTTGAGTTTTTATTATTTATTTATAATTTACTGCTTTATTTTGTTAACTCATTTAGCACCCCATTCATTATTACATTATTTTTCCTCTCTTGTAACCAATTGTTTTATTTTCCCATCATTGCCTTTAATTGGGGGTTAGTGTAATATAAATTTACAATTGGTTTTAGTGTGCGATAGAGAGAGAGATAGAGAGAGAGAGCGAAAAATAAGGCTTTTTAAAATAATATTCTCTGTTTATATCGAATTAAAATCATGTAATCAAAATTATTAATTGTTCTTTCTTTTGATATTTATTTGTGAAATTGTTATTTGTCATTTATTTTATTCGTTTTAATTTGTTTTTTATGTTTGTGTACAAATTGAATTTCCCTTTCCATTTTGTTGGTATTCAACTATTATGTAAAAAAATATGTATTTATTATGCGTACAAAAGAAAAAACAAAATCATAACATAAACAACTACAAAATACACCACAAACATTAACACACATACATATGAAAAACTAAAATTAAATTTTTCTAAAAGTAAAATATTGAGCTACTTCAAATTAGTTAAAAAAACGGAAACATTTTACAATTTATTTATTATATTTTAAAATTGCAAAGTATTTATATATTCTGAATCCTTGTAGATAAGGAATTCGCTTTATTAATCATATACTTCAATGGAAACACCAACGGCATGTAAAAAATATGGTATTCGAGATATAGTCCGCTTTCACACTCTTCAATTCTGACTCGTCAAGGCAAGTATATTTGGTTGAGTAGGTACTAGGACTAGCTACTAGTCAATTTTCTTTTGTTTTCTTCTTTCATGCACATTGATTTGCATTAAAAAGTACGAAAATCGAATTGACGTGTATGAATGAAATGGCAAGTTGAAAAGAGAACTGAACTAAAACTGCTCAGCTAAAACTGAAGTGTGTGAAAGGGACTTACAAAAAAATATTTTCATATTTAAAGCCTTAAAGAAGGTGTGAACTTTTTGAAACCGATATGATAAATATCACCCAAACTCCAGTTCAGTTCCAAGGCTGTCATTATAGAATATAAAATGGTTCTGATTACATGCATACATACGTTCTAGAATATGTCATTTTAGAACAAGTTCTGAACATTTTCCTGGGTATAAAAAAATCTATGCAGAATTATTAAACGAACAAAATACATTCCCTAACCAAATAATTTCTGGTGTTTGTGAAAGTAGCAACATTTTTCTTAAAGTTGAAACAAGAAAATAGTTGCTACGTATTTTTTTCACAATAAAACAAACAGACTAGTTTTCATGGTAAGCTGTTTATTAGACAAATTTACATATTTACAAGCAAACAGTGGTGGACCCGTGGTTAGCACACTTGGTTTCTGCTACCAATTAAAGCAAATATTTTCTGTTTTTCTGTCATTTTTTAAAACCCTTTATTTTTCAAACGTTCTAAATGCCAGCCTTATGGCGTTTTCTTTTCTGGCAAAAATGTTACACTTTTTTCCTTTTTTATATGGGAAATGGGTAAAAAGTGTAACATATATGTGACATTTTTGCCAGAAAAGAAAACGTCATTAGATTACGTCACTCCACTTTTTGTTTTATTAATTTGTTACATTTCGGTGGTTTTCTTTCCAGAATACAACTGGCTCAAAAAAACTCTGGATTGTAATTTAGCACTAAATAAAAATTTTATTTATTATTTATTAACAGAAAAAATAAAAGAAACAAAAACTATTTTATTTAAATCCTAAAATATAGTAAAATATCCTTTGTTTTTAATAACAGCTGCACATCTTGTGGGCATGCTCTCCACCAGAGCCATATAGCGCTCTTTTGGAATTTGGTACCAAGTATTTTCGATTTCCTTCTACAAATCGGCCAAATTTTTCTGACTTACCGTGGTCGCTCTACATCATTCCATAGGTTCTCAATTGGCTTGAGATCCGCTGATTGAGCTGGCCATTTTAACACAACAATCTTATTCTGCTTTAAGCAACTCTTCAGAGTACGTAAGGTGTGTTTTGGATCGTTGTCATGCATAAAACACTACGTAAGTGGCATATTGTCGCCAGCGTATGAAATCATTTTAGCATACTGATCCATTCGTCCACCGACCTTATGAATAGAACCAACACCATGTCCAGAAAACGCTGCCCACACCATCACATTCGCACCACTGTGGTCCTATTGTCTTAGAATACTTATCTTTTTCTATTAGACACGAACCTACAAAATATTGATTCATCGCTCCAGAAAATTATATTCCTATAAATTATTGGATTTTCTAAATCCTCATGGGCCAAAGAAATCCGGGACTGTAAGTTCTTTTTAAAACACGTGATGTATGCTGAACAATACACCCACGCAAGTTTTTTCATTGAGTCTTCTCCTTTTAGTTTTAGAGGCGACGTCAATACCGAATTTTTTTGTTGAAAGATCTCTTTGATTTGCAGTGAAGATCTTAACTGGGTCTGCCCATTCCCACGACAGCCGGTTCTACGCATCAGAATGACCCGAGATCAGACGGCGAAGGACTGTCAATTCAGGAATTACTGTTGTTACAACAACAACTGGGTCTGCCACTGAGTCTCTTTAAATTAAAGAGTCATCTTTAGGGGTTGGTTTTTTACAACTTAGATACTGTGCAACATTTTTATATGTTCGAAAATGGCCTAATGCGTTGTATCCCTTGTTCCTTGAGCAAATTAATATACTTGCAATCTCGCTAATGGTGCTCCCTCTAGAGATCAGCTGGTGAGTGATCTTACGCTGTTCCTCTGTGCATCACTTTTTTTAACCATGTCTAAATAGTGTTTTTTTGACATTTAATCTTTTGATTCATAAATTATTAAAAAAAAAAATAAAAACGCGAAAAACTAAAGGCAACACTTGTTTTAGCACAAATATGTTTGACGTTGTTTACTCTTACAAGAGTTTTGCAAGATCAAACAGCATCAAATAAAATAAAACTAAATATTTTTTGTGTTTTCTTCTAAATAAACGAAGTTTTTTTTTAAGTAAATAAACGAGTTCAAACATATTTTATTTGGTGGTTACGTCTTTTTCGGTAAATATTTGCCAAGTGTGACCGTACCTTAACAAAATATATAAATTTACTTTCATGTTCTAAATTATTGTCCAACTCAAATTGCCTATTAAATGGAATTAACCAAAAATAAAAAGAAAGTATTAAGAAATATTGCAATTAAATGAACCAGGACATACTGATCATACCATCACTCGACAAAAATTACAGTTAATAATTATAATCATATAAAAGAAAAATATTTTTGAAAACAGCATATATTAAGTGTGCTAACCTCATGTCCGCAACTGTACATATGTATGTACTAACCCAGATTTTTCAGAAAAACTAATAAAAATTTAAATTATTTATCATTAATAAGTTTTTTTTTTATTTTTCTTTGTTTGTTACACTAACAACAACCACAACCACAACGACACTTTATAGTCAATAATAAATCAGATAAATAAAAAAAGAAATTAACCCTTTTTCTTAAACATACTTGTTTGTATTTTCTATTTAAATAAATATATTTCATTAATCGTTTCGTTTTCATGTTACTTTTTTCTACGTTTTAAGTTTCATGGTTTTTTAAATATTACGAATCTTTAATAAAAATAATCATTATTTCTTTTTTAAGTTTTCCCTTTAGTTTACAATGTTTTTTAAGTGTTGGAAAACAATTAGTTTTTAAATCATGTATATCGAACTTTTTTCAAATACAGTTTTTTTTAATGTTTTTTAATTAATGTCGGTTAAAGAAACAATTAACCAAACAAATAATAACAACTATAAAAAAATGAGTCTTTAAAATATTCATTAAAATCTATTCATTTATTTGTGTGTATGTTTACTTTACTTTATTTTTGTTTTGAATTTTAAAAAGAAAAAAACGTTAAAAAATCACTTAACACTTAATTCTTGTTTTTGTTTTGATGCTAACGAAATTAAAGTAATTTATATGTATGTTGTTTGTGTGTATGTGTTATTATTTTTCTGGTTTATATACTTACATATTTACATACATTTACATACATATGTTGCAGTTATTATTTATACAATTATAAATGTTTTAATTTTTTTTTTTATTAATTTTAAGTTGCCTACATTTTGAGCCCATATTAGTTGTTTGTTTTTAGTCTGTATTTATTTTTAATTTCAATATTTTGCTTAATGAGTTTTAAATATTTTGTTGCTATTGTGTGTCAGAGCAGAGCCAACAGAATCAAAAATCCACGCCTTTACACTGTGAATCTATTTTATATTTTATTTTCTTTTATATACATTTTTTATAACTTGATTTGTTTGAAATTTTAATTTAATTTACAGTAAATTATTTTGATTTTATTTATTTCTTTACCTATTCTCTTAATTTTAATAAGATTTTTTTGTATTTACGAAACAAGATTTATGTAAACAAAAGAAAACTTTATAAACATAATTGAAATTTGAACAGATTTATAGTTAAGCAGGGCTATTTTTATTACTCAATAATGGCCAGGCCAGCTTTAAGGCGAAACAAATACTATTTCTTTTTCAACTTAATTGGGACAAATGTGAAATTTAAATCTTTCTCAAAAAACACACATTAGAGAACGCTTTGATAAACATTTGAGAATAATACTTCTCAACAAAACGTGAAAATTCTTTTAAATTTGAGAAAAGTTACTTTCTCAACTTAAAGGGGAGGTTTTTCTCCAAGTATGGAATGAAAATAAAAGTTATCCTATTCAACATTTTGTTTTCTTATGTTATTTTAAATATAAATATTTCTCAAATTTCTCTCTTTAGAGAACGATTTGATACAGTGATGGAAAATGGGTTTTTGGATTTCGTACCAAACTGCACTTTTTAGACCTCCACGTTACCATTTTCAATATTTGTATAATAAATAATAAAACTTTACCACAAACTTACTTTATCGCAAATTTTATACGCGATTGCCATTGATTTATTGTAAGTGATAAAAAAGAATACGGTGAAAGGCTTCGTCAAAGAATCATTATCTAACTTCTGGTCATATTATAAATGCTGTTAAACTGGTCTCTGTTGGAAAATGCTATCAGATAAAGCGTTTGTTCACGATATGCAACTAGTGTTCCAGGAAGAAAGCTACCAAAGGATACTCTATTTTAACGAGCTTCGCGTTTCGTAATAAAACGTTTCCTGTAAATTAACTTGATTTGGGATTTGTTTATATTTGTTTAAAGTTAGTTAGACGACTACTTCTAAATCTTTAAGAATATTAATTGCGTTTATTCTTGCGATTATCTAAAATATTCTTATTTATGAAGTTATTTGCGAAAAGTTAACCGTGTTAAATATATTTGTATATACTCGTATATTCGTGCATCCTTCGATTGCATTACCAAAATTACTAGATTTATTATTTCAAGAAAAGAACGGTTAACTTTAACTACATTTTAAGCTTTAGTTTTTGGATTCAGCCACAAAATCATTTAATGTGAATTAATATATCAGAGGCTAGAATTGTTCGATAATTCATCAGCTCTCACCTTTTTAAAACAATTCAATTAACAGAAATATTGTTTGTTATTCCTCTTTTAGAGAAATCAATACTATAGCTCAATTTCCATTAGAGATAGACGATTTTTTGAGACATTCTTAATGTCCTGATATAATTGTCAATGTTAAAAATTTGGTTGTTCATTGTTTCGAGTATAAAAGAATTTAAACATTCATTATGTAAAATAATGGTAAACATTTTGCCGTAAGTTTTATTATTATTTAATATTATATATTACAAATGCTACCGTGTAGGTCTAAAAGTACATTTTATTGTACAAATTATTGGTTCAAAATCCAAAAAGCTATTTTCCAACCCTGTACTAAACAGGAACGGATTTAAGTTTGATCTCTAAAATCACAATAAAGCAAGCAAACAAATGCTTATTTTAGTAAAACACCAATGTAAGTGCTGGTTCACACGTTTTAGTTTTAGCTGTCCTGCCATTTCGTACACACGCGTAAATTTAATTTTCGTGCTCTTTACCATCAAGTTTCTACTTTTTCATGCAAATCAACATGCAAACAACTTTGCGTAGAATAAGAGGGAGAAAATAAAAAAGTAAACAAAATGAAATAAGAAAATTAACTGGTACCGTCAAGTATGTTCCCCTTGCCTAGAAGTCAGAATTGAAACGTGTAAAAGCGAACTAAGCTTATATTGTACGTGTGTCAACGTTGGCCAAACATATGTGATAGGGAATCTCAATTTTGCCCACGACTGCTTAAATCTTAAATTGCTCTAAAGTCTCATTCTCAGCTGTATTGGTTCCATTCCGGTTCAACAGATTAACAGAATTATATGAGTTCCCCTAATTCGGCTAATAGCTCTTGTCAAGTAGTTGTGGTAGTACTGTAGTTCTTGGCGATTTGGATTTTATATGAACATTGCTTTAGTTAGGAAATTCAATTGGAAATGTCTATAATGCAATAATCAAGGGTCACATTTTCAGTAAAAAAAACCTGGTTTGTTGTAAATTATGGCATACGCGGAACAAATAAATTTTTCTAAAAAAGAATTTCACAACACCTTATGGCAGCCATTATTGATTTTTAATTTTAGATTATATTTTAAAATTCAATTATATTTCATTAATAATGCAACTTTTTAAATACTACAACACTTTAAATGTTAAACTATGTGTGTATGTATAAATCTTAAAACTCAACCTAACAAAAAAAAAAAAAACCTAAAACAAAAAACTCTCCAAAAGGCCCTGGTCCGCCTGTTAATTGTACCATACATAATAATACCATAGCTACACACTCCGAATTGACGGGGAAATCTTCAAATCTTTCAAATAGTCGTGATACCACAACAACTTCATGTTCGACATGCCCTTCTGGTAGTTGTTTAAATTTCTCCTCGACCGAAGAGTCAGAAGAACGTGACTACGATTTGTTGTCGTCATCTCTATCGCCTGTATGCAACTGTGATTGTGAATGTGCCACACAAACGACTAATAACCTAACAAGTCCTACTCTAACTACACTGAATGCCTGCTCGTCCACCTCTTTTACGGCTGTATCGGCCTGCAATACGGCGGTCGATGAACCGCAACATTTTTCCTTTTCCTCATCGATTGCAAATCTGAAATTGCACACATCTTCATCGTCGTACAACCATCATCAGCGTCCTTCCCAGCTCCTGCATCTGCAAAATCATTTCTCATCGTCATTGAATAATGCCGCCTCCACATCGTCGTGCTTTATATCCTCTGCCATTTCATCAGTCAATGTCTGTGCCACCGGACCAGCTACCGCTAATAGCGCGTATTTATGTTCTACATCGGCTCCCACATCCGGAGCGGCTAACAACAGTCTAGCTTCGCGTCGTCAGTCTATTAATAAACTATTAAACACAACACAAAACAATAACACTTGTAACTTAAATAATAATTCCAAATCCACAACAACTACAGAGCTTTGTGACTTTAAAAACAAAACTCCATTAACATCGCCACCACCGCCTCCATCTTCTGCAACACACCAACTACATTCCTTCTCTAGTTCTTCGCGTGGTTTGGCCGGGTTTTTTTGCACCAACAATAGTCGTTCTGCATCGAGAAACGATGTAAATGAGTCCCCTTCGTCGCCTCATCATTTACATTTACAACAGCTGCATCTTCAGGAGCCACATCATCATAGTACAGCCACAAACCAGCAGCATCATCATTTTCACCAACAGCAACAACATCATCATCATAATTATGATAATCAACTCAAACCACTGAAAAGCAGTGATAGTTTATCAGATGTTAGTGATACATTTGAATGGTGGTTTCAAAGACACAAAAGAAATTCCACAAAAAAAAGCAGGTATATAATCAAAAACAAAACAAAAAAGACAATGAACCGACAAATTATTGTATTAATTATGATACAAACAAATCTAAAAAAACAACATACCATTATCGTTTCATATTTCATCAGAATTATGTTTTACTTTTAGCATTCTTATTTTTTGTTTTGCATCTCAATGACAAAACTATATCATTGTTGCAAAAATTCTGCCTAATTTTCCTTTCGTTACATTTGGTTTAACCCCAAATATAATTTTATAGAAATTGCTTAATTAGCTAATAAACTTGGTTTAACCGAGCACCACTGTTTCGTTAAACCGAATTAGGAACTGGTACAAGATAAGAAAAGAAATTGTAACAGTAGTAACAAAAAAATGTCTGGGAAATTTGAATTTATTTCCATTAAAAAGAAATATTGGTTTAACCCCAAATATTATTTTATAGATAGATTTTATACCATCAGTTGGGATTGCTAAAAGAAAATAAAACTAACCTAAGTAAGAAAAATAATTTCAGGAAAATAAAACCTGTTGTTTATGTACTAGAAACAAACCTAGTTTCGGCAGCGCACAGTGGGACAGTGGGAAACAAATCTTTTATTTCTAAATGGCTGGTCCAAACCAAGTTTTCACAGCGCAAACAATTTCCGATTTTTTATAATATCAGGCAGTTATTTTTCAAAATGTATTTTATTATTATATTTTTTACTTAAACAACAAAATTTGTAATCATATACATAAAGTTTTAAAGCAATTTCTTCTCTATGTCCAAAAATAAAGGATTTTCAATTTGAACATTTAAAAAAATTATTAGCGCAATAATCTTGTGCATATGGTATTGCATCATTGCATTTGCAAAAATTTTAGCATATTTTTGCTCTAGAAATGCAAATGCAATGATGCAATACCATTTGCACAAGTGTGAATTGCGCTATTAATTTTTTGCGTATGAATTTTCGTTGTTAATCTTTTTTTGAATGTATTGCTGACATTTCATATTTACGAATCCACTTCAATTGTTTCCAAACCAGATCGTTCACTCAATTTACAGAACAGGGGCAAAAAAACAATTAATAAAATATCAATTTGACTTTAAAAGACTGTAAAAAATACTTTTTTGTTTCTGTGCGTGACAATCTATGAATTATTAATTTAAATCTCACAAAGTCCTGTTTCACACTCATCAATTCTGACTGTCAAGTCAAGTATTTTTCAATGAGAAGGAAAAAGATGAAAGATAATTTTCTCTTTCCTTCTCATTAAAAAAATACTTCACTTGACAGTCAGAACTGATGAGTTCGAAACAGGTCAAAGCAGAAGACACTTTATGGCAGTTTCTTTAGAGTAATCAGACATTTAACCAACTTTGTGGGTATAGGAAATGCAACTGACAAACCCAGATCGCTGACCCCTGCAACACTATAAGTTTTCACAACATCTTGTAGTTAAAATGGAGAAATTGTTAAATAAAATTTAGAATTTCTACGATAACGATTCTCTGGGACTTTTCATTTAAATAATGATTGCAGTACCAATTTCACCTATTAGGTTTGTGGCCATGAGAAGTGGTTATCATAAGGGATATTCAGAATCCAACACAAGCGACAAAAGTTTTTAGACTTGTATCGTTTCATCGAATCTTCTTTATTTAGTATTGAAATTTTCATTTGAATTTTTATTTTCCACAATTTCAATTTTTAATTCTCAATTTTGTTTTTCTAAAATTCAAATTGAAATTCCGTATTTGACTTGGAATTCTCTCAATTTCAAGGCGAATTAATAAGGTGTATGCACAGATCAGCTGATTATTAATTCGCTGTAAGATAATGTATCCATCTGTCAAACTTTGTTTTGTTGTTTCTGTATTGTGTTGTATTTGTTGCCGATTTGCACTCACCTTGTATAATTACACCATGGGAAATTTCTTATTTTAGAAATTTAAATTAAATTAATTTAAAAATTTAAATTCAGAATTTTCTCACTTTAATTTGAAATACTAAAATTAATTAGAAATTTTCTCAATTCCATATTGAATTTTTACAATTTCAATAAAAAACTATGTCTGATTTACAGGTTTTAGTCAAAACTAATCAGAAAAACAAGAAAATATATTGAAATGTTTAATACGAGAAACATTTTCTGTAACAAAACTTTGTATACAATTAAATAACTAAAGCGATTTAAATGGAAATTAATCAGAATCCTTCGTATTTGACAGATCATATTATTTGTGGGACAATATAAACTCTGGCTTTAGCTTTCAATAACATGTTTTCCAAAGTTCTTACAATTATTTCTATCTTGACGACACTTTTATTCCTCTATGACATTTGTGGTTTTTTTACACTATACAAATTCTATATATTTTTAATCTGTGCCTTTAAAAAACAATTTATTACTAATACAGTTTTTATCTCTACAAACATGAAATGTTTTGCTGTTTATTCTCTTAGGTAAGGGTCACGCTTTCAATTTAGTCCAAAACAGTAATATGTATGTATATAATTCAAGATCATAAAAATTCTAACACATGTACATACATATACAACAGCAATTATAAAAATTATATATTATGAATAATAAACTACACATGAATTTGACCGACAAATTTGTTATACATACAGTGGCTCACAGCTTATTATTTTCAAAGCTCTATAAAATGAAAACTAACAGCAAACATTTAAACGAAAAATGTTTTAACCTAACAAACAAAAAACAAAAAATGTTCGTTTTTTTCACGTTTCAGCTTATTTTATGCAGCCACCTTCTACTACACCGATGGCTCAATGCAGCGTTGTTGGTTTTTCGTTTTTTTTTCTACTTCTATCAATATTTTCTGTTAAATTGTGAGTCCAATTTTGTAGCGTCAAGTGTCAATTTCAAATAGAGCGACAGAACAACGAATATTGGTTTAAACCATTTCCAAAATGGACTCTCACAGCGTAAAATTACAGAAATGGTTAACATTCAAGCTTCCACAGTTTAAAAAATCATTGAGAAAGGCAACAAATTGAATTTTTAATGCGCATGATGAGCGACACATTTTAAGAAAAATATGGGCAAATCCAAAGCAATCAGCTTCACAACTGGCCTCTGAAGTTCAAGTTAACCTAGGCAAACAATGTTGCGTTGAAACTGTTTGTCATGTCTTACGCCAACATGATTTATTCGGTTCAGAGGGCATGCAGTGTGGTTGGCGAAACCCAAATACAGAACTCAACAAACCCCTGAAGACAACAGTGAAGCATGGTGGTGGCAGTGTCATGGTTTGGACCATCATTTCATGCAACAACCCTTGGACAAGTTTAAATATCTTCAGATTCTAAAGGACAACTTGTTGGAAAGCGCAGGTAAAACAATCCAAAGCACAAATTGGATATTGTGGAAACGTGGCTAATATACATATATAACAGCCCACATTTGATGACACCGCCGCCACAGTGGCCAGATCTTAATGTTATCGAAAATGCATGGTCAATTTTAGAAAACGAATACTTTCTAACAAAAACGATTTAAAAAAAGCACTACTGACGTAGTAGCATTTATGCCAAATGGCTATACTCGTAAATCTGTTGAATAATAATAATAAAGGATATCACACCAAATATGAAATCGTGTAATTGCCAGTTTTAATTTAAAGTTTTCGAGACCCATACGTGCCCGCATAAAATAAGCTGTGACGTGAAAAAACGAGCATTTTTTTGTTTTTTATAGTTTTAATATATTAAAATGTACATTTTTGCAATAAATTATTTTTGTTTGTTCGACTATAACATTTTTCGTTTTAAATGGCATCAATTTCTTTTTTAATTTCCTGTTATTTCTCTTTTTACGGAGCTTTGAAAACAAAAAATGCGCGACATAATATAAGCTGTGAGCCACTGTATGTATCACAGGACATATGTATATCAACAATTAACTCATTACAAACGACCTATCTCTGCCACATGACTTTTAAGTTCAAAATTGATAAATGCTTTCCTACCATTGTGCACCCAACCACCCAAATTCACACCCTTACATATTATATGTTTATACTCACCACAATGCCAAACTCCTCACGATATGAATATCTCTTTGTTTTTTTTTTCTTTGTTTTTGTTATTTGTGCTTTTTCGTTTTTGTTTTTTTTTTCTCTATTCCCTAAATATACAACTCATTGTTAAAAAAATTTAAAAAAAACAAACAAAATACAAAACTAAAAACAAAAAAAAAACTAAATAGCCGTTACCCATCATCAAGTCAATTAAATTTAAATATTGGATTTAATTTCACATCAACTCATAGATCGTCACCAGTGAGTAGTTGTTGTGGCAGTAGTAGTCATGGTCGCTCCAGTCCGGACACCGATATGGGCGAACCGCCAACATTGCCTCTAAGTCCAGGTTAGCCGGTTCTCTTACTTATCTATTGACAATATTTGTGTATTTGTGCGTGTAAATTCTTTAATTATAAACTATAAACAATGTACTTTGTTATGTACTTAAATATCAAACTGTTGCCGGTTTCCAACAAATAAAAATAATGTACTTCTATTTCAACTCTATTCCCCACACCACAACCTTTTTATTTAATTTTTCATACAACTTTTACTTTCAACAATTAATTATGTATCTTCCTATAAGTTTTCTATATAATATCAAACACTTTGCTTTAAGAGTTAAATGTATTTATTTCCAATAAACCTTAATTTTCTTATTATGTCTACTTTTTTTTAATTTATTTGCAGTGTAAACTTTTTTATAAACTTCAAAACCTATTTATTTGATGGCTCTCTTCTTATTGTTTACTACAGATTTTCAATTGTAGTTTTTTCATTTAATTTTGTCTTTTTGTTGCAGCTTGTGTGTGTTTAATTGTTTAATAATTTTGTATATTATTATTTGCATATGTACTCGTATGTATGAATGTAATGCTAATTTAAAAGTTATTCCACAGATCTACAAAATGATGTAAGTTTTTTTTTTTTTTTTTTTTTTTTTTGCAAAATAAACCTAGAAATTATTGACAATTCAATTTCTCTATTCTGAAATTTTCAAAAAAAAAAAAAAAAAAATTATAAATTTTTTTTGGGGTAATATGTCTTGGTGTGACTCCACGCTGTTACAATCTTTGGCAGATATTTTTTGATTGTTTCACCCCTTTTAAGCTCGCAGCTGACTAGGGATCAGTTAGAAGCCCATGGATTCGTCCCATAACTGATAATTGGTTAAGATCCCTTCGGGTTACACTAAGTGGCTGTGATATATAGATATTATTATGTTCTTGCACCTGTACTGAGAGTACTGTAATGTACTCTCATTAATCTTAAAGAAATCTGTGTAACGAGGAACGGCTTTTTTGGAACTCTGTTGAACAGAGAATATAACTCAAAAGATGAGTGTATTCATGCGATAAAAACAAGGAAACCATTTAATTTTAGGTTTGTTCAAAATAGGTTGTAAAAAGTGATTTTTTTGCGGATTTAATTAAGAAAAAAAAAAACACATAAAATTTATGGAAATGTATTAAATCTTTATTTGAGTCAACATAACGATCTGTATACATAATTTAATGTTTAAAGATGATTTCTTGTAAATGTTGACCGCGGAAACGCCTCAAATGTATCATACGCTGGGTTAAATTTTGGCATACTCCCACCAACATATAAATTCTTCAATATTAGCTTACTGTGCGTCAAGCGTTGTGGGCTTGTTCCTATAGCATCGTAAAAAATTGTTAAATGCTGTAAATCGCGCGATCTAGGCAGCCAATTGACCAGCCCCAAACGTGAAATAAACTGTTCACCGAACTCGCCTTTAATTGGATCATTGCTTCGCATGGTGTGTGACATGTAACAGCATTTTGTTGAAACCACATATCAACCAAGTCCAGATCTACCATTTTTGGTAGCGCATGCCATTCACAGCAACGTACCTGCCTTCGTCGGCTTTGAAAAGTACGGTCCAATGATGCCACTGGCCCATAATCCACACCAAACAGTGCATTTTCCGGGATGCATTGGCAGTTCTGACAATGCTTCTGGCTGCTCTTCACACCAAATACGACAATTTTGCTTGTTTACGTGACCTTTTAACCATTAATAAGGCCTATCGCCGAACACAATTTTCAATTCTTACACCAGCATTTTAAAAAGTTTTACATCCAAATCCGTCAAAATTTACTCATAGTGGAGCAAAAGGGGCCCAATCGATAATTCACGGTCATCAACAACATTGGCAAATACAGTTTTCCTCTGTCCGCACTCTACGTATACATGTTGGTCTAATCTAATGTCCAATAATGTAAATTTGGTGCGAGATTTAGTTACAACATTCCAAATAGCCGTCTAAGATGGCTGCCTAAACTGACCATAAAATGGAAGAGCATATATTTTGATAATTAAATTCAATAATCTGCAAGCATTGTTCGTTTGTAAGTCGATTCATATTTAAAGTTACAGGGATATCAATAACAGTCTTGCCAAAAAGAAAGTTTCTAAAAAATCACCCTTTATTTTGCTAAGAAATATCTACCCGTGAAAAATGGGGAAATGTGCTGTGGTCAGATGAAATAAAATTAAGTGTGTTTGTGAATGTTAAAAATATAAACTATTTTGAACATTTCGTTTTCAGACTACGGGCTTTAAGTCCAGAGCCATATAAATATAAAAATTTCTTTTTTACAAGATGATCAAATTTGAGCCGCCTACTAGCCCACATTGAAACTACGAACTCATGTAAAAGCAAATCAATTCAGAAACACTATAGCTCTGGTTGTGTTATATTTCATTTATATATCTTTAAACTTTTACCTGCGACACGAGTTTATAGATGAAATACGTAGTGGAGACAACAGGGTTGCTAGTGTCGCAGGTTTTGTGAAACGAAACGACAAATTTGACATTTCTTCTTTTCTCTTGTATTATGTTTATTTAATTTGCCTACAGTGTTGCCACGATGAAATTTCGTTTTATGGCATTACTGAAAATGTTTGGCAACACTGCGAATAAATAACTGTAAATTAAAAAGAAAACAAATTGTGGTCAAAAAATTAAATAGTGAAATATCAGGAATATGAATACCTGTATAATGTACCTGTAATGTAACTAGGTCCTATATAGCAACACATCTGCGAATGAGCGAAATAGGAAAAGTGAACAATTTAATGTCAGAATGGTGCAACAAATGTTTCATCATAAGAACAGACGATGAATTTAGAAATAACACCAAAAGAGAACGTCAGCAGAGTCGCGGCGACAAATCGCAGCATGTGAACGCACTCTAGGCGTTACTTGAGATGCTTAGTTAGTCATTAGCCGCTTGAGAGCAAATTTTTAATTAATATTAAGTATACGCCAATAATAATTAAAATGTATAGCAAACTTTTAGACATTTCTAAATCAAAACCATAGTGGTATTTTTTTTTTTGTTTGTTTTCAATTATCTTTACTTTTTATAATTAAAAATGATTTCAAATTAACTAACATTGGTTAAAAAGACCAATCGTATCAACAGTTTTCCTAAAAATCTTCAAACAAATCGTTATTATGTAGGTATACAACATTATAAAATTTTGGAAAATTTTCCAAAAGATTCCCTCCGTTTGTTTAAATATTTGTATACCTTTAATGTTAACTTATAAGTTACTGTACTTTTATGCTTAATATTTATTTATTTAAAGCTTTATTGTGCTATATTTTATAGATATGTTCAAAAACTATGCAAATTTGTCACTTAAAACTTGTGTCTGTGATTGTGTTGTAAATATGTATGTATATATAAAAAAATTTAAGTGAAATAAAACATTTTCAAAATTCAAAACAAAATTAAAACTTATTTTCTCAAAGTAATAATAGCAATAACTATAAGTCCTTAATTTAAATAATAAAAACTCAAATAATATTTCTATATTTAGCTATAATACTAATATAATTAGCAAACACTCAGCTTTAATTAATCTATTGTTAAATTGTGCTAGTATTTTGTACACAATTCAATTTTAGCTATAAATCTAATAAAAAAAAATTACTATCTTTATATAGCCGATTTATCTGTATATATTACACGCTTCCAATGGGACATGGCTAAGTATCCAATTAAGCAATCCTTGCGCAATATTGCCGATATTATTTCCAAACAAATTGGCCAAATCGATGCTGATTTGAAAACGAAAGCGAATGCCTACAATAATTTGAAGGGTAGTTTGCAGAATTTGGAAAAGAAACAAACGTAAGTCTTTATACTATATACATTTTAAAAATTATGTTTTCTTATTTCTCTTTTTTTCCTGTTTATAATTATAGTGGCAGTTTGTTGACCCGTAATTTGGCCGATTTGGTTAAGAAGGAACATTTCATTTTGGATTCCGAATATTTAACCACTGTGTTGGTGATTGTACCCAAGTAAGTGTAAACACAGAGAATATAAAATACACTTACCGCCTAGCCCACGATGTCGAACGATAACGTTCGCTTAGATAAGACTTAAGACACAAACTTTTTATCGTATCTATTTTTTTTTACTAAATCAAGTTTGTTTATTCCACAATCAAGTTTGTGTCTTAAGTCTTATATAAGCGAAGGTTATCGTTCGACATCATGGGCCAGGGGGTTAATTACAATATGAAGAAAAAGTGAACAGTTTTTTTGTTACATTATGCCATTAATCCTTCTTTGTGAAAGGCTGTAAACGTATTTTACATTTATATATTTATAAGAGATAAAAATAAACAGGTTTTAAGGAATCTTAACCGATTAAGATGCTTGACAAATTGAAATATTTCAGATGTTGGAACAGCAAAGTCACCAAAGGGAACTATTAGTATTAATCAAAACATTGCTTGTATTTGAACTGTTTGAAGTCTCTTAAAAAACAAGGCAATATTCCTGCTAAAAATCCAATCAAAAACAAAACTTTAACATCTGACAAAAAAAACTTGTTTAAACGGCTCAAAACACATTGAAAAAACAAATTAAACAGATTTGTTTTGAAAGAAAGACGATGAAAAGCTATGCTAGTATTTTTACTGTGCGGTATCTCTTAAAGAGCATAACAATATTCCAGCAAGTCTCCAAAGGGAAATTAGTAATAATGAAATCATTATTTGAGCTCTAGAGTCTCTTAAAGATATAATGGGTCAAAGAAATATTTTGTGCGGAAGCATAATTTGAAATTATTCATTCCGTTACAGCGGTATTTTTCCTTTTTGCGGTATTATCTCTACACAGGCAGTATTGCGGCATGCCGCAGGAATGAATAATTACATTTTACATATCGATCGATATTTCTTTCCGGTTAGTTTTCCTTTTCGTGTGAAATCAATGAAATAAATATGAAAATATGAAATAAAAAAAACTTTTTTAACTTCTCAAAACACCATGAATTCTGAAAAGTGAAAAACAAAGATTTGTGTTAAAAGAATATGAAATAATTGAGATGCTCGAGAAATTAAAAGATTTTTGGTATTGGAACATCAAAGTCCCCAAAAGAAACTATTAACAACTGTAATGAAAGCAATGATAGTTTTTCTTTTAAAGAACATTGCATTAATACTTACATGTAAAAAGCCAACACAAAACCGTGGAAAACTGAGATAGAAAAGAAAAAAAGAGATGCTCGACAAATTGCGGAGATCATTTAAAGAAAAAAAATATAGGGGAGTATGACTCGGCTTATTTGGGAAGTTATTTCTAAAAGGGTAAACATTTCAAGTCATTTGTTTCATTATTTTATTAAATGTGCAAAACTGAACATTTGTTAAATTATACACACAGTATTAGTTTTAAAGTAGCTCTTATCGATTTATATTATTATTTACTTTACATTAAATTAAATCGTTAGTAATTAAGAGTCAAAAATCTCAAAAGTGACGGGAAACTATTCACTTTTACTCCATATTGTAACTTTAGTGGGTCGATTATGTATAGCAACCAAACTGGAGTTGGGTTGACAATAGGCAACGCAACTAACATGCACAAATTGCGAAGTAGAAACAAGGTCCTTAAAGCGCTAGCCGGCAGCACTTGGGGTATGGACAAAGAAAGCTTGTTGGCTACCTATAAGAAGATTGGCCGGTCATTAATAAACCACGCTGCCCCAGTTACCTTCGTTGAGTGATACCCAGGGGAGAAACATGCAAAGCTGCCAAAATGCTGCCTTACGTACCATTACAGGCTACATGCAAATAACCTCAGAACACCATCTACATGAGGAAACGAAGGTTCTAACTGTAATGGAACATAATGTCATGCTGACAAAACAGTTCCTCCTGGGATGTCATCGGAGGAATCAACCAAGACTTTAGTCTCCCCCGAGGCATGTCAGGAAGGACCTTCGAATTTACGAGGAAGACATACGAAAATACATACAGGATCCACTAGATAAAAATTCGTATGTAGCAGCTTTGAACGATATTTTCACAGAGACGCCATCAATACCACGGTCGCATGAATGTCGTACTTGAAGGTCGCCCACCGCCCATTGCAGAAACCGAAAAACAACTGCCGCGGAAAACAAGAGTTCTGGCACAACTGAGATGGGGATGGAGCAATAGACTTAAAGCCGTTTTGGTCGCGCATAGTCCGTGCCGTCCCTAATATATGTCCAGCATCTTCAATTGCCCAGCCAAACGTACCTCATTTCGTCCAATGGATTTATGGACCAACCCAGTAAAAGTAGCCCAATTTCCTAACCCCCTAATTAAAACTTATTTAGTCGAACTGTTACAACAAGTACAACAACAACAATATGCAAGTTGTTATTATGAAAGGCAACTTTTGTTTTTAATCTATTTTTTCGAATAGAAATATCAAATATAAATAATTTAACAACAAAATTACAAACATTTAAAATTTACCACTTGAAATCAAATCAAAGCAACCACAAATTCTCGATTGCCATGTTCAGCAACTGATGTTAACAGCTGACAGTTGCCAGTTGACATGTCTACTCCACTGAGGTTCGGTTGCCATCTGTAATCAACCCATAAATATAAATTTCTTTAAAAATAAACGTTTGTGTAGACATTTATTTAATTAAAATTTCTATTTTACAACCTTAATTTAATACTATCTACTAATCTTTACCTTTTGCAGAATCTTGGCCAACGACTGGATGGCCAATTATGAAAAGATCACCGACATGATTGTGCCCCGTTCATCGACTTTGATTACCTCAGACAATGATTACTGTCTCTACAATGTGACCTTGTTTAAGAAGGTCGTTGAAGAATTTAAATTACATGCCCGCGAAAAGAAATTCATTGTACGTGATTTCGTTTACAATGAAGAAGAATTGGCTGCTGGCCAAAATGAAAGAACTAAATTAATTACCGACAAGAAGAAGCAATTCGTAAGTATAACAATTAAATTAAACAAACCAAACACTTGTAATATAATTGTTAAACAATTTCGTGTATAATAAAAACTGTGTGTATTTTGTCTTTGTGTTAAAGGGTCCTTTGGTTAGATGGTTGAAAGTTAACTTCAGTGAAGCTTTCTGTGCTTTAATACACGTTAAAGCTTTGCGTGTGTTTGTAGAATCTGTATTGAGGTAAGTGTGATTCAAATAAATAGAATTAATCATTTACATACTTTTTATTAGTTAATTTTTTATACAAAACAGTGTATGTTTTATATTTAATTAATTTCATTTGGCATTTACATTTATATTTTCTTTATAGATACGGTTTACCCGTTAATTTCCAAGCCATTCTTATTGAACCCAACAAGAAAAGCATGAAACGTCTACGTGATTGCTTAAATCAATTGTATGGCCATTTGGATGGTTCTTCAGCTGCTGGCCAAGCCGCCAGTGCTGCTGATGTAAGTCGTCCTTACAGTTTTAAACATTCCTATGAAATTGTTTTTTTTTTATCACTTTTCTTTCTCTTTTTATTCTTAGACTGTTGATATACCCGGCTTAGGTTTTGGTCAATCCGAATACTTTCCCTATGTATTCTATAAACTCAACATTGATATGATTGAATCAGCTAAAATGTAAAAAGAAAAGTTATAAATTTATGTTTTAAGAACAAACCTGTTAGAAGACATTCTAAATAAGAAAAAGTCAAAAATATGTTTAAAAGAACACAACTAAAGAAGATGAAAACCCACAATAATTACAAACAAAACAAAACCTTCTTAAGTAATTGTTTAGCTTAATTTTTAACAAACAAAACAAAAAGTAATAATAATAATTATAAATTTATAATAGATGTATTTGTAAAATTGAAAAGAGTAAGAAAAGAAACCAAACTACCAACAAACCCTTATGTATATGTATTGTAAAAACCCTCTTATTTCACAAAAATAACATTAATTAATAATTACATATAACAGATCAACTTTAAATAGCAGTTTATAACAGCCAACTACTAAATATAAATATAAATAAACTACAAATATTTCTAAAGCTGTGGCGGCGGCTTTTTTTCTCAAACATCTTTACATTTGTTTTATGGTGTTTCTCTACTCTACTATTGTTATATATTATTTTTCTTTAGATTTTATTATAAATTTAAAGAAATAAAAATTTCCTTTATCTTGTTTTATATTGTTTTTATTTAAAAAAAAATATATATATATATATAAATTAAGTTACAATTTTGTGTTTTCATAATTGTTTCCTTTAATTATTTTTGTTTTTCATATTTAAGTTTAAAAAAAAAGAAAAAACTTAAAATTTCCTGTTTTTCTTTTTTGGAGTACACACTTGTTTAAAAAAAATTATTAACAGTATTTTGTGTATAATAATTTGCAAAGAAAATATATATTATAAATAAATTTAAAGCTATTACTATTTAATTTTACAATAAAATAAAATTTCTAAAAACCAATATAAAGTTGTAAAAATTTAACAAATGTTTGCAGACTAACCCCCTTATTCAGAAACGATTATTAAATTTAAAACAGATTTCCATATAAAAATTTGCTTAATAAACGTTTGTTAAATTTAATAATCGTTTTTGAATAAGGGGGCATATTTTTAACCAATAGGGAGTTGTTAGTTAAGAGTACAAAGTGCTAAAGAAGGCTATCAATTTCAAAATTTTTATTTTAAATATGTATCTGTATGACAGTTTTTTTATTTTCTCCATTTTGTTTTGGCAAGCCAAAACTAAATACACAAATCCGTTTGTTTAATCCCCGTTTGTTCACTCAGCAAACAATTTCTTGTGCGCTCACGAATTTCTCTTGTGCGAACAACTCTGGCCGTCCCTTAATTCTTCCGGCGATTGTACTTGTCCTCATAAAACGATGGCTCTATAAGTCATGAAGTTATTAAGATTTCTATCTGTTCATAAATCTATTGGCTGAAAAAGTTATGAAAATTACAATATATCCTTTTCATTTAAATTCTTTGTTCTTGCTCCAGAGCTGAAACCAATGTCATTATCCGGCTAAGAATTGGCCATTGTAAACTAACACATACAGGCATGTCACATAATTCGATCGGAATGGTTTCAATTCCTTATTTGCAAATCGACCGTTTTTACTTTGCGTTCTCTAGATTCCGATCGATTTTGTTTTTTACCAATTTTTAACCTAAAAACAAAAAACATTAGTTGTTTGTAATAAAAAGTGTAATAAAAGCGAACAAAACGAACGCTAACAAAGAAATTTTAAGTAAAAGTCAACAACATTTTCTAAAAATGCCCAGAATTTCAATTGTTGAACAGAAACATCAAAACGCAGTTGAAAAGCTACGAAGAAGAAATTCCCCTGTCATATTCCAGTGCTGAGTAAATATTTTTAATTTTTGTAATTTTTTGACAAAAGTTTTCTCGTTGCTGACACCAACTTTGAAATATGTAAAATTTATTAGAAGTATCAATGAGAGCACTAAAAAAACAATGAAATAATAAAATTAATTATTTAATTGTCATTATAAATTACTAGTATGAGTTTTTTCAGTATAAAATCATAAAAAACAATTCCATTTTAGAAATCTAAAGTGGTTTCATTCCGAAAAAAAATTCGTTTTTCGTTTTCTAAAGACTCAATTTACGGAATCAAAACCACATTCGATCGGAATTGAGTTCTGTGATATGACTGATAAACAAACATCTACTAGAAAATACACCTGCGCCTCTCTGCCCCACTTGCAGCACAAGACTAACCATTTATCATCTCCTTAACGAATGTACAATTTTCAACACGTCCAGAATTAAAATATTTAAATATTTAAAAAATATAGAAGAAAATAATCTTTTAAATCAAATATAATTTTAATTAAATTCGGGTCGAAGATCATTAGTTGCTAGTACTCTACCTTATTATTAGTTACACAAATTGTATTTTGCAATTAAATAAATAAATTCTTTGTTTTGCTTTAAAAAACAACCTTATATAAGTTATTATGTTAACATTTTAACCCATTACTTGTAATTGAACTTGGTCTATTACCAATTAGATTTTGTAGAAGAATTTGCCCTTGAATATTAATAATATGTTTATGCTGTTTCTTGCTCAATCTAAATCTTTCTAAAGCCGATCAGTTCTTTAAAGCATTGTTCACATACAATCCGGTCGCATAAATGATTAATATTTATGTAACAAAAAAGCAACTTAATATTTTTTAACCACAAATTGATACTAATTTATTAAAATTAAAGACAAGCTAAAAGATGATACAAAAATATTTCGATCCACATATTTTATTGACAAGAAGCACTCCCCTTTCACATTCTTTGATGCATATATTTACGGCATGCTGATCTCTTTAATATCAATTCATTGCCAGCTCTAATACAAATATACTTCCACTGTTTAAATTTTTTAACAGAATAACCCTTAGCGCTGAGAATAATGGCTTAAGAAAATATGGCTTCACTATGAAATTTAGTGAATCAAACTAAACATTAAGAACACATACATTTATACTTCCTGCCAGTTTCGGGGTTTTCTGCCACAAACAACTGAATAAAGTTGTAATTCATATACATATTATTACATACACTTAAAATTTTTTTTATTTGGTGGGGTCATTACTTAAAAGCTTTCTGGCCTGATTCAGTAAGACTGATAAAACGTTTGTCTAGAGAATTTTATGGAAATCACTTAAAAAATATTTTAAAGCTGAGTGATTTTCCAAAAAGAATTTCTAGACAAAAAGCTTTACTTAATCAGGGGGGTTATTTTGTAATTCGTTTCAAAAAGGAAATCGTTCGAATTATATACTTTATACATTGTATTTTGAAAACATTTGCTTTTGAAATACACAATAACCAACACCCTTTAATTAAATTCCAATAATGTAATAATATAAATTGATTTCAAATAATTTAAATCTAAAACATTTGGCACATTTTACAATATCAAATTGCTCTAATTTTGTGAGTAACTTCCTTAATACAGGCATACAATACTACACAGCTTTTTGCAAAGAAAATATAATATCAATCTCATCACAAATACTTTCCGGCTGCTGGAATTTTCTTTCTAATGTCGACCACTAACTTTCAATTGGTTTTCAACGTGGGCTTTGTGTTGGTCTCTCCATAATATGAAACTGTTGGAGTTACAGTCAGTTTTGGACAAGTTTAGTTCAAAGTCTTCAAGTCATTGTATTGCAAACGTCCCACCCATAACAGGTATATTTTCAGTCAGTCGCTTAAGCTTATTTTTCTTACACATAATGTCATTTATTTGTATTAGTGAACCAACAAAAAAGGTATATTCTGGAATCACTGCCATGTTAACCTATTATTTTGACTAGGTTACAACTCCTGTTTTGGACCAAATATAAAGTATGCTTTAGAATTAAATTTGTTTATTTTATGAAACAAGCCTTTTTTATCTCAGCAAGAATAATGCCATGATCTTTAAGAAATCTTCGTTTCTTTAGAGTATTTAGTTGGTACTGATGTCGGGACGTCCTCCAATTTTCGGAGGATCTTTGTAGGTTAATATTAAATACACCATGTGACATACATTTCAGCATTTACATATAACATACATTTCTATAGTAACATTTATGCTTGACATAAATTTTTATATCTAAATTTATGTGCAACATAGTGGGTCGAATTATTCATTTCGTTCCGCGATTGCGAAAAGAAATTTTTTGTGCGTAAGCATAATTTGAAATTATTCATTCCGTTACAGCGGTATTTTTCCTTTTTGCGGTATTATCTCTACACAGACAGTATTGCGGCATGTCGCAGGAATGAATAATTACATTTTACATATCGATCGATATTTCTTTCCGCTTAGTTTTCCTTTCCGTGCGGAATCAATAATACCACCCAGTATTTCACATTCATTTAAAAGCACAAATGTATTAAGACGACGATATACAGGTGTAAGAAATTTTTGAAGCACAGGAAGTTGTTTTAGTAGACAACATTCCCGCCATTGTTGTTGTATTTTTGGTGTCAAATCCTTTTAGTTTTTGAAAATTTTCGAATTTTATTTTTCATTTTGTGTAAAATATTGAATGAATTATTTCTCATTTCTGTTGTGATTTATTTTAGTTTGAAATACCTACATACATACATATTTGTTTACAAAATTTTAAAATTTCCATATATTTTTTGCACAATGCTTAAAATTTTAATTTTGTTATATGTATGTTTAATTTTGTAATATGTTTCCAATTTTCGGATAAAACATTTGCTAAATTGTTTATAATGTTTGTTTAGTATATCTTCAACGTCAAAACGGTTGGCATATGAAAAATATAAAAGAAAATAAGCAAATAATAAATAAATTGCCTGTTTTGGACCACCATTGGTTTTTATTCTTATATCAGATTTTTTTTAATATAATACACATACATACATATATTAAATTTATTAATCATTATTTTAATCAGAAATTGTTTTTTTCCCTTCACCAGAAAATCTACAAGACTTCAATGCGAACTTTCATAATTTTATAATCAAAACAACAACAACAAGTAGAGGATGAACCGGGAATGGCATCTTCAATGAGAACTTTGGTATTAAATTAATATTATAGTATTCTGTATCAGCGCTCAAATTGACAGTATGTCTGACAGTAATATTTGAATTTATACATTCGAAACTTGTCCAAAACGTGATGGCCAGACATTTGACATTGTCACTCACATGAGTGAAATGATAAGATTAGACTTGGCATCTGTATAGTTTCTCGGAAAAATGTATTCTCATGTATTGAAAATTAATACCATAATATATAAAATGAATACATAATGCCTACCACTAGACCAAAATCGGTGTTAATACAACGTAAACAGCTCATTGCTTTAGGTTGCGACTATTATTGTTAGGACTTGGAAATTTTTAAAATGATGAAAATAGGAAATTGACACATCTTCTAGCTTAGTGTGCAACATTATAAACACATCTTACAGATCAATGTACATATGTATCTTCGATAGACCTTGATCGTTTAAATGTGTTAGTAGATTTTTTCCTTCTGGTTTACTAAGAAAACTGTTTTAGTAGAATAATATAATTGTTTTTTTAAATATATGTTATCTGTAATTTTCTCTATCTTCAAAACTTTTATATTTATATTCGTAACGAATTCAGACCTGTCATAAGAATCTGATATAATCTAACCATAAGATATTTTTGTTTATCCTTTAAGTTTTCCCTAAAAATTTCGCAAATTTGTTTTTATAAGTTTTTGAAAAATGAATCTAGTTTTGTTCAATCATTTAAGCACAAAATCTATTTCATTCTCAAAACAAACTCAATAAAATTAAAAATAAAATAAAATTTATTTAAAAAAAAAACAAGTATTTTAAATGTTGTTAAATTCATTTTAAATTTATTATGTTATTTTATAAAAATATGTCTTTATACTTTAAATAAAAAACTATACCTTAACTACATACATATAAGAATATTGTTATACATATTGTTGAGAAAAAAACTTTAACGAATTTGCTTAATTTACATATATAAATATTCATGTAACCAACATTCAAAACTATATTATGTACGCAAAAATTAACTAATAAATTGTTAAAGGATTTGGATGATTTTTTTTTAAATATACAATTTACGAATGTAATGAAACAAAAGTTTAAAGAAAAACAGAGGCCATTCTTGTAAATAATTATAATAATAAACCAAACATGTTGTGTTTTATTAACAATCAATTGTTGATTGATGGATGTTGACTCCTCAAAACTAATCAATTTTTTTTCCAGAATAGAATAACACCAAAAATGTTTAATTGTTTTCTAAATTATTTTAACATACATATGTATGTAAGTATATTAATAAACAATAAAGAAATTATTAAGTACTTTTAGGTGTTTTGAATATTCTTTAATAATACAATTTACTTCACTGTTCCAGTTATAGATATTTATATCATTATCACCTACTTGAAAGAAATTAGTAATTTATTTTGTAAGGTAAGATATCGATTTTAGTTCCACCATCACAAAATAATTCTTTGTGTTTGCCGTAAAAGATCGTTAAACTTTTTTTAAATCACATTTTCTATTATTTTCCATTTTTATATCAATCTTGGCAGCACTGTGCATCCTCCATTATAACAAAAACTGCAACTCTGCTGTCTGTTTACATTTCGTGCCCCCACAATTTAATTTAGCTTCAATTAATTTTAAGTTAATAACAATCAATAATTCAGTAGTTTTCGCAAGAAATTAAATAAATTGTAATTGGCAATAAAAATTTTGTAAGCAATCTGCAATAGTTAATAAAATTAAGAAAAAAATTGCTTAATAAATAAACAAAATTTTATGCAATAAATTTAATTATCAAGTGATTTTAACAAACATAATGCCTTAAAAGTGAATAGTTTTAAATAAAAAAAAACGTTGATCAAAAAGTATCTTGCTAACTATCAACAATTTGAGGGCAGCAGTATGTGTAACGTAATTTTTTTTTAGTTTTCAAACTCTTACCTTTTATTAAATCTTAATAAGGTAAGTTAAATCTGCAAATGTTACCATTCTGAATTATTGTTTATTACCAAAAATTTCTATCATACATAGGTACACAATTCTAATTAAAACTTATATGTACTTCATTCTACTTCCTGCTCCAAATCCTGTTCCATTAATCTCTTTTTGATATACTGTCTCTTTCTTAAATTATTAAACAAACGTACCGAGAAGAAGTACGCAAACTCAATAATACTTAAACTCGATATGCCCATAAATAAACCGAAAATACCACCACAATTCGCTATAAGAGTGGTAACACCAAACATTACGGTACGCTTAATCGCTGTGAATTGGGGTTCTTTGAAGTAGACCGAGAAACGTGAAGCTCGACCGCTGTAATAAAAGTTATTACCACAGTTAGTGAGTTTTCAACGTAGTATAGAGCTGACATTAACAAATATTAAAGAATTTTACATACTCATCGTGTTCGTAGGTGTCACGTTGGGCCAAAACAGTTTTCTCAAAATCATAATAGGCCCGAGAAATTTCAAAATTATAATCCAATGAATTGCAGGATGGCATACAATCACACAATATTTTAGCGTTGGAATCTATTAGCTTTTGTTTAGTTTGATTTGCGATTATGAAATTCATTTCATCAGCGGCATGACTGTAGCAGTCAACATCGGCCAAACTGCAGACGGGGGTATCTAAAGGTTCTAGAAAGTGGTAACAAAAAGATATTTGGCATATTGAAAATTGAAAATAAAAATGAAAACTTACTGGGCATCCAAAATTTAGCACAGCCACATTTACTTATTGTGAAGTTAGCCAAACATTCAGTTTGGCAATTACTTTGGGAATACGATTTAAAGAAGCGCAAGAAACGTTCGTCATTAAAATAGCATTGTCGCCTTTAAATGAAAAAAATTCGAAAGTAATCAGAATATATTGTGCATTTTCAACAAAATATTAACCAAAATTACCATTATAAGCGAGATTTAAGGTTATTAATGACAAAAAAAGTCATACCTACTTTCAATAATTAATTATAATTGAAATCTCTTTAATAAACAAAATCATTTTACGGGCAAAAATTTTTTTAAGTTATGACCCTCTTAAGGCAAATTAGCTATATATACAATGTATATTATATGTATATTATACATATGTATGTATTAAATTTTATTAAGTTCAAAGAATAACTCACTTTTCAGGACCAAAATCGTGTAAATTATCTGTCGATATAACATATTGTGGTATAATCGATACCAGAACTTCTTCATCGTGTGGTACCAAAATATAGTTGCCCGTTGTCAAGGGTACACTTTCAGGAGAATTTAGGAATACCTTAAAGAATTTTAAGTCTTTTTGTAATATGTATCTATTAAATATGTGTCTTAAATTACCTTATATCCCTGTTTAAAACTGCGGCAGGTGTAATCGAAATTATGTTCAAAACCGATCATAAAAGCAAACAAACCGTTGCGTGCCGATGACAATACCGTTCTCTGGGGATAAGCATTAAAACCCTGTTCCACATAACCATCATCTAAAGACCAATTACCAGAGATTTCGTTAAATTTTGGCAGTTCTTCGTCGTAATAATTGTTGTAATTGATATCAGTTTTATCGGAATAACTTATATGGCTAAAATTGAACAAAAAAGAAAGAATATAATTATAAAATATCTTAGATTTTTTTTAATCTTACTTGGCATCTCGGTATATATCTTTTGCTTGTAGACCATTGAATTGATAACAAACACCTTCATCGGTCAAAACATATTTGAATAGTTTATCACAAAAATAGAAACGGCCATTCCATTTACAAAACGGCAGTGTTGTATTTGGTGTCAAGGCCATTTCCACCAAAGATTGGGCCACATCTACGTGTAGGTCTTTAGGTATATGAGAAGCAAACCGATCGATTACTTTATTATCACAAATTTGTAAAGTGGCAGCAAAACGTTGCAGTCTAATAGGAAAATATAGTTAGACATAAGATTTTCTATAGCAAATATTATTAGACATACGATTTTCTATAACAAATATTATTAGACACAAGATGATGTGTGTATAAATAAATTCGAATTTAACTACCACATACAAAAACCACATTTTTTACACATTTTACATGATAATGTCACAGTCAACTGTTAAGCACTTAACAATCATATTACTTGACTTTTAGTATGAAATTTTTTTCAAATTCCAAAATTATTTCAGAAATTCGACTAATGCAGTCTCATTTAGCACCCTTTGGACTACTACCCTTTCTATATAGTGCGATACGTGTGCAACTCGATATTTGTCCAAATTCTTCTAGAGAATTGAATCCTAAAAGCTACATTTTTCAAAATTCAAGTAAATTTGACTGTTAAGTGCTTGTTAGGAAATGTGGTTTTTGTCTGTGCTAGTTAAATTTGAATTTATCTTCACACACATCACAAGATGTTCTATAGAAAAGATCTACTGTTAGACACAAAATACTGAAGATTGAGAATATCAAGTGAGTCTCGGAAGGACTACGGTATTTTTGAATATGGAATTTGGAAATTTACTTACTCTTCCTCGGTTAAATTGCCAATATTTTCAAATTTATTGTTGTTTTGCTCAATCTCTGACCAAATTTGTCGTGATATATTAGTAAAATCAAATGTTGTTGTGTCCATTTTAATTTCGGGACAAATGGTTATTGTGGGAAATGGTATTTTATTAACGGGCACTAGAGTTTCGTCAAAGCCCAATATAACCGGCGAATCCAGCCATTTCAGGTATGTATCCCACATTAAAGAGATTGCAAAATAGAACGATATTAACATCAATATGATCCAATAAAGCCTTTTGAAAATAAAAAACAAATCACTTTATGTTCACTCAATATTTGAAACAAATTAAAAAAACAAACTTTTCATAAAATGGCCGATGAACTTCAAATATATAACGTAAGCCATGAACAGAAGTACTCTTTGAGTATTCAGCAAATAGACCTTTACATGCGGACCATCTAGTGCCATATTTAATACGAGACTTAATGATTAAATCACTGGGCACATCACTTAAAGCTTGCGAAGTCAAACTTAAACTTCGTTCATTTTGACTGGGCAAGGATAAAAACTCCGGTTCTGGTTGTGGAAAATGTACCGATTTTCCATTTGGATTCGGAAACATAATATTTTTTTGATTATTTCTCTTTAATTTCTTCACTAATCATGCACAATTTCAAGCGTTTCTGTTCGCGTTTAATATTTAACACCTTATAAAGGTGTTTGTTTCTTTGGTGTGTCCTTTTATAGTCAGTTTAGTTATTTGACATTTAAAGGCTAGTTATAAAATAATGTAATTACAAAATATCCCAGGTGTATTGTTTAAAGATATCACCATTTCATGGGATTACTTAACATTTATGTATTTGCACTTACTTACACTTGTTTTACATTAAATTCACTAGAAAAAAATAAAAGTAAGTACGTTTTGTTTCAACGCCTGCTTTTATACCCTACAGAGTATATTGGATTTGTGCTGATGTTTGTAACGTCCGTAAATATTAGTACAACACCAACGTTAAAGTATACAGATCAACAGAACGAAGAGTCGATTTAACGATGTCCGTCCGTCCATCTGGCTGGCTGGTTGTCCATGTAAAGCTTGTGCGCAAAGTACAGATCGCAATTTCGATAAATTTTGGTATATGATATGTATATGGCCCAAGGAAATCGCTTTAAATCGGTTAATTAATTCAACTACCCCCCCCCCCCCATACAAATATCCTTCCGAAATAGGGGTGGTCATAAATGTTTAATTTATGCACGTCCAAACATCCAAACAAATTTTGCTCCAAATTAGTTGTACATTAAAATGGTTCGAAAAAAAGTTGTGTCATTCACTTCCTAGGACTAAAGATAATAAAAAAACAATTAAAGAAATAATGTTTTTATTTTTTTGCCACGCCTACAAATACCGCCCTTTTAGTATTTTGTTCACTGTGTCGCTATTTTTAGTCCGATCATAACATTTTAACCTTAAACGCACTTTGAAGGTAATGTTGTCCGTTATGAGTTAAACTTGCGAAAAAAAATAAGAGTATCTGGATTATGTTATTCTGGATGAGTTTTATTTGAAATTCATATAACTAAAGAAATTAGGCTTATTCATCAAAATATGGCAAAAGTAATTTTCCCTAAATTCGCCAAATTAAAATCTAGGGTACACATACACTATGGGAGGTATTGACATTATTTTTTTATATCATATTAGAACGCTTATTTCGCACATATTTCCATTATTTTACATTAAAATGCAAAAAAAATTATTTAATGGGAAATTTTTTGCAAAAACCCAAAAAAAAGGAAAAATAATCGCTTGTAAATTATACCACCAAACTTCAGATGCGGCACCAGTTAACGTTATCCTGTCATCCTTATATTTTTCAGAACGCGTTTCTACAATCCATAGAACAAAAGCACTCTGGTGTACAGTCATAAAGCTAACTTTCTGGATGATCGATCCGTAATAGGACATAGCTCCCATATAGCGCTCCTTTCTGAGAAACATATATACTGGGTTTAGGGTATTATTTCTTACTAGCTTAAATAATTCACATGTTTGCAGTAAAAATCCATTTTATCATGGCACTACTCAGTATTTGTATGACTTTTAAATTCAATTTTGAACATGATTCAATTTTTGTAATCATATCTACTAAGAGCGAAGGTATTTCCTTATATTTAATTAAACCTCGGGTTTCAATACCATCAATTGATTCAAAAAGCGAATAATATCTTGTTCGCACATGAATTTGTCATGTTTGGATAATACTTATCGATGTTATGTTCTAGTTTGAATAGCACTGTTTAAATATTTGATTGCACATCAAATGTTTTTCACACAAAAAGTCCACCAAGTAAAAAAAATACGAAGGAAGCTATGAAAATTGACACGTTTTTACCCACATAGAAGAAAATTATTAAATGAATTTGTATACGAAATTTTAGTCAAAATAGGGTAAATTACATTTCGTATTTACCACAATGTACATTATTAATATTAAATTATATTTATTCCAAGAGGAATGTATGAAAACTAATTAAAACAATTAGTTTTAAATATACATACATACATATGTATGTATGTATGTATGTAACTATGGGAGTATAACAATTGTTTTTTAAAATGTAATACAGACAAAATGTCATAAAACTGTCCAACATTTAGTGAGATGGAGTCCTAAAAAAAATTAAAAAAAAAAACAAATTCACCCTTTCAGTTACTCTCATCCACAGTGAAGTCTTAAGCTGTAGTTAGCACTAACCACAGATCTTAATATTGAACACTTTTACTCATTATTTTGCTATCACTAAATTGTTGAAAAAACTTATAAGAACAGCTTCTTCGCTTTCAATGATTCGAAGAAGAAATACTTAAAAACGAATTACTTTGTTAATTTTAATTTAAAACTTCTGATAATGACATCATTAAATTTTATTCCAGAAAAGTGTTGCCAAGAAACACTGCTACTTGTTTTCAAAAATAAATTATGTTAAAGCTTTGAAAAACAAGGAAAAAAGTATGTGTGAGATTGCAATAATGATGGATTGTTCCAAAAACAAAGGTTTTTTAGGCGATTCATAGAAAAGTCCGTAGTGGCCCACTACTAGTGGGAGAAATATAACTTTATTGAGCAAACAGAATGTTATATAGAAAATCAACATTGGGATAACTGGGAAAATAAGCTTTGGTCACATGAAATGTAGATGAATTTGTTACCCTATGCCAGAGAAGAAATGTCGCTCATATGGGTATAAATGCTAGACAATGATCGCTGGAACACATCCAAATTAGTTAAGTTCTGGATTTAAGCAAAACAAAGTCTACATTAAGAAATTGCTGTCACAAAAATAAAATAGCTTGATATAAACCAAAAAACAAAAACGATATGTGAGAAGAAATGAAGAATGAATGGAAGTCCATATCTCACGAAATATGTATGTATGTTCAAAACTTATATAGGTACGAAGAAGAAAAATGGATTTAACAAACTATTAATATTATGTTAGAGATAAAGATAGAAAAAAAAATCAAGCAAACTGACATTTAGCCCCATTTTCACCAAGTCTAGTTATTTTTTAACCTAAAGTTTTTATGTCTGCTAAATTCCTTTTTCATACAAAAATTATTTTAACTGTCAGTATAACTTCAAGTTAAAAAAATAACTAGACTATCTGAAAATGAGGTTTAGTATACTTTTATGTATATACATACCGTGAGCGTAAATATAAAGTAAACACCTAATATTGATTAAAACTATTTCTTATTATATACATATACTTCAAGAACAAATTTAAAACAAAATATATACTGCATATCCATAAGTAACTTAGCAAAATATAACTCATTCACAAAAACTAGAAAAATAATTAACAAAAAATAATTCAATCCTAACGGAAAAATACCAGATTTTTCCCGTCAAAATAAAGTCAATGTATGTAAAACATTGTACATGGTGTAATTATCCAAGATTAGTGCAAATCGGCAACAAATACAACACAATACAGAAACAACAGGCATTTTGTTTGTATAAAATAATATACTACTGTCAAAAACACTTTAAAAATTATTACTTTTGACATAAGTAAATTGTAAACAAAGTCAGTCAGCTATGCTACTGCACTCACCTTGTATAGTTACACCATGACATTGTATTTAATATTTTGTATGTAGTTCTTTTGCCATTAGCACAGCTAATAATCTGCAAGACATAGAATCAACGTCTTTTTTAGAGAAATCAGGCGAAATTTTGTTTCATTCATCCCGTATTACTGCCTTTAGGTTATCCTTGCAAGAAATAGTTATTTGCCTAATTTTTTGTCCAGATATTCTTACTGGCGTTTAATTTTTTTAACAAACACAAACTGCGAAGCTTTTTGCCTTGTCTGCAGAAAACACGCAGAGTATTTGGCGGGAATCGAACCCGCAACCCCCTGACTGATAGTCCGGCACACTATCGCCTAGTCTATCGGGGCACCCTATTTGAATTTAGGTCTGGGGACTGTGGAGAGATGAAAGTTTTTGAACAACATTTTTGGGGGATCATAGTCTTGTTGGAAAATTCAGTTCCGGGCTAGTTCTAATTTATCTACACTAAGTGCTATATTGTTTTTCAAAATGTCGAGATAATCTTCCTTTTTCATTATATATTCTATATTATTCTATATTCTATTCTATGGTGCTGCCATACAACCCCAGACCACCGCCATGTTATACCGTCTTAGTAAAATATTTATTACTAAAGGCTTTGTTTTTAGTATGTCATATTTATGGGGATTTTTGACTTTAAATATCTCAAACTTATTTTCATAGGTGAATATTGAATAATGTTCTAAACAAATTTGAGGCTCGAAGTTCAAATATTCATTTTAGTTGTTCAATGATATAAAAGGCTTCTTACGTGTTACTCTACCATGTAGGCCATTTTGATGCAAAGATCTTCTAATCGTACTCACAGACTTTCCAGAAGTTTTCGTAAGATTTTCAGCTTTTTTAGAGCTAGTTGTTTGCTTACTTGGCTTAATATAGCTACTACTTCAGTTTTTGTAACTTGTCTATAATTTTTATACCCTCCACCACCATAAGTGGTGAATGAGGGTATATATAAGTTTGTCATTCCGTGTGTAAAACTGAGAAATACTCATCTGAGACCCAACAAAGTATATATATTCTTGGTCCTTCGAAATTCCAATTGATTCACGTCCGAAGGACACAACCGAAATCAACAAAATTTACAAAAAACCACTTATAGTTCTCCTAAGCAGTTTGGTATTGAAAATTAGTAAAATCGGTATAGTAGAACCAGAGTTATGGACCAAAATGTGAGACAACCTCCATAAAAAATTGATATTTTTACACATTTTTCTTGCTATATTTTTAAATATAATGCAGATAATACCATGAAATTTTGTATACGTTGTTTTTATGATAAAAGAAGAAAGTGTGAGGAAAATAGTAAGCATATTATTTCTCATAACCCCCATACAAAAATCTTCCCGAAATATTGCTCAATTATACATAAATGCCTATAAAATTGTAATATAAATACAAAACTCAGCAGGAATAAGTTTCATGCAAAAAGCAATCGAAAACCGATTTTTTTTTAGTTTGACCATAGACCCCATATAAAGTCCACTTCCAAAATTCACTTAAAAATGAATAAAACTGATATAAATAATGTTAAACGGCTAAAATTTGACATAAATAATCCTTATAGGTAAATAAATTGTTGTACTAAATTTTATGGTGGCCGGCCCATAATTGGTCATATCTCCCATACAAGGACCACATCCGAAAATATATATATCGTATAAATATCGGTACCGACTCAAAACTTTGCACAGATTATTTACATGTATACAAAAATCATCCCACAACATTTTGTGAATTTCGGTCCATTTTTAACCGTATCCCCCATATAAAGCCGTTTTCCGTAAATCACTTAATCTCTTATAGATAAAACTGATGGATTTATATAAGGTCTACTTCCGAAATCTACGTTAATGCTAATATATATCTTACATATACCGTTATTATGTTGATATTCGACGTGAAATATCCTCATATGCATAAAAATCAAAAATCATAATTTGTCATAGCTGCCATATAAGAACCATTTCCGAAAAACAAATAAACCCACAAAAATGTCTAATAAATATCGATATCGAACCACCTTTTATATAGATCAGTAATTTTAATCCAGAAATCATATTAGTATCGGTTATACGACAATTATGCTGTAGCTGTCTGTCAATAATTGGCAATGGCTCCCGAAATGGACTTACTTCGAAGCATACTAAACAAATATATAACTCTTGTAAATAACGTTATTGAGATGAAATTCAACCAAAATAAGCCTTAAATACGTAGAAACCACATTAGTAGATACTGGATTTAAAAGCTATCAGTTCATAACTAGTCCACTTCTACTATGTCACCCATAAAGCTTTTGTAAATAATATTATTGAGACCAAATTCAAACAAAAAAGTCTCACCTTATATCTTATCCTTTTTTATACTTTGTTTTATACTCTGTTTCTTAACTTGTTGTGAATATGGAAAAATGTTCTTTTAATTTTATAAATTGTTAAATTACACTCAAGATTATTATGAAAATCAGGCAAACTCTGTAAATTACAGTAAGAATCGGTAATTACATCAATTATAAATGGTCAAAATTAGATAAAATTTCAAAACATTTAAAATAAAATCACATTAGTGGATTACGACCAACAGGTGCTGAATAGAAAACACAGAATTAGGATATACAATTCCTTTAGGTGCAGGGTATTAAAGATTCGGCACAGCCGAATGTAGCACTCTAACTTGTTTTATTGTACAGTTATACCTTTTAACAATTATACATATTTCCTATGTAAAGGTACAGTCACACTTGGCAAATATTTAATTAAAAAATCGTAACCATTTGTTTTAGCACAAATTTGTTTGACATTGTTTACTCTTACAATAAGTTTGCAAGATCAAGCAGCATCAAATAAAATAAAACTAAATATTTGTTGTGTCTTGTCCTAAATAAACGAAGTTTTTTTTTTATAAATAAACGAGTTCAAATATATTTTATTTAGTGGTTACGTCTTTTTAGGCAAATATTTGCCAAGTGTGACCGTATCTTAAGTCTATTATGATTTGCCAAGTCTCAATGTTTGTCTTTTCATTGTAAATTGTTCATTACTTAACATCACAACTTAATCTCTTTTAATGCTAAATTATTAAACTTGAAATTATTTTGAACCGCACTTTATCGTTATGCTTTTAAACAAAGAAAAATTAAAAGAATTGTCAATACTTTTTAACTGGCAGGGATTTTTTTGCGTAAGAATGATGCCACTGTTTACTTTATGTTGACGCGTAAACATTTGTTTATTTTAACAATAAATCCATTAAATTTGTAAACGATTTCCGTCTTGTTTCTTTTTCTTTTTAAAAATACAATATAATTTTCAAATATAATTTTCACCCCTATCGTGAATAAAAATTCCACATGAAATTTGTTCCCTTTTATTTTTTAACATTGAATTTTAATAGGAAAAAACTGAAAAGGGAACAAATTTCACGTGGAATTTTTATTCACGATAGGGGTGTTTACGTACCTATTTTTTGATATATACTTATATTATATAATTAATAATATGTGGTGTTGACTTTATTTTGACACTCAAATGAATGTTGGCAAAATTGGCCGCTAATGTACAATTTTACTATAATGATACTCTTTGGAACTATCTTCTATACAATCTTTTACTGACTACTACAACTATCTGACTATAAATAGTTGTATATCTAAATATTTCTACTATATCTTCAATTTGAGAAAAAAATTCTGATTTGACAACGCTGTTGTAAACTACTTTGTACAGAACGCTTGTGTAAACTACTTTGTGCAGAAGGTTGTCAGATCTTACAACGTTGTTCGAAAAAATGTTCAGAAAATGTCTAACAATCGTGTGAACTTAAAATGTTTTTCTTCCAACGTTGTAAGAAAAAGCATTAACAATTTATCTTTTGCTAACAATTTTTCAAATGTCAGTATATTGCTAGCATATTGCTAGATCTAACAACATTGTATGATCTGACAACCGTCTATATATAGCTTTATACGCACAAAACGATGGCTCATCAAAACATGGGATTAAGTTTTTTAATAATTGCAAATACCAATCAATGCTTTAACTTTTAAAACTAAATTTTATTAATATTTGAATAATTTCTTTATATAATGAATATGTTAATTATACGCCATAACCGGCAAGCATTAGAGATCTAAATTATAATTTTTTACCCCCTTATTCAAAAATTATTATTAAGTTTAACAAACGTTAATTAAGCAAATTTTTATATGCAAATCTGTCTTAATAAACATTTGTTAAATTTAATAATCGTTTTTGAATAAGGGGGTTAGTGTTTTGCGTATAAGCCTACTTAAATATTTTGTTTAGTTTTCGGGTGCTTTATTTAAATGAAATACAAAATTTCAGTGCAAGGTTTAAAAAAAAACATTTTCTAAACAATCAGCTTAGATATAAGTATCTGTCGGTTAAAATCTAAATTCCCATAAATAAAACTTTTCTTATTATATTTTTGCTGCAGTTATTCTTGAGTTTGTCCATTATGAACCAACTTTTCTTTTTTATGTATGATTTGTATAGATTACCGCCTTATTCAAAAACGATTATTAAATTTAACAAACGTTTTTTAAGCAAATTTTTATATGCAAATCTGTCTGAATAAACGTTTGTTAAATTAAATAATCGTTTTTGAATAAGGGGGTAAACAATTAGGTTCAATTATAAATGGAAATTTCTAACTGTTCTAGTTTCTTTTGAATCAATTTTCGCTTACGGAAATTATTATACAAACGTACCAAAAAGAAATAAATAATCTCAATTAAACTTAATAACGAAACTCCCATAAATAAGGCGATAATGCCGCCGCAATTAGCAATTAATTGGGTGACATCGTAAATCACAGTACGTTTGATGGCAGTAAATTGCGATTCTCTGTAGTAAACGGTCAGACGAGATATAATAGAACTGAAAGGAAAGAAGGAAGGAACAAAATTCTGTTATACCCAAAAATTTGTTGAAATTAAATTTAAAGCTTACTCCATGGTGTAATTATACAAGGTAAGTGCAAATCGGCAACAAATACAACAAACAACAGGCATTTTGTTTGTGTAAAATAATGTACTACTGTCAAAAACACTTGAAAAAGTATTACTTTTGACATAAGTAAATTGTAAACAAAGCCAGTCAGCTGTGCTACCTGCACTCACCTTGTATAGTTACACCACGGCTTACTCATTTGTATATTCAGCACGAAGAGCTTGTATGGTTGCTTTGGCATCTAAATATGCCCGAGTTATTTCGAAATTATATTCCAATGAGTTACAGGCTGGCATGCAATCACACATTACTCTAACTGTGGAATCTAGAGTCTTTTGAGCGGTCTGATTTGCTATAATTTCTTCCAATTCATTGGCGGCACTATTGTAACAGCTGACCTTAGTTAAATCGCACACAGAAACATCCAGGGGTTCTAAAATAAAGATTTAAGGTCACTACTACGGTTTTTTGTTTAATGTGTTCAATAATTCACTTACTGGGCATCCAAAATTTGGCACAACCACATTTTGCTATGGTATAATTGGTTAAACATTCAGCTTGACAGTTATTTTGTGTATAGAACTTAAAGAAGTATAAATTTCGTTCGTTATTGAAATAGCATTGTCTCCTAAAGAAAATATGTTTAGCAAATTACAAATTTATTCAGATTTATAAGTATGTATGTAATTATTAAAGTGTACCAGCAGTTCTAGACTAGAACCAAACTGAAAATGATATTTTACTTTTAAAATCATTTTCACAAAATTTAGAACAAAAACTTAATGAAAATTTCACTTCCACTTTATTTTGCAAATGTAGAACCCTTGTGAATATCCCTCATATTATTATACATACAAATAAATGATAAATCCACCAGTAATATTAAAAAAAACTAAGATATTCTAAGGTTCATAAAAAAAGTACATATGTATGTATATCTGAACTTTATATCTGAACAGATATCATGAACGAAATTTGTTTTAAAACGCAATCTTTATGATTGAAAGCAAATAAAATATTGATGGTGCTGACTGTTCAAGTTGTTGTTACAATAATACGAAAGCAAATTATCACCCCTATCGTGAATAAATATTCCACATGAAATTTGTTCCCTTTTATTTTTTAACATTGGATTTTAATACGAAAAATGTGAAAAGGGAACAAATTTCACGTGTAATTTTTATTCACGATAGGGGTTACATATACATATATTCGGTTAAAAAAAAATGTAGTCATGTATAATCATGTTTCTGATACGTTTTTGAGTTAAACAAATCGTCCCTTCAATATAACAATAGCGTATAATTTTTTGGGGGTTTTGAGAAAATAGAGTTTATAGTTTTTGTCAAATCGGATGTATATTAAAACCTCAATATCGCGGTAAATAAAAATTCTTCATATTGGATTTGTCGGCGAATACATAATTTTTTATTCTACGCATCCTTGAAGACCATAATTATGTCATTCAAAGCGCAAGTCCTTCATATAGGCTATTTTATTTTTTAAGGAATTCGTATGATGTATCTGATACACTATTTCATTTTGTATGGTATACGCTGTTTTATTCAATAATTTTACGGTATTTTTATCAAAATATTTGATCAAAAATATCAATTTGTAACATTATAAAACAGTGATTTAATTCATAGTTTTGTTAATAAAGTGGCACTTATTCATTACTTTCCAATTTGGGTTATTATAAACAAAAAATTATGACAAATTAAGGTATACATTGCGTGAATTAAATATAACTAGAAATTCATTCGTCTTCTTTCTCTTCCTCTGCTACATCTGGCTCATCTAAACAATTTCGCTTCTTTTATTTTTTTATGTGCACCTTGTAAGTTAAAAAATGACTGCGAGCCACGAGGAATTACGTTATTTTTGCACAAATTTTGGAGGTAGAAATGGTCGGAATGAAACTTTTTTTCAAACAGTAGTGTATATTATTATAAGCTATTTTATGAGTTCAAGTTTTTATAAATTGTATTTATTTTTCTACAGGCTAAAATGGAGTATAATGCGTATACATTATTATTCTTTTAACAACTTTGGAGTGGCAATTTCAAGTAAAATAGCGCATATTAGCTTACACACTTATTGAAGGAAAATTTTGAACAAAGAATTATACACTATTTTTTCCAACGAAATTTTGACCAGACATAAAATCAATAATGGAGATTCTATATATGCAATAAAAAAATAATAGCGTATGAGCACCTACGCTATTGTTATATTGAGGGGACGAATTTATTGCAATCAAAATATATTCTGGAATACATATGTATGTATACCATGAATCATAGTGTAACCATACAAGGTGAGTGCAGTGGCACAGCTGACTGACTATGTTTACAATTTACTTACATAGGTATGTCAAGAGATTAAAAAAAAATATTTAATTTTATCTTTTATCTATTACGAAAGAGTCGTTGTCGTAAAAAGAAAACGACACTCATAATAAGGCTAAATATCTCACAAAAAAATTCAAATAAAACTTAAAATGTATATAAAGGAAGTTTAAACTAAAGAAGTTATTAAAATAATAACACATAAAAACTCAATAGATTTATGTAAATGGTGATATTCTTATGAAATCAACTATGTACTACATATAGCGTGTTATCATACTTCTCTGGTCCAAAATATAATAAACTATCCTGAGATGTTATATACTGAGGTAGAAGTGTTACCATTACTTCATGAGAATTGGGAACCAGAATGTGATTGCCCGTTGTTAAAGGTATATTTTCTGGAGAATTTAGATAAATCTATATTAAGTATTGAAACAGTTGAAACAGTTAATTAATTATAGAGCTATTTAAAGCCAATCACATACCTTATAACCTTGTTTAAAACTATTACATGCTCCGTAATCCATATCATCCCTAAATGTATCTAATAGAACGTATAAACCATTGCGGGCTGATGATAAAATTGATCTTTTAGGATATGCATTTAAACCTTGACCCTGATAACCATGTTCTAATGACCATGTTCCTGTTTTATTAAAATCTCTTGCCATCTGTTTATTATAACTAATATAACTGTAACAACAATGAATGATAGTTATAATTTAAGCATTCAGAATTCTATTATCTAAAACTTACTCTGGATTCTTGTATATATCTTGTGGTAGTAAGCCATTAAATTGATGACACACACCCTCATCTGTTATCACCGTTTTAAGAATATCACAACCTACATAGTCGTGGCTATTCCATTTACATGTTTGCATTGTTAAATTTATATCTGAGACCATACTCAGTAGATTTTCCACCACGCTCACATTCATTTTGGTCGGCATATAGGGATAGAATCTATTGATTATTTCTTGGTCACATGTTTGCAAAGTTGTTAGAAATTGTTGCAATCTAAATAATAATTGTATACATATATGTAATATAATTTGTTAAGTTGTTGTTTATTTTATTTAATAAATATTTGTATTTTTAGTTCCCAAAAAAGTCTAAAAATGTAACACAGGTCTTATGGCATTTTACTTGATGTAAAACAAATACATACATACATACATATGTTCTAGTTCACTATCTAATCGAAACAGAAATTTATTTGTTTGTTTGTTTGTTTGTAGGATGAGGATTTATTTGGCCTGATATATATCATAACGTCATCACCAATATACGGTTTATGCCCAAAGGAGACTCGTCCAGGAATATGCACCGGCATATACCTTTGTATAGGAAACCAGACTTCTTGAACTCACCTCCTGAGTTTAATGGTCTCCACCAAGATCCAAAATGAGTTTTGTTTGGCAACAAAACTTATAGGTTATCTAACGCGGTACAATTATATAATAACGGCCTGATTACCCATAAAAGATAATGGCAATTACACGCGAGTTCTTTCTCCGGCCAGAGCTGAGTTACGACTGAGAAATTTATTTATTTTATTAACTCCAAGTTGACAAGTATGTACAACGAAAACGTAAATATTTTAATACCAAAGAATTTCGGAATCTCTTTCTATGCAATCAAATTTAAGTTTATACTGTGAGCGTTAATATAAAGTAAACACCTAATACTGGGGAGTTATTATGTACATATTTCGATTCGAAGCGGAAAATTTACGAATTCGTAAAAATTTCATTGTGTAGTACGATTTTCTTAAATTTGTTTCCGAATACTTTATTTTTTATGATTTTTATTTCCCTTACGAAAAACCAAAACATTGCTTTCGTAAATGCAATTATGTAATACGAAAGCAAATGTCAAAACCATTACAATCGTTCGAATAGTATTTTGCTTGCGAAAGCGAAGAAATATTTTAAAATGTAAGTTTAAAAAAAATAAATTTTTCATTAAAAAGTTGATATGCCAAGAGAGATACTGGTGGAGTTTATTGTGCAGCATTCATTTGACAAAAGGATACATTGTTATGAAGTCGAAAAATTATAAAAACATTTTATGAAATTTAGAAAAACTCTGTTTACAAATGTATTAACATATACAATTTTTTATACATACATACATATTTATGAGTTACTAACTATGACAAACTCTTAACAATACAATAAGATGAAGTCCGTTCGATAGATAGCCATTCATGTACCGAAGGAGGGCCGCCAAATAGTTTCTGTTCTATAACACAATTACAATAATTAGCTTACAATTAGTGCGGGGTGATGTGCTCTCATCTGTGAAAGTATTGGACATGAAGCGAACAAAAAACACGGCTTCCTGTCACGGAAGTTTCTAATGTCATGAAAAATTATTACATACATAAATATATGTATGTATGTATGTACATTTATCAACTACCCAGCAAGCCATATGAGTCCGAAAAGAGTCTTTTCTGACACCTTTTTCGGAGCGTTAACGCTCTTTATGAGTCCAAAAAACAATCATAATTGCTCCGAATACCTTTAGAAAAGAGGGTCATTACATTCGAAAATGGTCTGTCAGAAAGAGCTCTTAGATAATGTCAGAAAAGAGTCTTTTATGAGGGTTTTTTTGGGCTCTTAAAGAGCTCTTAGATAATGTCAGATAAGAGTCTTTTATGAGGTTTTGTTTTTGGGCTTTGAAAGAGCTCTTAGATAATGTCAGAAAACGAGTCTTTTATGAGGGGTTTTTGGGCTCTGTGTAATCTTGTTTTTATCATTCTTGTGTGGTACAGCTATGTTTTTTTTTTTTTTGTTCAAACCACAAATAACAGGACAACAACGCTTTGGTACACATATAATTAAGTGGAATTTCTGTGGCATACTGCGTGCGGACTCAGGACAGTAACAACCAAATTTTTCTTTCGCTCCTTTAGTTGGACTCTTTTTCGACTCCTTTTTTCGGAGCGCTCCGAAATGGTATGCTGGGTTGGTTTTATCCGTAAAAATGTAAATACAACTCTGTACATATTTTCGAACGTATTTCATAATACGAATTAGTTTACGTATCGGAAATTGCTTTCGAAAAACACAATATACTACAACTGCAAATTTAAAACAAAATATATTGCACAGTTCATAAGTAACTTAAGCAAAATATGACTCTTTAGCAAAAGCTAGAAATATAAGGAATAAGGAATCTTTGTTTCTACCACTCTTGGTTTATACTATTGATTCTATTATTTTCGTGTTGAAATTAAATTCAATGATTTCTTAAATACACATTTGAAAATATCGTTCTTATTATATTTTCCGAGCAATAAAATTTGCGCAAACTACTAACCAAGAAAGAAGAGATTCATAGAAAACCTAGCAATATAGATACACCAGTTTGACAGTGAAGGTACGGCCACATTTGGCAAATATTTACCGAAAAAGATGTAACCACTAAATAACATATATTTGAATTCGTTTATTTATTTAAAAATACTTTTCTTATTTAGACCTAAGCACAACAAATATTTAGTTTTAATTTATTTAATGCTGTTTGATCTTGCAAAACTCTTGTAAGAGTTAACAACGTCAAACAAATTTGTACTAAAATAAGTGGTTACGCTTTTTTGAGTAAATATTTGCCAAATGTGACAAATTAACAACATTATTGGTTTTAAAAATTTTCTTCTTGGCCTCATTGAAATGAAGTATCGTTCTTATTAGTTTTTTTCCTACACTGTAACTTATTTTAATTAAATTCTAACTAATTATTTTTTAATTAAGGTCTTAGATGCACTATTGCTTAAGACTTCATTATTAACAACGAATACATTGTTCACACTTATAATTATCACACTATAAACTTACTGTTTCTTTGAAAAGTTCTGTCGGTTTGAGAAATTTCCATAATATTTAATTTCAGACCATATTAAATTCGACACTTCTGGAAAATTGAAAATAGTCACATCTCTTTTGGTTTCCGGACATATGGTTACAGTTGGAAATGGTATTTTATGAATTTTCACCAGGGTTTCATCAAAGCCCAATACGGTGGGAGTATTAGACCATTTTACATATGTTTCCTGCATATACCAAATAGCCAAATATAGAGATATAATTATTGAAATAATCCAGTATAATCTAGAAATTTAAAGTATTAATTACGAACTCGTAACTCCATTTAGTTAATTTTACTTCTCATAAAATGGTCGATGAATTTGAAATATATAATTTAATCCATGTACTGAAGTCTTCTTGGAATATTCCGTTAATACGGCTTTATAAGCAGATTTCTTATTTCCATAAATTAAATTTGTTTTAATTATTACATCACTGGAAATTTCACTTAAAGCTAGTGTGCTTAAACCTATATTCAGATCGTTCTGATCTTCTGGTAATTGTAAGAAATTTGAATCTGTATTTAAACATTCTACATCTAGTTCACTTTTCATTTTATGTTGTATTTTCAATGGAACTTTGCACTGCAATTGCGGAAATAGACAAACAGCGACTGCTAACATTTTAACGTTTTGGTGTCTATTTGTATTCGTTAATTACATTATGGTTATATTAATCATATGTGAGAAACTAACAAAATAATATAATCTCAAAGGACTATACATTATACTACTTACTACTTATACTATAAGTTTATTATAAATTTAAACAAGTACACTATGAATTTTTGTGCAGTATTCTGGAAACAAAAAAGTTTAATGGTAAATTAAAAACTGCAAAAAACAATGCAAGAACTGCAATTTAAAAAAAATTAGACTGGGTAATAGGTAGTTTTACATGGAAGTTAAATTAATAATAAATATACATATTACTTATTGCACCATTTACACTTGCAGTGTAGAAAATACGAATTTTAATTCAGAAACACAAATTAATATTTAGAAAACACAAAATGAAATTACGATATCCAAATTCATTGTATTTTTGTTTTCTAATTGGACCACCATTAAAGGATCTAGAGCCATTTTTAAAATTCCATATAAAAATCGATTTTTGGTAGCAAATATAAGTGATCACCAAATATGATGATTTTTCAATTTAGAGCAATATTACAGAATCTGTATTAATTTTTATTAAAATATCCATATTAAAATCGATTTTCGGTAGGAAATTTAAGTGATCACAGATTATCATTAGCTTTTAATTCACAGCAATATTAAATATCTGAACATTTTTATGATCTACTATATATCTATATACTAAATAAAAATGAATGTTTGTTTGTATGTATGTCATTTATAGAATCGTAAACTATGAATTTGATCATGTGCTGATCTTCGGCAAAGTTGTTGTGTATGAGTCCGGGAAGGTTTCGCAGTTGGTACGACCACGCCTACTCTAACGCCCACTTTTTTAAATTCATTAATTTCTGCTGCATGGGTTTTCACAGATATACTTCAAACAATTTGTATACACATCTTACTGGAGGCGAGGTAAAAATAAAAACTTCGACCGCCTACTTATTTTCAAAATGAGAAAAATCAATAAAATTACTCAAAATGAATTGAATATTTGTGTAATGTCTTTATTTTCAATTTAGCCGGGTACAGCTAGTTCCATATAAAAATCGATTTTTGGTAGCAATATATCACTATAAATTGAATTAGACCCAAGAAACAAGAAAACACAAATAAAAAATGTAGACTTTTCTTTAAAAAATCGACAGTAATTGTATATTTTCAGATTTTAGTAAGACCACAGGCAGTTTCCAAGAACAATACTACAGTGATGGTTAGGAAAATAACTCAATTTTTTAGAAATAATAAAAATGTGACCCAATGTACCATGTAAATAAAAAATCTCAAATATATAATTCTTTTAACACAAATTTGTCACTAACAATAAAGGTTTGTTTGTATGTTGAATGTTGGCCAAAGTCAAAATTTATTAAATGTTCCTAATCAGGCCTAAACTTTTCCAATGTAATTAAAAACTTTTATTTGCATACGACGTTTCGTAGATGTTTTGTCTACTTTTTCAAGGGATCGTCTATTTAAATAATAAAAACTTAATTTACTTACAATCAAAACATAACTTCAACAACTTACATAAAATAGTATTTTAATCACATTTATAATTAATGGACGTGCAACTAAACAACATAAAACATATGTATAAGTTTACAGTAAAGATACATTTAACCACGTCTTAAAATTAATATCACAATAAAGGTTTAATTGTCTGATGTTTGAGGTTTGTGTCTGATGCATAATAACCCAATATGTAGTTTGATCACATTTAAAATATTAATTATGTTACACAAATACTTTCTATTATATAAAAATGCTGAAATTATATATATTTTTCTTTGCAGATTCCATCAAAATCGCCAAGAGGAAGTAAAATTAAATATGTAGATTTACAAGAGAGCTCAAAGTTTTTAAATCAGCAGCAGTTTTAACTTGTTAAAATGAAACTCAGTATGAATAAGTGTTTTATTTATATATTAGAAGAAATTATAAACCAAAAGAAATAATAAAAATAATTTTTTTTTTTTTTTCTTGATAAATTTTAGTTAGGCTCGAGTTCATTAAATTTAATTTTCATTAAATTATTTTTACTGAAGTTAGGAATTACAACTTGAAAAATTTATTATTAAAAAATGTTTGATAATTTTTCTTGACTGGGGATCGAACCTGGGTTGTTGAATTTACATATGTTTCGAGAAATCGCACTTTCTCTCATCAGACTTCTTTGCGTTCTACCACCTGCACCACTGCGGTGCCGGTCAGCCAACAGACAAACATCAATCCTTTAACCAGTGTTAGTTCTGGTAGTTCGAAGTTTTTGCTGTAATTATCATTCTTTATTAATTTCTATTCATACCTAGTTGTTTTTTTCCTTTTTCTTCAGTTTTTTCATATTCATGTCGAGACTTTGTCTCGAAAACTTGAATACATTTGTTTTTGTTTATTATGTTTTTTGTACACTTTTGTACAACATGTAAACGTTATGGCTTGTGCCCTAGCTATTTTTATAGAATAATTATTAATTTCATAATCGAACTGTTAATTTTTACTTCTTGATAAATTTTAGTTAGGCTCGAGTTCATTAAATTTAATTTTCATTAAATTATTTTTACTGAAGTTAGGAATTACAACTTGAAATAAAATAAAAATAATTTAATGAAAATTAAATTTAATGAACTCGAGCCTAACTAAAATTTATCAAGAAGTAAAAATTAATAGTTCGATTATGAAATTAATAATTATTCAATAAAAATAATGATTTAAAACTTATTAAAAATAAGTGTTTTATTTATATGTATGTTTAATAGCCCACATTTAAGTCCTCTACTGAAACCCCCTTTTATAAAACTTAAGTTCCTTTTAAAACCCTGCAAAAACCATAAAAATTCTTATTTATCAATTAAAAACGTCCAATTTCAATCTTAAACATGTACTTAATTAACAATTTTTGATCTGGCAATGCTGTTAAAGAAATTTGATGTTTGTTTACGATGGCAATGTCCCTTATCGATCTAAATACAGCGCCATCTATTGAACGGCCAATTTTTGCATATCGATGAAAAAATCAAGCCGCTCAATAGATGGCGTTGTTACAATATAGCTTCAGGGTTGTCGTGTTGCGTAAATCGGCAAAAATGTTGGATTGTTTTAAAACTCTATATCTCTAGAACCAATGGACCGATTCGGACATTATCATAGACCATGGGAAGCGGACATATTAAGCTTTAGATTACTTTTATTTTCCAGTGTTACCAGGTTGTGGTTACAAGATAAATATGTACTTAAATTAATCCGGAGGTCAAAAAAAGTTCTTATAACACCTAGGATATTTCACCCGTTTAAAAGCAGAATATGTATGTCCAAAGGTGTGGAAATATATGGAGATTTACGAAATTTTATTTGTCAGGGTTGCCAAGTTCTCTGAATTAAGGTACTAATTTTACGTAACCTGAGTTCATGTATAGAATACATTAAGGGCTTTAAAAAAATAACTTGTCAGGGTTGCCATAGTAAGGCTATATGATATTTAAATTTACACAATAAAAATCTGAATTATTTTAAAACGCTATATCTCGGGAACCAGTGAACCGATTTGGATAAAATTGTAGAGCTTGGGTAGATGACATTCGAGGATTTCGAAAAATTTGACAGGTTGTAAGTACAGGGTAAATTTTTAAATTAATCCATGGGTCACAAAAAGTACTGATAGCTCCAGTGATATCTGAGTAATTTTGATGAATATTAGGTGAACAGAGATTTAATGATTAAAATCAAATGATTTCCCGGGTTGCAAAATTGCTTTATTTATTATTATTTTTCTACTAGTAAATAAGTTGGTAATTTTAAACCTTTTTAGATTATTACTTTAAATTTAGAGCAATCATTAAGGATCTACAGCCATTTTTATAATTCCATATAAAATGTTGATTTGAGTTAGAAAATTTATATGATCACAGATTATCCTTTATTTTCAATTTGGAGTAATATTAAAGGAGCTACAGCAATTTTTATAATTCAATATAGAAAAAAAACGATTTTTAGTACATAATTTAAGTGATCACAGATTATGATTGGTAAATAAAGTATTCTTTACTTCCATATCTTATATAGTTTTTCTTTGCTTTCGTATATCATATAAATAGACTCTATTATTATTCATATACATACTCACATTTATAAGTTACTGGTCCAAGTGTGTATATTTTACGCTAAAATATGTTTTCATATCAATGTAGGCAATAAAAGTAAAAAATTAATATTAATGTTAAAACAATTTATTTACGAGAAATTTACTTAAATTTTTAAAACATAAAATGTATTTATAGTTACATACTTCTCTTATGAAATATTTAAGCAGTCTTTTTAGCAAAAAATGACGCTATACTTTTAGTGCCTTTAGCACTTTTAGCCAAAGATTTCTCTTTGGCACTTAAGGAACGCTCCTTAAGAGGTGTAGCCATAGCTGGTTTGGGTGACTTAAGGTCCTCATTAATGGATTTATTTACTTTATTTTCCTCTTCTTCGTCCTTCTCATTATTGCTCTCATCGTCCTGCGATTCATCTAATAAATTAGATTTCTTTAATTTAACAGCGGCACCGTTTTCTAACTTATGTTTCTTTGTGGCGGTGCTTATAAGCTTATCGTCAGATTTTCTTTTTTTAATAGAAGTCTTTTTCTCCTCTGTTATAGCCTTAATTTCAGAAGGTATTTCTAAGTGCTTTATTAATTCTTCGTGCAATTCCGCTGCTATATAACCACCCACATAATCGCATGCCATACGCAAATAGTCGGTATCTTTTGCGGTTTCATCTACAGCCTTTTCACTTCGTGCGAAATTTTGCGAAACAGCACTATTACCGCAATAAATACCAATAATTTGTAATACCTTTGCTACACGCTTTGTTTTAAGGGATAACCAAGCCATGGCCTTTTCATGATTGTATTTGTAGAATATCATATCACTACCAGCCGTTTTAACATCGGATATACAATGTAAACTCGCAGGCTCTACAAAATTATTTAATATTTTCGTTACACTAGGGTCCTCATCGTCATGAATACTATCAAGAGCCAAAGCTCTTTTCATGCAATGTTTACGTAAATGATGCAAAGCTAGAAATGTTGCATCAAGTGGTGTAGTTAAATATATGTGACCATTTGAACAAACTTCGCTGTCGATCAGCCAGCTTCTTCTAGGCTCGGCAAATTGTAATACCTCCATTATATGCTCGTCGTTCTTGGTTATAAACAATGCCGATTTCCCCTTGCCCGGGTGATAAAAACGTTCCAAAATTAGTTTTTCTGTTTCATCTTGTAGCATGTGTTGAGAAATATAAAATATTTTACGCAAGGCTGCGGGTACTGCGGAGTTACTTTTTGATATTGTGCTGGCATCTGTCTCTTCTTTGACTTTAGTGTAACGTGTTGATTTAGATTTACTCATTTTTTACTTAATGTATAATTTAAAAATTCTTTAAAAAAAAGTATCTGCGACAATAAAAATCAATGTACAAAATTTTGCGCGAAATATGTATGTATATTTGTTTACATTTGTTGCTGAATGTTGCCAGATTTTAAATAGTAATCTCATACAGAGGTACCAGAACGAAAATTATGGCTACGATTAATTTAATCGATTGTATTTATTTAATCATTTTTCGCATTTCAATTGGAAAGCAAAATTTTCGAAATACAATGCATAACATATACAAACTCGAACGAGTTTTCTTTCGAAATGAGTTATAAAATAACCTCCACCTGTTAAATTTAAATACAGTTCCGTAACAATATATTTGAAACCCTATATTCAGCCACAAAGTGTACAATGGTGTTATGAGACATCTGATGTCGTCTTCAATGAATGTTATGGTAACTTTTTAGTTAACATAGGTAAAAACAAACAACAATTACTTTTACAACAACAAAAATACATCAACTATCAAACTGTAGGAAAATTATAAACCCTTTTTTATAAATGTCAATAATTTCATTTAAAACATGAGAGTGTTTTATGTATAGGTATTAATTAATCAAACTATTATTACTTTTTATAGCCGTTTTAACTCCTCAGCACACGACACTGCAATCATGCACAATATGCGAAATAGGAACAAATTTGCTATTTCTGAGTATAGATAAAGAAACCTTTCTACCTAGAAAATGATTAAAGGTTAACTATGCTACTCACCTTCGTTAAGTGGTAGCTAGTGGGAAGATATCCACAATATTAAAATGCAGAGTTAAGATCCATAAGTCGCTTTCAAATGACCTCTGAATATCACCTTATCTAGGAGACTGGTTTATGAATTCAAGGTCATGTTGACGTAAAAGTTCATTCTGTGATGTCACCGTAGAAGTCATCCAAACTTTAAACTCACTTCATTAAAAAATCTTCCTTTAAATGTTTAAACACTTTTTGCAAAAGCATTTTTATTATTAAGATTCATTATCATTTTACATATTTTTTTATTCAATATTTTTCTTTATTGTGAATTGTAATTGTTTTTTTTATTTATTTTTTATTATTATAGTAATTTAATGAAATTTCATATATATGTATGTAAGTAAGTGTATGTAAAGTAGATGGTGTGTAATATTATGTGTAGTTAGTAATAATAGATTATTACCTAATTATTTTTTATATTGATTAAATATTTTTTGTATATATTATTGTTGTTTTTTATATGTTTTAATTAAAGTCAATAATAAAAATAATGCTAAAAAAAACTCGAAATTATTTAAATTTAGATGATAGTTTTCCCATAAATACCAGTTGAAGCAAGTCTGGATAAATGTTAAGAGAGGGGATACTGAAATTTATTCTAAATATTTTGCAAACACAATATTTATATGTGTTGGATAATTCGCATTGTTGTTTTAGTTTTTTTATGTGAAAATTGTTTTAAACTCGCAATTTTATTATTTGAAAAATCCTGTTAACGGGGAGTTTTTCGTTTAAATGCATAATTTTATTAAGCGTTTTTAAACATTGGACTTTTAGCGATTGTATAGAAGAGACACTTCGTTTCCCTTCGTATAGATATTATTCGTTAGGGAAAGTATAATAAAATGGCTCAATGGCTTTTGCTCTTTATAATTAAGAAAATTATAATTATTTTTACTTGATCTGCCAATTACCTAATACTTTACTCTTTAGGTTATTTATCTATAAAAAAAAATCAGCTGCATGCAATAAGCTTGTTACCTAATATCGGTTGTCAATTTGCATTTTTATTCTGCTTCCATTTTTTTGAACAAAATTCTTGTTATTCTTGTCCAGATGTTATAATACATAAAACTATCGTTGAAGTTCTTCGCTGGAGAAACAACTTCCTGTATATACAGTTGTCGCTGAGTCTTCTGAGATGTTCCGTAGCGATTTAAACTGTTGTATACCTCAAAGCAGTGCTAAAAACTACTGGGAGATTGTTGTGTAACTCAATTAGGAAAGAAATCCTATGGAATTTGTATGATCTATACAATATATTTCGAAAACGTTTTAATTCGAATCTAATTTTGAATTCACAAGTCATTAAGCCTAGTTTACTTGTTAGTTATAACTAGTTAAACATTTTATTAAGTAAAACCCAGAATTCAACATAAATTAATCCTTATTTCTTTTAAAAATCTTTTTCTTGTTGTGTCATAACATTTTCTGTTGTACGTAATTTAATAATAACTTGAGTCTGACGCACATTGGTTAGATTACTAGGTAACAACTACTAGCCTAGTTTTACTTATTACCTTAAACTGGTTTAAAATTTTGTTGAGTTAAAGACAAAATTTAACAGATATAAATCCTTATTTCCTGTAAAATTTATTCTCCAGGCATAAGTCTTTTTTGTGTATATAATATTTTAAGAATAAAAACTTGAGTTTAATTGTACGATGTTGTTCGGTGAATTCAGAAAATATAATTTTGATAAAAATATTTCAAGTTCACACTCTAACCAAAGATTTCTAAAAACTAGACCTACTACAACAAGAAAAGCTGTTAAAGGGTGTGCAACATTGAATGTACTAGTAACAATCACAACAACCATTTAAAATATGCATGTTGCTGTGTAATAATGATTTTTAAGTGAGTTAAAAACGTGAATACCTTCAAAATGTATAGAAAAAAACACAATTTGTTTATACAAATATTATTTTTTATTCATATATGCCAAGTCCTTGAATACATACGCCCGATTAATTAAAATCTTATGGACCTACGTGTATCAAGTTCAAAGTTTGCTAACTGCTTATCCTAACCTATACAAAACCAATCTCAGAAAATAAATTCAACATATCGAATCAAAACGTATAAACCTTTTTTCCTAAATGTTTCTAAAATCGCCATTATAATTGAAAACAATAAACATTTTAAGTTTTTCTTGTAAATATTACTATGTAAACCCACAAATAAATTTTAGAACAAAAATATCAATTTAAAAATAATGAATTTTATATGCACATTTTGTTTTGTCATTTGTAGTTTAATCAGGAAAAAAAACTTGCCGTTGATTTTGTGTTTTTTTTTATAGGGAAATTTTAATCTTTATTATTTAAGCAATTTAAATTTTTATCTACACATAATGGGGAGTTTCTGTTTGTTTGTGTGTGTGTGTTTTACTAAATTTTCTGAAAATGTTTTCAAAAAAGGAAAACTTATAATTTAAGCATATAAATGTTATTAGTATATACTTTTTGTTTTTTTTATTTACTTTAGAGGTTTTACTAAATAATAATTATTTTATTTTTTTCAATAATTTTTTCTTTTGAAATATTTAAAAAACTTGTTTATTTTTTTTTTCTTTTGCTAATACTTGGTTTTTTCAATTTATCAACTAATTTTTCAATTTTGGGTTTTTCTTTTGTTTTGTGGCTGAGAAAATAATTTTTTTGTTTGTATCATTAAAGTGCATAAAATATTTGAGTTTTTTGTTTAAATTTATTATTAAAGAAGGAGCTCTACTCCTTGTATTATTAATTAAAATGATTTTTTTATTTTTGTTATTTGCTTCTTCTATTTTGTATATTCTTCTTTAGTTTTTTTTTCTTGTCTAAAAAAAGCTTATGCTGTGTAGTTTTTTCATTTAATGTTTTTGTTTTTCAGTAGTACTATTACAATTATTTAACATTTAAGCAATATTTCTTTAAATTTTTTTTAAAACGTATTCTAGTTTTCAAAAATATTCATAATTTTTTGTTTTTTTTTTAAGATATTTTCATTTTGTTATTCAATCTGGTTTTTTAAAAATTTCTACAAATACATTTAAGTATATAGTGTGGTTTTGCATAGTGTGTGTATAATAATAATGAAATAGTAATGTTTTCTTTAAGATAAATATTAATAGATTTTTATTATTAATTTTTTTTTTATTTTTTTTTTTTATATTTTGAATTTACGCATAAAATGTATGCAATTTTTTATATTTTCTTTTTATTTTCATTGTTTAATAAAAAAATACTTGACCTGGTTTCTGTCTTTTACGTTCCTCTAATTTGCGATTGATTTCTTGTTGACGCTCAATTTTACTTAAAGCTCGAGCTACATAAAGGTACTTGTCACCCAATTGTTTGCCATTCAAAGCTATAACAGCTGCCAGAGCTGATTGGGGATTTTCAAAAGCAACAAAGCCAAAACGTTTAGAGCGTCCTTCTTCGTCAGTCATGATCTAAAAAAAAGAGCAACAATTAGTAAAAGCGAAATTAAAAGTAAAACCTTAATAATTAATAACTTATAAAGTAATATAATAAATTAGAAACAATTATTCTCATATATAAAGCATTATTCACATTCAACAATTGCCTTATTAACGATGAAACATATGTAAGAATGTTTAGATCCATTACGGGAACCAACATTTTATGTTGCAGCGAAACGATTATAAATTTGACAAAAGAGGCAAACAATTATTAGAGGTTACCCCTCTTCAGTAAAGTTTTGGCTCGCTTTAACTCCCTGACATTATTAACAACCATTTTTTTAATATAAAAAGCAAACAAAATCTAACTTAAAGAATCTTAAAATAAATCTAATACCTATAACTTTTACACACTCAAATTAAAAAAATAAATGTATTCACATAAACGCGTTGTACGCACACCATGGTGAGTGCAATAGCACAGCTGACTGACTATGTTTACAATTTACTTATGTCAAAAGTAATACTTGTCCAAGTGTTTTTGACAGTAGTACATTATTTTACACAAACAAAATGCCTGTTGTTTCTGTATTGTGTTGTATTTGTTGCCGATTTGCACTCACCTTGTATAGTTACACCATGGGCAACACTTTACTGCACTTTATTCAGTGACTTGATTTTAAAATCAAAATATATAGAAAGAAAATAGTGAAAATTCTACATTGTCAAATTCATCGTAAACACAAAGAAACCTAAAAGCTAAAAAAAACAAGTAAGAGTGCTATATTCGGCTATGCCGAATCTTACATATCCTTCACCTTTGTGGTGAATGCATAATTATATTATATACATATATATATATTATATTATGTTTTTACCTTTTAAAACGGTGGTTTATTTCCTTTAAATAAACCGGATTCTTTTTAATTGCAAAATAAAAGCGTCAAGTAGTTTGAAGAAAATATAACGAGTCTTTACCCGCGGTTTACACATGCAAGTAACAGTTCGAAAAACTCAATACATTTACATTTTTTACTAACCCTGCCTTTACAAATGCAAGTACTTGCATGCGAGTGTTGTGTACGTATTATATACGAAAACTTATTCGAAAAACTCGAGTAGCTCTGCAAGTGAAAAAACTGAGTAACCACTGCTGTTACAACAACTCAACGACAATGACCGCGCAAAAAAAAATACTTGTGTAATGCTGATGTGATGCTGATTTTCAAACCTAATGTGTAATTAAATAACAAAAAAATAAGCCACCACTTTTCAATGTGATAAAAAATTATAAGAACGGCTTTCTATTTTTCAAAGATACGACGAAAAAACCTAAAAACGAATAAAATTGTTAATTACTGTTGTCAAACTACTTATGATCTTAAGGTGAATCTACTATATACATATATATATATATAGGTATATAAATATTCTATGAATCTTATTGATCGATATAAGTTAATTGCCTTAATTTTATGAAAATGTTAATTTGCTTGGAAAAAATGATATGAGCTATATTTTCTTGCAATTTATTGAATAGATGAACAAATTTGCACTCTGGACTAAGTAGAAATATTGCAAAATCAAATGCTATCCTATACAAGAGAAGAAATGAGGCTTCTAGGGATATTCATATAGGACATGATATGATATAATTATATATATATATTATGTACCGATTCATACTGTGAGCGTCAATATAAAGTACCTAATATTGTTTAAATATGTTATACATATATACCACATGAACAAATTTAAAATGAAATATATTGCATAATTCATATGTAAGTAACTTAAGCAAATATAAATCATCAATAAAAACTAGAAAAATAAGAAATATAAAAAATAATTCAATTTTACTTGTAACGGGAAAGTATCAGATTTTTCGCGTCAAAATAAAGTAAACAGTAAAATTATGTAATGTAATGCATTGTACACTAATACACCGATTTGCGTTGATTCGATTTGCGTCATCAAAAAAAAGTTTCGTGGCTTCGAATTGCGTCGTTGATGTTTCGTTTTGCGTCGCAAAAATACATAATTGTGGCTTCGAATTGCGTCGTTAATGCTTCGTTTTCTATTACATTTTGTTCATAGAAAGGGGATTTCCCTTTTTACTTGTTTTGGTCAAACACAAGACATCTGCTTACCTCGTTTTAAAATTTTCGGTGTCAGTTTACAAGAAATATTAGTGCGATAAGGTGTAAGAGAAATTTCTGCTCTAAACAAAATGAGTCAAAAGCGAAAACAAATTACTATTGATTTGTTTAGAAAATTCTAAATCGGGCTTATTAAATTACATTAAAACAAAATATAGACATTTTAAAACGTTTTAAATCAGGTGATAAACCTGCTGACATTGCAAGAACCATGGGTTTTTCTTCTGGAACGAATTACAAAAATCCATACAAATATATGGAGAAAAGTGATTCGATTTGCGTTGTTTCGCATTGCTGACAATCTTTTAGACATATAATTAACGAGCTTTTTATTTAAATTTGGCGAAATTTATTTTCATTCATTCTGTATTACTGCCCTTAAGTGATCCTTACAAAAAATATTTCTTTGTCTAATTTTTTTTGTCCAGATATTCTTACAGAAGCTCAAACGGATTGAGGTCTGGGGGCTGCGATGGATGATCTAAAGATTTGGAGAATGATTGAGCAACCACACTTTTTCTAATTTCTCTTCACAAAGGTTACCTACATTATTTTCTTTTTTTAAAGGAGAGATTCCATAAATGTACGATTACAGACGCTTGCCGGATACAATGCCGCCATACAACCCCAGACCATTACTGAGCCATCTCCATGATCTACCATCTTAATAACATATTTATTACTAAAGGCTTCTTTTGACACCAACTATCTCAAACTTACTTTCGTCGGTGTAAAGAATATTATTCCGAAATATTTGAGTCTGGTTACTGTAGTTTTTTGCGTTGTTCTTTGATATAAAGAGCTTCATACGTGGCACTCTAGCATATAGGCCATTTTGATGCTAAGATCAAGAATGATAAAATATCATTCTTGGCTAATATCTTCTAATCGTAATCGCTCTCTTGCTATAGTTCTTGCTTCACATTTTGTAAGACGCTTTGGTTGTTTGCACCAGGCAAAATTTCTACGGTATTGTGTTTGGCATACTTGGCATGCATACTGAGCAGTGGTGCCACTCATTATTTTTCATAAGGTTTATGCCACTGTTTACTTTATTATGACGCGTTAAAATTGGCCTATTTTAACAATAAATCAATTACATTTGTATGCGCTTTTGTTTGTGTTTCTTTTTGTTTTGTGAATTCAATCCGTTTTGCGTCGTTTTGATTTCGATTTGCGTCGGCTTTGAAATTTTGTATCAATCAGCTTTGCGTAGTTTCGCTGCCGATTTGCGAAGTTATATACCATAATTCCATAATAATAACATGTGAATATTTTGCCTACTTGCATGTAAAAAGGGAATTCCCATTTTATTCATATTTAACATACATATGTATGAGGTTACGTGCTATTAAATTTATTTTTATGTATGTACATATGTATGCAAATAGATTTTTTTTCTCCTTAAATATTTGTTTATTCCTTATTTAAAAATACATATAGTTACATACATACATACATATGTATTTTCAACTACATATTTCTTTACAACAATAACAAAGACCTGCTGAAATAAATATAATCAAACGTACCATAAAGACGTCTATTAATAAAAGCATGATTTTGCATGCTAAATTTTTAAATTTTGGACCCATTCAACAAAAAGTCAGTACAATTATATAAAAAAATTGATTCGATTTGCTTCGTTTTGGTTTGCGTCGCATTTCCTCGGTCCCTATTAACGACGCAAATCGGAGCTCTAGTGTATTGCTATTTCTATTAGAACGAATTTTGTTTGTAATGAATTTTATCTCAAGTATGTATTTTTAACAGTAAAAATTGGAGATATATTTAAATAAAACATTCTCACGAAAACGCCCACTTAAAATTATTTATTCTTAGAGATAAACCAAAATTTATTCGGATACAAACCCTAAATTGGTATTATAAAATATGCAATAAAAATAAATATTCTATGTACCTAGGTACTTCAAAATTATTTGCCGCCAAAAATAATAACTTTTAAATATTCTTAAGAAAATCATATATGGTCAAAATTTGCTACTTATAGTATTAATCCTAAAATAATCATAAGCCGTAAGAACAGACAATCCAAACTACTTTCAAGTAATCTTTAAATATTTTTTAACAAATAAATTTAAACAAAGAATTTGCTAATCAAACATTATTAAATATGATTTAAAATAATATTTATATAGTTAGTATACGACAAAACAGCTATTACTGTTTACACAGTTATATGAGTTCAAGGTTTTTATAGCTCATCTAATATTTCTAGTAAAGCTTTAAATTAAAAAATCCTATGCGGCGTACTATCACCCTGCTTGCGTTTACAGGTTTCCAAAAAACCCAAGATGGAAAGCAAAAAAAGAGCAAAATATTAGTGTGAGGGTTGTTTAGTTAGTAAATGTTAATTGTAGTTGTGTTACAAGCAGAAAGAACAGGGGCTACATACACACATCTGTATGTACATACATATAAATTTTTACTCGCTTATTTTGTTTGAAATAAAGTAACCCCCAACCTCAACCCCCATCGGCAACATACCATACTGATTGAGCTTTAAATTTTATACTCATATTATTAGTGTATTACAACAATACTGTGTTGAGTGTTGGAGAAAATATTATAGGATTTTTATAGAAAAATTGCTAATTGCAGTTGGAAACAAGGAAATGTCAACTACGCATAAGCACAGAGACAAAGAGAAAAAATAAGGGAGATATATGTTTTCTTTGTGTGTTTGTTTTTTTCTTTTACATTTTTGCCTTTTTTGTAATAATAATGAATATAGTGGAATTGTATAACATGTGAATTGTCAAAGAAATTGATGTAAATGGAAAATGCAGAGAAGGAGGTGAGTGAACACATGTTTAAGTAGTAGATAATTTAGAACATTTTGAAGAAAGAAAAATAAAAAGAAATAAAAAACTTTAATTCGAATTAAAAAATTTCTGGAATCCTATTTCTCTGTAAATTAGTATTGTAACTTTGCATACAGACTTTTAAGAAAATGTGTACTTGAAAATCTCCTACACACAGAATAATTTTGAGTTTATAATTTGATAAATGATATTACCATTCTAATTGATCTTTAATTAGCTACTTTGAAGTTTAAAAAATTCTACAATAAAATTCTCATTAAAACAATTTTTAATGAATCGAAACTCCCTCCCTATTAACTTATTAAGATGTACATAATTCATGTATAAACCAATTACTAAGAACTTAGCTTACCTTATGACTGGTAATACGACCGAATGGTTCAAACATTTCTCGCATATGCTGTTCCGAGAAATCCTCATTGAAATTCTTCACATACAAATTCCTAAATTGAGTAGCCTTCTCCTGTTCTCTGTCACGTCGTGGTATATACTTGACAACATGAACTTTTTGATTGTTACACAACATTCCATTCACCTTCTCGATGGCTACGCGAGCAGCATCCTCAGTATCAAAATGTACGAAACCATAACCGCGTGAATTGCCATGCTCATCCTTGGCCACGTTACAGTTGAGTATATTGCCGAATACCGAAAAGGTATCGTACATGGCCTTGTTATCAATTGATCGTTCCAGATTCTTTATGTAGATCTTGCCACCATCAGGAGAGTTGGTGCTCGATGCACTGCCCGACGAAGTGCTGCCAGCTGAAAGATGTGGAGAAATAGATGTTATGTTACCGGTGCCCAGACCCATGGGAGCATGAGGAGTACGATTAAGATGGCTGCCAGCTAAGTGATGGTTGTTGTTACCAGCTGCACCATGATGGCCCGTATGAGCGGTCAAATGATGACCAAGTGGACCGGCTCCACCAGTATGGGCTGCCGCATGATGTAGCTGAGCTGCCTGTTGGCCAGCGTGATGAGCGGCGGCTAGTGGATGACCGGCAGCAGCTGCTAAGGAGGCGTGATGATTTAGAGCCGATTGCTGTTGATGATAATGATGGCTGGCAGCAGCCGGATTGCCACGGAACGTCATTGAGTTGACAAACATAATCGGCAGATTTCGGTTGTTGTGGTGGTGTGTGCTATTTGAACGCGTTAATTTATTTATATTATGATTCGGATGAAGTTTATTAATATAAATTGAATTGTTATTTAAGCCGAGAATTTTGACGGTTTTTATTTTTAAATGACAAAAATTTTAAATGTATTTTAAGTTTTCTTTTTATTTTTTCTTTGCTGGTTAGTGTGTAAAAAAGAAAAAAATCCACCTGTATTTAACGTTTGCTGCACTTTTCTGCTTTTTTTATTTTCTTTCGATACGTTTCCTGTTTGGAAGCAAAAAAGAAACTATCTTTTTATTTCTCTTAAAATTCTTAATTGCTCTTTGTAGTTTCTCTTCAATTTTCTGTGGTTCTCTCTTGCTTTAATTTTTTCCAATTATCACACAAAATTGGCTTTCACTTTTTTCTTCTTGATTACTTTTTTGCAATGTATAAAATTAATTTTTTCTGCTTTTATTATAAGTTATTGTATTAATTTTATTATAAAACTAACATATATTTGTTATATTATAGATTAATATAAAATATTAACTAATTTGTGATTTTTTATAAATTTTTTACACAAAAATTACAAGCGCAGCTAAAAAGTGCAGCAGACGAAAAAATTCTTTTTTTTTTTGTTATCCTTTATCTGCTTTGTTTCGCTGTTCCAATAAAAAGATGCCACAATATGTAACGTTATCACAATAATATGGCAATAACACCATAAATTTTTTCGTTTTGTAACTGGCAATGCTTGAATAACAGAAATATCAATCAAAGTTGACAACGCTGGTCATCTCTTCTAACAAACGAAATTAATTCCATATTATTTTTTTTAAGTTCGCTGTATATGTATACAACGAACCCGAAATAATAATCCCATATTCTTTTTTTTTAAGTTCGCTATATACAACGAACCTGGTTTTCTTCTAACAATTTCAACGGCCACAGCAACCAACCAACACGACGACCGACGGAAGAAGAAGAATATGAATGTATAAGGATGATGGAGAGAGAGGAAGAAGAGAAGATGAAAAAACAAAGTGTGTGGGTGGGGGGCTAGTTAAAAATGTAGCGGAAAAAAATTTTTTTTGCTTGTGTAATGAGTGAACCTTAAAAAATGTGGTGAAAATATCGTGGTGAGTATAAAAATCGTGGTGAGTATAAAAATCGTGGTAAGTAAAAAATCGTCAACCTGTAGCCAAAAAATCAAACAAGGTGATCCAATGTAATATGCTTGATATATGGTGTTCAAACATGCATTTTTAATTGAGTCAATTATTGGTTAATTAAAAAGTGTTCACATATGCTCAGTATTGCTAATTTCATTAGCGTTTGACAGCAGCTGACAAAAAAGAATACATTTGCAGTGCTCGTTTACGTCAACATCCCAAAACCTCAATCCTTTTTTTACCTCAATTACCTACTCTAAAATTTTATGAAATAAATAAAGAGAAGTATCTCTTCCAAGTGTTGGAAAGAAAAAAACAGCAGAAAAAAAATTACAGATTTTTTTTTAAACGTCAACAATTTGTTAAACGCCAACACCCGCGGTTTTAATTAGTTGACGTTTTCCCGAGTGCACTGTATTTGGTTCTAATATTATAATTTTCAGCCTAAAAATATTCTTTATTAATTTAAAAGCGAAACAACTGCCATATTCATAAAAAATAAAGTAGGTTTGGAGTGTGCTTTTAGACAAAATTTTCTTAAAGTACATTTGAAGTCTACTTTAATTTTTTCTGAATAAGACTGTGAGTTATTAAAATATACGAAGAAATGTATAATTGCCTGCATGTGTATTTGAATATTTTAGGCACTCATACACCAAAAAAACTTTTATTTAAGCTGCCTGACATAGAACGCGTACTTAAATTTGAAATGAATACTATCGTTGATCTATTTTTAAAAAGTTAAAAAAGAAGAAATTAATTACATCTGGTACAAAAAACAAATTTGTTTAGTTTATTTTTTATTTTTGTTGTTTTTTTTTATTTTTTATAAAAACACTGAACTGTTTAAGACTGGTATAATATTATATTTTTTATGTGAAAATTTTCAATAAACTTTTATTAAATAAAAAAGAAAATCTAAAACACTATCTTTTTGATTTAGTTTTGATAATTAAATATTTTGTTGGCACAGTCAATTTAGAGCCGCCGCAAGAAATTTACGCCGCCACTTGATCGGCACCGATGTGTTCTTTTCTACAGGAACACATAAATATAATTAACAGTGTGATGCAAAATGAGTTCCAAAGAGAATTTAAAAAAAAATGCGAATGGCAATAACTTAGATAGATTTTTCTATTGGCAATGTCTTTATTTATTTATTTATAAACATGTCTTGTTTACTATCCATAATAAAAGTAGTAATAGTATTTGTTAAATAATTAATATGTCAAATATGTTGGAAGATTCCATCTCGTCTAGTCCCTCCAAATCAAACAAATCCATACATGAAGCAAGACTAATAAGAAAAAACAAGCGAAAAAAAGCAGATGAAAATTTGCAGACATGTAGTGATCATGAAAATACCGTGTGTCTTCATAAAGCAATTATACGTGATTTTTACAAAGATTGTGAAAATGAACATTCAGAAAATGAAACTAAAAATTCCATAGTTTTGGTGGCGAAACCTCCAGCGATAATCAGAAATTATATACCATTTGAAATTGAAAAATCCTTAGCGAAAGCTGATCAAATGTCAACTTATCGGAATAAACAAAATATAGCAAATGTATGGCCGGAAACACAAGGATTTTTCACCTGCCAAACCCTAGCGGAATTAGAATTAGCAAAAGATAAACAATCTAAAGATTTAAGTGATAATTACAATAAAAATAAATCCTTTAGTATAACAGAATCTGAACTGATTAGCTGCTGCCACAAGGCAGAAAACATCTTACAGTGCTCTACTTCAAAAGAAATCGATGATGCGAATTTCGATGTTCAGGAATTATCACCCAAGAAAATTGATGATATGTTTTTAGTTAATTCTATATTGGAGGACTTCTCTCAGTCTCCTTTAAGTAAAGAACAAACTAGAATAAGTACCTCTTATCAGTATACACCAGAATTTCGATTGCGACGACAACCGCAAAAAACTTACAGTCGTAAGTTTGTAAATACTACCAAAATAAATCTTATCAAACGGTTTAAAGAACAAAATATAGTTGTCTCAGATGATGATGATGATCATAGCAATTGTTCTTCATTATCCATACAAGAAGATGTTACGTTTAGAGAATTGTCCAATAACAACGCTACGCTTACCAGCGCAAACAATTCGCAACGTTTATGTGAAAATCTTTTAAATTTAAGTGTTTATTTTACACAAAATAATCAATATTTATCTGATGATATCATCCAGCACGAACATCAACAAGATTCAAATTTATTTTCGGATAAAATGTCAGAGCTAGTTAATGATATCCTTACTATACGTTCCATGTACCCTCAAAAGATACGTTATGATTCATATAATTCAATTGAGGATTTTCATGGATTTCGAATTCATATGGATGTTGATGAAAAAGTGGCCATCAATATGGAAAGAGATGAATTAGATACTATGCATACAACATTAAATGTAACACATGGTTTAAGCAATTATGAAAATCAGGTACCAGATATATCTCTTGATGAAGAAGGTAAGCCTGAAAAATTATTGAATGTATGTTTTTAAATTAAATTTTTAATTCAATTTAATCATTATTTTTATTAAAAACAAGCGGACCCGGCGAACTTCGCCTCGTCCCAATTTTAAGCCTTCAGACAAACTTTAGAGTAATAATAAATATAACAGGAATAATTTCACACAAAATTTCATACAAAAAATCAATTTATCCAATTTTCCGACTTTTGCGGAGAAATTTTTCGCATTTTCCGCAATTTCCCATTATTTACACTAAGAAATTTCTATTTTTTGATTTGGAAAGCCATTAAGGAATAATTTCACACAAAAACTCGATTTTTCCAATTTTCCGGAGGGATTTTCCAAAATTTTATAGAAGAAGAATTTGTAGAAGATTCTCAACTTTGTTTTATATTAGGTACATCTGTTCAGTAACTAAAAAACTACAATTTTTAGATTTTTAGCTACAGAACTGTACTACTCTTTTTAGTTGATGTAAAAACAATGTAATTTTTTTTTTATCAATTCGTAATACTTTAGAAAATGCAACATTCGGAGACTGGAATGAAGACAATTGCAATGATGTATTTGTGTGTATAAACACAGAAAATATTTTACAAGAAGAAACAGCTAAAAATCAAAATAAGATATTGGAAAATATTGAAGAATTCACTGTAAATAAATCGCCAAAGAATAATAAAATACATACGGTGCCTGATATCTTGAAACCAGATCACCCTGTTAACAACTCAGTTGGTTTTAAAACTGCTTCCTCGAAACCAATTAAAGTGTCCAGAGAAGCACATATTATGGCTGCTAAAATATTAAGTAAACTCCCCGAAATACAAGCATCCAAAAGTACAAAAAATTTGGACGCTATTACCTGTGATACTGAAAATGTTAAAGAAGGTAATTTTAAACTATTATAAATAAAAAAAAATATTATGAAAAATAAAACATTTTTTATTACTTAACTAGATGTAAATATTTTTCCAAATACCGAAGATTATGAATGGAATGATGACTGTGATTTATTTCTAAATTTTCAAACACCTATAACCTCAAAAACAAAACATGGAACAGAGCATGAGACACAAAATGAAACAATTGAACAACAAGTTTCTCTGCAGCAAGTACAAGTTGTTCCTAGTACATCTAAAATTACCGAACAAGGATTTAAAACTGCTGGTGGAAAAAATGTTCAAATATCCAAAAAAGCACAAGATTCCGTTCAAAAACTTTTAAAAGAATTCGTAAGCGCAAATAAGGACAACACCTACAACTCTGAAGAAAGCTTAAGAGAAATTAAATGTAAAATTTATGCAAAGACGCATAATTTTCAAAGTAAACTATCACCTGTAAGCGATATAAAAGTAATTAAAAACATAGGAAATGGGAAACATATAATTGATGCAAATATAGGATTTCATACTGCCAAAGGTAAAACTATCACAATTTCAGCCAAAGCTCAGCAAAGTGTTAAAAGCCTTATAAATGAATTTTGTGTGGATCAAGAGCAAAGTTTTGAAAATAATTTGAAAATTATGAAACAAAACATAAATAAGAAAAATAATAAAAGTAAAAACTCAATACCAGTTGCTAATGTGTCTAAAAATGTTCACACAAACACTTGCAAAAGTAATGAATTTTCAAAAGAAGTTCAAGAAAAATTTGAGATGAATATACCACAACTACTTGAAAACAATATGGGTTTTCAAACGGCCAATGGCAAAAAGCTGATCATATCCTCTAAGGCACAAAAAAGTGTGGACAAAATGTTAAAAGAATTCTTTCAAGATACTAAAGAAGATTTTTTAAACGACTTAAAATCTATCAAAAATAATGTAAATAAGAAAAATGATAAACATAAAATGGCAGTTAAAAGTACGGATATAGCGGTTAGCAATCATTTTAGTGAAAACGACGAAAGCTTAACTGACCTAATATTAAGTGAGTGGCCGTTAGCAAAACAAGTTGATACTGTTCCCAATGAAGATACTATTGCAACCGTTTTAGCAAATGCAAATAATGAGGAAATGCGAGAAAAAACGATTGTAAACACGTTTTTACATAAAAATTTGGGCTTTAAAACTGCCAAGGGCAAGCAAGTATCAATATCAGCCAAAGCCCAACAAACAGTTGAGAAACTTCTGCAAGAATTCAACACTGACTTAGATATTGAAAAGTCTGAATATAAATTAATAAGAATGAAAACCAACATTGAAATGAAAAATACAGAATTAAAGAACAAAAAACAAAAATGTAGTAGTACTATTAAGTCAAAATCTAGTCAAGTATATAATGATAACAACGGTATAACAGTAAGCGAAGGTCCCTTAAAACCAGAAAATGTTATACAACAAGATATTACACCCACACTTATAAAAAGTAAACGAAAACATTCTATAAATTGTGAAGATATAGCGACTCCAGGGACCAACACATCGCCGCCTGCTAAATTGGTTAACAGAGGTTTATATGATTCAAAATCATCGTTTGCAGAAGAAATGCTTAAATCGCCCAGGCCATCGGTAATATGTAGAAAAAATCTCTTATCTTTAACTAAAAGACGTAGGAGTAAAAGAAATTCGTTAACATTGTTAAACGAAGAGATTCCTAAAGTAAATAAAGAAAAATATGATATAAATGCGGCTGTAGAAACTCCTATTAAATCATCAGTTTCATTAGAAGCTAATGCACAAACTCCAGCTACGCCAAATTTAAGAGAATTCCTGTCAAATGCACCCCTAACATCAACTCCAACTATAGCTCATGATTTAAAATCACCACAAACCATTAAGGATACCGATTTTAGACCAATAACATGGAAAAGTAATAATGATTCTATTATTAACTTTAATCATACCACAAAACTTTCTGATACCTCGTCCTTAAATATTACAATAAACTCACCTAATCCTACGGCTCAGGAACGTATAGGTCGTTTAAAAATGTACGGTAAAGCTCCAGCTGTTTCACCTATACTCATTGAAACTCATCATAATTGTCGACCATCTGGTTTAAGACGTACTCGTAGCATGCTCAAGCAAACAGAAAAATAATGTTCGTTTTATTTTATTCGCTTATTATTGTTTATAGAAAAATCATTAATTAAAACTTTGCCTAAATGTAACACATATAGCTCATTTGCGACATGACGGGCATAACACTAAATTCGGGGTTTTAAAACTGAGTCATACAAAGCATTCGCAGTAAAATTCTTTAAAATTGTTCTATACCTTTACAAAAATATATTTTATTTTTGCAATGAGATGATATGTTGTCATAAATGTCAAAACAAAATCTTATGTATTTATCCATATTTTGTTGCTAAAAATTTGGGTTTAAATTCAATAAATCTCTGGGTATATATCAGGTTGTTTTTTTTCAAACAAGAAATTTTAATATCAACGTTTTATTTTAAATAATAACAAAATCTCTTCTAACATTAAAAATCATTTTACTCTAAACTATATATTTTGAGTTATCACGCTCTTGTCGCAAATGAGCGTTATATAAATCTATATGGCTATGTACATATAAAAGTCTATAATATATTTATTAAACATACATACAAAGTACGTATCATTTGTGTACACGTTCTTCGTTACAATTTGTATTTTCATTTCGTTTTGTTTTATTTTTACTCTTTCTGTTATGTCTACTTGTTTTATTTAATCTACGAGTATAATTAACTTTATGTTTTGTTTAATACTTTTGCAATTCAGTAACAAAACAATTGTTTTCAATAACAGACTTCTAGATAAATTTTTGGCAGACATACTCGTATTTGGTAAATAATAAACAGTAAGTAATTGTTTTTCAATAATTCCAAAACAAATTAATATGTATTTGAAAACTATAAATAAATATAAAATGTAACTTGAAATTTTCAAAATTATGCTAAAGTTTAACGGTGATATTAAAGAGAGACACACATAATTATAACAAATTTCACTTATAACTTTTAAAAGATTCATATTTAGCATTGTAATTTGATTTACATATTTATTGACCACTTAAATGGTGTCGATTTTTATGTGTTTAAAATGGTAACATTTGAAATACTCGGAAATCTAAAATTTATAGAAATGGGTGCTATATAAACCAAAATTGTGACGATAAATAATTATGAGGATCAGTCCAAAATTTATAAACGCCCCTTGATTTCATAATAATTCACAATTGTTTTTATTGAAAACAACTAGGAGAACATTTTATCGACAAGAAAACTTAATTTGTCGATTCACCTACTCTGCATACTTTTACGTTTCTGCAGGCATTCTTTATATACATATGCGAAGTCAAAGTTAAAAAGGTGTACAAGAGTGCATCTTAAGACCACAACTTTACCTTTTTAGACAACTTTTTGGATTGTCAAAACGCTGTTGTAGCTTTAGCTTTTTTCCGACAAATTTTCAAGAAATTTGTGTACGACTTGTTTTTACATACACATATATTGATTTTTAATTGATCAGAAATCGTACAAATAATAGGGTTTTCAACGAGAACTTTGTTTTTCAAAACAAAATGATGCAAAGAATTAATATGAAAATCATTAAAATTGTTACTGCAATAACATATCTAAATTTAGTTGTTAATATCTGTCAATAGCGTAATACAACCGCATTCGGACTTAAGCAAATATTTTCCAGAAAAACCAACGGGTGGTTCTTAAATAAATTTTTTATATTTTAAATTTAATTCATTGTAACAATTGTCAAAGCTTCTTCTACAGATACATATATACGAGTATATCAACAAGTAAAATGTCAGAATGTTCAAGTTAATGCAATCAATTGGAATCTGTTGGAAAATAAAGTTCTTGTTAGAAGACCCTTAATTGAACCCTTATCAATCTTTGTAAAAGATTGAGCACCAATTTTCAGCATCTTTATGTCTTAAAATATACTTTCTATGCCATCAACGATTTTTACAGATGGTAGCAAACACTACCAGTTTTCTAACTGAAAAACCAACTTCTTAGTTTGTGTAGAGAATTTTCATTAACAACCAGCATTGATATTCATTAAACATTTTCGAAATACTATTTTGTCGTTTTTACCATATCTTAATTTTTAGATAAACTTATCATGGCATTTCGGCCAGTATTGACAAATGTAAAATCTTTTACTATTAGTGGAAGCAAAGTTATAAACCTAAACATAAGCAACATTTTTTCGTAATCCTTATTTAATACAATTAAAAATCCTAACGGTATTTTTTAAATAAAGATTGCTTAATACAACTATGTGTTCCGTTTAAATTTCAATGAATTTTCATTACTCTTTTTTTTGTCTCTTTTGTTGATAATTTTATAGGGATGCCAGGTCAGAATTTAGACAGCAATATATTTCGTTCTTAAATGAACACGATTTGTTAAATATTTTCATTACTTTTTGTTGCCTAATATTATATTTAAGTATTTTCCAAACATTTTAAAAATAATTATTGAAATAAACAAGTTTGTAGACATTTTTATAACTAATAAAAAACTTGACAACCCTAGTAAATCATTGCAATAAGATTTTAGTTTTACGACTTTTTTAGTTTGTTGTGGAATATTGTTTTTGTATCGTCGTTCGTCGACATTTGTTGTGTTTAACAATAAATTTTGTGCATCTATCAAGTTCAATCAATTAGTATTACGCATGTAGAAAATTTAATGTGATATATATATAAAGCTATTAAAGTTTATTCTAATTCTGACAACAATTAAAATAAAAGAAAATCCAATTGGAACAGCAAAAAGATAGTTGACAAAGTCGTAAAAGGTAAAAAGTGGGAGTGGAAGTGGTGTGATGCATACAAAAAATAAATACATAAACTTAAAGAAAAACTTGTTTTAATACTCACACAATAGAGACGATAAGAGAATCAAAATTACAAAGAGATTGACTTGACTTCAATTGCGATTTTTTAATTATGTTTTAAATCGACATTTACAGAAAAAACCGATTTACAGAAGAAACTTTCTAAAGTGTTGTTTTTTTTTTGTTTTTATTTGAAATCATTTACACACAATGTCTGTGTGTTAATTAATGTGTGTACATATTACATATTTATTACATAATTTTATTATTTATGTGACATCAATGTCATCATTTGTGTTTACTTTGTGTTGCTGTTTTTGTGTATATTTTTGCAGTTCATTTTAGCTGATAGTGGTGGTGTTTTAATACTGATTTCCATACATACATATATGTATGTAGGTATAAATAAATATTTCTATATACTCCACCTACGCAATTTATTGATATGTACGTTTAATTATGTTCTTCTAAATTAAGAGTTTTGCTGTAAGTCATCTTTTAGAATGATGATTTTTTAAAAAACGACTTTATACGTACTATATGTGTAAGAATTCTATAGGGAGTTCATTTATATTTGTTTCGCCTCTTTTATGGCTGACTTCCAGTACCGCTAAGGTTACCATTAGTCTGAATCAAAATGTTTTTACTATCTACTGTATACCTACATACATATGTATGTACCTATGTATAATATGAAAAGTATTTTAAACACTTCAATGATACACATTAATTGTAAGATAAATTTACTAAAGCATGCAAAAATGTTTACGTTTTTAAGCTTACATATGTATGTATGTATGTAGGTAGTAATTAAAAGAGCTTTTCCCATTAAATTTTTTTTGTTTACAATGAAAATATAATCTATTGATTGTAAACTTCATTAGATGTAATAGTTTTAGTAACAACGAATTGATACAAAAAATTTAAAACATATTGAGCAAATGAACGATTAACGTTAAATTTTCAATTGATATGCTTCAAATTAGAATGTCTCGTTCATGTTATAATCAAGTGACTGAAAATCGTAATTTAAATCAAAATTTAGTGTCTGTAACTAGAAAAAATTACTGCATACATATTTTAATCCCATCCATCAGACATATTATTTTAATTTTTAAAGTGTGTCTCGTTCTTAATATACGTACATACTATGTACGAGTATGTATCTACCAATAAAAAATGCATTACCAGTAGACTTAGTTAATATTAAAGTTATTAAAGCACTATTTAAAACAATAATAAATTCGTAGCTTTTGTCGAAATTACTTCATCTAATATAGAATTTATATAAGAATCCTTAAAATTTTTATTGTATTGACAAGAGTAGGGCTTGACAAATGGTCTAATTAACATCATGGTTTGACAATTATAAATTAAGAACTATAACAAACAGTGCATACAGATGCAGAAAACACTGCTGTTACAACAACAACAACAGATGTCAAAATGTCAAGTCTATTTAGTTATTAAAGTCTCGGATTTAGAGTTTTATCGCTATAATCGATTTGATTGGCTTAGTATATATAGACTCTATCTTTAACATAGACCAGTAGTGTTAAATCACGTTTAAACAATTTCATTTCAATTTGGGAGTGGTATGTAGCATCTTCCTGTTGAAAATACATTTAAGCGACATCCATTTCATCAATAATAGAAGCTCTTGATAGCGTAATACATTTATCGTTACCTCATTTTCAGACGAATTTTTGAAAAAAATAAACATTCAGCATTGTTCTTCGATTTTCAAAAACCCAAATGCTTGTCTTATCAATATTTTAATGCGATTTTCAATGAAGGAATTGCCAAAGTTTCTAGTACTGATATGTCACCAAGTAAATTATTAAAACTTTATTGTTATTTCTATTGGAAAACCAAGGTTTAATTGAAAAACTATTTATGTACATATTAAGAACATTTCGATTCGCGAAAAAGGTGTTCCAAATTGGCAAAAACAAGTAGCAAGCTGCAAATTAAAAAAGAAAAAATTGTGTACAAGGCAAAAATTGGGACAGTGGTAAATAAGGCAAAATAATGCATTGCCAGTGGGCTTAATGTTACTGAACCACTACTTAATAGGTATATTATGTTATAAATGTTGCATGCTTAATCATTCCGAAGGTTGTAAAAAAAAAAAAACAAATGCAAATATGACAACATAACAACTATTAATTAAAATGAAACCACATTATTTATTTTAAATTTAAACAAATTGCTTTAAAGAATTATGTTTCAATTCACAAATTTTTCCATTTTTCTAGGTACAGAAGAAACTAGTTTTAATTAAAATGCTAATATTTTGAATGTATTTGAATTTGTTCGCAGTTTTAAAATTTTTATGTTTTTTTATGAACCTGAATATTTAAACGAAACGCATGTGAAAAGAGTGCTTGAAATTTTAATATTATAAATAGACGCGTATTTTAAATTAATAATTATTCACGGACTTCTTTTTGATGCATCTTAAATTTTATCTCCCTGTTTTGCAAATTGATTGTTTGATTATAATAATTTATTAGTAACAAATGAATGTTCTGCAAATTCTGCAAATCGTGTGGTTTCGTTTTACTGGACACCAAAATATGTGAATTCGTTATAAAAACGAACTCGTTACTCGAATTCGATTTACAGAACAGGGGTTATTCATCAGGGGTATATGATTAATTGTTTATCTGTACATACGGCAAATTACATACTATTTTTTTAAATAAACTCATAAATTAATATTTAAACTTTAAATAAATGTTTAAATATTATACAATTTATACAAATATTTATGAGTGTGATATTTAAAACTCAGCTCATGATTATGTCATATTTTTTTAATTTTTGTTTACCAAAGTGTAAAATGTTTATTTGTTTTTGTTAGCACATTATTAGTTATTGTTTATGAATATTTGATAAGAAATTTTTACTCGTGTACGTACATATGTACTTGAATTGTTTTAAATATGTAGTTTGTGGGTGGTTACATTTTAAACAAAATAATAATACATACACTAAAATCTCCCAATAATAGACTATTTTATTTTCATTATCCATATATGTATGTATGTATATAATTTCTTTGTATGTCCGGATGTATGTATATATATCCAATTCTCTTTCCAGAGCTTTCTGAAGCTGTTGGATATCGCAGAAAGTTGAAATTTGGCATAGTTAAAGTATTTTTGCTCTGTTAGTGCAAGACGGAGATTTTTGGTTTGTGGAAGATGGGTGTAGCTTTGGAATTTTGTTACAATTCTTTTAATTTTTCTTATGATTTTCTCTGATGAAAACTTTATATTATTCCTTTAAAATTTGACGTAAGTAAAATACTATGTATTAAGAAGACCGTAACATAGACCATGCCCCCCATGCTTTATTTCGTTAAAGATTTAAATAATTTGTATATCTTCGATATATAATAAAATCGAATATGGGATAACTAAAGTACTTTCTCTGACAAAGATTGCAATACAGTCAGATTTCCATTATTCACTATGCAAGTGGAGATCTACATAGGTTTTTGAATTTTGTCATAAATGTCTCAATTTTCTTTGTTTTTCCGTAGAATTTTTATATTTTCGCAATTTTTAAAGACGTGTGATGGCATAGAAACATGATTTTTGGTATGCCTGCAGCACCTTCTCTTCGAATGAACATTGTGAGCAAAATTTTAATTTTTTGCTTTGTGGTTGGCGGTGTGGACATTAAATTTGTAAACGCATTCATGGTCAGATTTATCATAGGGCAATGACTCTTCATCCTGAACTCGGTGATAAATGAAAATACGCTCTATTTTATATTCTTGATCCAGATGAAACCATAGAAGAGCGAATGAAAAATTCTGAAAAAACACTCGATGTAGCAAATCTGTAATAAAAATAGTAGGAACCTTCTTTAACCAACACAATCCTCTGGCAAGGATATATAAGAGTTGCACGAGGATGGATGCAGAATCTGAAGCCAGACAAAGGGGCATTCGTATACCAGTAGTTACCATGTTAAAAAAAACACGACAGAGAACCTCCATTTGAACGTGACCTTCAAAGACTGCGGAATATGGTTTTGTTGTCGGTAAGTCCATTATTTTACCATCGTCTTTAATAGGCAGTTCAGGAACTATGCAATAGAAATATCAAGATGCAATGACTATAGTACGCAAGTTTAGTAAGTCAGATATTTTCTTGACCATGACGCATAATCCAAAGGGGAGAGATAGACCTGATTTAATAGCACGTGTTTTTCACTTAAAGCTTTCTAAGCTTCTAATGGACATTTGTAAGACACATATTCGGTAAAGTCGTAGCCAAAATTCATGTCATTGAATTCCAAAAAGAGGCCTTCCTCATGCTCACAATGTTGTCTGAAGACGAAAAACCTCGCGACAAGACGTCATTGATACTATTGTTTCTGCAGAAATACCAAATCCAGAGGACTATCCTATGTTACATAGCATTGTACTAAAGCATATGATACATGGGCCTTGCGGAACCAATATGGACTCCCCTGCATGGAAGATGGACAGTGTTCAAAAGGTATTCCAAAAGAATTTCGAGATGAAACTATATTTAATCTTGATAGATATCCCAGGTACCCAGGCGTAGAAATACTGGTGTCATTTTCAGAACTGCTTCGGGACTTGAGGTAACTAACTCGTGGATTGTACCATATAATTTTTAAGCTTAAAATATAATTGTCATATACCTATTACCTCAAAGACAATTTCCTGTAAGGTTACCGTTTTTCATCACTGTTAATAAAGCTCAAGGTCAAACCTTGGAGAAGGTGAGAATATATTTACCAAAACCAGTTTTTGGTCATGAACAATTGTACGTTGCCTTTTCAAGAGTAAAAAACAAAAATGATGTAAAAGTAAAGTTGAAACATGAAGATGGAAAACAGGGTATGCTAAAAAAGGGCTCTAATTCAGTTTTTTACAAAAATAGAGGTATTATGAATTATAGTGAAAATAATGTTGTGAACTATGTTTAAGTGTTTTTCTTTTTTACATATTTTTAACTTTATAGACAATAAATTGTATTTAACTATTAAAAACCAGAGACCGGAAATAAGAGTTATTTTTAAATTTTTGAAGAAATAAATCATACATAAATGAACATCGTACAAACTTTTAATTACACCATCATGATTCTTAGGCGAAATGCATCCAACATATTGCATGATTTTTAAATTTTTGATTTTTATTTTAACAATCAAAAATAGAGTTATTTTTGGTTTTTATATTTTTAGATAGAAAATAAGAGTTATTTTTGATATTTATTATTTTAAATGAAAAATAAGTTATTTTTGATTTTTATATTTTTAAATGTTAAAAACTATTTTTACTTTTATGAATTTTATATATAGAATATTAACTTTATATGTATATACATATATTATATATAGTATATATATGTATAAGTTTTTTAAATCATAAATTTTCTTCTACCTGGTAATTAGTATAAATTTCTATGAAATAGCAAACACAGGTTAAAATTATTGTAATATATTATATGTGTATAACTATACTAAAAGTTTCAATATATTTTTTGTACTATCATAAAGTTGACTAATATTTTTCGGAACTTATTAAATACGTAAATCTATGTTAGTTTCTTTTTTAATAATTGTTTTTGTTATCTACATTAATGCATCGCTCACATAAAATCCGGTTGCATAAATGTTTAATACGCATTTTTTAACATTAATAAAAGCTGAAAGTGTGATAACATCTAATAAGAGGCAGCAAACGATTCTGCAGAGATTTTTTTTTCATAAATATATATAAAAAATATGTATTTTTTCTCAGACCACTATCGAATATTGCTTGCCAAACCATCGCTTTTTAACAAATTTATTCCTTTCTTATTTGTATACTTTGAGTTGAGTTGGTATCCCGGAAGCTGTTTAAGATAAATTTTTACATATTTATGTTTCAGCATTCACAATTAGGCAGTTGATGAATTGAATATTAAAACATTGTTCTAAAGAATGCGTCTTTTTTTTATAGCAACACCAATCTGCTATTTAGTGAGTTTGAAAATCAGCATCAAACGTATTCTTCTTGCGATACTTACACTGGTTTATTTATTTCCACCGCGGCCTTTGGCAGAGTTCCGCATTTTACTTCTTTCTTCTAGAATAATTTTTGTTTTATTTTCTTTAAAGATTTGAGATTAGGGATTAGTTGTTAAAAAAATTTGTTTACGATTTTCTTTCTATTGCTCAGCACTCAGCACGGTGTTATGTTTAAAAACGTAAAGTATTTAACCGATTTTATGTGATTAGTGCTATAATACTAATTGTATATTAATCCTACATATAACATAAATTGTATTATTAAAAACATTAAACATCGTACCAGGAAATCTTATCGCTCTTTTGTAAACTTCTTTCTTGCTTTCACTTTATATTTAGTCTTTCACCAATCTTCTCTAAACAGTTTTTGTAAAAATCCTTTGCGGATATACAATGCATGGAAAACAAATTTTTGACTAATTTCGCAATTTCACCTTGAGATCGGCTTGAATTATTCATAATTTTGTAATTGATATTAAAATATTGTTCATTGATATAAAAGCAAAAAATAAAATAATCGTGATTTTTATAGAACAAATTTTAATGATTCTATTTAATTATAAGTCACTGTATTACACTTTACCCAGCATACCATTCTAGGAGCGCTCCGAAAGAGGAGTCAGACAAGAGTCCAACAAAAGAGTATTTTCGGAGCGCTCCGAAAAAGGAGTCAGAAAAGAGTCCAACAAAAGAGCATTTTTCGGAGCGCTCCGAAAAAAGGAGTCAGAAAAGAGTTCAACTAAAGAGCGTTTTCGGAGCGAAAGAAAAATTTGCTTGTTACTGTCCTGAGTCGGCACGCGGTATGACTCAGAAATTCCACTTAATTATGTGTGTACCAAAGCGTTGTTGTCCTGTTATTTGTGCTTTGAACAAAAAAAAAAAACAGCTGTAACACACAAGAATGATAAAACCAAGATTACGCAGAGCCAAAAAAAAAAACCTCATAAAAGACTCTTTTTCTGACATTATCTAAGAGCTCTTTAAGAGCCCAAAAAAACCCTCATAAAAGATTCTTTTCTGACATTATCTAAGAGCTCTTTCTGACGGACCATTTTCGAATGTAATGACCCTCTTTTCTGAAGGTTTTCGGAGCAATTATGATTGTTTTTTGGGCTCATAAAGAGCGTTAACGCTCCGAAAAAGGTGTCAGAAAAGACTCTTTTCGGACTCATATGGTTTGCTGGGTACTTACTCATGCATGTATGTATATAAATATAAAGTAATAATTATAAAGTATATTTTATTAATTTCTTATCTTTTTTGTTATTTTATTTTACATTTACTCTAAGTATCTCGTAGATTATATTGCAATATCTAGCTGCGTATGTTCGAATATATTTTTTAACCATAAGGAAGAAGTAACTAACTCTGCTATCAAAAAATCATTCTACACTTAAATTTATTATAATAATAATATAAACATATTAACCACCAGTAAGTAATTCCAAAATTATTTTTGTTTTTCAGAATTTTCAATCAAATTTCCAACATATAAAGTAGATCTATACAAGATGGGTGATGAATTTGATGGATGCGAATGTGTTTGGTCTCACGAATTGGCCATGCAAAGGCTATTGAACTTTGTAAGTTTTTAAAACTATATACCAAATACTCGTATTCTAAATATAAAACATTATACTTTCATACAGATACGTCAAAACCAAAACGAATGTACGGATACGCATTGTATAGATGGTTAGTAGTATAAACAATTAAAATGTATACACTTAAAATAATTTGTTTGCAAACAGTTACAGGTCGCTTAACACAAAATACACCTTCAACAACAGGTGGTGAAGAAAATAATTTTACTATGATGGCCATGGTTATGATTTTTGCCTTGATTATGTATTTAATAAGACCTGAATCAATTATGAAATTGACTAATACTAAACGTGGTCGTGGTCAGGGTCCTAATGATGGCGGCATGGGAGGCTCAAATCAACAGCCACCACCACCTTCACCGCCGGCGGTGAATTAATTTTTCTGGCTTACCTTCGTCAAAGATTCCTGAAATAAAAACATTTCATTTTTATATACACTTATTAATATTGGTACTAATTACATACATATATACAAAACGACATACGAAATTATATAAATTATAATATGTATTGTATAATTAATTTTGTATGATGAATAATTTATATTTTCTATTAACAAAAATTGGTTTATAGTGAAAAAATCGAATTATCTATCATAAAAGCATGGAGTTAGCTAACTATGTATGTATATTGAAAAAAGACACATAAATTTTTGAAAATATAATAAATTTTGCAAAACTAGAAAGTTAATTTTGTATTTGTGTTATGCAGCTAGTAAAAACAAACAAAAAATTTACTATCTCCGGAAAATAGGAACTTGTTCTAGGACGAATGTAATCGAATCCTTTTCACAGATTCTTTAATAACAAACTTGGAACTAAATAGTAATGTTGGAAATACGTTCTGTAATATATTGATTATATACCAGTTATATAACTCACTTATTAGCTCTAAAACTGGTTTAAAAACAAAGAAAATTTCAAGCAAAAATCACTTAAACTATTTCTGAGGATGAGGTAAGTACAGTTTTTAAAAATATTCCAAATAACGTGTGCTAGCTCAGCAACGATTTTTTATAACCAGTTCTGGAGATGCCTAGATTAAATAAAAATCATTGGACGCAACTCCAAAATAGAACGAGTAGTTGATTATAACGTATACATGCTAGAAATATTCGTAGAACTAATACAGTTTCTTCTGGATATTCCTGAAATTATTTACTTTCATTGAAACGCATCGTAATTATAAATTACATATAAGTAGGCGCAATTTAAGATTCAAAGAGACAATGACAATAAATTTCGTTTGTAAATTTTAATGAAAGAAATTTAAAAATAAAATTTTAATTAATTATTTATATATGTAAATGTAATTTGTTTAAATCTAAAAAATATCGTAGTTCTACATATGTCTAATAATTAAAAACTCATGATTTGTATATATACAATTACATAATCGGGATCCTCTGTATTTTATTACTGATATTTTTTGATTTTTAAATGCGTTTTTTTCATTCCTCGCCATTCAATTTATGTATACAATTGCGTACTTTCTTTAAAACTTTTTTCATGTGTTCATATTTGCCGGTAGAATCAGGTAAATTTTCAAAATTTATAACATCACTAACGCCAACTTTAAAGTTGTCGCCATTTGGTAAATTATCGTAGGGAGAGAATTTTAGTACTGGTGTGCCCATAAATGATTCTTTAATGACTGTAGGTTTGTCAGCAGCTTTTTCATTTTCGGTTACCGCTTTTGATTCTGAAGAGTTGTCTGGGTTTTTATTGATGTTTAAATTTGTTTCATCATTATTGTCTAACTCGATGATTTCATCTATTAAGGAATCATCAATTTCTATGACACTTGTATTAGATTGCAATTCTTGCAGGAGTCGTTGTTTTTGTTTTTCCAATTCAATTAAGGACGGCGAATAACTTACAGTTGGGAGAGTTTTGGATGTTGCTGGAGGAGAAGCTGGTGGTGGTGGCGTAGGGGGTGGCAGGTCAGCAGGAGGAGGTGGTCTAGTAAATTGCACTTCACCTAACGTTGTTGCATCTGGATCTTCAATTTCCATATCAGTGGCTTCCTGCATAGAGGTCTGAAGAATGCTGTCTTCTGCTGAGGCATTTGGAAAATCTTTAAGTTTTTTACGTTTATAAGCTTTTAAGACGTTATCTCCCAGAGTCTTAACAAATTCATCTTTCATTTGTTTTTTATCCAATGGTGGAACATTGTGGTATTTGTAATCCTAAATGGAAACATTAAATGGTTGTAATGAAATAGTTGTTGAAATTTTGTTTTCTATTAGTAGGTATATGGTTTCGAACTTACTCGCAATTTAAAAAATGCTACAAATTATATTTATAAAAACAACTTACATCGTAAAAGTTTTCACCGGGATCTTGATTAAAACCAGGAAAATCATAAATTTTATTTAAGTTATATTTATGATTTGTTATGTCCACTTCACCCTCATCTTCGTCCGATTGTAGAATTTTCGAACCCTATACAAACAAATACAGTTTGAGTGCAATTGCAAAAAAATATACAAAGTAGGTAATAACAACTTACATCGGAATTAAATAAATTTATACCCGAATGTTCCACTTTAGCATCTTCTAACCAACCGGGCGGGTAACCCAATACACGCATACGATAGAAGAAAAATGGCAGTTCGCCTTTTCTTAAACCCAATGCTTCTCGAAGTTTATCGCTTATACAGCCGGGCTTTATATGGGCAAACCTCTGTTCAACATCTACATGATAACGCTCCGCTTTTAAACATGCCCTTTTTGCAATCTTAATACGCTTAGCATTGTGTGGCTTAGAGCATTCTCTAATGCTATGACCAGATTCGCCGCAGTTAAAACAATTGTTAGACTTTTTTGTTTTAAAAAGATCTTCCTCTTGCTTTTTCTTCTTACTCGCTGCAGCCTCCTCGTCTAATAGAGCATCCTTAATCGCTCGCTTATAGGATGGAACTTTAACACTGTCAATTTTAGGTGCCGGTGCCGTATCAATAGTAAATAATTCACTTATACCACTTAAATCCGGTGAATTTTCTTTTTCAAAAACTTTACTTTTCAGCTCTGTATTAACAGTTGCAGTATTCTTATTGGATGGTATTGGTATGTCCTCAATATAATTTTCACCTACTTGTTGGAAAATCAATGTATAACTGTCTTCATTTTCTTTTTCGTCAATTTCTATAGTTTTTCCTGATTTTTGATGGCATAAACTTTCCTTTAGAGTATTGATTATAAGTGGCCCAAATTGTTCATATTGATTTTTTGTTGGAAACTTTATTTCACATATAGTTTCCTTTTGCATATTTTTGATTTCATCTTCGCACACTTCACCTTCTTCCATATCTTGGTCCAAAACAGGTGGTGGCGGAATTATTTCTTCCTCACACTCGCCATCTTGGGAATCGTCTATTGTTATACAGGTAACAGTTTCTTCTATAATACATACACTATCGTCTGGTTTAAATGCCGACATTTTTTGTTTTTTCAATATACTTTTATTTAAATATTTACAAAATTTTCTTTTAAAATATAGCCAAGCTCATTTTCAGAGGACGTCAATTTGTTATTAGTTATGACAGTTCTAGTTGGTGTAACTGAAATATAGGGGGCGCCATTTATAGAGTTGCCAGGTGTTTTTGAAATTGTTATATATTTAAACGGTAAAAACTTGCGATTTAAAATTATAATACATATACATATTATATAAAAATATTAACGAGTGATTTTAGAATAATGCATTTAACTCTTATTGATAACAACTTTAGGTTTGGCAGGCGGCCGTTCAATATAAAGCTTACTTGCGTCAATTCAGCTGGTCCCTTTGATAATAAAGGTCCGAACAAATATCTTTTGATTCGGCTATACCGAATCTTATATAACCTTTACCTTTGTTGTGGATGCATAATTATATTCACATACATACATATATTATATTGTTACGTTTTTACTTTTCAAAAACGGTGGTTTATTTCCTTTAAATAAACTGGATTATTTTTAATTGCAAAATAAAAGCGTCAAGTAGTTTGAAGAAAATATGTATAACAAGTCTTTATTTATTTAAATGTACACAAACATAATTAAAAAAATGAACACACTGTCTTTTTATACACTTATATTACTTAAAGTTTTCACACTTTTTACACACTTAAAGTTTTCACACTTTTTACACACTTATATTACGGTTTAAGAACACACTTAAAGTTTTCGAACACTTTGTTTGATCAGCGCCATCTGTTGATGAACAATATTAATACACTAAGTTTTTTTGATGAAATTTTCAGAGCTTGTCTCGGATTTTTGCTCATATTTCCGTTATTTATGGACGGATTTTGCTGATTTTAAATAGCAAACTTCTAGAAAGCATGTCTGACAGAATTATTAAAGATTTGGATCCCGAAGATATCTGGGGACTTCAGAAAATTGATTTCAACATCCAGACAGACAGACATACGGATATGGCTTAATAGACTCCGCTATATATAAGGATCCAGAATATATATATATATATAACTCGTAGGGTCGGAAAATTATATTGTGGAAATTACAAACGGAATGCCAAACTTATATATGTATACCCTTCTCATGAAGGTGAAGGGAATAATTATATATTTCTTCTGAAGTAATTAATATACTGTGTAGACATAAAAATATTAGGAGTTAAAACCTTTTAAATTGTATTACTATACTAGCCCGTGGGCGATATGTTGATTTCATAAGCATTACGGATAATCGATTTTTACGGTTAATCAAGTAACAATTTTGATTATACGTTTTATTTTAATATTTTTATTATTTAACAAGTGAACATTGGTTTACGTGCATATTTACATTAAAAACAAATTAATTCTTTTTAAAACTTCGTATTTTTGAGCCAGCATTTTAACACTCACATTAGTTTTTTAATGCTCGTTAATTATTTTAACTTTATCTTCAATACTTAAAACGTTTCTTTGTCTTTTTACGACTGGTAACGATGCCATACTAAATATGTAGATTTAGATCTAATCACCCGTACTACCTAATTTCAAAATTAAACTGATCACTTGTAAACGCTTCTGACCTATCGTATGCAAACAAGGGAATTCCCCTTTTTCATGTTTATTATATTGTATGTATGAATTAGAAGTTAATAATAAAAATCTGGCATCACGGGTAATAGAGGTAATCACGGTTAATCGGAGCAAACAATTTGAAAACGTTGAAAACAAAAAGACTGATATTTGCCCATCACGGTTAATCGGGGTAACCGGTTACTGTGTACTTCGATTCGAAAAGAAAATCATTCGAATTTGTATACTTTTTATATTGTATAACTGTAAGAGAGCACTTGAAAGGGTTACAAATCATTCGAATGTACGACTATAAAGTGTACCAGGGTGGGGTTATTTTGTAACTCGTTTCGAAAAGAAAATCGTTCGAATTTGTATACTTTATGCATTGTATTTAGAAAGTGTTTGCTTTCGAATCGAAATACACAATAACCCCACAACTATAGGCTAAAGGGATGTAACGGTGAAACTACTTACTGTCATTGGGGAGTAGATTCGACTGGTATGATTCGAAAGAATAAGACGCTTCAATTTATTTCCATTGGAATATACAATGTTTATTTTACGACTAGATCCAAAGAAGTTTCAAACGATATGTAAAACAATATGTACTGGTAAATGAAAGTTATTGAAACCTATGGGGGTTAATGACTTAAATATACGACAAAATAGTAATGGAGGAGATCTTACAGCGGACTGACCTGTCATGGAGTAGTAAATTCGACTGAAGTGTCTCCAGTACCATCTTATTCAGAAATAAAAGATGCTACAATTTATTTTCATTGAAATATACAATCTTTATTTTACGACTAGATCCAAAGAAGTTTCAAGTTAAACAATACATTTAAAAAAAATATTACATGTTAATACAAACATTTGATCAATGCATTAATGCAAAACAAATCTTTGCCAAAAATTAGTAAAACTTAAAATAATTAAAATAAAAAATATAATTACCAAATTATATAAAAAATAAACTTAAATAGAATTATAATTTATACATAAATGTAAATAATAGTTTTATATGATAAATGTTAAACTTATTTACATCAGACAAAATTTCGAAATACTTGTAGTAAATTGAATGTTTGAGTAAGATTTTACTTCATTAAATATACAAATATATATTAAAATAATTATTATGTATTAAAAAACAATGAACTACAACTGTACAAAGTTTATCGGTTAAAAAAAATAATTATGTTTTTTATGTAGATTCTTGGATTATACTTACATATATAAATATGTATAGATTAAATACAATATTTTGTTTTATTTATGTGTATATGTAAATATATTTATTAATTTTTATATTTTTTCTTTGCCAAATACATCAATTATATATGTATAAATATTTTTTTTTAATTTTTATTTTCTAATTCAAAAATTTTTAGGTACCTATTTCTTTAACATAATGATTAATTAAAAGATTTTATTTTTGTAATACTTTTTTTTGTGATTTTTTTTAATAGTATTTTGTTTTAAACCATTATTTTATTATTTCTGGAATATTTGTAGAGTTTGTTGTTGGTAAGATAGATAGTGGCAGGGAATAGTTGTTAGTGTGGGATCATTTACTTTTTGCCCAGGGTATCACGCCATTCATTGTATTTATCCATCTCCTCATGCAATTGCAATGCCTCTATGCAGGCATTAAAGAATGGTGAGCCAAAGCAATCTTGTCTATAATGTTGTTTGCATGTCAAAAAGAAATAGAAAAACATAAACAAGTTATGAGAACATTTCTAAGAACATTTATTGTTTTTTTTTTTTTTTTTTAATTTTTGTATGTATGTACATATGTAATATTGTAAAAATTCAAAATTTTTTAACTTTTTACTGGAAAATGTAAAAGCATTTTTCACAAAATTGTAAATACAAATTCTTTGGTAAAGAATTTCAAAAAGTATTTCTATAAAAACTTAAAAAATTGTTTTTAGTAAAAAGTTAACGGATGTGTTATGGAAACATGAATGTTTACACATAAAATTCTTTAAATTAAGTAAAATTATTTATATAAAATTAAAAAAATTTTGAAATATATTTAAAAATAAAAAATTTCATCAAAATCAGTTGGAATTTAATTGTTCAATTCAAAAAACAAATGAAAAAAGTGATTGGTTTAATAATTTGAGTGATAACCAATATCTTTGCAAAAAAAAAAACAAGTTAGCAAGTATAGTCGGACAAGCCTGACCATATAAAACCCTGCACCCAGTATACAGTTTTCAGAAATGGGCGCTATATGGGAGCTATGCCCTTTTATGAACCGATCATCCAAAAATTTGGTGGCATGACTACTATGTATATAAATATTTGTGTAAATATTTAATGTGATTTTCGAAATTGGGCCTAATATGGAAGCTATGGTCAATTATCGACCAATCTGCATAAGATTTATATACTATACATACATATGTATGTTATTAAGCTTCACGTAAAACTTAGTCACTTGTGGCGAAATTTGTTTGGGTACGCGCAAAAATCAAACATTTATGACCGATAAAGCCTTATTTCGGGAGGACATTTGTAAGGCGGCAAGGTGAAATAATGGACCGATTTCAACCATTGGACTGGAAAAACATTATGTACCAAATTTTATCGAAATATCTGCAAAATTGTGACCTGTACTTTGCGCAAAAGGTTTACTTGGGCAGTCGTTAATTCGAAGTGATATACTTTAAGGTGTGTATACAAACATCAGCACAAATTTAATATACACTCAATATGGTGGTAAGTAGGTTATAAATACATATTATTGTAAAATTATTTATTCCAGTTTTGCAAATCGAATGGAATAAAGTGGATTCGGTTTACAAAACACTAAAATGTTAATAAAAAAAAAAAGAAAAAAACGAAAACGTTACTTGAATTCAGTTTACAGAACGGGGTGGATTATTTTTATTTGCAATTTATGAACAGATTTCGAATATCTTTAATGTTTTATAACAATACAGATTGAGTTTTATGTTAGAAAATACATGGCTAACTTATGTATGTATGTATGTATATGTAAAGCTGGTACCAAATTTAAGATATTTTGAATATTTAACTGGCATTGAATTACAATTGTGTTTAACTTGAATTTCAGGAGAAATGCCTATTGTTAATACAGTTGTACAAAAGCATATGTTAGACCATACAGTTTTGTAAATGGTGTGTAAAAATAAACACTGGGTATGATGGGTATAAAAATAAGGCTTCTTTTTACTTATTAACAACCCTAAAGAATAATAAGTTTCAAAACATTTGCTGATAAATTTATATTTATCCTAAAATATAGTGCTGAAGCCTTTTAAGTTGTAAGATGTGAAATTGAGCAAAATCCTATGATTTTCAAAAAATCCAATGTTTATTTTAAGCAATTTTTTGTTGTTGGGAAATATCCCAACTATTTATTTTATTGCACGATTGATAATTGAAAATCAGACATACGTATTCTTCTTACAGTGTAAATACCGCAAATTTTAAGAAATTTGTTTAAGACTTTCTTTTTATTTTGATTTTTCGTTGCTCAGCTCATTCCAAATGCATATATTCTGACTGGTTAAATGTTTTGAAAGAATAACGATTATGTTTACAAAACAAATAACTGACAAAGACGAATGCCTTGCCACCAGGTATTTAGGGACAACTTCTGTAGTGTTACCGGATTTAAATAAGGCATTATTTTACGAGTTAAAATATTGAGTTTGTTTATCTAAAAAATTGTATTATTATGAAGTTACATGCACATATCAATTTCTGCAATCAATTCATGTAGGATTTACTATAGGTATAGGTATAGGTATCTAACAAAACTAAAATGAAAAACTTTCACTTTTATAATAAATAGGAGCTTAATAATAAAAAGTAAACATTTTTCAAAATAATAATGTTTTCAATCAAAAAATATTGAAAACAGTTAATGTTTTCAATCAAAAAATATTGAAAACAGTTAGCATAAAATAATAGTAATAATACTTTCTAATAATAAAAATTGTAACAAAGATTTTTTTACACATAAAAATATATACAAAAATGATGATTGAAGTAGTTATTAGCAAAAGAAACTTGAAAATTCAATTTCAAATATTCCTCGAAAACATTTGGAAACCCCTCAAAAATTTCTGGTTGGTTTAAAAAAATATGAATAATTAAAAAATATAATAAATAAAATAAAAACGTACCGAATAAAACAAAACAAAATATTTTTATATGAGTTTCATCATAATAAAGTCCCTCTTTTTGTATTCTGTAGAAGTTGTAGTTGATGTTGTTGATGAACAGGCAACATTGCACATATAATATTTATTTTTTTTTTTGTTCTCACTTTAAAAAAGGAGTTTCCACAGTCTGTTGACTTTATAGCATCAGTTTTTTGTGTTTTTTCAATAAAAAAAAATAGCTGCCGTTGGTTGATTATAATTATTTTTTGCTCTTTCACAGAGCTTATAATATAATAATAATGAATATAAATACATAATACGATTTTACAATGATTCTGTTCTTGTTTTTTTTTTCTATTTTTTTTTAGGCTTTTCTTTTATTTTTATATATACATATATATGGTTGTTTATATATATATGTATATATATATATATATACATACATAAATGTGTTATAAATATTATGTAGTAATAGTAAATAAAGGAGTGTTTTTAACGTGTTCTATCACAATATTTTTCATTAGTTTTCTCTTTTTTTGTTTTTGTAGGAGTAGTTTTTTGTTTTAAATATATTTTTTTTGTTGTAAGTTAATACATTACTATATTTGCCAGCAAATTTTTAAATATTAGTAGTAGTAGTAGTTTAAAATATAGTAGTTCCATTTGATTAATAATTATTAATAGTTTATTTTGTTTTTTTTTTAATATATAAATTAATAATTTACAATTGGATAACAGTAGTAGTTTCGTTGGTCTTAAATAAAAAAAAACATTTATAATGTTTAGAGTTTTTAATAATTCAATAAACAAAAAAAAAAAAAAAAAAAAAACAATTTAAGAAACTATTAAACAAAATTTTAAGTGAAAGATAGACAAAATTATTTAGCATATAAATAATAATGTATCGGAAAACTTATGCAAATTTAACAAATACTGAAAATATTTTTGTTGTTGTTTTAGCTGAAAATATAAAACTAAAACAAAAAATCAGAGAATTTTAAGGCAAACTAAACCATAGTAGTATTATAATATTTATATTTTTAAAAAATTGCTGTGCAAATTATTTAAACAAATAATTATAAAGTTTAACAATATTATTTGTTTTTTGTTTAAATTATACTTAAAAATAAATAAAATATATTTTGTTTTTCTTTCTTTAATTAGGTTGGTTTTGTTTGTTGTTGTTTCTTTCTTTTCTTTTGTTTTTTTTTTTTAATAAATAATAAAAATTAATACAAATACATATATAAAAATAAAATAAATAAGTACAAAATAAACTTTTTTCTTTCGTTTGATTAAAACAGAAACAAAAAAAAAACTTAAGCTCAATTTAAGACAATGTGTGTGTGTTAAAATTTTTATATAAAAAAATTAAAAATAAAACTTAAAAAATATTTATTATGTTGTAACCGGCGTCATATTGAATGAGGGAACGGGTGAACCATTTATAACTTTAATAAAATGTTGCAATTTTGAAACTTCTTCTGGGGGAATTAATAAAACTTTCAAACATTCACCAAACCATTTTGAGTCAAAACAGTTTTTCCTATAAAAAAAGAAAACAAAGCAAAAAAAATCGTAAATAAATCAAAAAACTTAAAAACAAACAAATAAATTTTAAACTACAAAAATTAAAAATAAAGTCGGAAAACTTAAATTGTTCCCTCATTGGGGTACAAATAAATAAATTTCAAATTAATAAAAATTAATGAACTTTTTAAAAATACAAATAATATGTAAAAAATTAAATGAAAATTAAAGTCGGAAAGCTCACATTATTCGTACATTTTAATAGTGGTATTCAACATATGCTGCTATTTTAAGTGTAAAAGTTTACATAAACAAAGAAAAAAAAAACAGATAAAGCAAGGGCCCGATTATAGTTCACAACACGTAAATGTTGTGTTGTCTCGACTAAAACACAACATTAATTTTTCATACGATTAAGCCGATAAGTGTTGTGAATTGTAATCGCAATTTACAACATACAACATCAAAATACTTAGTGTTGTGAACGGTAATCGGGGCCTAAAGCAACTTTTTAATTAAATTAATTGTTTTGTTTTTGTTTCTGCTTTTTTGTCCTTTGTTGTCCAGTGTTTCCACATGAAAATTAGAGCTGTGTCGTTCAATATGGGTTGTATTCATTCGTTCAAAGTGAACGATTGAACGAATTAAATGAAGGAATCAGTCTTGGATAAATGAACAAAAATGACCGGCCACTGAAATGAACGACCGGGCACAACAACTCTAATGAAAATATTTCTTCCTACCAAAAGTTTGCAAAAAATCTATCACTTCTGTTTAAAACCCTAAACTACATATTTATTATCACGATGAAGAAATATTGCGTTTCAGTTGGTATTTGTGAAATCCAACAGTGGTCCCACAGTCCAAATTGTAACAACTAATTAAGAATAGCTTTCTGAGTCTACTTATCGTCCAATTACAAGGCAAATCCCAATTTTAGTACTAAAAATCAAATTTACAAAATTTTGTATTTGCTACAACATTTACACATTTACAAAGCAAAAAACAAATAAAAATTAACAATCTTTGTCCACCATATTAAAAAAGAGAGTGATGCTAACGAAGTCATTTCGAGTGCAGCAAAGTCCCAATACTTTGACAACTGGAATCCAGTGTAATTTGTTGTAAAAAACTACGACATTTTGCTTTTGCAATAAACACTGAACTACTTTAATGTTTACAAAGTAAAAAGCAACTAGCAATTAACAATTTTTGTCCGCTATATTGAAAAAGAAAGAGGGAATAATGCAAACGCAATATAATTTGCAAATATGCTAAAACATTTACCCCCTTATTCATAAAAACTTACAACGGGTTTATAACAGGTTTATGAATAAGGGCATTTATATATTGCAAATACGCAATAAGGTAACAATTGAATTCTCAGGTATTTTGTTTTAAGATTGCAAAACAACCTACGAAATTTTTACTTTTGCAACAACACTGAAAAAAACTTTGGCAGCAAAAACTCAAACTTTTTATTAATAACTTAAAAAGTGAAAATATGAATACAACGAGAATTAATTATCATATACTGTAGATAATATAACTTGTAATTTAAATGAACTAATAAATATAAGAAATAAATATAACTTTTTTTGGGAAATTACAGAACAAATCATCGAAAATTATAGGAAACAATATAGAACACGTTGTAATAATTAACTAATAAAAAAATATAAAAAGACTTTTTGAAAGTTACAAAAATATGTAACTAATATAAAATAAGTAGTAATAATTCACTAACAAGCCTTTATGTAATGTATGTATCTAACAATTAACAATAAACGATTATAATATAAATATAATATAGTTCTACAATTTTTTTTTATAAAATTCTAATATTGTAAATTAAAAAAGTGCTGTAAAATCTAATGAAGATAATGGTGATCCGTTGATAACTTTAAGGAAATATTGAAGTTGTGTTACTTCTTCATCGGGTATTAGCAAAACTTTAAGACAACTTCCAAAGGTTTCATGTGTGAAACATTTTTGCCTGTTAAAATTGCATTTATGAAATGTGTTTTTTAAAAAATGATCTGTTTAATTTAAATTTAATACATTAACAACTAAGAAAAACATATTACTTAAATGAGATTTTTTATATTTATTTGATTTACTTATTAAGTAGCTAATGAAGTGATTAATGTATGTTTTTAATGGATTAATTAAAAATGGTTTCATTGTTTTTAGCACAAAACATACTTCCTATATAAAACTTAATATTAATAAAATTTCAAAAAATATGCATATGTACATATATGAAAAGTCAACTGCACAAAGTTTTAAGTTTAAAATGAATGAACAGAGTTTATCAAAGATACATATGTAATTATGCACAAAAACATATTTAATTTATCACTGTTACATAAGAAAGGTTTTATTTGGCATCACTGCAAATGGCTGGCAGTGATGGCAAACATTTTTGGTGGTATTTTTATATTTTCAAATACAATAATTGCAAATCTCGGCTTGTGTTAGAATACAAATGATATTTGTTGAAAGCGGAGTTAAAATTAATGTCCCTTCCACATTTTAATTTTTACAAAAAATTTTGAAAACTAATTATTAAGAAATACAAATAAAAATGAATTGCGGCAAATTCCAGTATTACAAAAGATATGTTGTCAGGCTCATTCTTTAAATCGAAAAGTTCGTTTTTTAGAGTTTTCTTTCTTATGTAAGTTTAAGTCACATTAGATGTGACATTCCAATTTGTCCATCTGTTGTAGTTTTTAATAATTGTTCTGCTAGAGATATAATCAAGAATTAATAAAGTCTTCATTGGTAAGTATTCTGATGTTAAAAATGATTCTATCATTAAACAATTTTAATTACAGCCGTTAAATTCAAACTCTGTTATCTGATTAACGAAATAGATCCGCCATTTGGCAAAATGCGATTGAAAATTTTGATTAAAGAGTCGATACGTGGTGGATATCTGTTGTGATTTTTCCAAAATAATTGTCAAACCGTACTCTTTGCAATGAAATAACAAATTGAATGATTTTCATATAAATTACATGTTTTATTTAATTTTGAAAAATAAAGTTCTTGTTGAAACAGAGATTTTGATTAAACTGAGGTTTGTAATATCGGGCTTTTATTGTATTTTTAAATAACAACAGTTTATATTTTTGTTTATTAACAATTATAAATCATCAAATAATACCATTTTCAAACATTCATTATAAAAATTCCTGCTCTATATAAACTCTGCATGTGCACAATTAATTATTTATAAACATTAAAAAGAACTAACAATTTAAAATATTTTGCAATCGTTTACAATCTCTGTTAATTGTAGTTGAATTGGCTGGCATGAATTCATTATAAACAAAAAAATTTATTTAAAGTTTAGGAAATATTAGAACAAATAGCAAAAATGTTTTAAAATTGGCGCGTGTATGCGAAAATTAAAAAAACAAATTAATAAAATTCTCTGTGTTTTTTTTTTGAATTCTCACGTTTAATCATTATAACTTAAGAAATAGTTTTGAGACTTAGTTTTTGTTGGTAATAAACTGCGTACATTTGTTTTGTTAGATTATTGTACAGTTGGGAGAAATTGTTTTAATATTTGTATATTAGTATTGTTCTATTTTTGAACAAACTTTTTGTGTGTCACGGTTAACAATTAAATAATTTTAGTATTTTTTTTCAAATAAATATTCAATAATGTACTTAAATACCTTGAACTACAGTATTACATTTAGTTTTGGTGTTTGGTTTTATATTTTAAATTAAAAACTATTGCAAAAAAAAAATTATTTTAAAAATAAATTTAAATAACATAGCTGCCGGAAAGATGCGTAATTTTTTTTAAATACATAATACGGGGGATGTTCAATAAGTAATTCTTTAATTTCAGATGATATCAAAATTGTAAAGAAATTTATTAAAAACATAAATATTTCAGGTATTATTTGAATTATAAATCACGAGTATTGAACATGCCAACTAGAAGTGTGATCAAAATTAAATTGTTATGGCTAATTGCTATAATTTGTAATCTTATTTTGAAAACTCTAGTTTTTTGAGTTGGCATTTTTTGAATATAAGCTCTCGATATAATTTAAAATACTTATTTTTATATACATTTATATATATTGTAGTTTTACATACTTTTTTTTAATTTAAATTCAAATGCCTAAATGAAATATTAATCCATAATCACATAAAAAACATGTTAACATAAAAAACAATATTTGGCATCACTGCTTTACGTCAAACATTTTTATAGGCAAAGATGCCACAATAATTACCGAATTACTAGATCTTATGAAACATCCCGTCTATATATAAATATATTTTAAGAAAAAAAAAAAACAAATAAAATATTGTACTTAAACCTAACACTGAAAATACATACATACTTTTAATTTCCCTAAAATACATACACAAATACATATACAAATACAAATAGTGGTGCTAAATAATAGAAAACAAATGTACGAGTATTTATTTATTTATATTGTATGATTAATTTATTTTTAAGTGGAAAACGTGAGTTTTACTAGGTCAATGACCTACTAAAGTATTAGTACATAGTATACGGCAAGATATATGCTAGAAGACCTAAACTTATGTGAAAAGAAACTTACTTGCATAACCGATGTATACTTGTTTCACGGAATAGTTGATAACAGTCTTCACATATACGATCCAAGCGGAAGAACATGGTTTTGTTAAAGATACCCTTGCACTCTAAATCGAAGAAATTACTTCTTTTGGATAAATTATGATTGTGGGGCAAAGCTGTGAATAGTGGCACCAAAACAAGAAACAGCACTACCGAGATCTTAATGTTGCGGGAACACATCTGAAAAGCAAAAAAAAAAATATTTTTTTAAGTTCATTAATAAAAGCGATTAAAAGATAAATTTTGATTATTTATAATAAACATAATTATTGAAATAAAAAAGCTTTTAGGTGTTTTGAAAGAAGCTATAACCATATACTATAGATTTTTTGTATAGTCAGCACATTAAAGGATAGAAATGTAGCAGTGACCGATACAAAAAAACATACAATTTTAAATCTTTCTAATTAAAGTATTTTACATATAAAATCCTAGAAGTTTATATATGAAAATATATAAACTAATGGCGTCATACGCGACGAACTCTGAAATATATTAATTTCTATTTCTTACGCCGAACAAACAATACGGGGTGACCATGTATCGTTTAAATTTTTAATGTTTTTGTAAATAATGTGAATTTTTATTTTAATTATTGTTTTATCTTTTACTTTATATGTATACATATATGCACGAGTATGTATGCTATAAACATTTGTTTTTTGTGTTAATATTTATTTTTTAATATACATATTTTTTTCAATATGGTCTCACTATCTATCAGCTGTTATACGAAAACAAAAACATACCGCCTGGCCGCCCACGATGTCGAACGATAACGGTCGCTTAGATAAGACTTAAGACACAAACTTTTTATCGTATCTATTTTTTACTCAATCAAGTTTGTTTATTCCACAATCAAGTTTGTGTCTTAAGTCTTATCTAAGCGAACAGCAAACATTCGACATCGTGGGCCAGGGGGATAATTTTTTCGCGTTTATTGTTCTTCACACGACGAATTGTCACCGACTAGTTCGTTGTGTTGGGCAAAATTCGACGTTCGTCCCAGTTGTGTTCCTAGCGTAACAACTAAATAGGCCTATTATTGATGATATGGATTTCACTGAATTGGTTTTAACAGAACGATGCCACATGTAATACAACCACTGAAAAAATAAATTCGTTGCCATGTAAATTTTGCAAAAAATATCACGAAATTCCTTTAATATGCAATTTATAAACACTTGATTATTTTTTGTGGGGCTATGTTTATACAGAGTGAACCAAACGAATAGATTACAGCCTTAAAATTCTCTATACATATGTGACCTGTTTAACGAAATAGAGTCGCCAGTTTGCCAAAGTGTGATTGAACATTTTGATCAAAGAGTCGACATGTGTAGGCGTAGTAGTGATGGACAAATGTCTGATATAATTTTCATTTATAATTGTCAAACATTATATTTCCTATACCTACAATACAAATTTGTATGATTTTCTTATAAATTCTTTGTTCCAATTTACAGGAAGCAATTCTTTAAGCTAAGCTAATTATCTTTTAGACATCGGGAGAGGAGAAGATAAGACGAGTACACACTTGATTGCAGAGTATGCAGGGTATGCAGAGCATTTACATCACTGTCTTGCTGTCTCTCTTTGTTTCTGTATTAAAATGGCGTGAAAGAAAAAAAGAACAATGAAAAATTGGTGCATCTTAGAGTTTTTAAGGAATAACTAACTATACTGGGTCTTTGTCTTTGCAATATTTCTATAATGCATATAATTTTATAGCATTTATTATTTCTTAAACATAAAATAATGCTATTTTTATTAACTGTACTGTTATAATTTTGCAATATTTTTTGTATATATGCAGCAGTTCTAAAAATATTACGATTTTTTTTAGGAAAAAGTCTAAATATAGTCAATTGTTATTTTGTTGTAACAACAAGCGGACAATTTATTCTTATGTAAAAGGGATCTTTATTTATTGTTTTTTATTTTTTTTATCTTGTCTGTAGCCAGTTGAAAAACACAGACCGCCAAAGTTAATTTTGCGTGTGCTTGCACACCTTGTCATTGATCCAACCGCCAGACGATGTTATCAACATCATCACATTATATTCTATAAATACTTTATTTTTTTGTCTATACTATATATAGCCGGTATGAGTTTTCAGACCTTATATTACTTTTTTGCTTCGTAATGAACTTGTTTGGTTGTAAACTAGTCTGGTCTTTTAGTATTGTACTATAGTATATAAAGATGTTGCAGATGTTTATATTTTAGCGAAAAAGTTTTTCATATTTTTTGTAGTTCACTAGAAAATGTATGTTTAAACAATTTTGGTTTTAATGTGTTAAAAAAATGATCTTATTAGTGCTTTCAACACTTAATGGGAATTAAACTAAAAATCCATTAAATGACAATATTACAAAACATAAAGAGGAATATTATTAATAATATGTTTAGTTAAAGTTATAGGCAATTTTAAAGGGACTTGTAATGTAAGGACTCTTCACAACATACATATGGGCATTTCCCCAAAAAATTATTCGAAATATTTAATCCTACACCACCTACCACAACCGCTAACTTTTGGTGAATTGGCGCTGCCAAAGTTGGCTGAAGATCCACTTTTAGATACAATTTTTTTTTTTATCAAAATGGTGTCGCATGCCACAGCGAAACAGCACGCGAAACAATGGCCCAATTGAAAGCCGAGTTCAGTGAACGGTTTATTTGACGTTTGCGACCGATCAATTAGCTGCCTAGATCGTGCGATCTAACGACTTTAACTATTTTTTATGATACTATGTTAAGGCTTATATCTATAGGGACAAGACCACAAAGATTGATTAATATTGAAGAATTTATTCGTGAGTCACCCACCGGTTAACATTTACATGACATAATCTTTAAACATTGAATTATATAGATCGGGCGTTTTATTTATTTTTTAATAGTTTAAAAATAGGAAAAAAATAGTTTTGGTCAACAGCAAAAAACTTTTTGTTTTCTGAGTCACTCTTTAAATTTTGCTGACATATATAGATTTTATTAAAAAAAATTCTTATAGTGCTAAATATATAAATATTATCCCAAATTTCATAAAAAACTTTTTATTGCTGATTGCCTGATGAAAGCAGGCACTTTATTATATAAATCATTTAAAACCTTTTAGGTTTTCAAACCAAAGCCGGCCGGCCGGCTTTCATACTTTACTACATAGTTCAATTCCAAAGAATATGCGTATTAAAAATATTATTCATTCATTCATTCACACTTCTTTCCATACATACTCAGTTATAAAAAAAGAATTATGGTTGTAAATTAAATATAGATTTTATTTTTGTAAAAAAAAAACAAAAAAAACATAAGAGGACAAACTAAAATAATAAGTAATAAATTTAGCAATTCGATTCCAATTAGTAACACATTTTAATGTTCATGTTTTTGTGCCGCCTCAACTGAAAATTGATATTGGAACCACATACAGGCCACAATGGTATAAAACATATACTATATATACTGAAACATGCATATGTATAAATGTATGTAAGGGATTATTGTTGAATAAATTTTTGTATTTGTATGTAGCAAATGCAAATTGTTAAAAAAAAACTAAAACTACGAACATAGCTGCCAGATTTGACGATTTATCGTTATTTTGACAATTTTTTGTGTTAAAAATAGCAAAGTGACGATTTAACGATTTTTTTCATTGAAAGTGACGATTTTCTGAATTATTAAAATTTTCTATCATTTGTTTGTTTTATTAATGTTTTCGTTACCAAATTCTCTCTTTTTTTTATTTTTTTTGAGACAACAACTATTTTTCTAATTTAATATGATAAATATTAAGAAGAACATGACATATTTAAAAAAACAAAACTAAGTAATAGTGGTGTTTTCTTAATTATTGACAATTGTTAAGTTTAAGTATAATAATTCCAAATAATATTGAGTCAGGATAATAGAAATTACTTATTTATCTGTAAACATAAAAATCAATTTTAAATGCTGAATTCCATGAACTAAATTTTTTAGAAGAAACAATTTCCGAATTTCAAAGGATAAAAACTTCTCCTATTTTGACAAAACGTCGAAAGAATATTCAGGCAAATAAACTTAAATGACAAAAATACGGATTTTATTGAAAATGAGTACCTGTATATGATGGATGAATTGAATTCTTTATTCAAACTGTTATTTAAAACCTAATAAACTAACCTCAATTAATAAAAAAATGCTAAATTCAGATATTTATTTATAAAATACTGTAAGTCTTTTTTTACACTCTTCAGTTTTAGCTGACCAGTTTTTGTTCAATTTTCTTTTGAACTTGTCATTTCATTTACACACGTCAATTCAATTTTCGTACTTTTTAATGCAATAATGAAATAAGAAAATTCACTAGTACCGCCAAGTTTGTACCCCTTTTGTTATCTTTTCCCTTCTCATCCAAAAATACTTGCCTTGACGAGTCAGAATTGAAGAGTGTGAAAGCGGACTAAGATATTATAAAAATATTACACAAGTTGTGTTTAATATTATATCTTTTGTGATTTCTTATTTAAAATGGTAAATTTTATGTATTTTGATATGTATTGTACAAGATATTATATAAAATTGAATTTTTATGTTTTCGTTTAAATAAAAATTTCAAAATACTATTAGAAATAGTGACTTTTTATTTTTTCCAGAATTCATCTGGCAGCCCTGACTACGAATGAAGCTGTATGGAAATAATGGTGGGCAAACTTCTTTATCAATGATGAACTCTTATAAACTGAAGAAACAAAACGCCCTCTAATATTTAAAAATAAAATTCATATAGAAATATTTAATTATAAAGTTTTTTTTAGTGATAGGTTAAACTTTGTTTTTCAGCAGGGGCATATTGGAATAACATGAAAGTTTTGATATTTTAACTTGTTGACATACCAGCATTAAAAATGAAGGTGTGGTGGGGCAAGCATTTATGGAAAATTCGGTTAAAAACTAATTTTTGGCCTATTATTGATGTTAATAAGACTTTAAAATAGTCCACTAAATTATTCAGCAAATGTATACATTAAATGACAGTGATATATGGTAATTTTCACTAACTTTTGGAAGCAAAAAAAATTAAAAAAAATCCTAACATTTTAATTTTCATGGCTCAGAAAAAATGTTTCCATTTTTTGCTGGCATTTTAGTAGGATTGAGCACGCGACATATTTTTCCGCCCAGGTTGTAATAAAGATTAAATGTTTTAAATCACTTTCTTACGCCTATGTTTTACCCTTTTAGTTAGCATGTTAATATATAAATGTAAAAACATTTGTTTTTCAAAAAAGCTACATTCACGATAGGGAACGAGACACACTTGGAGAATAAAAATAAAATCTTTGGTGTAAATATTATATTCAATAATTTTATTTTTATGCTTTAAGCCTGTAAATTTTGAATTGCATACAACTTTTCAGACACTTTATTACAACGTACGCGGATAACTATATATTTTCATCATTAAATTTACGTTTTTTTTTTGGATTAATTTCGTATTAAAGAGCACTGTGAAAGTGCATGAAAAAGTCTGGGAATTTTCTAAAACAATTTTTTGTGGTTTATATGAAACACACAGACACATACATATGTTAATATTTATTTTATATGCAAAATGTCCACTTTATAAGTACCCAGCAGATCTAGTGAAGTGCCCCGAACTAGTGATATTATTTACCTATCATTGGGGTTAAAAATGATATGAGCAATTGTTCCTATATAACTTACAAAATCTAAACTGAGCATTACAAATGTACACTTGAACTTTAAATAGTTTACCTATGGTAAATAAAATAATCACTTTCTAAAGTGAAGCACTAAAAAGTTCAAAGTGACTACTTTTTAGGTGACTTATAGACACTAAAATGACAGTTGACTTTACTCTAGATTATCTGGGTTCTAAAAGTAACTTTATTTTTTCAAGTCAAGTAATTAGATATTAGTGAAATTATTATCTAAAAGTGATACAGGATGTATGAAGTAACCAAATGACTTATCTCTGTATTACAAACAGCCGTTAAGTGTCTAGTGAGCCTAAAATATATAAATTTCAGTCAACAAATTAGACGTTAGTGAAAATTACTGTCTAAAAGTAGTACATTGACTTCTTTAGTTTACCTGGGATACATAAAGTAAGCAATTGATTTCTTTTTGTAATACAAAAACCACTTATAAATGGAATGATCAAGAAATAAAATTACTAACTAAAAGTGTTACATTAATTTATTTAGTTTACCTGGGGTAAAATAATAACCAATTACCTTCTCCCTGTATTACCAAGAGCACTTACTTATGTAATGAGTCAGAAATATATGAATTATAGCCATGCAATTAGACATTAGTTGAAAATGATACATTGACTTCTTTAGTAGTCAATAGAGAACAGTACTAAAAAGTCATGATGTATAAGTATAAGAAGTCATGATGTAGTCATACTCGTAAGTATCTACATACGTATTACACATATACATAGATAAAATACATTTCTGAAATACTAATATTGAACGTTACAATTATTTGTTGTAATTAAAAACAAAACACAATATTTAAAAGATACATGTGTGATCATCGTCAGCAGCAAGTACAACATTTATTAGCTAAATAGATAAACGTTTCAGTGTAATAAAATTCTATGAAATTTCTGTACGTGTTTCATACATTCAATTAAATTAAGTTGTTTTAATATGTAGTAGTAATCGCATGGCATTATTTTTTTTTTTTTTGTTAAAATACAGCGACATCATGTCTGCCATGAAAAAAGAATACATCTACTATGTAGTAAAAAATAACGTATGTATACTATAATAATAGTTGATAGATTTTAATACCATTTTATAGATAAAATATTATAAAAAGTATTATATCAAAGAGAAAAAAACAAACAATTTGCACAACTTGTTTTTGGTACCAGTTGACAGTTTGTGGTACAAATTATAGAATATTCGAGGTAATTCCTACTGTTCTGTAAACCAAAGCCAAGTAATGTGTGATTAGAATACGTAGTAGCTTTTTTGATACAGCCTGTAAATTAGGATTTGAATTAAATACTAATGAGAATTTAGGTACAAGAACGCGACATTAAAAACATATTTTGATAACAACTAAGATTTGCTGAAAAGGCAGTATTTACACAATTGGTCGATGGACATTTCAGTGGAAAAATGCATAAGTATATTTAGACTGTAAACGAATACAGTAATTATAATTAAAATTAATTTAAAATGTACAAGTATACAACTTACAACAGAGGTTGTAATTTCAGTCAAATTTAAATAAATTTATGTGCGTTAAAAAATTTATTTAAATTTGACTGTGTAAATGTAAATTTTATTTGTTTTAAATTTTTTTGCTACCTACTTATTTACTTGTACATACATATTTGCTTTTTTGTATCTTTTCGAGCAAGCAAAAAAAAATGTGATATACATTTTCAAAAACTGAATGTAAAGCGCAATTAAATTCGACAAATCTTTCGAAATCGTTTCGAAAGTAATGTGTTGCTATTGCATGCATGTGGGCAGAAAGAAAATCAGCTACGAATACGAAATGTGTAAATGTTAAATACAAATTTACATACCTACATACATGCATACATACATTTATAAATATTTACTCGTAGTGATGGTGAGGACAAGCCCCCTAAATAAAAATGCTTACAAACTTTGTTTACTAACGATTAATGTATTTTTATTTTGCTTTAATTAATTTGTGCATTTTTCGGAAGAAATTATATTTTCTTATAAAATATTGTATGTACATATGTACATATATGTAACAATGTACCTGCAAATGTACATACGACATATACATATATGTATTTATATTGTTTTTTTTTAAATTTCAGTGCATGATTAGTGTAGAAACACAAGCTTGCAGTTAATTTTTTTACATAAAGTTTTGAAAACTTAAATCCTCACTAAATTAAAATTTATTTTATTTTCATTAGGATTTCTACAAAACTCCCTCCTTTTCACTCTATCTCTCTCTCTCTCCTTATGTTTACGAACAAAACCCGTAGTTTTAACATTTTTTTGTGAATGCCAAAGAAGAAGAAGAAAATAAACAAATATGTACATATATACATACATAAAATCAAAAATATGGATAAGTCCTTTTGCAAATGTATTATATACCATAATAAAGGTGACGCAAAAGTAATCCTCCTAGCAACTTGATGAATTGGAATTGGAAAACATGTGGTTCCAACAGGACGGTGCAACGGCACACACTGCACGTGCCACAACCGATATGCTGAAGGATGCATTTCCCGGGCGCCTAACCTACCGTTTTGGCGATTTGCACTGGCCAGCAAGATCGACTGATTTGACCGCTCCAGACTTCTTTTTGTGGGGCTTTTTGAAGTCGCGGGTTTATGTCAACAAGCAGCTCTTGCAGCTCTTAAAGACAATATCCGTCAAGAATGTGAGGACCTATTGCCGGAAGTTTTGGCCAAAGTGATGGAAAATGCCATAAAAAGGGCTCAAATGACAATCAACTGTGGCGGCGGCCATTTATATGACATCATATTCTCGACTTGATGTAAAAAAAATTAAAAGGCCAAATAAAAATAATCCACAAGAAGAATCAAAGTTTTTCATTTTTTTTTTCATTACAGCCAAAAAACATCGGAAGTTTACATTTGCGCCACCTTGTGCATGCATACATAAAAGTAAGAAAATATTTTCATTTATAAAAATATAACTTATTAATAGTTAACAATTGACTCGTATGGATCATAAATTGAAACTAAATCAAAAGCATCATCAACACCATTCATTCAACACACAGATACAAACAATTAAAATCGATCATTCATGATGTTTAATTGTACAAAAGAAGGCATTTGCCGACAATCACATCAATTGGCAACTAATCAAGACAATAAATTCCAACCATACAATCATATAGACATCAACATCATCATTATCACCATATTGTGGCCATAGCAATGGCCACACGTACTCTCCATGCCCATGATTGAATCAATATTAATAATGCTGTTATCATCATCATAATAATAATAACAAATATGACAGAAAAAATAAAAAAAGTATTCTAAAGTTTGGTTTCTTCTTTAAATCAAAGAGAAGTGCCAAGTCCAATTTATTATTGATGCGTTTTTTATTTATACTTTAAATATTTCTTAGAATTCGGGGTTTTATCTAAAAGTTAAAATTGGTTTTAACATTTAAAGCTTTTAAGGATATAATAATGACGTCATTTTAGTAAAAAAAGAATGTTACTGCTTACCTTAATGGAAATCAGTCATTTTGTCTCTAAACTTTTAGAAAATATAACAAACTATCCAGAAAAAAATTAGTTAATTACTTGCAATTACATAACAATTTACTTTTCAATTACTACTTAATGCCAACTGCATTACTTAGAAGTTGTTTAGTAGTCATAGACATAGTTATAATCTGATATGCATATTTGCACTTGTTAATGAAATTTGGAATTAATTCATTATAAAATTCAATGTAGTCACATTTTTGTTAATTTAAGTAAAAAAAAAATATAAGATAAATAATTTTTTAAAGCCAATTTGTAATAGTTTTAATTGTAATAACTTATTTAAGTCCCTATTGGTAAACGGACTCCTTATTTGTAAGGGTTTGTAGTAAGTTTTAGCATTTATATCACTTAACAATAGTCCACCAAACTATTGACCACAGTTCTCAATTCAAAATTTGAATGATATTGGTATAAGGTTATTTTCATGAACTAGAACGTGACATTGGAAGTTTTTTGAAGCAAAACAATAATAAAAAATCTTAACATTTTAATTTTTAAGGCCTAGAACGCAACATTCGATGTCAAATCTTAATAATTTTGTGTCTTGTTTTCAAAGCAATACAATAATAAAAAGATCTTAACATTTTATTTTCAAGGCTTAAAACGTATGTTTGTATGTTGTTTTCATTTTTGGCCGAGATTTTAGTAGCATTTGATGTTTTTAATTTATTAGTCATAAAAGTAGAATCTAATACGCTACAAAGTCAATTGGAAATTTTAGTAGGATTGAACACGCGACATATTTTTCCACCCAGATTGTATAAAAGATTAGATGTCTTAAACCTCTTCCTTTCGGTTCATGTTTTACCTATCTAAATATGCATGTTAATAAATATGTAAATACATTTATTTAAAAAAAGCTACATTTACAATAGCGAACGAGACACACTTTCAACATCAAAATAAAATTACAACGAACGCGGAGTACTGATAACAAATAATGATTTATGTCACAGAACGCGACACAGAAACATGAAAAAAAATCAAAGATATCGTCCACAACTTATAACTTACGACTGTTGCCTTTGAGTTTAAAAGTCATTCATTGTATAAATACGAGTATGTTTGATGATAATTTACTTTTGACTAAAACTCAATCATCTGCCTCTACTATGGGAATCAAATAAAACTACATGATTTCAAAACTTATAACGTTACAAAAGGAAATTAATTTTCTTAAAAATGCATAATGAAATGTTTAACATTTTTCCATAAAAACTGTCAGTAAAAATGTATAATTAGAGTAATTTTTATAATAATTTAATAATTTATTAACATTTAATCATTTATACAAGTCCGTTTACAAAGTATAAGTGTGTTTGAGTGCTTTAAGTGATAGTGATCACATGCGGAAAGTGCTATTTCATCAACGTCATGATGTAATTAAAACAGCAATTAATTTTATGCAAACGATCATGCCACAACATACAAGGTAAATATGGGATAGATATTTTTAGTAAAACGAAAAAAAGAAAAACAATAACAGCGAAAAAATGTTTAGATACGTGGTAAAAGTCTGGTTTAGCTTACTGAAACATGTTGTTTCTTCAACGGTAACTGGCTGTATATAAACATCAACACGTTTTCTCCACACGGAAGAACATAAAGAAATTTTCCGACGATTTGTCCTTAATGTCTTGACAAGCTAAGAATTAGTGCACTCGACGAACAATTTCATGTTAGCACTTGAATTATTCTAGTGTGGACAAGTCTAGTCTTGTTTGAACAACATTTTTAAAACTTATAGATGCCATTATTAGCAAAAATAGGATCACGCTAATGACCTGTAAATCCACAGCAAAAGGTATAGTAGCTATAAACATAGGATCCAAAACGCGAAAAATAGACCACGCTTTAGAATGTATTTAAGAAAATATACAAAAATCTGCGATAATATATAAAGATATTTTTTTTTTCAAACGTTATCTGCTATCAAATGTAATCAATACAATTCTACACAAAATTTTCGGCATTTTAAAAAAATTACAAAGAAAACCATGCACATAGAAACATTTTCCCCATTCTGTCGACGTTTCGTTGACGTTACACAAATGTATTATTAATGTATTAAACAACAGTTTTACGTTAAGTAAACGTTGCGGTTACATTCCATTAACGGTCTGGTAACCGGGCCGTTATATTGAAGTGAATTGTTGCCAGGATTAATATTGTAAATATATTTTGAAGATTTTCAGTTTTAAAAATATTTGTGTAATTTATATTATATTTAAATATGATTCTTATAATTCTGTTATTTCTCTGAAACCCATCTTATTCCTGATTGCAAAATATTAAAAAAAAATACCGATTTCATCTTAGTCCATTAAAGAAAAATGGTTGTGTTGGACATGACAATATCTGAATCACTCCAATACATGTGAGCTTGATTTAAACAATTAAAGCCTTGTATGTAGTCAAGTTGTATTGTTGTTACTCAGCAACATCTCAACATCTAATAGAGGAGGAAGTATAAACTAAAATGTTTACCATCTGGCTGCATGCAGTAATAGTATTAACACAACCATACAACATATACTTACACATTCTACAAATCGTAAGCTTTGTGAGCAAACATGCTAACTTTAGTTTAAAGGAAAGCTTGATATTATTCATGAGTTTTAGTTTTTGTAGCGTTCGCAATCATAATTACATTGCATATACATATATTAAAACTAACAAAAACAATTATTTTCTCTAAACATAGAGCTACAAGAAATAAAGTTTTCAGATTTCTTCAAAGTAGTACGAATGTCGCGTTATGGAAGAGCTAACTCTCAGAATACCTATACCAGTACACTTCTTTAAAATTGTTTAAATATTGAAATAAAGCGATTTTACAGAAAGCGTGTTAGCACATTTGCTCAACAAGCCAACGATCCACATCAGGTATAAATTACTTGTGTATGTATGTACATATGTATGTATGTAGAATGCAAATTCTTTTCCAGTTAATGGCTAAAATAATGAAACCAAGGATCATCAACATGTTAATAATTATGGCAATAATTGTGTGTGTTAATAATCATATAAAATAAACCGCATGTTTTAAGCCTGTAACGATTTACATAGTTGTACGTTTGTTAAATTTTATTTTATATTGTTTTTGTAACATATTCAAATGTTTGTTGTACCGTATAATTATTCGCACGTATTAACTTTTGAGTATAATAATAAAACTAATAATAATAATAAAAAAAAATAATAATGAAAACTAATAATAATAATGAAAACTAATAATAATAATAAAACTTTGATTTTAACATTTTATTTATTACTTTATTTTGAATGTTTTAGTTTGTATATGTATGTATGTCTTTTTAAAAAGAAGTACTAATAAGCTTTCACTGAATTAAGTTATTATAATTCATTTTTTTTTTGATGACGTTAAAATGTACATTTCAAAAATTTGATAAATTCAATTAAAGCAAATCCTGTCAAAACATTTACTCAGTCGGAATATTAGGATTTTGACACGACTTTATTTTCAAAAACAAAATAAAATAAAGAATATATAAGGAAATCTTTAACATTTTTAATGCACTGGAAAGAGTAAGATTTGATAATTAAATAAAGTATGTTTAAATTTATATGTAATATAAATAAATCATCATTTAAGTCTGGCATAAATTTGGTTTGTTTACATTTTAATCTCTTGTTTTTGATTTGTTAGGTTGCCGTGTTGTCAAAATCATAACAAAAGTATGTACTCGTATTTACTCTAAGTTTAAAAAAACCCTCTCTACTTCCTATATAAACAATTGGTCAGAATTTTTTTTTCACCAAACTTTATTTATCGGGAATTTCCAGAATGAAAAAAACAAAACAAAACAAAAAAAAAAACTCTTCTTTTTTCATGTAATGAAGAACTGTTGTGGTGGTTACTTAAGCTTACTGCTATTTAGTTATATTTAAGTATGCACACGAGGAGTAAGTAAGTAAGTATGTATATTTAATACGTGTATAACTTTTAATAGTTTTGCCACACAAAAATTCAATTAATATGTATATTGCCAGCCTGTCTGCCTGTCGCTATTTATACATATAAGGCCAGGTTTTGCTTAGCCAACTTACATTTGTTGTGTTGTTGCCACTAACTGATGTTGTTGTTGCTGCTGTTGTTACTATATATACTCGTATATGTATAACATTATTATTAACATACACTCACATATGGCTTAAATATGTAAACGGAGGGAAAATTGCAAGGCCTTCAGTTTGCAGGCGTTTTTAGAAACATTCAAATAAAGACTGTTTTTGGCAGCTTAGCTGTTTTCGTGTAATTAAAACATGTTTTAGTTTGGTCTACAATTTAACCATGAATCGACACTAACAAGCAAACAACGCTTGCAGATAATTTAATTTTATTATCAAAACTTATTTTATCGGAAAATTATGTTTAGCGTCAAAACTCATTTCTGGTTGACTTAAACAAGCAAAATCGTCGTATTTGATGTGAGGAGCAGCCAGAAGCATTACAAGAATTGGCAAATCATCCCGAAAAAGGTATAGTTTGGTGTGGTTAAAGGGCCGGTGGCATTTTTAGAACATACTTTGTCAAAGATGACAAAGGCAGAAACGTTACTGTAAATGGCGAGCGCTACCGTGCGATGATCAAAATTTTTTTTTGCAAAAAATGGAAGAGCTGAACTTGGCTGACATGTGGTTTCAATGGCCCAGTTGAGAGACGAGATCGGTAAACAGTTCATTTCACGTTTGGGGCCGAGCGATTTAATTTATTTAGACTATTTTTTGTGGAACTATGTTATTGTTTCGGGACAAGCCTGCCTGGTTGATACACTATAAGCTAATTTATTCTTGAGAGAGTATGCCAAAATTGGACCCAGCATACCCGCGGTAAACATTTACATGAAATCATTTTTAAACATTAAATATAGATCATTCTATCGACTCAAAGATTTCATACAATGCTCTAAATTGTATGTGTTTTTTTTTAAATCAAATCCGAAAGCTCTTTAAAAATCACTCTTTACTTATTTAAATATTTTTTAGCCAGACATGAATTTAACCTTTAATAAAATTAGTTTATTCTGAAAGCATCTATCTACCTACTCCTTACTAAATCAAAATTCTTACTTTCTAATAAAATCATGCTTATAAAGGAAATGCGTTACGTATAGCATTTCGTAAAGGATAACCTTATGATATCCCTACCATAACATGATATGTGTAAATTCTTTTAAATATTCAGTTGTATTTTATTTGATACTGCTTGATCCTACAAAACACTTGTTAGAGTAAACAACGTCAAACAAAATTGTGCTAAACAATTTGGTTACAATTTTTTGATTAAAACTTTGCCATGGATTATCCTACCTTTATGGCCGAATTCGCGGTCATTACTTAACCATTTGGTAAACTTAAATACTAACTATTGTTAAACTATTACTTGGTATTCTTATGGCAAACTAAGCATTGCGAATAAAGAATCATTAGTTAAGCCTTTGCCATTACCTAACTAAAGACTGTGAATTTAGCCATTAGTCTTTAAACTAAGGCCTACCTATTATTCCATTTTCCCGTTGTGTAAATTCGTTTATAACCATTCGCAAGTACGAGGGCAGCGTAAAATACTTTTAAATCGTAATTTTCAAATAAGTTTGTTTCTAACAAATGTCTTCATGTACTTATTTCTCATTTTAAAATAGGTCAAAATTTAATTGTCAACCTCTCTCGAAAACCATAACCGCATTTCTAGCCAATTTTAAAACCCAATCGACCACGTAGTGTTTAGCATGCAAAGGCTTCTCAAAGATTTTTCAGGGATTTGCAGAAGCTGAAATGCGGTCTCAGAAGTATGATTATGTTGAGCGAATTCTACGAAATGTAGCTTTTACAGATCTACTATTTTCAGAATTTTATTCGATTTCAAGTTCATGTTCTACAGAGTGGGGATGATAACGTTTCTACATTAATGTTAATAGATATTTTCTAATTAAAAAAAAATGCGATATTTGTGTGTGAAAATAGTTGTGTGAACAAATGTATTCTGATACAGGACAAGTAAATGCAGTTGCCAAACTTGAAGAGAATTTTAAGAGTATGTAATAAGTAATAGTTGGTAGTAGCATGTAATATTTTGTTTAAATGACTTTTCATGCTGCTCTGAATATAGCAAAAGAAATTTTGTTGCATGAGAGTATTTCTTTTTCTGTTTTTTTTTCCTTTAGACATATTTGTATGTAGGAATGTACATATACTTGGTGCTCGCTGATTGTTAGCTGGAACCAAGCAGTCTGTGTTATTTAGTCAAATCTAAATTTTAAAATTCAAGGTATAAACACATCGTATCTCATTTATTTTATGTACTCGTTTAGTACAATGTACATACTACATGTATGTTTATATGCATACATATATATATATGTATATGTATATGGAGAAGTGTGTGTGGTAAAGAGTACAGTAATACTTGATTTTATTATGATCAATATACATATATTGTATAAAAAATGATATTGTAAAGGAACTACGTATATTAACTAGCACATTGTTTTAATAAATCAGACATTAATATAATAAAAATTAAAAAAAAAAATATAGTAAAATATACTTAGTTTTGAAACATTACTATACCAATTTTTAATTACTGATAAGATGTGTTTTCTTGCTCGTTTGGGGCAGAACTTTGACATATCTTTCAAATGGAAAAAATATTATTTTTATTTCTTATTATAGTTTATTTGACCTTTTTCCATTAATATCTAATAATTGTTTAAAGGTATGGTGACATTTGGCTAATATGTATTTACTCAAAAAATCGTAAACACTTGTTTAACGTTGTTTACTCCTACAAGAGTTTTGCAAGATCAAACAGCATCAAATATATTAAAACTAAATATTTGTTGTGCTTTGGCCTAAATAAGAAAAGTTTTTTTTTTAATAAATAAACGAGTTCAAATATTTATATGTTATTTAGTGGTTACGTCTTTTTCGGCAAATGTTTGCCAAGTGTGACCGTACCTTAAGCTTAAGTTCTTTTTTAAATAAATCTTAATTATCGTTATTTACTTCTTTGTACAGCCTCTTTATTTTTTACAAATACACATATTTTACAGCATGTTAAAATTCTTAGAACACTGTTATAAGATTATTTCTAAAAACTAAACTATTTCTAAAAAAAAACCAATTGTATAAACATAGAGTAGGTATTTTAAACTAACTAAATATAAAATATAAAACAAAAGTCGCATACCTTTTTTCTATTTATTTAAATTAAATAAAAATCAATTATATGTATATAATATAAAATTGTTCAAACAATTGCTAAACAGAAACAAAATTTAAGAAAACTGCAGAAAAGTGGGCGTGTTGTAGCAACAACAAATCTATAGAAAAAACACGCAAAAACCAATCAGAACACGCGATTATTTTTAAACTCGTTCGTTTGAAATTAAAATTAGAACTAAAATAATATATTTAAAAATTTTATAATCTAACTAGAAAGAAAAAAAACAACAAATTAAATACATTTGATGTTGTAGTTGTTGCTGCTGCTTTTGATTGAACGGTCTCGGTATCTCTTTTAACAAATACAAGAATCACACTGCTCGTGATGTTAGTTGTTGTTGCTGGTTTTTGAGATAATGACTCATAAAAGAGTGCTGTGTTGCTTAGCAGCCGCAATAGCAACAAAATAAACTTAACAATATTATTATTATCATATTATTTTTACCCTGACGATTAGAATTTTTGCAATTATTAGTTAATTGTAATTTTATTTGTTCTACAGAGACAAATTTTGACACTTATTTGGGGTAATTACCAAGCGCATACATACTATATACATATATGTACATACATAAATTATAATTACGAGTATAATCTAAATAAGTAGTGATTGGTCTGAATTTCTTTAGCAATTAAAGTTTGAATACTTAAGTTGTGTCAGGCGCGGCTACTGGCGGAAATTACGGAAATATAAAGAAAACCGAATTATCAAGCATATAAGGAAAATCGATTTTGAAAACGTATAGTTTTATAAATGAAAAAGATTGTGTTACTTGTCAATTGATTTTTATAGCATTTCTTGACTAAATTACTTTAAAATTACATAATATTTCTTATCTGTGCCGTATATGGCAAGGAACAAAACTCATCACACACGAGGTCTGATCAAAAAATAACCGTTATTTTAAATTTTTTTTAAAAATATTTATTTATTTATTCTCCTCAGATATAATACACGTAATTCAGCGTTTTTTCCAATCCTCGAAACACAACTGAATCGCGCTTTTTGGTATCGCCAACAGCTCCTGTTTCGATTTTTCTTTTATCTCCCCAATCGTAGCAAAACGCTTTCCTTTAATCGGTGTGTTCAGTTTTGGGAAGAGGAAAAAGTCAGCGGGGGCCAAGAACGGTGAATACATCTCTGATAGTGATTCGACGATTATCAAAAATCATTTTCTTCACTGCTTCAGTGTTTTTATCGGTTGTTGACGTGCTCGGGCGACCAGGGGCCAAATTAGCGCATTCGATATCGAGTAAAATTTATCGTAGTCTTCTTATTTGAGATTATGGCATTCGATATCGAGCAAGAAATTTAGTACATAATTTCCATATCGAAATCAGTTTTCGATACGATAGATCATTCGATAACGAATGCTGTAATTTGGCCCCAGGACGAGCATCGTCATTGACATCTTCTCGGCCTTCCTTAAACCGGTTATACCACAATTGGACTTGTATTCTACCTATAGTACACTCGCCAAACAGTCAACATTTCCAATGTCCTTGCGCATTTAACTTCATATTTTACACAAAACTTAATACAGTTTCTTTGGTCCATTTTTTGCGAATAGTAAAAAATCGAAGAGCACACCAAAACAAGACTAACCGTTTTATTTGTCAAAAACAAACTGACAATCCAAAATGGCTGATATTACCAACATATATAACGGACATGTGTATCAATATAACAGAAAACAAATGCGAAAATCGAACATACGTAACTCACGAAATTTGAAAATAACGGTTATCAGACCTCGGACATGTTTATTTTATGTACATATGCTGTTTTCAAAAGTTTTTTTCTTTTAAATGACTGCAATTTTTGTTCAGTGGTTTACCCAATGGTGTGAACAGTATGTCCCGTTATTTTTATAGCATTATTTCTTAATAATTTCTTCTATATGTGGTTTATTGAAATTAATAGGTAGTATGAGCTGGACAATAATTTAGAACGTGAAAATAAATTTATATTTTTTAGGAAACAAAAGATTAAGGGCCATAAAACAAAGTGGTGTACACAGGAACGGCGTAAGGTTATGATGGTCTACCACACATTAGGTCATATCTGAACATATGAGACGTGGAAAAACAAGCGGTAAAGAATACTCTTTTATTTGAAGAATCTCAGTGCCAGCCCTATTTAAGAGTTCTGCCTCAATTCAAAGAGATCTTACAACAAAATTGGTATTGACGTCTCCTTTAGAACTATAAGAAGAATATTAAATAAAAATGAAAAAAATTAAATGAAAAAAAACTGTTCAGCATAAGTCACATGTTCCAAAAAACAACTTACAATCCCGGATTTTATTTGCACATAAGCATTTAGAAAAACCAATCATTTCCTGAAAGAATTTCCCCTCGAGCGATGAATCTAAATTTTATAGGTTCGGATCTGATGGAAAAACATACGTATGGTGTCTTCCGAACATGCATAAGCAACCAAAGTATATCTAAGACCATAGGTCGTAAGAATGTAATGCTGTTCGCAGCGTTTTCTGGGTCATATACATCAGATCGATGCACGAATGGATCAGTATGCTTATCAAGGTATGTACATATACTTTTAAATACAATGATTGCAAACGCTGAAGACAATATGCCACTTACACTTCATGCACTGTGAGCAGTTGCTTGGAGCAACATAATATTGATGTATTGTAATGGCCAGCCCAATCTCCGAATCTCAATCCAATCCAAAATGCTTAGTACGCAATTCAAAAAGAGCGCTGTGTGTTATTAAAAACAAGGAAATCCTTCTGAAGTTTTCTGTTTTTGTTTCTTTTAACGGAATAAAATTTTGTAGTTTTATTTTGGAGAGCAAATCACCTAAATGCAACAAATTCAGAAAACAAAAAGTGGAGTGGCGTGATCTTAGGGTGGCATTTAACAGGTTTAAAAATTAAAGGGTTTTAAAAAATAACGAACAACAGAAAATAATTGCTATTATTGGCAACATATACCAAGTGTGCTAAACTCGTGTCCATCGTTTTGCAATCGATTATTTTTCTTTCCTTATGACACAATGATTGAAAAAAGAAGGTTTAATCGTTCGCCCTCAAAATAAAATTATTTGGCGTAAATGCGATTTTTTGAAATTTATTTTTTGTAAACAAATAAAAAAAGTCGTTGCCACTCAAGGAAACAAGTTTTTTGGGAATTATTATTAAATGTATGCAAGTTGTACTAATATAAAAAATTGTATAATATAAGGAAAACTGTATTAAATTAAGTTTTATTCCTTATTATTAGTCCGAATTAATTATTTTGTATTGTTATTTATCTTAGGGAAATACAAAAACTTTCGGTGGTGGACTATTTACGGAGATGTGTTAATATTTCGAGAGGACTTTTGTTTTGATGCAAAAATAAGGATTTTATAAGTTAAAAATAATCGAATCAAAATTTACAAAAATCCTAAAACTGTTTGTTATTTGCACCATCTTGATAAATCCCTCTGATATTCTTGCCTTTTGAATACGAAATTTGAGTATAATCTCACAAAATATTTCAAAAAAATAAATGTAAACAAAAAACTCGGATTTTAAAGTAGATATTGTAGCACGAGATTAGGCAATACAATACAATAATAAATCGCTTTAACGTTAACAAGTAAAAAGTATAGTCGGTCAAGCCCGACCATATAATACCCTACACCCAGTATATGTATAAAAAGTTTTTCAGTAATGGGCGCTATATGGGAGATATAACCTATTATGGACCGATCATCCACAAATTTAGTGTCATGATTTCTGTGAATATAAATATTATGTATGTTATATTTTATCTCGATGAAAATACTTTTAAAAGATTTATGGAGGTTAAAGTAAATTACGGTCTCTTATATGGGAGTTTCGACTAATTATGGACCGACCATTACAAAATTAGTTGCGTTATTTCTGTACTTATGAAACTTATTTGTGTTGAATTTTATTTAGATACCAACATTTTTAAGAAATTTATGGTCGTTAAAGTGATTTTCGGAAGTGGGCCTTATATGGGAGCTATGATAAATTATGGACCGATATGCACAAAATTTTTATATCTGATTTGGCTTTATTTACCACTCATTTGTGGTGAAATTTGTTTGGATATTTGCATAATTTAAAGATTTATGATCTTTAAGCCCTAATTTCGGCAGGACATTTGTATGGGGGGCAGGTGAAATAATGGACCGCTTTCCACCATTTTCAATCACATCCGTCCTTGGGCCGAAAAAATTTTATGTACCAAATTTTATCGAAATATCTTCAAAATTGCGACCTGTACTCTGCGCACTAGCTTTACATGGACAGCCAGCCAGCCAGACGGACGGACGAACGGACATCGTTAAAGCGACTCAGAAAGTAATTCTGAGTCGATCGGTATACTTTAAGTTGGGTGTTGGACCAATATTTCTGGGCGTTACAAACATCAGCACAAATCCAATATACCCTCCCTACTATGGTGCTGTAGAGTATAAAAAGTTAATATGGCTACAAAAAGAGAAAATGGTTCTTCTACCTTATTCTCTTTCTATCTGTTGTACACAACCATTTATTTACCTTAACTTCTTCTTCCTTTTTATTATTGTTGCCAACCTTTCATTTATTTTTATACTTAAACTAGTGTGTTGGCAAATACCTAAAGATATTTTTCACTTGTTTTATTAAGCAAATAAACTACTTGTTGAATTGTTATAACATAAACAAATATTAACAAATCTTAGTTAAAAAGCCATAGAAAAGTATCTTAGTTTCCAGTGACTGTTTTTTATGTACATACATACATACATACATATGTATGTAAGTAGTTTTACAACAATAAAACAATAAAAGTCCACATAGACAAGAAGTTAGTTGTAGTGGCAGCAACACCAATAACTAGTCACATAAAAACAACCATAAATATAGATGTATGTACGAGGTCTGGTGACGAATCATGGTTGTATGACAATGGCATTGAAACCAAAGCCCAATCATCCCAATAAAAACATCCAGAAGAGCCAAGACCGAAAAAAGCACGTCAAGTTCGATCAAATGTGAAGGTTTTGCTCACTGTTTTCTTCGACTGCAATGGCGTGGTGCATCATGAATTCTTGCCACAAGGTCGTACGGTCTGCGCGAAGCAATTCGTCAGAAACGCACAGAATTGTGGAAATACCAATCATGGATTTTGCACCAGCTTACACATCGATGCTTGTTCGTGAGTTTTTGGCCAAAAACAATACCGTTATCATGCCTTAACCACCGTATTCACCGGATTTGGCCCCCGCTGACTTTTTGCTCTTCTCAAAATTGAAGACACCGATGAAAGTAAAGTGTTTTGCTACGATTGAGGAGATAAAAGAAAAATCGAAACAGGAGCTGTTGGCGATACAAAAAAGCGCGTTTCAGAAGTGTTTCGAGGATTGGAAAAAAACGCTGGATTACGTGTATTATATCTGAGGGGTATTATATTGAAGGGTACAAGATAGTTATTGATGAATAAATAAATACTTTTAAAAAAATTTAAAATAACGGTTAATTTTTGATCAGACCTTGTATATGCAAACATTCTAAATATCACCATACAAATGACAATAGGTGGGGGGTTACATAACGCTAATGAAAAATATATCAAATTTAGAAACCGAGAATTTTTCTGAAAAGTGTGCAAAATTAGACATACATATGTATACATATTTATACATTTAACAAATAAGATAAGGAAAAATTTCACAACTACTTACAAAAATCAAGCTAATTTTGATATTAATTTTGATTTATTGTTATTATTATTGTTTAAAATCATTAGCTTAAAAAATTGTTTTAGATAAAAACGCTTATTAATTTTTTTATTACTCTAAATTGAAATTGTGTGCGTGAACACAGCTAATGTGTTGTGTTGTGATGTAGCCAGCGCTGTACTTGTTGCTGTTGTCTAAAATATATACATAAGTATGTACATACATATGTATAATAAAAAAACGAACGACGACAGAAAGTCTAGCATGTTTTATAGGTATGTATATGTACATATATATGTATTTTTCTACTGCACACGATTAAAATAATACATATTTACTTAAAAAAAAATACAACAAAACACTAACAATGACAATAACAACAAACATGAAAAGAAATGTTATAACCAGAGAAGCAGCTCGCTACCGAATGATACGATAGAGAGCAGCAGCAGCGGCAACACAATAAAATTCGCAGAAACTGCGAGCTGGCATGAAAAGTCTCAAACAGTTTGAAATATTGTACTGTTGTAAATTTGACTTTGATTTTTTTATTTACGACTGTTATCAGTTACACAAAATTCTTTGAAAATAACGGTCAGTTATTGGCAAGCAAAAAAGAAAAGAAAACATTGCATTTAAAACTTTTAATAAAGAGCGTGAGAACTTTGTTGAAATACATAGGTACATATGTATGTACATAAATATACCTACTTACATACATTAGGGCGAAGACAAAAAAGTGCTGTATGTTTTCATTTTTAAGAAAGTTTATTACATTTCGAAACCATATTTAATATTTCTTTTGAGGTTGGAACAACTCTATTTGATTTTTAAAATCACTTTAATTACAGAACAGTAATTTAAGTCAGTTTGAAACTACCATTATCCTTAAAATACTGTTATGAAAATAACATGAAATACGTTTAACAAAATGAAGTAAAATACCGTTTCCATTATATAAAAAATTAGCGTTAATGTTGCATTTTAACGATTTCTAAACGGTAGTCGACATTGGAAAAGACTGATCGAGTTATTTCGATAAAACACAAATCCCACCTAAGGAAGGTTTACCACCCCGTAATCAATGATGAGACAGAACTGGAAAAAGTTTTGATATTGTATTAATACTAAAACGACAAAGTTTTTTTTTTGCTTCAAAAATGTCGAATTTTGTACCAACAAAATGTTTTGCTTTACTCAGTTATGACGCTGAATCACATCGAAACTTATGGTGAGTGTGTTTGATCGGTTTCAATATGCGAAAGATGGTTTGTGATGATTTTGACACAGCAGACAAAGAAGAATCCAAAAAAAAGTTTGAAGACCAAGAACTGAAGGCATAACTCCATCAAGATTATTGTCAAGCTAAACAAGTCCCTCAAAATCATTGGGAACTACTCAAGCAGTAATTTCAAAACGTTTGCAAGCACCAGAATTCATTCAAAAACTGGGTAGGTACCATACGAATAGAAACTGAGAGACCTTGAAAGAGGATTTTGCATGTGGAATCGCTGTTTAAATGCTATAAAAGGAATTAATTTTTGCGCCGAATAATTACTTGCGATGAAAAATGGATCCATTGCATCTTTCACACCGAACTTACATTATTGGACATTAAACCCACAATACGCATACGTAGAGTGAGATCAGAGGAAAATACCGCAGCTGTACCCGCCAGTATTGTTGATGACCGGGAATTATCGATTCGGCTCCGTTCGCTGCAATCCGGTGTCTGTTACTCCACTACGTAGAAAATTTTGCTGAAGGATTTGGGTGTAAAAACTTTTCAAATACAGCTGATGAGAGAATTGTAGCTACACGACCTACATAATTCATTGTTTAGTGTGGATTATGGTCGAAACGTCACTGTGATTGGCGAAAGCTACCGTGCGATGATTACAAATTAATTTTTGCATAATATGGCTGTCATGTAGTTTCAACAAGACGGTGCCACATGCCAAACAGCACGCGAAATTTAGAGGCGAGTTTGGTGAACATTTTATTTCCGGGTCACCTAGATAAAGATTTCATATATTTCGCTAAATTGTATGTATTTTTTTTATATGAAAGCTCTTAAAAAACCACACTTTATTATTGTACCAACTACACCCTAAACGTATACGTAATACGAATATTAATAATATTACAATTGAAATTTTTATTTAATGTTAAGATACATACAATGTATGTATATAAAAATATGAGGGAATTTATGAATAATAAAAGAAAAATTTGTGGTAAATTAATGTAAACGTGACGTTGATCATGTCAAACACACAAAGCACATAAAACGTTAGTAAAATCAAACTATGTTTTTTTGCTGTTGCGTGATTCTTATTTTTCTCTTTTTTTTTGTTTTTGAAGTTGGCAGTTGAGTAACTGGCAATTTAGTTTGTTTTTTCTTGTTAAAATATAATAAATTGCATATTTCTTTTAAATTTAAAAAATGCATGTATGTATACATATTTATATGTACATATACATATTTATATGTACATATACACACATATGTACATACATATATGTATGTAATTTATAAATAAAAGAAAAAAAAACGTTGCAAGAATGTATAATGAATTTATTAAACAGATCATGTTGAGTTTTTTTAACTACAATTTTTGTACATTTTATATTATTTTTTTTTTTCGAAATATAAGATTTTTTGCCGCCAAAGCTAAAATCTCCAAGTCATTTTTGTAAAATATTTTTTTATACAATATATTTATAAAAGTTGGGTGTGTTTAAAGTTAAAGTTATTATGCGTTGATATAAAATATTCACTCGTTCATACATCAACATTTTTGCGTTTTGTTTTAGCAGTTGCTTTGGCTAAGTAAGATATTGTTTCTGTATTGCCGGCTTTAAAAACCCCACATATGGTGGGACGTAGTGTGGTTGTGCATAAAGTTGCTTTTAGCCTGGCATTACTATATTATTAACAACAAAACAAAAGCATAAATGTTAGGTATAGTAACTATACTATACCTACTATACTATACTATATAAGTAAGTAGTTTGATGCTCATACGTAATGCAATTTAATTTAACCGAACGGCAAGGTGAGCTTTTAAAACTTGATTTGTAAGATCTATAGTTTGGCTTTGTTGCAAGTTTATTTTTTTTTTGTTTTGTCTTTATTATTTTGTCAATTACTTACTTCATGGTGGTAAACTAATCGAAAATAAAAACAGACCAAGTTAAAAATATCTCATAGAGTATGTTTAGTAATGCCACCTATGTATATTGTCTTTAACATTCACTAAGTCTAAACGGAAGACTTAAAGGAATGCAATGATTTACCTAAATGAAATCATTACATTTGTTCACTTGGCGAGCACTTGCTTGCACGGACATGAGTTTGACTCGATGTTATGTTGGAAAAACATTGTCATTGTCTTAATAAACATTTGTTAAATTTAATAATCGTTTTTGAATAAGGGGGTTAGGCTCTGTAAAGCAGTCGTGTCTCTTGGTGAGCCGTCGTTTTATGGCAGTGCGAAAATTACATTTAAAATTATTATGACATTATTTGAGCAAGAGTTGTCCACACGATATTATTTACGGGGGTAAAATGTGATAGTGTACAGGATTTAAAGAACTTTAAAATCACAATCTTTAAAATCTTTAAAAAAAATACAACATTGAGCAAAGCAGATTGTTAATTTGAAAAAATTTAAATTTAATTAATAAAAATAATTTTAAATTGACCCTTAAATCCCTTTTACCGAAGAAAATACACTCAGGTTGTGAACGAAAGTAAATTAAATTCGTTGTTATCTGTACAATATTTTACGCATTTAAATTTCTAATTATTTGTAATTGCTCTTAAGAATTATAATATGTATGTTGTTATTGTTTCTATTTTATTAAACAGCTATATAAAATAAGAAATCTTTATTGTACCAAAAAACACAAAAAAAAATCAAAGATGCAGACATTTTTATGCCAACAATCTGTTGTGCCTGTGCCATTAATTAGCCTCATATAGACATGTGCCATTAGTGATTTTGCATGGAAATCTCAGTCAGTCATTCCTAGATTCATAGCTAAGTATAAATGCATTTATCGCGTTGAATAAATTAAAAATTTCGTTTTTCTTTTAGTATTTTTGTAATTATTTCTACAAAATAAAGTTTTTAACAAAAGTTCATGATTCTTCATTAGTATTTTATAAAATTTATTCATATTTATCTATTAATATACAACATCTGGTTGTTAAATTTACATTCATTTGTTCACTCATTCACAGAAACGAAAGAGAAATATACTAAATCTATAATATGTTTTGTATATAAATTGATCCTCAAATTTGACCTTGAAGTACATACAGCTAAAATGCAACACTGCCAATTTTGTGTGGTGATTAAACAGTTTTAAAAAAACAACAAACAAAATAATACAAAATTTAAAAGAAAAGAACCAACAAACATGATTTTTAATTGGTATCGATTGAGAAATGGAAAAACTTATTGAAGATGCTGCTACTTCAATTTTAATTAATCAAAATAAGAAGTAGGTATAAAAAACAGCAAACTGTAGACCTCAATTTGTTTAAGGGCAACCCCGCCATTACCAACGAACACATGTCTGATGATGATGTCTGCTGCTAAATTGTACCGTTATCGTTAACAGCAGTGATGCTAATTTGTAGGCCAATAACTTGTGTATCAAACATTAGCATTACATTTTAAAAGTAAAATAAAAGTAATAATTACTCGTACATATTCTACAAATATAAAAGATGTATTAAATTATTAACTTGTTTGATTTAGAGTTGCTGCCAAAACTAATTAATATTGTGGTGTTATGAAATATATTGAGTTTTCTTTTGATGTTAATTATGACGTTTTTCTTTTAATCGTTTTAGAGGCTTTAATGTAAATATGTATGTAAACAAATGACTTTGAGTTTTGTACTGTGTGCCAGGCAAATATTTTAATTCAATTGTTTCCTTTCATTTTTTGCAATACACTTAAAACATTTAAAAGTTCATCAGCCTTTTGGTTATTAATTAGTTGCTGTTAATTGAATTATAGGGTCATACATTTTAACAAGTCAACAAATCCTACTGCATATACATACTGTTAAACACTTAAATAAAGAAACGATTTTTTTCTTTTCAACAAAGCTCAACAAAAATTCTTCTTTTAGGAAAGAGATTTTGATTTGTTGGTGAAATAGTCAGAAACCATGAAATATTTGCGTTCACACGTTTCAAGTCTTACTAATAAGACTGACAAGACTTTTAACTTTATTTGCCGTTCACACGTTGAAAATCTTAATCTTTAAATGCTTCTAGGTGCTGAGAAGTGGAACGTCCACTTTTTTATCGAAAATTTGTGTTCAGTGAACTTTTTATTATTTATTGAATCTGCCTTATTTCCTTAGACCTAACAATAAGTATTCAAATCTTAAAACTAAAATAAATCTAATTACTCTCTAACAGAGCATTAATTTCTTATTGGCTGTTAAGCTCTACGAAGCCTGGACTCCGTCTGGCTCTGAACCAGAATTCTAGCCAGCGGATTCGGGTGGGTCTGTAGCTTTTTGATGTAGTCCTCGCGGACCCTTCTGAATTCATCCTTTACCAATGGTACTTCTAGATCTCTGTGGATGTTTTCATTTCTTATGTACCATGGTGCGCCCGTCATGGTCCTAAGAATTTTTGATTGGGCCCTCTGAATAATTTCAATACTGGTATTACTAGCAGTTCCCCACAATTTCATTCCATATGTCCAAATTGGTTTCAAAATGGTTTTATACAGGGTGACTTTATAGTCCAGGCTTAGCTTAGATTGGTCACTGATTAACCAGTGAAGGCTAGATGCTTTTAACTTCATGTGAAGTCTCTTGGTTTCTATATGACGACGCCAAGTAAGTCTTCTATCTAAGTGAATACCAAGGTTTGTAACATAATCGGACTGAGGTATATTTACATTGTAGTGTGATAGGTGGACAGCATCCCCTCCTCAATGTGAACGTAACATGTTTGCTTTTTAACTCATTTACTCGTATTCTCCATTTGTTTAACCATGGTTCCACAGACCATAGATAGCTATCTAGTATACTAGATGCTATATATGGATTTTCATGCGCGCTAATAATTGCGGTGGCATCAGCAAATGTAGAAATAGTTAATATATATGCTTTTCGTAGGCAAATCAGAGGTGTAAATAAAATAGAGCGTAGGTCCAGTGATGAAGCTCATTTCTAGTTGAATAGATACGTAAACAAGCAAACTTAATGTAATTGGTATGAACAGTTTATTTCACGTTTGGGCCGATTAATTGGCCGCCTATATTGTGCGATTTAACGCCTTTAGACTATTTTTTATGGCACAATGTTAATGCTCATATCTAAAGGGACAATCCCGCAACGATTGATGCACTGGAAGCTAATATTAAAAAAATTATTCGTGAGATACCGGCTGATGTCAAAATTGTAACCAGCGTATGAGCCGGTAGCGCGGTCAACATGAAAAATTTCATACAATTCTCTAAATTTTAAAAAATCACACTTTATGTATTCCATTCTTTTCCCATTGCTCACCTGTCTAAAAATTAATAATCTTATTAAATAGACTTGCAACGTGTGAACACATAGACTATGAAATTTATATTCAATCAACTTTATTATAAACCTGTCATTATTCAAAAGCTATTCAATGGATTGGTATCGAATAAATTACGTATTGACGTATTAAAAAAAAGCATTTATACACCCCCCAATTTGGCCCAACTGCGGCCAATTGAATAGTATTGGTTAATTTTGAGAGGAAAGTTAAAGCGGAGTGGTACGGTAGTTCTTGACAATAAAGAAATATTTATCATGTTTTGACATGGCTTCAACTTCTGCTACTCTTATCGATGTTATGTTCTTATTCAAACATAGTTGTGAGATATGTAATTCTCACACAAAAATATCGCTATTTTTAAAAACTACTAAGAAAACTATGACACATCGACACGTTTTCTCCAATACAGAAGAACATGTGTAAAACGATGGCTCGCCAAGACAGCTGTTCATGAGTTGCCCAACACTTTTATTAAAAGATTTTCCAGTAAATTTGTGCAACAATATTCTAATAATATAATTTCTATTAACACAAATTTCATGATAATGTTAACTCTCTAGTCTACACTTGCTTTAAAACAAATATTGTGTTTATTATCTGTTTATGGCAAATTTAATAGTTTTTATAATGATTTTGTAATAACTATATGACACAATTTTTAAATTTTTTTATTATAATTGTTTCATATAAAAAATTATTTGCTCATAAAGATAAAAAACGAAAAATGAAAAAAGTAAAGACAAAAAATAAAAACACATTTTAACATTTCAAATAAAATTATGAAACCCCAGGGGGGTTTAAAATTTATTGCAACTTAAATAAACAGTCACACAAAAAGGGGCCTGTCACTAAAACAGCTGGTTGTCTTAATTATTATATAAAGAATTTTTAACTGTTGAGGGGGCGAGACAATTAAAATTAAAAAAATACTTTATTATATGTTAAGATAAATTCTCAGGCCATAAAATACAATGAAAAATCATTTTAAGATGTTTATTTTTAATTAATTCGCATTGCTATAGATTTAAACATGTTTAATGGCAACATTAAGTTTTAATTTCAATTTATTTAAATGTTTATTAAACAAAACAATGTTTAGATTTTATTATATTATTGTGTTGAAATAAAAAAAAATTTCCATAAAATGCAAGTGAATTTTTCTTTCTATAAATAGCTTGAAATATTTGGCAAATTATTTCGAATATTTTATTATATAAACATATACATATATGTACTTACATATATTTGAAATGTTTCTATATAAAAAGAAATATTTGGGGTTAATAAATCCTATATAATGGCAAACAAAATTCATTTATTTTTTTATTGATTGTTTTTTTTTTATTAAAGACGAGTAATAAAAAAACTAATGAAAAATTTATAGACATCAAGTTTTCAACAATTTTCATTAAAATGATTCACATCCGCTTAGTTTTTTTTAACATGCTGCTGCTAGCCAATATATCTTCGTTCGGTTGAGCAAATATTTGTTTATTTAAAAAAAAAAGAGTAAAATTTTTTAACTAGAATTTCTATTCTAATAAATATGGAATTAATTAGAAATTTCAACAATAATTTCTGGGAAATTAAGGAAGAATTTTTATGCGTTAAAGTTTACTTTAATTTGATGTTGATAGACTTTAAATTTAGATGCCCAAAAATTTAAGACATTGTTAGACAGCTGTATCAACTGCGCGTATCTTTCCCATTAACAAACTCTCGACAATCGTGAAATTGATTTTCGCTCCGTAACAAGTGGAAACAAATGTTTTTATAACATAGGTTGAACAAGAACATCACAACGATAATAGTTGCTCACACAAGAGACATTCGATGAAAAAACGCTATTGTGAAAATCACTATTTTTGGGTTATTCACAATAGTACATTTCTATAAGCTGGCGCTATATTTGTTTACAAATTCTTAAAGAAAAATAAATTAAACTTGAAATGAACGTTTGATGAATAGAATTAATATTTCTGTGTAATGCTCTCCCACTTTAGAGCAAATACCTTTTGCAAACAGTGGATCTTCTTTCATGAGAGAAACGAGCTTCTCCAATTGCTTTTTTCTAGTTACGACCTTAGACCTGCAGGATATTAACAAAAGTAATTTACAAGTAGTATTTGATTGACCAAAAAAAAAAAAACAAATACTTACATTTTAAACAAATTTTGGACAGTTTTATACAACGTCGACAGCAAATTTGTGTTCGATAAAAAATTCGTTGAACAACGAAATTTTCGACAGCGATGCCAACTCATAATACAAATTTTACATTCGATAGCCAGCGAATATCGATTGTCGAATGCAGCTCATAATAGGAGCCAATATTTAACATTTTTAAACACACACACAGTTCTGGCATTGCCTGACAAATAATTTGACATTTTTTTGCCATACAACAAACTGACAACAGTGTGAACTGATAATTTCTGTTGACAGATAAATTTATTGTGTGACAATTGTGTGCAAATGAAATTGTTAAATTTTTTTACAGTCGTCTGAACTTTTACTGACAATTTTTCAATGTCAGTACATTGCTAGCACATTGCCAGATCTGACAATCGTCTGTACATAGCTTTAGTTGAGTGAACAAATGTTCTGAAAATGTTGTTCGAACAGATTTGTTCAAGATTATGGTGATTTCCCGCCTTTCGGCCTAACATCACGCCGCATTTAAACACGAGAGAACTCGGCTCACCACCGCATTGTATGTCCTGCAATAACATTATAATGTATTGCAAAGTTCATACTATAAAGTATGCACTTTTCATACAATATTGTATGACTTGTAAATGACTAGACACGCAGCAATCGCTCCAGCTGCAAACTGGTCTAGCATTGCACTTTATGCTCTGTTGTTTCAGCAACAGCACATATAGATAATTTGTTTGCCCGAAATTTATTACTAGAACAAATATTAGTCATTTAACTACTATCTTCTTCTCGCTTTGGTTTAAATCACAGAGGTTTAAGCCACAAGAGGTCTCACCAATTACTAGTTAGGAATAATTCCACGGCTTAATTAAACTCTATCCAGTTTTTAGCTCGTGCAAGCTGTTGGCACCGACTTTGCCATATCTAGAAATACCGACAAGATGTGGGAAATCACATTGCCAATATGCCAAGGTCGAATGTTGTTCGAACAGGAATATACCATTGACAAGAGTTGTCCACACGTAGATTAAGATTTATTATGAAGATTTTCAAATATTAATTAATGCAGAAAATTGGCCAGCTCGCCACCTCGTTGATCCCTAATAATTTAATAATTGTGTCCTGTAAAGCTTATAAAGAATCTTAATTTTATGTAACTTATTACTCTCACAAATAAAATTATATCGATCATTCGTATACGTTTAAACAAATCTTAGTGCTATGTTTTAACACATTTGAGTTTAATGCCACAAAACTGTTTGTTGAATTATTGAAACATGAACACAACAATTCAAAGTATTGCATCAGCAAATAAATTCTTTAACAAGAGAAAATTACCAACAAATTTAATTTGTATTCATTTTAAAACAACGTAAAAAGAGAGACCAAGAGATAGAGAGAGAGAGAGAGACAGAGACACAAAGTTGACGACAGATAATGTTTGTAAGGCAATTTTGGTAATAAAACTGATGTAATAATATACTCATGGTCAAATACGGCAAATTACACGTATTTTTTTATTCTGCTGTCTTGACATTGTAAATGCTTTAGTTTAAAATGATGGTAAAAACCCCCTTTATTATATTTAGTTTGAAATAATTACAAGTTTTAATAGCAACTATTTAATAGTTATTAATTGTTCAGGAGAGTATTGAACAGATTATCTTAATAGTATAGTTTATTTGTAATATGAAAAGACTTGTGAAAATAATTAGTTAATTTATTATATGTATGTACAGTTAAGCTATCTTCTAGCTCGACTATTGATACCAACAAAATAACAACAAATGCTGTTACCGCTATAATACCGCTTTCGAAATTAACCAAAAGTTATGATAAATTTCAATATTGTTGAATATATGCATTAACTAGCTTTAAGCCAGAGAAGATTTTAATTTACAGACAATATTGCTCCATCGTTTTTTTAATGGAATATTAAAGAAGCAGAAGCTTATAAGAATTTAGTGTGACGTCTGTCCTCTGCATTAAACACTTTTTTCAATTGTTGAGAGAATCATTCAAGCTCTTCGGGGGGTTTTTTTTTTTAATTGGGAGGGAAATATTTCAATCTATCTAATTCACCACCACTTATAATCGACCAAAAATTAAAAAAATGCAGAGTATATTGTTACTTGACTGCGTGCAGGATAAAGCAAAGGTGATGAACGAATAACAGTTGGGTTATAGAAATACCAACATAAGAAAGGTTCATCCCCTAAGTACAGTCATAGCATATGGCGTATCTGTTGAATGCGGCTTTTGTATTTACTAACGAGTATGTCATTTATTCACACTCAGCTATTAAACATTATAGTGTAAACATTGAAACATAACTTGTATGTCATTTAGAATGCTATATATGCCATTTATTCTCACTTAGCGTCATTTACTTCTTTAATTTGCAAAAAGCGCCACTAAAGCCAATCGACAAATGGTTTTTGCGGGAGATGATTTGTGCGATTTAAAAGTTGTGATTTTAACACAGAAGACAAAGACCTCCCAGGTCAGGTCTGAAGACCATGAATTGCAGGCATTCAGGCATGTGATGGAAATCGAACACGAATGAGTTTTAGAAGTCAATTTTTTCGTAATATTTCTGAATTGAATAACTTTTATCACATAAAATATAAAGATATTGGGCTACTAAAGAGAATCTTAAAACTAAAATTTTTAAAATTAGATTGTAAATGCATTAAAATGTATTTCCAAAACTGATTCGTTTTCGATTTCGATTTTCATCACATGCCTGATTACCTCCAATTGTAAAATGTAACAAGATCTTGCAAAATGTTTGGGAGCTAACCAAGAAGCAATTTCAAAACGTATGCCAGCAGAGAAATTGGGTACCACATGAATTAAAGTCAAGATACCTTGATATACGATTTTGCATGTCCGAGCTGCTGCTTAAATATTATAAAAGAAAATTATATATTTCATCATGACAACGGTCGGCCACATGTTGCAATACCTGTTAAAAACTATTTAGAAAGAAGTAATTGGGAAGTTTTGGTTTATCCGTTTTTTGTCCAGACCTTGGCTGTCTGATTACAAATTATTTCGATCGATGCAGAACGCTCTCCCTGGGATACGCTTCACTTCAGAACTGGGTATAAGCAATTGGATTGATTGGTTCTTTGAATTGTGCAATTCTTTTAGCGGAATCTTTACAATGCCTTATTTAGGGGAAATTTTAAGCTAACAATGGCCAATACTTTGAATAAATTTACATACATATATTCTACAATGTTTTAAAATTAAAGCTAATATTTTGATTAAATTACACATTTGTTAAGTGCACGAATGGAAGGCACTCCAGATTTTTTCATACACTTTTAAGGTATCGCTAAATATTTCATTTATAGAAATTTATTGACATAAAGTAATGAAAAAATTTTGTTTATTTGTATATAAATATTTATGTAAATACTAAAAATGACACACACCGTTTCCCAGTGTCAAGATGTGCTGTGATTTATCAAATATAAGTTGTTTTTTAAGATTTATAGAACTTTAAGTTGGCAACACTATTTTAACTGGTGGCCATTTTGTCAACTCTCAAGTGAGTTATGTTTAGTTTTTTTTAGCATTTCAACATGAATAGACGTCGCCTAAACAACGTTTCCAAATTGTGCAAAAATATTTTGAAAATCATGGTTCTGTGTTTTTTTAGAAGTATGTAGATATAGAACTTTGAAATGGAATAAAACAAAGATAATTTTTTTTTAAATTGACATGAAATTTACTTTATTCGAAAGTTAATTTTCTGGCATTATAATTTAAATATGACTTCTAACATATGACTGGCTCGGACGTATTCTAATCTGGATGTCCAATTTTGAAAGAATTTTTCAATCATTTGTGGCCGTATATCGGCAATAACGCGGCGAATGTTGTCATCCAAGTGGTCAATCGTTTCGGGCTTATCGGCGTATACTGACTATCGACTTCAAACATAAATCACTTGACAGCTGACAAAATGGCCGCCAGTTAAAAAAGTTTTGCCAACTTAAAGTTCTATACATCTAAAAAAAACACCCTATATTTAAATCAAAAGTATCTGCCTGCTGGTTTTCCACAAAGAAATTTTTAACAGTCATTGGTAAGCTTAACTTTTTTTTTTATTTTCAATATTGAATAAAAACATGTTCATAATGTATTAATGGTAATTAAAACATCAATATCGTTTTAAAAAACTACAAATAAAAAATAACTAATAAAAACTCTCTTTAGATATAAAAGGAATCTTATAAATTTTTAAAAGCAAACTTTATAATATCTTTAAGTGTAATTTCTTAATGTAAATCCGCTTTCACACTTTTCAATTCTGACTCGTCAAGGCAAGAATTTTTGTATGACAAGGGAAAAGAGAATAAAAGGAGTACAAGCTTGACGCTACTAGTCAATTTTTATTTCCTTTTGTTTTTTCTTTAATGCATGTTGATTTGCATTAAAAAGTACGAAAATTTAATTGACGTGTGTGAATGAAATGTTAAGTTCAAAAGAGAATTAAACAAACAGTGGTCAGCTAAAACTGAAGAGTGTGAAACAGGACTAAGAGCAGCAGATATTTTATATAAAGTTTGAAACTTAAAAAATAGGCTAAATAACCTATTTATAAATGGATAAAAAATAACGTAATTCTGAAGTATGAACTTAGTTGCTAGTTTAGGAAAGGGTGTAAAAACACCATCGATATAATAACAAAAAAAAAAGGAAATCGTATTTTAAAAGCTACACATTGAATATAAATGTATAATTTTTTCAATTGGTTTTGATTAAATTGATGTGATAAAGTATTTTATTTTTTTGTTTTTATTTTTGTTGCTTTATAGGAGAGTCAGTCTGTGAATGAGTCTGCCTATACGAGTATATGAAAGTATTGTCTTAAGAACAGCAATAACAACAATATAGATAATTTTTAAAACATTACAACTACAACAAGCATGTAGTTAGAGCTCTAGAAAAAAGGGGCTGGTATTTGTTGACTTGGTTTCTTGTTGTTATTGTTGCTGATGTTATTGTTTTTTCACTTTACTGGTTAGACCAACCGGCCAATATCTGCTACTATATGTTATTTTTTCTAGATTTTTTTTGTTTTATTTTTTTTTATAGTTTTGTGTTGTGTATTTGCCCATGAACTCGATTTGTTCGCACATAAATTTTATGCATTTTAGTGCATGATAACTTGCACTATAAATGTCTAGTAGTATTATAGCGTCATACACTTTTACAGATCTGTGTATCTATGTGCGATTAATAATGTATAGATATACATACATATGTATATGTAGTTGTAGTAGTTTTAATAATAACATCATAAGTTATTTTACACTTAGCCGTATAGCCGTAGTGATATTGAATCTGACTAACCGTTACTTTCGCTTATGTTTACTTAAAGATCGATGGCGTTTTTTGTTTCTTCACACCAATGTTAGTTTGGGGAAAAAGTACACATGTATTATTATTGAAGAAATATTGTATTTATTTTCTATATTAATTAATATTGCCTACATTTCCGCAGAATTTAGATTTTGTTTAGGTTCAATGTCGCGTTCTAAATCATTTTAAACCTGCTAATCTTGCCATTTGAAGACTAAACATTTTAACTCAAATTAAAATTTGCAAATTTAACTACTGCATAATCTACTAACAACAATTATTTAATTTTGATTTTCAAATTATGTCACGTTTGCTATCATAGAGAGTATTTTTTTTTTTTGCAAAAGCAAATGTTTTTATCATTTTAACATTAATTTTTAGTTGGGTAAAATATGCCTAAAGAAGAAAAATTTCAATCGTGTAAATCTAGCTTTAGAAAACAACGTGGTGCTTGTGTAAAATTAAAATAGTTCCACTAAAATATAAAAAAATATTTCAATAAACCAGCTAGGAAAGTATAAAGGGAAAGACATGAAAGCGTGTCAACACGACATGACAAAAATTATTTTGTTTTATAATGATTCTTTCTATATTGTTATATAGAATATTTGTTTTCTTGACAATTTTACATACACACATATTTTGAAAAAAATGTTCATATAACATGGCTCCTCTATTCCTTCCTTACGCTCAAGTACAATTTTTCAAACTGTAACCAAGCAAATTTTTGCAAATTGAAAAATCAAAAAGTTGACAATTTAAATTGATATTTGAAATCAATAAACGAGCAATAATAATGGCAATAACAGCCATAAAACATTAAAACATTTATTGATTTAAAAAATCACAGATATTTATTTGTTTCATAAAAAAAACAGTTTTTTTGCAAAAAAAAAATCTGTATTGCTGTCGCTTTTGAAATTTGTATTGCGCAGATGTAGCGGATCAACTGACTAAGCGTATGTTTATGTATGTATTTTAAAACATAATAAAAATAATAAAAAAAAGTTTAACTAAAAGAATTTCTGCGTCAAGTCCATAAGTGAAAATTGCAATTATAAAATATAAAGCATGTAGTATGAGTACATTTATCTAGATACATTTTTAAATATTGTGTGTTTTTTTTGATATTTGTAGGAACGCTTACTTACTCACTCACTCTTTAACTGACAGCGTGTTTTAAAACGTATTAACAAACTTACATATATATGTACAAGCAGTAACATTGCAATGGAGAGTACAATTAAAATTAACTTAAATATTTCAATTCTGTTGAATGAAAATTCAATTTCTATACATATGTGTATATAGGTATGTACATATATACATATTTATATATACATATAAATGTATTTTAGTTACAAATATTATAGTAAACTAAAACATACACAGTATATTCTTCAGATATATGTATGTATATACACATTTCAAGAATCATCCATATGGAAAAATTTATTTAGTTTTAAACACAAGCCTACATAGTCGAAAGGTCTGTTGTTTGATTTGAGATCTGCCACTATTAACGCTCCAGTTGTATCCACATTTTTTTTTTTGCGTTTTTTTAATTGTGTGCATTTTCCCGCCTTACAAAAATAAAGAAAAAACGTAAAAATTCTTTTAACTAAATTTGAAGCAACTTGAATATTTTGTGCCAAACACATCAAACAAAAAGCTTACCAAATAATTACATACTTATGTTATGAACATTACTTATTCAAGTTCATTAAAATAATTTTGACTAGATACATAAGTTTTTATTTGTACAGACAGTTTGAAGGTAAAATACTTATTTATTTACTTATTTATTGTTTAATGAAAATTTTATACTTTCAATATGGGAAAATGGTATGTGCAAAAACAAAAACACAAAACACCAACTTTCTGACTTTGAAATTGTTTATAAAAAAAAAATTCCAGAATATAAAACAATAAATAGTTTTCTATATTACTAATTCTTTAATTTCATATACTATGCATTTCGCACTTTGTTTAATATTTAAACATTTTTTTCATGATCTGCAATTTTTAAAATACCTATAACTCAAAACAAATTTAATGGCTTTTGTTTTTGTCCATATTTTTTTTATATTTTAACTAAAAATGTTGCATTTTTCTGTTATTAGCGTTTAAGTTAAAAATAAACTAAATATTTTTCAATAGAAATAATATACAAAATATAATAAATTTTTTTCAATAAGTCTAAGTAAGACCTTGTCTATACTTGACATAACTGATGGCGTAACTTTGAACGCGGTTTTTGTCTTAAGTAACTTTTATGTCATTTTGATAGGTACATTTCGCACTTAGTTGATAAACATTATTGAAAAAAAAAAGAAATTTTCACCGTTCTCTCTTAAAATAAAATTATTTGACGTGAATACGACTTTTTTTGTAGTTTTTTTGTAAACAAATAAAAAAAAAAAATTGTTGCCACTCATGGAAAAGAGTTATTATTAAATTAACTTAATTTGTATTAATAATATTTGAATTTAATTGAATTATTGCAATAATTCGATTAATTTTAAATATGTGATCCGAGTTATTCGAACAGGGGCCAAATTACCGCATTCGTGATCGAATGAGCATTGTATCGAAAAATGATTTCGATATCGAAATTATGTTAAAATATACTAAATTTCTTGCTCGATAACTAATGCCATAATCTCAAATAAGAAAATTACGATCAATTTTACTCGATATCGAATGCGGCCCCAGGTTAAAACGTCTTATTCGAGATAATCGTTTTATTCGAACAAAAGAAAAATCAAATAATTGGGATACTCTACTCCAGACCCTACTTCGATGTAGAACGCTCTTCCAAATCGGGAAAGATGAACAGTTCCGTTGAAAAAATCGTACATTTTTAAGTTTTACACCCAATAGATTTTAAAAGTTCCATAACAGAACCAAACTAAATGTCTAAACATGGCTTTATTTTCATGATTGTAGAGTCAAATTTTCTAAACAAGTTTTAAATCCTTCAAAACCGCAGAGAAATAGAAATGAATTAAGGTCTCAGACCTAAAAAGAGGTTATATTTTCCGAGGACTTATGAAATTCTAATCGAGGTGATATTTTGAACAAATATTCTCTCTGAAACGATTGGGAACTAATTCTTTATTCAATGATTTCTGCTTCTCTCACAGAAGAAACTGGTATACAACAATTTTTTTATAAAAAAGTGTAATACAGGCAGGAAACTGTTATACAGACAATTCTCTAGAGAGGAAACTTTATTACATAAAATTATGCACAGAAGAAACTTGTATACAGACAATTTTCCATATAAGATACGATTATACAGACAATTTTCTATAGAAAAAACTGTTATACAACAAGAAACTTTTATACAGACAAATTCATAAACAAAAAACAACAAAAACGTTAAAAACAAAATTTTCTGCAGAAAAATCTGGTATACATAGAAGAAAAAACTCTTTTAGAAATTGAAAAGAACAAAAACTGGCATACAGACAATTATTTACCGATTAAACTCTTAAGGAAACTATTTTATATAGAAAAAACAAACAAACATCAATTACCGATTATTGTAAGGTTGGCAAAAGCCTCAACATTTATTTACAAACAATTTTTTTATTATTAAAAAAAAAGAAGTAAATTCTTATTATTTACAATATTACAATAATGATGCCTCAGCGCCCCATAGAAGATATTTGATAACTGTTATACTGATAATTTCAAATGAAAAAAAAACATTATTTATAAAAATTTTCATAGAAGAAACTCTTACACAAACAATTTCATATTGAAAAAATTGTTATACACGAACATATTGATAGAAAAAAATTGTTTGTATGCAGATAATTTTCTACAGAAACCATTGTTATACAGCAGGTTTTTATAAAAAATATTGTTATACAGGCAATTTTTTATAGAAGATAATGAGTATTTGCAATATTTCATTGATCATTTTTATATATGTATGTATGTACCTATAAAAATTGTCAGTATATAAAAAATTTTAATATAATTCTGACTTTGTTCTCATATTTATTAGACTGCAACAGGAAAGTTTGCTTAAATTTAAATAAAATATATAAAATGAAATGAAAAAAAAATAACTACTTACATTTACAAAATAAAATTTGTTGGGAAAATATTTAAGAAGACCAAAAATTAAGTAAATTTCGTTTGTAGAGTTGTAATTAAGTAAATATAATTGCAAAATTTAAGTACTTCTTTGTAGAAATTACAGTGGCTGAGCTGAGGAGTTCTTTTATTTAGAATGTAAAGGCTTCGTTCGGTGTGGTTTAGAATAAGCTTAGTAACTTGCAATAATTAAAAATAAAAATTTTGCACTTTATTATATGAGTGTCTGATAAATTATTACACTTTTCTTTTTTTACTTTAAACTGCGAGTATTTTATTTTTTATTGTTTTATTTGTTTATAAGTGTTTAAATAAATTCTAAACAATGCAATTTAAATGCTTTATTTTATCATCATGATGATCATTAATAGAAACAATAATATTAATTTATTTCATTTGATAACTGGCATTTGCTTTTTTTTTATTTTTTTATTATTAATTTTTTAAAAACACTCAATATAAAAAACAATTAATCAGTTATGGTTTAAATAAAATGCGTAATTTGGAATTTTATGTTGCGTTTTTATGTATTCTTGTGAATTTGTTTAGAAATATATTTTGATATTCTATTTGTAAAATCAGATTTATTTAAAGCTAAAAATATAAAAATATATATGTATATTAATTAAGAGAAATATTATTGAGAAAAAAAATATTATTTATGGCTATTATTATTATTATGATTCACTATGCAATGTATAAACAAATTATTGTTGTTGATTACATGTTTTATTATATTGTTTATTTATTTGTTCGTTTATTTATTTATATTTTTGTTTCTTGGCATCAATTTTAAAACTATTTTAGCCGGTTTTATTTCTATTATTTAGTTGCCATTTTATTGTGTTTTCATTATTTTACGACTATAAACTTTAATATCGGAAGTGTTTATAAAATGTATTTCCTGTTGGAATTTATTAAGAAAAAATCTAAAATAGTACGGGGTATTTACACAAAAAATTATGTCTTGTAGATTAAATTAATACGAAAACAATTTTTGTATGTATGTATTTAATGCATTTGAGTTATTTGTTTAATGATTTTTGAAGCGTAAATATTTATATTTGAACTTAATTATGACATCATCTTTTATTAACACGAATGAAAAGAACCTTCTTCAAACAAACAAAAAAAAAAACAAACAACAACCACAAAAAAGGTAGAATTTGGTCAACCTAAGAGGAAGAAAAGTAACTTTGTGTTAAAATGTGTCAACAACCAACAGGTAGTTGGTAGATGCCACAATAAAGATTTTTTGTTTTAACATTTATTTTAAAAGCCAGAGCTATCAAAGAAATGATTAATTAAAATTGTAATTTGTGAAAAAGTAAATTTTGCTATCAATTCTTAGTGGCTGAATAGCAAGGTTGCCAGAAGTGAAATATTTAACGTTATTATAAAAACAATTGGCATTACTGTCACCAGCAGGGATGTTTGTATTTAATTTTTGTTCGATATCAAAATAATATTTGAACAGTAGTTTTTTTCAGTCTCAGAGTAACTACTAAAATTTAACTAAAAGTATTGTCCATAAAAAAAACTGCTTTACTGAAAATTGTCTATAGAAAAAACTATTTGCAAAATTGTGCATAGAATAATATGGTATACACATAATACAAAATTTGTCATAGAAGAAACTGGTATACACATATATCTCGCTTTGCGTCGTTTCGTTTTGCGTTTTTTTTTTCCGAAGTTGCGTCGTTGCTTAATTACTACTAATTTTCACTGTGTGTCGTTAGATTTTCGAGGTTGCGTTGTTCTGCGTTCGAGTCTTTATTTTTTTTTTTAATTTTTGCAAAATCTGCAACATCATTAAATGCTAAAACTATGACCCGTACATAAAGTGCTTTCATGATCGAAATGGAGTCCTTACTTTTTATTTGGTTTGAAAATCAAGTCATCATTAAGTAAATTGGTATTTCAGACCAAAGCAGAATAGCTTATTTGATGACATAAAAAGTTAAGCATTATCCAATGATAATGCTAGAAGGAAATTTATTTTACGTTGAATAAAAAGCTGTTCAGCAAACAATTTTTTGTGAAAGAAAGCTGACGACTTAGTATTTTCGTAACCCTGGTTTGCTATAGAAAATCTTAATTCACTTTGCGTCTTATAAAAAATGTTACAGAAAAAATGGTACTGGTATTTTCTATAGAATAAAAAACTGTTATACAGACAATTTAATGTAAAAAAAAATTCGTATGCAGAGAATTTTCTACAGAAATGTTTTAAAAATTGAATACTCATGATTTGCTCGTTTTATATTCGAGTAATTTCAATATACATATGTATGTATATTCAACACAAAATCGTGCCATTTCCAGAACATCATATTTGTTATTATTCGTTTTTAAAAATCGTTTCGAGAAAAATTGCACATAGTCGTGCGATTTTTAGAATATAAATTCGTAAATTATTCGTTTTTAAAATCACTCGGTTTGGAGAACAAGGTCAATATTTAGGAAATATTTCATTCCACTTGATACTTTTATCTATGGTGCCTTCAACAGACTGTCCGACGGACGAACATCTATAGATCTCGTCTTAGAGTTTAATAAGGAACCAGAATATACTCGTACAGTGGTGGCCATTTATGTTTATGTTTCTTTTGCAATTTTAAAGGTACTTTTCTGCAATAATTTTTTTGTTTTATGTCTTAGGCTCTTAATTCCTCGGTTATTTCTCTCTTTCATCAACTTATTATATATAATAAAGCGTTAGTTTTACATTGTTAGGTATGTATAAAAGACCAACTTGTTCGAAGAAGAAGGAAAACTTATTAATAACCTAAAAACCTCTGCTAAAACGTATTACAATTTGCTTGGTTGATCCAGGTGAAAAGTATACAATGCCATCAATCATTTTAATACATATGGGATAACTACAAATGTTGCAAGAGCTTCCAAACAGCAAAAAAACAAACAATAGAGATAATCAAATCATAAAAAGAATCTCTCAAGCTGATACATTTAAAACGTCCAGGCAAATACAGGTTGAAATGCAGTCATCGCATATGATTAAAGTTTCATCTAGAACAATAAGACGAAGGCTTTTGGCCGAATTCACAGTCTTTAGTTAGCTAATGACAAAGGCTTAACAAATGATTCTTTATTCGCAATGCTTAGTTTGCCATAAGAATAACAAGTAATAGTTAAGCAATAGTTAGTATTTTAGTTTACCAATGGTTAACTAATGACCGAAAATTCGGCCATTAATGAAGTTTCTCTTCGTGACTGCATCGCACAACGCAAACCTTTTGTTAGGAAAAATAATATAAAATCATTGCAAAAGAAAATTTGAAAAAAAAACTATAAGTTTTTTGGGATTGGTCCAATAGCCAGAATTTCTTTAAAAATGGATCAACATTTGTATAAAAATATATTCGAAAATACGATTATTCTATTCGCTGAAAAAAATTTGCCGCTACTATGGAATGTTATGCACAACAATGATCCCAAACACACTTCACGACTGGTGAAACATTGTTTAGAGGAACAAAATATAAATGTTTTAAAATAGCCAGCACATTTGAGAACTTGTGAAACAAAGTTGAGAAAAGTTTGGAAGGGAAAAACAACAAAAATTTACATGAATTGTGAGAAAACATTGAGGCGACCCGGAAAGCTATACCCATTTCAGTTTGCAGGCACTTGGTCGAAAGTATTTCAAATAGATGTCTTCATGTGATAACAAAAAAGGGTTATCCGACAAAATATTATAGGTAAATTTATAACTATTTGACGGAAATTGGCAAATTATGAGGAATAATAATAATAAATGGTGAATATTTTAATTATTTGTCCATACCTATTAACGATTTTCTTTAATTTTTTTATTTTTATAGATTTATGATCCCGTTTTAAGGGGCAGACAGGCTTTTAAATTAATTAGTGAAAAAAATTCTTTTTATAAACAGAAAATATATTGAATAAGTTACTGTTTTAATGAACGTTTTAATTATATGACCGCCACTGTATATAGTTTAGAGGCTTTATGATCAATATTTTAAGGTGTTACAAATTAAATCAAACGAGGATTTTTAAAATAGTTTGATCAAGAAGTTTGATATCGAAGCACTGTTTAGTTGCAAGAAAAATACTTAAGGTACGGTCACACTTGGCAAATATTTGCCGAAAAAGATGTAACCACTAAATAACATATATTTGAATTCGTTTATTTATTTAAAAATACTTTTCTTATTTATGCCAAAGCACAACAAATATTTAATTTTAATTTATTTAATGCTGTTTGATCTTGCAAAACTCTTGTAAGAGTGAAAAACGTCAAACAAATTTTGCTAAAACAAGTGGTTACGCTTTTTTGAGTAAATATTTGCCAAATGTGACCGTACCTTTAGTGAAATCAATAGGGTTATATTTGAAATCAATGAAAATTTTTATATGTTTAAAATCGTAAAAATGTATACAATAGAACTCTAAAAGATTTCTTTTTTTTAATTGTTCGTTTTCTCAAAAACTTTTTAAAGCAGCATATTTGCAAAAAAAAAAAAAAACGTGATTCACTTTATTTTCAGTTTTTTTTTAGCTTCAAAACCTTTTAAAATATTTAGAATTAAGCATAAAAATTAATTGTTTTTTTTTCAACAAATTTCACACACTTTTTTAACACTTTAACGGAAATGTAAGAATGAAACAAATATTTAATTAGCATCAGGTATTTATAGTACATTTTGGGTTCAAAAAAAATCAAAAAATAATCATCACTGTTGTAAATGTTACGGTCGATTAAATATGTTACAGTAGTTAATGTAGCTGGTTATAAATTTTCGTTTGCTGGTTGTTCCCTTGCGTATTAAAGAATGAAGAAATTGAAACAATGGTATTCGATTGAGATTTTTGGTTGAGTTTTTTGTTTTGTTGTTCCATTTTTGTTAACAATTTGGTTTGGCATTGTTAAGTGGATTTGTTGGTTAAAAGATTTTTGGGTTTGTTAATTATTTGACTTTAATAGTTGGTCTTGTTGTAACACACCAAAGGCCCATGTTTATGGGACAATAACAAATAAATATAAGCAAGTAAATATTTGTGGGTGATTGTTATTTTTTTCATCAATATTTGTTGCCCGGTTGGCTGATTTTATGGAATTTTGGAAGATGATTTGGTAAAGATATAAAAAAATAAAATAGAAATTAACGCCAACCTTAAGATACAATCAGCCAACTTTGTTGAAAGTTGTTTTACTGTAGGTAGTTTTTTTTTGTGTTGTTTTTATTGTATTATATTATATTTGTTGTTGTTTTTTTTTGTTTGTTTGTTGAAATTTAAAAATGGTTTAACTAAATGCTCATGTGCAGCAACAGCATGGCTGGTTGAAAAAAAGCAATTGTGTAAAATTCCATGCCGTAATATAAAATCTTCAATAAACTTGGTTTCAATTTACTATTTCAATTTAATGCTTTTTATTTTCAGAGATATTTTTAGCTTGTTTGAGTTTTCTATTTATTTATTTATTATTTTATATAAAAAATAGAATTACTTTTTTGAAAAACTGTTAATTATTCTTGTGTTATCTTGTTTAATTTTTTATAATTTTTGTTTTCTTAATACTTCAAACGTTTTACTTTCTGTTATATATATTATTATTTATTTGTATTAATATATTTTTTATTGAATTCGGTTCGCGATGTTTTCTTCTTCAGATGCTTTAAAGGACTAGTGATTTTCACAAAAAGCAAAAGTATTTGAAGTCTTTTTCACAGTACGTGTCGTATTTCTCATTTTGTATTTCAATTCTTGCTCACATATCGTTTATCGTAGGGAGATATATAATAAACAGTACACTAGACAGGCATGAGAGTAGTGTGGTTGGTACTTTTTGGTACATATTTATTTATATTCGCAGTACCACAAAAAGTACGCAATTTAATAGAAATAAACAAATTCAATAAAACGTTTTAAAAGTTTTAAAACGGAAATGATCCAATCATTAACGTTGTTTGCTGTTATTTCGGTAGCGGTATTTTATTGATAACCTTAATTTCGATCAGACTTAAAAACTTAATAAAAGTTTACAAAAATGAAAAATAAACTGAAACAGTTGCTATTAAATTACAATCAATTCTATAGATTTCAATAAACTTTACGGAAACCGGTAAATTGTTTTCCGGTAACAGTTTTTTTGTTATTCGGGTAACGATAAAATATGTTAACGTTAATAAAATTTCCAAAAATTGAAAGTAAACTGACTTAGGTGCTACTAAATTATATTTAAAATTCTGAAGGTTTCAATAAACTTGACCGAAGCCGTAAATTGGTTTTCGGTAACGGGTTTGCTGTTTTGGTAACGATAAAATATGATAACGTTAATAAAGTTTACAAAAAATAATACAACCAATTATATAGATTTCAACGTCACGGGATCCGTTAAATTGGTTTCCGGTAACGCTTTTGCTCTTATTTGGGTAACGATAAAATATGTTAACGTTAATAAATTTTAAAAAAATTAAAAATAAACTGACATAGTTGCTTTTAAATTAAAATCAATTCAAAAGATTTCAATAAACTTTAAGGAATCCAGTAAATTGATTTCCAGTAACGGTTTTGCTGTTATTTTAGTAACGATAAAATATGTTAACGTTAATAAAGTTTACAGAAAGAAATAAGCTGACATTAAATTAGAATCAATTATATAGATTTCAACTTTACAGGATCTGTTAAATTGGTTTCCGGTAACGATTTAGCTGTTAATTGGGTAACGATAAAATATGTTAACATTAATAAGGTTTGCTGTTATTTCGGTAACGATATTTAAATAACAACGTTAATATCGGTTTGTTTTAAAAGGTTAATAAAGTTTACAAACACTAAAAATAAGTTGATAGAGGTAATATTAAATTACATTTTAAATTCTATAAATTTCAGTAAACGTTACCGTAACAAAGTAACGTTTTCCATAAAAAACATAATCATATATTTTGTTGTTCCGTAAATCGATTTTACTTGATTTACAATTTTTACTTTTAAGCAAACAATAAGGTTTTAATTCACATAATCGTAAGATTTGCACAACATCAATTTGTCAATCATTAGCTTTTGAAATCACTCGATCTACAAATAAAAACTTTGTTATTTCATAATTTTTTTTATAAAATAGTAGTACCTGTAATTTAACTTGTTTCGGTAAGGATAGCAAAACTTATTTGTAAGTGATTTATATGTTTTTTTAAATTGAAATTAAAATTATTTACCCCAGTTACGATTATATCGGTAAAGGGTTTTTAGCGCTAACAGTAATTTCAATTGTTTCAGTAATGATAGCAAAACTTAGTTTTAGGCGTGTAATATGATTTTCTCTAAACTTATTCAAAAATTTTGTAACAATTGCAGGTTGGAGTAAGTGTTTCTGAAGGGACATAAAGCTTGATAACATGTCAAATATAGCTTATCAGATTAATTCTTATTATTTATAAATCTGTAAATCTGCTACCCCGTATTCTCCAATACGTATTTCATCTATAAACTGGAGTTGCAGGAGAAATGTCGCAAGAAAAAGTTGCAGCGTGTGAAGCGACTCTATAAACAAACGAAGCTAGTAGATTATTAAATTTTATTATAAAAATTCATGCTCGGTTAATAAAGTGCCCCGTTCAGTTTTTTTATCCGGAAATTGTGTTCAGCGCCGAAGCTTATTTCTGGTTGAATAAATACGTTAACAAGCAATATTGTCGTATTTGGTTTGAAGAGCAGCCAAAAGCATTGCAAGAACTGGAACAAGGATTCTCAGTTTGTGTTTGCTAAAATATAAATTAAATTCTTAAAACGAAGTGATGTGAATTTATTTTACAATTAAGATATTTCATACAAATCACTATTTTGAAAAATAGATAGAAAATTATTGAAGCAGTTTGTTCCCCGTTAGTTTTAAAAACCCCGAAGATATTTTGGAATAGTTGAGGAAATTTTCAAGGAACAGAATCAACAAATATGTAGTTTGATGTAAATCTACGAAGAAGTACATGTTATAACATAGCTGTGTGAATGCTTAAGCTTACTTATGCGATTTAGACCGTATCAGAAATGTTTTACTGATTGATGGATAAGGTAAAAAAAATGTATCAAAAAAACTTAAAAATATTAGCTTTTCTCAAGAAAATATTCAAAGTGACGAGAAGATTTGGGAGCAGATTATTGGAAAAATTTTCGAAAACAGGATCAATAAAAACCATGATTTAAATTTCAATTAAAAAATATCTTTTCACCTTACGTTTGTATTTATATATAAAGAATTAAGAAAAATCATAAATTGTTGTAAAAAGAAAGTGTAGTAAACAGAAAAGAATAACAAACAATTGATAGATATTAGAACACGACAGCATATTATTATATTACATATTATTAAAACACCACAGTGACCATAACCAAAATTAAAATTGTTACATACAAATTGACACCTGGTACTAGAAAGAACCTCCAACTAAAATTAGCAACATTTTTGTCTATATCCTTATATAATTCTAAGACGATCTAGTTTTGTTTGTCCGTGTGTTAAATTTATGATAGGACAGCATTTAAACGAATGAAATTTGCTAAAATATTCTTTGTTTTTTGAACAGAAATGTTTGATATTTCAAAATTGTCAAAATCGTTTCAAACCACTAAATTCACAACAAAAAAATTTAAACCCAAACGAGAAGACCATTTATAATTGTCCAACTTTATTCTTCCAAATCAATACAAATTTCAATGATTTTCATATAAATGGTTTGTTTTAATTTCTAACTCTAAAATACAGACACTAAAAAGTACCAATTTGTACTAAAAGTACTCTTAAACATCTCTAATATTAAAATATATAATTTAATGTTCTCTTTAGCAACATGTTGCTAAAGTAACCAGCAATCTTCACATTTTATACTCTACTCAGATCATGTTGCTGTTTGAAATGCATCTTATAGATAGATACCATGTATATACAAATTATTTGTAAACATTTCACTTGTTTTTTTTTTTAGAAAATGTTTCTATCAGATACTTTCTATTTGTGCTCTCTTTCTGTCACTAACAATTTGTGTGTGTTTTGAGGGTATGTTGCGCGAGAGTGTGCTATAGGTTGGTCAATTTGTTTGTAGATTCCTGTGCTTTTGTACTACAAAGCTGCAAAAATCGAATGAATAAAATCTTGTTTTTGTTTGAAATGCACTTATTTTTTATTCCCTTTCTCTTACATTAACTGCAATCTCTTGCCGATTATTTGCTGTAATTCTCTTACCACTTACTTTAAAAATTGTGTAAGTTGTGTGTGTGCGTTGGGTTTTGTTTTGTTTGTACCTCTCATGATCAGACACACTTGTTGTTGGCAGCCACTTGTTGAATATTATTACATATTATTTTACATACATATATATTATTTATGTTGTTGTTATTGTTTCTTTCTTATTATCATTCTATTTACACAATTTGCCGGTTATTCTGGGATGTCAATTTATTATGAGTGAGTAATAGGAAAAATTTAACAGGGTAATTATTTTAGGCGAGTGGAAAAATACTTTATTTATGTTTAGATGTTTAAAATCTTGCAAAGGATAGTTAGTGCAAAGAAAAAAACGGATTATATCATACGAATTGAATTAATAAAAAAATTAACAGAATTGTAGAATAAAACAGGAAATATTCCCATTTTAAATTCTTAATAGTTATTTTATTATACATTTTTGTAGTGTAATAAATTTCCAATGTTCCAATGTCACGTTTGTTATCAGCACTCTGCGATCGTTGTAATCGAGTTAATAAAAAATCAAAATAATCAAAATCAATATTTAGAGACTTTAATATCTAAAAAATAATACAACAACAAATTAGAAATGGCCAAAGAAATTAACGATTAAAACCAATTTTTCCAATTGATTTTGTTCATGTTCTAATGTCGCGTTCTGGTACCTCAATTTATTATCAGTACTCGGCTATCTCAAGTGACTGAAAGTTCTAATTTAAATCAAAATTTATAGGCTTTAACCGAAAAACTGCATACCATTTTGATTTTCAAAGTTTATCTTTTTGAAAATCATAGAAATCATTGTGAACAGCAGCGAGTGCATTTTTGTTCTTTGTTCACACAAGAGTAAATCTTGTGTGAAAAGAAATTGTTCGACGAGTGAACAGATTGATGGCTTGTCCAGAAGGAAGTAAAAAATACATTACCAGTGAGATTAGTTAAAGAATTAAAGTTGAAGTTATTGAAAAAGTCTATCTATCAAACCGATAAATAACAAATAAATATGTCGCGTGCTAAATCTTACTAAAGGTGGTAAAGAAAACTAATGCAAATAGTTTGTGAGACCCTTTGAACATGTATAATTCACTTCGCCAATTTTTGCCTTTTCTCAGATGTGTTCGAAAAAGACTTCCCTTTATTGTAGCGTTCTGTATACCATGTTTATTGCTTATATATTGGAAACATCAAAACGAATCAATAAATTCGTAGCTTTTGCTGAAATTACTTGAACTAAAGCTTATTACAAACGAAGCGGAAAAATATGTCGCGTGCCAAATCATACTAAAGGTTGTTAAAAAACGAAGGTAAATATTTCAACTTGAAATCTATCAACTGAAAGTAGAATTATTCCAACTAACTATCATTAAGATTCTTTTATTTATTTTTTAGTTTCAAAGTCGTACGCATGTAGCGTTCTAGACCGTCAAAGTGTCTATATACACCGAGTTAAAGCTATTTTCCAATGGTCAGAAAACTACAATCTCCAAATAATAGTTATTTCTTGATTTAAAACATGTCAGTATTGTTAAAGGCAAATTAGGGTTCATTGCAGATTTTGCACAGATCCTAGTAAATTTTCGGAACAGTATTAAACAAAAACACATCAAATAAATACCCAATAATTCGTGAAGTCAATATTCTTTGTCCATATCTGAACCAGTTTTATTCACTAATGTTCAATTGTATTCTCTTGATAGTGTCATATATTCATAGATGTTGTATTCAAATACGAATTTTTTATAATAGCAAGTAAAGTTTTGTTCTGAAAACTAGATTTCATTTGAACTTTATTTTTCATTTGAACCGAGCACAAATATGGCATAAAACAGAAATTTTTTTTGTTCCAAATTATGGCGAGAACGTCATGCAATTTTTCTTTTTTTTATTATTAATTTTAATTAATGTAAATTATATTTGTGTACTTTACAGAGCTGTAGTTTATTTGTGCAAATAATTGATTTTAATGATCGATAAAGTGGTAGGAAATAGTAACACAGTGAACAAAAATAAAGTGTACAAAAAAATATAAAACTATCTAACTTTATATTAAAAACTGCTGCACACGTAAATTTTAGTTACTATATAAATTGCCTTACAAATCTTTAATAAAAAACCAATTTAAAACCCACGTCATAAGCATGGCTAGATATGTATAGTATGGAAACTATTTCAAATAATAGTATTCCAAGAACTTATCAGCTATAACCGACGGCATTCCTTTGAAACTAGAACATTTAAAACGAAATCTTAAATCAGTAATAAATCCTTTTAAATACTCTCAATATGTTATAGATTGTTTCATAAAAATTTTGTAAAATGAATCATAAGAAATTATCACTTATTATACATGAGTATGATAAACAATTTATTGCTGCCTGCATTTATATACCATTCATTTTTCAAAGGGATTTCCACAGTTTATTTATGGTTAAGAAAAAACCATGGATTAACTGGTTGTGCTACTGTATTTACAGCTACTATAATTACAGCAGTCTAAGTGCAAATGTTAAAAGTAAGGAGTGGGTCCATAAAAAATGTTTTAATAATATCTGGTGGCACTAATAGCCTAACATTAATATCAATACGATGAAATTAAATCAAGTTGAAATATCTTAAAACAAATTTATTTCGTTTTTCTGTTAATCACAAATCACAAGAACAAAACGTCGGCAGAATTAAGGTTACAAATTTGTTTATGATCTTCTATATGGGGAAAACGCGTCTATGTTCATGTTTAATTTTTCTTCTAGAAAAGCTCATATAGCATAAATTATTCCTAATGATCCAAAAGTTTCTCTTTTTCCTGATTCTTGACTAAGAATCTATGAAATTATTCCGAATCCTAGTAAAATAAAATATAAACTTTAGGATGACCAAATAATCAGAATAAATGTTGGATAGAATTAGGTCTCCTCCTCCTGCTGTGTCAAATAATAAATTATTAATAGCTCCTGCTAATACTGGTAAAGATAATAAATGTAATAAAGCTGTAATTACTACTGATCACACAAATAGCGTTATTCGGTCAAAAGTAATTCCTGTTGATCTAATATTAATCGCAGTAGTAATAAAATTCACAGCTCCTAAAATTCTGCTAAATGCAAAGAAAAAATTGCTAAATCAACTAAAGCTTCTCTATAAGTAATATTAGACGATAAAGGGGGTAAACAGTTCATCCTGTTCCATGTTCTATCCTGTTCTGATTTGCTAATATACTACTTACCACTCACGAATAAATATTAACTTCCAGTGCATCAACCGTTGCGGTTGAGCCTTAACATAGCCGCATTAAAAATAGTCTAAGGGCGTTAAATCCCAAGATCTAGGTGGCTAATTAACCGGCCCCAAACGTGAAATAAACTGTTCACCGATCTCACTTCTCAACTGGACAATTGTTTCGCGTGCTGTGTGGCATGTGGCACCGTATTGTTGAAACTACATGTCAGCCAAAAAAATTAATCATCGCATGTTAGCGCTTGCCATTTACAGTAACGTTCCTGCCTTCGTTGTCTTTGAAAAGTATGGTACAATGATGCCACCGGCTCATAATCCACACCAAACAGTGCATTTTTATTGCAATGCTTCTGGCTGCTCTTCACACCAAATACGACAATTTTGCTTCTTTCCATTCAACCAGAAATGAGCTGCGTTAATAAAATTGATAAAGAGCACGGTGCACTTTCTTAATCGAGCATGAATTTTGATACCCTTTAGTTACAAAAAATATATAATTTTCCAAATCGGCAGGTTCACTTTAAGAGCTCAAAAATATTATGCGACCCACTCCTTAATAAAAGTGCACTTGTTGCTGTTTTAATAAATACATATTATTACAGTTGTTTTCTTTAGTTTACATAAAAGTTATTTTTATAGTATGTAGTAATAATAATTATACGAGTACATACACGTGCAAGTAAATAAATCGCAAATAATATAAAGTACCCGATATTAAAGCTGAAAATTATATTATTTATAAATCATGCAAGTAACACCTACAGATTGTGTCACACAAAAGATTAAGCCAAAGAACCGATTAACTCCAGTTTTACATAAAAACGAAATAGTAGGAAAAAGAAACTATGGACATTTCGACATTGAAATCAAACAATTAAAATAACTCCAGCGAAATTGAACCGAATGATTTGTGTATCAAAACATATTTGTGTTGAATATTATTTGGATACAAATATTTTTAAGAGAGTTATGCTCTTTAAAGTGATTTTCGCATATGGGCTTTATATGGGAGCTGTGGTCAATTATGGACCAATCTGTACAAAATTTGTAGATGTGATTAGGCATACACCAAAGATTTCGGGTGGGACATTTGTATGAGGGCTAGATGGACGGATTCCAATCAATTTTAATTCCAACTGTCGTTGGGCCGAAAAATATAATGTATCAAATTTTATGAATGAATTTTATGCGCTCAAGCTTTTACATGGACAGCCAGCCGGACGGACGGACTTCGTTAAATCGACTTAGAAAGTGATACTGAGTCGATCAGTATACTTTAGTGTGGGTGTACAAACAATCCAGGGAAAGATATACGGGAAAGAAACTAATAGCGTAGACAGACGACAGCGTTAATTTGCATTAACAGTGTTAATTCAAATTAACTCGTGAATTATCCCCATCTTAATGCGCATTAGGTAGACGTAAATGCACAAAATCAGAGTGAATTTATACTGCATTTAGATTTCCACAATTGCCTTTCTCTTATTTCAGAGTGTCCTACTGCGGTTTCCACTTGTAGCAACACGTTCAGGTTGATGGTTGCTACTGCATGAACAATTTTTGCAATATGGACAGTTTCAGCAAAAGTAATTTTAGCTTTTTTTTTTCAAAAAAATACTGATTTTTCACCAAATTTTTTTATAATTAAACAGTTGTTTACAAACAAACAGCTGTTTACTAAATGTAGAAACTGTCGTCTGTCACGGTAAAATCTTAATTCACATTAGTGAGATTTTAATGCAAATTAACTCTGTCGTCTGTCTACGGTATAAGAAAATGTATACACAGAAATCACTTGCCCTTTATAATTAATGTAATTAGCTACTCATATATATTTTTTACAAACTTAGTCTCAATTTACACGAAGCAATTCTTAAAGCTAAGCTGAGGGGAAGATAAGACGAGTACACACTTGCTTGTACTAGCAATTCGTTTTACTCTCTTATTCATATTACATACATATGTATGTGTATACCAGTGTCCTGCAAATAATATTGGTCTATGTGATCCATTTTAGATGAAATGGACTACTTACAACATGGTCCAATGTAATGCAGTCATGGACCATGTCATAGTTAAACAAGAGTTTGTAGTTAAACGACATGGTTTCGTGTTAACACGATTGCATATTGAGTTGTTGTTGTTTAAAACTAACCCTCTTGTTTTGGGACTACTCCGATGGGTTATATGGTCCAATCCTAGGACATCGCAACGTTAAATCGACCACCTTTTTTCATATATTTGGAGTAGTTTTGGAGTACACCTACTCCTCTTTGGTCTAGTCTTTACATGCATGTATGGACTAGTCTCGTTATTTGCAGGGTGGTGTTCAAAAATAAAAATGAAGATGTATTGGTGAGAGATTTTTCCCAGTAAACATATTGTCAAACGCTTAAGATAAGAAAAAAGAAAGAGTTTTAGCCAGATATAAACACCTTAATAAGAAATATCAGGGACCATAAATAACAATTATCAATATCAAAAAACAATTTTAGAACAGTTATTTTCAGAAAAAAAAAAACAAAAATAAGTCCATGTAAAACAATTTTTTGTGTTCAATTGTAATTGAATCGCGTGTGTTTGCTATGCTTCGTCCAACAAGAAGCAACAACAATGCTTAACAAATTTCTGCAAAAAAAATGACATCGTTTGCTCAACGACGACTGAATGAATGTTTTTAAAAGAGCATAACAAATGTGTGTAAAATTTTTGCACAATTGTGGTATGCAGTGTTGCCATTTTGACGCTTTTCGGGTATTTTATGACGCTTTTTTGGTCTCGTTACCCTTTTATTTTGTTCAAATACCCTTTTTTAAAAAAGGGTATTTTTAAACGCTTTTTCTATTTTTTTATTTTTTTTTATGCAATTTTGGAAGAAGTCCAAAAAGTAAATCTAGCTTTCGAGTCAGCCAATGCGGATCATGTCAAGCTTTACAGCGATTTGTATTACCTGATTAAAAGTATTATAAATAGAATTATCGTTCCTTTTCAAAACTTTGATTATCTAGAAGGTAATTTAGATGAAAGCGTTAACGAATTTTGTTATCTTGGCTATCATTTCGAAAAGTCTTGCAGAAATTATAAAATAATTGATCTGGAGAAACAAGAAAAAATACGAAATTTAATAGAATTTACAAAATATCACGTACTCGAACTAAGACGTAGATTTCCTTTAAATTTTAAATTGCTTCAAAAATATCGTTATTTAGTGTTGACAATATTTTTAAAAATAGCGAAGCGGATATTATTGATTTCATACAAAACTTCATTGATGATTCGTCTCTAATAAATAAAATAGAAATTTTCCTAAAGAAACTAACGTTGCAAAAATGGAAAAGTATGAAAAGAACGGATGAATTTTGGATTGAAGTCTACAATTTTAAAAATTTTTTGGGAGAAAACTCTTTTCATGAACTAGCTGACTTTGTTATTCGTATACTTTCTTTTCCTTACTCAAATGCCGAAGTCGAAAGAACGTTTAGTTTAATGATTTTTTTTAAACCAAAGATCAGAAGCCGACTTTCTTTAAACTCAGCTAAAAGTTTGTTGTTGCAATTACAAATTACCTTCAAGTAAGTGTGTATTTAAAAATTAATTCAAATCAAACTTATGAAAGGTCTGAATATGTCATTAAATCTGTTTTGTGGCCCGATGATGATGATTATGAAACAGATGTATTTGAAAATTAAATTGCTTTTCTATAAAACTGAATTAATAATAAAATTAATTATTTATTTAAAAATTTTAAAATGCTTTTTGATATTTTAAGTTTCTTGTTTTTTTTACCCCTTGTTTTAGTGCCAACAACATGATACCAAAATTTTTGTTAAATTTATTTTTTTGCGCTTTTTACCTTTTTTTTGTAATTTTTTACCCTTTTTACCCGTTTTTACTATACACTTGACGCTTTTCTTTATTTCTAAAATGGCAACACTGGTGGTATGGGCTGAACATACTATCAAATTAAATACGAGCGATTTAAGCAATAAGAATTGCGCTGTATCAATCTTTTCAATAAAAATTGCTTCGTGTAAATTGGGACTTAATCAGATTTTACGTCCTATATTTATTACTTATTATGTTTATTCATTTCTAGAGAGCTTAGTTTATAAAACGAATAATATTGTTTGATAATAAACTACGTTCAAATATAATACATACATTTATTAATGAATGAAGGATTAAATATGTTTATTTGTCGCAACAATAATAATAATAATATTATTTCTAATGATTTGCATATTTCAAAAATAACTACTGCATGCGTAATGTTAAAGTATTGGAGATTTTGAATGTATAATCTAACGAGTATGTAAATATTGTTAAGATTATAATATAAATAATAAGAACTAGTTCAGTGGATAACAGAAATTCCATTTAGACTTTCTAAACACTCTTGTATATTCCTACAAGCTCTTATCAGGATTTTTATTACTATATTTAAACATGTACCTCTGTTCATATATTGATTGAAATAAATATGATAACATAACCTACTGTATCAGGTTATAAATTCACAAACATATGCGAATATTTTAAGCTGTTGTTTTTTATAATAAAAACATATTCTAATTTATTTAACTTTTTAAAACTATTGTTATAAATCTCAATGCAATGATTTGTTTTCATTTTCACTAGTTTTTTTTTTTCATTGTTGCTGCTTTGTTGTGTTGTCGTCATAAAGTCTACAAAATGTCTGTGTTGTAAATTGTTTAAATAATCATTATCTACTTAGCATTTACCTCTTGTTAGAATGTCTGCCCGGCTGCCAGTCGCAGCTCATTAATATGACGGTTATGATGATGATGATGATGCTGCCACATATACATATATGTATGTATACATAAAATTTTTGGTTGAAATAATGCTCTTATTATGACAAACATCTCCCATTTCATCATTACTAATGATGCGGGAAGAGATTTTTTTATGTGATCAGAAAATATATTATACGCAAGTTTGTTGACGTTGTTGATTTAAAACGTTTAGAATCGGAAACGGAAATTATGAGTATTACATAAATATATACAAAATTACTAGAGTATCAGATAATTTGTGGATAATTTATGAAAAATAGTATTTAATAAAATAAATACCAGCTATTTAAGTATAAAATTGATTGTATGCTTAGAAATTCAGAAAAAATTTACATATTTTATGAGACCAGAATAAGATTGAACTACTGTTTGATAATTTTTTTGATTGTTTAAAATCATAATGTTTTTAAAAATTCCCACATAATAAACAGATGGATAATCTGCTTATGCCAGTAGTCGGGCTCGTAGACAACGCGGGCCGAAAGCAAACAACTGTTTCCATGTATATAACACGAATGTGAGCGAAACTCGTTAATATGATCAAAAGAGAAATTGCAGAATATGCATCAGAAAATAAAATGTCTGCAAGATAACAATACATTCACTAATGTGGCATGTTTTGTTTGTGTCGGCCTCTGTTTTACGCCGATAACTTTATATCACTAAGTAATGTTTCTCACGTTTTAAGGAAATAAGTAAATTCACTAGTACCGTCAAGTATGTACCCCTTTTATTCTCTTTTCCCTTCTTACCAAAAAATACTTGCCTTAAAGAGTCAGAATGGAAACGTGTGAAAGCGGACTAAAGCTTCCACGCACTGGGGTTTAAAATTTAAATCTAGCTGGACAAACAACAAATTAATACAATACAAAAATATGAAAAGCAGCCGAACAAAGTATTATTCATGGAAAATTGTAACTTTTTCATGTTCTAATGTCGCGTTCTGGTATCTAAAACATAGTTTGTTATCAGAACTTCGCGATCATTGTGATCAGGTGTATGAATATCTCAATTCAAATCCATATTCCCACTTAACATTTTGCCAAGCGTGTCTCCTTCGCTATCGCAAGTATAGTTTTCAAAAAACAAATCAGGGTCAGGGGATGCCCATTACTCATACAATGCACTTTGTTGGAACTAAGAAAATAGGTTATAGGAGATAGGATAGAGGCAGTAGTATTTGTGAACATTTGACTTGTATTTTCCAATATTGAAAGTGACAGGATATACATAGGTGGTGTAGATAAATATGTTTAGTCCAGTGGACATCACACCGGATTCTCACATCTAGAACATCAATCAAGTACTGGATTCTCACGTCTCGAACATCAAAAGCGTCCTTAATATTTACAACGTCCATAAAAACAGATGAAGCAACATACAAAATTAAGTACATGTACGTATACTTGTGTCGATATGATACTAAGGAAAACTTTAAGGAGAGACATTAAAGTACGAAGAATATTTCGGTAAGTTAGCGGAGTAAAGCAATTGAAATCGATAAAAACAAATCGAAAGATTTGGCCTTATTTAGCTCATTTTCATTATTAATGTATTGGTATCCAAGAAAGCAAGTCGACGTAATAGAAATTAAGAAAGAAGAAATAAATTTGCGTTTAGCACATACAAAATGGAAGCAAGAAAAAAATTGTTAGAATATGTTAATTTTTCGCCTCAAGGAGTTTGAGTGTCGCGTTCTGGACGTTGGAAATATATATAATATAAAATATATATAATATTAACATGACAACTATATATAGCAAGCACGTATTATTTTACTTTAATTTAAAATAAATCGTTTTAATAATTTAATTTTTCCAGTTTTAATATGCATTCAAAAATTTGGTTTATTTTCTGTAGCGTTCTGGATTGAATATATTGAAAAAAACATAACCTAACTTTTGCACTACTATTAAAATGTTATTGAAAAATGTTAACATGAACAAAAAATTTTTAAATTTCTTTATTTTTCATTTTTAAAGGCGTAAGATAGTCAAATTATTGAAATAGGAATTATCATATTCAAAAAAAAACCCCTAGCTGTAAATAAAATTTCGAAAGCAAAAGCTTTTGAAATGTAAAAAGTATACAAATTCGAACGATTTTCTTTTCGAATCGAAATAAACAATAACCTCCCTGCTACGACTAGTAATTTTTGTACCCAGATGTATACAAATAAGTAAACAATTCGTATGACTTTAACAAATTACGTACATACAATAGCTTACATTTTCGGAACTACTTTGGATGTAAACATAATAAAAAATAATCATTTTAGGAAGTAACAATAAACAAGTTGTAGCTAATTTGTTTAACAAATAATTATATTCTTTTGTTATTGAATAACCAATGAAATTATAAATTATTTAATCAATTTATACACATTTTTCCAAAAATAGAAAACAAACTTAACAGATTTTTATTGTAATTTTGTAATAAATAACAACAAATATGACCTTGTAACAATTCTCACAATAAGAAATTATAATGTTTGTTAAATTCGTGTGATACCTAAAAAATGTTTGGGTATAAATAATACATTTAAAAAAAATAAATAAAAAATTATAAATAAATATTTGTGTGATATCAAACAAACAAATAATTTCAATGTTATTAACCTTTATTGGGGGCAAATAAAAATTAAATTAAACAAAAAATACACACACAAATAATATAAAATAAACAAATAATAAAAAAGATGAAAAAATAAATGAAATACTACAATGACCAGAAACAACTGACAATCGGTTGGGACTGGACTGGACTGGACTGTCCTCACTCACTAAATCAGAGTCATCATCATAGCACAGCACTCAGCGAACCGAGTTGACGAACTCTAAAAATGCACAGAAAATAAAACGGAATGCACAACGAAATGAATTGATGAATAAAGGTAGAAAAATCCATTATGATGATGCATTCACTCACTCCATACTCTGAGAATGACGGTGTTAATTATAATCATAATGATGTTGATCATCATCATTATTCTCAGCAGTAAAAAATTTAACAAAAACGTTTGCCTCTAAACACATATTTGCGAATGAATAAAAGTTAAATAAAAAAAATAATAAAAACTTAAGAAAATTCAAACTAAATATAACACAGCAAACACACTGAAAGTATTTCATGTCTACCAGAGATGAAGTGCAAATATTTAAAGTGTCATTGTTGTATGTAATTTTATTTACAGCTAAATAACACAAAACAAAACGTTGATAAATATTACAGACTGACTGTGTAAAATACACATGTACGAGTATATGTATGTGCATATGTATTACACAAAGTAAGATATTGATTTCGTATTTGTCATAGACAGGCGACTTGTAAACTGTTAAGCTGGAGGTCCACACCAAGCGTCTAGGCGTTTCACGCGTTTTAAGCAACTGTCAAAAAAGTAGAATCAACGTAGTTGTATGAGTTAAGTTACACACTCAAAAGCGTAGGACGCGCTGACGCTTGAAACGCGAAAAGTTCGTTTACTTTCTACTTTTGAACGCGGTGCACGCGTCACAGCTGACTTTGACAAATGCAAAGCAAATTTATTTTAAAGATGATGTCACCAGAAAAAATGACAGTTGAAATAACATTTTTTATATGAGTTTGACAAACAAACCGATAAAAAACTTAATATAAAAAAAATCAGCTGGGCATACGGCATCACCTCCAACGCGCGAAAAATTTTCGCATGTAAGTTGAATTGCCTGACGCTTAAAACGTTTAGAAAGCTTAAAACGCGTTGACGCCAAAACGCGAGTTGTGGATCTCCAGCTTTACAGTAAGTAAGTTACAGTGAGTCAACGGTTTATTCTATTGCAACTAAAAATTATCCATCAAAAACTTGTTAATTATTTGCAATTACTGAAAAATATACTGCATTACTTAGAAGTAGTTGAATTTTAACTGATTTATTATCTTATAACGGAATTTTGAACAAGAACTTTGTTTTCCAACAGGGACATAGGTATTAGAATAACACAAATGTTCTTATATTTTACTTGTTGACATATCTACAGACGAAGCTTTTACAACTGTTACAATGAATGCAATTTCGCTTGAAACTTCACTATGAAAATTGTGGATTTATAAAACTATATTCCGGTCAACATAATCGTCCTTCTGAGAACGATATTAATAAACGCCCGATATATAACGTAATAACAGTGATGAGTGTTCGACCTGAACATTTAAATGAAAATATAAAAGCCGTAACGCTGAAGAATATCTAAATTTGTGAATTCCTAAACGTTCTCAACAATTGGGTCTATCCATAAAGACCAAATGACGAATTTTGGCCAAGGATTTGGCTTTAAAAACTTAAAACAGTGCATAAATTGAAGCCAACCACTCTTTTCGCTGAATTCATAAAGGAACAAGCTAAATTACTGGATTTGGGCCTTTGCATGCTAAAAGTGACACTATTCTGAGCGTCCACTATATGAAGCGCTATGTGGCATATAGAGTCTGTAGAGAGCCAATCGAATCGATTACAGACTTAAAACTCAAAATCCGTGTCGTGATTCACGGAATATATTCGCCATTTTACCAAAATGTCATTGAAAATGTTGCTAAAATAAACGATACCTTCATGAGTGGTCTTGGTGAATAACTGTCCGATATATTTTTTCATTTATAATTAAAGATTGTAAAAACAAAACGAAAGCTTATATTTCAACGTTTAGTTTAAAAATAATGGAAAAATATGTCGCATTATAAATGTCGAAAACTTTCAACAGACAGCCACATTATTGTACTTTAGTAGAAAAATAACAGAAAAATATGGTAAATGTCACGTTATAAATCATACATAAGGCTGTCAAAATACAATCAACGCATGATAACTATCAACAAGAAACCACCTTATTGTACTTAAGTTTAAAAATAACAGAAAAATATTATAAATGTTGTAAATGTCGCGTGCTAAATTAAACTAAAGGTTGTAAAATGAAAATCAATACATGATAAATATCAACAGAGAGCCACATAAGAGTTGTACTATAGTTTAAAAATTAAAGAAAAATATTTCGCGTTATTAATGCCGTGTGCTGAATTATATATACTAAAGAAAATGAATACACAAATTTCAACATGGCAACTGTCAACAGAAAGCTACGTTATTGTTTAAAGAAAAACACTTTAAAACTTAAGTTTTAAAATTGTAATTTTCAAAAGTCAGTCGAAATTTGATAATATTATGACACAACAATGCTTTAAGTTATAAAGTGCAGTGAAATATAGCTAATTGTAAGTACATACTTAAATTGAATTTAATTTTAGCAAAGAAATACTACAAATCTAAACATTCTTACCTTAAACATTCCTAGTAAACATATGACGTACCACGGCACCACAGTTAATAACTTTAATCTATATTTAATTGGCTTGTGGGTTTGTATAAACTTTGTTGTTTTTATTTATTTGTTTTTTTTTTTAACTGATAAACGTATTTCAAATTATGAAAAATATGCACAATTTTTTTATCTTATTTTTTATGCAAATATGTATTTATTGTGAAGTTTTCACTAAACGAAGGGTAACACAAAACTTTTTCTTTTTTATTTTTTGCTTATTGTTGTTATCTGTAGCACTTGGAGTAAAACTGATATATTAATCTCCATTTTGTATGAATTTTTGTTAAATCTTTATAAACACGATAGCACAACGAAGACATCAAGTAAGGAATTTGTAAAAAATAATCTGATATATACAGATTTATACTGATTTGTTTGTTAATTTTATTGTAAATCGGCTGGTTGCGTAGCAAATGAGCAATAATGAAGAAGGCATTATTTCAAATAACTGTATAAGCATAAGCATAATCATCATCATTTTAATTTTCATTTTCATTTTTCGTGTAATAAACAAAGAAGGGGAGAGAGAGTGAGAGAGACTGTATAGAATAAGGAAAATTTATGCGTATATTTGTTGTTGTTATCTAGTGTATGTAACACTCGGTACCAGGCGGACGAAGTAGAGACGAGTAAAAAATAAAAACGAATTACATATTTCAATTTCAATGTAAATTATTAAAGTGACATTTTTTTGTTGTTGCTGCTGCTGGAATTTTTTATCAAAGGGTGACACACTCACTCACTGTTTATTGAGAATTAAGTAAACACTTAAATTAAGTATTTTCACACGCACTTAAACACAAAAAAAAACATTTTTCTTTTCCGATTTACCATACGGCAGAAGAAATTATTTAATTTTTTTTTTGCTTTTTTGTTATTTTACAGATTTTTCTCACTTATTTTCTGTGGCTATTTTTGTTTTAAAAATAGAATTTATTTCGATTTATTTTGCATTTTTTCTTGTCTGCATAATATAATTACGCGATTTCAATTAATTTTTGTATGTTTAAAAAAACATAATGATTTCCGTAAAACTACATATATAGAAATCCAACGTATATTGATAAAGAGATTACTCAGCTTCGTTAAATATGAAATACTATTTGGTTTTATTTTAATTTAAATTAAAATTTCTTTCTTTCGCACGAGAAACGTTTTATATTGAGTCACAAATTTCAACTGAAGTTTAATCACCAACAAAAATTAACTCTCTCTCTCTTTAATTACACACCACAACAACAACAGAAATTAAAAGCAACAACTGAAATAACATTCTCTATGCATAACGTAAACATAGGATAACACACGATCGCAAAATGAAAGCAACAACACAGCAGTATTACTCAATATCCAAATGCTCTACAAAATATCAGACTAATAATATGTACATACATATATGTACATATGTATATATTTTTTTAATATTTTTATGATGCCGCTTGAATTTGAGATCTATCTGCCCCAATAGTTAAAATGTAAAAAAAACTACTAAAACCGTTATATATGGACTACAAGCTTTATATTACACCACCAATAAGTGCGTGTATTTGTGCCGGAGAGCGGCGGCACTTGCTGAAGATGATCCCCTTAATAACCTCCCAAAAATAGCAAAAAAAAAAAAAAACTACTTTTACAAATATGGGGAACCTATACCGTTATTCTCTGCTCAAATTTAACAACAACAATAAGAGAGAACAACCAACATGCACTTTACAACGACACAACACACATTCAATTTAAAAGCAGAAATAGTAATTGTAATTATGTTTGTTAAGCAGACAACACACACACTCATTATTTCAGTGATTACCCAATAAACATTTTTTACCAAAAACAAACTAATATCAAAAATGCACTAAAACTGTATCAGTTATTAAATTGAATTGTTTGTATGTATATTCTTTAGAGATTTCTCAAAATAGAAAGAAGTTACTGCGTAAATGCCTTGAAAAACCGAAATTGTCTGGTTCAATGATTGCAAAAAAGCTGAAACCTGCAAAAAGTACTGTAAATTATAATTTCATATAATACAAGCAAACCGCAGATATTACACAAAAATAAAATGTTGTGTCAACATAACGTCATAATCTTTAATTTGGAAAAAGTGCCGCTGAAGCACACTGATTGCCCACTAAAGTAAAAGTGCATCATCGGTTACAACGAGCGACAGATGGTTGTGCGGTTTAGAAGTAGTGATTTTGACACGGCAGACAAAGATCGCCCAGGCCAGAAAAAAAATGTTTGAATTGGTGTCATGAAGATTGTTGTCAAACTCAACAAGAGGTTGAAAAATTATTTGAAACTACTCAAGCAACAATTTCAAAATGTTTGCGAACAGCAGGATTCATTAAAAAGCAGGAAAATTGGGAACCATATGGATTGAAGCAGAGAAAAGACTTTGAAAGAAGATTTTGTCTGAAATTAGAGGGTGCTGTAGCTTAATTTGTTAGCGCGTTTGAACATTAAGCATGGTAATTGTAGCACAGGTTCGATTTTAATTATAACTAATATTTATCACAGCGCCCTCCTTTGGTGATATAACATTGCAACGCCACCAAACTAAAACGATTAAATAAAGGCTCTTAAATAATGCACCTATTTACTATGCGCACACTAGCTTTATGATATAAAGCTTTTCTTTAACCTTATTCCCTTTCCAAAGAAAGTAACGCAAATAAATATGTATATAGGCATATTATTAATTGCCCGAGTTAATTTTCTTTAAAAAAAAATTACTTGCGATAATCTGAAGCTTATTTATTTGAATGGCAACCAGCCGAATCGACACAAATATCGATGACACTAAGGTAATGCTCTGTATTTGGTTGGACCAAAATGGCTATCTATTATTAGCTGCTGAATTGCAACCGTTTCGTTTCAAACGAGCTTTGCTGAAAACCGCTCAAAATATGCAACTCGTAATATTCCATCATGACAACTCTCGGCCACATGTTGCAATACCTATAATAAAACTATTTAGAAAGAAGTGGTTGGAAAATTTTGTTCTCACCCGCCTTGTAGTTGATACCTTGCCCCGTTTAACTACTTTTTGTTTGAAATTTGCTTGATTCGTTCTTGGCTTCAAAAGATGAGCAGTTATTTCAACGGAGAATCCAATCGTTGCAAGAGAGAGGAGAAAATGTCATAGCTAACAATGGCCAATACTTTAAAGAATCATACAAATCGGTTAATAAATGGCTTTGTTATATCATTAATACTTTCTGTCTTGACTGTGTTGGAAGTATAATTAAATTTGGAAACTTCCACATAAAACTAACTCCGCGTCAAACTAAATTTCTAATCATTCAATGGCTGTGATATATCACTAATACTTTCTGACTATGTTGAAAGAATCTAACTCCCTGTCAAACCAAATTTTGAATCATATATCAAAGTCGTGATATATGCTAACAGTTTATTAAAAAACTTGGATTTGCTATGTTCTCTTAAATCTGTAAAAAATACTTTCTAAATTGTCTGTGTTAAAAGAACGAACGAAATCGGTTCATAACTGATTTTGATATATCACTAATAATTTATGTATTGTCTGAGTTGGAAGCATCAAACTACCTACATTTCTTCCATATCTCATTAAAATATTTACCTAATTTACTCTCAAATCTGTAAGAAATATGTACATTCTGAATTGTTTTTTAAAGAATCAGTTTAGAAATGACCGTCAAATAATTTTAAATTGCGTACATTTTATATAAAATTATGATTTTCAAATGGTTTATTGGGTAGTCTCATGTAATTTACATACAACAACAAACAAAAAACACATTGTGTAAAAAATTTAGAATAAGATGGTTGAAAACGAATTATTTGAATACTCTTTTGCTTCAAATCTGTGTCCGAAATAATCAGAGATATCGAAATTTAGACAAACTATAGGTACAGTTTTTGAATTCCTTTAGATAAAGTCAAGCTGACAGTACTTTTGTAGACTTTTACGAATTCAAACTAACTTAATATTTGATTTTAACATTTCCATGAGGTAAAATATGTACACAAAATTAAGCTGTTTACAAAGATAAATATGGAAAATAAGGATTTTGCATTAAAAACGATAACAAAATTCATTAGATCGTACTGAAGCTCATAAATAACTACCCAGCTAAATAACCGAATATGCTAGGCCTCAAAAGACGACCACTGATTTAATGGTATCTATACATACTCACATGTAACCACAAACTGTCTATAAAAATTAATAAACTTTCGTAAAGGTAGCTAGCTAAAGCTTATTTCTTTAAATGATAATGGTATTGAGTAATATGATTTTTTTTTTGGAAATTCACTTGTGAGAGTAATTTTATTTAGAACGGACCCTAAATAATGGCCTCTACACCTTCTCTACTATATGTAGTATAGTATATGTGTAACTCTGCTAGGTTTATTTTTTATTTTTCTACTCTTTCAACAATTTCACACATAGACATTAAAAATTATTTAAATATTTAACTGGAAATAAGTGCGATGAGTTATGCGTAACTTAAGTCAGTCATACGAGGGCAGCTGTCAGTCGTACATAGAGATTCTTGTAATGGCAGATGGTTTAATTCACACAGAACTTTTCTATCTAACTACATAACTGAGATTACATTAACAAAATTGGAGGGGTAGCGTTTTTTATACTAAATAATAGAGTATGACCGAGTAATTGGTTTCGGATTAGGCCAAAATACGTCCTAATATCAATATTTGGTTTTCGGACATATTTTAACCGAACCGTTTATAAAAGATAAACATAGATTATGGAATTTTTAAGGTGATACAAGTTTTGAATATAATTAATAGAATACAAAAATTTATATACAAAAATTGTATATTTCATAGTAAAATATTTAAGAATACGGAAAAAACTGTTTCTTAAAAAAAATTGCAAGATGAAAAAAACAACACTTATGGAGTGCCCAATTTACTGTTGGTACTTTAGGACACTTTAAAATTATCTAAGCATACTATAAAATTAAAAATTTTTTAAATTAAAAGCCCGCAAAAACTGTTTTCGGTTGGACTCTACTAATTTTCAAAATATTTATTTTACAAATAAATTTAAATTTCACAAATAAATTTATCATAAAAATAAATAAATTCGAAGTTGAAACGATTGGCTTAATAAACGAAAATTATAATAGCATGATTCAGTTATTTATAAAAAACTGATGTCATGAAAATAATTTGTATACCCTACACCATAATAGTGAGGAGGGTATACTAGATTTGTGCTGATGTTTGTAACGCCCCAAAATATTAGTCTAACACCTAACTTGAAGTATACCGATCGACATTGAATCACTTTCTGAGTCGATTAATCGACGTCCCGTTCGTCCTTTTGGCTGGCTGTCAAACTTTGTGCTCAGAGTACAAGTCGCAATTTTGAAGATATTTCGATAAAATTTAGTATGACATTTTTTTCGACCCAAAGACGGTTGGGATTGAATTTCAAATCGGTTCATTATTTCAACTTGCCACCATACAAATGTCCTTCCGAAATAAGGAATTGACCGTCATAAATATTTGATTTATGCAAATATGCAAACAAATTTCACCATAAATAAGTTGTATATGAAGCCAGATCAGACCTAAAAAAAATTGTGCAGATCGGTCCATAATTGAACATAGAAGGCCCACTATCGAAAATTCACTTTAAAAATCATAACTCTCTCAAAAATCTTGGAATCCAAATAATATTTAATATAAATATGTTTCATATATACACAAACCATTCGGCCCAATTCTATGATAATCGGTCCATAATTAGTCATAGCTCCCATATATGACCCACTTCCGAAAGTTACTCTCTTAAAAATGTTGATATCCAAATAAAATTCAACCCAAATAAGTTACATATATACAGAAATAATGACACCTAATTTGTTAACGGTCGGTCCATAATTAATCGAAACTTTATTCACTTTAACATATACATATACATAAATCTTTTAAAAGTGTTTATATCGAGATGATATTTAACACACAACATATTTATATGCACAGAAGTAATGCCAATAAATTTTTAAATGATCGGTACATAATAGGTTATTGCTTCCATATACATAGCTCCTATTTCTGAAAGACACTTTTTGCACATATACTGGGTGTAGGGTATTATATGATTGGGCTTGACCGATACTATACTTTCTTACTTGTTTATGTAACAATTTATTTAATTCAATTAAATTATGTAGCTTTGAAAATATATTTTTATTTCCGTTTCACTCTAACTTCAATAGTAAAAAACTACAGATAACAATTAACAAGAAATTGACAACACTTCCCTATTGTTTAACAAAATATATGTATGTATGTATGTAAGTTTTTTAAACGAATGTACCCATTATTTTATGTTTACAATTAGAAATGTCAATAACAAAGAAATTATTTGCATATTTAAAGCCTTAAGAAACAAAAATACAGTGGGCTATGAAATGTAAAAAAGGTAATGCAAAATTTTTTAGCATTTCAAACTATTGTATAATTTTTTGACCTGATATATTCTGCATTACCAGGACATAGGGCCTGTTCGGAAATGCATCACTGCACTGCATTTGATGCCTGAAATATAAAAAAGGCAGGTATTATTAAAACTTTGTGTTCCAAAAGCAGACAAATCCCGAAAGTAATTAAATATGTATGTTAATATTATAAAGCAATATCCTCCATGTCCAAACGGACTCTCACGAATAGTTTGGAGAATTTTGCATATTTTCTATTCTAAAAAAAGTATACAAAATCAATTAAAATAAGTTTATTAAAAAAATTTATACAATGCATCAGCCATTTTTGTGATGCTTGTTTGCTGTTTTTTTGCGCATCATCTGCTTCAGTGATGCATTTTAGAACACAATGCATTTGCAGTGATGCAACCTTTTGCTTTTCCGAAGGTACTGCGCATCAAATGCAGTGCAGTGATGTATTTTCGAACAGGCCTATAATTTTGCCAAAATTTAACATTAGTTTGGTTCGTCGTTTAGGTAATTACTTCGTTTAAATTAGTGTTGTTTTCAAAATGTGTAATATGCTGAACGGATTTTGCCATTTTCAATAACACAACATTTTTTATAACAACAAACATGCAAAATTTCACACGTCAGGGCGCTAGCGTTCTTTTAACACACAAACAGTCGGGCAGAGCTAAATCATCTTTGGCATCATGATATTGTGGTGAAAGAACATAAAACTGGTCAAAATCATAACCAATTAAAAGATATTGTACTATGATCACAAATTAGATAAAAGAGATCACTAAATAATTTAAAGTTACAAAGCAATTTAAATACAACTGTAATAGAATATCTTTTGCAGTGAATTCTCAGCAAAATTGCTTATTTGTAGAGATTTTAAAATTATAAATGACATGGGATGTATAAAATAAGCAGTTGACTTATGCCGGTATTACAAAGAGTACTTAAGTGTCAAATGACCCACTAACACATAAATTAGAGTAAGCCAAGTAATTAGACATTATTGAAAATTACTGTAATGTCTTTAGTAGTCAATGCAGAACTACAGGTTCCAGTCATTTGTACTTTGGAGAGGGTATGAACTTTAAAATAGATATTTAAAATAGTTATGATAAATTACTGCAATTTTACTATTTGACTCAAAAACTAAAGTATTCGTATAATTTTAGCGATTTTATAAAAATGAGACTTATATTGATTATTTGAGAATACGTTACTAGTATAAATGTAGGCATTAAGTGTTTTATAAATAAGCATTCCAGAACGCGACATTCGTAAGTCTTTGAATCGAAAAAAATAAGTAGATCCTTTGTTCAATATTAAAGCTAGGTTTTCTCGTATTGTTATTAGCAGTGTACAAGGGATACGGTCACTACAAACTATGAAACTCGTTTTTTAACTAATGTAGAATAATGTGGCTTTTTGTTGGCAGTTGTCATGTTGAAGTATCTTTAACGCGACGTAGTTTTCAGCCACTTTTTAAAAAAAATCAGGCCAGGGCATTGCGATACTTCTTCTGATATGGTCTATAAATTTTTTGAAAGAAGAGGCAAAGTAGGTTTAATTGGGCAATTGAAAACGTTGGGACCCTGACCACCTGCTGGTCATGCATTTTGTACGGCACGGTCTACGCCGGAATACTAGGCATTAATGCAGTTGTGGCGTTATTAATATCGTTCAAAGCTGTTAGTTCATATCCAATATATCCAGCACGTAACTCTGTATGTTTTCCTCTAAGGACATTCCTGACATACCCTGTGGGAAACGCCAGCCGTATAATGTTGAATATAGATCGACTCCTTCGATGACATCCCAAAGAGAACAGCTTTGTCAACAGGAGCGTTTCGAGGTTATCCGCAAGTAACCAAAAGTAACCACTATGGAGAAGCGAAACTGTACACTAACCGATCAATCGTCTTGTAGGTAGCCAATAAGTTTTCTTTACCCGTACCTCAAGTTCTCCCGACTAGCATTGATTGTACTTTGCAATTTGTGCGTAATTGCAATGACATGAGCTAAGGAGTTAAAGATGCTGTCCAAAATCACCTCCAACGTTTTTGTCTTCACAGTCGGAATTTGTATTCCAGGGACTATAACACAAAGATTCAGCTTTTCTTACTTCGTCTAAACAGTTAAAGGTCCATAGTTGCAGATTCCGCGCAGTGAACAAGTTTTGTATTTATCCAAGATAACTGTTAACCAGTTCACATAGATCATTAAGGTTGTGCAACGTCACTTTTCTAATAAGAATTAGATCAAGTAATTTTTATAAAAGCTTCGTATTGATTGATTCGACATTGTGATAACAAATTGTAATTTAGGTACTAGAACGCGACATTGGAATATGAAAAATTAAAATGTTACTCTTACTTGATCGTGGTGGACAACTGTACAATATAATTTTTTAATTTTACTTTTTTCAATACAACATTTGCATGATTTTCATATAAATTCTTTGTCTTTTTGGGTTTTGAAAAAACAAAGTTCTTGTTGAAACCCCCTATATGTATATATATATATATGAGAACAATCACAACTTTCCTTGGTAAAAACTATGATTAGCAGCAATAACATTATATTATTGAATATAATGTTGTTTTAATATAATAATTAAATAATCATAAGTTTCTATGGAAATGCCCATATCATATTATAATTTAATCACTATTAGCCAACTTCGAAGTAATGCAGACGGTATGTATTAGTCATTACACAATATGTTGCACAGTAAGTGCAAGTGATTACCAAGTTTTTAATCGGTTTAAGTGTAACATTTTTTAATGGCACAGTCCTTAGTCGATTTTCAAATTTAAATCAACAGAAACATTTAATAAAATTATTGTAATAAGCTGTTGTTATAAAACTTCTTAAAGATTTTACAACGAGAGAATGGTATAATCTCACAAATGGAAGATATTTGCAGGCCAGTTTTTCAGAGACAAATACGCTGAAATAGTTTAGCTGAAAATCAATGGGTTTCTTTTATTCTCAATTAGTATATACTTTCTAATATGAAGAAATTATTCCTGAATTTAAACTAAGATATTTCCATTTAACAAAAACATAAACAAATAAATTATTTGCAATAATTTTTACCCGGTAGTAGTCACAAAAAAACAGAAAACAACAGCTTAATATTGATATTATTGTTAAAACTTATTGATGGCAAAAATAACAATTAAAATATTTTTTTTATTATTTATAAAAACAACAAGTAAGAAAGTATAGTCAGTCAAGGCCGACCATAAAATACCCTACACCTAGTATATGTAAATATAAAAAAGTTTTTCAGAAATGGGCGTTATTTGCGAGATATTACCTATTTTGGACCAAAATTCAGTGTCATGATTTCTGTGAATATAAACATTATATGTGTTAAACTTTATCTCGACATAAATACTTTTAAAAGATTTATGGAAATTACGGAGAGGGTCTTATATGGGAGTTTCGACTAATTATGTTCCGACCATTACAAAATTTGGTGTCATTATTTCTGTATATAAGAAACTTATTTGTGTCGAATTTTATTTGATTACCAACATTTTTAAGAAATTTATGCTCTTTAAAGTGATTTTCGGAAGTGAAAGCTACGACTAATTATGGACCGATCATAATAAAATTGTACCGTATTATTTGTATATACATGAAATATATTTGTGTTAAATTTTATTTGGATACCAACATTTTTGAGTGAGTTATGCTCTTTAAAGTGATTTTCGGAAGTGGGTCTTCTATGGGAGCTACGACTAATTATGGACCGATCACAATAAAATTGTACCGTATTATTAGTATACATATTAAATATATTTGTGTTCAATATTATTTGGATACCAACATTTTTAAGAGAGTTATGCTCTTTTAAGTGATTTTTGGAAGTGGGCCTTATATGGGAGCTACGACTAATTATGGACCGATCTTCACGAAATTTGTAGATGTGCGTTAGCTACATCTACTACTCATCTGTGGTAAATTTTGTTTGCATACTTGCATAATTCAAAGATTTATGACCGGTACACCCCAATTTCGGGAGGACATTTGTATGGGGGCTAGGTGAAATAATGGACCGATTTCCACCAGTTTCAATCCCATCCATCCTTGGGCCGAAAAAATATCACATACCAAATTTTATCAAAATATCTTCAAAATTGCGACCTGTACTCTGCGCACAAGCTTTACATGGACAGCCAGCCAGCCAGACGGACGGACATCGTTAAATCGACTCAGAAAGTGATTCTAAGCCGATCGGTATACTTTAAGGTGGGTGTTGGACCCATATTTATGGGCGTTAGAAACATCAGCACAAATCCAATATACCCTCCCCACTATTGTGGTGTAGGGTATAACAAGTCTTTATTAGTCACATTATTGTAATTAATATAATTTACAAGTAGAAAACATTTACTATCACCAACATGATTTCATTTGGCACACAACTTGTACGTGAAGTAAAAATAAATTTTGTTCCCCCTTTGCTGTAATAATTCTTGCCATAAAAACTGGAGATATTATAGAGGTAATTGATATTTCAAACTTATTTCAATTTTCGCTAATAAATTTCTATTCAGTTGAGAAGCAAAAAATACAGAGACATCAAGTAATGTTATGAAAATATTCCACTGTTTGTGAAAACATTCAGTTAACGTGCCATTTCATAAATTCGTTAGTAAAATTGAAGGGGTGTCTCAAAAAAAGATGTGATATTTTAAAATATTTACCAAAATAACAATTAAATTTTTGACATTGGGAATAGATAAAGAAGTATTCAAATTAACTACACAGGACTGATTAATAATACTAACTGCTAAATGATAGTTTTCCTTAGAAATGAAATTAAAACCAATTCTCTTAAACTGACTAATGCTCTTAAAACACCCTTTATATATTGTTGTTTATTTTTTGTTATTAAATAATGCATAAGTTGCATTTATTGCATAAAATGTTAAATAAAATAACAAATGTTCATATGAATAAGTAAATCAATTGTGTGATTCTGTTTAGACCCATTCATTCAAAGTAGATAATACGAAATTGTATAGTATAATAATAATAAAATCAGTTTAAGTCATATCATAATAAATATAATAAAAGTGTTAAATATATCAAATATGCAATAATAAATAAACAATAGTTGTTGCTGTTTCTTTTGAATTGTGAGCTGGTCAGGGCAGGGCAAACACTGAATAAATTTTATTTACGGAATTGTATTTACAGACATTTAGACGCTTTTTAATTTGCATGATTACATTTGGTATGTGAACAAAAAAAATATACATATGTACATACATACAATATAGAAAAGTATAAAAAATCAAATTAATAATAAAATAAAACAACAAAATTAACAAGCGAAAAGGAATGTTGTTTTTTGCAGTCTTGTAAATATCTTTAAAGTTGAAGAATAGTGAGGAAATGTAGCATTAATGTCACGTGCTAAATCAACTATTAATAGAAAGCAATATTTTTTGCTTTTAATTTAAATCAAATAGCGTTAATAAATTCTTGTTCAATTCGCAAATGTTTGCATATTTCTAGATGCAGGTGAAAAAGAGTTCCATAGTTTGTAGCGTTCTTTTGATTTTCTAGCAACATTCTTTTTGGCATGACTGTTTTTGGCAGCTCAGCTGTTTTCATGTAACATGTTCAGTTTATTTTATAATTTAACCATGAATCGACTTACAAACGGACAATACTTGCAGATTACTGATTTTTATTATCAAAATTTAGTTGGATGAAGATCCACTTTTTTATCGGAAAATTTTTTTCAGCATCCAGAAAAATGCACTGTGCACCAATGGACCATATGTTCCTGACTGGCGAGCGTTACCGTTGGATGATTAAAATTTTTTTTTTGCCCAAAATGGAAGAGCTGGACTTGGCTGACATGTGGTTTCAACAAGCCACACACCATGCGAAATAATGGCCCATTTTAGAGGCGTGTTCGGTGAACAGTTTATTTCACTTTTGGGCCCTGTTAATCGTGGGGCCAAGATTGTGCAATTTAAAGTATTTAGACTGCTTTAACGTACTGGAAGCTAATATTGAAGAATTTATTCGTATTAAATTCGTTCTTAAATTTTAACTTCAATCATTACTCAAATTTAAACTCCAATAATTGGTCTTTAAGTTGTCAAATTTTAAATGCAAATGTGTTTCATTAAGAAGTCAAAAAATGCATCAATTGTCCATTTTTAAGTAATCAAAATAGATTTTGCTGGTTTACAAATGTCACGTGCATAATCAGTCTAAAGTCTGTAAAAGTAGAAATCGCTTTAACAAATTCTATTCCAATTCTTAGATTTTTGCGTTCTGGTTCTCATATTTATTGTTAATATGTATTTTGAAAAGAACAAAATTAAAAATTCTAATTTTTACACTAAAGATAAGCTAATAAAATGCTAAAGAAAAGTGGCAACCAGAAACCAAATTGTTAAGATCTCTTTTTTATATGTGTTCAAAAGAGTACGAATGTCGCATTCGAAAGTGGGGAAATTTACATAATAACAATTTAAAAAAACTGGTTAAGTTTTTATTTTCCCATTTAACTTGATAACGACAATGCTATATTTATTGTCACAGCTTTATAAAAGGAAGCATATTTTATTTAAGACATTTTATATGTTTTTTTTTAATTGTTTTTAACAATTATTTAAATTTTTTGCACGACTTAAAATTAAATATATTTTTTATGCCAATTCATAAATTGTAATTTAATTACATTGATTCGTAGCGCAACAAGAAACAACAACAATTACAACAACGAAAATCACTAAAAGATAAAATTACAAAATTCTCCCGCCATATGTTTGTGTAGTATACATTTGAACATAATTGTACATTCATAGATACCAGTATATTCATAGAAAAAATGAACTACAAATAACTAATAAATAACCGCACCAATAAAATGAAAGTTTGTGTCTAAAAATAGTATTTCTTAAAAATTTTAAAAAATAAAAATATAAATGAAAAAACAAATAGACAACAATGTGCATGTGCAAGTTTTTTTTTAACTCCTCATGGCAACATATTAGATTGACTAGTTAGTTACAATAGTTAGTGATCGTAAATGTGTACCAACCAATCTCTACACTCTAGCTTTAGTTACTTACAACTTAAGCTTTTTATTACATTTAAACTCGATTTGACGATTTGTATCGTCACTGTAAACCCAGTAAAAAATGTATTGTTGTTTTAGAAGCAGCTGAAAGACTTTAAGTTTATTCTAGTTTAGAACTCTTGGAATATTCCATCTTCTTCGTTGTGAGATGCTTTAAGCTAAATGCTTTACTCTAATAAGGCATAGTTTTCCATAAAGTGGAATTTTTTTAAAAGCTCTACTGTATATAAATATTTAGCTAAACAGTTTCAGTGAAATGAATCAAAATTGTTTGCTGGTCTTGCATTAAATACAATTGCAAGTACTCAAACTAATGCTTACTGCAATTGCTCTAATGGCAACAATCTTGCTGAATAGTTGTAACCACAACTTTAGTATTTAATTGCTTCAAAAATGTGGTTTACATTGAGCTTTTTATATACAAACATACCTAAATGTATTTATCTAAACATATGTACATACATACATATGTCTGTTGTAGATATGTAAGTGATCTGTTTTAGTATAGTAATCCAAAAATAAAATCACTTTAAGATCTTTTACTCAGCGGCAATAGTTTATGGTGATTGGCACATATCTCAGATTCACATATTTTAAAATTTATATGACAGTATGTCTGTCATTTGTGATTTTGAAATTTAATTCAATTTATTTTTAAGTTTTTTTATAATTCAGTTTTAAAATAACCACTTTTAATAAGATTTTTGTGACAACAAAAATATAAATTTTTAAGTGAAATTTAAAACGAATACAATTTTTTCGAATATTTTTTAACGATTATTTGTCCCATAAGCCTTTATACACATTTGTTTTGCTTGATGAAGCCAAAATAACACATTATATTAAGATTTCAAAGCGAATAAAAAATTATTCGAATAAAAATTTTTAATTATTCGATTTTAAAATAAGTTTTTTAATCACATTTAATATGCCTTTAGTGCTAAGAAAATTGATTTATTATGAAAATTATTCGAATAATTTTGAACAATTATTTTTTCCATAATGCCTTCAATTCATTTGTTTTATTAAAATAATTGAAAATGACACATTTTCTTAGGATTTTAAAGCGAACAAACAATTATTCCAATTAAATTTTTTAATCGCATTTGATAGGCATTTAATTTTAGAGACAAGAACATTAATTTATTATAAAAATGTAAATTTTTAAGAAAAATTTAAAACGAATAAACTTTATTCGAATATTTTTTAAAGATTATTTGTCACTAAGACTTTAAAAAATTGGCTTTGCTTTAAAAAGTAAAAATACCACAATTTATTAAGACTTTAAAGCGAATAAAAAATTATTCGAATAAATTTCTGAATTACTCGTTATTATAATAAGTTTTCTAATCACAATTAATAGGAGTTTATTGTAAGAAAATTGATTATTTGTAAAAATTTAAATTTTTTAAGAAAAATTTAAAGCGAATAAAAATTATTCGAATAATTTTGAAGGATTATTCGTCCCATTATGCTTTAAATGAATTTATTTTATTGAAAAAAGTTAAAAGAACACATTTTCTTGAGTTTGCAAATAGAATATACAATTTTTCGAATAAAATTTTATATAATGTATTCGGTTTCAAAATAAGTTTTTTTTTGTAAATTTATTCACTAAATTAAAAAATTAATATTGTCTGTGTGGAATTCCTCTATATTTGATTTCATCAATAAATGAGCTTAAAATTGGAATAAATTTGCAAAGAAAGAACAAAAAACTATTATTATAAGAGCCTAATTAACGTTCACAACACTAAAATGTTGTGTTGTCTCGACTACAACACAACATGCATTTTTCATATGATTAAGCCGATAAATGTTGTGAATCGTAATCGCAGTTTACAACATTCAACATCAAAGTACTTAGTGTTGGAACGGTAATTGGGCCCTAAATAAAAATTTAATTTGAAGTATAAATTTTGACACAAAAAAAATTTGTAATTATTCGCTTAAAATGCTAAATTTATTTGTATTGTAAAAAAGAAAAAAATATGCCAGATTATTTTTAAAACGAATAAAAAATTATGTGTTTATACACATTATTCGAATAGTTCCTAACGATTATTCGACTTATAATGCTATAAATTCATTCATTTGGAAAAATACCACAATTTCTTCACATTTCAAAGCGAATAAAAAATTATTCGAATAAAATTTCTTTTATTCGGTTTTAAAATTCGATTTTTAGCCAATTTTAATGATTGGATTAAAAATGACTAGAGAAAAAATTTATTATGAAAATTTAAACTTTTGAAATATACTTTAATCCAATAAAAATTATTCGAATAATTTCTATTCATTGCAAAATGCTACAAATCAATTGTTTTTGTTGAAGAAAGTAAAAAATACTTCATTTTCTTTAGATTCCAAAGTAAATTGATAAATAGTTATTCTGAAAATTTAAGCAAAAGATAACGTTTAAAGTTTCAACACTCCTTTACAGACAATGAATACCAGCGATGACGACCACATAGAATGCAACGGAATCGCAAATTTTGATTATTTTGGTAACGCTATTGTAATGGTAACTGTATTCTATCTTAACTCGATAACAATATTTGCTGATATTTGGGTAAGGGTTCTTTATAATAACTATCATTTGTATTTTAATAATTTAAAATTATTTAAATAATGAAGGTAACGGCATTTTAGCCATTTATGGTAACGACTATAGAACTGAAATATCCTGACACCATATCAAGGCTGGAAAGCTTTCTACTTGAATTGTAGCAATTATTTTTATTGGCTTAAGAAAAATTTGATGACTTTTTTAATTAATACTATATATGTATGTATAAATGTCGCCATATCTCGAGAAATTTTTTCCAGTATTTAACATCCCAAAATTTAGTGTTACTTTCTGTTAATATTAAAAATTAGTAGTGTAATCGAAAATCTATTAATTTTTAAAACAATGAACAATTTCTAACAAATATTTGTTCAATTCACAAGTGATGTTGTATGTTGTACATTGTATAATACAACTATCTCATTGTAAACACAATTTTGAGCAAAGTCATATGTTGCCAAACCTTCAAAATGACAAAGAAAAATATTTTAAAAACAAATATACAAAACATAAATTATGAATATTTTCCAAAATTAAATCATACCGTAGTATTCTCAGCAATATCAATTATTAAAACTTTTTTGTTAATTTTATTTTCTTGTTTTAAATTTGTCAATCAGTTTATGATTTAAATGTGTTACCGTTTGGTTATTGTTTTAAAGTAAAATTAATCGTTTTAATTTCAACGTTTGGCAATACTTAAACGTTCATACAACATTTGAAAAACATACATACATATGTATGTAAAAATGTAGTAACTATTATACAAAATATTTATATATAATTTATAGAAATTACCAACAACATTTGTACAACTATTGTAAATTCAGACGACGTACAACTCTTATGACACTACAACGACACTTGTAAATTGAACAATTTATTTTTTTTTTTTATCGAAATCTTTAATTTATTAAAACTTTTTAAATGTTCAAGAATCTAGCAAACTTTGAGAATTATGAAGATTATTAAATATCCAAATTTTAATATTTTAGAAAGAACTTTTGCAAAGTTTTCCACATTTTCAACATTTTTATTAATATTATGCAAAATTTAGTTTTGAACTTTGGCTATAAGAATGGTAATTTTGCAGATATGAATAGAATTTAATACAAGGAAAAGTAACTTACCATTTTAGTGGAAGTTTAGTTAGTTGTTTATTAACACAGAAAACTTTAAGAGGTTGTAGACTAAGATGATTTTCTTAGTTAGGTTCTTTACGTAGCTGTAGCTGATAACGTTATGATAACTCTCATGAATTTGTTGAAATATTTATACTACCAGGAACTGCAAAATAAGAATATGTAAAATAAATAATATTAGAGCAGCACAGCAAATTGACATTCACGCCAAACTAAAGAAAACAGTCGAAATTAAAGAGTACATAATAATAACAGTTATAACACTATGGAAGGAATATATTTTTTCCACCTCCGTTTCCCATTTTCATTTTTTTATTTCGAAAATTAGCGATTAAACAGTCAGCCATACAATATGTTATGATTGCGAAAACATTTGTAAAGAAACAATAAACAAATATTCATCCTTTTTTTACGTTATAGTTATATAAACATCACAACCAGTGTTGCCAGTGAAATTTCGAGAAAGATACATTTTAGTTTCCAAAAAGATACATTTTTTCCCGAAAAGATACATTTTGAAAAAAAAAAATTCAAAATCCATTTTTAACGTTTCAAATTCATTTATTAACATAACATTTGAGACGGTTACACATGCATTCGAAAATGGAAGTAAAAATGATAAACAAAATACTTTTTTCAAATTTTTAAACATCGTCTCATTAACATTTTTTTAATTAAACTCTTATCCCAAAACTCATCAGCGGCCATGTCCAAGCTCTTCGTGATTGAGCAGAGCGTGCTCACGCCATGCAAAGCATTCTGGTCGATAAAATTTAACAAAGACGGAAATTTTTTTAATACAACAGTTAAATCCTTTTCTTTAAAAGATTGAGCATCCTTTCGGTAAAAACGAATTTTAAATTGATTTGTTTTAAAACTTCAATATAAAATGATTGGTAATAGCAAAATGATAACTTTAACATCCTTTGTCAAAGACGGAAAGTTTAGTATTTAATTTTTGTAAATTTTGTGCGTCTAGATTCAAAAGATACGAAAAATACCTGAAGTCATCAAAAGATACGATAAATGTATCTTTCGTATCCTAATGGCATCACTGATCACAACAATGTAGCACAACAACGAGAGTACAAGATTATTGTCATTATTTGTAGTAAAAACGATTATCATCAATGAGACTTTGATGATGATGTCGTTGATGATAGTGATAATAGTTTTTACTTATGCTATTCCTAAAACTATGCAGTGTTTGTAGAAAAATATTACACACATTGTAGATATAAATAGGTATCTGTACGTGTGTCAAATAACCAATACAAATGTATGTTGTGTAATATTCCTATTCAATCCAATTTGTGGCTTTAGCAAATTAAAATTATTGCGCGCCTTTGCTTAGGGGGTGTAATTGTTTTCTTTTTGAATGGGTTATTTGGACGGTTCGAGAATAAGAAGTATTTGTGTGTGTGGTCTTTTTATTTGCCTTTGGCCGTATGTATTAATAATTGAAAGAATTGCAATTGTTTGTCTTTTCATTATTTGAAATGTGAATTGGCTGCTGTTTTATAGCTTAATTCAACATTTAAAGACATGCCACGGTAACCTAAAAAATCCGTTCATATGTTCTTCAAGTTCGTTTCATATATGAAGAAGTAGCATATAAGAAACAAATACGTTATTACTACTCTTTCGTATACAAGATAATAAGGATATAAAATCTGAAATACAAAAACATCTTGTCTTTAGTAAATTTAACAATTGGAATACCTATAACCACCAATATAAACAAATAAACCCCAAAGTAGAAAGAATTATTTATTCAACAACTACTCCTCGCCACAAAGCAAAACTATTTTTCCGATTAAGGCTTGGTCATACCCTAACTACACATAAATACTTGTTGTCAAAAGAAGATAAACTCACGTGCAGTTTATGTAATATACCTCAGTCTGTAGTGCATCCTTGATTTCTGCCTACTTTTCACTCAGAAAAAACTCTCAACTTTTGGATCAAACTCACTCAGTCTACTGCTTTGTTTACCATATCATCAAAATATTAACAAATTACCTACTTTCTTTTACTAAAAAATTCAAACTTATAAATTCTATTTAAAAATTTATTTTAATCTAATCTATCACTGTTTAACAAATATTATTTAACTAACCCCGGAGTTGAAGGGAGTTGCTCATACTCGTACTTTATTTCTTTATATAATTCCATTTATTGCATTATATAATCATTAATAAAATAAAAATAAATAAAACAAGTATAGTCGGTCAAGCACTACCATATTATACCCTACACTTAGTATATTTACAAAAACTGTGCTTGAGAAATGTGCGCTATATGGGAGCTATGATCTTGTATGGACCGATCATCTAAAAATTTAGTGGCAATTTTATCTCAATATAAACACTTTTAAAATATTTATATGTATGTACATGTAAAGTGATTTTCGAAGAGGTTCTTATATGAAAGCTTCGACTAATTATAAACCGACAGTTTGTAGGGGTTGATTTTCAATTTATACTTGTTTAACAGAAAACTTGTTAAAATTTTAAATTCAAATATTCTATTCAAATTGTCTTATATTTTTTTTTAATTGAGTTGGCTTAAGTTTTTGGAATATTAATGATGAATTTTTTGTTTAAGGTATATTGATTGAAAATTTTAAATTAAACATATTGAACAGTTGAATAAAGTTTCGTTTTGATTTATTAACCTTTTGTTTTGGAAAATTATTTAGATTTTGTTGTGCTAAGATAATTTGTGTGAAAATTTGACAATTTGTTTAAAATTTGTAGCTTCACTTGTTCATACAAATTTTTTTTAAATCGTATAGGCATTGTTTTTGGAACAATGTATTTGTGGTTGTTTTTGAGTTGGAAAGAAATTATTATTGGGTTTTTGGGATTGAAAGTGAGAAGATTAAGAAAAATAATTAACGAAAGGAAAATATAGTATCCAAAGCAAAAATTTTGAAAAGGATAATTTCTAAATTTTGTGAAAGGATATGAAAGGAATACAATATTTAAATTTGAAAAAAAAGATATTCTAAAAAGTGAATAGAATTACTATATATGAAGTCCAATTTTCTACCAAAAACAATGTTCATAATAATGAAATTAATTTTGTGCAAAATATAATATAAAAACGAAATAAATAATAAGAAGCTGAAATGTACATTTCGGAGTTATGATCAATAATCGCAACCGAATGTGGGCTAAAAAATATCAGTATCAGTGGTGTAGGGTATAAATAGAACAATTTAATAAATATATATTGTGAAAGGCTTAAAAACCCGTTTTAACTATAACTCGATGAAGCATTGTTCACACAAAATCCAGTTGCAAAAATGTAATATTTATGTTACAAATATATTTATCTACAATAATAAAGAGTGATCCATTTCGAGGTTCCCTACTTTTTTAAAGAAAAAACACAGAAAATTCAAATTTATTGGGGAATGTTTACTATGATTTGAAAGAACATTCACGGGCATTTATTTTTTGAAGTTTATGTCTATCAAATGTTGGCAACGGATTTTCTATCCGTTGAGTCCAATTTTCGATGACTCATGACTCGTTCGAGCATTTCGACTGGTAACTGGCGAATGACACGCGTGATGTTTTCTCCAATGAATTATTCGAAGCGTGTTTGCCCGCATAATAGACAGTTACGTTCGCACCGGCATCATTTTTAAAGAAATATGGACCGATGGTTCCAAGTCTTCACATCGTGCTGGACGTGGTCTATTCAGTACAGTAATGAATGCCCAAAATGGGTGACGGTGTTGCGAATAGAACGCTCAGTAGGCCGATTATATTGACTATAAGTTGAGCAAAGTGCACGAAACACATTCCTCACAGAACGTGAATTTTCGTAATAAAGTTGAATGATTTGTAAACGTTGTTCAGGCGTAAGTCTTTCCCCTTTGAAATGCCAAACAATACTAAACAAAAATAAGATGACAGCATGACACGACTCACATGTGATCTGTCAAAGAAAGGCTATTGAAAAACGTATCTCTACTTGAATCACCTTATACTTTTGAAGCACAAAATGATACCAATGTAAAGCTAAAAGATGCGATCCACCTATTCCAATTTGATATCATATATTTATTTTTCAGAACTTTAATTTTACTTTCACAATAGACCACATTGATTAATTATATATACAAATATTATTTCTATTATTGGGTGTATAATATAAGCTTTTATTTTGAAAGATTTGACATAATACATATATTTAAAGTATTGGTCATTGTTAGCTTTGACTTTTATCCCATCTTTCTGGTAACATTTGGATTTCAAGAACGAATCAAGCCAATTTCGTATACCTTATTCTGATTACGTATCCCAGAGAGAACGCTCTTCATCGATCTAAACAAATATGTAGTAGTCGTACGGGACATAGTTTGGACTATAAGGCGGGTGAGGTAAAACGTCCTAATCACTTATTTCTAAACAGTTTTTAATATATATTGCAACATGTTGCCGAGCGTTGTCACAATGGAATATTGCGTTTTCATGTCTACCCGCATATTCTTGGCGTTTTTCTACCAATGTCCGCTTCAAACGAAACAGTCACATTCATTACAGGTTGCCCGTTCAGAAATGAAATTCAGAACTACCTTAGCGCCATGGATATTTGGTTCTGGTGTCGGGTTGGCCGGGCGTCGCATACGATCTCTGAGGCTTTCGGAATTCGTAATGGATACCCAATTACTCTGCTTTCAGATAAATCATCCTTTTTATTGCAAACATTTTGAAATCGCTACTGGGGTAGCTTTCAATGATTTTTCAAACTCTTGTTGAGTTTGACAATAATTTCCTAATTGTTGACCTTAAAATTTTTGGGCTGGCCTGGGCGATCTTTATCTTCAAATTCACCATTTCTGAACTGCACAAACCATCTCTAGCATGTTGAAACCGATGCAACACATTCATTAGCTTCGGCAAACAATTAATTTTGCAAATTAAAGTAGTAAAGCAAAACTTCACGCATTGTTGTCACAAATGTTCAATAACTAAGTGAGAATAAATGACTGGTACATATACCCTTCAAAATTACATATAAATTACTAAGGATACACTCAAAAAAAAGACATGTACTAAATTTAATGAAAAAAAATTCCTTACAAATAGTTCAAAAAATTCCCTAAATTTGAGTAAAATTTAACTAAAATGAAGGAAATTTTATTAAAATGTAATAAAAATGACTAAATCTGAGTAAAAAAGCAAATAGTTTATAAACTTGAAATTAGTTTATTCTTTTCTATAGATAAATTACTTGATTGTAGGAAAATATTATTAACCGCAAAATAATATTTACTAGAAATTAATACATTTTTCCTAGACTTAAGGGAATTACATCATAAAATTAAGTAATTTTGGTTTTAGTTCAAAAAACTGAGTTCAGTAAATGGTTTACTCCACAATAGTTCATAATTTATAATATACTTAAAACTTGTTAATGGTTTTCTTTGACATTAGTTAAAATTTTCCTAAATACTGAGAATTTTATATTGCATTTTAATACATATTTATTAAACTTCTACTTCGAGTTTATTGCTTACTAATTATTAAGAAATGCTTTCAAGAATCTAGTTCAGATAAATTAAGAAGCAAAGCAATATATTATTTCCTACCATTGAATAAAAGATGTCTTACTTCTTAAAAAGTAACAAACTGATATTTAGGAATATCTTCCTTAAAAAAAGTACAGATAAATTTTAAACAATTGTATAATTGAAAATCGTAACTGGTACAATTGTGCTTTGATTTTAGAACATAATTAACTAAATATTACTTAAAATGTAGAAAAAATATAGTAAAAATGTACTTGTATTTAGTATATATTTTCTTGAAACAGGTAAATTAAATTCATAAACAAATAATGTAGATAATTTAAAAAATAATGAAAAATTTTACTAATTTGAAGTAAAAATTTCTTACTAAAATATTGAACATAAAGTCGTTTTCTTGAAAATAAAAATAGTTTTTGAAAACTTTTTTATTAGTAAATATTTACTAAATTTTAGAAAATAATTTACTTAATTTTGATATGTATTGAACTTAAACGTAGAACATTTTATAGCAGATATGACAATACCAAAATTGAAATTAAGGTAATAAGTAATGCTAAAGTACTGTTTTTTACCTCTAAAAATGGTTCATAAACCCTGTTTTTTTTAAGTGTTAATAATATATTAATTAAGTACCAAACTATAATATATTAATTAAGTAACAAACAATTTACACATTTTCATTGATTTAATTTCTAATATTCGAAGTTTTATATAAAATGTCTTTAATTATTTAATTCTCAAATCTTCATTATTAAAATTCTACATAATAAATTTAAAAGAGTTGACACTACTATTAATGCACCAAATATAAGGGTTATTTAAATGAAGAAGAGAGCGAGAGAAAGAGATCAGTAAATAGTGCTGATAAATCTAACTATTTACATATGTAGGTACTTAAATAATCGTATCATATTATTTGGTTAATCAATGTAAAAACAACGCTCTTTTTATACATTATATAAATGCATAATATTGTTATAATTTGAACCAGAAGAAATTGTTTAAAATTGCATTTTTATTAACAAATCTTAACCATATACATATATATTTATGTGAGAACAAACTAAATAAATAAACCGAATACCTAAACTAAATACGATTAGGTAAATTCCAAAAATAAACAGCACTTGCGTAACATTGGAATGTTGAAAGTAACTGTTCTAGTTATACAAAAAAAAACACACATACCAGTTTTCTTTTGATTTTAGTTTTATTCTGAACGAGTTGTAGTTGAAAACAGTCGATTAAAATATAAAAATATAAACTGTGTATTAACAATTAAAATAAAATAAAAGTGAAAAATTAAAAATATAGTAATTAAATTTTAAATGCAATTGTTAACAAAAATATAAAAAGGAAAGTGGTAAGTATTTATTGTCAACTATAAAATATGTACTATGTACACACAAACATACATTGTCGTGTTTAAGTTATACAAGTGTCAATTTACAATATTAAAAAGTGAAAAGTTAATTACGTTAGTTTATGAAGAGTTAGTTTATGTACTATGTAATTGCCTTTGTTAAGAATTTTATTTGACAAAAGTTTCGTAACATTCGTTTTTTATTTATAAGCATATTTGTGCATGCACATTATTTTTGATTATTTGTTGTTGCTCCATTTGTTAGTGTTTAAATGCGCCAACGTCGTCTGATGAATTGAAATGCTATAAATATGGAATCAGAAGACACTTTAAAAGATATATTAACGCTACTCAAGGGAGATGCATTTTTGGAAATTTTTAAAGGTATTTTTTTGTTGTTTTTATCATATATTTTAAACCATGGCGAATAATTACATTTTGTTTTTTTAGACCATAACATTGACACAAATGCATTAAAATATATGACACCAAGCCATTTAGATGTTATAGTTCCCAAACCATTATTCGGTGTAAGAATAATATTCGAGCATCACCTTAAAACATGGCAAAATGAGATGTCGTCGTCATTTAATGATTCAAAACAATCATCAATAAGCTCATTATTAGAACATGAAGAAGTAAGTTTATTTTTCGGTATTTTTCTAATATATTTACAAAATTTATCCGAAATAGTTTAGTATTGAAGCAGTATTAAAATCGTCTATATCCGGGAAATCGATTTTAACTTATTATGACATCAATAAGAAAATAATTACAAAATTTCGCAGAATGATAGCAAGTTGTGTTATTGCTTATATTATTGAAAATAAAATAAATCCTTCTCCGAAATATTTTGAGAAAATTGCTGAGAACATTGTAAAACATTTCACAACAGAAAACAAAGTAAGTTTTTGTTACAGAATTAAAGTCCAATATTTGTAAAACACTTCCCTACAAATAGGACTTATATTTTATACGCAAGAAGGGCAGAAAGCCAGGCGGTTGCTTATATAGTAAATACCATAACGCCATATCAAATTTAAAGAAAGAAGGTCTTAGTTTGCATATTCTTGAAAATAACTCAGAAAATATTGAAAATATAGAACTGGAGTCTGCAGGTACATAAAGCATTACCTATACATATGTGTGTTAAAAATATGTATACTTAAACAATTTTCTCTAAAACAAGGTTTTCAATTTTTAAATTTGAGCTTTTACGTAATTATTGTTTGTTTCCTTAAATTCAAAAAGTGCATCTGTATTGAAATTTCATATTTTCCAATGAATATTTAATTATTTGTAACTCCAAATATATGATGCGCTATTTGTATTTTTGAAACGATTGCCTTGGAATAGTATAATTAGGAAGACTAAGGACCTTTAGTGTTCCATAGCCAAAGATGCAGTGTGTCACAAAGAGTGTCCCTTCCAGGTAGTTCTTCTGAAAAGAACCATAATTTAACTATGAAAAGGTTATGAATTTTCTCACAATTTATCACGTAGCAGAAAAATCTGAAGTACATTTTTTTAAATTGTTTTCCTTGTTTAAAGAGAATCCTTAAGTATACATATTTAACTCTTCTTATACATATCTTACAAAATGTAAATAATTTAACTTTCAGACGAATATGATATGCTAAATGATAAACAATGGTTAATGAATAACATAGAGCCAATGTCAAATGTCCTTGAAAAGTGGGCCAACACTTTTCGCATTAGAAGAAATTTTATAGAAGCTTCTGAAAATGGTTTGGAACAAATTTTTAAAGAATGGCCTATATATAAACAATCTTTTGGAAACAATTTAGTTAGTTGTATAATTTTAGCATAATACATAAAATAATAACATTTGTTGTATAAATATATAGATATTGGCGGATTTTTCAAAAATTTATCCAGAAAAGGAACATTTACTTGAGATAAAATGGGAGACATTTTGTATGCAGATGTTAAAAATTATAGAACGCGATGTTAAAGATAAAGAAAATTTGGAATTATTATCAAAATTTAAAGAATCTGAGTACAATTCTGGTAAATAAAAATGTTTATACAAACAAATTCAAAGTTCATTAAAAATATTGTTATTTAAATCCACATTGTTAATAATATAGTTATTTACATTAACTACAGATATTAGTTTTTTAACTGTGTACTGAAAATTAACTTATAGATATATATTTTATATATATATATATATATATTTATATATATATATTTTATATTATATATTTTATTAAAAAAATAGTAGAACTGATCAGAAAATTAATTTGTAGTTTTATAGAAATGTTTATTATTTTTTTTACTAATTGTTTTAATATTTCAGATGTAAGAGATTGTGTTATACTGGAGCTTATTCACTCAGTTTTGAAACCAGCTTCAAGAAAATGTATTATAATTGATAAAAAAAGAAGGAAATACCAAAAGGCTTCTGTTGAAGATTCAAAAAAAATCATTTTTGTTATGCGCTTCTAATAATTCCGAACTTAATACACAAATTAAACTTTTAGTTGATGAATATTTTCATCAAAAAAAAACTTTACAACCATTTATTTGCGCAATGGGATCCTCAGTTTTTAATTTTTATGAGTTTTATGTATATTTTGGGAGCATTTTTTACAAGCTCGATAATATTAAATCGTGTGTGGATTTGTCATTTAAAATCTTCAATACTATTAATATTGAATATCCAGAAAACTGCAAATTAATTTGGCTTTTCATACAGGAGTATTTTTATGAAGTAAGGGTAGAAAACAATGAAAGATGTACAGCTCTATCAACCATTTTGACTGATATACAAAATATTTGAATTCAAATACTTGGTAAGATATACATATTTATTACTAAAATTTAAATGTTTAAATTAAATTTACATATTTTAAACTTTTTTACAGCAAATGTACTATATTTATCCATCCTAAACAGGATCTTTTAAAAACAAAATATTATTTGAGTATATGTATATTTTATGAGATATAAATTTAATGTATGGAATTATTTATATTTTTAAGAAATTTAAAAAATGAATTTACATTGCTTTATTTGTAAAAATATATTTACAGATTTCAAAAAGATCACTTGTCACCTTAAATATTTTCATAATTTACCACCAAACAATTTATATGAATGTGCCTTTTTATATTGCAATCAAAAGTTTAGTAACTTTAAAGCTTTTTCTAAACATGTACGAAATAAAATCAAAAAGAATATTATTGTTAAAGTGAATGAAAATATTGCCATAGAAAATAATTTTACAGAATTAGAAAATAATAATTTAAATGCAGAAAATCACTCTCTAGAATATGAAAATAATATTGAAACTGAAAGTAATGATTTAAAAATAGAAAACATTTACAAAATAGAAACTAATTCATTAGTAACTGAAAATAATGTTTCAGAACATGCTAAATCCAATAATTCATCACAACCATTAACTTATTTTTCAAATAATTCTCTTAAATTGGCTTCAAAACTATAATTAAATCAAATATCTAATCTAAATTTTAAGTACTTTTTTTGTTATTCCTACATTGTAAAATATTTTCAATAATAAATAAACCTTTTAAAGAACCTATTCGTATACGTTTATTTCTAGATAAAGCAATATTTAGCATCTGGGAAAATAATATTAAAATTAAGTAAATATACTACTCCTAAATTGGGAAAAATGTAATTGTATTTAGTACTTTTATTCTAGTAAGCTAGAAAAAATAGGTTACTACTTGGTACATTTATTCCTTAAAATAATGAATAAATGTACTAGCTAGTAACATATTTTTTATTTTATTAGAGTAAATGTATTTAATAAGTTACAGTACATTTCTTCCTATTTTCTGGGAGTAATTTACTCTGTTTTAGTATTTTTTTCCGTTAATTTTAGTCAATTTTTTTCTACTGGGGTGGATGCGCTTACTCAATTTCAGTTCTTATTTGCAGATTTTTTTCCTTGTTTTAAGGCTTAAATGTACTCTTTTTTACATATATTGTATCCAATTTTAGGAAAAAATTAACCTAAATTCATAACTTTTTTATACGTTTTTGGTAACATATTTATTAAATCGAAGTAAATTTTTACTCAGAACTATTACATGCTGTCATAATTTTAAATAAAAAAGATTTATCTTTTTAACTAAAATAGAGGAAAAATTTCCTAATTTTTATTGTTCTCTCAAATTTATCTGAACTATATTCTTGTAAATATTAACTAAAATGAAGGAATGTTTCAGATAATTTATGAACTAGTGTAAAAATAATTTTTTCCACTATTCTAGTTAAAATTTACTATAATTTGGGAAAATTTTGTATAAAAGTAGGAATTTCGGACTAATATTAAGTAAATTTTTTTCCCCAATATTAAGGAAATTTTTTACTGACTTGTAATAAAAAATGTCTTTGGCGCCATACGACAACCATTACGTCCTCAAAATAAGTAAAATTTCCTAACTTCTAGTTCATTATTTTTTTGAGTGTACAAACTGCATTCAAAACATACGCTATCGTATTTTTAACTTATACACCCAATACATTTTTCTATTATGTCGACCTTAACCCATCAGAAATAATTGCATGTGACAATTAAAAGCAAAAATCACTCCATAAAAAACTATTTTAGTAACGTTTCCATAAAAATGATTACCAAATTAACAAATACGAACAAAAACAAGTAATTTTTAAAGTGATTTTCGGAAGTGGGCCTTATATGGGAGCTACGAGTAATTCTGGACCAATCTGCACAAAATTTGTAGATGTGATTTGGTGTCATTTACCACTCATTTTTGATGAAATTTGTGTGGAAACTTGCATAATTAAAACATTTATGATCGGTAAACCCCAATTTTGGGAGTACATTTGTATGGAGGTAAGGTGAAATAATGGACTGATTTCCACCAGTTTCAATCACATCCATACTTGGGTCGAAAAAATATTATGTACCAAATTTTATTGAAATATCTTCAAAATTGCGACCTTTACTCTGCGCACAAGCTTTACTTGAACAGCCAGCCAGACTGACGGACGAACGGACATTGTTAAAGCGACTCAGAAAGTGATTCTGGGTCGATCGGTATACTTTAAGGTGGGTGTTAGACCAATATTTTTTGGCGTTACAAACATCAGCACAAATCCAATATACCCTCCCCACTATGGTGGGTTATAACTATGGTCGTAGTGTGGATACATTTCAAAACTATGTGAATTTAGTAAAATATCTGCCCAATCATGAATAAAAATTCCTCGGGAGTTTTGAATAGGAAAAATGCGAAAAGGGAAAAATTTCCCACGGAATTTTTATTCACGATTGGGCTGTATAACTTGACAAAAATTACTTTAGCTTGTAACTTGACAAGACTTAAAATAACTTGACAATCATGTTATTCAAGCTTTCATTTATTTTTACTTTTTCTGGAGTCATTTCGGCGGCAAATGTATTTAAAGTTTAATTTTCACGCAAACACTAAAAAAATATTTTAAATGCATCTCCAGACTCAAGAGCAAAATATTTTTCAGAATGTATTTCAATAATTCATGGAACAATTGGACATGAAACAAGAGAATACGGGAAGCCAAAATTCTACAACAAATGAAAATAACTTTTTGTTAAAAAACATTTTGAAATGTTGTTTATAAAATAAATAATTTTCACTTATAACAAAAAATTTTGTTTACAAATATCAGCACTTTTTTTGAATAAGTATAAAATTAACATGCTTTTCTTTAAAAACAAGTACATACGTGAAAACTCATTATTATGTTAAGCTCGGATTTGGATATCAAAATTCTCTCACTTAAAATTGAAACAAATAATCAGCCTTATTATGAGTGTCATTTTCTTTTTACGATAACGACTCTTTCGTAATAGATTAAAGATAAAATTAAATTTGTCTTTTTTTTTTATTTCTTTAATCTATTACGAAACAGTCGTTGTCGTAAAAAGAAAACGACACTCATAATAAGGCTGAATAAGCGTCTATTGTAGTTCGTTTAATAAAATAATAAATAACTTTAAATATGTAAACTTAAATATTTAATTAATATCCAAATTAGTGATGATGCTTGCCAGGTTTAACTGGTCGAGGTTGTGGATGCACCGGTTGAGGACGTGGATGGACCGGTTGTGGACGTGGATGGACTGGTTGTGGAGGTGGATGTACGGGTTGTACCTGAATTGGCTGTATAACGATTTGTCTTGGAGGTTGAACTGGTTGGACTTTAATTGGTATAACGATTTGTGTTGGAGGTGGACGGACGGGACGTACTGGAATTGGTATAACGACTTGTCTCGGAGGTGGATGTACAGGTTGTGCTTGCACTGGCTGGTGTACTACAGGCTGAGGTGCAGGCTGATAAACGACCTGAGGTACAGGCTGGTATACTACTTGAGGTGCTGGTTGTGGTTGCACATACACCGGAGCAGCCTGACCACCATAACCACCTTTTTTCTTAAATGAAGGTGTAGCTCTTACACATGCGATGAGTAACAGTAAAATGTTTAAAGTCTTTACGTAAACCATTTTTTATATGTTCTGTCGATATGGCGTCTTTTAAATCCCGTATAAAACTAACTTGCTTAAAACGTTTGAAATAGCTTTTATATTGTACAAGTGAAATTAAAAATTTTCTTTAAAATCCCAGCTAAATTAATAATCGATAATTGTACAATATAATTATTCGAATATTTTAGAATACAACACATATTGTGTTTAATTTCTTAATAAGTTGCATTTAATTCTAGAGTTTTAATACATGTATAGAGGTAAATATATAAATAGATTTATTTACAATGTTTTGGGGATAAACTGTCTGAATAATGCAATTTTATTAGAAAAAAAACAAAACGTGAATATAAATTTTATTCATGTGCAATAGGACGGACTATAATAACATTTTGCAAAGTTTTTGTAAATGTCGAAAATGCCGAAGCAGGCTGAATATTTTGTATATAAAACAAGTAAGAGTGATATATTCGGCTATACCGAATCTTATGTACCCTTCACCTTTGTTGTGGATGCATAATTATTATATATACATACATACATATACATATATATTATATTGTTACGTTTTTACCTTTTAAAAACGGTGGTTTATTTCCTTTAAATAAACCGGATTCTTTTTAATTGCAAAATAAAAGCGTCAAGTAGTTTGAAGAAAATATAACGAGTCTTTATTTATTTAAATGTACACAAACCCAATTAAAAAAAGGGTATAATAAACACACTGTCTTTTTACACACTCTTATTACGGTTTAAGAACACACTTAAACACTTTGTTTGATCAGCGCCATCTGTTTATGAAATTATTCGTAACAATATTAATCCACTTAGTTTTTTTGATGAAATTTTCAGATGTTGTCTAGGATTTTTGCTATCTCCGTTATTTATGGACTTCAGAAAATTGATTTCAGACAGACAGACGGACATGGCTAAATAGACTCCGCTATCTATAAGGATCCAGAATATATATACTTTATAGAGTAGGAAAATTATATTGTGGAAATTACAAACGGAATGACAAACTTATATATATATACCCTTCTCATGAAGGTGAAGGGTATAAAAAAGCATATCGATATTTCAGATAAAATACAGTGGCCCACAGCTTATTTTATACAGTGCTTTTTTGTTTTCAAAGCTTCATAAAAAGAAAACTAACAGGAACTTAAAAAAGAAACTGAAAGAAAAATGCTGAAATAATTTATTGCAAATACATATATTAAAACTAAAACAACAAAAAAATGTTTCGAAAACTTGAAATTAAAACTGTCAATTACCATTTTTTTAAATCGTTTTTATTATTTTCTAAAATGTGGAGAGTTATATATAGGGTGTTTTTTAGATGTATAGGACTTTAAGTTGGCAACACTTTTTTAACTTGCGGCCATTTTGTCAACTCTCAAGTGATTTATGTTTGAAGTCGGTAGCTAATATATCTTTCAAACGAATCAGTTGCATTTGGGTTTAGTGTCGATTCGGCTGGTTGGCCGCGCTTCACATACGATCTCTTATGCTACTTAATGGATATATTTGTTATTGGTAGTAATGATTCGTTCAAGTAGCATTTTGGACATTCAAAATCGTCTTTCACGGCCTATCGGATTCTATTCATATGCTTTTGATTGAATCCTGCTGCTAGCAAACGTTTTAAAATAAGATGAGCGATCTTTTAGTTCCGTGTCAAAATCACCGCTTCTGAACCGCACAAAACATCTCTCGCGCGTTGAAATCGATGAAACACATTCACCAAAAGCTTCAGTGAGCAATTCTTCAGCGCTAGTTTTTTTTTCAAATTAAGAAAGTACACAACAATAACTTTGTTTACACTACAAAATTAAATAACTAAGTGAGAATGAATTACAGATATGTACCATTCAAAATAACATCATATAATTTACTAAAGTCTAAACCGCGTTCAAAATATATGCCTTCTGTTATTTTTAACTTATACATTTCATACCAAAATGTTTCTATTATGTCGACCTGATTTCTTCGATACTAATCCGTTGCAGAATTTGAATAATGACAGGTAGGTGTAGCCCATCTGCGCCAAAACTTTATTAAAGTGTGGCTTTACTCAACTGCCACTCCAATATTGTCCCAAACGATATAAGAAAGTTCACTTACGCAGCTTCGTTATCGTTCCAAATTATTGCAAATGTAATAAGGACGAACAAAAGCCAAAATGTCTAAATTTGGCAAATAAAAACAGATTATGCTTTGATGTAATCACAGATTATATTCATTTTAGATCATTATAAGAGGATCTAGATCCTATGTTAGAATTTTAAATGTTTTTGTTGAGAAATAGATTGTCCTTCATTACCATTCAACCACTATTTTAGCCTATTTTAGAATTTTTGTTGAAAAATATCATCCTTATTTTTCAATTAAGACCTCTAATAAAATAAAGAGCTAGAGACTATGTTATAAATACTATACTGCCTAATAAGGACTTTTAGTTAAATTAGTAAAATATGTTTCTTTCCTCTAACAAAGTACTTCTTATAAACTAAAAAAGTTCTATTTAAATCGAATCAAATAATAGTTTATTTTGCTATTATCTATTAATATATATTTTAAAACGTAAACTTAAATATTTAATTAATGTTTATGATGATGATGATGTTTGCCAGGTTTAGCAATTACAGGTTTAACAATCACCGGCTTTACGATAATGGGTTTTACAATAACTGGTTTTACTTTTATGGGAGCAGGTTGCGGACGTGGATGCACAGGTTGTGGTCTTGGATGTACTTGTTGTACTACAACTGGCTGCACGATGACTTGTTTTGGAGGTGGTGGTGGCGGTGGATGTACAGGTTGTGCTCTCACCGGCACGTATACAACTTGAGGTGCTGGATGACCACCACCTCCTTTCTTAGAAGTCGGTGTAGCCCATGTGCAAGCGATGAGTAAAAACAAAACGTTTAAAACCTTTATATAATCCATAATTTTAAAATGTACTGTTGATATACCGTCTTCTAAATCCCGTATAGAACTAACTTGCCTAAATATAGTGAATTGGCTTTTTATATTGTGCATGTGAATTTAAAAATATTCTTAAAAATTGCCATCTTAATTAGTATTCGATAATTGTATAATTGTACGAATATTTTATAATATATTTATTTAATGTATAAAATTTCTTAATAAGTTGCATTTAATTCTAGAGTTTTTAATTCATGTATAGAAGTACATAAATATGTAGATAAACAGTTTTATATACAATATTTTGGGGATGAACAGTCTAAAGAAACTGGCAATTTAAATGGAAAAAAAAAATTAAAATAAAACGTGAATCTAAATTTTATTCATGTACATTAGGGTGGATAACATATTTTTAACAGTTTAGCAAATGTACAAAATACAATATCAAGGCAAAGGCTTACCAGCATGAAAATATGTATGTTTAGAAATATGATTATATGTTCATGTCCATTTACAGCAGATTTGTTTATTTCTTGAAATGTTCTTATAAATATTTTTCAATATCTGATCTTTCAATGACTGATACCATTATTTAGTAAATTTTTTAATCCAAATATTTGTTTCAATTCCAATTAACTTTAATTCTTTTTGAAATCGCTTTGTGTTCTCAAGTTGACTTAAAAATATCTCTTTTATTATATTTCAAAAGAAGTTATTAGACCTTAATAAACATATCTATATATTAGCACACACTAGAGACACATACGTCGGACGTATCCCTTTTTGTGTAAATTCCAATACTGTGCAAAGTGTTACACATCTTAACTTAAATTTATTTTAACTTAACAAAAAATGTTTTTTAATATTTTCACATATTCTTCAATGTGATTAGAATATGTAATTGATTTTTGAATAATATTTTCTAAGTGATTTTATTCTAGTTTTTAATTGGTAACTTATAACCGCTGTGATGACATAATTCTCTACATGGCCGTGTGTGTTCTGTTTACAACTTTCCATTTCACAGACTTAATAAATAAAATGTATAAAATGGTTTTAACAAGTTTTTTTCACTTTCAACACCAGAATATTAATTTATAGACATACGTCTTAATTTTAAACCGTTTGAAAACTATTAAGTGCTGTCAAAAGCGATTAGTTCAGACAAGTGTTTTATATATTTATTAAAATTATTCTAATACACGCTTTTATTTGTAAATAGGTTCAACTTAGTACAACATGCGCAAATACTCAATGATTCAATTACTCAAGTATGCCCCATAATTAAGGGACTGTACAAAGCTTTTGTCGCGATGTTAAATCGTTAGCTTGTCAGTTTCCAAAGATGTTCTTATTTATGAATCCATTAAGTTAGTTCAAACAATTTGCTGAATACATATAATTTTTCTAAGATAACTCCTAGTCTTGACGATTCATATCGTTTTGTGCCCACTAGACAACACAAATGTGTTCTTCCGTGTGTGGAAATCATAACGATGTTCATTGTAATTTTTAAAAATGGCGGTTTATTGTGTTAAAATAATATTTGATGGCAGTAATAAGTTATGTTTCATGGGCATGTAAACAACTGGTCGATCAATCAACATTGGTTGTTTCCATTTCAAACTACTCTAATTGCTTGGCGAAAGTGTAGATGTGTTTTAGGTTCATCCTTGATAGCTCCTCCAAGCATGATAGAGAAAATAGACTCTAAATATACGCTGCCTCATTTTAGACAGGGCCAGGCATTGGCAGAGTATGTGAATTATTGTCTCCAACTTCTCAGAGTGACAGCTCCTACAGTAATCATTGTACCGTAAGCCCATTCTCCTGGCGTGCGTACATTAGCCTGTATCTACTGAAACAATTAACCTAATTTGCTAATCAATGAATTCGTCAATTTTTTTTTTCACGGGCCAAATTGACCTCGCAGTACAAGTGATTTCATTAGACCACATTGTCTGAGCAAGTCCAAACAGTTCTTGCTGAATATTCATTTTAGAGCTCATCATTTTACCCATTCTGGCCAATTCATCAACTATACAGTTGCCCTGTATTGTACTATGTCCAGATACCCATATAAGCGCTATCCTAGAATGTTTCGCTATCTCGTTCAGAGACTTCCAGCATTATGTGGTTAACCTAGATGTCAAGTGGATACATGCTAGACAATTAACGGCCGCTTTGATATCAGTAATTATGCATATATACATATATCCCCAGGTATTCGATAATTCCTTAACAAATTTCCAGCTCACTTTATGATCAATCAACATCAACATTTCTATGAAAGTAGCTCAATATAGTAGTGTCCATAGTCCTTATGAGACCATTAGTGTCCAGCATTTAGCCTCACAGCTACGATGAGAGCCATTTATGCCATAAAATCCACCAGCATCCAGTTCAGCATGGTGAAAAACGCTTTTGATGGCGTTGTTCTTACCGCTCTCGTAATCAGAATAGCGGAGTTCCTTAATACAAGTTATACGTCACTTCTACGTGTGGAATTCTTCAGTGCATGCCATCATATCAGTACTGCATAGAAAAGAAACGGCTGATCCGAGATAATATTTTACATAGGCGTAGGCAAGAAGTATTAGAGTTTAAGTTATGGAAATGAACCCCACAAACCCTGGAGATGTGTATGTTCAAATTAGAATACCTTTGAAATGGAATTTGTGAAATAAAATTTTATTGTTCATGCGATTTCTATGATCAATATTATGATCTCTGAGAGTCCTTTAAAAAACATGCTTGCGTTTGTTATTCCTGTCTTATGATTTTTGAGTTTACGCATTTGAAATTTGAAATTTCAAAATTTTGCAAAAAAAAATCTGCCAAATTCTACTTTCTCAGATTAATTTTGTTAAATATCGGATACAAATATCCCATTTCTGGGCTTTCGCCTCATGTTTTGAGATTGCGTTACTTCCTTTGTACATTTATTTATTTTTTGAAATTAATTTCGATGAAATGGTAAATTTTTGTTTCGAAAAACTTTACTAAGATCTTGATTTTCAATCTCTATTAAGATACGCATGGTTTGAGTAGTAATCGCACAACAGATTCCCAAAATACCGTTTCCTGAGGGGCATTAAGTAATATGATTTCAACAGACAGTAGGATGTAAATAAATCCACTGTTGTTTAAATACATTCAAATACATTTCCTACAGAATCAATCATATAAATCATGGTGTAGAATATAAAACACACAACTACATACTGTATTATACCTAGATCTTTATTGAAAATATATTTCTTAAATTTAAGTATAACACAGACATCACTCAAACGTCCTTCCTTTATCACTGTTAAGGTTGTATGTTTCAGAGGTTGAGCGAATGTAATTTTTACTTTTGAAGTTTGACCAAAGGTGCTTTCAATTTGACCACATTCTCCAGTAGAAAGTTCAATTTGTTTGCCTATATACAACTGACGATTGGATTCTTTCTTAAATAGATTTTGTACAATCAACTCCTGCGGATTAACTAAACGTTGAACTGTGCCTTGTTTCAGTTTATTTTTATATATTTTCCATAATTTCAGTTCTTTCTTGGCATATTGCTGTGATAATGTATGCCATTGTATTTTTCCCCAGAAAGCCAAACGACAGGAGTTTGTGTGTATATCTAAATCTAATTTTGAGGCAATTAGTATGGAGTCAGAAGCAGTTAGTATGGGTTTTTCAAATTCTAGTAGAGCCCAGATGTTATAGCTAGTTTCCTGTTTTGTGTTTGCACTCAGCTCCTCAATAAATTCGTATTCCTTAAGCGGATCAAAAGCTTTATCTATATTATTGTCTTTAAATAATGTTAAGTGAGCCATAACAGTTTCATGTCCAACGCTTATATGAAGTTTTGTTTTCGATTTAATGACAAATTTGTAGTATTGTATATGTTGCAGTTGTATAACAGCTGCATATATTGGTTGTAAGTATCCTATTTGACATATAACACCCCTTTCCATAAGTTTTGCATTAAACTGTGTGACACATAGTCCAACACGATCGCCCATGTGAGCTTTTTGTACAGGCTGACGAAACATTTGCATTGATTTTATTTTCCTCTGCTCTTTTATCAGAGGCAACTCGATGCTGTCATTAACATTTATACATCCCTGCACAATGGTACCAGTACATATTGTACCTGTTTAAATAAGAATATTTAAGGTAAGCATTTTATGTTAAAAAATTGGTGATTAGTGATGACATTATGATAAATATGATGATTTGCTTCTCAACAGGTGTTTTTGCATACATATTTGTTCTTATTTCTTTTCTTATTTCTGCATATGTATATATTTGTTCTTATTTTAACTCAACATTAAATTCACTATTAACTTTCCGGAATTATGTAAAACTTTCCGTTTATTAAAAAGAAGAAAGCATGTTTTTATTTCTAACTAAAGACAATACGTATATACTGTGTCGTGCAAAACAATAGCACCAAACTCTGTATTTTCAAATAAACAGATATTTCCGGTAAATATTTTGATAAGAACAAAAAACTATTTCCACATTTTATTTATATTCAGATACTCTATTAATAGCATTAACAAAAATATAAATTAAACTATTTGTATCCATAAAATTATACTAAAACTATTCAATTATTAATATAAAGGTGTACAAAACAAAAGCAACAATTTAGTATTTTGTATTAATTTATTTATTACTGATTCCGGAATACGTTTCCACTCAGCTTCTAAATTTTCAAAAAGTTCATTACAATTTTGGAATCGATTTCCCGAAATACTCCTTTTCAATATTCTCTTTGACCAACCTCGATGTGTGTTTCGAGTCTTTATCGTGTTGAAACACCCATCGAAGAGGCAAATGTTTTAATAGATGAAGCGGACCATTAGGTTAGGTTAGATCAGAAGGCCGGTGTGAGGTTGTCCCCACACCATCACCCAGAGACCAATGCGGTCCATTGTGATGCCTTGCAGAAATAGTAGGAGACACTTAGTACATTCCAAGAGCGAAACGCCTAAGCCCTCACAAAGCCCCTTCCCCTGTTGCGTAGCCAGGCCATATTCATTACGAATCCTTTGAGATCCCCGAGCCTACAACCCGAGATATCCCCTAATTCGCTTATGAATCTACTGCCTAGCCACCACAACCTGCTAACTTGTAACCTGGGACAATGGCACAAAATGTGCTCGATCGTCTTCAGTTCCTCGCATAACCCGCACATGTCTGACAAATCAGATCCAATTATCCTTGCCATTATACCTATCATACAAAGGCCCGTGATAACTCCTATCATGGTTCTCACGCAGACCTTGCTCTCGCCCAGTAACGATTCCGAGTCGGACTTCCTAAGCACCGGCCATATCGTCCTTGACACTCGGCAGTCCGTTCGGTTTCCCCAGGCCCTATTTGTCTCGCCTAGAATCCATTCCCTGATTTTCCCATAATAGAAACTTATTGGAGGCCTGACCGCCGCCTGGCAATCTGGATTTTCCGAATCTGAGCCGAGTCTCGCAAATTCATTTCCATTGATATTGGAATGACCCGGTCTCAGCACGTATTCGCCTGAGATTTCTCCTAGAGCTCTCTTACAATCATCGACCAACCTGGAGTTTACATAACAGCCGTTTGTCAATGTTGTCTCTTATCAGTTCCACGGCCTTCAAGATCCCTAGAACCTCAGCCTGGAAAACACTACAGTTGTCGTTGTTGTTCTGATGTCAAGATCCTCAATGTAGACCCCCGCACCTGTACCCTCCATTTTCGAGCCATCAGTAAATATAGAAAATCCTGTGTATAATCTGCTTTTATCTGACCAGCTCTCCCTAGGTGGCATTAGCGGACCATTATTCAATCAAGTTTGTGGAATGGGCCATACTATTACGCTACCTCCTCCATGTTTAAAACTCATTTTGCAATTGCGCGGTTCAAGCTTTTTGCTAGGCAATCGTCGAACTGTAGTCATGCCATCCGAATTGATGAAATTAAATTTTGATTCGTCACTAAACAGAACAATTTTCCATTTCTCTACAGTCCAACTCTGGTGTGTTTTTGCAAAATTAAGTCTTAAGAAGTAAAAAAAGCGAATAAATTAAAAAAATAATTAAGTTTATAGTAACGTACCTTTTGTGGAAGTGTTTTTTTTTTGTCAGTAAGGGTTTTTTTGGCTGGCCTATAATTTTTTAAGTTATATTTTATTGCGCGCTCACGAATTGTGCTATCGTGCACATTTAAGTTTAGTGCATTTACAACTTCACTGGAAGTAGCAAACGGATTTTTTCTTTAAATGTTGCATATTTTTCTGTCGTCACGCGCAGAATTTTTTCGTGGGCATCCTCCTAAATGCTTTGCAGACACATCTTTTGTCGACTTATACTTTTTTAACAATATACAAACTATGGATCTATTTATATTATATTTTTTTGCAACAGATGCTTGCGTTAGTCCCTAATTTAAATCCTCAATTATTTGGGATTTAAAAGTTTCACAATATTTATCCCTAGCCATTCCGATTAGACTAATCACCACAAATAACAATCAGAAACTAATTATTGAAATTGATACAAAGAATACCTAAAACTAGCAAAACTGGTTTCAATGTGGAAATTACAGAATTTTTGTTGTTTGCATATTTTTAAAATTTTTTGCTTTTGTTTTGCACATTCACTTTATAATAATTTTAGAATTTTTGTTGTTTTATTTTACAGTGAAGTCAATTCTTGAACATTAAAAATATACAAAAAGTGTTTTTTTATAATATATTTTTTAAAATAACGTAATTAGAAGCTATGTAAGGATTTTTTTTTGCTTTTGTTTTGCACAACACTGTATGTATGTCTTTCATTTGCGAATGATTTTGACGAAGTATTTTTTAAATACTTCTATCATAAAAAGGGGTTATATTAATTACATATATGTATAAATAATTAAAATTACTAACTAAATAAAAATTTGTAACAATATTACTTTTAAAATCGCTTACTAGTTTCAGATATATGTATTAGGAAAGTTGTGGGAAAAATTATAAAATATAGAAATTGACCTGTGTAATATTTCAATTTATTTGAAATAGAATGAATATGAAAATGATTTGTTTAAAGTAACTGAAAACATACCTTGTCCCTTAATCGAAAAACAATGATCAACGTACATAAGATAAGGTTTCTCCACATCACGTTGCGGTAGAAAAGCACTTGTTTTAATACCTTCCAAAAGCTCTGCTATTCCCTCACCATTTAAAGCTGACACGGCGTACAAAGGAAAACTATATCCAAAACTGGTAGCTGATAGTGTTTTACGTATTTTGTTTTCCAACTTTTTGAGCTGCGCCACCTTTTGGGTGGGCTCTAATAAATCCACTTTATTTACCACCACTATAAGCTTGCGTTGCAGCAGTTCACCAATAACTATACATTCAGCTGTTTGGGTTTGTATGCCTTTTTGAGCGTCAACAACCAAAATCATTAGATCTATAATTTGGGCGCCTTGAACGGAAAGAACGTAAATTATAGTATGTAGTTATGAACATCTAGGGAAAATTAATTTAACATTTACCTCCTATAATTGTGCGTATCAAACTTGCATGTCCCGGGCAATCAACAAACGTAAATTGCAGTTTTTCTACGCAGAGATTTGTTTGTTGTATGTGGACTGGTGCTTCTATTTGTAAAGCACTGAAGCCCAAGTCAAGTGTTATACCCCGCTCTTTTGATTGGGGATTTTTATCGAATGCTGCTGTACTAGAAATGGAGCTTAGAACTTTGGCCAATGAAGTTTTGCCGGAATCCACATGACCCAACAGGCCAATATTAAAATTTATTATCATTTTCTTTTAATATTTAGCTAATTAACTACAACATATCGCAGCCATTAACTTTAAACTTTCTACCAGTGTTGTCAGTAGATTTTCAGTCGTATTTCCCATTAAATGGTTTAATAACCCAAAACTCCTCAACAACATGTTAGTAATGTCCTCTAACATCGGATCAGTCACCAATTATGAATTGGTCCTCATTAAATATGGTAGTGAGATTTATGTAATTGAAAGTTATTATTATTCTTTTAGATTGTATTGGTGCTGAGAAAATTAGTTATATGATTATAGGTGGTTAGTTTATTTTATGATTTTTATTAATATTTACGAACATTTTTAAATAACTTACATATTATGTCAGGATGCCAATACAATCGACACTTACTTAAAACAACCTGGTTCGAAAATGTGATGAGAATAACTCTCCTTCCCAGAAATTTAGGTTATTGATATACTAGACATTAGTAGATGAGGAAAAGAGCATAAAAGGGAATAAAAACTTGACGGTACTAGTCAATTTTCCTATTTCCTATGGCAATTTCAAAATATAATTGAACAAGAACTGGTCAGCTAAAACTGAAGAGTATGAAGCAGGACTATGGTAAAAATTAAAATTGTTTCCACCATATGCTAAAAAATCCTTACTTTGGAATAAATCCCCCGGAATGGCAACACTGCTCACAGCTGACAATAATTTACCGCTAAAATTAGAGATGCCATACAGATGGAAATCTACTGCAATCAGCGTTGTCATATACATTTTGAAGAAAACTTTTTATTTTTTAAAAAACAACTTTTTATCCTTTTATACAAAACTTAACAGCCCAATCATGAATAAAAATTCCGCGGGAGTTTTTTTTCCCTTTTCCCATTTTTCCTATTCAAATTCAATGTTAAAAAAATAAAAAGGGAAAAAACTCCCGCGGATTTTTTATTCATGATTGGGCTGTAAATTTGTTTAAGAAAATTATCAATTTTATTTACTAATCTATTATTTTATCAATCGAAATCAATAATATAAATTTCAAGAACTCAAAATCACGCCATTTCCTGTGAGTTTTGTGAACATTATTTATAGTTTTTGAACTCCAAAAAGTTTTTTATGAAAAAAACTTTTTTTCATAAAAAACTTTTTGCCATCTAGAAACCCTTGAAAGGAAAAACTTGATATATGGCAACGCTGACTGCAAAGTCATTAAAATAATGGTGATGGTAACATTTTTCAATAAACTCCGTTAAATCTGAGCTTAAAATCGCTGGAAAATAATTAAATATTTTTGCTAACAATTTTATGAATTAAGTTAAAACAATAAATGTTTATTAATTTCCTCAAAGAAACTTAATAATGTAAATGCCCTAAACTTCATTAATACCGTTATTATCACAGAGTACACAGAGGTGACAGAAGAGCAAAGATAGTGTAGTTTATTTCTTGTCTCTTTCTTTGAAACCTGCCTTTTTGTTAATGTAAATGCTCTAAACATCATTAATACCGTTGTAAAATACATAAGATGTCATTTAACTAAAATCGCTGAAATTAAAAAAAAATCTCGCAACTCCTTTTAAAATTGACAATTTATAAAATCGCTAAATTACTACCACTGCTTGTGGTCGAACAGCAAAAAACATTATCAAACAAAAAAATTCCTCATTTTCAAGGGCGGTTGATACATTTTTACCTATAATTTATAGGATATTCCCTAAATATATATTTATAAGTTAAAGTGCTTTTTAAATTACACTTCCTATATATTATTTAGCATACAAACACCAAATAAAAATGACTAGGTAAGTTTGATTTGAAAGTATACGGATTTTGTTTGTAAACTAACCTAGAAATTTGTAATTTCGTTTTTTACTCCAGAGCCAGTATCGAATTGGGTGATGTTACTCCCCACAATATAAAACAATTAAAAAAGCTGAATACAGTAGTTTTTCCTGTTTCCTATAATGACAAATTCTATGTAGATGTTTTGGAAGCCGGTGAATTGGCTAAATTGGCTTACTACAATGACATTGTTGTGGGTGCCGTATGCTGCCGCATCGATACTTCAGAAAATCAGAGACGTTTATATATCATGACTTTGGGCTGTTTATCTCCCTACCGTAGACTAGGAATTGGAACCGTTATGTTCCAGCATATATTAAATTATGTAGAAAGGGATGGTAATTTTGATAGTATTTTTTTGTAAGTTCTTTTATAATTTCAGTAAAAAACAAATGTTTATTAATTTTTTTAATTTAAAGACATGTCCAAGTTAACAATGAAGGTGCTATAGAATTTTATAAGAAATTTGGTTTTGAAATTGTTGAAACCAAAGAACACTACTATAAACGCATCGAACCTGCTGATGCCCATGTTTTACAAAAGAATCTACGTCTAAACACATCTGCAGCGCATCATCAATGTAATGGGCAATCGGAGAAGCGTGATAAGAAAACTGCCTAATGTTATTGTTGTACAATTACTTAACTTACGCTCGTACGTTTGCGTCCCTTATTGGGATTATATACATACTAATTATATTAATTCATTTTTTTAAAGTACATAGTTTCCAAAATTTTTGTATGTTTTTTCTGTGTTATATATGTATATGGATTTATGTGGACTTGTTTTAAATTGCATACGTATTGTATGTATAAGCAGAGAAAATATACAACTAAATAATAATTTAAATAGACTATAAAACCCAATATAATTTCAGTAGACATGTTTCATTTGCTATTAATTGTAATTCAATATTTATGTTATTCATCCTGTATTCGAAATAAAATCAATGTAATTCATAGATTTTTTAATCTGTATACTGAAATATGGTAGTTTTTGTTTTGAAAATTAATAAAAATATTGGTGTTTTGTAAATTAAATCCGTATGATTTCGTCGTTTTACTTTCGCGTAAATCATGTAACTTACTGCTAGCTTAATTGTCCAAAAAATCACGCCTAAAAACTACATAGCTGAAAGTGAGTTTCAAAAATGGTTTTATTTTATTGCTATAAATGTTTTGTTGATAAACTCTTCATTGAAACACTCGAAAGTAAAACGTGTATATCATATGTGGATTCGGTTTACAGAAGAGGGTGATACATAAATATATTGAATCGAGCATGGTTGCTCAGTCTATGGGTGAAAGAACAGTATGAGTATAATCATTATCAGGGGTGTCATAGAAACTAATATTGTCGGAATTGGTTTTAAAACCGACAAGAAAAAATGCTTTGGTGTCATAGGGCACTGCTACACGTTCAATAAATATCGAGATATTTCTAGTATCACGTGTAGCAGTGCCCTATGACACCAAAGCATTTTTTCTTGTCGGTTTTAAAACCAATTCCGACAATATTGGTTTCTATGACACCCCTTTATATCTAGATATTACAAATAAAAGCGTTAACTGTAGTTTAATTGATAAATAATAATTCTTATCACACATTTAACATCTTCACACTTTATCGACAAGGAATAGTTAATTAATAATATGCGTGTTGTTGCCACTAGATTATCTCAGTAAGTTTTTATATAAAAGCCGTTATACTCAATTTAAAATACAGTTATTAGTAAACCGTTAAACTTCTAAAATGTCCAGCGAAAAACCATTACCGGTTAAAAGCATACATCAATGTTTTAAATTGATATATGTTTTCTTGTATTTTACGGGATGTTTAGGTTGTAAAATAAGAAATGGAAAAGAGTTGTACTACGACAAACGGTATACATTGTTTGCCTACATATGCCGTTTAGTATATTTAACTGGCTTAATTGGCGGCTTCTTATATAAAATTTACGACAAGGAACTAAATGCAGCTATGATGGGTATACTACCACCGGTGGTTAAAACAGTACTAATTTTTGAATGTTTCATATGTCCCATATCTTATGTGCAAGTCACGTTCCATTTGGATTGGCATCGTAAGAAATACTTAAACCTGGCTAACACTTTACAGTCACTAGATGAGCAAATGCAAAAGCATTTTCCTGGCATTAAGTGGAATTATTATAAAAGTACTAGAAAATATAATCCCTTGACTGTGGGACTATATGTTTTCTATGCGATTGTTTCCTGCCTTTACTTATTTAATATAACTCGTTGTTCTTGTGGTTGGATAAGTTCGACTATACTTTCCATTTGCTATACTTCCGTTACGGCTGCACCAGCTTTTGCGATTTCCTTGTTTATTGGCAATATGGATATGTTGAGATTACGCTTTCGTCTTATACAGAAATTGCTGCGTCAACATATGATGAATTCACAAAAAAAGAGTTCCCAGCTACGTATGGAGGATGTGACAAAATTTAAACTGCTGGAAAGTTTTTTTACACAATATTCCTGTTTAATAGTAACGCTTAACCAGGTGTTTATGGTTGCCAGTGGTTCGGGATTGTTTCATGACTTTGCCATAACAACAAGCCTGGGATATCTATTGTGTTCCAAGGCTTTAGACACAAAGGCCAAATTGCGTGAATATATATTTGTAATCCTGTTTTTGGCACCTAGAATTTATAAAGTCCTAACCACTTCAATGTATGGTCATGCGACCCAAAAAGAGGCAAGTGTATTTTAGTTATAAACAAAAAAATATACATGTGATGAATGTTGAGCAAGTTCAAAAAAATGCAGATAGAATTAATGAATGATCAAGTTAAAATAACTTTAATTTTATTTAAATCATTCTATAATAGAATCCTAACCTAATAAATTCCACAATCGGGTTCAATTATTCTACTCACAATTTTAGGTTCTGTTAATTTAGATTTTAGGTTGAATTAATTTGTCTTGAATCTAAACATTTTATTATTTTAATTTTAGGTTAAATCAATTTATCTTAAAGCTAAATATGTATTTTATTCTATTTTTAGCGAAAAAACTGTTGCCACGAGTTTGTTCAAATAGAATATTATTTTGAAAAGTCTGCATTGTTACGGCAGCCTATGGAAGCGTTCCTACACTGGCGTATGCACAACAATTATCGCATAACAGTGGGAAAAATTGTTAATTGTAATTTGAGTCTCATATTTTTGGTAAGTTTTCTTTTGTTTTACAATTGATATGTTTAAATATATGAATGAGTTCCATTACTATTTAATAATAATAAATTCTGATTAAAATGTATAAATGTGAGTAGTACTGGAACAGCCCAATAATTTGCAAATCAATACCGCTCAAATTTCATAAAGTTTTTCATAAACATAAATTTTTCATAAAAAGTTTTATGTAGGTATACAGTGTAGGCAATCGTTTGTATGAATATGTTTTCTTTTATTTTATGTTACAGCTCAATTTGACGACATCATATTTAAAAAAATATGAACTACTATTGCAATCTATTTATTTCCCTGTTTGTTATATCCTTTCGATTAACTTTTAACGTAATGTAAGCTTCGAAAACACTTACGATGAAATCATAATCTCTTTAATTTATATTAGTTTTAAATAATTTTATATCCCAATATTAGAAAGCATTACCACCTGCAAATTATTAATTTAAACTCTTCTTATTTTCTTTGACAATTTCAAGATCTTATTTCTAAAAATTATATTTCTTTATCGAAGATATTTTTAATTGCCACCTTTTTGCTTCCTAATTGTTCTAAAAAATAAATTATCTGCGCGAAATTTCGTGTTTTCTTTATTAAGTATATACTAATGTCTAATTCAACTAAATTTAGTAACTAATCTTTAAACACACTCATCTTATTTTAAGTCTGTAGCTAAATAGCTAAACCAAACTATAAAAACAAATTTTTAAATCATAGACAAATTAGGAATATTTTATAAAAATATTTTAGGTGGGTACAAACGAGTGTCGATCACTGAATAATATTTGATCGTCTAATGATTTTAATGTTTTTTAACTTTATTTTTTTTTACTTTCAGACTTTAAACAGCGTGGTAAATTATATTATGATCCTTATACAATTACAATTTCAGCAAAATATTATTGTCAACAGGTTCTTAAATAATATAGATTTAGTTAGTAAAGACGCTGAAGTTTTATTATAATTAAATAAAATATGTTTTATTTTAAGTAAAGTTTAAAAGAATATGTTTCATGTTCAATAAGCAAGTTATATGCGTTTAAACTATAAATAATTTTTAATTAATGTATATAGTTTAAGAATACAAATATGCATCAAAGTTCAATATTTATTTCAAACTTAGTAAAGCTCTAATAAATAGTGTAATAAAATAATGTTAAGAAAGTATTTAATACGTTGAAATATCCATAATGCGTTTAAATGGTTCAATTTCATACGCTGCATTAGTTTTAAGTAAGATGTGGTGAGCGTTTAAAGTTGCACTACAATACAATACTTTTGAAAAATAAAAATGTTTTATTAAAATTCATTATTTCAAATTTTTTAAATCTATAATAAATAAAGTAAGATTTTGGTAATTATTAAAGCTTTAGGTCTTTTTATAAAATATTTAATTTTTTTTTTAATATTTCGCTACTCTTTGAGCAGCTTCTTCAGGATAAAATTTTTTATAATTTTATTAATTTCAAAAATTATTTGTCATAGAAAAAAAGGATATGAAAACTTTAACATAACAAAATATTAAAACAATTTATAACAAGTAGCAAATATTACTAATTATACAATATTTGTAATTTGTGTTATTTTTTATGTATTAAATGTCTGTAAATCTAAATGGATCAACTACAAAGCTGATACTGAAAATGTAGCACAGATTTACAGACATTTAATATGTACATAAAAAATAACACAACTTACAAATATTTAATTATTACAATTATTTAATAAAAATCAAAAGGTCGAAGAAAATAGAATAAAATTATTTATGACAAATAATTTTTGAAATGTATAAAATTATAAAAAAAATGTTATCCTGAAGAAGCTACTCAAAGAGTAGCGAAATATTGAAATAAAAATTTAAATATTTTATAAAAAAGACCTAAAGCTTTAATAATTACCAAAAATCTTAATAAAAAATGTCAAATAAACAATAACAAGATGAATAAAGTAATTTAGTAATGTTAAGAAAGTATTTAATACGATTTAAAAATGCCAAATTGATCCACTTCATAAGAAAAAGGTTCCATTTTAAAATCTATTTGTACGCAAAAAAAAAAAAACTCATTAGGTATGTACGAGTATACTATATGCATGTATATGTATTTAAATATTTACCAAAAAAATCAAAGAACTCCTCATATGTTATGGAATCTTTTTTCTTCATATGGTTAAGCTTTTGGAAAATTATGTTAAAATTAAGTAACAGGCTTGTTACTAAACACGTATTGTCAAAATACTTGATTAGGTTTAAACGTTCGTTCCAAAAATAAGGATATTTCTTATTTTTTAAAGCTTCGTTAATGCGTGTTAGCACCTTAAATAATGTAAAAATTTATACATATTTCTGTTTTACTTTTTGTATACAAAATGATTTGATTTAAATCAAATATATTGGCTTAAAATATTTTATTTTATATCTAATATCTACTTACATTTTTAAAAATTTGATCATAGTCATGCGAATCATTCTTTTTGCCTCTAATTGTTTCCATGTATTCGCTATATACAATCGATTCGAGAAATCCAGCATCAAAACGATAAAGTTGTTTATGTTTTTCAAACAAAGACCGAAATAGACGTAAAATCATGACTAATTTAAAACACAATCGTTTTACTTCATTCTCCAATATCGGTAAGCTAATCTCAAACATGGAACATAAACGTCTGGGCAATAAAGCCAACCACTCCCTGTTAAGTTCGTGCACCGGATAAGGTTTCGCGGAGAAAAGTTCATCATCCAAATTTTTTGAGTATTTCAGTAATATTCGTAGATTAATATTCAAAATGATGTCGTCGGTGTACGCATTTATACGTACGTAGCAGTCACTGTAATTTTTTGAAGACAATGACAATTCATAAATATCTCCCTGGTAGCCACGAACAAATACACCGATATGCTTTAGGCCTTGATATAATGCCATCCAAATTGTTTTTGTAATATTTCGCGAAATGATTGTTTGCTTTTTATTGCAAAAAGGATGTTGAATATTTGCAAAACGTTTATTATTGCGACCTTCTAGGGTTAAACATAAAAATGGTTCATGGATGTAAGAACGTACATCGAAAAGATTTGTAAGGTCAAGTAAAATATTGGCATTAATACTGGAAACTGCAATAAAAGTAAAAAATAAGATAATGGTTTTTAAATTAGTGCTTTATATCTTATATTCCTAGTAATTAGATATTTATTATGGAATATTTCTTAACACTGACAACTTCGATTAAAACCTGCATATTTACATGAAATTTAAATATACATTGAATAGGTACCAAAAATAAAGATATGAAATATCCTCAATCTATATATATAAAAAAGTAACGTGACTGATACATTCATCATCGCACAGCCCAAACCTTTAAAGCTAGAAACTTGAAATTCGGGTAATGGGTGCCTTTTTTAACATGTAGATACACTTAGAAGGGATTTTTGGAAATTCGGTCGCTAAGGGGACAAATGGGGGAAAAACGGGTAAAACCAGTACCGCTATATCTTCAAAACAAATAATATTTTAAATGCGTCCGCCTTTAATCAAAAAAGAGCCGACAGGTGTCGGTACTTTTTTGAAATTCGAGTGACCATATGGGGTAGAAATAGTCCCCGTAGAACGCTTCGTTAACATGTATATCTCCTACATAAATAAACATAGAAATACTATATTAAATTCATCTAGCTCAGATCAATAAAGACTATAAATCTTTTTGGTACTTTTTTGAAATTCGAATTCATATGGCCTAAAAATTGTATTCTTTTTTGGTAGTTTTTTATCAAAATGTATTTTCTCACTAAAAATTCCATGAACTATTATTTTCAAATAGAACGTATTACGTATAATTAATAGGTACTTTTATGAAAATTATTTTGTACGGGTGACAAAAAAGGGACAAAAACGGACATTTGATATTATTTAGTCCTGTTTCACACTCATCAGTTCTGACTCGTCAAGTCAAGTATTTTTCAATGAGAAGGAAAGAGAAAATTATCTTTTATCTTTTTCCTTCTCATTGAAAAATACTTGACTTGACGTTCAGAACTGATGAGTGTGAAATAGGACTTATTCAATTTAAAAATAAAAAAAAGGCCAAATTTCAGTACACTTATACCTTTTGTTACGTTTTTAAATTCATTTCTACTTTTATTTTCTCGCAAACTATGCATCTGATGTTATTATCTTCGGCAAAGTTGTTGTGCATTAGCCCGGAAGGTTTCTGAGTTGGTAGGACCACGCTTACTTTAACGCCCACTTTTTTTAAATTGATTGATTCTGCATGGCTTTTTACAGATTTACTGCAAACAAGTTGTATACACATCTTACTGAAGGCGAGGTGAAAATAAAAATGTGCACTTCATGCCCTATCTCCAAAAATAAATGTTTGTATGGATGTCCTTTATAGAATCGTAAACTATGTATTTGATCATGTAATTATCTTTGGTTATGCATGAGCCCAGGAAGGTTTCTGAGTTGGTATGAACACGCCTACTCTAACGCCCACTTTATTTTTATATATTACAACGCCTGCCAGACCGCTGGACCGATCTTACTAAAACTTTGACGGGATATAACTAAGACTCCGGCATGACTAAGAATACTTTTTTCGACCGGCTACTTTTTTTCAAAATAACCAAGAATCAATAAAATTACTCAAAATTAATTGAATATTTGTGTAATGCATTTCTTTCAAATTAATTTTAATTGGTGGCGTAGCAACGTGAGCAAATGCCATCTAGTATAGTCATAAAAATATTCAAAAATGTTAAATTCTATGAGAAATCCAAAGAAAGCATTTTACGATGCAACTCTCAATAAATTTCTATATTATTCTAATTTTACTTATTAGTAAAACTACTTAAATGTATAAAATAATCTATTATATTCACTGAATTTAGTAAATGTCATTTACTTTGTTGTTTTTTGCGCACAAGAAATTTCGAAACTACTTCATCTTTTTCCAATAAATCCATTATATAATCATAAATTATGATATAATCTTTGCTTAATTTATTGTCCGGCAATAATTGTTTTTGATATTCTATTAAATGATTGAAATAATTTGTAAAATTTTTACGTTTCGGCATTTTTAAAAGTTTTCTTTTGAAACTACGCAATTTCGCTTGTTTTGGTTCAAAAAATATACAGTTAAACTAAGTGTTGCCATATTATTTGCTTGTTATTAGTCTAATCAGGGTTGCTTTTAGTACTAAATTTTCTACATACAGGGTTGCACTGATATAACTACAAACACTTCCAGAAAATTACTGTTCAATACTGAGAAAATTGTACTAAAATGATACGACAGCTGTCAGCTCTCTTTCCGTTTCCTTTTTCGTGAACGCTGCCAATATGAAAGCTAAGGGACAGGTAATTTTCCAAAAAAAATAACAAAAATAATGAAAAAATTCATAAAAACAAAGGCAATTGTCAGCAAAAACATTAGCACACAAAGTGAAAATGAAAAACAATTCAATTTAAATAGTTTTATTAGAAAAATGAAGTAATTACATCAAGAAAACAAACATGTGCTGGAAAATGTGTATTGTGTGTGTGCTAAAGAACTGTCAAACATACCGTAGAGTATCTGGAACTCAAATGTGTGTCCATATCAAAAAATTGTATTGGAATTAATTTGACAATTATAAATATAATGAAGTAAATGTAAAAGAATTAAGTACGTTTTTTTTTGTAAAAAGTTTTTTGAATTGGCTTTAGTTTTTGGTATTGTTTTATAATTTATTTCTTACCATCAAGTGTAACTTTATAATAATGTGAGTTAAATTTTTTGTATTTTTTAGTTGAAGGAATACGAGGTCATTGGCCGTAAAGTGCCAACTGAGAAGGAACCTCAAACCCCTCTCTACAAGATGAGAATCTTTGCTCCCGACAACATTGTTGCCAAATCCCGTTTTTGGTACTTCTTGCGTCAACTGCAAAAGTTCAAAAAGACCACTGGTGAAATTGTCGCCATCAAACAAGTTTATGAGACCTCACCAATCAAAATCAAGAACTTCGGTATCTGGTTGCGTTATGATTCCCGTTCCGGTACCCACAACATGTACCGTGAATACCGCGACTTGACCGTAGGTGGTGCTGTCACACAGTGTTACCGTGATATGGGTGCCCGTCATCGTGCTCGTGCCCACTCCATCCAAATCATCAAGGTTGAATCTATTGCCGCCAGCAAGACCCGCCGTACACACGTCAAGCAATTCCACGATTCCAAAATAAAGTTCCCCTTGGTACAACGTGTCCACCACAAGGGCAACAGGAAATTGTTCTCCTACAGAAAACCAAGAACCTACTTCTTGTAAGTTGTCATATTGTAATGTAGATGCAGATGGTAAATAAAATTTAAAAAAAAAAGCAATATTTGTAATTTTTTGTTGGAAAAGTTACCAAAACGAAACAGCAACGTAATTTTAGAAAATTACATTGTAGATACAGGTATCAATAGAAATATGAACAATTTCGACTAATAAATAGCATCGAAATGTTTATTATGATGTCTCCAGAATATTATTCGGCAACAACAGTTGTAAAACGTTAATAAATATCAATATGTATATTTTTCTTACAAAGTTTTAATTATTTTGCAAATACATATGTAATAGCGTTTTTCCAAAAGTAATTCGAATTGAAACGTTTATTGTTGGTATAACAGTCAACAAATAAACAATTCTATGTTATGAGCAATTCCATATGAAAGCGATCACCTTTTGGACGACCCCTCTCCGATTTTAAAATAAATAGTCTCAATCGATTGCCCAGCAAAAAATAATGTACCTACCTACATATTTTTTTTTTTATAGTGACTGGTTTAGTGGTGGTGTACACCACGGTCATGTGACAAAATTGAAGAATTCTTCATAAGGGACCTCATTGAAAGTTGTTTTAAAAAGAAACTACTAAAGCGATCGCAACGAGTGATAGCTCGTTGGAAAGGTATTGAATCAGGCTTTAATTGAAAAATAAAATTTTCCTAATTTTTCTTAGAAATTTACCTTTAAATTTTTCGATTTTCCACAGAAGCTCCTAAATTTTCCGGCTAATTTTTTTTTTGGATTCCTCATAATTTTTGCTTTAAGAATCAGCAATAAAAAAATGGGCCCCGACTTCTTGTTTGGACAGGAGAAGAGCATTTAAGAGACCACCTTGTTAAAAATACATTTATGAAGAAAAAATCTTTCTTATTTTGCTGCTTATACTTAATTACAATATTTAACTGTGTTAATGGCAATTTCCTTGCTTTGAATCCACGAAAACAAATGTTGTACATTTAAGATCTGGTCAGTATATGGCCTTTGCAAACTTGCCTTAGTCGCCACGCGTTTTAGGGTTCCCCCTAACGCATCGCATGGGCCCTTACCGTGGGACGTCGCGAAAAAGTGCCACTCGACCTTGCAGTTTTGTTCTTCTTCAATTATGCAAAGATTGTAAAAAATTTTTTTATTCTTGTACTGAGAAGCCGCGCCGTCTGAGAAAAACGTTACTTTGTCGATTGCATCGAATTTTGATCTTAAGAATTCAAACAGTTTCATTTGAAATAAATAAACGGACACATAATTATGAGCTAAACTCTCCGCGACAACAACAAGGCTTACGGTCTGTAGTTCGTTATGTTCGTTTTTGAAATAAATGCAAAAAGGATGCACCGTGCACTGGTCGTTTGCCCAGTGGTAAGCCTGAATTTCATCCTGAACGAGAAAAGTGTAATTCTCGGCAAAGTCGCTTATCACAATGAATTCATTTTGGGCTAATTTCTCCTTACTTTCCTTTAGAAATTTCGATTGCATCTCGGATATGAAATGGTGCGCCTTCAGTTCATTCAACTTGAATCCGAATTCCTCGATGAATTCCGGAATCTGCTTTACCACGGTCTCAAGGGAACATCTGCCGTTGCTAATTATCCACTGTTTGAAATGCACCTCCTGAATTAACAGCTGTTCAAACTTTTCCGCCAAATATTGCTCTAGCTCGTCAATCTTCGGACAATTGTCGCATTTGGACAGATGACAATTTTCCGTGGGGTATGCGCACAACGACTTCGACAGGAGGTCCTTATATGTTTCAATTTCACCGTGAAATACTTTCAATTTCTTGCATGGAAAGAAAATTAATTTGATGTTTTGATGAAACATGCAAACGCAGACTGAATGCGTTCCGTGCCTGTCTAATGCCAGCACACATTCTTTTGGTCGTAGGATGGCAAACTTAGAAAATCCAACTTTTTCTGCTGGGTATTTCTCATTGAACTGATGGTATGCTTCGGATAGATTACATAATAATAATCTGCGCTGCTTGTGTACTTTTTCTCCATCTTCACGTGTGATAACATAGTCACGTGTACCTGGGCAGGCGCGGCTGTTGTCATCATTGCAGTAAAAATCTTGAATCAATTTCACCGTTGCTTTGCTGAGGGTCCTTGAGCCAAATTTCTTGGTGGGAGTCGCCAATATGCTCTTCTGTCGAACTAATTCTTTGCTTCTTCTCGCGATGTAAAAAGATGTTTGAAACTGTTCAGAAATCTTGCGTATAGACCATGATTGAGGCAGCACAGATAAAATGAGATATTTTTCCGGAAAAGTGGTCGCTAAATTGAATTTTCTTTTCAACTGCTCAATCATTTGTTTGCCGTCATCTGCTTGACTGCATTCGTTATCAGAGCCTTCATCAAATATTGTCGCGATTGCACTCACAACCTTGCCTTTTTTCTCTTTCCTGTATGTTTCACTTCGCAACTTTCTTTTTCTAATAGGCGTTTCACCTAAAGTGGTAATAGCCTCATTCAAAGGACTTAAAGACATATTGACCATCGGAATGTCTGCCTCACTATCAGATGAAACATTTGTTCACTTGTCATTTCACTCTCGGATTGTTGCTGCATTTGTTTCAATGCATTTGCTTGTTGAGACAAATCGATTTTACACTTGGGGCAAATGAATTCTGCTTCTTCACCGTATTGTATATTTAATTCATTCATGTATACATACTTCAACTTTTGCTGACGATACAGCCTTTATTAGCGTTCATAAGGACCATCAAATAGCATCACTGAATTTGCAGAATTATATTTATAAACTAGAGAATTGGCTTGAGCTTTGGAAAATCAGGGTTAACGAACAGAAATGTATTCATATAACTTTCACATTGCGAAAAGATACCTGCTCGTCCATCAGAATAAATAACCAAATTATTCCGCAACACAATGAAGTCAAATACCTCGGAATCCACCTCGATCGTCGTTTAACCTGGAAGTCTCATATTGACGCAAAACTTACACAGATGAGATTAAAAGCAGTGCAACTTAATTGGCTAATCGGCAGAAATTCTACATTAAAGTTGGATTGTAAACTTTTGTTGTACAATGCAATTCTAAAGCCAATATGGTGTTATGGAATTCAATTATGGGGTACTGCCTCAGCATCCAACATTGAAAAGATTCAAAGAGGTCAAAATAAAATTCTACGTATAATTACTGCAGCTCCATGGTACGTTAAAAATTCTCGAATTCACAAAGATCTAGGAATTCCTTTGGTGAAAGACGAATTTACAAAATACGCCTCAAAATATGTCAGCAAACTTGAACACCATCCAAACCCACTTGCACGAGACATCCTTTACTTTAGTGGCCATGTTCGGTTGAGAAGGAGGGATACCCTTGCTTTAACTCAAACGCAAAACAGATGACTGGATCAGTGGATGTAAATTTTTTTGTAGTATCATAATATTTTGTCTAGCACTGGCTGGACTTATTATTTTCTTTTAGTATTAAGATTCGAAAACTTATTGTCATTTCAATATCTGAAGATTCAATAAATAAATATAATGTATAAAAAAAAAAAAAAAAAAAAAAAAAAAAAAAAAAAAAAAAAAAAAAAATGTATCGCTTCGAAACACCAGTTAATTTTAATACTTTTTCGAACGATGTCCACTCTTGTTAAACGGATTGCAGCAAAATTTATTCATTTTACTTAAAATTGTCTACAGCTTCACTCTTTACTTTACAAAAAAAACCCTTTAACACTTTCACGTTTAGTATTCAACTGAAATTTGACTCAGAGTATGTGAAGTATTTATATTTATTTTTTGTTAAAAATTAGGTAAAAAAATAAGCGATATTTGCTTTTCTTTAATAGGAAAATTTGCGTGAACTACTGGTCATAAAATGTTTTTTAAAGAGGGACTTAATTGGTTACTGCCAATAAGCCGACCACAGGTCATAAAATGTTTTGTAAATTTTTTAAATTACCAGGTAATAAATATTTCCCCATATTTATGGAAAATCCGTGTTTTATGACTTGTTTCTGCACGTGTCATTTTAGGCGAAATATTTATTACCTGGTAATTTAAAAAATTTACAGAAAATTTTATGACCTGCAGCCTCAGTCGGGTTTGGTGTGCCATTACATGCCACTGCTACTTTTATCCATAGATTTATGGCCGATCTTGTGAAGGCAGGCAGACCATATTCACTACACACTCAACTTGGGGCTCTTAAAAAAATTGATTTTTTCTTCATAAATGTATTTTTAACTGTAAAATAATTTTTAAAATGTATTTTTAACAAGGTGGTCTCTTAAATGCTCTTCTCCTGTCCAAACAAGGAGTCGGGGCCCATTTTTTTTATTGCTGATTCTTAAAGCAAAAATTATGAGGAATCCAAAAAAAAAAATTAGCCGGAAAATTTATGAGCTTCTGTGGAAAATCGGAAAATTTAATTTTCATGGGAAAATTTAAAGGTAAATTTCTAAGAAAAATTAGGAAAATTTTATTTTTCAATTAAAGCCTGATTCAATACCTTTCCAACGAGCTATCACTCGTTGCGATCGCTTTAGTAGTTTTTTTTTTTAAACAACTTTCAATGAGGTCCCTTATGAAGAATTCTTCAATTTTGTCACATGACCGTGGTGTACACCACCACTAAACCAGTCACTGTAAAAAAAAAAAAAATATGTAGGTATATTATTTTGTGCTGGGCAATCGATTGAGACTATTTATTTTAAAATCGGAGAGGGGTCGTCCAAAAATTTGCCAATTTTGATCGTTTTCATATGGAATTGCTCTTATACAAAAACATGACAAAGGCTGTTTTCATAAACGCAGTATGCAATGCAACATTTCATTGCATAGAGTTCATAATAGCATTTAGAAATATAATTGTGATATGGGCCATTATTGAGTCGGGTTTATTTTGGTTACACATCGTTGGTATTTGTAAAATATACTACTCTTATGTTTCTCTAATAGCGCTAAATTTTCCAGTATCAAAGGCCCATATCAATACCAATTTACATTGTGTACTAAATGATAATTGAATGGTGAAAAATTATATGCTGATACGCCTGAAGGTTTCTTATTAGCGCACCGTGGCTTGGAAATTAGAATTAACAATAAGCCAATTTCTGGAAAAAAATCACGATTTTGTTTGTTCAACCAAAAATTGCACAAAAAAGGTAAATGAGAATTCACCAACCGTTGCACAGTGGGTTCGATTATACCTAAAGTGGAGATTAATTCAAGGAAGGGCGCAATTAACGAGATAATCAGGCATGTGATGAAAATCGAAAACGAATCAGTTTTCGAAATACATTTTAATGCATTTATAATCTAATTTTTAAAATTTTTTTTTTAAGATTCGCTTTAGTAGCCCAATATCTTTATATTTTATGTGATAAAAGTTTTTCAATACAGAAATATTCACCCCTATCGTGAATAAAAATTCCACATGAAATTTGTTCCCTTTTATTTTTTTAACATTGAATTTTAATAGGTAAAATGTAAAAAGGGAACAAATTTCATGTGGAATTTTTATTAACGATAGGGGTGATTATGAAAAAATTGACTTCTAAAACTCATTCGTTTTCGATATCGATTTCCATCACATGTCTGAATATTTTTTTGTATTAACAATACCCTAATTAGGCAAAAAAAACAAAAACAAAATTCTAATTAAAGTAATTTATTTGAATATTCTCTATTTCCTATTCATCACTTGAACTATCATAGTCTTTATCATTACAATTACTGTCATTTGTATCATCATCACCATTATCATTATTATCACTCTCATTGTTGTCATCATCACGATTTTCTTGAGAAATTTTTGGTAATATGTATTAATAGATCTAATTCTGACTTCGATAAATATTCTTTTTTTTTTTCATATTGCCTGCTAATGCTGAACTTTAAAAGAAATCTATTAAAAATATCTTCATTTGACTTTTCCCGGCTGCATTTTCGAGCAAAGTGCTCTCTGTAGTTTTTATTCCTTGCTTCTTGAGCTTCTTCTGATAATTCTCCTATTGGTAAAAGCGCGTGTTGTACTATCTCCGGGTCGTGAATTAAAAATTTATCAGCCCAATCATGAATAAAAATTCCGTGGGAGTATTTTTCCCTTTTCCCATTTTTATGTAATGTGGGAGGCATGCAAAACCAGGGATATATTTCAACAAAGTACTTTGCTGTGTTGTGAGCGAAATTACGAAAACTTTCCAAATTAATCTCGTGACCACATAAAACAACAATTAGTATTGTGTGCATTTTTTTAATTAGTGTTAGGCCCACATTTGTTATTTCAGCATTTTTAAAAAAACGTCTAGCGGTGTTACCATCGTTAGAGTTACCAAAGCCCGGCTTTGGCTGGTCAACAATTAAACCTGTTCTTTCACAAATCTCTTTTTGCATTTGTAATGTTGTTTCAGCAACAATTTTTTTGTCCTGATCGTGCTTGGCATTTTTTAATTGGAATTTTATACGGTAAGTGGAGAAGGCACTCAAAAATCGAATCCACCTGTGTAGTATTGATAACCCAAACTCTAAAGTGTCTGTTCTAAATTCCTTACAAACATGCTGTTAACTGAGTTCAACATCTTACTTGTAGCGCCACATACATAACACTTTTGCATGGAATTCGTACCCGTTATTGCGTTGCAAACTTTTTCATCTATCATTACTAAAAGCAAATCGTGACGAACCTTTAAGGAATTTTCTCCAACTTAAACTAGCATTTCTTCAAGATTTTTTTTTTCATCCTCGACCTTATTTTTTCTAAATTAGATACACTTGTTGTTTCTTTGGTGTATTCTATCTTTAAAGGCCTACAAAATCTCGTTGATGAAGGACAAGGATTATTCCAAACTACTTCATTTCCACACTAACAAGTTTAAGTGGTACGATGGATGTTATAAACACTGAAGAGTCGCTTGTATTAGAACTTTAAAAAGCCTGTTTTTCGATGTATGCCCGGAGCTTCCATCAAAAATCCACTTTGAAAACAAGGTTAAGTTTGATAATTTTTTTTCTGTTAAAATATAACATTTTGGCAGCATAACTAGTCTTTCAACCGTGTGATTTAAAAGTCCTTGAAGACTAACTTGTGCTGAAGTTTCACAAAATTTAACTTGGTTTCGTTTGGGATAACACCTTTGTTTTGCTTGTTGAACTTTAGTATACGAAGGAAATTTTTCCGGAGCCACCCTTCTTATAATATTAAAACTATGTCGATTTAATTTTGTTTCTATTAAAACGCTAAGTGCTTCTTCTGCACTTAGTTGTTTTGGTTTAGCCTGCTTAAAGCTTTTTCTATATTTTGCAGCCCTTTAAGGTGTTGTTATTTCTTTAACTAGCTTTACTGCCTCAACATTTACAGAAGCTCTTAAACTCATTTGTGTAGCATGAGTCAAAACTGGCAATGAAATATTATCTCTTATGGTTCTAGTTTTCTTTGATTTAGTTTTCGCACTGCAATCTTCGAATGAAAGTTCCTTGCGACCTCGTTTATTTGGTGGAGGAACAAATGATATAGAAGCATTTAGCCATTCAGTATTTAATTCCAAAAAACGATCATGGTACCTTTTACATTTACTATATCGAGATTTAAAGTGTTTAATAAAATTATCAAACGTTTGGTTTAAAAAACTCATATTGTTAGGGTTTATACGCTTAATGGTTTTCATTTTAAGGAAATTGATTTTATCATTTCAATAATTTAAAGCGGTATTTCTAATAAAATTGTATAGTTCTAGGCGTGATATAAAAATAGTTTTGAGGCTTATTCCTAAAAATATTAAATTTGTTCTTATTTAATTTAACTGTTTAATCGGTTGTACAATTACCTTATACCGATTACTTTATTTAATGCAAAACACACTACGCACTTTACAAAAACGTCAAATTTTAAAACAACAACCACTGAAAAACAAAACATAAAAACATGGTGCAACCATACACCATGCATAAAAACAAGCACAAAAATAACGGCAATAGAGATGGGCGCGTGATGCAGTTTATTCGCAAACATTATTATTTATAAATTACGATAGTCAGTTTAATTTAAAAAAAATATTAAACGTCAAACGCATTGGTAAAAAAAAAAGTTGATTGCCCAAAGTACGTGATTGAAAACAGTTATTATATAGGCGTGATTATCTCGGCACAGGCAAATTAGTATAAGATGTAAAACCATCACGTGAATTTGGTAAATTATTAGAAAGTCCTATTTTTTCGCTGGAATTGAGTGTTAATTTCTTATTGTTTTCTTTTAAATTGGTCATCCTCGTGAGCATAGGTGATCAAACGCCACTCACGCAGCCATCTCTATTAAATATCAAAATATATTGACAACATTATTAACAACGACAACAAAAATAGCTAACATTGAGAGTAAAGCTAGATTTAAACGATTGAAATTTTCTTCAAAATGCTTCAAACCCGTGTAAACAGCAAAATTTCTTAAATATTATTAAATAAATAAATTTTGAAGAATTTTTGCAGTTTACACGAGTTTGAAGAATTTTGAAGAAAATTTCAATCGTGTAATCTAGCTTACGACAATAGTAACAATAAAAACACTGTGGGTATGGTAAATAAGGGAATTTTGAAGACAAGACTTTTTACATAAAATTATTAATATCTTAAAACGGGACAACAAAAAGGCAAACTTTTTTATTTTTAATATCAAGTAGAAATCCCATACTTACATACATACAAAAAACAAAACTTCAAATCCGGCACTTTACTACTTTGTTACTTCTACCATCATATATGGAAAATATCCCGATTTTAGAGATTTTTTTTCAATATTACAAATATTTCCATACATATAATTTTCACATCCTGACTTTGGTTAATAAAAAAAACTATGAGATATCGCGTCTCTTAATGTTTGGCATGCTATCATTATATTACACATTTTATTTATTTTATTATTTAAAAATAAAATATATAAATATTCAAATTTCCTCTACTTCTGCATCTTCTTCTTCAGCTATTGGAATTTCCTTGTTAAAACATTGATTAAAATGATCTCGTACTGCATTGCATTCATCTGTATCCGACCAAGCAGACTCTGGGCAATCTTTGAATATTCCCATATTAACACAGCCCATTAACATACCACCGTGATTTGTCTTACAATTGGCTGGACCATGCTTATGATCGGGCATATTTAATGCAAATTCTTTGCGTTTTTCATTGCAAACCATAAATTTGTTATTTACGAACTCTACGTTTTCTGCATCATCAAATATTTCATTTAAATATGAGTTCATATTGTCTTCCTCCAATTCATTGTCTACTAAAATGCCAGTCTCATTAAAAACACATGAAATGAAACACTAGAAAAGAAAGAATTGATTATTAAAAAAGGCCTGCAAATGAATTATAATTCAAAAATTATACTCCATGGTGATGTGAAGGTCCTCGACCATGGCCAGGTGGTCCATGCGTATGACCATGATGATTTCCATGGGGCGGTCCACTAAATTCATTTCCATTACCCTCTTCTAATATAGATCCACATTTCTCTTTTAAATCCTCCAACATAACACCCGTTAATTCGCAACAATTATGGATATCCTGTAAGTGAATAGTGTTTTGAAGTTTTCATTTAAACATTTTAAAAATAAATTTACCGTATGTGGTGGATGCTTACTACAATCCACGTCAGCCTTTATTACCGTGAGCTAAATATTTTAAAATATGTATATAGTAATATTTGTATAGACTACATGACGTGTTTACTTTCAATTTACCTTTGCCACTATTACTAAAAGTCCAAAGAGATACATTTTTGAAATAGTCTTTTGAAAGGCCTTAGCTAAACTAAATTAACTAAATTAGTTTATAAAGTTTTTATTTGCAATAAATTAATTAACTGTAAGTCACATTTAACATTAAATATACACATTTACTCACTTTTTGAAATGCATTTTAATTGCATGTATAATAACAATGCACATATTATATTTATCTATATTTATTGTTATTATTTATTAACTTATTATTTCAGATTTAAAATAGTACCTACATCTGTAAAAACAAATGTGATTGTTGTTTTTGGAGGATTTTAATTTAGACAAAAAACAAAATATATCAGAAATAGTACTTATTTCATTTCCAAGAAGAATCTATGATTTTATGGGTAATAGAAGGCAGTGTCTAAATATGAGTTTATATGTGGAAACATTGAACGATTTCATCTAATTACATTTATACTTGAATTATTAAGGCTGATGGCAGAATTATGCAAAAATATCTGCATTTCAACATTATAGCAGATTAGTAAAATCAAAGAAATATCTTTTATTTCTTTAAAAAGTACTGTTTTTCAATACCAAATTTTACATTAATTTTACTTCAGCGACCTCCAAGATGTCACCCTATCTGACGTCCACGTTCACTGCCACAGGCTCAGAAATAAATATCAATTGGCGGTTTTGAAAACCATTAATGGCTACAGATGCTACAGATTCCTCAATGAATATTCTCCCGTGATTTTGGACAGTGAGCGGAAATTATACAGGCAATCTTTATAAGGGAAACCCGTTTTAGTTTCACAAATTCACCATTTCAATTTGAAATTGAGAAAATTCAAATTTAAATTCAGAAATCAAAATTGATATTGAGAAATAACAAATTGAAAATGACAAATGCAAATTGATAATGAGAAAAAAACAAATTGAAATTAAGAAAAGTAAATTAATATTGAGAACACACATACTGAAATTGAGAAATCGAATCGAATCGTGTTATCTATTTTATAAGTAAGAAAAAAATCTTTGAAAAATGTTATACAAATTTTATTTTCTTAATTACAATTTGTATTTTCTCAACATCAGTTTCAACTTGCATATTCGCAATAATAACTATGTATTAATCATTAGCCATTTCTTAATTTTAATTTAGGTGTTTTCAATATCAATTTCTCATTTTCAATTTGTTATTTTTCAATATCAATTTTCTTTTGTAAATTTCAATTTGTTTTTTCTTAATATATTTGAATATAAATTTGTAATTTCTCAGTTCAACTTGAAAATGTATAGCTCTAGAACATATGCTCATTCTAGTTTAGAATTGAGGACAATAATTATTGTTTGATATAGTAACCTCTAGACTTAGATCTAAAGATCTGGAGCCAGTTCTAAATTCAATAATTTTTGTTCAATAGTTACAAAATTTGTTGTTAAAAACAGTTCAAGAACTAGTTCTTTCATCTGTGATTTTTTTGTGAAATTTCCATGCATGAAACTAGTTTTATTAAGCTTATGAGGAATTTTTATTATTTATTTGATTAATTCCCAGAATTAACATTAGAAAACCTTTAAAGAGTGATTTTTTAAAAGCTTTTGGATTTTATTAAAAAAAACACATACAATTTAAGAGAAATATATGAAATTTTTATTGGCATAATCAATATGCCTTGTTACAGACCAAACTGAAACATGTTTGACAATAAGAAGTTTTACGAAACAGCTAAGTTGCCAAAACCAGTCTTGCCAAATAGAAAATTGTTAAAAAAAAACAAGCATTTATAGACTACATATATAACAAATATTGTAAGGAATTCGATGTTATATTATTTCCAACACTCGCAGTACATTAGTCCAAATTCTTAATGAATCATAATGTATGTAGTATAATTTCTTTATATTAAGTCAGGTAGTAGTTTAGTTAGTTTAGTAAAGAACTAGTGTAGAAGCAATGTATAATTGTGTATAATAAAGTGGTTCCTTAAAAACTCAATAGCAGTATCAACTTTTTGTTCCACTAAACTCTTTCCAGAAATAATCACTAGTTCCAAGGCTGTCACTAAATATTTTAAGTGGTTCTTAAAATGTTTCTGTTTTTTATACGAGTATATTACATTATAGATTTTTAAAAGCTCTGTGGATTATATTCAAGTTTTGTGCGACACAATGGCCAGTGAAATATCTTGAATATTTTACATTCAATTTTTTGTGTATCACGTTAGAGTTATAATTCACCTTATCATTGTTACATTAAAAAACATTTTGAAAATATTTTTGAAAGTTCTGTAGATTTAATTCAAGTGGCGTTTGTAACAGATAATGGCTGGAGGAATTTCGTAATAACGTAAAAACAAGCTATTTAAAAATGTCTGCAAAAACTAACAGAAAACAAATGATTGTTCTTGATTTTTATTGTAAAAAACCACTTTAAATGGAATTGTCTTCAAATCAAATTATGAATGAATGAATGAATGTTCGTGCTTTATTTACCATAATAAAACGAATTGGGTTATTCCCTCAGTCAGTGGTAAACAAATAAATTATTTTGTTTTTTTTATTTATATGAAATTATTCAAATTATGATATTAATTCGTAAATTATATGATTAAACCAACTAATTGTTTCTATGAGTAATTTATTTATTTGAATATGACAAAACAAGCAAATAACACTTCTATTGTTAAACCGTTATAATTATATAATTGTTGCATCCGAAAATTATATATGAATATAGGTACCTAGTTTTTTTAAATTTCCCTTAGCAACTAAAGGTATGGTCAAACATGGCAAATATTTAGTCAAAAAAGCGTAACCAATATTTTTTGTACAAATTTATTTGACGATATTCAATCTTACGAGCGTTTTGTACAAACAAATATCATCAAATGAAATAAAACTTATCTTCTACATACGGTGATTTTTCCTTAGTAAAATAAGTTTTCTAAAAACAAGAATTCAAACAATTTTTATTTAGTGGGTACGTCATTTTCGTCAAATATTTGCCATGTGTTACCGTGCCTTAAGTATTTGAAATTTAAACAATTTATTTACTCATGCGTAGAGTTTGTGCAATTAAAATTTAAAAAAATGTTGCTAAAAATATTATAAATTTGTCAAAATTTTGCAGAAAATATATCAGTGTGGTCATGGTTATGGCTCAAGAGCATAAGTACAATATTTCAAAAATGGCAAACAGATTTTTAGTTATAACTATTTTTGCGGCTTTAACGGTAGATATTTAATATATTTTAATGAACAAATATTTAAACATTAATTCAATATGAATTTTATTTAGCAAACATGTTTAGCAGCAGGCACAGATTGCAAAAAACTCCCACCCAGAATTGTAAGTGTGAGAATGGCAAAGGATTGTGTATTTTCATTATCTATTTAATTTAAGGATGCTGCTACTTGTTGTCCCATACCGGAGTTAATAACGGATGAAAATAATGAGAAATGTAAAGAATTCTTAATGGAACCAAAGCCTTCATTTGTACCTATGGCTAATGAAAAACCATCTGGCAATGCCAAAAAATTATCTCCAACTCCGGCCGAACATAATGGTAGTGATCAATACCCTAGTACGCATCATAGACCTTTTATGCATTTGGTGAGTTTAAACATGATTTGTGATTAAATTCAAGTTAATTGTTTAAATTCTATTAAAAAGGGAATAATATTTTCCATAAAGAAATTAACTTAATGTTGTAAATTTTATTTTTAGTGTTTCATGAATTGCGCCCTTAATGACACTGGTATTTTTTCGAATGGCAAACTAAACGAATCCACTCTTTCAATTCATCTAAAAAAGATTTTGACGGACACGCCAGATTTGATACCGGTACTGAAAACATCATTTAAAACTTGCTCTGTTAAAGCTGAACAAACTAATGAAAAAATGCTGGCAAAGTTAAAAAATAGAAAAACCAATTTATCTTCTACAACTCCAGCAACTATGACAAAAGATCGCATGTTCAGCTCGCCACATTGTGCTCCATTCGCCAGTCATCTTATGGCATGTGTTTTTATGGAAACTTTTATGAATTGTCCTGCCTCGGTGTGGTCGAAAGCAAAAGAATGCAATGATTTGCGTAATCATATGCTAGACTGTAAACCAAAACACAGTATGGAAGATTCGGCTTCTAAGTCAACTGAAGAGGACTCGTAAATGTATACAAAAATAGTTTTATTAAAAACATACGTCCATACATATACCTACATATGAACAAATATTAATAAAACTAAACTAAACTTAATTTATAATTGCATTTAAGCGTTACATCTTTCATTTCTTTTGGTTGCAAAAAAAGGACCCCAGTGTTTGTTAAATCTAATACTTTTATTTTTTAATTAAACGCAAATCAAGTGGAAAATTTGTTTGAGAAAACAATAACAAATCTTATCAATTTTTTAAAAAACAGATACATGACCAAAGCGCATGTCCTTTAATGTGCCCATACCTCCTATACACCAATCCTTTTAATGGCTTTAACTTTGTATTTTAAATCATTCCAAGTAGAACCGTAAAACCGTTACGTCTATTTGCCGCAAATATGTCCGCATTAGAAAGAGATTTTGAAATTTTCTTTAACTCTTTAAAAAAACAAGAATTTTCTGCAAATGAAATTTACGACATATGTAAACCTTTAAGACACTATAATCATTTGGAAAGGTTGAAAAAATTGTCTATAATATGTTTGAGTCTGGCATTTCTTTACACCATTGCTAGTGTGTGGTCGGATGGCTTAAATTGGTTTCTTAGTGCATTGGGCAGACTTTTTCTTATACAACTTTTGCCATATTGGAACTGGCCGGAATTATATGATGCAAAGTGTTTGATTGATAGATCAATGGATGTAAAGGAAAATCGTTTTCCAGTTTCAACGTTGGGTCGTTACGAAACCGAAAAGGAGAATTGTTTATTGTGTGATTCAATCGGTATGTATTTACAATAGTCTGATAAGAATAAATAAATGCAAGTCAATTGTAAGCATTCATAATACATTTAACAGATTTCCAAATAAACTAAAAATTACATTAGAAAGAGATTTTGAAATTTTCTTTAACTCTTAAAAAACACAAGAATTTTCTGCAAATGAAATTTACGACATCTGTAAACCTTTAAAATACTATAATCATTTGGAAAGGTTGAAAAATGCTGTATAATATATTTTCCTTACACCACTGCAATATAGTTTTTATAACCACAATAGTGATTTTGTTTTATTTATTTCTTCTGTAAAGTTATAGTGTTAAAACAAATGCATAGATTCCATGCATTTCAGTTGGCGATGTATTTCGAATAGAAATTTTATTTAATAAAAGGTATTAATTATGTATTTTCTGTATTTTCAGACTATATCCCCTCTCTAACCAACACCTCATTTACATTTCTGGAGTCAAATTATTTAGAAAGATCTTATCCGGTCATTGTTACAGACTCACACGATGCAGTGTCGCCCAGCGATATATATCATCTAATTTTTAACAAATCCTTTGATTTTCTAAAAAGTAATCCCTGTGATGTTTCTACCAATCTAATGCTGACTAAGCGTTTCGATATTGAAATTGCTTTGCGCAAAGCTTGGAACTTTCAGCATTCCTCAGACAAATGGTTCTTACAATTACGAAATTGCCAATTTAAAGCAGTTAAATCATCGAGAAATTTCATCAAAAGACCATACTATTATCCAGTGCATTTGGAGCCCTACTATTCCAGTTGGCTAATAATATCACATAATTATAGTTATAAATATCAGCAAGAAATTTTCATTCAAGGTCTTATTATTGTACAGCAATTATGGGGTTCTATGGATGTGAGTTTAAATGCCAAGGAACCCTGCTTAAGCTGTCCTGTTATCAATATACATTTGAAGGAAGGTGAAAGTTTAATATTTTCCACAGATTTATGGGTGTTTGGTTATAAATTTGTAAATGAGCAGCGTGAAAGTATTGTCGTTATAATGGAAATAGATTGGAATATTTAAATAAAAAAGTAATACAATTCAGTGTTAAAAAATCTGAAGTTAAATAAAATGTTTTAAAGATTTAAAAGAGATATAAAGATTTTAATATATAAACTTAGCATGATATTTTAGCAGTAGTCCTAACCTGAAGAAATAGCCAAACAAAAGTACAATACTTATCCTTTTTAATTTTTTCTAGCTGACCGCCCCGGCTTCGCTCGATATTTACTAATGATTGGTATTTCATATCATTTCATACTTAAAAAATGAGAAGTGAAAAGGAGGCAGTAAAATTTAATTCTTTGAGTTTTCATAAAATTGTTTCATACTTAAAAAAATGAGAAGTGAAAAGGAGGCTTTGGTGCCAGTTCTCTTATTAAGAAAAATGAGAAGTGAAAAGGAGGCAATATGTATATTAAAAACTTATATTAAAAACTTTCCGAGTTTTACGAGGATTTTTTTAATTTTTTTTACAAACTACCTCCTGAAAATTTTGAATAGAATAAAAAAAGGTCAGCCAAATCGCTCCAGCCATTTAGTTTTATATAATATATGTATATAGATATAAAATAATCACCCCTATAGTGAATAAAAATTCCACATAAAATTTGTTCCCTTTTCATAAAAATTCCACATGAAATTTGTTCCCTTTTGTTTTTTTAACATTGAATTTTAATAGGAAAAATGTGAAAAGGAAACAAATTTCATGTGGAATTTTTATTCACGACAGGGGTGAATATTAAAAAAATAAAAGGGAACAAATTCCATGTGGAATTTTTATTTACGATAGGAGTAAAGATGTATTCACAACATGCCTGTACTTATTTATTTACAAATAAAATATCTAAATTTGTACAGCCTACTTTAGGGGGCTTTTTTATTAAAGTTGACTGGACTCACAAAAAAAATTCTGAATTTTACCCGGAATTTTTTAATTTCTTTTCTTTACAAACCATCTTCTGAGAATTTCGAATCGAATAAAAAAAATCAGCGAAATCGTGATTCCATTACATACATGTACCATTTCATTTTTATATATATAGATAGATTATTAATTCTTTTTATATTTAACTTCAACTAATTTTTGTAAAGTACTCGTTAAACTATTAATGGCCTCAATTTTGACACGTTCAATTTTTTCCTGTTGCAGTAAAGACATCTTATTAAATTGCATAAGTTCTCGATGCATTTCCTTTTGCAGATCAATTTTATCACGTTCCACCTGTAATTTACGTTCAAAATAATCCTGCCACCATTCACTGCCAGTGCCGGTGTACATATGAGAGTTTGCCTCCTTGCCGAAATTTTTCGGAAACTCATTTTCAATCTCTTCAAGTTTCGCATTCGATTGAGTATAATTATTAGAATCGACTATTTCTAAAGGAAATTCATAATTATTGTCATCATTCAATTCTAGTTTTGGTTTTTTCATATCCGACATAGTTGTGCTGTCTTCTTCGTCATAGTCATCATTCGATTTCGAATCCAATTCAACCTGCTGCGGCACAACTTCTTCCTGTTTAGCATTTACATATTGTATATTGAAATTATCCGTTGATGATGATTTTTTTATTTGTAATGGTGGTGGTTGTTTCTTAGCTGGCGGCAGATCAAAATTAGCTCTTTTACCTTGAAGGTATTTGAACATTTCTTCAAAAAATTCCCAATGCACATAGCCGGACGTATATTTTTTGCACAAATTCTTATTGTAAGTTATCAAAATGTTGTGCCACTTTTTCTGAACTTTTGCCGCACTGTAACGGAATCCCATTTTTTGTAGCTGCCGCGTGCAATGTAACCACAGGGCTGTACGTTTTTGTCTGCCCTCAGTAAAACGATGTTCCATAGGACCTCGTATGTGTATTAATGCTCTGGTAGCTTCTGTTGTCCACGCACGTTCATAGGGTCCACGAGGATGTCCGTTAGTGTTTAATAAATTCAAATTCGTTGATGAGGATGAATTGGGTCCATCAGTAGCATCGAGTATGTAATCATCGGGTAAATCTTCACAATCGTCCAAATCATCATCACTTATTTGATAAAAATCTGAAAGTTAGGAATATTTTATTTATTTCTGAACATAAAAAGTAGTGAAGAAAATTATAATTAATTTATTTTTTTTTTTTTTTAAATTTTTCATCGAAGTTTACATTTAGTTAAATATACAATTTATTTGAAAATAATTGTATACACTACTACTTATTTTTGTATACTTCTGTTATATGTTTTACATTAGCTTTCCCTTGGACATCATAAATGCAAAATCATACAGAAATTAACAGTTCGAATAAAAAATAATAATTGTTCTCAAAACAAATAATTTTTACGAAAATCATTAAAATTTGTATTTTATTCGAAATTTTAAGGTTTGACAATTATAAGTTAAGAATAACATCAGGCAGCTGTTCACCACGACCACGCGTACAGATGTGGATTCTTTTATCAAAATTTTCAATTTTCAGTTTTAATTATGTAACCTATTTGATTGGCTCTATAAACCCAATCTTTAACATTGCCCCACAAAAAAATTGGTGCCGTCAAATAACAGCAAAATATAGTAAAATTATGCGATCGGGAAATTTGGTTTGCAATAAATTCATTGCTTCGTGATATTTGTAACATCAATAGAGACCAAAATTTGGTTTTTAACATCTCTTGATAGTGTAATGCATTTGCCGCAACCACAATTCCTCTCGAAATTTTGAAAAAAAAAATGGACCAATTACGATTCCAGAACACATAGCGCACCATATAGTGACACGTTTAGAATGTAAATTAATTAAATTAAATGTGAATTAATCTTAGATTTTCAGAAGCCCAAATGCGTCAATAATATAATAATAATGATCCACCATTTGCATAGCAACTTAAGAGCTAAATTGAATTCATTTTAACAATTGCAAAGCTTCTATCAGTATGGCAACAAGTAAAATGTCAAAGCTTTAATGTTATACCAATATTCCACTGTTGGAAATTGAGATCAGCCATACCTAAACTCTCAACAAGGCAATAGAACAATTCGACCCAATTATAAACAGTAATAAATCTGTTTGCAAAGCTGATAATTTTTAGCCTTTTTAATTTTATTTTCCAATTAATAACATACGTTTGTTTCCTTGTTGCATATTATGTTTTGAATTTATTGAATGACTGTTAATATTTTTAGCCTGTTGTCAATTTTCAGTTGCTTACAATGTTATCTGCTTATAAATTCACCACAGTTAAAATTTCACCTCAAACAAGGATAATGGGTAAATACAAGGTACATACGTAAAACCATATATACATACTCGTATATATGTATGTATGTACGTCATCTTATAGTAAGTAAAATCATTCGCAACTTGTGCAACTCATTCTGTACATTTTAGCATCCATTATAAGTGACTACTAAATCTGTATAACATTCACACATCCATAAATATACAATTTTTCTACATATATGTATGCATGTAGGTAAAAAACTTGAACACATTCATACTTATTTCCTCAATTATAATCAATCGAAAACACTATATATTATACCGAAATGTACACACATTAAAACAGCCAAATTAAACACATTAAACATTGCGAGGAAATAAACAAAATTTTTTTTAACAACTTTAAACACAATCAAAACTTACTGTCACACTGCAAACTAACAGCAGTATTCATTTCGGCCATGTCTTTTTTTGTTTAAGTATAAACAAAATTATGTATGTATTTAAATATAACTATATTTTTTGCTTATATTTCATCTATTTTTAAATTTGTTACTTTTTTCGTTCGTCCTGTATATACAATTCAGATCTTTGTTGCAGCAATAGTTTTGTCTTACTAATCTGTGAAGTTTTTTTGAAAGCATCTATAAACCTGTTTGTGTCTATAATTTAGCGAGAGTCCTTTTTGCTCTTTTAGATCTAACAAAAATATAAGTACCTATATGTATATACATTAGGTAGAAAGTATGAGTCTGTAAGAGGGCTGTTATTTAGGTGGCTGTATAGTGTCCAGGGATTTAAGTATTCGTGTGCTAAATTCTAGTTAGTTAAATTGTGTCTGCGCGTTAGCAGCATCACTCACTAGACGATACAATACAGTCACCGCATACAGGACATACAGGCAGCATCTGAAAAAGTAATATCAAATAAAAAATACGTACAAAATATAGAACACAATGTACAACAAAATCAAAACAAAATCTGATAAAGAAAATAAAAACATAAAAGATTACCATGAGTAAACCACCCCATCGGGAAATTAAATATGGAATGTGTGCAAAGGTAAGGTAAGATGTGTTACATATATACGTATTAAAAATATATAAATATTAGGTTGGTCTCGTTTGTATGGATAAATTGTGTTCGTAACAAAAGCAAACGTTTTATTTAAAGATACAATTTCTTAAAATGTTTGTCCCAGCGCTAGCCATGTAGAGATAGCAACTTTTTTAATGTTTTTAATAATTATTAAACTATTGGAACAAATCAGCAAAACCTCACCTTTTATACGTTGGGAATGTGTCAAAAATTGGTTTAGCTGAATAATATTTCTATTTGTAGTCGACCTTTGGCCGTAAGGTCTTCAGCTGAAGGGTTCCCTGTCCTGTGCATCACATTTATTGCATACGCTCATTCATCACAATGATTAACAAATTATATATTTTATTATTATATAAATTATATATTTTAAAACTTAAAAATTTAATTTTTGTATTGGGGCAGGCAAAGGGTTAACTCTTTTGTAATCGGACTTCGATCCAACGGAAATATTTTTATCTCTGATGCTGAAAAATCCTAAACGATGATTTTAAATTGTTCGATTGAATTTAGATTTTTTTAAACTTGCAAATGCAGCAATTTTTTTCATGTTATGTATTTCAATGCTCCATTGGAAAACAAAGTTCTTGTTGAAAAAGTCGCTTTTTAAAAGATCTTGATTTATAACCGAATCGGTAGCCAACGTTGTATATTTGTAACGGAAAAATATTCAAATAGAGTTCTATATTTTTATTTAACAATTATATTTGATTTGAATTGAAATTGTATTTTTACTGATGCTATTGAAAAAATAATCAATCGAACTAAAATGTTATTGTTACCTATTTACAAACTATCGGTCTTAGAGGCTTAATTCACCTCTTCTCACACAGCTGTTTTCTATTACGCTTTTCATATTGAAAAGCTTTCGTATATATGTGAAATTTTATGGAAAGTGGTGTTAACTATTTACGCGTTTTTGAGGTAAACTGATTTTGCTCTACTGAAAAATTCTATTAGAAACAGAGTGATTTGCCGCAAAAGTACCTGTATTATGTTAATTGGTTAAGTTAATAATTTTAGCTCAACCTCTAACTTTAAAATATGGTCACTGAAATAATTGTATTTACCCATATCATAATAATCTATAAATTCGTTTTACATTTATTTATATATGTATATGTATATGTATATGTAAAGTCTAAAAACATAATTTTGGATTGGAAGTACTCTGATCAAAATGAAAGTAGCTGAAATTGCTACTAGAAAACCGCTAAATGATCACCACTTTTTTAACAATAAAATTATTCTTATAATAACAAATACAACAATTGCACAAAGCGAAATTTGAAATGAAAGAATATGTGGAAAAAATGTTTTGCTGATAAGAAACGTCTTAAACCCAACATATACAGTGACATGTATCTACAAATATTACGATGATAATAAAATTCCCATTATAGTGAAAATCACTTGGAAATACTACATAATCACAAATTTATAAAAACAGTACAATTCTGGAATTGGTCTACGAAGGAGTCAAATAAAATTGATAAGCTATAGCTAAACATTAAAATAAGTGATTTTAAACAAGAGAAATAAAAGCATAACAATTACAATAATATATACATACGTATATAATTCAAACACACTGTGGTTAAAGTTTACCGGTAAAGTGGCCTTGATGTGACTGTAATGAAAAAGTGAAATTAATAATAGAAAAACATGGGTACTTACTAAGGTTTCTCGGCTTTACAACAAATAAAATAAACATTCTAGCATCATAAAATATAGACAAAGAACATACAACAATATTTTGTATATAAAGTTCAAAGTTCATAATTGTATCGATTCTATTATAGTAATGCTAATATAAATGTGTCAGCCTTGTTACTAATCCAAACAAAGAATATGTTTAAATCAACAACATTATTAACAAGATTTTTCAAAGGTAAGGAAGGTTCTTTTCGAATTGTTAATTAGTTTTATTTTTTTTAGATTACTAATAAAACGTTTGCCCACTAACTTTATAACTTTTACTTAACATTAATCATTAATAATTGTTGTTCTGTTGGAATTCTTATCAATTTCATTCATTCTCAACACATGGAAACCAACTTTTTTTTAATTTCTATCTCATACTAATCATTCTCACAAATTATACGGTAAAATGATTACTTTAAATAGTAGTTATTTCGAGCAATGTAAACATAAGAATGCAATGTTTACACACATCGCTCTACATACAAATATTGTTTGCTTAATGAGCAAACTTAGCACGTCTATTTTAATAAAAATTTAAATTTGTAAATGAAACATTAAACATAATAAGTAAATAAACAACTCTTATTAGTTTATACATAAGTATTTATTTGATCTAAACAAAATATATTTGATTTATTTTGGTAAATTAAAGTAATTAATTAGTTGATTAAGTAATCAAACAAACTATGTGAGGGTTTTTAAACAAGAACTTTGTTTTTCAACAGGGTCATATTGGAATAACATGAAAGTTTTAAAAGCTTACATATTGCCACATCTGTAGTAGAAGTTTTGACAATTGTTACAATGAATTTAATTTCTCTCGAAAATTTGTAATATATTCGACCTTCTGACATCTCTATTAAGAAATGACACATTTGGGCTTCTGGAAATTCACGAGCAATTGTGAGAAACCTTCGCATTCTTGTGTGTCACTATACCTATATGTAGTTTGTTATTTGGTCTGAAGGCGCGATTGTGCAATTTTGATTTCGAAAATTCGAGTTAAAACATCACGAAGGTGGCATTGAAAACATTGCAGAAAATTGTCAGATATGTATATCAAAGCCTAATTTAGTTATTTCTAATTAATTTAAATATGTACGTGTAATTAGAAAACGTGCTTTTTAAAACTCTTTATTATACCTATAAAGTAAGAGCTATATAATATGCATACATATAACTCTTGACAATGTATAACAAATATTTTTAAAATACATATTACATATCTAAATTTTATTTATTCAACGACCTATAGCCGAACAAAACCAACAAATAATTAACCATCAATAAGGTCTACTATAAACATTGTACATACATTTCTATCTTCACACGACTACAAGTTTTATTCTCATATATTTTTTATACACACCTTCTCATTTTATGTACACTTTAAAAACAATTTATTTAGGACTATAGGTATTTTGTAAAATATTATATAAAGTTTTGGTTAATTTAGCGTCATTGTTTTTAATCACATTTGAAAAATATTTTTATTATTTGTGAAGCTAATTTGTTTATTACTTATCAGCGAGAATATTTTAATATACAACAAATAAAAATGCTATATTCAACCATACCGAATCGTTTCTACCCTATTTAGCATTTAAATAATTGAAACACATTTTTGTAAATTTCGTAAGGAAATTTTTATTGACAGTTGTTAGTTGATATCGTTAATTTGCTAATTTTGAAATGGAACAAAACATCATTTGATTCAATTTATTATCATAACTAATAAATTATGAAATATTGTTGTAAAATATTTTGCTGTTTAATTAATTTAAGGAGAAATTTTGGTGAGACATTCGTTTGAACGCATTTTGTTTAATTTATTAAAAAATATGTAGTACAAATTAATAATCAAAACGTTCTTTTCTTTTTTATTTGGTAGGACCTGCTTGATTTCTATTGACTAAATATTTTTTTTATTTATTTGTATTTTTAGTGCATTTGAATACAAATTTTTGAGCATAATTTCTAAATACTACCCATTTCTATTTTAATTAAATGAAAAAAATGTCATCCATGTTCATAAATCTTTTCGATGGGATAACATTCTGAAATATAAACCTGCTATAGAAAAAATAATAAATTTTTGTTAGAAAATTAATCCATACCATGCTCATTATTTTGAGACGAATTCGAGATTTTGAACGTAATGTTAGTTTTGAAAAACATCTCGATAGTTTATATTAGTTTTAGGTAATTACATACACAACATCAGATGGCACTACCAATTGGAATTTCTCGGTTAAAACTATTCTTAATTTTTATAATTTTAATCAATTTTTTGCCAGATTATCTTTGATAATTTTAAGATTCCATTTCTATTTTTGGTTTCTAATACAACAATTAGGATTCAGGAATTGTATTAAAAAATCAAATATTTACTCGAAATTATGTTTTCATTATTGTGTGCGACGTCTAACTAAAATTAAGATTTTCAATTTTCTAAAAAAGAACATTTATCTTGGTAATTGTTTTTGTCAATTTAAGTCTGCATAAATAAGTAAACCAAATAAATAATTAAATCATAATAATAAACAAATTGGATAAATTTAATAAAAATATTTTATGTGCATAGAAACTAGAGTTGATCGCTGTATTATATAGAACATTACCTTTGTTACAAGGAAACATTAAAATTGAAATAAAAATAACCATGTTATTAGCAATTTCCCATAACATAAAGCAGCAAATTTTCAATCTATTTTTAAGATCTAAGCTCTACTGTACGAGTATATACATACATATGTACATATTTGTGTGACTTATCTTATTAAAAGTAGTAATTACTTTTGCTTTTTAATTTTTTTTTTACTAAATGCCGCGTGCTTTTAAAAGTTTATTAATAGAACAAAAATCGTTGAGAATTGCTACTTAAATGCAAAAAATGCGTTTGATAACGCAGTAATAATTGTATATATGTCTATAAAAAGCAAACACATTGTGTTTATACGTTTCACGAGACTAGAAATTCTTGAGATTGTAAAAAAGTAGGTATACAATATAAATTTATTTATAACTAGCTGACCGCCCCGGCTTCGCTCGGTATTTATTAATAATTTGTATTCAAAAAATTTCGCTTATTAAGAAGTGAAAAGGAGGCAATAAAATTTGGTTCATTAAGTAAAATTTTTTCATACTTTGGTGTCAGTTCTTCAAGTTTCTTCAAAAAATATCCCTTATTAATAAAAATGAGAAGAGAAAAGGAGGGAATATATTAAAAACTTAAAATTTCCGATTTTTACCAGGAATTTTTTAATTTTTATTTTTTACAAACCATCCCCTCAAAATTTTGAATAGAATAAAAAAAAATCAGCCAAACCTTTTCACGTGATGCCATTTATTTTTTATATACATATACATATATCGATATGCCTGTTCTTATTTATTTGCAAATAAAATGTCTAAATTTGTACAGCACACTTTAGGGGGCTTTTTTTATTAAAGTTGACTGGACTGTGAGTTTTACCCGAAATTTTTAAATTTTTTTTCTTTACAAACCATCTCCTGAGAATTTCGAATCAAATGAAAAAAATCAGCCAAATCGCTCCAGAAGTTCTCACGTGATGACATTACATACATGGACCATTTCATTCCGAGTTTTACCAGGAAATTTTGATTTTTTTTTCTTTACAAACCATCTCCTGAGAATTTCGAATCGAATAAAAAAAAATCAGCCAAATCGCTCCAGCCGTTCTCACGTGATGCCATTACATACATGGACCATTTCATTTTTACACCCTTCACCTTCATGAGAAGGGTAAATGTATGCCCTCTTCCGAAAATCACTTCAATACTCATAAATCTCTTATAAATAATGGTACCAATCCAAAATTTTACACGGATCATATACATACATGCCCAAATCAAACTGCTAGATTTTGAGAATAACTGTCCATATTTGACTATGTCCCCCATATAATGTTCACTTCCGAAATCCACGTTAATACTAATATATGTCTTAAATATACCGTTATTATGTTGAAATTCGACGTGAAATATCTTCATATGCATGAAAACAACTGTTCCAAAATTTAAGAAGATCGGCCCATAATTTGTCATAGCTGGCATATAAGAACCATTTCCAAAAAAAAAAACAAATAAAACCACAAAAATGCCTAATAAATATCGATATCTGTATACCATAGAGGAAAAAATCCTATCCTGTATACAACATTTTGAAAAAATGTGCTTTTTTTAATTTTTCAGATCTTATAATTCTATGATTATAACGGGTCCGCCATCTAACGTTTTTTTTCAACTAGTGCTTATTTCGTAAATGGTAACACTTAGCTCATGTCTGATTTGACAGATAATTAGTTTTATCCTTCCGCTGAACGAATATGGTTGTGTATACGCTTGAACAACGCTGGGAAATATTGCGACATTACTTTGAAAATGCCGATTTTTCAGATGAAGCTCATTTTGATCTTGGCGGGTATGTAAACAAGCAAAATTGTCGCCTTTGGGGCACAGAAAACCCGCACGCATACATTGAAAAGCCGATGCACCCAAAACGAGTCTCTGTATGGTGCGGATTTTGGTCGAGCGGCATAATTGGGCAATTTTTTCTTTGAAAATGAGCAAGGAGTGGCCGTTACAGTCAATGGCGATCGTTATCGGGCCATGTTGAACGAATTTTTGTGCACAAAAATTGAAGAGGAGGATATTGGCAACATTTGGTTTCAACAGGACGACGCTACGTTCCACACAGTCGAAGCTACACTCAATGTTTTGCGCCCTGTTTTTGAAGACCGCATTATTGGCCGCAGAGCTGAGGTCGTTTGGCCACCTCGGAGCTGCGATTTGACACCGTTGGACTATTATTTGTGGGGTGCCAAAGATAAGTGTTACGCCGACAAGCGAGAGACAATTGACGCTTCAAAGGAAAATATTCGTGAAATTTTGAAATACAGCTGCACACAAACGATAATGTGCTTAAAAATTGGACCGATCGTGAATGAAATTATTTTCCATTATTAACCGGAAGGATTGTACTTTCAAATAAAAAAAAGAAATTTAAGAAAATATTCAGTAGTTTTTTTATAGCATTTTCAAAAAAAAGTTATTTGGCGGACCCTTTAGTACCTACAAACACATATGATACCTTAAATTAAAGCCTAATGTCTTGGCTATTAATATTAATTAACTAAAATAACACTTATATAGACATTTATTTAAATTTTTCAAGATATTAAAAAAAATTCGGGTCAAAAAATATTCTTTTCGGATTTAACCCATATTCGGTCCATATTTTACAGGGTGGGCCAAGTTTGACTGACTGATTTGAACTGCTTATAACTTTTGTGGCTCTTGCGGTATGAGCTGTAGCTCCATCTTGCTGGAACCATATGTTACGATTATTGAGAACTATCGGACGTAAAAAATTTTCCAACATGGTCCGGTATACCACCCCAGAGACGGTTTGTGGTTCATTAAGCTCATTTTCGAAGAAATATGGACCAATAACTTTATCAGCCATGATTCCACACCAAACAGTGCATCTGACAGGGTGTAATTGTCGCTGATGCAATGCTCTTGGATTCTCTGTACCCCAAATTCGGCAGTTCTGTTTATTCACATATCCATTTAAATGAAAATGTGCTTCATCGCTCATAATCAGATTATCCAAAAAATTGTCATTTGCTGTAGCTAGCAAAATCAATCTATTGCCATATTTTTTTTACACGTTCTTCCACTGAGTATGATGACATTATGAAATTTTATAAAATTCTGTATTATCTGCAAAAAAAAAAATTAAAAAAAATTAAAAATGCAAAAGTTATAAGCATTTCAAATCAGTCAGTCCAAGTTGGCCCACCCTGTATAATCATGATATCTATCGTTGGAAAGGTATTTTTAGTACCTTTTATTAATGTATTACAAATTATCGGACACCCAGTACTTCCCGAGATATAGGCCTATATATTTTCAACTTTACGGGCCCGCCCCCTCGAAAATATGCGTGACCGCCAACAAATTTGTTTTGCTGGCATCTCCTTATGGTAAGAATTGGTAGTTAAATCAATTAAAAATGGTGAAAATTAGACAAAATTTCAAAATATTTAACATAAATTATTTTGGTCGTAAAATTGTCTTTTAAACAATATATAAAATAATAATTAAATTTGCACTAAAACTAAATCGTGTAGTTTTCGTATTTCTTATTACGTTTAAGATTTGGCACAGCCGAATATTGCACTCTTACTTGTTTTAATTGGGTTTGTGCACATTTAAATAAATAAAGACTCGTTATATTTTCTTCAAACTACTTGACGCTTTTATTTTGCACTTAAAAAGAATCCGGTTTATTTAAAGGAAATAAACTACCGTTTTTAAAAGGCAAAAACGTAACAATATTTAAAAAGTAAAAACGTAACAATAAATTATATATATGTATGTATGTATATAATATAATTATGCATCCACAACAAAGGTGAAGGGTATATAAGATTCGGCATAGCCGAATATAGCGCTCTTACTTGTTATATATGTATATAGATATGATTTTATTAACTTAATATTTTAAATTATCTAACCTACATATTTGCTTTGCTTTCTTTCAGAATTTATTTGTCTACGGAAATCTAGTTCTAATCAATTGCCCGTAGATCCGGCTAATTTCAATTTACAAAGAGCCTTATTAATATCGAAATTATCGCGCTATGAATTCGAACAATTGCGTCATCCCCATCTCACCAAAGAAAAGTTGGAGAAAAAAATAAGAAATCGTGGCACCGATTTCGAAACATTAATGTATTTGCATAATCTTCACAAAGATTTTGAACGAACAATTGTGCGTAGTTTTCAAGATGTTGGCTGTGAAGTTCAGTTAGCCAATCGGTGAGTTTCTTTTCTTTAACTCCACCTGTAAATTGTAAATTGCATCAGAAAACTTTGTTAGAAATGTTCGTTTGAATTGACTTTCATTTTGTTTTGTTTCTCATTTCCATGTTTAAATAAAAAAATAACGAATCATAACAATCCACCTACATACAACTGTGTGACTTGCGTGTATTGCTAAATTTAATACTTTTAATCTAATCAGAGTCGAATTTAGAAGCTCCCTAAGCAAGGATGTTATGCGTTGGGCTGACGTTATTGTACCCATAGGTGGTGACGGCACATTCCTCTTAGCGGCTGGTCGGGCCAGTCCCCTATTTGCCCAATCTCAACAAAAAACCCCCATTGTGGGTTTTAATTCCGATCCCCAAAGATCAGAAGGCCGTCTAATGTTGCCAAAACAGTATTCGGAAAATCCGGCCGATGCTGTGGCTAAAATAAAAAATGTAAGTGCTGGAAATATCAACTATGTGATTCCCGTATGTGTTAAATATGTTTATATTATTTTCTTAAAAGGGTGATTTTCAATGGATGCATCGTTCTCGTATACGTACCACACTGCTTGGCAACAATGGTAAAATACCTGAGTCTACCGATTTATATCGTCACACTGTCACCAAAATGGAACAAGAAAAGACTGAACCGGAATATTTGAGCAAAGAAATGTCTCGAAAATATAAAGCAAAAATGCAACGAGTGTTACCATACTTGGCTCTAAATGAAGTATTCATTGGCGAGACGTTATCGGCTCGAGTCTCACATTTGCAATTAATTATCGACCACCAGGATGTGGTCAATAAAACGAAATGTTCAGGTTTGTGTGTAAGCACTGGCACTGGATCTACATCATGGCATACGAGGTAGATAAATCAAGACTTTGTTTTTAATTTCTAAATTATACATTTATTTAAAAAGTTTGTTCTTATTTGCGTAATAATAAGTAATCTTATTTAAAGATTTAAAAGAATAGTAGAAGTATCTCCCTTTCTTTGAAAATGGTTGGTTGGCAATTTAAAAATATTTATATTTTAAGCTATATACGTATACACTATTCAAGTTCTCATTTGTGCTTATTGTTAAAAAATATCAGTTTGAATTCATCAGATAGCGCAGCTTTTCTGAATCAGCTAATGATCAGATACGTTGTTGAAACCAGATATTGTAAAAGTAACAATATGGCAGCAAAATTCTCATCTGGCAACTATTTTTTCAGCATAAATCGTATAAGCAAATATCATGTGGAGGGACTATTTAATATTTTGCCTGACACAGCGAAGCAGGCTTTACAAGGACTTAGTGCAGAGCAACTATCACAGACGTACAACCAAAATCTACTTTTTGCACCAGGTAAGTTTATTGAAAATCAATTACTAGATGTTTCCAAGCTCTCTCTCTCATCTTCCGTTCCTTTGTAGATGATTCAAGAATTTGTTATTCCATAAGAGAACAAATTTGTGTTGGTGTTTGGCCCTCTCCCAAAGAATTTGAATCAAAAAGTTTTGTTAAAAATTTATTTGTTAAATCTCGATGCATCGATGCTAGTAAGTATTTACAATTCCTTATAATTTAAATATTCATAAAATCGTATAATTTGTATGGTTAATTTCGATTGAAAACCCAACATAAATATGCCCACAATAAAAATGGTAGCAAATTGTTCAAATGCAACTTCCAACTGAAACATACACCAAATAATATCGAAAATATTCTCAGCAACAGCAGTAATAGTATAAAAGTTCCACAAAATACAGGGTAAAAGAAAGTTACGCTTTTCTCGTTTAGGCTTTAACAAGGTAGCCACAGCTAAAGTATTCATTATAATGGTAAGAATACGAAAACAAAAACCAAACTTGGTTAAAACCATGGGCTCAATCAGATCATATCCTAAACGACTAGCTAAATCAGAGTCTTAACAATAATTTTTCTTTTAAAATTAGAGCAAAATATATTATGGATAGCAAAACTTACTTTTAAATGGATAATTCCATCCAACATCTTGATTAGCTATTAATAAAACAATAACATAATTGTAGATCAACAGTTTTAATGTACTTGTTTGGAATTCAAATGTTAATGTAGGATTCTAAAAAAATTGTAAAACTATATGCATATACTTTTTAAAAAGTTATAAGTTACCCACGGTTATTATTTGTTTGCAATTATTTATGAAATTAGACAAATTCATTTTACTAATATTATAAAAATATGTCTTTTATGTTTAAAGAATTTTCTAAACCTACTAAATATTTATATAAATTGTTTTGTTTTTGATTTTTAGAAAGCAGGTGTTTTAGTTCGAAATTTAAAATTTTTCTACAAAAATTAGTGCTAAAAGAAACAATCGAATCAGAACAGTTTTAGGTTTCGTTTTTTAGACATTGAAAACCGCGATTTCGGTTAAAACCTCCAAGAAAATCTAAAATAAATTCTGTTCATAAACTATTTTTTATTACAGATTTGGTTATTGACGGCAGCATTTCCTATCCCTTCAATGATGGTGCTAAAGCTTTGCTAGAAATCCATCCACAAGATGCTCTGCTAGCTATAAGTTTGGACTGATTAAACACAATTATGTATATCTATCTAACTTCATATATGTATATCTTTGTATAATAATCAATAAGTGCATTATTATAATTTTTAAAATTTATTACTAATTATTAACTTATACTCTTTACTTGGGTTATTTTCATTTACCTACATATTTTACATTAATGCATCATTTTACATTAGTGCAATCATTTTTTAATTTAAAAAAATGTTTTTTTAAAAAAGTGTTATTTTGTTTTTTCTACATACAATATAAGTTTATATAAGTTTAAAATTATACAATAAAAACACCAAACAATGAATTAATAATGCTGTTATGTTTTCTTAGAGCCGCCTTTCATCCCGCCTATCAACAACTTTTTAGCTTTTTTATTGGGCAATGCTGTTTGTTGAAAACGTTTATCAACTTTCTTCTTCTTTTGAGTGCTATTGGTTTGTTCAATTTTAGACGAAGAAGATGTTCCTGTGTCGTTTTTCTTTGATTTCTTTTTCTTTTCAAATCGTTCGGTGTCCACCGACTTAAAACGTTCGTCTTGTATGAGGGTAGGTTTCTTGCTCTCTAATTGCTGAATACGTTCTTTACGTTGGCGTTTAATCTCTCGAATTTTATCTTTTTGTTTCTTGCGATATCTGTAAGAATTAAAAAAATATTAATTGACTTTAAATTTTACTAAAGTAATATAAAAATAAAATTTCTTACATATTTTCCATTTCATCTGGATCCTTGCCCTCCAATATCCATTGTTTTCTTCTATAGTTCTGAGCTCTTTCATCGAAATCATTATTATCCATTTGTATCTCTGATTCACGTCTCGAAACATTAACTTGCATGAAAATACGTTCCACCATTTTTTCTAAAAAACGAAAGCAACATTTAAGCATACCATTCAGTTTTACATTGGAACTACATATATAATTTGTAACTGCACTTACGATCTATTGGATGTTCAGTTAGTTTCGTATTAATGGCCTGTTCAATTTCGCCCAACAATTCTAGATCTCGTGGAAAACGGAATATAGATATGGCCATACCTTTTCGACCAGCACGAGCTGTCCGTCCCACCCGATGTATATACTCTTTAGGCGTACGTGGCAATCGATGATTAATTACTAGTTGAACGCTGGGTATATCAAGGCCACGAGCAGCCACATCGGTTGCAATTAAGGTGCGCACATGTTTCGATTTGAAACGATTTAGAGCGGAAACTCTTTCCTTTTGTCGCATGAAACCATGTAGACAGACATTATCAATGTCAATGCTGTTTAAAGTCATTGACAATAATTGGCAGTATTTTTTGGTATTTGTAAAAATCATTACATTCGAATTTTCATCATCTTCACGATACTTGCGCAGAGCCTCAATTAACACCATATCTCGATCGTAGTCAGCACAAAGTAAATAGCGTTGTTCTAATGTTTCAACAGTTGCTGTTTGAAATTCTTCGGACCATTCTAAGCACTAATAAAATACTTGAAATACATTAGATTGCTTGCCTTTTCATATTTTAAATAAAACTTACATCTTTTGCTATAGGAAATATACTGGATTCTTTAATAAAATCCTTCATTGTGGCCGAAAAGAATAAATTTTGCCTTTCTTTGGGCAGACAACTCTCTATAACTTTTAAACTTTCATCAAAGTCACCATTTAACATACGATCAGCTTCGTCAACAACCAAAAATTTCAGATTATCAAATGAAAACGTATCACATCCCGTTAAGTGATCAGCCAAACGACCCGGCATAGCCACCACTATATGAGGTCTTTGCATCAACTTTTGAGCCTCTATTATTTGATCGGTACCGCCAGATACTACACAAACTCGTACACCCATGGGCTGGCCAGCCACCAAAAATTGTTCCGATATCTAAGATCCGAAGATTATATTTTAAAATAATTTATTTTAACAATAACATTTCTTCATACCTGATAAGCCAATTCATGTGTAGGCGTTAATACTAGAGCAAAATGACTAGTAGGTTCTTCGCTTAATTTCTCCAGTATGGGTAAAGCAAAGGCAAATGTTTTACCCGAACCAGTTTTGGCTGCACCTATGCAATCCTTACCGTCTAAAATGGCTGGTATGCAATTTTCTTGAATAGGCGTAGCTTGTTTAAGACCTTTGAAGAGACATTTAATTAAATTTTTTATTATTTTTAGATGAATTGTGTAGTATTTACCTAGCTTTGTCAATTGTTTAGCTAACCAAGGTCTTAAACCTAGTTTAGTAAAAGGATTTGCATCCTTTCTTAACATTTTTGTATTGAATTTAAAGAAATTTGTAGGGTTTAACAAAATACGCGTATTCAATGTATGTAAATAAAAAAAATAATAACAAAACAACGTGTTCAGTTTTCTAAGAGAAAATTAAGAGAGTGCAAACACATGTTTAATAATTAGAGTTGCCAGCCTTTAAATTTAAATTAACAAAATACTGCCGTTTAAAACCGTGACGGTATTTGTTATTTCTCGGTAATGATATTTGATTCATAACTATAATTTTGGTCCGACTTAATAAAATTTATAAGCAATCTAAATAAGTTGATAAATGTTTACTTCTGATGATTTCAATATAGGTATAAAATTACGAAAAATGTGTAAGTATTTTCAGAATATAGGTACCTATAGCTTATTAATTATGTATTATTATTTCGGTAACGATATTTTATCGGTAGCGGTATTTCAAAGGTAAAGATAATGAGCTAAACGATAGTAACACAAAAGAATTAATTTCGTTTGAAATTTGTCTGTTATTTGGAGGACCGGATCATGAGATATAACAGCACAAAATTATTTTGTTGTGGGCTTATGTTAAAGATAGATTGCACCCATAAAACTCATCTGTGAAGAAATAGACCCCGTCATTTTAATAAAATGAGATTGAAAATATTCAAAAAATTATCATCATCGTTTGGCCATCTGTCCGATATCATTTTTCGTTTATAAATTTAAAAACTTATTCTTTCCAACACAGTAAAAATGTTAATGCTTTTTATATAAATTATTTGTTTTCTTTTGAAAACAAAAGTTCTTGTTAAAACTACCCATTATATTAAGGGTGTATTACGAAAATAAGCGCATCATTACATACGTGGTTGCCTGTATTCAAAGATTCAAAATAATTCAGTTTGATCATGATCTAATGAAATCTTAACACAAATTTTAAAAATGATTGAACTTTATTCAGCAAAAACATTTTCAAAACACTGGATTTTAAGCTTTATGTAAAGTCTTTTATTGGATATTAATAGTTTGGGGTCAGTTACGGGATTACTGCACAGTCTGTGAATATTCCTTCGGTCGAACCGTACTGTTTTTTTTAATCTATCAAGCTTCGAAATGATTTAAGACGAATCCCAGACAAACAACCGATTAGTATTTGTTAGATTATATGAAAAACTGACAAAAATATCACAATCGGCTCATAGCTTGTAACTATCTAATTCATTGAAATTCTTCCATTTCCTGGGGGTTACTCTCTATTGCGATGCGAAAGCAAATTCGATGCGTAAGAGTATCAATTTGTACGCTTCTCGCATCGCAATAGAGAGAAAATTTCAAGATGTTACATGATATATCTTCAGAAACATTGATTTCTTAATTCTAACAAAGATTAAATGATGTTTAATATGTTATTACAAAATACATACTAAACACTTACACCTCCCAATATATTCTATTAAAAATATCATCATAAAATAACATGAATTTCCCAATTAATTTTAATATATTCATTCAGTTAAAAGTACTATTAGATATTGTTTTATGAATTACATTCAAAATAATTTGAATTTTTTCAATTTATTTCACTTAAAATACAAAAAACATGTGTCCACTTTTAACCATTTTGTTGGAAATGATTTTAGCATCACTCCAAAAATATACAATAAATATTCCCGAAATTGAATGCAGAGTAATTTGTAAAAGGTAAACATCATTTACTTCTTGGCGCCTTGACCGATCTTGGCCTTGGCGGTACCACGCACCTTCTTCATTCTGTTGCGACGTTCCTTGCGTTGTTTGCGGGTCTGTTTCTTGATTTCCATAAGACCATGACGGACTAAACGGTATTTGGGTTCGAATTTCTTGGCGAAGTCCAAAGTATCGTAGATCAAGGCAAAGCCAGTGGAACGGCCACCACCGAAAGCTGTGCGGAACCCGAAGACAAAGCATACATCAGGAGTAACTTTGTATATGGCAGCGAGCTTCTCGCGAATTTCAGTTTTGCTGACTGAAGCCAAACCGGGGTGGATGACATCGCAAACCATTTGCTTTCTGCAAAGCAAACGGTTGGTCATGAATTTGCGTGTGCGAATAGTTGCGGTAGTTCCAGACATATTGAATTGCTATAAATGTAAAATAGAAATAATACACAAATTAATAAATTGTTTAATTTTCCAAATGCTGTCAACATAACCTCAAATAATCAATAAGCGTTGTGGAAATGAGAACTGTCACTTTTAGTGTCAGCACAAGAAAATGAGACTCCACGTGTTGCTCGATTTTTTCATGAACTTTAATTCCATTTTTCACAAACTTAATAAAGGGGATTATGTTTCCAACAATTTATGTTAATTTAATTGAATCATTTTATAGATTTTGTAATTTTTTACCTGTTAAAACACTTAAAAAGTATTTAAACACGTCTTCAGTGCAGACACAAAATTTTAAGAAAGAAAGATGGCCGACGCCACAGTTGCAAAAGTGCTGTCATTTTCAACATAGTTGTTTAATTCAGTACTTTTTAGATCTTAATCACAATAGGGTTTTATAATTGAAAGATAAGAAAATATAATGATTTTGTTTTGTAGACTTTTACCATCTGGGGAATTTATTTGAAAATACTTTTAATCAAATTCAATGTTTTATAGATTTATTAACAAAAATAACACATTTTAATATGTTTGCAAAGCTTTATAAAAACAAATAATTTTGTATTAATTAGCCACAATTATTTTAGATAGTGGATTTTCAACTTATGTGATAACATGAGCAGTTCAATGGCTTTTATTTAAATTTTTTCTGCAAAAAATTTCTAAATCACAATAAGATGATTTATTATTTTTATTAAAACAATATTAAAATTATAAAATTTACAAATTTAAATTTTAGAATATATTTTTTTGATAACATTTACTTTCTGATTGAGAACTTTTGGTAACATTTGTCTGGCAACATTTATGAGGACAACAAATTTTATGGCAGCACTGTTTCTCGATTCCTCTCATATTGAAAATTTTTGTGAGGAATGAGTTGCCAGTAAATCGAATTTATCCCCAAACAGAGCGAACGGGAATCACATTTTCGGTTTGGGCATGAAGTTCGTTTTTGCCAATTTGGTTCAAAAGTTGTAATTTTATCTGTTAATAAGTTTGTGATTTTTGCTTTAAAATGTTCATATAATATTCCTTTTTTTTGTTTTCAAGCTATTTTAAATAGAAAATGCATTAGTATTCTTAAATTTGAAAATGCTAAACATATTATTAAGAAATGCTAAACATAAAACTTTGCAACTAAATCAAAACAAAATAAGCTTAATTTAGCCGCACTGCTGGCAGCACTTCGTTTTGCGATTCTCTCATACATATGAGTATTTAACAATCGATGAGTTCCTTTTGTGATTTGTCAATGAGTAGACGTACAATATTTATTAAAAAAATTAAATATAAAATTCATTATTAATAAAATACAACAAATAATTGTTGCTCATAATAATTAAAAACATCCCAAAGAAATAAACAAAAAACGGCACCAAGTAAACCTTGCCGTATAAAGTAAGTACCAAAATTTGACTAGAAAAAACAAAGAAGATATTTTCTGTATGAAAATTGTTTTTAGAAATTACGACAAAATTCTTTGTTATGTAAGTTGTTGGGTTTTTAAAAAGGTTAAATTAAATTCGCTAGACCAAATTACCTCAGTGGGCGCATATACCTTAAAAAGGATATAGTATACAATATAAATTTACGAAAACTTTCCAATAAGTTAAATGGTATATCGCAGAATATGTTTTTATGCGTACGAGTTGATGTGGGGAAGAAAGTCAGGGATACAAAAACAAAACACGTTTTATAGTTAATTTCCAGCTGTGTAGATGTGTTTTTAACCCTTAAGCAAACACCAAATGTGTTCACATAAGCGAACCTCAGGGCCTATCTGGGACTGCTTATATTTTGTATGGTTTTTGAAATTAACTTTATTTTTAATAATTGATCAAGAAATTTTATATATATTTTTTTAATTAAAGGCAAACAAGTGATAAACAAATGCAATAAAATCTTAAAAATAAAGAATATATTTATGAAATATATATTGCATTTAAAACATATATAATCGCATTTAGAGTTCTGAAGGCAAACAGGATTTATACACAATTTGCAGAAGAATTTTGTGTTGCGTTTTACATTATATTGTCTTCACAAATACATTTGTTTTTGGATTTGTTATTGAAAACCTCAGGACCGCTTTCTTGACTCAACATTTGTTTAGGTTACAGTAATATAGGTATAAAATACTATTATATATTCGAATTAATTTCTTTTGATTCTCAATATCTGAATGGTTTTATTTAGAAATGTTTCTATTCCAGATCTACTAACAAAATTTACGGTAACTTTTTTGTTGTTACTACGTCCTTCAACACAAGCGGGAACAAGTTGCTCCGAAAGACGAGTTAACAATTTTCTTCTGGCAACTTCTTTGTTCTTCAAACACATTCCTTCGTTATTATTATAGAAGAATCTAAAGCCATTACGTCAAACATGTTGTAAAAAGGTCCAAGGTCCATCGATTTGTCCTACATTTAGTTGTATATTTGGTCGATAACGTCTATGCCTGTTTTGTTTTGAATTTATTTACTGCATGGCTGGGCCCTGGTGCTACACACATGAACAAAAATTTGTTGAGAGTAATTACCACGCCTACAGAGAAAAAATTTAAAGTTTTTTAAAACTTTGTACAAAACACCTTCATTGAGAAATTCATAAACAAATCTAAGTAAAAAACTATAAAAATATTAAAAAAATGCCTGTCCAGGCCCTGGTGTTCGCTTAAGGGTTAAGAATGTTTTTGCAACACGAGGAGCGGTTTTTTTCAAGAAATCAATTAATATCTACTATATTTTTTAATTTAATGTTTTTCTCATTCCAGATTTTAAACTGAATATAATATTTATATAAAGAATTAAGTAAAACATGAGAACTTCTACTGTCGGCCGTTATGCTTTGCGTTTGACTTTTGGACAGGTAAGATGATGTATTTATTTTATTTTTCTTTGTGTTTGTAATACTGATTTTTTGTGAAAATAGTTTAACAAAAATTAGTTAAAATTATGTAAAATCATATAAATAATAGCTAAGCTGCAGTTCTAGTTGAATTTTTAGATTTTAGTTAAAAAAATAACCACAAAAACAAGAAAAAGTATGAAACTTATTTATATTAAATCCAACTAAAACTAAACCTAACCGGAAAAAGGTCTATAAATTTTTCTAAATAATTAATTAAAAAGAAGCAGAAATAATTAATTGGAAATAGCGATTGTTAATTATACATATGTATGTACATGTATGTATGTATGTACCTATATATCGAATGATTAATATACAAATTTTAAAAATAATTATTATACCTAATATAAACAAAAACTAAAACTTAAAATTAAGTATTATAATAATTATTTTATGAGCAATAAATAAAACTTAAAACTAATCTTTAAAATTAAGTTTTTTAAATAAATTAAGAAATTAAACTCATTTCGTTTTCTGATAGTACATCTGCTTAAAAGAATATTGGTACAATATGTACATAATCCAATCTATTAGGGACTTGTTCCTTGTATATAATTTTTTTGTTTTTAATTTTAATAAGCATGAGTTGCACGAATTGCAACTCAAAAGAAACTATGCTATTACTTTACTGAATTTTAGATACCGAAACAAAAATTTCGATTGTTATAGAATCCAAGTCAGAATTGCCATTTATCAGAATTGAAAATCGATTCTGATTTGAATTGGTATCATGAATCTGTTTTGGTTTTGTCTCGTTTCGAGTGCGAGCAAAACCAATATTCGAATCAGCTGATTTGTTTTGTTTACATTTTGTAGTACATTTTTTTAACAATTTGGTGGTGTATAAATTTTTGTAAAAACATATTTTAAACGAATTTCAAATGGTTGAGGCTGTAGTAACCTTTTTATTGATGTTGGAAGAGTGAAATGAAAAAGTAAAACGAAAAATATATAGGGATCACAGCCATCCATTGAACTGCATTAATGGTTGCGGATTTATTTTACAGTATCGTCTAAACAAAGAGTCTTTTTAAATATTGGACATTATTAAAATGCACTTGCCACCTGTAAATATTCCCTTAGATAATTCAATTGGCTGCGATTTTTGCAGAAGGGTCTTACCAAAGGGCAGTTGGAAATGATTAAACCGTAAGTTTGGGTATTAGTACTGTGACAATTGTCATGAGTCGCATTTTTCAATATTTGATACCGAATATTTTGTTTAAGAAGTATTTACATTTAATGCTGCTTGTAAATGAGTTCCAAACTACTATATAGTTGGTTTATTTAATAGTTCTCCTTATTAAACGAACAATTTAGAAAAGTATTCTCAAGTTAGTGGTTGTAGTATTTTGTATTATATCTTTAAATTTTATGTTGGGTTAACATTCTCAATGGTTGTTTTTATCAGCACTACAGTAGCTCATGTTAATCACCTCTATTCTGAGTTTCGGTTACGTCTCCGCATTTAGTTACGCTACGATCGAAAATTGGTATTCCAAACAAAAACTGAATCGAAAGAAAATGTGGAATAGAAACAAAGAAATGAGCATGTTTGTTACTATTTTAATAAACAAAAGTCACAACAAACAATAAGAATAGGAAAATAAAAAAATTTGTGCAACCATGTGTAACCATGTTCTTTGTTGCTGCATATCACTCTTGATTGGCCGTACAACAAAAATTTATATAAATCACTTTTTAAATATTTTATACTTACATTTTATAAATTAAACAATTTTTAAGTTTATAAAGAGAGTGATCGAAAAAAATTCTGTTGCTAAAATATAAGTGTAGAAAAACGAACCTACGATCGTAATACAGAATACCTACAATCGAAAGAAACGAAGCGGAATCGAAACTCTGAATACCAAATTTGCCAAACGGAGAAAATTTCGATTCGAATCGAAAGTCAGAATAGGGGTGAATAAATCAACAATATTTCTTTTGACTGAAATATCAGACTGCACTTTTAGATTAATTTTCAATTCATTAAAACCTTCAATTAGCACGTACATCTTATTATTGTTATCAATATACGTCATGTACGGTCTGGTATTCGAAAATGCCGGCTACATATTAACAGGTTAATATATTGAAGGTATTAATGTTCGTTTTTAACCCTTGAGAAATCGCCCACTTTCGCACAATCTTTATAAAAAATAAAAAATTATCCTACAATCTTTAATATTTAATTGTGCATGTTAGCACATTTTTTGTTGATAAACAAGTTTCGTAAATTAAAAAAAAAATGAAAATAAATTAAAAATTTTACGATAATTAAAAAAATAAAAAAAATATCCTGTCAACAAACATCATCGTCAGCTTTAAAGTGTGCTACATAAACTATCCATTCATTCATTCATTTATACATATATTCTAAACAACAATCACATTTCCATCATACAGATCTACCTTTAACTGAACTGAGCTACTCAACAGCTTATCATAACGAATATGGATACAGAAGAAATATCATTAAAAGCCGGTGATGTTTGTGTTGATTGTCAGCAACAGGGCTTGGTGAAACATTTGCGTTATTTTAAACTCAATTTAAATGGTGATACTCTACTAAAATGTGAAAGCAATAAGTGTATGTATCCCTACAATGACCAAATGTCCTCTTCGGATGAGGAAGATGTCCAGAATCTTACAGAATCCAATAGTCTCAAATTTATTGACGATTTTATACAGCAATACAGTAAAGAAACTGAAGTGCAAAATTCAAATTATGCTTTAACAATAAATACAAATATTACTGAACAAGCCGCAACATTTGACATAAGCTTTTTAGATAGTATAAGTGGTATTGAAAGTGAAAATATCTGCAAAAATGAAATTTTTGATAATAAATCGAATGTAGAAATAATAGACAACCAATACCTAACACTACCAATTTTAAACTCGTTGGAATGTGAAATACCATCAGCCGTTCTTGAAAAGGATAGTAATCTCTGCAAGACCGAATTTTCTATGGAAAGTCCAGTTTTCATGGATAATAAAACTAATGTTAAAATAATGGAAAATCAATATGTTGCACTGCCAAATTTAAACGCTTTAGAATATGAAAAAACAGCTACAGTTGTTGAGCCACAAATTGATAATCAAATATTAACTTTTATTGATGAAAGCGTCAGTGATTGTAAACCAAAAATTGACATACAATCAATAGAAACTATTAAAATGGAGTCGCCTTTCTACAATATTTTACCCAGCTCATCGACAACTATAACTACAGCTACAGAAATTTCTACAACACCAGCTTCAAAATATTTACAAATAACTAATAACAATTGCAAATCGTCAACTATATCTGAAGTGGAAAATTTGTCAAGCATTTCAAATTTAAATGAAACAAAAATTTCTCCGAATTCTTTAAAAAATACAAGTCCTTTGGAAATAGCTGTAACGACTATTAAATCACCAGCTAAATCTCTAGATTCAGATATACCAAAGGCTAATATTATGAAAGGAAGTGATTTTCTAAAGAAATTAGCATTAGTTGAGGAAAAGATAGCAAAACACAATCCAAAATTAAAAGGTGCTCGTAGTAAGAAAAAAACTGCAAACAAAGTTGTTATTAAAACTGAAGAAAAGCCTTCGCCAGCCTTCAGCGGTGACTCTGATTACAGTCTGGATATGCTTTCGAAAATGTTAATGGCAAATAAAATGAAGAGAAATTAAAAAATAGTATGAAATACAATTTTATATTTGTAAATACATTAAGATATTTATACAACATTTAGTTTGTAACATTTTTTAATACAATTAATTGCTAAGTTTTCTAATAAATAAACAATGTATGTATATTGCTTAATGTAGTTTTTTCGTGTTTATATTTATTTATAGGGAATAGCTAATACAACGAAAAATATGTAAAATGTTTTTTTTTTAATTTTAGGAATTTTTTTATTGTTTTATATTAAAATCAATTTTTATAAATAAATACTAGGAATGTAAAATTTCAATGTTATTGCATCATTTGATTAAAAAAAAACAGTATAATTTTTATAAACGACTAGCTGAACCCGGTGTATTTCGCTACCCCCCTTTGAGGTAAAGCCGTCAATAAACGTAGTAAAAAAGTAAGTGCAGAAGTGTGCATGGTCGAAAAATATCATGTTATACGTATTCCTGAGTCAAAGCTGCACGCTGTGAAAACAAGTGTGTTAACAAGTCCGGCCTACAATATATTGCAAAAAAGGGGCGTGCTTCGCCCACTTTTCTTTTGCTACGTATTTCTATTCATACCAATACTATATATAGCAAATACTGCCTCCGTTAGTCAAAAAATGCCCAAGATATGACGCGCTTTTGTTCACTTACAACTTTATAGTCAAGAATTTATTATTTCGTAAGATTATTGTGAAAATTTAATCGGTCCAGTAGCTAAAACTATATTGCGATTTTTAATTTTCCTAAAAAGGGGCCACGTAGGTCAAAAAAATGCCCAAAATATGGTGATTTAAATTTTTGGGTTATATGGGCGGTGCCACCCCCGTTTCCAAAGTCACCGTAACATGCTGTGAAAATTTCAGGAAGATCGGTGTAAGGGTATGTGCTTCTATTAAGCACAAACATACAGACAGACAGATGCAATATAATTTGAAATAGTTTTATTTGCGTTTAATTGCGCAATATATACATACCTAATAAATATCGTTTTCTAAAATGCAAAAGACCATAACTTAAGATTAAATAGTGTTACAAAAACCAAGTAAAAGTGTTATAGCCTCAATTGCCAAAACGATTAACTACTTTTTCGGATTTTTATTATATATACATATTATATAAAGTATATATGTACATAGTAGTATATTTATGCTATCTATTGTCTTATGCTATTTTCTAATTTTTCTCAACTTAAGTACCTTTAAGCTTAATATACTCTAAGTGAAACATTTTGAATATTGTTAGGAAAAAACCAAACACTTTAAAGGTCTTTATATTATCTTTCATCTGATATATATTGTCTATGTACATAACTTAGTTTGTAAGATATATCCAATAATATGTTTTTACTAAAATCAAGATAGTCATTGTTTTTTCTTCACAGTTCAACTAATTTCATTTATTCAAAATTGTGTAGTGCTCGAATGTATTGGTACAGAGTTAGTAATATATTAATGCCAATCGGGAAGTTGATATTTACCAACATACGGATACACGAACATCGTTATATCAACATCCCTATAAGTGGGAATCCAATAAATATGTATATCCAATATACTTTTGGATATCAAAAAAGAAAATTGTTGAAATTATTGGTCATAATTTTTTATTTCAGTTTTTTTCTTGAATTAGAGAAACCATATTAACCCAAAGTAAATATCTACATACATAGGTAAAATTTATTTTTAAATAAATTATTAAGATTAGCCGTAACGATATTTTAGCGGTAAGAGTATTTGCTGTTATTTCTTTTTAACCAATTTTGATGAAAATGCTAATTTTTTGTTACTTAGGACCTGTTCCAGAAACAATTTTGAAATTTTTGTATGGAAATAAGTTGGTATTTCTGTAACAATAATTTCCATCAAACTAACTATCCGATTCAGAAACACTTTTAAAATTTGTGTATGAAAACCACTTAGTTTTCAAATAATCCTTCCTGTTCTGTAAACTGAATTCGAGTAACGATAAAACGAATTCAAATATTTTGGACCCGAATTCATTCGGAAAAGGACTGTCATCCATTGCTCTTACAACGCCATCAAAATCTAACAGTTGAAATAACTAAAGTTTTCAACTGCATGTTTTTTAACAAAAGTAACCCAGAATAGTCGCCCTTAGTCGTAATTGTTTTGGTTCAGTGCGATTAAAGGACAATCTAATTATGTTTCATTATTTTGATATTTAAATGGTTGTCAGAAGCGGAACCAAAAGTAAGTATGAATATACAATACATAATGTAGAATACCACTACAAGTCAATGACATACATTTATTGATGTACTAAACAAATTCAATCATTTATAAAGAGGATGCTTAGGCATTATTGTTTGCAGGTTTATTACTTACACTCTTATTACTTATTGCTTGTATAAATATTTAGTAGCAATCAAATAGTAAAAACAAACTAAATACGTATAAATTGAAATGATAATATATGTAGAAAATTACGCATTAATTTATTGTCATATAATATAAGAAGTGCGCCATGCGGATTCACTGATAGAGAGAATCCGTTTCATTTCTATGATGTACATACATATTATACATTTAAAAATATAACAAAAGTTTTGCGATTAATTAAATACAAATGAATATACATGGTAGATATAAAAATTATATATAAGTATATATTACACTCTACGCTACAACTGCGGGAATGACATTCGTTTGTGTTGAAGTTAGTAACGTCCGCAAATATTCACCCTGTATTTAACTGAAAGTATTTATACAAATTTATCTAAAATTAGTTATTTAGTTCATAAAAACCTAATACAGTGCTGCCTGGGTGGAGTGAACCCCCGATGCTATGAACACCGCATTAGAGTGAACACCAAATTTTTTACAAAGACTACTCTATAGAGTGAACAATCATGAGACTCTTTAGAGTGAACATTATTTTAAGGAAGGTTTTAAAATAGCTTAAAGAGAAAAACATCGAGAAAGAATATAGGACTTAAGAGAAACCACTAAATAACGGTAAAGCAACGATTCTTTTAGAGTATTGACATATACATACACATAAATACATACGGATTCTATTGAATTCATTAAACGTGCGCGCATATTCAGTGAAATTTGTGTGTCAAAGTTGATTTGTTTATTTAATTATTGCATGACAATGGATTCGAAAACAAGAAAGTGTTTAATTAAGACAAAAAAGTAAAATTATAAAACAAATTGAAAAAGGTGCTAGTGTTACTTTCTTGGCACAGCGTTTTGGTGTTGCAAAATCGACGATTTCGGGCATAAATAAAAAGAAACACGGAATACTAAAGAATTTGAAAACTGGAATTCAATAGAGAACAGAGAGCCAATTTTTGGAGAAGATTTCGTCGAAACAGTTGCCATATCAGATGACGAAGAAAATGGCGAAACACCAGCAAACACAAATCCGATATCAGCGGCTGAAACCATTAAAGGAATTGCATGGGCTGAGTCCAATACTACAAACTTCGCAAATATCGCCTTCGCGAGGAAGCAGTGCAAATATCGGTGAACAAATCAAAGAAACAAACAACTATTACAAATTTCTTTCATTCCTAAACTTAAACTTCAATATGAAATTCAAAAAAATAAAATTTATGAACAATAAATGTGTTTAAATAAATAAATTAGTTTATTTTAATTAAAAAAAATATCAACCTTGATATAGTGAACAACCTGGGTAGTATGAAATCGCTCTGCAAAAATTAGTTCACTCCACCCAGACAGCACTGCAATAACAAGAGATGTTGGTATTTTGTATACAATTTAATCAAACATAAAAATATCCTGCAGGAAGATTTTTCAATATCTTCGCATTTATATAAAATAAGGCTAAGGCATATTTTCAAAAAATTGTTTGTTTATTTTCTCAAAATAATAACAAAAGGTTTTATTAGTTGATGATTTGTATTTCAGCTCACGATATGTATGTATTTACGTTTCTAGGTATACATACCAAGACTGGTAAATTAAATTATTTTATCATTCTTGATACATATAGTAATCATACATTTCTGTGTTTAAATATACATACATATATATGATGGCTGCTAGACACATTCACAAATAATTAAGACATGGTGCCAATGTTTTGTTCGAGATTAATTTGACGTCATATAATTTTATTTTTTTTTTGTAGGTACCTACTTTGAAAAATTTGTTTAATTAATATAAAACAGAAACAAAATTTATTTTAAAAGTTCTATTTACTCTTTTGATATAAACAAAACTGGTCAATGGTCTATGAATTTCTAAAAGACACATTATTATTAATACATGTATTTTTTAGATTGTAGGTATATATTGTAAAATATTGTGTTGGGTATTTAAACGTTTATGATGTTTAATATTAGAATTATATGTAGTTATAAATAGGAAATTTTTATTGAAGTAAAAACAGTAGTTTACATATACCTACATACATACATATGTGCATATTTTTTTCAGTTGATAACAATGATAAATAAATAAATTAGTTAAATAATACCTCATATACATACATATAAGGCACATGATCAAATAAATGACAATAACAATTATCTTAGTACAAGGTGGTTTGTTATTATGACAAAGTTAAGTTCCCCTTTGGCTAGATAACTCATTAAAAAACATTATTTCAGCCTGCTTTTTATAAAAAAATCATTTATTTAAACTTGAACTAACACATAATATATCTGCAACGCCAAATACCAACTTTTCTTTACAATATTTACTAAATACTTTTTACTATTTACATATAAATTTTGTTTAAGTTTTCTAGATTTTTATAAAACTTCTTTTTTGTTTACTTTTTCCTCGTTGCTTTATTTGTTTTATTAATTTTGTCTTGTTATTTGCACAACAAATTTACTACTGTTGCTAAGCGTATTTTTTGTTGCTGAAAATAAGACTAATACAAACAACGAACAATTCAAAATAGTTTTTGTTTATGTAATCTTTGTCTGTTGTCAATTTTACGAAATTTCTTAGAAATAACTTTAAATCACTTATTTAGATTAAATTTCTATAATTTTACGTATCACAACTACAAAAAAAAAAGAGTAAAGAAAATTATATATAAATTATTGTTCACATATGTAGTTAAGAGGTTTATTTGTATTGTTTTATAGCATCATTTACAGTACTTTTTTGAAGTTTTAGCTTTTTTGCAATATTTGACCATGAAAATATCGGATTTTCAAGAAATCGGTGCACGATTTTATCTACTTTGACTTTTAGTTATTGCACAGCAAGCAGTCGTACAAATATATTCTGACAGATTATTTTTTTTTTCAGAATAACTGTAATTATGTTTACAAAATAAATCATTGAAAAAATCATGAGTGTTGACATTTGGTTTTTAAAAAGATATTGTAGAGCTTTTTGAATTTGAACCCTGCTTAATCATTAAAGTGGTTTATTAACCCCTTATAATCAAGCATTCATTCAACATTTTATGAATATTTTTTTTGTTGTTTTTTATTTACGCTTTTTTTGTTTTAAATTACGAGTATTCACTCGAAATTATTTGTGAACTTGAAATTATTTTTAATGTTCGTATTTTAATTTGTTTGTTTATATGTAAGTATGTACTCGTACTGGGTTAAATATTTTGTAGTGTTTGTGCCAAAATTAATTTAAATATACATACTATGTATATATACATATATGGGCAATTTCACGTCAAGTGACCCAATTATTAAAATCGATGTCTTCCGATTTGGATGTACCAATGTTAGTACTATTTGATAGTAGGTCAGGCACAAATTTTCAGCTCTATCAGTCAAGAAGTGCCGGAGTTAGAGGGGGTCAAAGTTGGACATTTTGGTCATACAGGGTTTTTTTAAATGACTGTAACTTTTCACCTATTGGTCCTAGCAAAAATTGTCCAAAGGACTTTAGATAGCTATTTCTTCAATCATTCCAAAAATATTTTTTTTTAATTTAAAAATTTTTTTTTAATTATTTTTTTAAAATTTTTTTTTTTCAATTTAGGCCCTTTTTTCCTCAAAAGAAAGCTTATACAATTTCCTTTAAAGCCTTTATAATCGCTTAATGGGATGCGAGTGGGATATCAATCAAAAAAATTATTTTTTAACTCAAGAATAGGATTTTTCAATATTTGGCACATGTATCATTTTAATTTTTCCCCATTTTTTTATTTTTTTTTTCAAAATAAAGTTTTTTTTTATTTTTCCTTAAAATAAACTTTAGACCATTTCCTTTAAGAGCTTTGTGGTCACTTAGTAGCAATCTATAAAAAAAATTTAACTCTTGTTTTTTTAATTTTACCATATGCACTATTTTTTTCTTTTTGTTTAATGGATGTTTTTTGGCTCAAAGAAAGCTTAGTTATTTTCCTTTAAGAGCTTTGTGGTAACTTAATGGTATGCAAGTGGAGTATCTATAAAAAAAATTTGCAACTCAAAAAAGAAAGTGTTTCAATTTTATCATATGCACTATTTTAATTTTTTTCCTATTTGTGTTTTATTAAAATGATAAAAAAAAAGAAACGCCAACCGCTATTAATTTCTACCTGCGATTTTCTCAGTCACACATCTTTTCATTGAGGCTTTTTTGTCAATTTTATAGGTAGTTTAGAGCGCACGTAATATTGAATGACATTTTTATTATCAAAGTAACAGGTACCCCTGAGACAATTTTTGAATCAAGTAGAAAGCCATTCTCTGAAATTTTATGAAACTTGACTTTAAAATGTTAGTGGAGAGGTAGAACAGGTACTTTATTATAATGCTACGTTTAACTTCTTTTTGTTGTAATCCCTTAAACAAAAAGAAGCACAGATCATCAGATATGCGAAATATTTCCGACAACTTATTGAAAAAATTCCCAACGCTTTCAAAACGTTTGCTAATTTGTGGATCGTGCATTAAAATGATGGGAAAGTTGGACACATTACCGGTTATTTCAGATGAAAACAAAATCAATTCTGAAAATGATGACAGTTCTGCAGAAGATGATGGTTGTTCTAACTTTTCAGTAAAACCTATAAGACCTAATAATGAGTGCCAAAATCAACATCACAAGGATGATGTAGAAATTTTCAACTTTTTACTCTTGTCCCATCGTCATGGATTAGTTCAAAAATAATGACCGAGTTTGGAACGTCTCAACGAAAAGCAAGAATTGCTAAAAACTTGGTTGCTGAGCATAGGATTCACAGACTTCCAAACGAGAAGAAGGGAAAAACTTCAGAGTGCGAAACTGAAGCTCTAGTAACTCAATTTTATCAGCGAGATGATATGTGTCGAATGATGCCAGGAATGAAAGACTGGATGTCTGTTCGAATCGATGGTCATAAAGTCCAAATGCAGAAGAGGATGGTTCTCTGTAACCTGAAATTTACCCAACTGAGGCCAAAGCATTGCGTTTTGGCAGGAAGAAGCGGAACACACACAGCATGCGTTTGCATTTACCATGAAAATGTTAAACTCATGTTGAAGGAAATCAACTTAAATTATTTGACAGATGATTCCTCAGAAGATTTCCACGATTACCGTGATTGCCTTAAATTGACTATGTGTCCTTATGTAACAACTTCTTGCCACTTAAGCGATTGTTCAAATTGCCCGGAGACCACATTCATTAAGGAGAATTTAATGAACACTTTTGATCGAGAATGTATTGATAAGATAAAATTTAAATCTTGGCTTCAGACTGAAAGATGTACCCTAAAAACAGTAATTTTAAATGTGGATGATTTTGTGGAAGAAATATGCAAAGGTTTGCTAAATTTTAAAACCCATGACTTTTTAGTCAAACAGCAATGATCATTTTTGAATGATTTGAAGACCATGCTTTTATACCACTTATCGATGGAAGACTCCAGTTGAAAAAGTTTTCTGCATCTAAAGCTAAAAATAAAGGCAATAAATAAGAAGGAAGAAAGATTGGCTATTTCAAAATTTATATATTAATTTTATTAAATTATTTATTATTATTATTGTTATTTAGTATTATAAGTAATAAATAGGAAAAAAATTAAAATAGTGCATATGGTAAAAATTAAAACACTTTCTTTTTTGAGTTGCAAATTTTTTTATAGATACCCCACTTGCATCCCATTAAGTTACCACAAAACTCTTAAAGGAAAAGAACTAAGCTTTCTTTGAGCAAAAAAACAAAAAACTAATGGATGTGCATATGGTAAAATTCAAAAACTTTGTTTTTTGAGTTAAAATATTTTTTTTATAGATATGTCTTGCTACTAAGTGATACTAAACTAAGTAAGGAAATGGTCTAAAGTTTCGTTTGAGGAAAAAAAAATGGGGGAAAATGAAAATGGTACATGTGCCAAATATTGAAAAATGCTATTCTTGAGTTAAAAAATAATTTTTTGATTGATATCCCATTCGCATCCCATTAAGCGATTATAAAGGCCTTAAAGGAAATTGTATAAGCTTTCTTTTGAGGAAAAAAGGGCCCAATTTAAAAAAAAAATTTTTAATAATTAAAAAAAAAAATATTTTTAAAATGATTGAAGAAATAGCTATCTAAAGTCGTTTGGGCAATTTTTGCTAGGACCAATAGGTGAAAAGTTACACTCATTACACTCAACAACCCTGTATGACCAAAATGTCCAACTTTGACCCCCTCTAACTCCGGCAGCTCTTGACTAATAGAGCTGCAAATTTGTGTCTGGCCTGCAAATTTCATCCAAATCGGACGACATCGATTTTAAAAATTGGGTCACTGGACGTGAAATTGCCCATATATGTATATTTGGCGCAGAGTTATTTTTAGAATAAAATTTGTTTTTGATTACAATTATTTTTTTTAAGTAGGTGAACTTTTGTTGTTATGAGTGCAATATAAATAAATACTTTTTTAAAGGTGGTTGTAAATTTTAATTTAAGATAAAAGAATTTTCGTTGTATTTTTGCAGATGGATCATATGAAAATTTAAAATTTTAGGTAATCTTGTTTATTAAAATTACATAAACATAACATTATTAATGGCATTTAAATTTCTAATTATGTATATTTAATGGTTTATTACATAGAAAAATGACAGCTGGTTAATCTTTACAATAGAGCTTTATAATATGTGAGTTGAATGTTTAAAAATCATATTGAAGATATGGTGTTAAAATATCATTAGGATATTCATATATCTGGTTTCGGTAAACAATTACTGTTTCTAATAGAGGCTTTATAAAAATCTCTAACAGCAAGTCTCACTTATTAATGGTAATGTCCAGCTCTGCTAAATTTGAGGGAGCTGCCAAGGATGAATTTTAGACAAATCTTTTTATTCACTAAATAATCAGGATGGTTCCATACGCAAACAACACATGTTGACTGATCGACATGTTGTAACACAATGGGAGCAATCTTATGGATACAAGTGAGCTGTTCTTGTTATTGGCTGCCTATGGAACCTAACCTTATGTTCGATAGGTTAGAGTAGTAGAAACGGTGTCCCAGGAACTTACAGTTCCTACAGAAGTAATTTTAGGGAATGATTTTGTAAACATTTGTAGAATGAAATAATATTAAAAAACTCAACACATTTATTTCTATTCAAAAGTACACTCAAAAATAATTTAAAATATCTTTATTTATTATCTCTTTTTAGGCTTCTGCTCAAACAGCATCTAGCAGCAGTCTCACAGCTAGTGCCAGTCCTGATCGTGTTGTAACTCGTTCTGCTACCTGTTTGGCTTTGTTGGGTATTGCTTTGTCCTCATTCAGCCTTAAACAAATGTTGGCCAGTAGTGGTAGCTCTTCACCCAGAGTGCCATTTCACAAATTTTAAATATTAAATGGAGTGAAAGTGTTTTTCTTCGCTTTCTACACACTATTTTTTAAAACACATCTTAACAACAATTCATTTAACGCGGGAATGAAGGAAACGTGTCGTGTTTAAGAAGCAAACATTGTAAACGTGCGCAGCAAATCAAAACAACCCTACTAAGGACTCCAGAAAGCACAATCAACCATTAAAGTTTATGACAAAGTACTATAATACAAAAAACCCTAAAAACAAAAAGGAAAGAAATGAAATGTAGAATGAAATTACCAAATGATTTGATTATAACGAAGCTTGTAAAAAGGTCAATAATATTAAAATGAGAAACTAACAAAAATTCGGATCAATTCTAAATAAAAAAGCAAAATTGATGAGTTGATTTTAAAAGATTTAACTGTAAATGTATTGTGTACGAAACAAAAAGATGAGAGAAGGAAATAATGATTCTAATTTATTAATATTATTTTTTTCTTTAAATCTAAATAAGCAATACTTTATTAATTTGTGCAAATAATCTGTTAAAAAAACATTAGACTTGTTTAGTAATGACTACAAAGCTAAGATTTTCTTTATTTTTAGACATTATAAATCATTTATTCATTTACTCACCCATATAGTTTACTATTATTTTAGTTTGTAATCTAAACTTATACATTTAAGTAGGGCTGCATGTTTTTACATTAACAATTTCATCATTAATAACAAATTAAAAAATATATTTGTATATATTTTCTTAGCTGAGTTTCAAACAAGTCTGTTGGTTTTTTAAACTAACAATAAATGTTCTTTTTCTTTCTCTATTTATATCTTTTTTTGCTTTTTCTTTTGCCATTCTTTAGCTGCTAACAAAATTTAGTTGTCTTTACAACACTTTTGTAAATTTATAGAAAGACAAAATTATGTTGTTAGTATAATTTGTTTCAACAATTTTCACTTTATTTGATTCTTTTTTTATTTTAGTATAATAATTTTTTATTTTATTATTATAATTTTTTGTTTTATACAAATTTTGTGCACATAAATAATGAAAATTTCTTTTAATAAAAGTAATTTGATTTTATTTGAAAAAACATCATCATTTTTACTTATTTCTATGAATAAATATGATGTAGTAAAGTAAATATACAGCCATGTCACAGAGTTTAATTCCGTTCGGAAGTGCAATTACTTCCTTATTTGACTTTTCTAGAAAAAGTATAACGAAACATTTTTTCGAAATGAAATCCGAAATAACTTATAATTAAAAGTACTTTCATTCCGAAAAAAATTTTCGTTTTACTTTTTCTACAGATGCAAAATACGGAATTAATTCCACTTCCACACGGAATAAAGCTCTGTGACATGGCTGATATTCCCGTTTTATTATTAATTCGATCGATTTAAATGTGTTTTCTTCAGGAAACGTAAAAAAGTGATTTTAAAATAATTACAAATTTTAAATTTATTACAATATAAATAAATATGAATAATCTAAAATTAATGAAAGGTTTTTGTGTTTTTTATGATATCTATCAAATATTAAAAATAGTTCGAAAAAGGTGTATTAGTTCTACAACTAGTTCTAGGATGCATACATATAACCAGTATTAATTCTAGTTTGAGATTGTTTCTAATTGTCACCTCCGCAACATCGAATTGAATTAAAAAAAATTATTAAATAATTAGTTTTCGTTTGACAAACAGGCCGTTGAAATATACAGCTCACTTTCGTCTATCCAGTTGGTCCCTGTGTGTTGCTTGAAAAGATTAGAAATGGAGTGGCAGGTAAAGATGAAAGATAGAAAATGAGAGTAATGAGGGGGGAACTTGAGTTATAGAGTTATATATAGTATAGTATAAGAGGTCATATTGAATGTTTATTTATTTATTTATTTAAAGTAATATATGTATGTATACAAGCCTTACTAGGCCAAAAATGTAAATTCCTGAATAATGCATATACATGCATATGTACATACATATGTAAATTAACTTAGAGTAAATGTATAAATACATACAAAATTAAATTTAAATCTGTCTGTACATTAGGGTGTCCCCAAAATAAATAAAGCAGATGTTCCCGACTAATATGAAAATTTGATTAATATGAAAATTTGATTAATATGGATCAAAGGATAAAAAGGTCCTTTTTAGAGGTTTTTTAATTTTTTTCACATTTCCCACAAGGGAACTATATGCAAATTTGGTATCATATCATATGAATGAGAGGCGCATTCAATGGGTTATCAAAAATTAAAAAAACTATTTTTTTTAATTCAAAAATTTTGAAAATTTCAGACAAAATTTTAGTGTTTTTTTATTTTTTCATAGAATTTACATAAATAAATAGTTGAAAATTCTTGATTATAAACATCATGCAATTTAACCCAAATGGGTTTTCCCATTTTTAGCTTATAAAATTTACGTTATTTTAATACTCATTACATTAACGAATTGAGTTAACAAGATTGTCAGATAGGGAAGAATTAAGGTTAAAAAAAAATTAATAAAAATTTAAATAGATAGAATTTTAAAAAATGGGAAAAACAATTTGGGTTAAATTGCATGATGTTTATAATCAAGAAATTTCAACTATTTATTTAAGTAAATTCTATGAAAAAATAAAAAAAAAAATAAAATTTTGTCTGATATTTTCAAATTTTTTTTTTTTAATTTTTGATAACCCATTGAATGCGCCTCTCAAAGACCTTTCATATTATACCAAATTTATATATAGTTCTTTTGGAAGAAATGTGAAAAAAATCAAAAAACCTCTAAAAAGGACATTTTTATCCTTTGATCCAGCTCACCAAATATTGACCCCAGGACAAAAAAATTGAGAAACGTAGTCTTAAAATGAATCAAATTTTCATATTAGTCGGGAACATCGATACCTTATTTTTTCTCCATACAAATGGGGACACCCTAATGTACATACAAAATAGAGGCCCCCAGCCAAATTAATTATTTAATTAAATTAATATTAAATAAAATAAATGTTTTAGAACATTAAGAAAATTTCCAGCTTCAAGTCATTTGACGGATTTGAGATTCATATATTCGATTTTGGTAGCCAGCTACAGTTGCTAATAAAGGTTTTACAATAATGAAGGCAGGACACTGACAGAGAAAGTAAGATATATTTTTTTTTGCCAATAGTGATACCGCATTTCCTGCCCATGGCCTTTATACAGATACAAATTGCCATCATAGCCTTTGATGTCCTTATCAGAGTGTTGTGAAATCTTGTACATCCTTCTGAACAATACAAGTTTAATTTAGCTCGGATTTACACTCAGTCCACTATTAGTATTTGAACCACTTAGTTTTTAAGCACGTTCTCCATACGCAGTTGTCGTTACCACATAAGCGTTTTAAATATAAAATAAAACTTGCTAGTTTAATAATAAATATTTTGGTTTTGATTAAGATTTGACATATAATTGTGGAAAAATTAATTAATTAAAAATTAGGTAGTGATATTTGTCAGTCATCATCCATTAAAATAAAAATATGAAATTGCAAAAAATTTAGCTTTTGTTTTTTAAAATTCTATTTCAATACCTCCCAAAAATGACTACCACTCAACATATGTAAATCAGCCGCAGTAATGTGTTTCTGACTCTGGTAACATATTTTCTCCCTATATATATGTACAGCTGTTTTAAAAGAAAAACAATTGAAAAGAGAATAGGAAAAGTTGTGATGACGTTTTGCCCTGTCAGATTTTTTACATATTCCACATAATAATAAAATAAAATATAATTTTATTTATTTTTTTGCCGACACGGCTACAAAAACTCAATCATAAATTATTTAAAAACAAACAATAACGTAACAAAAACAATATCTATGGATTAAACATAAAGTAAAGTAAAAATTTTAACGAAAAATATAAGAAAAGAGGATTTTACAAAGAAAAACCACAACAAACTTTTTATTTCCAAGGGAAAACGACGACACGAAACGGGAAGCCAACGAAAAAAGAGAAGAGTTGAAAAAACACAAAACACTAGCTCAGAAAAATGGGCATTAATGTAAGCAGACAGGCTGATTTAGCCGGCAATGAGTTGTTACAGAGATTTGTGGGACGTAATCATGTATCACCGGAAGATATTGACTATTGGCAAAAGTTGTTGAACTACAATATAACCATACCCGAGAATACACAGGAACAATTAAATTTAGATTCACGTCTGGAATCTTTATGTCAATCGTTTATCAGCAATAATTTAAAGACTGGCAATTTTGGTTCGCTCATCACAGTGTTCTTAACCAAAGTTTCCGAATTACTTTCGTTGTCCGACCAGGAAAGTAATATGCACATATGGCAGACCTTTAATGCTTTGTTTATCATACGCAGTTTGGTAAAGTATATCATAGAGACGGGTTCAGAGTTTCAGTTGTTACAGCATTTTGAAGCCATACCTAATGAGGAATTGTTAAAGGCTGAGGAAGAGGCTTTGGCAGCGGGAGCTGCTTCGGAAAGCACAACTATAGCTGTAGAAGCAACAGACCAGGATAATGCGGCAGCTACAATAAAAGCGGCTGCAGCCGCTGCAGCTGTTTTGGTGGATGGCTCGAAGTTTGAGACATTCATTGATGCAATATTCAATTTGGTTGTTGTGATTCCTGTTAAGTAAGTTGAAAGTGAATTTCAATTTATGAATATGAATTTATTTTACATGAAATATTATTTTATACAATAAAATAGTCTAAACGTTTCTTAGTCTACTTTTTTAACTTAACGTATATTTGTTTATCTAACCCCACAATAATACTTTCTCTTGCAGAGAGTTCACATATCACCTACACTTGGAAGCTGTCAACACTCTAATCACTCTTCTCTCAGTGCACCTCTTTACCCAGCAACCAACCGAGAAATCAATTATCTTCCGCACTGTATACAAATGTCAGCATGCAAATGTATTAATGTCTGCCTTATTACATTTTGTGTCCCGTTTAGTTGAAGTTCCACAAACCATGTTTGGTTCGTCATCGGCCGGTTCATTTGTCTTCGGTATAGCCGAATCTCTACTCTCAATATTCAGCTTCCGCAAACAACAAGACATCTTACATACTACACATTCAGTTGGTTCGGAATTATCACAACAATTTCGTACACACTATCCGTTGGCCAATCAAAGTCTTCTCTTGATTCTAATACTGACTAATCACTGTACAACAAAAGAGAATTCATATCGTACGTCACTGTTCGCGTGTGCTGATTCAAAAGATATGGCCAATAAGGATGGCGCAACGTTTCATATTGATTTTTCTGCGGTCTATGAAACTCTGTGCCGCATTGTAACAATTGATCAGGCAACATTACTGTTGTATTTATTGCTGCATCGTAATGAGAGGTTTTATCGTTTTGTAATGGCTCAACAGGATTTGGAAAAGTTGGTCACGCCGATTTTGCAAACATTGTATCATGCTCCCGACAGTACATCACATCACATTTATATGTCCTTGATTGTTTTATTGATTCTAAGTGAATATGATAGTTTTAATAAAAACGTTCATAATATAGTGAGTATATAAATTTAATATCTCTCCCTGTACTCTACTAATTTATATTTCTAATCTAAAGATGCTTAAAAATATCACCTGGTATACGGAGCGTACCATTTCCGAAATATCCTTAGGTGGTCTACTCATATTGGTTGTCATACGTACCATACAATACAACATGCTGAAAATGCGTGATAAATACTTACATACCAACTGCTTGGCAGCCTTGGCCAATATGTCGGGTCAATTCCGTAACCTACATCCTTACGTGGCTCAACGTTTGATATCCTTATTCGAAACATTGGCCAAGAAACATACACGCTTAGATGCGCAACTGAAGGAGCCCGTGAATAGTGCTGTATTTGTAAATGTCTCTACCACTCCAGAGGATATGTTACAGGATTTGACCGTACTCGAAGAAGTATTACGTATGGTTTTGGAAATACTAAATTCTTGCCTTTCGAATCAATTGGTATATTGTCCCAATTTGGTGTATACTTTACTTTACAAACGGAGTGTGTTTGAGGGTTTCCGTTCACACCATGCTTTCCAGGATATTATACAAAATATTGATATGGTAAGAGAGAACAATTATTTAAATTTTAAATGTATTTGTTGTATTCATTCGCATAATTTTCTTTATCTTTTTTAATTTAATATTTGTTTTTTAGGTGGTGGGTTTCTTTTCTTCACGTTTGCAACGTGTACAAGAGCAACGTGGCGAATTAGGTGTTAACGAAGTATTCGAGGTCATTTCTAAAGGGGCCAGCCAATGGTCAAGTGATCGTTTAAGAGTAAGTTTTATTTTTTTTTTTTTCGAAAATATCTCAATTTCTGAGAGTTTCTGATATATTTTGCTCGTAAAAAAATCAAATGTTTTTAGCAATTTTTTACATTGATTTTACTACTGATCACAAGCAAAATCAGTACATTAAATATCGAGTTATGAGCAAAACTAAATTTGAAACAATCACAATTTTTTACTCATTTTTTTTTAAGAGAAGTAACACTCAGGCAATTAATATGCCTATATATTAATGAAATAATTGTGTTACTTTCTTTGGAAAGGGATAGGTAGAAGAAGAATAGGTGGTGAAAGTAGAGAGAAGCTTTTCATATGACAACACTGTAATTGCGCGTTATGTTTATTAATAGTACAGTATTTCAGTGCCTCTGGTGGTGAGTAGGCGCATTTATCAAAGCTTGCCTTATAGCTATTATTTTAATTATTTTACTTCGGTGGTGTTTTTAAACGCATACCACCGAAGGAGGGCACTGTGATAAATATTAGTCATGATAGGATAGAAGAAAACTAATAATTATCAGAAACTGATATTGTTTTGAGTGGCAGCGGCTGGGAATCGAACCCAGGCCACAAATACCAACTCATGCTTAATGATCAAACGCGCTAATCAATTAAGCTACAGTGCCCTTACTCATCTAATAATAAGAAACGTAAAATAAGAAACAAAAATTTTATTATGAAACGTCTAACAATAGGCAGCAAACGTTTCTACAGATATTCTTTTATATAAATATCCAAAGTCATAGTTAAAGAGGTGACAGAAGGGCTTCTTTTCAGACTGCGCAGTCTGTGGCATGGTATATATTCCATACCTAAAATTACCATTGTCCATTCCAAGCCCGTTTGTAAACTACTACAATGCCAACTCTTGATCTTGAAATAGATATTAAACTAAAGATTTTAATCTTGAAATAAAGATCTTGTTCTTAGATCCTGTAATAAAGATCTTGAAATATAGATATTGATCTTGAAAAAGAAGATCTTGATCTTAAAATAAATATGTATGTAAAAAGATGCGAAATAGTGCGCAACTCAGCTCTCTCGACAATTGTTTGATCATCCGTACTTGCAGAACCGGAACAAAAGAGCAGAAGTACAGAGAATAAATAATCTTAAAAAGATTTATATTTCGCCTACCAAAACCAGACACATTCTCTAGGAGGATAATACCATTTGATCTTCCTTTTTGTCACCTGTAGCAAATATTTCCCACTTGCAACACACAAATTTCATTGCACACACAGATCGTCAATGCCCTCAATCAGCAATAGTTGTGTTAATGCACTATTGTTTCTCCTTTATATACAACCAAAGCGTTTCTTTTATACTGTTGAACACTTTACGCTGATAAATGACAAACTCTCTGTAGCACCTCTACCTCTGTAGCAAACAAGTCTTTGTTTATTTCTTAGAAAAAAAAAAAAAATCAAATATCGTAAGATACAAATGAAAATGCCACGCGGAGGAAGGAGGAGTACATTTATCCACACGTCTTTTCTTGCGTTACTTACACTAGTGTTTTTTTGTGGTCTTTGTCTGAGAAACCCGATTTTGCTTTGTTGAATGTAGTTTTTTCTTTGTAAGTTCCTTGTTACTTTTAATAACATGATTGCTTTCTTTTTGTTTACGATCTGTGGTAATATGTCGCTTGTAACGTTTTATATCATCATTTAACGTATTTTATGTGAACAATGCTTTAATATACATATGTATAACACTTTGATTTGAATTATAAATTTTTAAATAATTTTAAATATTTTTCTTTTAGAAATTTCCCGATTTGAAATTTAAATACGTCGAAGAAGATGCACCCGAAGAATTTTTCATTCCATATGTCTGGACGTTAGTGTGTAAATATGGCTGTGTACACTTTAGCTCCGAAAGCATTAAAGGTGTGACTACGGAAATTTCCTGCTAATATACACTCGATTTTGAAATACAGACATCTTGACTCCTTTTAAGTAGAATTCATAGTTTAAACTTTATAAACTCTATAAAATTTAACTCTATAATCAATAGTCCAAAACATTTTTTTACATGATACATGTATATTTAAAGCTTCTTGTGTTATATGTATTTACATTGATGATTTTTAAAAGAACTTTTTTATTTTGTTTATCACCCTAATTTTATAAATTTAACCCATTCTTAACATTGATATTCTTTTTAACCTTTTGAATCCTTTCAATAGATAATAATTACTGAAAGAACCTTAGTATCAAAGTATCAAAAAGTTAAAAATATATTTACAAATTATTATTATTACTATGTATGTATGTATGTATGTATGTTGAATCTTATATTTAAAGAAAATTATAATATATATATTTAATCAATTTCAAATCCTTCTTTATATTTAATTAATGAGGAGAATCCACAAATCGAAGAAAAAATCTGTCCATTGGAAATTTAAAAGAGAAAATAAATTAAAAATTGATGACCTGTAAAAATACATACAACTTCTGTCTTATATTAATTACCATCAAATATTTTAATAAAACTAATGTCCTTATTCATAAAAAATTAAAGTAGATTTCAAATGTACTTTAAGAAAATTTTGTATGAAAACTTTTTCTAAAAGCACACTTCAAACCTACTTTATTTTTTATGAATACGGCAGTTAGGCATTAATGGAATACATATTAATAATATAGGAAAAATACATTGCAATAAAACTATATAAAAAAATACCTTTAACAAATTCCTTTTCATTTCCATATAAATATGAACGAATTATACAATTTTCTTTCGAAGCTACTTTTTAAACAAGTAGAAATTGTCCTAGAATCTAACATATTTTTCATGTAAAACATATTAAGAGACATTTTTGTTTTTATGCAAATACTTCTACAATATTTATACACCAGTCAGCAAATTAATATTCCCTGTCAAACTCGCCCATCAATTTTTATGGCTTACAAACTGTGGGCCAACTTTGGAGTTCAACGGCTTTGATTAAGTGTAATGTTGAGAATGAACGAAAATTTACACTAGCTACTGTATTTCTCCTGCTCTTAAACTTCTTTAACTACTAATTGTATGCACTCTTAGTATACTATATTTTGCAACTCTGCTGAATTTGATTTACTGACTTACTTTGTAAGATATTGTTACAGTCTAATAAAATAATTCAAACCAACATGTAACTTGCTACTGCTTTGTGTTTTTGTATAAATTTTGGAAAAAGAAAATCTACCATAAATTTATGAAAATTTCTTTTTATAAATAAACCAAATAAATAATTTCTCCGCTATTCAACAAAATAAATACGTTAAAATTCGTAGTTTACGACAGAGTCTATATACTACAATTAACATTTCCAGTAGAGAACCACACTACAGTAAAGAATTCTAGTGTTTTCATATACATAGATAAGTGCAAGTTTGTAAAATACAACAATGCTAATTGCCATTTCTCTACAAACTACACTAACGTCTTCTTTTGTAAGTGATAGAAACCTGTTAGAAACATTTTTCTCATTATACCTGAAGGAAAAAAGCAAATAACTTATTATTCATAACCATATTTGTTTTTAGAGATACATATGCACATATTTCCCTATGCCCCTAACTAAAGCGTGATCCATTTCGAAGTTCCCTACTTTTTTAAAGAAAAAAACACAGAAAATTCAAATTTAATAAGGGATTGTATTATTATCATTTGAAAGAACATTCTTTGGCATTTATGTCTATCAAATGTTGGCCGTTGCTACGTCGCAGATGGTCTATCCGTTAAGTCCAATTTTCGATGACAATTTCCAACCGGTAACTGGCGCATGACATGCGATGTTTTCTTCCAAGGCGTGAATCGAAGCGGGTTTGTCCGCATAAACTTTAGAGTTTAATATCCCCACAGGAAAAAGTCTAACCGTATGATATCACACGATCTTGGTGGCCAATCGATTTATGTGCTCACCAAAGTGTTCTCTCAATAAATTCATTGAAGTGGCGTCGTCTTGTTGAAACCAAATGTCGCCAAAATCACGAGCTTCAATTTCAGGCATCAAATAGTCGGTTATCATGGCACGATAACGGTCACCATTGACGGTTACGTTCACACCGGCATCATTTTTAAAGAAACATGGACCGATGATTCCACCGGCCCACAAACCACACCAAACCGTTGTTTTTTTCTGGATGAAGTGGCAGTTCTTGAATCTTTTCAGGTTGCTCTTCGTCCCAAATGCAGCAATTTTGTTTGTTTCAAACCCATTGGTCCAGAAATGGGCCTCATCGCTGAACAAAATTTGCCTCGAAAACGTAGGATCTTCTTGGAACTTTTCAAGAGAGAGCAAAGCGATAAACGTTGTTCAGGCGTAAGTCTTTCCATTATGAAATGCCAAAAATACTAAACAAAAATAACATGACAGCATGACAAGACTCACTCGTGATCTGTCAAAAAAGGCTATGGAAAAAGTATCTCTACTTGAATCACCCTATATTTGACCAAATTATCTATCAAACCTAGCAACCAAGTTGATGAACAAATTGAGACGGCAGAGATTGATCGTCTCGTAAATGAACAACTTGCTAAAATAGTTAAAAAATGGCATCAGAGCCTCAAACTGTCCTCAAATAAACATCATATTGAAATAAAATCTTGATTTTTAAGATAATCAAGATAAGCATGAATTAAAGGCCTTAACCTTGAAATAAAGATCACCGGAATCTAGCAGTTATTGCGTATGATAATATGATACTTACAGATGATCTCATCATCATTAAAACTAATATTTGAGAATTCCCATATGAATTTTTCGCTTGCACAGGGGGTAGTACAGCACATGATGTGTCAATGGTATTGTATGCTGATGATTCTCATTAGGTATGCACATCGACGATATAAGTTCCAGTATTTCTCAATATTAAAATCAACGTTGTCACCGCTTGGACTAAAGAAGTTAAAACGGTTTAAATTATTTCGTTCAGCAGCTTTAAAATCTGATACGTAAATTAACATCATCTCTAAACCGACAATTCGCAGTATGCCGACATGTAATCAATATCGGAACCACAACATTAGAATCGACATTAGCTGATCGCCATCTTAACGCTAAGATAATAATATAACTTCTTAATTCACAGTAAAGTATAGGGCGTAGAATTTAAAAAAGACAAATTTCAACGCAGGTCAACCAAAATGGTTTGAAGACCAAGAGTTGGAGGAAGCAATGGAAGATTGTTGTCAATCTGAACAAGGACTTGCAAAATCATTGGAAGCTACTCAAGGCGAAATTTCGTAAAATCGTAATACATATTTCATCCGGACAATACTCGACCACATGTTGCAACTATTTACAAAGAAGTGGTTGTGAAGTTTTGCCTAAACCGTCTTACAGTCCAGACCTTTCCCTGTTCGACTACTATAGAACAGTGTATACGAAATTGGCTTGATTCGTTCTTGGCCTCAACGAAGAACATTTCTTATGGCGCGGAATCCATTATAGTTGTAGAGTCACACAATGCAAATAGTTGACGAAAACGTTATGAATAAAGAAACAAGATTTGAATTTGGGTGTTTATTTCAATAATTTCATTTAATTAGGATAAGTCCTAACATATAGTTAGGTATTTACCTTTATTTTATTTGATGCTGTTTAATAAAAACATATTTCTGCTAAAAAGGTGGTTACGTTTTTATTTGAGTAAATATTTGACATGTGTGACCCTATTTCAAAGAATATATACAATAGAGTTGACCAAAGACAGCTTCAACATATAATACATTAATGCAGCAGTAGCTCACTTAATGATTATTAGCAATATTTACAAACTATTTTTATTTATTTATAAACAATTGTTTGTCAAACTAAATGCGGGTTAGTTCTAGTTTATTGACTTTTACCACAAATATATATTTTGTTTTGTTTTGTTTATGTGTTATAATGAACTTTGGGAAAAACCCGGAAACGGATACAAAAAAAATGAACAATTAAGAGAGTCAGATATACATAGAGAAAAATACAAAATAAGAGAGAGAGAGAGAGAAAGATAGAATAAGAGAAGTATTACATTTTAAGTAAATGAGTGAAGTTCATTTACTTGCTGGTCAATTGTTTGCATTAAATAACAGGTTATTGACTTCTTTTATAACAACAACAAATAAACAATTGAGATCGTGGCTAAACCTTTTTGGCTTAAAGCCAAAACAATTATACCTAACTAAATTTATTAATTTACAACTTTAACAATGACTACATGTAACTATAGTATTACATTTATATGTCTATAGTAAGATAAAACTAAAAACAAGTAAGAGTTAACATTCGGCTGTTTCGAATCTTAAATACCCACCACAAAATCATTTATTATGGAGCGATCGTCATTAAATATTGTGTAATTTCTATTTATTTTAGGTTTACTTTGGTGGAATTTTAGTTCTATATTTACAAGAGTTTTAAATTTTGTTTTTGCAGAATTTTATATGGATTTGGGTTTTCTATAAGCACTTGTATACCATAAAGTCATTTGTATGGGGACTTAAAAAATCGTGGAACGATTCTTACCATTATCAATAAAAATAAAATTTAAACAATTGTTCTAAAGGTATTTTCACACAAGTCAAATATTTACTCAAAAAAGCGAGACTACTTGTTTTAGCACAAATTTTTTGACCTTACAAGAGTTTTGCAAGATCAAATAGCATCAAATAATATAATACTAAATATTTGTTGTGTCTTGTTGTAAATAAACGACATTTTTTTTTTAAATAAATAAACGAGTTCAAAAATATTTTATTTAATGGTTACGTCTTTTTAGGCAAATATTTGCCAAGTCTTTTTGTCGAAGCTCGATCGTGACTGCAACAAATGGGCACACGGATGAATATGGCTAGATCATCTTAAAATTTTATAAGGTCCCAGAATATATACAATATATTTTGGTTCCACGGCGATTATTTTGATGTGCTACAAACGGAATGACAAACTTAATATAATCCGCAGCTTTTTGGTGATAGGTATAAAAAATACAATAATATTAAATGAAAGCTACTTTATAACCATATTTAAGTATTATATTTACAAGTATGTACATATGTATGTAAATATGTAATTATTATTATAAACAAACACTTTAGAAGAATTCTCTAGAAAATAAAAGCCTTATATTGCAGCCATAAACTGCAATGTAAATGGAAATTTAAACAATACGTAAATAAAAAATATAAATAAAGCAAAGAAATATTGCAAAAGATCATGGTAAATAGTACTACTCAAAAATAAACAAACCATGGCTAATAATTATGATAATATCTAAAAGAGCCAACCACTAACAACAACCAATACCACCATCATCGTCATCACACAGCCATTAGTACGAGTATCTATAAGTATAACTTTACGCGAATATTGTATCTATGGATAAAAACGGAAAATAGTAGAAATAAAATACGAAATTCGCAGAAACTATAAATAAAACTACGTATGTAAAAAACACTAATAAATATAAATAAACAATGCCTAGAGTTATTATAAAAAAAACTAGCAAAAAAATAAAAATAAATTACTAATGAATGCATAGTTGTTTATATGTTTATGGACAGACAGACAGACGGTCGGACGGATATGATAAGTTCGTAGTAAGCAATCCAAACAAAATTTTTTTCAAATCAATGAATGGCTTAATTTTTGGAATCATAAATAAATATTTAATGGTTACATTTTTTGCAATAGTTTTTTTTCTTCATTTTTATGTATGTAAAAAGATTAAACAAACATGTATGTACATATGTATATAGAAATAAATAAATTTAAAAGTTAATATGTAAGTACCCAATTAGAATTTAAGTTCTGCAATTATTATGTCCTTATATTTACACATATCGGTATATACCATGTAAATATTTTTGGTATTATTATAGGGACTTTATCCCTATTTCAACATTGACCATGACGGCACCGATTTATATAAAACCCAGAATTCGGGATTTTAAAATAAATTTCGAATTTCGGAATACCGGAATATTTTTTTTAAATATGCATGTTATTGGTAAAAATCACATTTTAGTGTTTATGTACATTAAGGAAGGTTTATATTGGCTCTTTTTAAAATTTAAATTTGAATTTGAAATTTAAAATTTGTATAAAATTATCAGGCATGTCATATAATTCGATCGGAATGGTTTTAATTCCTTATTTGCAAATCAATCGCTTTTACTTTGCGTTCTATAGATTCCGATCGATTTTGTTTATTCCCAAAAAAAAAAATTAAATCTCTGTTTTTAATTTAAACAAAACATATCAGTTTTCTAACAAAAAATATAAAAATGCCCGGAATTTCAATTGTTGTTGTTTTAAATGAACAAAGACATCAAAACGCAGTTGAAAAGCTACGAAGAAGAAATTTAAGGAATGCCCCTGATCCTCTGTCATATTCCAGTGCTGTGTAATATTTTTAATTTTTTGACAAAAGTTTTCTTGTTGCTGACACCAGTTTTGAAATTTTTAACATTTTATTTAAATAAAAATGAAATAATTATAAAAAAAAAACAATGAAACAATAATATTAATTATTTAATTGTCATTATAAATTAGAAATATGTATGAGTTTTTTTTTCAGTATAAAATCATAGCAAATAACAGTTTCGAAAAAAATTCGTTTTTCGTTTTCTAAAGACTCAATTTACGGAATCAAAACCACTTTCGATCGGAATTGAGTTCTGTGACATGGCTGTATGTTTAGAAAGCATTAGAATATTACCTTAGTTCCATAAATATTTGGCTTTGATGTCGTTACAGCTTGTTGGTCTTCACAAAATATGCAAAATATGCAAAGTTGTCTTTCACGGTCTCTCGACTTCATTTCATATGGTACCCAATTTCCCTGCTTTTGAATAAATCCTGCCGATCGCAAACATTTTGAAATTGTAACTTCAGTACCAGTCAAGCTCTTGTGAAGTTTGGTAACAATCTTAATAGAGTAATGCCTCCAATTTTTTGTCTTCAAACTTTGTTGACCAACCTGGCCAATCTTTGCCTTCTGTGTAAAAATCACCACTTCTGAACCGCACAACCCATCTCTGGCACGCTGAAACAAATGAAACACATTCACCATACGGTAAGTAGACCGTGTGCTTCAGCACACACACACGCAGAGAAAACACATGGTTGCGGTAAACATAATCTAAGAGCGACTTATTATGATAAGATTTTTATGATTGTAGTCAAAACATATTATGATGAATATAAGTGCCATAAAATATCATGATCAATTATCATCGTAATATTTCTTCATAACATATTCTTGTTAATCATAATTTGATATTATAACATCATGTTATAACCTACTATAATCATAAAATTGTCATACATGATCATATTATGACCCAAGGTAATCATATTATAGTTTAAAGTAATCATATTATGATCTAAAGCAATCACATTATGATCTACATTTATCATATTATGATATATAATAATCATATTATGATCTAAATTTATCATATTATGATATATAATAATCATATTATGATTTAAAGTAATCATATTACGATATATAATAATCATATTATGATCTAAAGCAATTATATTATATTTCATTTATTTATTTATTAAGTCAATGGATTGCAGACTATTAAAAAAAGGATATTGAAAATGACAATTAATTAACAAAAGATTAATTATTTAATAAACTAATTATTTTATGCTTAATTACATTTGTTGAAAGAGAAAAATCAACTATTTCATATAGATTGTTAAATTCACAAAATAATCTTCTCATTGGGCCAGCTTGAGCATAATTAGTTCGAACATGTTTGACATACAGTGGCTTAAAATGGTGTGAAAATCGTTGAGGAACATTAAAAGTAACATTATTTACAAGGAACTCGGAGCAGATTTCACCATTAATTATATTGATCATAAATGTTACATTAAGCATAGTCCTTCTACTATATAGAGTTGGTAATTTAATCAATTTAAGTCTACCGATGTATGATGGAAGGTTAATATCAGGATTCCAAGGTAACCCACGTAGACAAAATAGTAAAAATTGTTTCTGTACAGACTTTATACGCTGAATATGAATATTATAATAATAATAGAGCTATATTCCAATATAGGTCTTACTAAGGAAATGTAAAGTGGTTTTGTAACATAGGGATCATCAAATTCCTTAGCCCATCGATTTATAAATGCAAGTACACCTCTAGCTTTTTTTTTATCATCATGGTAACGTGCGAAACAAAGTTTAATTTGTTGTCTAGTAAAATTCCTAGATCAAGAAAATTTTCAACAATTTCAAGCCGGTAATCAACCAAAGTATAATTAGCAGGAATATAATTACTTCTTGAAAAACGCATAAGTTTACATTTTTTTAAATTTAATTCCATTAAGTTGAGACTGCACCACAAAAAGAAATTATTGAGATCGGATTGGAGATATATATGATCCAAAAATTTAGAGAAGCTCAAAAATATTATAACATCATCAGCATACATTAGAATGTTACAAAAATTTAAAACATTTGGAAGGTCGTTGATGAACAAGGAGAAAAGAATTGGACCAAGGTGGCTGCCTTGAGGAACACCAGAAGTAACCAAAATATTTTTAGAGAATTTATTATTAAATTTTACGCATTGAGTTCTATCCAAAAGATAAGATTTTATCCAGTTTAGACTGCGAGATGTAAAACCAAGAAGATCCAGTTTAATAAGAAGAAGTCTATGATTTACTTTATCAAAAGCTTTACTAAAGTCAGTATATACGGCATCAGTTTGTTTTCCTTGTACAAGGCACTTGGTTAACGTGGGTAGTAAGTTGAAGGATATTTGATATGGTAGAGCAACCTTTCCGAAATCCATGTTGAGAAGATGACAGAATTGATGATAATTGATGACACATGTAATCAATGATAAAGTGTTCAAAAATCTTAGGTATTACACTAAGCTTAGCAATACCTCTGTAATTTGACACCTCAGACCTATTACCAGATTTAAATAATGGGATTATGAATGAAGACCTCCAAATTCTCGGAAAATAACCATATTTAATGGATGTGTTGAATAAAATAATTAATGGATATACCAAGGATTGAGCACAATTGTGTATAATACTGCTAGGAACACCATCATTATACGAAATTTTAAGTTTTTTTTAAACTTTCCAATAAATTCTCAGCATCAATATTTGGAAACGATATAGCACGGTTGGTATAAAGTGAAAAAAAATCAGCAAACATATTACTAATATATATTAATATCGTTGGAAGATTCATAATTGTTGAGTTTCATTACTGGAGGATATCCATTTGTTTTTCTTTTATAGTTGACAAAGTTGTAAAATGCTTTAGTATTATATTTAAAATCATTTTTTATTTTTTTGTAAATATGAAATTTTTTGTAAATATTTGCGCACTTTGAATGTACATAAAGAATTACATTTATTTTAGTCATTTTTAATAGATTTTTAATTTGAGAAATTTAAGATTATTTATTTTATGTACACTTTATTTAGGTATTTTACACTTCTTTGAAAGCTTTGTATTTTATAGTAATATTTAGTATATTTTAAATACGAATTGAATTTTTTTTTTCTTCAATTATTGAAATATTTAAATCCAACTAAATAATCTGATATCACGCAGACAAACTACGGCACTGATGCAAAAGCATTCTACAAATGGTAAAAACAAAATACATATTATTAAAATTAAACATATTTTGTTTGCATTTTAAATATAATATGAATAAAAATATAGAAACTTATCATTTAATGGTTATTTGTAACTTTAAATAGTTGTAAATACCATAATATGTTTGAATAGTTATCATTCAATAGTTGTGGTAAACATTTTTTAAAAATAATTATGTTTCAGTGAACAATATTCAATTTTATAATTGCGATAAACATACAAATGTTAATATATAGTAACTAAATTAATGTTAAAAGCAAATAAAAATAACAATTATTTGTGTATCACAACAATATATTGTTACCAAAAACACAGTGCAGTTGTCGTAACCATGCCCAACCATGTTTTTTCTCTGCGTGCAGGGGAGCAGGGTATTAGAAATTGGTTTGATTCATTGTTGACCTCAAGAGATGAACAAGTTGTTTGGCCCGGATTCCATAAGTTTTTATTGTATAAATGATTCAAACTACAAACTGAAAATTTACTGAAAAAAATACCGCATTTTTAAGTTTAGTGCATCTAATATAATTTGAGTTTGTAACAAACTCAGTTAACAAAACTACTTTACTAACCATTTTAGGGTAGGTTATATTAAATATATGACATCAATATTTATTAATAGTTTAAAATGATACAAATATTATTGAACATAAATAATTTATTGTTGTTTATTGATGCTTATATAAACATTAAGCATCATGGGACTATGGAAACATTTCAGCAGATATTATGAGAAAGTATTATAATTATAGCTAACGACCTTGAATGACATTGATTAACCATTAATTACAAATTAATTACAATTAATTGCAAAGTTTTCAAATGAAATTTTAAAGGACTTTTAAAGGTTCAACTTTAATGTTTTCGAACATCTTATTTTAACCCGCTAACTGGGTAGTAAGTTAAAGTTCAAAATGACTACTTTAAATCCGGCAAAATTCTTGAACAAAACTGTGTTTTTATTATTTTATATGGAGGTCAGTGGAGCCGGTCTTATTTTCAAACACACACATATAATTTTATGTAAATAAACAAAAAATTTATTTTTATTTTTAAAATTTCTACTTGTTTTTTTCACACTTTTACCTTAATGAATGAAAATGATAGTAAATGCAAATATTTTTTTATTTATTGACATTGTCATTGTCGTTGTCTTCCTTAACTAAATAATTGACAAAAATATTTGGAATATTTTTTTTCAGGTTTTCAAAATAAATCTCGTGTGTGTTATTTTTGTATCGAAAGAAAAACATGTTGTGGATTTATTAATGATTTGATTAACACCTTTAAATTTTACTAATTGTTTTATTTTCATATATGTATGTATATTTCTTGTTTTTTATTTGGTTAAGGTTTATACTCATTGTTAAAAACATATATAAATACATATACAGCTATGGACAGAGAAATAGCGCAACAATGTTGTGCTATGAAGTGCCAAACGTATTATATTGAAAAATGGCATGATAATAATATGTAAATCTATGCTATTCTTTTGCTCCACGCTGTTTTTCAAAATTTTCAAAAATTCGTTGGAAATATCCCGTCTACTTTTGGACGTTCTTTATTTTGTCATATTTTGTTAAAAATGAAGATTTGTGGTTGGACAATGAAATAGCGCACAGTAGTTGATTGTAATTTCGGTGCTAAATTCGTGGGTAATTTAACAAAAATATTATTTATTATTAAATTTGTCAACCAAAATGGGAAGAGGACCGATCGCACTGATCATTTAGAAAAAAAGGTTATTTGGAAACTTCACAAATAAAAATAGCTGAAATAATTGGATGTTCTTGAAAGATGGCATATAATGTCATTAAATGTGTTAAATTAAAATATGCATAATGTAAAGAAAGATCGAAAGAAGCCAACGCGAAAGACAACAGTTCGTGAGGACAAGGCAATAGGTAAAAAAAGTAAGATAGATACTTTCAAGTCGTGGAGAACAATAATGACTGAAATAAATGAGGAATTTGGGGTTAAATGTTTTCAGCAGACTTGTACGAATATGCCTCCATAAAAATCAGCTTTATGGTCGTCTAAGTAGAAAAAAACACTTCAATCAAAAAAATTATATAAAGGCACGTTTGTCGTTTGCACTGGAACGAGGATATCAAATTCTGCTTTTTACAGATGAAACCAAAATTAATCTGATTGTTCCTGTCAAAAAAAAAAAAAAAAAAAAAAAAAGTTTGTACCTTTAGAAAAAAAATCAAGAATTCAATACCTACTAGATACACTACTAAAACAATAAATACCGCTATTTCTCTGTCCATAGCTGTAAGTGCATAGTTTTTTTTTTTTATCTAGTAAATTCGAACGTTATATTGACCGATTGGCAAATAAATAAAGAAAAAATCAAACGTTTGTTTTTTTGTTTATTTGTCTATCAGTCTCTGTTTGGTTTGGATTGCAGGTATTTTAGCCATTATATGCTGTATTAACAAATTTTTAAATCAATGTTTTAAAATACTACATTATCGGTAGTATTTACTATTTCTTTAGAAATGACAGGTGCCGGTATTGTTGTTTTCTGTTTATTGTCATTATTGAATTAGGAATATACTTGCATATTATTTATTATTTTTATTGTTATGATTTTCAATTTGTTTGCAAAATTTGTTTATTAATTTATATTTCTGTTTTACGTTATTATTTATTTGCATTTTTAATTCGATTTTGGTCTAAAGCGAAGTTGTTAACCTAGACCCAACTTTGGCTGCTTGGGTTGTTTATTATTATTATTATTATATTTTTTTTTTTGACGGCCTTTAATTATTTGTTTAATTAATATTAATTGTAATTGAAAAGCTCAATTGATTGTACTAAATACAATATACAAATATTGTTTTGTATGTGCTTAAATTTGTTTTATTTTTTAGTTAAATAATAGTCATCAAAATATGTAGTTTTATTATGCTCAATGCGTAGTTATAATTGATTTTAAATTGTTTGAGGTAGTATGTAAATTACTCTAAATCGTTTGACAAAAACTAAATATGTATCCCTCAGACTCCCAAAATATTAACTTTTCCGCTATAATATAATAATATGTAGAACATTTTTACAAGTTTGGCTATAGATTTGTAAAGGTAAAAAGTTTAAGGTAACAGTTATCGGCAACTACAATATTATTTGACTTGTTTCTAAATTAAAGACTAAAATTATTAATGAAATTTACCTATATTTTAAATATGTTAATAAGTATCTATGTATTACATCAAAAAATAGCTCACATAAAATCCGGTCAAATAAATGTTTCAATAAATGTTTAAGCATATTTAAATGCAGAAACTAAAATTCATTTCCTCTTATAAAAATCTGTGTTTGTACTTCAATTATAGCATTACCTTTGGTACAACATTTCGAACCAACTGCCATATATACCTACATGCATACATACATACATATTTCAAATCGTTATCACTATGCTTTAACTTTACTTTGAAAATAGTCTTAAATGTTCAATTGGGATAATTAGCAGGTTCATATGCAGTGGCTCACAGCTTATTTTAAGCAGTATTTTTTTTTTTTTTTTTAAGAAATTGTTGTCATTCAAAAGTAACAAGTAAGAGTTTATATTCGAATCTCATATATCCACCACTAAATCACCTATTATGGGGTGATCATAACAAACTTATAACTATCCTGTGTAAAATTTCGGTTTGATATGGTTGTTTATGTAGGTTAATGAGTTTTCGGGAGTAGTGCTATGACCTATTATGGGCTGATTATAATGAAATTCTGTACGACGATTTATTTATATGTACGAGTATGTGAATTGAATTAATGCTTGTAAGAGATTTATGCGAATTTAAGTGGTTTTTCGAAGTGGACTTTTTATGGGGCTACGGTCAAGTATGGACTGATAGTCACGAAATTTGGCACAATTATTTCTATGTACATATATGTATGTGAATTGTTTGTATTAAAGTTCAACTTGATAGAGATTTATTAAGAGATTTATGCGCTTTTAAGTGATTTTCGGATTGTGGACTTTATATGGTGTCTACGGTCAAATATGTACCGATCGTCATAAAATTGGGTATTCAAATTTTTAAATAAGTACGGGCTATTTGTGTGGAATTTCAACTTAATGCTGATACCTATAAGAGCTTTATCTGCATTTAAGTAATTTTTGAATGTATGTATATCTGAATTATTTTTGTTGAATTTTAACTTGATAGTGTTTTTTATAAAATCTTTATGCTTATTTAAGTGATTTTCGGAAGTGGACTTTATATGTTGCTATGTCAAAATATGGACCTTTGCAAGCCAAATATCGTTTTGAGATATCACCCTGCATGAAACTTATTTTTGCAGAATTTTGTATGGATATGACTTTTCTATAGACATTTGTGTAACATAAAACCATATTCCGCGAAGATATTTGTAGGGGTGCTATGAGAAATCGTTAACCGATTCCTACCATTTTCAACAGAACTTCTCCTTGTTGTGCCTTTAATCGACAAACACACGGACGTTCATGGCTAGATCGTCTTAGAATCTTAAAAGGACTCAAAATATGTAGATTTTTGGTTCTACGGCCAATATTCCGATGTGTTACAAAATTAATATACCCCCCTTATTTTTGGTATTTCGTTCGGCAAATTAACTAAAGTTAAACTTCATATTTTTAGGACATTAGATAATTTAGAAAATTTTTATTTAATCGCGCCTAGAATGAAAGTGAATACGATTATATTTGATACGACATTTTGAGTTTTTTGAATTCAATTCAGATTGACTCTTACCAGAAGAGAAAGAGTTAAGAAACAAGCTAAGAATGAACCAAGTTTTAAAATAATTTTTTTTTGAAATTCAAATTAAAAACACAACACACAACTATTTCTTTTATATAAATATTTTTCTTTTATTTAAATTATACATTTATAATTTTTGCAATAAATATACAACATATATTCTTAAACACTAATTTAAAAATAAATATTAAGAATTTGTTTAAAACTAAAAAAAATGTTTGCAACCCAAAAAAATATTTAAATTATTGAGACAATCTAAAAATATTTTTCCGGGTTATGGTTGTCATTTTCCATGAAATGCATACAAAACTAAAATATTGAAAACATTTTATGATTATCACACGAAAAAGTAGACTTATTAACTAGAAAATATGTTATATGTAATTCAATATGAAATTTGTTTGTTTTAGTCTTAAAAAGGTAAAAGTCTTTAAAATGAAAATAATAATTTGGTTAATAAACTTTTTGGATATCGTGTTTTTTTTTTTTTTTTTGTGATTTTGTTATGTTTGACATTTACATGCCCTGGCAGGTTGTCATGCAGGCCTTATAGCTGGGGAAATTATTTTCATTGCCATCACAACCGCCAAATTTGAATTCAACACACTCTTTCTTTTGAGCATCATAACTCCAGCGTGGTATGAGGGCACGGCAAACGCCTTTACGGGCTGGCATGCGGCAGAATTCTTTGGGTTCCATTTGATTTGCATCTTTAGCACCGGGAACATCATCCAAAGACATGGTATCAAAGAAAGCACTAACATCATCATATAAATCCCAGGGTCTGGCCAGGGTGGGTGTGGAAATCAGGCACACCATTAAGGTGCTGGCAAATGCCAAATATAAAACACTGGTGGGCACTTTGAAGAACATTTCTATTTGGTTTTTTTATGTTTTGTTAAGTATTAATTACACTTTGTAATTGAAAAAGCACTTATTATGAAATTGTTTTTGTTTTTAATTTTTTTTTGCTAATGTTTCAACTTTTTAAATTGTATAATTTTCAATATATTGTTTAAATTTGTTTGTTTGTTTGTTTTTTTTTTCTCTTTCTAGTTTGTTTTACTGTAGGATTTTGTTTGGTAACTGAACATGGTCTGTATGCTGCATGTGGTTATATACTTTTTCGCCGACATTTCTTTTGCCATTTGCGATGACGTGCGTTTGTAAGCAAAACAAACTAAACGAACCAACAAACGAACGAACGTCTGTCTGTCTGTAGTTACATATTTACGAACAAAACGATCGCTAGTCAGACACCTTTCAAATGTGTGTTAAATAGCTGAGAACTACCATGACTGATGATGTTAGTGATTATGAGTGGTTCTCTTTTAAAATGTTTCACATTGTTGTTGGACTTTTACATAGTGTTGCCAAAAGCCAGGTTTTAAAATATGTAAGTGAATTCGTTTTTAAATATTGTTAATCGATTTTAGTTTTTCAGATGTTTTTTTTATAGACAAAAATAATGTTTTGATTTGTATAATTTTTTCATTGGAGTGTTTTTAGTTCCATGTGTTTTCGAAAATTTATATTTTGGATAAATAACCGAGATAATTGTGAGTTTTTGCTTATGCTCAGCCAATTAGGGGCTGATTTTGATTTTGCAATAATTTGATTGATGTTTTCAACACAGGTCATTTAGATATTAAAGTGCCTTGTGTATTCCATCCATTATCTGGCAGCATCCAAACAATGATTTTTTCTAAAAAGTAAATTTTGCATAAAAAATCAATATATGGTTCGATTTTACGTTGATTTTGTTAATTCTTTTGTCCAGATCTGATATATTCAATAAGTAATTGGATTCTTTTGACATCAAATAGTCAGAAATCAGGTTTCCATAATAGTTTTTTTTCATCTAAATCACATATGGTTACATATTTGATATTCAATATGTGATTGGATTCAATTTATATTTTGACAAATAAGAGAGCCTTAAAACTCGCCAATAAGAAATTCAAATTAAAACCGGAAATTTAGGAGCCTCCGTTCTTTTTTTCTATTTTATTTTTTATTTTTCTAAAAGACCTGTCACTTTTAATATAGGAAAACTCAAATCAAATGTTCACAAACACTACTCCCTCTATCTCCCCATAATCTATTTTCCTAGTTCCAACACAATATCAGTAGGGATAATTACCTGAGTGCTGGTCTAAGCAAACAAATGTTTATAAGAGATTTATTTCTACTTATTGGCTTTCGGAAGTGATTCCTTATAGGAGCTGTGACCATGTATGGTCCGATCGTCATACAATTTGTATTTGAATCTGATAATTGTTTTTATAAAAGATTTATGCGTATTTAAGTGAAGAGTAACAGGTTTATTGATGTCGAATTTTAATAACGATGTTTATAAGAACATTTTTGTCTACTTTAGTGATTTTCAGAAGTGACAGGGGCCAATTATAGACCGATTGCCATAAAATTTAATACCTCAAATTTATGTATAGGAGATTTATTTGTCTCGAATTTAAGTCTGAAAACTATTTATATAACAGATGTCAGATGGACTTTATTAGGCTATGGCCAAATATGTACCGATGCAAACAAAATCCCGTGCATGCACAGATTCTTACCTGTTTAAATAGAACTTGTTTTTTATAATAAAAATCAAATGTGCAAAATTTCATGATATTGTTTGCAATAGATTGAAAGAAAATAGCAAACGATTTTTAAAATTCTTTTTTAAATAGAGGTTATTTGGAATTTGGGTCTATAATACTGGTTCTACTGGACCGATTTTACCCATTTTCAATACCAAGCACTTCGATGAAACAAAAAAAGTTTTTTATTACTCTTGCTTTCAACAGACGGATCAACAGAACTTTGTGTGATGGTCTTTTTGTGTGAAAATGTTGTTGGAACATGAGCATAACATCGAAAAGAGTTGTTCATACGACACAAATTCATATGCGTACAAAAAATTGTTCGCTGAGTGAGCAATTTGATTGCTTTAAATAATTTGATTTTAATTATTTAAATTTACATCCTCACTGCGTGGCGTGGCCTATAGTAAAAACATAATTTTATATTTGGTTATAATTAGCTACACTTTATTTAAAAAGTATAAAAATTATATTAAGTAATTATCTACTAAATGAATTGAATTTTAAACTTTAACAAATACTCAATACAAGTGTATATTTATACCCTACACTACCACGGTGAGGAGGGTATATTTGATTTGTGCTGATGTTTGTAACGCTAAAAAAGTAATATCTAACAGCCACCTTAAAGTATAGCGATCAACTCAGAATGAGTTGATTAAACGATGTCCGACCACCCGTCCGGTCTGACTGGTTGTCCATATAAACCTTGTGCGCAGAGTACAGGTCGCTCCATACAAATGTCCTCCCGAAATAGGACTTTATCCGGTCATAAATGATTGATTTATACACACAAATTTCACCACAAATTAGTTGCACATGAAGCTTAACAACATCTGCAAATTTTGTGCAGATCGATCTATAATTGACCGTAGCATTTCTGAAAATCACTTTAAAGAGCATAACTCTCTTAAAAATGTTGGTACACAAATAATATGCAACGCAAATATGTTTCATATACATATGCACAAATGATTTGATGCAATTTTATTATGATCGGTCCATAATTAGTCATAGATTCCATATAAGGCCCACTTTCGAAAATCACTTTAATGGCCAAAAATATCTTAAAAATGTTGGTATTCAAATAAAATTCAACACAATTAAGTTTCTCAGATATCATGACACCTACTTTTATGACATTTAGTCGATAATAAGTCAAAGCTGCTATACATATAAGCCCCCCTTCGAAAATCAAGATAAAATTTAATACAAACAATAATTGTCATTGTTTTTTATTTTATCAAAAAAAAAAAGAAATTATTTTCCCGGAAGTCAACCACTAAATTTAGGTCACAGCTCTCATATAGCGAAAATCTGTTTTTACACATATAGTGGGTGTAGGGTATTATAAAAAATTATTAAAAAAAGCATGCCAAAATGTATTTGCAATTAAACTTTAACATTAAATTGTTACTACATACTTAAATTGAATATAACTAAATATTATAATAATAATAAAATCATTTGAAATTCAATAATGTCTCCAAAAAGTAATATTTTTATAATTGTTCTCGTCTTAATATTTGTTTGCAATAAATTTGTAGTAAGTATTACAATTAACTTTATTTTAATTATAGTGAATTTCTAGCAACAAAGTAAATATTACTAAAATAACTAGTTACAAGTAACGACTGCAATAATTAATTTAAAGTAAGGACTTACACAAAGAAACACTTATGGGTAAAAACGGAAGGCTATGTAAGTTAGTCCCAATTTACACGAAGACATCGGAGTGAGTTTGTGTTACTCTCCTATTCGTATTATATATGTGTATACAAATGTGTGTATACTCTCAAATAAAAATACAAGCGATTTAAGCAATAAGAATTGTGCTGTGTGAATAACGAAGAAATTTCAATGAAAAAAATTGTATCAATCTTTTCAATGAAATTGCTTCCTGTAAATTGGGACTTAGTAAACGAATCAGGGTTTTGTACTCGTAAACCACTATAGTAAATGTGAAGATATATACAAAATATTATTATTATTATTAGACTACTTAGACAGTATCTTGTTGTCATTACAAACAAAGTTATTTAGTAATTGACAAGTTTTTGCAGGAATTGTTATGAAATTTTGATTATAAATTTTGAAATGTGTAATTAAAATGAAACTAATAATTCCGATACAGTATACCCGTGTACGTTTTACAAATATTGTTTGTACAAATTTGGATCCCTCGTTTTCCATCATTGAACGATGTAAATTGGTGGCAGTTTCCAGGCATGTTAATTATATGACGGCTAAAGTGATTTTGCTGCAACTTCCAATCACTGATTTTCAGGTAAAAAAACATTTTTATATATTTTTGGAAGCCTTTAAGTGCAGGAGAATAATTAATATAATTAAAATATTGTTTTTTTTTTATAGGTAAGAATACAAGTTATGAAAAGAGCCAATGGCTGGAAACCATTTCTGTACGATCTGACTATCGGCTGTAATTTTACCAAAAAACTAAATCATATTACCCGGTTGATATGGCAAGCCGTTAAGAATGTTACAAATATTAAACATGATTGTCCATATAATGTAATTTTAATTTTATTAACAAATCTTGATTTTTGTATAATAATTGTTAAATTTTTTTCTTTGTACACATCTATTTAGCAAACCCTGGAGGCCGATCATTTAAGTAATTTATATGTAGAGAAGGCTTTAACCGGTTTGCCAGTTCCTCAGGGTGAATATGCATTTTTTACAACTTGGAAGTCGTATAATGTAACGCGAGCCACAGCTAAATTTTATGGTATCTATTATTAACTGAAATTTTTATAGCAAATAAAATTTTATAAATGATTCACAGTCACAGTAATAATTTTGAATTTTTTTTGCTTGGACCAGCAGTCATGCAATGCATTGTGCTTGAACTAGGAAAATAGGTTATGGGAGGGAGGATAGAGGGAGTAGTGTTTGTGAACATTTGATTTGTATTTTCCTTTATTGAAAGTGATGCTGTAATACTTATGCAAGAAGTTTATGCTACATACGGACAGTGTGCGTTCCACCTTCCAGTCGACCATGAATGCATGAGCCCTGACTGAAGAACATGTATTACGCAAAAAACGATGGGTTTCGGAAACAAGTTCCCTAATTTCAGCAGATCATATTTCATTATGTTATCGATAGAACAGTGAAACATCACCCACATTGCGGTGATGCTCCAGTGAACCAATAGAGTTGGACATACTACTGTCACCGAATAGAATCTTCGCCCTCTCCTGTACGCGATCGAGTAACTCCAAAATATACCTCGAAGTACCGATCTATTTCTATTTTCGGTCAAACATAGATGGTGCAAATAGTAAGTAGTTCAGATGTAGTAAATAATTTCCTACACCATTTTAACAAACCATTGCAATGTGTTTAGTCCATCGCCTATAAAGACAGATGAAGCAACCTGATCTGTCGTGCGTTTGTGTATTAACAAACAACATTGAGTCTTACCAGCGTTTGAAGCACAATGTCATAAGATCTTGGTTCATGTTTCATGTCATTTCCCCAATCTCCAAAGGGGTTTGGTCTATGGTTGAATGAGTAATGAATAGAATCTTTTTTTACTTTTTATTACTTTACTTTTTAATAAATATTTAGTTGAATAGAATCTACAAAATGTTAAACGATATTCTCCTTTCCCAATTTCAACCAATTTTAAAGGATCTATTTAATAATTCCATATAAAAACTTTATATTTGGTGGGAAATATAAGTGATCACAGATTATTAGAGTTCGACCGAAACCATTTTTTTAGGCCGAAATCTATCCTAACGTAATATTCGGACAACTACGTGCCTTTTTATCTGTGTTTATTTTTGGAAATTATGTTTTCTTAAATCGTTTTCAAATCGGTAAATACTGTGGTTGTTTGAGATAATAAGCTTAATCTGTGATCACTTTCCGACTATCTATTTCTACCACTATTTTCGTATTTATAAGTTCTTATCATCAAAAGATTAGCAGTTCTTTTAGCGCAGAATCCATATGTTTCCAGAAAGATGGTAAGAGGTCAAAGCTGGCATGCTCTATACTTTTAATAATATTATATTGTGCAAAAGTTTCAAACTGAAAGATAAAATTTTTAAAAACTTCCGCATTTTTAAATTATACACCCAACAGAAAATATTTTTATGTGAAAATCGATTTAGAGCCAGATATACTCGTATAAGTGTTTACAGATTGAGGTCTTTATTTTAACGTTTATTTTTGTATCTTTTGATTTAATATAATATATAATACAGTGATCACAGATTAAGGCCTTTTTCTCATTTCAATGCATATTAGCAAAGATATTGAGGATTTAAGAAATTCTAATTTAGATTTAAAAATACGAGTGATCACAGATTGAGGCCACTTTTCACTATTTACAACGATTACAATTTCTTAAGGATTTAAGAAATTCTGACTTTTTATATGATAAATCAATTTAGAATCAGAAATTTAAGTAATTATAGATTAAGGCCTTTTGCTCACTTCAATGCATATATACAAAAATATTGAGGATTTAATAAATTCTGACTTTTTATACAATTTTTTAAAAATCGACTTTGAGATATAAATATGAGTGATCATAAATCTATGATCTATGCGGGGGGTTTTTTTTTCATTTAAACGCATATTCACATATGTAGATAGTAAAGATTTAAGACAATTAATTTTACTTTGAACAGTATATTAGGGAATGACAGGAAATTATAAGCTTTTGTTTTTAGCTGTTTTTCTCTGAAATTCCTTGTTGGCTGTGAAAAAATCCCAAGACCTATTACATTTGTGGGGAATACAAAAATCTCCCTCTTTATTTAACATAATCAGCTACAAAACTCATTCTCTTTGCTAATATAGAAAGTACGTGAAGTACATTTATATTTTACTTACTCTTTGTTTGATACTCTTAACAAATTTCTTTATATTTTAGCCAACTGCGTATGCGTCACGTCTCACAATTTTCCTTGTTTATTAACTTGTATTTAGATACCGTATGTATTTATTTACATACATACATATTTATTTGTTTGTTTATGTTGTTGGGATATTCTACGAATGTATCATTTTATTTTTCATAAGTTGTGTTAATACATGAAATGTTTGTCTGTCGGTTTATCTATCCATCCATCCATCCATGCGTCTGTTTGTTTGCTAGTTGGTTGGCCTTTAGTTGTTCAAATGAATTTACCCATTTTATGTGCGTTGTGTTTTTCGAGTTACGTGACGTCATTTTCACTGTAATTACCAATTTGCAATTGCAATTGTAGTTGGATTTTTATGCCTGTCTCTTTGTTAGCCTGGCTTGTATAGGTACATATGTCTGGCTGTCTGTTTGTCTGCCTGTCGTTTAGTAGTATTGCTGTGGATTTTTTTTATTTAATCATCACTTCGCTTTTGCTGGCGCGTTTTAAACGTAAGCAAACAAAGCCATGATGTTTTTTTTTCTGTAGTATGTACTTTTTTTTATACAATTACTTTAACGTGCAAATATTTACTACTTGTAGCTTCGCAATAAACCAATCTACCTGTGCCGTGTGCTTATGCTGGTGGGGATTTTTCTAGCCATTATGCTTTGTTTCAAGTGTCTGAGGTTGTTGAAGCCATTCCCGGTGGTATAATATTTTTTTTATTTTATATTATTGTTGAAAGTACGGACAACAAGATTATTTTTTTTATTTCTCTAAATAAATACTTTTTTTATGAAGACATTTTTAAAGAGGAAATATTTTTTTTTTATTTTAAGAAAGTAGTAAAGTAAGTAGTTTTATAGAGAGCAACAAATAATTAGATTAATGAAAAGTAGTTTTTTTTTTGGTATTGAAGTTTAATTATGTTAAATAAGAAACGGTTAAGAGAAGTAAAGTAAATGTAGATGAAGCTCCATAAATTTATTTTGTAAAATAATAATTTTGTTTAGAGTTTTATCGTAAAGCATTGTTCACATAAAAACCGGCCACACTACAGAAACTTTTTTTAAACATGTGGGGCAACATGTTATTTTATCATTTGCACAGTGGTGTAGAATCGACATTTTTTCTAAATTAAAACTACCGCTTGGGCTACCCAAAGTGGGAGTTTTGTTACAAATAAATTTAAAATCACTTGGCAATTTTTTGTTTACCATTCAACGATTTTTATATTAAAACTGCTGCATTCAAAACAGAATCTTTTGAACACGGTTTTTTTCTTTAGTAACTTATATGTCATTTTAAGGGGTACATATCTGTCATTTATTCTCACTTAGTTATCGAACATTATACCAAGGAACCTGTACCAAATGCGAGTAATCGCAAAAAATATAGAATATTTGGCCAGACATAAAATTATAATATTCTATCATGACAACGCTTGGCCACATGTTGCAATACCTGTTAAAAAATACAAAAATACCTGTTTTAGTAAGAAATGGTGGCTTAATTCGGTTTAAGTGACTTTTTTCAAATCACTTGCAAAATTTTTTTATAATAGAGTTTTAAATTCTGATTAAAATAATTTTTTTTTTGAAAACTATATTTAATTATTAAACGATATACATATATATCAAATAATAGGCCTTTCCAACGATATATAACATAACCTATTTATATTTACCACCTATAGGTCAATTTCGGAAAATTATTTTTTGATCCGATATTTTTTTAAAACATCTAAAAAAATTCGGGAAAAAGGTCCGGATATGTATATAAATAACAAAATTTTAAATTTTAATTTAAGGTATAATATGACCATGTAGGTAATATAAATCAGAAGATATTAAAGAATGATTATGACATTTCATCATAAAATATAGAATTTGTACTATGCGAAGCCGGTGTTTTGTATACCAAAGAGGAGAAAACCTTTTCGCCCGGCCGTAGGCCCGCAATACAGGAAATCTGTACTATGCGTAGCCGGTGTTCTGTATACCATAGAGGAGAAAACCTTTCCGCCCGGCCGTAGGCCCGCAATACAGGAAATCTATACTATGCGAAGCCAATGTTATGTATACCATAGAGGAGAAAATCCTTCCGCAATACAGGAAATCTATACTATGCGAAGCCAATGTTATGTATACTATAGAGAAGAAAATCCTATCCTGTATACAAAATTTTCAAAAAATTAGTTTTTTTTTTATATTTTCAGATCTTATAATTCTGTGACTATAGTACCTACAGACACATATTATATCTTAAATCTTAATGTCTTGGTTATTTATATTAATAAACTAAAATAACACTTATATTGACTTTTTTTTTTAATTTTTTAGATTTTTTATTTTTTTTTTTATTTTTTTTTTAATAATTAACAAACACAAACCGCGAAGCTTTTGGCTTATCTGCAGAAAACATCCAGAGTCTTTGGCGGGAATCGAACCCGCAACCCTTTGACTGATAGTCCGGCGCTCTATCGCCTAGGCTATCGGGGCACTCATTTTAACCCATAGTTGGTCCATATTTTATAATCATAATATATATCGTTGGGAAGGTATTTTTAATACCCTTAATTTGATGTATTAAAAATTATAATACACCCAGTAGTTCCCGAGATTTAGGCTTATATATTTTCAATTTTGAGGGCCTGTCCCCTTGAAAATAGGCGTGGCTACCAAAAATTTTTTATTGCTTTTATCTCCTATTTGATGATTTTTTTCTGAGCAAAGTCACTAAAACTGACTTGTTCCCATATATATATGTATATGTATATATATAGAACACAAACATATTTCTATTTAACGCAGAGTTAGAATCATATTGTTGTTTAATGTTTTTTAAGGGCTGTTGATTTTCTCTCAGAACTGCTTTATAACTCTACTTTATATTAGTTCTTTTTAAATTAATAATTTTATTTGTGTGATAAACTTATATTCTTCTCTAGCTGTATCATTGGGGTATTATTTATCATTATAATGTTCATAAATAGCTTTAGTTGCGATTGGAAATTATTATTGTCGCCAGACTTACACATGTACAACAGTAGGATAGCAGCTTTTACAAGGAGCCAAAAATAGTAGACGATATTTTTGTAAATAAAATGAAAGTTTAAAACATAATACATATTTGATATGAACCAAACAATCTTTGAAAAGGGGCCAATAAAAATTCTAGATTTTTGAAATTTTATTTAGAATTATATTATGAATTATATTTTATTGTACATATGTATGTATATAACCATAATAATATTGTTATACAAATTCTAGCATTTTCTTTGGCTTTCCAAGTGCCCACCTAATGTGCAGAAAGCGCGTACACTATATGCCATCGGTGGAACAGAGCGCTGGCACAAGAAGATGCCACAATAATTCATTCAATTTCTGTATGCTCGACAAACAATTGTTAAAACTGAGAGTATCTTGACTTGTTTGACTTTACACTGATTTGTTTCACATCCAAAGGGAATATCAAATGTAAAGGACATACATATATACACACAATAGAAGAACATATAACCAATTCTCATTTTCATTCTCCTGACCTCCCTCCCTCCCACTCCTGAACTTCGTTTAAACTTCTCATACAAATCTATATAACATAATCAGATAACGTGTGGTGTTTTGTACGGCTGCATAGGTGTAATTCTCACAATATATGGGAATTAGTGAGTGTAGGTGTAGTTTTAACCCGGCAGTTTTGGTATACAAGTTTTTGGATGCTATTTTCAATAATACCTTGTTATTGGGTTGACTTTAATTATACGCTACATCAACATACTCGTAGTGGTGAGGCTGTATTGGATTTGTGCTGATGTTTGTAACGCCAATAAATATTAGTCCAACATCCACCTTAACTATGCCCGCTTGCCTATCCGTCAGGCTGACTGTGCATGCGTAAAGTACAGGCCGCAATTTTGAAGATATTTCGATAAAATTTGGTACTTAATATTTTTCATCTCCAAGGAGGGATGGGATTGAAATTGGTTGAAATCGATGTATTATTTCAACTAGCCGCCGGGTTAATTGGCCATAAATATTTGATATATGCACGTATCCAAAAAAATGTCTCCGCAAATACGTTGAACATGAAGCTAATCACACCTAAAAATGTTGTATAGATCGGTTTATAATTGACCACAGCACCTATATAAGGTTTAGTTGAAAAATCACTTTAAGGAGTTATACTCTCTCTCTTAAAAATGTTTGTATCCAAATAATATTCAAGACAAATATATTTCATATATACACAAATAATTAACGACAATAAATCTCTTAAAAATTTTAGTATTCAAATAAAATTCAACACAAAAATGTTTTTTATATACATAAATCATGACACCTAATTTTATAACGGTCGATCCATAATTGGTTAAAGCTCCCTTATAAGACCCCATTCGAAAATCACTTTAACATGTATAAATCTTTCTAAAGTGTTTATATCGAGATAAAATTTAACACACAAATATTTATATGCAAAGAAGTCATGCCACTAAAAGTTTGGATGATCGGTCCATAATAGGTCATAGCGCCCATATAATAAATAAAATAAATAAAAATAAATATACTGGGTGTGGGGTAATATATGGTTGGGCTTGACCTGCTATACTTTTGTACTTTTTTTTTTGTTTTTTTAATCGAATATTGTTTGCAATGAATCGATTATTCGAATAATTTTATTCGAAACTTTTAACACATTTAATCATAGAATGCTTATATTTGCCATATTAAGCACTGACTTAATTATAGTCGATTATACGTTCAAATGTAATCCAATTCTTTGCATAATTTCTTTCGAATCTTTCTTAAATCCAAAAAAAATTATGCATAAAGAAATTTAAAATTAATCGAAAAATTTTATTCGAATTTTTTTTTATTAAATTAAAACCAAAAAAATATATAAGTATATTAACTTTATATGAATTAATTTGACAAAAAAAAAATTATGTAGTGTTCTTCAATTATTTGTTAAAATTATTTGACTAATATTATGTTAAACTTTTAACTTCTTAACTTAACTAATTATCATTTAAATTAAATTTTAAATTAATGGAAAGGGTTGATATTGAGCCATTAGCCTTTAGAATGCTCTAAAAAGCTGTACCTATATTTGTTTCCAAACTAAATAATGTGGTGGTAATGACCACTCCATATAATGTAATACCTAGAATAACTAGTTGTCAATCCCAAAACACATTAACTTCATTGTATTCGATTATTCGTTAACATTTCCTAATTATTCGAATAATTTTATTCCAATCTTTCAATATAAATAAGCTGAATACCTATACAAAAAATATGTTGTTTAATTTATTTAAAAACAAATAATAGTTTTTGTTATTTTTATCGATTATTCGTTGAAATCAACAGTTTATATGAATGAGTGAATGAATCATAAAATGTTTATATTTTACAAATTAAGCACTAACTTAATTACATTCGATTATTCGTTCAAATTCAATTCAAATAATTTCATTCGAATCTTTTGTTACAGTCAAGTTTAATACAAAGTAATTGCTTTACATTGATTTAATTTTAGGAAAACTCATAGTTAATATGATTATATTCCATTGTTCTTTAAAATTATTCGATTAATCGAATCTCTTAACATATTAAATCGTAAAATGGTTATGTTTCTAAAATAAAAAAAATAGTTAAATTTTAATTGATTATTCATTAAAAACTATTTATTACAGGAATATTGGTATTCATACTCAATAAAGCTCAATTTTATAAATATGTATAATATAGTATATTTTGTGTTGTTTTATTCGATTAATCGTTAAATTTATCCGAATAATTTTTCATATTTATTATATTCGGGCATAAAATGATTATATTTGTTTTTAAATTCAACATGCAATTATTATATTTGCAATTATTCGAATAATTTTATTCGAATACTTTAATAACACACAAATGTACTTAATTTGAGTTTTTAAGTTAAATCATATATAAATTTGAATTTATATAAGTTACTGATATTTTTTTAAGGTGCTTAATTGGTTAGCGCATTTGATTATTAAGCATGAGTTGGTATTTGTATCCCGGGTTCGATTCCCAGCCGCTGCCACTCAAACAACATCAGTTTATGATAATTATAATTATTAGTTTTCTATCTATCATAACTAATATTTATCACATAGCATTAGAACACCAACAAGGTAAAATAATTAAATAAAGGCTATAAAATCAAGCTTTAAAAATAATGCGCCTACTCACCACCAGAGGCGCTGCAATGCTGCACTAAAAACAAACATAATGCGCAATTGCAGAGTTTTGATATAAAAAGCTTTCCTCTTTCATCACCTTTACTTCTTCAGCTATCCCCTTTCCAAAGAATTACCCGAGTGTTACTTCTCTTAAAAAAAAATTGCCATAACAAGAACTGCAGGGCATATATTCAGTTTGCAGGAAACGTGTAAAGTTTGCTATAGACGAAGCAATAGCAGCAGCATCATCAGTTGTACGAGTATAGCATTTGTTTTATGTTATACTATTGGTTTTACTACTTTTGTGGAAATTAACTAAATTGATAGTCAAACATACGAGTTGACATCAGGTGTGTTTTAAATTGAGCGGACGAAGTGGAAATAAAACGAGATGAATGTCTTGGCGTGGTAGGATTTATTATTTGAACGTATGTTTGTAGCGTTGTCTGAAAGAAACTACTTATTGAATATTTATGTATGTGGTTGTTCTATAAAGAAGTTGTTTTTTTCTAAATTTATGGAGTTGTATAATAAATTCTTAATTTATTCAAATATTACCATTTCGATATGAAATGAATTTTATTTTAAATAGCAAAATATTTATATTATCTACTGTAACTATATATATTTTTGGGGTGGAGAGGGGTTATGGTTTGATGATCATAATTTTATTTCCTTAAAAAATATATGTAATATTTGTTTGGCTTTACTATTTTTATATATATTCAAGTAAAATGATAATGGGCTTTTTAAGGCTAATATAAATTAAGGGCCCCATAAAAAAATTATTACAAATTTGTTTAAAAGTAATGATAAAGCTTTGTTCACATAAAATACGGCCACACTACAAAAGTTTGTTTAAAACCTTTTTTCAACATTGCTACCATTATTGAATCAACAAATTTAAACAGTCAAAATATATTTATTTTGAAAATTTGTAAAAAATTTAAAAAACATAAAAAATTCGAATAATCGGATAATTTTAAGAATAATGAAATAAAATCTTATAAACTATTACTTTTCTTCAAATTAAATCAAAGTAATTCATTTCTTTGATTTAAAATTGACTGTCATAAAAGATTCGAATGAAATTATTCGAATAATTAAATTAAATTAATTAAACAATATAATAATTTTATGCTTGAATGTGTTTCAACGAATAATCAAATAATATAACAAAAAATAATTATTTTTTATTCCGCTTGTTTATATTGAAAGAATAGTATAACAACTTTTAACTAACGATAAAAAAATCAATGTAATATTGATTTTAGAAAAATTTATATTTTATGATTTAATAAAGTAAAAATTAATCGAATAAGCGAATAAATTTAAGAAATAAACGAGAAAAACTCAATAAATTATATTTTTTTCTTAAATTCAATCAATTATATTATGTAAGTTTAAATTTGATAAAAGATTCGTTTAAAATTATTCGATTAATTTGAAAATTTTTTACGAATAATCGAATGAAATGTATTTATTGTAAAGTTAAATTAAAATATGAAAAGCGGTAAGATTTTATGTATCAATGAGGTAAAAGTTTCGAATAAAATTATTCGTATAATCGGATAATTTTAACGAATCATCGAAGAAAATTTTAGAAATTAATTCTTTTCGCAAATTAAATGATATGATGTATTTTTTTTGGTAATTTTATTTTTATAATTTTTAAGGAGTTTTTTTGAGGCTAATTTGGTTAAATGTTTGTTTCCAAACGTAAATAAAAAACTTGTTCGATTTTTATTTTATTTACCCAATGTTTCGTTAGTTTTATTCTAACTTCTTCAGGGGTCTCGTTCTAAATAATAGCTTTGATGTTTTCTATCATTGGATATTAATTTTTATTATTAATTAGTTACTTAAATACTAAAAAACGGGACATCACGAACAGAATTTTGGTATAAATAATCAAATAATTAATAAAAATATAATATACAATACACGATCACAAAACTTAAGTCAAGTTTAAATTAAAGCTAATAACACAGACTTCTTGGTCAAAAAAACAAATTAATTTTATTTTTAATTTGATAAAAGATTCGAATAAAATTATTCTATTAATTTTAAATTTTTTTTAACGAATAACCGAGTCAGATTAATTTATTGTATTTTGTGAATTAATAAGATAAAAATCTCAAATTAAATGATTGGATTATTCAGATAATCGCATATTTTTACGAATAATTAAAACAAAACTATATTTTTCTCAAATTATACAATAATATGTATGTATATCTTTATGTTTTAATTTGATAAAATATTCGAATAAAATTATGCGATTAAATTTAAATTTTTAACGACTAATGGAATAAAATTATTATATTTTAAAGTTGAATACAAATAAGAACATTTTATGAATTAATAAGATAAAAGCCTCAAATAAATTTATTACAATATGTAAATGTAAATTTTTAACGAATAATCAAAGAAAACTATGAAAATTTTATTTTATTAAATAAAAACATATTATGTACGAGTATTATTTTAATTTTAGAAAAACTATTCGAATAAAATTGTTCGATTAATCGAATAAAAGTAGTTTAATATGAAGTTAAATTAAAATAAAAAAACAGAAACATTTTATGAATTACTAAGATAAAAATCTCGAATAAAATTATTCGAATAACAAATAGTTTAACAAATAGTAGAAGAAAAAACTATAAATTTATTACAATTTCTTTTCAAACTAAAATATATTTTGTATTTTTTTGGTATTAAGTTTAAATTTCAGAAAAAAATTTATTGTGATCATCAATTAAAATAGTTATATTAAGCATTTATATGGTAAATATTCGAATAAATTTATTCGAATAAACGAGCAAATTTAGCGAATCATCGAGAAGAATAACATGAATTCTGATTTTTCCTAAAACTAAATCAAAGTAAGTATGTAATTGTATTTAGTTTTTTGTATTTATGGCAAATATTCGAATATAATTTGAGAATAATCGTATAAAATAATGTAAATTGTGATTTTTCCTAAAATTAAATGAAATTATTAGAATTTTATAAAGGATTTTAAAGTTTTTTAAAAACTGTTACTTTAAAGTTTATTTTTCTTTAAAGTTTCCTTGGTCTTGAATGCCTTGATAATTACAATCAATGATTTTTTATTATTAAGGCGACCAGATTTTGGAAAAGAAAAAAGATGACATTAAGAAAAATAGTAAAAAATTTATTTCAATTCAATGTTTACATTTTTTACATATTGTTACCATTTACTATTTTGAAAAGCGAAAGTTCAGTCAGTAAAGGTGGATTCACCCGTTCGTTCTTAACGAAAATTTTGTTCGAACAATTTTTTTTTATATGAAGTTTGACGTCTCACTTTTTGGGAGAGAGAAAATATTTTTTCCGAACTTGAACTGGTTTAATTTTATATTTTTTCTTTACAAAAATGAATTGAGTTGCCAATAGGTTGCATTTTTTCCATACAAATAATAATGCCTTATGTATTTCCATGGCCATAAGCAAAAGTAACTTTCTTTTTTTCATTCATTTTGAATTTATATCTGTGATTCTGAATACACAATACTTTAAAATAATTTAATATTTGTATTTTGACACTTAAAACCCAAAGCAAAATAATCAATGACCACACTTGTAAAACTAATAGATTTTGTTTACATATGGCAGCTTTGATTTTTCAGAAAAATCGTTCGAAATTGGTGAATCGTGCTGCAAAAAACTCTCAGTAAAAAAATTTTTCGCCGGAAAAATTTTTTGTTAAGAACAAATGGGTGAATCCATCTTAAGAGTATGAACAGAACAAGCACAACACGACGTTTGTGAAGTAAAATTTGTTTTATTTGTTAAAGGTGGCGATTCTCATTCTACTTAGAAACCGTGCCGTGCTTGTTCTGTTCATACTCTAAGCTCAATAAAAACAAAAACATATTGATCATGAATTTAAAATTAAAGATGACAAAAGATGTCTGAGTATGAAAAAGATGACTAAAAGAGGACACAAATTTTATAGATGACAGCTAGTTAAAATATATGATTGTCCTCCAAAATAGAGAACGTATGGTCACCTTATTATTTTTTTAACTGTGTTACTATTGTTATTGTATTGTTATTTTACTCGCCAGAAGTAATGCATTGTAGGGGCAATTGTCACTAAATGAACTTTTTTTATAATATCAAATCACTAGTTTGGTATATACTCCGACATATTGATATATTACATATGTGTAGCTTTAAAGCTTTAGATTACATACGTTATATGTTCGCCAGTGATTAAGGCAAGAAATTCAAATATAATAAGTTTATAAGTTTATTTTTTAGGCCCTATGACTTTGTATTTAGTCAAGGTTCTTTTTTTAACTCCAGCCAACAAATACTATGATGTTTTTGTTGTTTTTCTTTAAATCATGTCTACCTCCTAGTCCATTTGTTGGTACGCAATTACGTCCCGTGAAGCAACAATTTAATGCTTTTTTTCGCCGTAATCGTAAAACGTTGAAATTATAACCGAAATGAGAATTTAATCGAAGTACGTGAACAGAAAAATGAAAATTTGACTGCATCTTGGGAATATGCACGTATGTACGTCTAGATGTACGTATAACATGCAACATATCAGATAGCCACAAACACCACCTGAAACTTTAATACATAGTGTCTTTTTTATTTCGGTTTTCCTTTGCCACATTGGCAGTGCCTAAGATTTTTTTTGCACACAATAGTTCGTTTGAGGAAGAAAAGTGCAAACATGAAAAAATGCACTCACTTATGAATAACAAAAAAAAAATATAATAAAATAACACTATCGTAAGGGACTTTAACACTAGCAATAGTTTCAGGAAATCTACAATCAGAAAAAGTTTAAATTCTTTTTTTCACTTTCTTTTGTTTCATTCATAATTTCATTTTTTCAATTCAATTTCCCACTGTATTGTTGGCGGGTTTTCAATCATTATATAACTCATGACATGTAATGATTTAGATTTTAATCGCCTGATTATTAACACATCTGGAAAGTAAACAGTTATATTATAGATCATTAATAAGTCATTATATTACTATTCCTAAGTAATGTAGACGGTATGTAGCAGTTATTGAAAAGTAAGTTATTCAGTAATTGCAACACCAATTTATTACCAATTCTTTTCTTAGTTCTTCTCTCTACAAACACAATGAAATTTCGAGGTATGTGTACATGCTTTCTTTAAGGTGTATGCCTCTTAAATCCTGCATAAACCCCCAGAAAACTGTTGCTTCGCAAATAAACTTTTTATTTGTTTTAGCAACTGGTTGCATTTTTTGTCCAAAGCCCTGGGGATACAGCAAAGAAGCAAGAAGGCTAAATGAGATACGAGGTATTCTACAGTTTCTTTGCCAACCCTCATCTTGCTTTGAACTTCAAATGAAATGCTACTTGGAAATCACTTTTTTTCCTACATTTTATAAAAAAAAAAATGTAAAATTATTGCACCAACTTCGTCTAGCTGCAAAATTAATGTTCACCATTGCCCACCACTGCTGCTTGATTTCGTCATTTGCGGAATACTCGTACTTAACATTTGACGTCATTTGTAAAAGCTTCATGCTTACTCTTTAAACAAGTCATGCTAAAATTGCTGCATACTTTCACTAACAAAGACATTGCCACCAGAAAGTAAGAAAAAAAAATACAATCAAGCTGCAATTCTCTAATGAATCGACAATAAAATTGTTTATTTTATTGATATGTAATTTTCCTATACAAACTGACTTTTAAACTATTATTTTTGTATTTCTTTGTTGAAAAGAAAATGATAAAAATAATAGTAGAAAGATTGTAAAATATATTTCAAGTAAATCTTTGTTAATGACTTGCCAGTATTCAATAATTTAAATGTTAATGACTACTACATACCTTATGTATTATTTAGAAGTTGTCGTACAAGCAGTTATTCATTACCTGTCATGAAACTGCCTTTTTACAGATAATGGCTTTTGTGAGTTGTAACTCGTAAAGTCGTTATTTGTAACTAGTTTTATATAGGGTGTTTTTTTAGATGTATAGAACTTTAATTTGGCAACATTTTTTTTAACTGGCCGCCATTTTGTCAGCTGTCAAGTGAATTATGTTTAGTTTGGCATTTCAACGTGAGTATACTGCAGCCTGAGCAACATTTCAAAATTGTGCAAATTTATTTTAAAAATCATGGTTCTATGTTTTTCTAGATGTATATAACTTTGAAATGGAATAAAACAGAGATGATGTTTTTAAATTGATATGAGATTTACTTTATTCGAAAGATAATCTTCTGGCATTATAATCTGGAGGACCAATTTTCGATGACTTTTTCCAACATTTGTGGCCGTATATCGGCAATAATGAAGCGAATGTTATCCTCAAAGTGGTCAATCGGTTCGGACTTATCGGCGTAGACCAGCGACATGAAATTTTTTTCAGCTGCCAATTATACCTATACCTGAAGAGCAGGTATAATTATTTTCTACACAACGTTTACACAAGAGTATCTCTATGAAATTGGACTTAAAGTTAGAGTGTTGTATAAATGTCATTATTTAATGTCAATTGACCTGGAGCACAAAATTGTTTTCATCCTTTGAAACTTTCAAGCTGCACTTCAATGTCTCATCTCAATCAATGCCTCATCTCAACCCTTCAAAATGTTACCTTTTCATATCGGCAGCTCTCTTATCTTTTTAAGCAACGCAATGGTCCCAAATTGAACTAAATTATGTTATGAAAATATAAAATAAGATAATTTTTCGAACTCAATTTAAGGTGAATTCATCTATTTGTTCTGAACAAAATATTTCTTCAGACAAAGTTTTTTCCATATGAAGTTTGACGTAATACTTTTTCTATTGTTTTTGACAGTAGTACACTATTTTACACAAACAAAATGCCTGTTGTTTCTGTATTGTGTTGTATTTGTTGCCGATTTGCACTCACCTTGTATAATTACACCACGGGTTGAATTTTATATTTTGTCACAACAAAAATTAACTGAGTTACCAATAGGTTACAGATTTTCATACAAATAATAATCAGCAAAAGCAACTTTCTTTTTTCATTCAATTGGAATACCCATTATTTTAAAAAAATTTAATATTTGTTTTTTGACACTTGAAAACCAAAGAAAATTAAATATGTAAATGGCCGCAGTATTACTACTTGTAAAATTAATAGATTTGATTTTTCAGAAAAATTGTTCGAAATGGGTTAATCTTGCTGTAAAAAACTCTCATTAAAATTTTTTTTCTCCGAACAAAATTTTTGTACGGAACAAATGGGTGGATCCACCTTTAGAGTTTTTGTTTCGCCTTTTTTTCTCTAATGCCTCTAATAAGAGGCATTAGACGTTTCTTCCGTCATTCTTATATAAGTTAACTAACCTGATAAATGAAATCTTTTTACTCGTTGTTGCTACGCAAAACGGTGGTTGAAATTTTGGAAGAAGGAAAGAAAATAATAATGAATGAAAAAACAGTTGCTATGATGAAAAAATTCATTCACCTCTTTCCCTTTCATTCATATTTTTTTGAAATTTGCTCTCTTCTTTTTATTGATTGCAAGTGCCGTTATAATTGCACGATCAAGTTGCTTAATAAGTGAATGAAAGGAAATAAGAAAATTCCATTCATATTCTTTCTTTTCATTTACTACTAGAGTAAATTTTTCTATTTTTGGCTCAGTTAGTTTTTTGATCTCAAAAGAGTTCGTTGTTCGAACATTAAAAATAAAAATGTAACAAAATCCAAAATTGTAAAATAATGAAAAAATTGTGAAGAAACAATGTTAAATTTAAATTAACTTTAAAAAAAAAAAAAAAAAATAATTAAAAATTTAAATTGTATTAATTACTATTTAAACAAAATCAAATTTCACATAGTGAAAATTAATTTTTTTATAGAAATTATAAAACTCAGATTAGTAAACAAATTACTAAGAACTCTAAAAAAAACTAAATTGTAAATTATTTAAAATAATTTTTAAATAAAATAATCAAAAATTGAAAATTAAAATTTAAATTGTATTAATTACTATTTAAACAAAATCAAATTTCACATAGTGAAAATTAATTTTTTTTTATAGAAATTATAAAATTCAGATTAGTAAACAAATTACTAAGAACTTTAAAAAAATCTAAATTGTAAATTAATTAAAATAATTTTTAAATAAAATAATCAAAAATTGAAAATTAAAATTTAAATTGTATTAATTACTATTTAAACAAAATCAAATTTCACATAGTGAAAATTATTAAATAAATTACTAAAAACTGTAAATAATAAATAATTATTGAATGAATTACTAAAAACTCTGAATAATAAATAAAAAAAGAGAATTCTAAATAATAAATAAATAAATTATATTAAATTTACTTCATTATCTTTCATTTACTCTAATGGGTAATTAGACTAAATTAACTTCTATAAATATCGAAAGTCATGGTTGAAGAGATCACACCTACAAATTGTTTGTCAATTCATTTCCATTTTACCAAAATTATCTATTTCTGTATATTTATATTTTTTTGCCACTGCCACATACAATTTTTGATCCTGATCCTGATTTGATCCATAAAAAGCCAGTTGTTGATTTCTGATAAATTTTGCTCATGTCATAGCAACTTTATTCTGTTTTTCTCTATTCATCTTTCCCGATTTTGGATATTTAATTGCATGATAGGTTTCTTTTTGCGGTAATTAAATTGGTAATGTTTTTTTTTTTGCTCGTTTATTGTCTGTGACAACACGATTTAGCTTTTTTGAGAGTAGTATTTTCTTTGTAAGTTCCTAGTCTCTTTTAATAGAATTTTTGCTTTCTTTTATCTCTTAAGTATTTGTATAAATCAGCTGACAAAATGGCCGGCAGGTTAAAAATGTTGTCAACTTAAAGTTCTATACGAGTAAATCTAAAAAAACTCTATATTTAACAATTCTATGATGAGTTTTAGTTAAATATCGTAAGTTAATGTTTTTGCAGCAGTCTATTATACATAGGCTGAATATTAGCTATTAAATATTTATAAAATATTTAACGTGTCCCCTTTAAAGGTCAAGAGTTATTTACTTCAATTAAAATAAAACTGTAAATCGGATAATCTGTCATATTTGCATATTAATGATTAAATTATGTCAATCTGTTGCCATCAATGCTTCCCTTAGTTGTTTTAATGTTATTAAAACATTATAAAAGATTTCATGAATGAATGTGTATATACATACATACATATGTACATACATACATACATACATATTTATCATAATGAATTAAATTCCATATGTACAGCTACATACACATGTACATATGACGTTACCAGTATTTACTGCTTGTTGCATGTACAAATACATACATATGTATATGGAAACTGCAACACAATTTTCATATTACATTTTTACTGAAAATATGTACAAATATCTGCTCCCTTTTATTTGCGGCTGCAAATATCCTACTCTTGCCGTAAAGGAAATTCAATTAAGCAAATTAAAATCATAATTATATTATAGTGATACATACGTTTTATGTTTTCTTTTTTTCACTTCTTTTCAAGCGTTGCCTATATGACAAATAAATAACAGTTACAAGCCGTCCAGGCCAATGGGCATGAATGAAGGTTTATGCTCATATTTATTTACATACTCGTACATGTAAATATGTAAAGATGCATTGCTTACACATGATGAAGGCACAAAGAAAATTCTATTGGCGGAGAAAATTCTACGGTATACACATACGAGATCTGATCAAAAAATAACCGTTATTTAAAATTTTTTCAAAAAGTATTTGTTTATTCATCAACAACTATCTTGTCCCCTTCAAAGTAATCTCCCTCAGATATAATACACTTATGCCAGCGTTTTTTCCAATCCACGAAACACTCTGAAATGCGGTTTTTGGTATTGCCAACAGCTGGTGAACTGGTGCGTTATCATGGTGCAAAATCCATGATTGGTTTTTCCACAATTTTGTGCGTTTCTGACGAATTGCTTCGCGCAAATGGCGCATAACATGAAGGTAGTATTCCTTAGTATTCCATACAACCTTGTGGCAAAATTACATGATGCACCACGCCATTGCAGTCGAAGAAAAAATTGAGCAAAACCTTCACATTTGACCGAACTTGACGTGCTTTTTTCGGTCTTGGCTCTTCTGGACGTTTCCATTGGGATGATTGGACTTTGGTTTCAATGTCAGAGCTATACACCCATGATTCGTCACCAGTTATGACCTTTTTGAGGAAATCTGGATCGTCGTTGAAGATATTCAACAGCTCCTGAGCGATGTCCATGCAACGTTGTTTTGGCTCAAAATTTAGCAATTTAGGAATAATCTTTGCTGCCGCACGTTTCATGCCTAAAACATCCGTAAAAATTGCTTGGCATGAGCCGAACGATATGCCAACATCGTCAACAACCTCTCTGATAGTGATTCGACGATTATCCAAAATTATTTTCTTCACTTCTTCAATGTTTTCATCGGTTGTGACGTGCTCGGGGAACCAGGACGAGCATCGTCATTGACATCTCCTCGGCCTTCCTTAAACCGGTTATACTACAATTGAACTTTTCAAATGTCCTTGCGCATTTAACTTCATTTTTTACATAAAAATTATTACAGTTTCTTCGATCGATTTTTTCGAATAGTAAAAAATCGAAGAGCACACCAAAACACGACTAACCTTTGTATCTGTCAAAAACAAACTGACAATCCAAAATGGCTGATATTACCAACATATATAATAGACAGACAGACCAAAATAACAGAAAAAAATGCGAAAATCGAACATACGTAACTCACGAAATTTGAAAAAACGGTGATTTTTTTGATCAGACCTCGTATGTGTGTATTAAACATTTTGTTAAACTTAAATATTTATTCATATGTGAAGCCAATTTCATACTTTATACGAATTTTTCATTGTTTTGCCATTACTAGCTACATACTAGGGTTGTTAATAATTCCTTTTTAATTTTAATCGAATAAAAGTTCATTATTTTTTATTATATGATTAATTGATCACTTTTCTTTGAATATTCCAAAAACTTAACAAAATATATGCAAAGCATTGTTCACATAACATTCGGCCACACTATACATGTTGCTTTATACCTGCTGAAAATATTTTCATTTTTTTTTTAGTGTTTTTCCTATCGGAATACTATACAACAATTTAATGATTTGTAATATATTTGTACCCTTGCTTTGCAGTGGAAAATGAAAATCAAAGAAAATAGTGGACACATTCTTGAAAAATCCAACAATGATTTTAAAAAAGCTAAAGCTTTCAATAGGTACTGTAAATGATGTTCCAAAACGATATACATCGTAAACAAAAATAAAACAAAATATCAAACCAAATACAGAACTATATTGCGTTCAATAAAACAAAATTAATGTCTCTTCGGAAATAATCAATATAAATACCCCAGAAGTAATATTCGCGTTTCTGCTGGTTTTCAATCCTATAGTGTAATTAAATAGCCAAATCTTGATGAAAAGCAGAATGGTGTTACAATAAAATGGGCAACAATTGACTTATTATGTATGTGAAAATGGACCTACGAGAACTAAATTTTTTATTGTCGCGAAAGGCCTAATTAAATTACAAATATACAAAACTTTATAAATTTAATCAAAAGGCAATGGTTTAGAAAGCAATTTGCCAGTTGTTCTCCAAAAAACAAACCTTTGGTCATCTCTTCATCTAAAACTTCGAATATTTAGAATGTTTGCAGAAATGACTGCATTCATGCGACTGAATTTTAGTCTTAGTAAAAATGGCAAAAAAAACAAAATAAATAGGGCATAAATTTTGAGGTCAAATTTCATTATGATATTTAGCAATTATGAAAAATCACCCCAAAGGTTATGAAGAATTACCCCAAGGTTAAAATTAAAGTTTGCCTCAAATGTAAATGAATTTTCCCACACCTGCAGAACAACTAGAAATATGTAGCCAGTATATAATCAGAAGGGCAGTTTGCAGCTCCGGAATATGGAACGAAAGAACATCTCGTTAATCAATGCGGTGCTTAACGGTCACTGGATGATTGCTATGCATGCCAGCAGACTTGGATTTCCCCTAAATAATCACTGTCGCAGTTGCCAGAACCGGGAGAAAGACGAAACATTGTTTCATCTTTTCTGTAAATATTCAAAGCTCTAGGCACAAATTTTTCAACATATACTAAACAACCTAGCGGAGACATCAATTATTAGATGGTGCGATTTCATCGCATACCTGAACGTAACAGGCTGGATATAGTACCCATTATATACTAGCATCTGGAAAAGATCTAGTCCTATTATTGTTCAACGAGTGGTGTGGTCGTTTCAAAACGGATTCAAAATATTTCACTTGAATGTTTGCAGGCAGCAGGCAACTACATAAACCAACCAACCAACCCACCTCAAATTTTGTATATAATTGTATTTAATATATATTTAATAAATAAAGAAAATAGTAATTAAGAATTTGAAGACTTTATACTCAGATTTTTTTGAAATTTAGCTCAAAAGTATAAAATAAAATTTTTTTGGGTTTGTTCTCTCTGTACGATTTTGCGTTAATTTTTCATTTCTCTTAAAATGCAAAATTACTCCAAAGAGAAAGTCCAATGCACTAACAACAAAAATTAAAAAAAGGTCCAAAAATTTTGTGTTTTTATAATTAGTGTAATTTTTTGGGCTTATTTTTAATTTTTTTCACCATATCATTATGAATTTCTTGTCCCGATTAACATTTTTTTATTTAAATGACACCACGAATTTCTAATTTTTCATTGTAAAATATCTCGGATGCGTCTTTTTTTAATACCTGTTTCTATATGAAGGAGTTGGCAGATCGAAAAGAAATTTAACATATGTTCATAGCACCGTTGGAAGTTTCCTCGCTTTCTCTTCTAGGCTAAGAAGTTTCCGAAACGCCCTCGTAAGTAAAGGCTTGTAATAACCATCCTGGAGTTTTGTCATTGGGTGTATATATGTAAAAATGCGGGATTTTTTTTTAATTTTTTTTCTTTTATTTTGTAACATTTGTACAATATATAGTAAATTGATTTAAAGTATAAACCATTTTTAGCTATGACCTAGAACTGAAGTAATTTGGGATACACTGTTATGAATCGTATTCCAGAGAGATCGTTCTGCATCGAACGAAACAAATAGTTGTCGTATGGCGCATGGTCTGGATTAAATATTCGCGAGCAAAAATTCGTCGTTCGCTTATTTACAGAGCTAGAAAGAGTTTCTTTATTTTTTATTTATCGCATTTCAGAAGAAAAATATTATAAAATTGTGAATATAATTTCATAGTATGTAGCTACGTTATAAGGCATATATTTCGATTATTCTTTATTCGTAAATATTAATTTTCAAATATTCGAATACTTATTCGTAAGAAATTGTTTGATTATTCGTTGAAACATTTTTCAAGTGCATACCATAGTAGAGAATTTAACTTTTGATTATTTTAGACATCTTCCCTTCACCTCCTTAAATGCAAACTCTTTCCCTTTATGCTGCTCAAAGTTTAGTATAGAACACTAGTCGGCTCTCATAGCCTTCAGGGCCGAACATATTCGTTTATTTATCTAACACGAACATGAGGTTATAGATATCATCAGAAATATAACAAACATCACAATCAAAGCTCTTTAGATTACAACTCAGAATATAAATATAAACCAAGTTTCATGTTCTCTTTATGCCCACCACTGTGTTGTAGAGTTGAGGTAGTAGGTCTTCCTGAAACTGTTGCACAACATTTTTTTTTATTGACTTTTTATTAATACTTATTAATCCATACATTTTGTAACGGTTTTAGTAACGCATACAGTACAGTATGTAGTAATATAAAGTGTGTGTGTGTTGAGCGTAAATGAGTTGGTGTAGTTTTATCATTTGAGTATTTGGAAAATTTTCTAATTTTTATTATTATTGCTGTATGGTTGTGTGCGTAAACTATTCCTGCTACTAAATATTTTACATGAATGTAAATTAGGGTGGCGGTTATTTAGTACTTTTAGCCAAGTTCTAAAATTATTTTTCATGATATAAAAATCAAATGCTGAAAATTTTAACAGAGTCGCATAACTTTTAGAGTTTGCACATTTCATAGCATTGAAAATCGAAAAAAGTGTAAAATACGTACAGCCACCCTAATGTGCCTGTGGACTGTAGAAGTGTGGGTATGTGTTTAGCTTGTTTACGTATTTGTTTATTAAAATATTTGCTAATTTGATTTTAAACCGCATATAAATTAAATCTGTCAACACCACATAATCCAACTATAAACAATAAACACGTTTGCAGTATTACTTTTTAGTCAGCAACATATTGTTGCAATACACACGTAGTACGCGGCATACAACCATCCATTCATAGCTACCATGTGTTTGTGTATATATACATTGTTTTCGGCTTTTTCGTGGCTATTATTACAAATTTTTTGTTGGACAAAATAATCAAATTATTTGCGTAATATTTTTTTTGTCTCACTATTGCGCTGTGGGAGCTTTTGGAAATGCAATTCTTAATGTTATTTGGAAATTTATGAAATTGTGTGGAAAACATGCGAAACGCTTTTTTCTCACATGTGTGTTATTGAGTAGTTGCACAGAAAATTAAACAATTGATTTTTGTAATTGTGTAAAATTCTTCAAAGGAATGTAGTGTAATATTTTTAGCATCATGAGATCAAAAGGATTTTTCGCTTATTTATTGTGAATAACTATATGTAATTTATTAAATGCAAACATATGCATAACCTTATGATACTTTATGAGTTAAGCTACATACATACATATAGTATATGCAGAGATTTTTTAATAATTTTCAAAACCCTATAAACTTAAATTACTTTCAAAGTTAAGATTAAATAATATGAGATGTTTGGTTTATTTCCAGCAGATAATTAAACTTTTGCTCAGTTCATACCCAGTTATAATTATGTTTATTAATTACTTAAATAATTTGTTATAATTAACCTGCTATTTACCTAAATAATTGCTGAAAAAAATCTAACGAAACTGGTCTATTTACAAACATTGTTTTGTGTTTTTTGTGGTCTTGGCTGTACTAATGATTTTGTGGTAAACATCACAAAGTTAAATAAATAAAATATTTATGAGCTAAAAAATATTGACACAATATATAAAATAATTATCTAACATTTTCAATGTAGTTTTAGTCATATAATTAATACATTTATCATTTATTTTCTATTTATGAAAACATAAGAAAACAATGTTTTCACTTTTTTAATTTTGAGCCTGTCTGCTTTTATCGCCCCTTAAGACGGGATCATAAATTTATAAAAATAAAAAAATTAAAGAAAATCGTTAATGAGATTAAACAAATAATTAACATATTCACCACTGTTTTATTATTCCTAATAATTTTCTAATTTAATTCAAATAATTATAAATTTACTTTTAATATTGTTGTGGTGAGGAGTGGAATGTTATTCTCAGCAACAATTAAACAAAATAATTAATAATATTTTGTTTTCTCAATAGGAAAATAAATGGAAATAAAAATAAAGAATTCAAAACACCAAGAATTAGAACTTTTATAATATGAAAAGGGAAATCTTTATTTAAATGAACCTCTCTGTATAAAAGACAAGAAGGAAAATTTTCGACAATAAAAACCGGCAACAGCAGCTTAGACATTTAATATGTATTCACCCATTCGTTCCAAACAAAATATTTGTTCGGACAAAGTTTTTTTCATATGAAGTTTGACGTCTCTCTTTTTAAGAGAGAGAAAATATAAATCGGTAGATCCATCTTTAGACCAATTTGGCAATTCGATTGAAGCGAAAAATGAAAAGAGATAGATCTTGTAACTAACTACATATTAGCAGGTTAGCGCCCCCATTCGCTCGTTTGTTTTTGATTTTTTCTATTTTTTTATTGCACGCAAATTCGTAATTTTTATTTTGGTTTTGCAAATATTCAGCCATGTCACAAAATTTAATTCCGTTCGGAAGTGGTATTAATTCTGTTTTTTGATTCTATAGAAAAAGCAAAACGAAAATTTTTTTCGAAAAGAAACCACTTTTAATTTGCTATGTGGAATTGTAATTTTAAGCATGTCTAGGTTTCATTCCGAAAAAATCGTTCGTTTTACTTTTTCTATAGAAGCAAAATACGGATTTAATTCTAATCGAAAAGTTTCTCGACGCGGCAGTTACAGATCATGTGCACAGGGGACATTTTAAAACATTTATATTTTGTATCTCTAAACAAGTCGTGAAGTATGTTTGGGATCATTTCATAGTAGCGGTAGATTTTCTACAGCGAATGGCATCATTGTAAATTCTAATATATTTTTGTATAAATTTTTATACATTTTTGAAGAAATTCTGGCTGTTGGCCCAATCCCGTACTAAAAAAGGTATATCAAAATCATTACATTACCACCGCCGTGTTTAATTGTTTTTATGCTATACTTTGGATAATACTGCTGCAAAACTTTCATAATTCACTCCAAGGTACATTTTTCCAATAACTTGTCGGTTTTTTCAAATTTTGTTTGGAAAATTCTAGCCTTGATTTTATATTCTTTTGGGTGGTGCGATGCAGCTACGAAATGAAATTTCATTAAGCCTTTGTCCAATATTCGATGACTGCATTTCAACTTGTATTTGCCTGGGGGCTCTTGTAACATTTGTATTTATCCCATATGTATTTAAATGATTGATGGCATTGTATTCTTCTTGTAATACGGTTTTACCAGAGGTTTTTAGATTATTAATAAGTTTTCTTTCTTCTTCGGAACAAGTTCTTGCTTTAATATACTTACCGAATATATTTTTAAAATATTTGCTGATGACACCCTTGGCAGGGTAGAAAATGCATTCCAATGTGTCAATTGTCTAAAAATTACTTTATAATGGTAGTCTTTGAATTATTAGATTAAAAATGAACTCAAGCCGAATAAAATAAAATTTCTTTAATAATAAATAATAAAAGTTTAAACATTTTTATAAACAGAGATCAAATTCTAAAATAATTATTAGGCACACAAGTCATGTTGTAAAAAGTTGTCATCTCAACTCCGGTGTTTTGTAGTGCCAGTGACAGTAAAACAGAGTCTACCTTAAAGGAGAAATGACAACATGTATGTATATTATCATTGCTGATATTGTCAACCTACGGTAGACGCGGCTATTAAACCAATATCAAATTTGTAATAATAATAAGAAGAATACACACACATTGTAAACGTATGAAAATATCGTTCTAACTCATAACAATTCCCGAAGTCTATTTCTCAAAAATGGTGAGTGAACGATGAACATTTCTGATGACGCCGTTGGCTTACAATGATATTCTTTGATTTATTAGATTAAAAATGAACTAAAGCCGAATAAAATAAAATTTCTCTAATGTCTAATATGCAAATATTTTAATTATGTATCCACCCCGCAAAACATATTACCGACACATAACGAATTATTTAACAAACTAAATTGATGATGGAAAGAAATAACTGAGGAATTAGTGATGGAAAAGTACTGTGATAATTGCAAAAGAATCATTAAAATTGGATGAGATCAGAATTATGTTTTAATTACCGGTATATGGTCATCAGTGTATGTGTTTAAAATGATAAATTTCGTGACATTAAACCATTTCTAAAAAAAAATCTAAATATGACTTTAACTTCTTGGTTAAACGCACAGACCGGATATATATTTTTTTACAATACTAGCTACCCCCGGTGTGCTTCGCTACCCCCCTCATTGTTATAAAATAAAATAAAACGTATTTATATATTTGCAAATATTTATTTATTTAATTTTAATGTATTTATTGCAATGCTTTAGGTTTAGTTTGCCCATCAGGAGCAGACACATATATTAACCTTGAGCTTTGTTAACAGTCATCGCAAAAGCTAGCCGAACAGGAAACTACAATTGTTTAAAATCGAATGGTAAATCTGTTGGTAGCATTGGAATGCGTAGCAAAAGTATGTACCTTTGTATTTTCTTATTATAATAGTCGATTCTACTAAATTATATGAGCGATACATTTTAGTGGGCGAGGCCATGCCCCTTTGTCCACTTACATAGTCAAGAATTTATAATTTCGTAAGAATATTCTATTGTGAAATTTTAATGACTTTCGGTCCAGTAGTTAAGACTATATTACGATTTTTAGTTTGCCTGAAAAGGGGCATGGTCCCACCCACTTTTCTCCTGGTACGTATTCCTATATCACATATCATTGACGTAGGTCAAAAAATGCCCAAAATATGGCCATTTAAATTTTTGGGTTATATGGGCGGTGCCACCCCCGTGTGTACAATCAAAACTTCATATAGCCTATTATTTCTTCCAGAGTCACAGTAACATGCTGTGAAAATATCATCAAACTCGGCCCAGCCGTTTTGGAGTCCATATGTTACATACATACATATGTACATTCATTTTTATATACATATATATGTAGATAGATAGATGATGAAATATTAATACGACTCGCGGTTGCGTATGAGTAATAAATATTTAATTAGCCACGCAAGTCAACAGTAAGTATGACTAATATTTATTTAGCAAGTAATTAAATATTAATCATACGTCAATTAAACAAAGTTTGTGGTTTAATACTGTTTACCATAGCTGATCCCTAATATATGAAAATCATTTGATTTTATTGAGTTCGAAGAGACAAGAATAATTCGAATAACGGAGTTTAATTTGTACGAATAATTTCATTTAACGTTTACAATTATTCGAATAATTTTCATATAAATAATTTTTAAATATAGCTAATTCAATTATAATATAATATATTCTGTTTCTCGTTCGATTTATTAGAGATTTTCCAGCACCTACATACGCGGTTAGAACATAATTTATAGAAATTTTACTATTTATTTATTAGTTGTATAACTTAAAAATGTGGGATTCATAACAAATGGCGTGGGTTTTGTAAGAGGTTTTTGGCTTCAGTAACTTATAAAACTGTGATAAATGAAAGTCGTTATTGTTATTTGTAGCAACTTGTTGTCGCTTTGACTTTATTATCATAATTCATTCTTTATTACTAAATACATTCTACTTATATACTACTTATGAAAATAGACTAGACGATTAATTCTTAAACTTAAGTATGGGAATATTTTGGATAATTTGATTTGACTTAAAATAAATAAAGTATTCCCATACATATGGTCGTAGCTGTATGCGTGTGTCCATTTCAAGTGCATTGCAACCCCGGCGTTTACTACAGTGTCTATTTACACCCAGCCGCTAATGGGCATGCACCTTATGTATATCTGTTATCATTGTGCAATCGTGGGTTTGTTTTGTTTAGTGTAAGAGGACACTTTTAAAGGGTCGAAAAATTGTTTATATTTTCCCAAAGAAAATATTTTTCTATAAAAGAAAAAATATTATCACTTTTTCGGGAAGAAACATATAAATATGGCAATATGGACAAATGTGGAATTTTATCACATATTTTCGAGTCTCCGCAGGCCTACCATATTTAAAAAACCAAAAAGGTCGAGCAAAGTTAAAAAAATAAAAACATAAAACTAAATATCTCCTCAACTAAAAGTTTTTTTGGTAGATCTTTTTAAAGAACTGTTTATATTTTAAATTTTAGCTCATTTAGATCATAAATGGATTTTTGACGATTGACTCTGGGGGATCATTCCACGATGCCAAAAATCGTAAACTCGAAAACACCTCAGCTCCAACCGTGTGAAATTTCTTTACAATATCTGTAATAGCTTTCCACTACTTTTAGTGGATACAGCAAAGTTTTATTTTGCTTTCAAAATGTCGAATAATAAATCTCTAAAATTAGTAGTTTTGTAAACGATCATGTGAAGTATAATTGTTTTTATCTGCTTTTTTTTTGACATACACAAATATAAAATATGCGATAAGAATAGTAAACGAACCAAATTTCTCATTTAATTCAATAATTGCAAAGGTCAGAAACATTATTTACAAAGTCATCAACAAAAATTTTAAATTTGACAAGTGTATGCTGAAGACTTAAAGGTGAAAGAATTGAAATTAATTTTGAATTGTCAAACTCGAAAGCACTATTTGATGTTTCTATGGATGTTGGTATTGGAAAGTCTTATAAAAAAAGTTCTAATTGATTTAAAAGCTTCACAGATGATAGATGTAGAAATGGCATATAGACATTTTCATTAATTTTAAAGCCCGTTAAAGTAACAGATGAAGCCCTCTGACTCAGTGTTATGAATGTCTGCCAATTTTGCACTTTTATTTATGTTCTAAGAGATGTCAAAAAGTGATGGCATATTAAGCGATGAACTGGTGAAAACTCTCCTTAAAAGAAACCAAGAAAGAAGGATGAGATATTCAACACTTTTTGAAGAGTGAATTTGATAATGATTTAGAAATGTTTGTTGTTAGAAATTAAAATTAATATAAAAGTCGCAAACTTTAAACCTCATTCAGTTTTGCTCAAATTTTCTGCACTTGTTTTTAGGATGATATATGACAATTTTAAAGCTAAAGAAAATCGAAGAAGTTTAACATAAGGGCCATCATATTGTATAGTTTAAATATTATGGGAAATTATATAGTAAATTGGTGTTCTAATATCTGTGATAAATTTCCATTTTAAAATGAATAAAAATTCACTGTTCCGAGAGGTACGCTTTCAAGTGTTTTAAATTTGTTCAATAAAAATATTACATGATCTTTTAAGAAAATTAAAATAAAAAAGTTTTAACAAAAAAAAAAAAATTTTTTAAGACTTAAACAACTAAAACTTGTATTAAAATAAAAATATAGTACTTGTTATAAAAATAGACACAAAATACCACTTAATGTATGCAACATTTAACAAAACAGAAAAAAAAACCAAACAGAACAAAAACTTCTATTGTTTTGCACTGGCATTGTCCCTTTATAACTAACACAAACACACAGCACTAGGCATATTACATGAAGAGTATGAGTGGCGACAAGAAAAGGTTTTGAATGATTGGGTTGTAGTGACAATTTTATGCCTAATGGCCACATTAGAATGGAAAAAAGCAGCAGCAGCCGACTCAAAAGATGACGAATGAATGAAATGAATGCAAATAATATCAAGCAACCATCAACCACACCAAAACATCCCCTCAAGAAACTACTCGTACTCCAGCTCTAATAACACTTCTTCCTACTCTCAATCCATTGTTAAAAATAAAAGATCTAGAGATAAGAAAAAACACTAAATGCAATATAGAATTTCATGTCTAAAATATAAAAAAAAGATAACACAAGACATAAGTACAAATTGGACATTCATTCATACATACATATTCATTCACTCATTCGTTCATAAAAATGTAAAATTGTTTTTTGGTGTTTTACAGTGTAGAATTATCATGTCATAGCATGTCTCGTTTTGTATTATGAGTTGCTTTGTCATTTTTATTTTTTGTTTGTTTTCAATTCCAAGTATTACTTAAAGTAAAATTTGCTATTAGTTTACAAAAGAAATATTTAATTTTTATTGTTAATTTGCAGCTTAAAATAATGGAAATATTTATAGAAAAGTTACAAATTTAATACTACTTTCAAGTATTTAGCTAAATATTTATCTCTTAGGCTTTTGTTATAAAATAATAACTACATACATACATACATTTACATAGACATACATATGTATGTATGTACATTCGTATGTTCATGGCTGTCTGTAGCTTTATATCTTTTAATAAACATTATTTACCTCTACTACCAGTGTGACCATTTTAGCATTTTTGCGTCTAAATTTAGCTTATTTTATTTTGATGTAGCTGCAAAATTTTAAATTTAGCACTTGACATTTTATTTAGCATTTTAAAATTTAAGAATACTAATTTATTTTCTATTCAAAATAGCTTGAAAATGACAAATTTATTAACAGATGAAATTACAACTTTTGAACTAAAATGGCAAAAATTAACTTCATATGAGTGGGAAACTTAAAACTCAACCGCAGAATTTTGGAAGCAAGTTTGTGAATACAAGAATGCGTTTTATTAAAACTGTCTTTTATCTTTTGTTATGAAGATTTTAGTTTTGCAATTTAGTAACTCAGAAGTTAAAAAAGATCCAAAAATAACCCTTATTTTAAATTTTGCAAAAAGTATTTGTTTATTCATCAATAACTATCTTGTCCCCTTTAAAGTAATACCCCTCAGATATAATACACTTATACCAGCGTTTTTTCCAATCCTCGAAACACTTCTGGCAATACCAAAACCAACAAAAAAAAAAAAACATTCTTAAAAACTAACATTCTTAAGCTCCTGTTTTGATTTTTCTTTTATCTCTTTAATCGTAGCAAAACGCTTTCCTCTCATCGGTGTCTTCAGTTTTAGGAAGGGGAAAAAGTCAGGGGGGCCAAGTCCGGTGAATACGGTGGTTGATGCATGATAAACGGTTTTGTTTTTAGCCAAAAACTCACGGACAAGCATTGATATGTGAGCTGGTGAGCTATCATGGTGCAAAATCCAATTCTGTGCGTTTCTGACGAATTGCTTCGTGCAAACGGTGCATAAACTGAAGGTAGTATTCCTTAGTATTCCATACAACCTTGTGGCAAAATTACATGATGCACCATGTCATTGCAGTCGAAGAAAACAGTGAGCAAAACCTTCACATTTGACCGAACTTGACGTGCTTTTTTCGGTCTTGGCTCTTCTGGACGTTTCCATTCGGATGATTGGACTTTGGTTTCAATGTCGTAGCCATACACCCATGATTCGTCACCAGTTATGACCTTTTTGAGGAAATCTGGATCGTCGTTGAAGATATTCAACAGCTCCTGAGCGATGTCCATGCAACGTTGTTTTGGCTCAAAATTTAGCAATTTAGGAAAAATCTTTGCTGCCGCACGTTTCATGCCTAAAACATCCGTAAAAATTGCTTGGCATGAGCCGAACGATATGCCAACATCGTCAGCAACCTCTCTGATAGTAATTCGACGATTATCCAAAATTATTTTCTTCACTTCTTCAATGTTTTCATCGGTTGTTGACGTGCTCGGGGGACCAGGACGAGCATCGTCATTGACATCTCCTCGGCCTTCCTTAAACCGGTTATACTACAATTGAACTTTTCAAATGTCCTTGCGCATTTAACTTCATTTTTTACATAAAAATTATTACAGTTTCTTCGATCCATTTTTTCGAATAGTAAAAAATCGAAGAGCACACCAAAACACGACTAACCTTTTAATCTGTCAAAAACAAACTGACAATCCAAAATGGCTGATATTACCAACATATATAATAGACAGACAGACCAAAATAACAGAAAAAAATGCGAAAATCGAACATACGTAACTCACGAAATTTCAAAATAACGGTTTTAAAATTAATTCTATAAAAACCAAGTTAGAATGTATAGTCAGTAAATCCCGATTATAATGCATGTTGAAGTGATTTTCAGAAGTTGTTTTTATATAAGAGTTATTATTTTGCCAATATTTCTAATTCGTAATTGCACATTCTTGCATAAAATTTGTAGGTGTGATTAGGTTTCATCTAAGGTTGAGTTTTTAGCTATTATCTTTTTGGCAACACTGGTTTAAACAGCTGATGCACGTTTCGTGTGTTGTTTCACTGTCAAATATCTTCCGTTTGGTCTATAATTTAACCATGAATCGTCTTACAAACGAACAACGCTTGCAAATTATTGAATTTTATTATCAAAACGCGTGCTCTGTTAAGAAAGTTCATCGCGCGCTTCATCCATTTTATGGTCAGTTTAATCGACCCACTGAAGCGGCTATTCGGGCTATTGTGACTAAATTTCGCACCAAATTTATATTGTTGGACACTAAACCACCAAGACGCTTACGTAGAGTGCGAACTGAAGAAAATATCGCAGCTGTATCGGCCAGTGTTACTGATAACCATCATTTATCGATTAGTCGCCGTTACTGTGAATGGTGAGCGCTACCGTGAGATGATATCCAATTTTTTTTGCCCAAAATGCAAGAGCTTGACTTGCATGACATGTGGTTTCGACAAGACGGTGCCACATGCCACACAGCACGTGCAACAATGGACTTATTGAGAGGCGAGTTCGGTGAACATTTTATTTCACGTTCGGGACCGGTCAATTGGCCGCCTAGATCGTGCGATTTAACGCCTTTAGACTAATTTTTGTGGGGCTATGTTAAAGCTCATGTCTATACAGACAAGCCCGCTTCAATTGACGCATTGTAATACAACATTGAAGCATTTATTCGTGAGATACCGGCCGAAATGTTGGAAAGAGTATGCCAAAATTGGACTAAGCGGATGGACCATTTGAGGCGCAGTCAAAATCAACATTTGCATGATAAAATCTTTAAACATTAAATTATATGGACCGTACTATCGATTCAAATAAAGATTTCATGCATTTTTCTGAATTTTATGTGTTTTTTTAAACTTTCCTATAGCTTTTGAAAAATCACCCTTTATAACTTATTTATGACAAAACTTATGTGAATACGTTTATAAATCACATATTTATGATCGATAAAGCCTTATTTCGAGAGGACATATGTATGGAAAGTAAGTGAAATAATTGACCAATTTCAACAATCGAAATATCTTCAAAAGTGCGACCTGTACTTTGCGTGGACAGCCACTAAGACAGAAAGTGACTTTGAGTCAATTTGTATACTTTAAGGTGGATGTTAGACTAATATTTTTGGGCGTTAGAAACATCAGCACAAAGCTAATATATCTTCCCTACTACTGGTGATAAAATAAATAAGAAACATAATGATTTTAAATATCACGAATTCTATCCTTTATTTTAGATTTGGATTCAAAAGATTAAATAAATGTTTTAATTTACAGAAGACTTAATTTAGGCCTGATACAGCAAACAAATTATGAAAATTTGTATGAAAATTACTACAAAAAATATTTATCAACTGAGTTATCTTTAAGGTTAGACTCATGAAGAGAACCTTAATTAGTTTTGTTCCCGAGTTCAAAGTTGTATTATTCATATAAAAAGTTTATTTTTAAGCATGTTTGTGCTCAGATTGTAAAAAATTATTTCAAGAAAATATTTTAAAAAATTAAGCACATTTTTTTTGGCATTTTAAAATAAGTTTTTGCATATTTTAGCTTAATTTTAAACTGATTTAGCCGCTTAGCCTTTTGAGATCTGGTCACACTGTCTACTACTATTAAAAATGAGAAAATATAAAAAAATACTAGCAGCCGTAAAACGTAGGTTTGAAAGCAACTACGAAATAAACAAGTGAAGACTAAAAGTTACTACTGCATTGCATTTTGCTGCCGACAGTTTATGGGCTCATTGGTCTCGCTCTCAATGAAAATGCACTACGTACTATTACTATGAATACTACTAAAAAAATATGTACTCGTATATTGTATATATGTCTGTAGCTTCGAGTAAGAATATATTCGGGGCTCTAGCTTATCATATATAAAATAAATACACTTCGAGAAAAAAATGTTGTTTGACTCCAAATATCTCAAATTTATTTTCATCGATGAAAAGAATATTATTCCAAGAAATTTGAGGCCCGTTCATGTATTGTTTTGCGAAATTTAAACGTTTGAATCGGTTGTTTTTTGAGATAAAGGGCTTCTTACGTGGCCCTCTACCATGTAGGCCATTTTGATGTAAAGCTCTTCTAATCGTACTCGCGCTTACAGGGTTTTCAAAAGTTTTCGTAACATTTGATGTTGGGTTTGAATCTACTTCTCTTATGCTAGCAACACAATTGGGACACAATTAAAACAAAATTTGGTCGCAAATATTCGTCTCTAAACATAAAACTCATTTGTGTATATGAAAATACACACTATAACAAAATCGGCTGACTTGTCATATGGCGAAGTCTGAAATACAATCACCCCTATCGTGAATAAAAATTCCACGTGAAATTTGTTCCCTTTTCACATTGTTCCTATTAAAATTCAATGTTAAAAAAATAAAAGGGAACAAATTTCATGTGGAATTTTTATTCACGATAGGGGTAAATATATATTTTTTACGCCGTCAAACGATGAACGAACAATATGAAGTGACCATGTTTTGTTTTACTTTTGAATATTTTATAATGTTAATTTTTACTTTGATTATATTTTACTTTCTTTAATTAAAAATAAATATACAAATTAGTTAACTAAAAAAATTGCTTTTAGCTGTGTTTTTGTTAATGTTTATTTTTATGACCTTCACCTTTATGAGAAGGGTATATAGTAAGTTTGTCATTCCGTTTGTAATTTCCACAATATAATTTTCCGACCCTATAAAGTATATATATTCTGCATCCTTATAGATAAATTTATAACTATCGGTCCATAATTAGTCATAGCTTCCATACAAGACCCGTTTCCATACAGAATCGTTTCTTCAAGTGTAAAATATACAAACAAATAACCACCTACCGTTTTAACACATACGAACTCACATATGCATACGTGCACACTAGACTGCAACTAAATCATGTGGAGAAAATTAACTTAGAATTTTTACTAATTAAACGATTTGTGTCCATGCGTTGAAATTCGTAAGAGGGACTTTAACGGCAATTTATAATAATACATCAATATAATTCAGTTTAAATCAGTTGGTACACGAAACTTATGTATGTGTTGTAAGGGTAAGAATCTGGAGCTGTAAATCGTTTCGACTTCGTGTGCACTTGTACAAAATTATAACTATAAAGGAAGATTACTCATCTGTAATGAGAAATATAAAGTGTATCAATACAAAAAATCCCTATGACTTAAATGAACTTATTCGCTATAGTCCAGTTCGATTATATCTTTGGGTAATTTGATGGCTTTAGCAGTGGGTAAAACAGTACATAATACACTTTAAATGTCTAGGTGGAGATAGTTACGCCAGGGACCTTTTTGGCTAGTTGGTGTATAAAGAAACTAGTCAATTACAGCTCCCCTCCTTTGCCAGGACAATAACTTAAGGGGTATTTGCATGGTAGAGGAAAAATTATGGGTTATCAGGGGCTGAAATGACGTTGACCTGTGTATGGACGCAATTGAAGAAAATGGATGGGAATTTGTAGACATCGGTTGGTTTCACTCAGTACTCCATTTTGGTGCAGGAACTGGGAGCTGGCCCTACAAGAGGAACAAGACATCACTGTTATATGTGCTCACAGCCATATTGTGCAGTAAGTTTTTCCTGCTGGGGCCAAATTGAGGGAGTGACACGATGACTATTCAAGCCGGTTTAATATTTCGGCCAGAGACTAGTTAAAATAGTTGAAAGTGGCCATTTTACAGTTGCACTTTAACGACAGCCGCAGCAAAAATTTTCAATGATATTTTGACATTTCATTTGACGTTTCAATTTCAATAATCACGTTGCGGTTTTTGAGTTTTAAGTCTGTAATTGATGCAATTAGCTTATAGAATTTATTCATAGCTCTCGATATCGTGATCCATTAATCAACGTAACCGTATTTCCAGCCGAATGTTACAAAAAATGTCCCAATCACGCCTCCAGATTATATAGTGCATTCAGAGGCTTCTCAAATAAAAATAACCTTCATCCGAAAAAAAGTTTTCCAGAAAAACTAGATCGATTTTTGAGCAATATTTAATACATTGTAGCAATTGTCAAAGCATGTAAACCTTGTCTGAAATTGAATAAATTATCGAACATTCTGTTTTCTTTATTTTAAAAAAACCTTATAACTATTCTGGTCAGCATTATAAGCACTGCAGAAGCTGAAGAGCAAAGAATAAATGATAATTTATTTCATTATACTTATACAGTACCTAAACAGCTACTTTTTCGAAGTGCTCGATATATGATTTTTAATTTCCACATACATAAATGCGACCACATACATAAATATTCCATTATTATTATACATATTTATTTTTAAATACGAATTTGAAATTAAACTGTTTCTTTAGAAGCAGTCTAATGTACACATACTATTCACTCAGGCTTTGCGAGAGAGAGAGTTTCATTACCATTTCACAATATTTACAACATGAAACATTTCATTTTATGGGTCTCGAAATGAACAAATGACGTTCGTGCCTTTAAGCAGGACAAACATTTGCAATCACAAACATAACAAACAAGTATATGAATGAGGATTCGACTTACTAATATTGTCTTACTTTTTCTCTCACACTTATACTTGTGGATTTTTTCTAACAAAAAAAAAAAAAAAATATACAGAACGTACATAACATTTTAACAAAAAAAAAAAAAAAAAGCAAGCAAACATTATTCTTGCTACATTTTAAATATAAATATTTGCGGGGAATGAGTGAGCTTGAGTATAAATATGAGAGCACACAGCTCAATAGGTAAAGTACAAGTACTAGAGCATTGTAGAAGAGTCTACTAAAATATTTTGGCATTTTGCATAATTTATGAAACAGAATTCATGGCGTAAACACATGCAGGCACACAACAGCTCACACAACTCCTAAAAACCAATGTCCTAAATAAAACCTTAAAAAACACACACACAGAATGTGTATGTGTTCGGTGCTAGGAGTAAAGTCAAATTGAATATAAACTCATGCTCATTCCTTTTAGGATAAATATAGAGAACAAAGAGGCATTTTATACCAAACAACCAGCCAACCAACAAACAGATAAACAGCATCAACATGTATCAAATCGAATTTAAGTATTTCTTTGCTAAATTGTGATGTTTACTCCAACATATTTTGAATCTATTTAATTTTTTTTTCTTTCTTAATTTTCAACTGCAGGCAACACAGGTGTTGAATAGTATTAAGCAAATAAATAACACAAACAAAGAAAAACGTTTGTGATTTTTTTTTGTTTTTGGATTTTTGTGGTAATTGCTAGAGAGTAGATTTCAATTTACTATGACCAACTATATCAAAATTCCACATTAAATGCGTCTTGTATGTTAAAACTACCACACAATTATTCAGATACACAATCGCGATTCATATTGGGAAATTCTTTTTAGACTTTTGAGAATTGGATTCTATGATAAGGAAATGAGGAAGGAGCTCTGCCCTGATGATTACATCCATTACGTCAAATAGCCAGACATTATCTCGGGGTGTTATGTTAAGGCTCTCTTTCGCCATGCCGAGTTTCTTCAGAGAAATGTAAAGTCCTTTCCATTTAATTTAAGAAAGTCTGCAAATAAATACTTGTGCTGGTCAAGAGAAAAAGACATTATATCGTGGAGTCTAATGAAGGTTCTCTTTCGCGATGCCGAGTTTCTTCAGTTTCTTCTTTCTATTTAATTCAAGAAAATTCACCAATAAATACTTTTTCTGGGGGGTTACTGCGTATTTCGATTCGAAATCAAAAGCTTTCGCAATACAATGTAAAAAGTATACAAATTCGAATGATTTTCTTTTCGAATCGAAATACGCAGTAACCCCCCTGGTCCAAAAAAGAAGACCTGACATCAAAATAGAGATTCCAAGTCTAATCAGCTATACAACCAGGTGAACATTAGTTTCTTTTAAGTCAGATCATTTACCCGTAAATGTGAGTCGACTTAACGATTTTATTGCCTCTGAACATCAATAAAGGAAAGCAGACTGGCTGCAGATAATTAACAATTCTTGTCTTTAATGATCTTCAGTATTTCACAGTATTACTTCTGAATATCAACCGAAAAAAAGCAGAGAACTAGCAGTTAGCGTATTCAATTTGTTTGTCTGGAACTACCTAAAATTAACCAAAAGAAAGCAGTCTGCATTACTTCAGAAAATTAACCATTCGCATTTTTAGTGATTTTGTGCACTTTCAGTAATCGTTTATCCGCATCGACATTTATCATGAAAAGTTTAATTTTTAAACAAAAGTCTTAGATTTAAATTTATTCCTGTTGGTCACTTTTATCCATTTTACATTTACTTTATCTTCATTTTGTTTTTGTTCTTCGAAAATAAATATAAATTTATCTTTTTTTTAACTTCTCGGCCAGTTACTTGCAGCAGTTGATGTTATTTTCGTAGCCACAACAAACAACTTCATTTTGTATTTAATAGTTTTCTACACTTGAATCATTTAGAGTTCGTAAATTTACTTGTTTCGAGAACATTTGTTTGAAATTTATGTGACACTTTGGATGCAATTGATCAAATTAAATAAACATGAATTTACACCAATGCAGTAACTAGAGGCAGTAGTAAACAACAACAACAACAAAAAAAAATTGGGTTTAAAATATTCATTTAAATAAAAGTGCAAAGAACTTTTTGAACGCAAAAAAATACATGCGGGTTTAATTTAGTGAGATGGAAAATTTAATAGATAAAACCTGAAATATATAATGCAAATAATTTAATAGTTTAGGGAGTAACATAATTTTTATGTGGGAAATTTTATTTAGAACTAAATATACAGTGACTCACAGCTTATTTTATACACTGCATTAAAAAGAAGATACTTAAAAAAGAAAAAAATCTTATAGTCTAACAAACAATTGTATATTAAAATAAAAAAAAAAACAAAAATGGGCGTTTTTCACGTCACAGCTTATTTTATTTAGTTTATTGAATTAAATAAAAAATCGAGATTCGCAGACGTGTTAAAAACAAGCATCACCCTGCTTATTCGCGACATTAGCAGGTGGATAAATGAGTACAAGGGGGGGGGGGGGTGTTCAGAAGTTATCAAGTTATTGTCACAACTCGGTTAATATGCTGACCGGGATCACGATTAAGTTTGTAAATACAACTATAGGTATAAATGACCCTGAACGATGATTGTGTGCGTTTTGCAGATTTTTCCGTAATTCTGAGAGAGACTTCACAATCTTTCAAGTTTTGGACTCACCAGAGAATAACCGAATTTCAATCCTTTACATGTCTGAGGAACAGTATTGTAGGACGATATTCCTCTTTACAGCTTTCGTGAAGACTCGACTATTCTTCTTCAAAAGCTAACCCGTCATCTACCAGCAGTTAGTCACCATAATGAATTCCCTAAACGTGAAATGAACCTACACGGCCACACAAATCTCATAGGCCTTAATCCAGGATTTGCCTTCTGAAATTAAGATTATCTTGATGTCAGACCCTGTTTACCACCCCACTCTTTTCTTGAATGTTCAACAACATCAAAAGATGGATCGTTAATTTCTTATGTCCTTCGGTCTTTCGTTTAATTTGTTGAAAAACTATTAAAACCCCGAAGAGTTTCATGATGAGTACCTATGTATTTAAGTACTACCTCTCTAAACCCTTGCAACCTATACATATTGCAATAAATTTCGACTTCGCCATTATGGCTAAAAGGAATATGTGGTCTGATGAATTGTTGTCTTGTGAAACCTGCAACTTTCAGCAAAGAAGACTTTGGCAGGCAGCTGTCTGCACCAGTTTAAATTTCAATTGTAAACAACCTGTAAAGAGGAGATCAACTTTGGCTGTCTATCTATTTCCTCAGTTCATGCCAGTGTAATCATGCAGACAAGTAAAATAAGGTTTTCAATATTCAACGAACAGAACTTGGAGCATGTTTAAAAAAACTTGATGACTGTAGTGCAGCCATATTTCTTGAGTAGTAAAAAACTAGAGAATGGAAAAAATTCATGAAATTCATGATGAATGAATGTCCCTATATGAAAAAGTTGAGTAGTTTGGATCCAACTGAGGTTAGAATGAAGCACCAATCCTCATGATTCCAATTTAATAGTGGAAGGCCAATGTAAGCGGCATGCGGCCGCGGACGGCAGAAGTAGAATTTTTTCAACTTTGCCGCTTAAAACGTTGTTGCCATACACATGTATAAATATTTTTAGTTAAAAATTAAAATTTATTTTAATTTTCCTAATTCTTTTTACACACTAATAAACGTTTATTTAAGCTGATTGCCGCCCGCGACTGCATGCCGCTTACTATAAGTCCTTGGCTTGTGTTAAAGGTTAATTTTTTACACATATACACTTGGAGAATGTTTAGATATATTAATGGTAATCAATGATGGTTTCTCATACGAGTAATTAATTTCTTCGCCAAGACATTACTAATTTCAAGGGTTACTAGCAGACTCTTGTTGTAGGGTTGTAAAAGCCGATAATAGTCAAATTAAAAATTTATGAAACTTAACTATTTAAAACCCTTGATTATTTTATGCAATTCTCCTACCACTAGCGAACCTAAATATATGTAAAAAAGAATTGTTTTATTTTCATACACTCCGACAATTCACATTTAAGGAAATGTTCAAATAAAGTGACATAAATCGGAAGTTACGGCAAAACTTATGCCAGCATTTGAATACACATATACTCGTACATACATATATATACATATGTGCACATTGGGTCTGTTGTATATGCCATAACAGAAACCTGTTTTAAACCGCAACATAAAGTTTTGTTTAACACAATAAAAAAAAAAAAACATAAAAGTTTTGTCGGCTCTCGAAGCAAACATATGAATACAATAAATATATGGAAGTAAATTTACATTTGTAAGGGGAGTATTTCATTATGAAAATTGTTTTAGAAATTAATAAATTTGTGTGCCTACTTTAATATACTTAAACGAGAGCTGAACAATGGAAAATCGAAATAGAAAATAAATTACTTGACAGCCCGAGGGTTTTATGATTGCAAAAAATATAAATTACTTAAAAAAGCTATTTTATAATTTAAGCAACATAATATGAAATGACCCATATACTGGAAAACAGTGCAATATATGCAAATAAGTTTACATTACAAATCACTTTTAAAAAGTCTTTAAAAAGTGAAAAAGGTTTTTGACTGGTACATTTAAGCAGGTAAATTGGGCGTCATATGAATTGAAGCCCAGATACCTTGAAAGATGATTTTTAAAGTCTCAAATACTGGTTAAACGCTCTAAAAATAAATAAGTTTTGCATCCAATCATTATTTGCGATTAAGGTTTGTGCGGTTCAACCAGCCAAACAAGTTTGAAGACCAAGACTTGAAGGTATTCCTTTATAAAGGTAATTGACAAATTCAACAAGAGCAGCGGAAAGACCTGTAAGCCAATTTAGCATGTTGCTTAAACACTGCTTAAAAGCTATAAAATGAACTCAGTTTTCCCCATGAAAAATGAATTCATTGCAATTAACACGAAGAGTAAGAGACCGTATGTAAAGCCCGACTAACCAGCCGAAACTGCAGCAGAGCCAAATATCTATGACACTAAGGCAGCGTTTTAACTATGTCATTTATGTTGTCAAATTGTCCAAATTGTTTGCAATTGTATGAAAACGGGTTGACATATGGTGTCATCTATGTCATCTATCATGATTGCAAACATAGATGACTCCATATGACAACCCGTTTTCAGACAATTGCCAACAATTCGGACAATTTGACAACAAAAATGACATAGTGAAAACCAAGCATTAGGTACTGTTCTGTATTTAGTGGGACCAAAGAACCAAATCAATTATGAGCTGCTCAAAACTGGCCAGACCTTCAAACGGAACCTGTATCGACTGCAACTGATTCATTTGAAAAGTTCAAAGCAATAATCAATACTTTGATTTAATTTATATTCTAAAAATGTTTTAAAATAAAAGCTAATAGAATAATTATTATTTCATAATCGAACTGTTAATTTTTACTTTTTGATAATTTTAGTTAGGCTCGAGTTCATTAAATTTAATTTTCATTAAATTATTTTACTGAAGTTAGGAATTACAACTTGAAAAATTTATTATTAAAAATTTTGATAATTTTTCTTGACTGGGGTTCGAACCTGGGTTGTTGAATTTACATATGTTTCGAGAAATTCCACTTTCTCTCATCAGAATTCTTTGCGTTCTACCACATGCACCACTGCGGTGCCGGTCAGCCAACAGACAAACATCAATCCTGTAACCAGTGTTAGTTCTGGTAGTTCGAAGTTTTTGCTGTAATTATCATTTTTTTTTATTATTCCTAACTTCAGTAAAATAATTTAATGAAAATTAAATTTAATGAACTCGAGCCTAACTAAAATTATCAAGAAAAGCTAATAATTTGCAAAACTCCTCCATTTTTAAGTAATGTTTCTTTTTATTTTTAGTTACTTTAAAATCTTAATTTTCCTAAAAGTGGACTTAGCACATTTGCTCAATACGCTAACGATATGTACTTGCATTCAAAAAAGGTGTTTGTTATGAAATTGTAGGGACATTTGTTATATTTTTGTATTACTGTCATTCATGAGCAGAAATTAGACTGCTGCATAATTTAGTTAATTACTTTATATATATCCTGCGGGATATTAGCGAATTAATGATAATTATTAACACGGCCTTATGTTGACCGATTTGATGTGAAGAAATCCATTCACAAACTTAAATAATATATTATTACTATTACAAACATTAAACACAATTAAATTTGTAAATATATTTCTAAATATTGAACGTATGTTTAAAGGAAATACAGCAGTTTGCAGCTATTTTTCCTGAATAACATTTTGCAGCAATCTAATGCTTATGTGCTGTAATAAGTGAAAACCCTGTACATACTCGTATGTATATTGAAAAATATTACAATAGAAACAAGAACGTAGTGTGTAAAACTGAATGAATAAATGTACAAAATATTATCATTTTGCTATTGAAATCTCTCAAAGGAAAACAACGTCAAACTTTTTAATGTTATCACTGCATGTAGGTGTATTTGTATCCACCGCATTTGTACTATTTCATCTATAAATGCATTTATGATTTGGTTTCAAAAGCTTACGTTTTGTTTTTTGTTTTTGTTTTTCTTGTTTTGTATAAACACAAGTTTACTCATTCGTTTAGTTTCCATTTTTGTTCAAACTTATTATGTATTGTATTTATTTAACCATGGTTGCATGTGTTTTCTTAATAAAGGTGGGTGTAATATGTGATTATTAGGGTGATCGTAGATTGTGAGATACCACAATATTACCAGATGCTGGATGGTAAGGATCAGAGGGAGAGGAAATACCTGGAAATATAAGATCAACTGAACTTAAATTGAAAATGGCAAAGTTGAGAATTGGATGAGTGGACAGTACATGATAAAATTGCCTTATTAATTAAACATATGAGGACCTATTATATTTAGACATATAAATATATTACAACCAAATAAGAGTTTATATTCGGCTGTGCCGAATCTTATATATCCACCACCAAATCACCTATTATGGAGATTTATGCGCATTTAAGTGATTTTCGGAACTAGACTTTATATGAACCGATCATCATCATATTGAGAGTGACGAATTATACATACATTTATATGTATTAACTATTTGTGTCGAATTTATACTTTCTGCTGATGGTACTAAAAGTTTTATGCGCATTTAACTGATTTCTAGAAGTGGACTTTTTATGGTTGCTACATTCAAATATAAACCAATCATTCTAAATCTAAGATTGACGAATTTTATATATGTATGCACTATTTGTGTTGAATTTCAACTTGATACTGGTATTATTTATGAGCATTTAGGTGATTTGCGGAACTCTATTTTATATGTCAAATATAGAGCGATCATCATGAAATTTAGTACGATAATTTATATGTATATAATTATGTCAAATTTCAACTTGATTAGTAAGACCTATATTGGAATATGCCTCTATTATCTGAGAACCTTTTTATAATATTTATATTCAGCGTATAGAGTCTGTACAGAAACAATTTTTACTCTTTTGTCTTGGAATCCTGATATTAACCTTCCATCATACATCGATAGACTTAAATTGATTAAATTACCAACTCTATATAGTAGAAGGACTATGCTTAATGTAACATTTATGATCAATATAATTAATGGTAAAGTCTGCTGCGGGTTCCTTGTAATTAATGTTACTTTTAATGTTCCTCAACGATTTTCACGCCATTTTAAGCCACTGTATGTCAAACATGTTCGAACTAATTATGCTCAAGCTGACCCATTAAGAAGATTATTTTGTGAATTTAACAATCTATATGAAATATGTTATTGATTTTTCTCTTTCAACAAATGTAATTAAGCATAAAATAATTAGTTTATTAAATAAATAATCTTTTGTAAATTAATTGTAATTTTCAATATGTTTTTTTTAATAGCCTGTAAGGATTTAATCCATTAACTTAATAATTAAATAAAAAAAAATTAAATAAGAGATTTATGCGAATTTTAGTAAATTTCGGAAGTGGTCTTTGTATGAACCAATGCAAAGAAAATATTGTTTGGAGATTTCACTTTGCATGAGACTTATTATTGCATAATTTTGTTTGGATATGGCTTTTCTATAAACATTTATGTACCATAAAGCCATATTCCGGGAAGACATTTGTATGGGGGCTATGAAAGATCGTGAATCGATTCCTACCATTTTCAACAGGACGTATCCTTCTATAATAAAAATAAAGTGTGCAAAATTTCATGATATGTATTATCTGCATTGTATTTGAAGAAAACAGCAAAAAATATCTGAACTATATTGAGGTAGTCTGAAACTTTGATCTATAACTGAACCGATTTTGGATCAAAGAATATGTGGTCAAAATTTCATTGTTCTATGTTTTTTTTTTTATCGAAGCTCCATCGTGCCAACAACAGACGGACAGACGGACGGATATAGCTAAATCGTCTTAGAATCTTATAAGGACCCAAAAGATATAGACTTGTTGGTTCTACGACCATTAAACAATTAAACAAATTTTGTTTATTCCAAAAATGTACCCACCTAATGCATATAAAAACAACATAAAACAATAATTCTATTTAACACTCTATAAAACTATACCTGTTGAACATTGTATTGTGTGAAAATCACGCACATTTACACTCAGAAAGAATTCAACAACTTTAGCACGATAGCTTCAACAACAAAATAAAGTTAAAAAATTATTATTAAAAAAAAACAAACAAATAGATTTACTTTGCACAACACTTTTTTCCAGCCCATGCATTATGTTGTTAGTGTTTTGTTAAAACCAGAGAACTTTTTTTTGTTTAAATTTTATGATTTTATTATTAAGACAAGTTGAATTTTATACATATGTATGTATGTACATACATATAAAGAGTTTAAAGAGAAATAAACAAGGAATCGCTTTAAATGGTTATTGAATTATATATATATGGAAAAATTTTAAATTTTCAATGAAGATAATATTTTAGGAAAATTGCAATTTAGTCTTATTAAACCCTTATTTTAGCTAATAGTTTTTTATCACATCATTTAGATCAAGTTCGCGCAGCCAGCAATGCACGAGTTTAATCGTGTAATTTATATCCTAGAAGGAAGAAAACTAACACAGAACTAGTTATGGGACTGGTTACTCAGGGCTAGAAATCGATACTAGTTAGTAAATTAAAATATTATGGGGGTCTGTGACAGGTGACAAGACAACCTCAAATTATATTGTAAGTATCGTTAAGTTGTCCAAAAATTGTATCAGTCGGAATATATTTGTATGATTGCTCAGCCATGGTATATCAATATAGATAGAAAAACCTGGCCAAAATTTTTTTAAAATCCCACATTATCGTGTTTAATAAATGCAAAAAGTTAAAGCTAAAAGCTAAACCAGGAACTTATAAATAAAATACTACGTTCAGTGAAGCAAAATCCAGGTTTCCCTGAAACTGGCCGTGCAAATTCTAAGGACCATAAGCAGAATACCTATCATGTTTATACCTGTCGTGCAATTTAATATCCATATCGTAATAAAAACGGAACGTTGTTGCTGTTAAATGTCTACGCATTCTTTACGACAAAGCTTAAAAAAAATTCAACAACTGCCTTATTGTGGCTGAAAAAGCTACTGGTACCAACAGATTATGTTGCAACGAAAAGAAGAGATGTCAACTCAACATTTAAATATATAGAAACGGATAAATGTGTTAAAAAGGTAATGATTTGGCAAGTGATTTTCAGTTGTATTCTGAAGAGCTCCATGGTTTTCGATAACTTGAAATTCAAACTGGCAATTACACAATTTAATATTTGGTGTGATAGCCTAAAACAGATTAAGTGGATTTGTTATAAACGCCAACAGTTTTTGGGTAATACATGCCATCTAAACCGAATATGTTAAACTTAAATTCATGGGCGAAGTTGACCGAATTCCAAAATGTAGATTCCTTGCAAACATATTCTTTGGTAAAATTTAGCCTGTACAGTCAGTTTTTCGGGTTTATAAACGGTTTCTTGCCGTTAAAATCATGTTGGTGCAAGACACCGTTTTAGCGCCACTTTTTTTGCCCAGGCCAGTTTTAAAGCTGATAGTATTGGATTTGCCCTTATTTTTTCTTAGAATGTGTCGCTCATCATGCTCATTAAAAATATTATTTGGTGCCTTTGTTATAGACACGATTTTCTTGTATGAAGTGCCCAATGATTTTTTGGACTGTGGAAGCTTTAATGTTAATCATTTCTGTTATTTTTCGCTGTGAGTGGCCATTTTGTACGTTTTGTACTTGACGTTTCAAAATTGGACTCACAATACAACACCAAGTATTGAGAGCAGTAGAAAAAAAGAAAAACGAAAATACAACAACGCTTCAATTAGCTATCGGTACAGTTGAAATTGACTGCATATGAAAGCACTGTATATAATAAACTGTGAGCCCCTGTATCCCTTTCAGACCGTGATGCATTATTATTCAATAGCTGCAATGAATTTATATATATCGAAGACGTTATAATTGTTTCAGGCAATTGAACAGTATAAGACTTTTGTCAAAGGAAAGTAGTTATTGGATTAGTATGGTAGTTCTTGTTAATATAAAAAGTTAATGATTTGGAATAAGTTCTCAATGCAGTTGAAGCGAAATGTTGTGCAATAGTTAAAGCGATCAATCAAAATAAAAATATGAATTTTTATAAGAGGGAATTTATTTCAGTTTCTTGTTGTAGACTTTTTTGAATATATTTATTAATATTCAGTAGCAATTTTTGATTTAAAATTATTCAATAGATTTTATTGTTACAACAGAACAGATTTTATCCTTTAACTCCCCTATTTAATATTTAATAGTTTCTTTTTACAAGCAATAAGGTCACTTGAATTTTATATAAAAATATTTAATTTATTTCTATATATTTAATATGTGTCCCAGTATATATGAATATTTAATGTGTTCGCTAAACTCTTTTAAAACGTATTCGTTTAAAAAGGAACCCCCAAAAATATGCCACACTATTAATATTTCTTTCCAATTAAAAAATTTTAAGCTGGAGGTCCATCCCAAGCGTTTACGCGTTTCACGCGTTCTAAGCAACTGTCAAAAAAGTAGAATCAATGCGTATGCATTGATGTATGTTTTAAGTTACACACTTAAAAGCGTTGACGCTTGAAGCGCGGAAAGTTCGTTTAATTTCTACTTTTGGAAGCGTCGCAGGCGTCGAACAGCTGACATTGCCAAATGCAAAGCAAATTTATTTCAAAGGTGATGCCACTAAAAAAAATGACAGTTGGAAAAACATTTTTTATAAGAAATTGACAAACAAACCGATAAAAATCTTCATATAAAAACAAAATTAGCTGGGCTTACGGCATCACCTCCGAAAGTACATATATATAAAACACAAATGATTGACGCGAAAAATCTTCACATGTAACTTGAAATACTTGACGCTTAGAAAGCTAAAAACGCGTTGACGCTAAAACGCGAGCTTTAAACAGTGAAGGAAATATTAATACGATCGTATTTTTTTTGTGCTATTTCATGTTCCTTAGTAGTACCGTAGTACTCTTGTTACGCATTCGATATTTATTAAATATTTGCAGTATTTTATGTTACATAACATATTTAGAAATTATTTTAGACTCAGAATGATTTTATATTGCAACTACAGTGTTTTCTACAGAAAATCTATAGACAATTTTAAGTATAAAGGTATTTTATATAACAAATCTTTAGTATAATAGTATTCTCTATAAAAAGTCTTCAATATAACAATATCTTTAGTATTAAAACCTCTTTTTCTATAGAAAATCTTCAGTATAGCAAGTATTTTCTATAGGAAATTTGTAAAATAATACAATTTCTATAAAAACAGTATTTTCTGTAACAAATCTAGTGTAAACAGGACTACACTAATATAAAAACAAAAAACAATTGTGCACTTTGAGGTTGATAATAAACAAAATTTTAATTTTCCAACCCCCAACTGACAAAATCATTTTGACATTTGTTTTTTTTTTCTAAATACAAATTTTACAATATATTTTCTTGAGAAAACTAAATTCATTTCTCAACTTTTACAAAATAATGAATTTCTGTTATATTTTGACAATATTTTGTGGCATTTTTCTATTGGCTGTAATTTTTGTAAACTCTATAGAGGCGCATGCCGCCAGACGTCCAAATGATAAGACTGCTCAACAATTAAATGCATTTCGTCAAGAAGCCTTCAAAACTGAAAAGGATTTAAAGAGATTAACAAAGTCATTAAGAGAAAATTCGGAAAATGGTAAAAGACAGCGACGTCAAACTAGCGACATGAGGAAATTCGTTTTAGATGTAGGCAATGCGAATCCACTAACAGATTTTTCTAAAGATGACAATATTGGCGGCGTTTGGAAGCCTCATCGTTTCCAGCTTTCTTTAAAGCCTCCAAAAGAATTGAATTGTATAAAAATGAATAGAGATCGTTCTATTGGCGAGAGTGCACTAACAATTGGTGGACAGGAAATAGAGAGTAATGCGAATGATGAGACTAATTCAGGAAACATGATTGACAAAAGAAGCAACGTTCAAGCAAAAGAGAACAGTGAATATTTAAATGAAATAAATAAAGATCTAAACAAAGTTAAGTTTCACGAGTTTTCTATGAATCATGGCGCCTTAAAAAGACAATTTCGTTCTAAGGATCAATCATATAAAAACTTTAAAAGCCATAACCTAAATACGCAAATGCTTAAGAGCTTTCTAAACAAAAATAGTTTAAGAAATTCCCAACAAATTTCCAGCTGCTTGAATTCCGATTTAAGCAGCTGTCAACAATGTTCCGAGCACGAACAAGTCAAAAACATAAATAATAAGGCAAACAATAAAAACAGATTAGCTGAAAAGCACGAGGATGGCGATTCTAAATATTTGCCAAAAACTAAACAGGTCAAAAAATTGGATGTGTTTGAACCTTCCCATCAGACATTTGGGCAAAAGTATAACACAGAAAATCAAAACGATGAGGAAGATGATGATGATGAGGATGATGGTTTATATGCACTTAAATACCCATCAATTATATCAACCGGAAATAACAAACCAGAAATCGAAAATCTAAAATCTTCCCAGAAAAGCTTTCCAAACTTAGGCAACAATTCCGCAAATGAAAAACTTAAAACTTCCCTAAATGATCAACTTGAAAATACCAAAAATAACCTGTCACACGAAGCCAACTACAAGCTCTCCAAATTTGAACAAGATGCTGCGGAAAAGAAAAAAGATTCCTCCTGGAAATGGGGCATATTCAAGAGATCTTATCAGTTTAATCCCATGAATGAAATCAGGCTAAAGACTAGTAGTCGTTTAATGAAAAAGGGTTTTGGCGCTTCTCTGCCCAGCTACTCATTGGGAGAGAGGCGTAAAGAACTTTTGATTGAAAATATGTTGTGGAAAAAAGAAATGCAGATGTTGCAGCCGAAAACTAGGAAATATGATGTAAGTAATTTGGAAACTTTCAATGAGCCATTTGAAGACAATATAGGGGAAAATAATAAACATTTAGAAGAATTTGTGGTTACAAATTTAAAGCCAGTTTTGGAGGAATTGCCTCAAAATGAATGGAATTATAAGAGAAGGCACAGTATAAGTGATGCAAGGGAAAATAAACAAAATGAAATGACCGGATTGTTATATAGTGGAAATGTTAACAATCAAGCAGAAGAATTGAAAAGAACTGAGAATTCTAAGGTGACAAATTATCCAACACTACAAAGAAGAAAGAGATCTATGCCAATGGAAAAGCTTACAAAGCATTCATTCAGTAGTAAAACATCAAATACTTCATTAAACAAGCCACAAAATCAAGGTAATTTTTTAGTTACCTCTAACAGCCCAAAGGAAACTTTAATAATCCCAAAAGCTTTAAATATAGTAAAACGCGTTAAACGCTATAATACCAAAAAAATTTTACAATTAAAAATTTATCAAAAACTACACTCTAAACAAGCTTTAAGCTTTAATAAACTTAAAGAACAAGCTACTAAGAAGCTTAAGAATTTCCCTAAAAAAACTAGAAACAAGAGATTTTTGAAAAACAATTTTATTATCGCAAACAGTTCCACAGAAAAACACAACTTTATTACTATATTTACAAAAAAGTTATATAAAAAAGCTAGAAATTTCAAAAAGCATTTAAAAGCTTTCTTAAAGAAATCTTTAAAATATTTAACATTTCAACATACTAGTAACCGAATATTGAACAAATCACAAATGACTGTAAATGAAGGTTTAGTAAATGAAAACTATAAAGTTATACCCAATAAAGCTACAGATGAAAAAGCTTTAAATAATTCAGAAGCATACAAAAAGGCTGATGTAAGAAATATAAACAAGCCATTGCTAAATAAAAGTTTTGAAGTTGATGCTACAAAAATAACTTACAAAATCAATATCAATCCCAAATTGAAATTTTTGAAAGAAAAGCTTTATAATTTATTTCACTACAATCACAGTTTTCAAAATTTTAATGGCAAATCACGGTCACAAAGATCTGTGTTAAATACTAAACAATTTGTTGGTGCAACTGGTAAGAGAATTGAAGTTTAATTGAATAATTTTTTTTTTAATAATTTAACTTTTTAGAAAGATATATGAAAAAAAGCTGTAGCAAGGACCTAATGAACTCAGAAGAGGCACAATTTAGCTCAACTTCATTTAAAAGAAGTTTGAAAACTCAAAATAAAACAAATATTTCCAATAACTGCTCCCCAACTCCTGAAGCTAATACGAGTACAAATATAGCTGAAAAATCTACTACCTCTGATGCTAAACTAGAAGATTCTATAAAAATTAAAAATTATACTAACAAAATCATTGTTGAAAAACAGTTTGAAGACAGCAAAACTTTAAGCTTAAAAAAAGCTACTACTTTTGATATTCAACTTGATGATTCTAAACAAATTGCAAATCACACAAACAAAGGCTTTGTTGTAGAAAAGCTGGAAGAGAGATTTAAGTTTAGTAAACATCTCAATCAAACTTTAAGCTCAATTAAAAATTTTGTTACCAAAAAGCGACAAAAGAGAGCTTTTGCAACTGATTTTATAATAACTTTGAAACCTTTCGAATTAAACAATCATGATTTGTTTAATAGACTACATAAGTTTGCCAAAATAATAAAACGCTCTAAACGTTCTTTGGACTTTAGACAATCCGAAAGCAGACAGAAATTTGATACAACAGAACAATTTAATAGAAACAGATATTTTTCTCAGTTGGATAATTCATACAAACCACAAAATAAAATGAATATTTGGGAGGCAAAGCAGAGCGACACGAATCTGGAAAACGAGTTTATTAAACCTTCAGATTATGATTATCACCAAAATCAAAGGTCTTTGAATAATGAACATTTCAAAAATGTTAAAGACACATTACAAAATTTCGAGAATATTAAATTGGATAATTTATGGTTTAAGAACAAAGCACTACAAAATAATTTCCTTAAAAGTAAAAGATTTTTAAAACCAAAAAAAACCAAACCAGGTAAAACACCCATAAATTATTTCAAAAGAAACAATTTTGCTAACTTGCTAAATGATAAAAATGTTAATGAAACAATTCAAAAGGAAGTAAAATCAACAGATTTCCCTTTAAAAGTGCAACTGATGAAAGATGAATATTTAAAAGACTTGGAAAATTTTAATAAAAACTATAAATTTAATGAAAATCATTTCAATTGGCCAACACCTAAACTTAAAAGTTATACAGACATTAAGGACAACTCCACTGCTGATTCCCAAAAACTGGGTTTAGAGCTGCGCAATGAAATCTTAAATTGTAAAGCATTTGCTAGTTTGGAGCAGTTCTTAAAGTCATTACCCAAAAATATAACCAACGCTTTATTAAATGGCCATACCGAATTGCCGTCATATCTTCAAAGTACCGAAAAAATTGAGATGGCTATAAGTACGCCTATTATAACGGAAGTAACCACAAGCTCTGAGTCTCCCACAGTATTAGACTCTACAATTATATGTTCAACCACCAGCGAGAGTAATCCCATTGAAGAAATGGAAACTAATACAGAATGTACCGAAGATGTTTTCGAACAAGATGAAATGAATTCAAAACAATCTACAGAATCTGGTTCAAAGGTTACGACTGATTCTATAGTGGAGGCTGAAGGGACAACAGCATGTTTGCCCTCAAATATGCTGGCTGAAGATGAAAATGTTAAATTAAATATTACCATAAATGCTAATGTCCATGGCAATGCAAAAACCCACGAGTTTTGTGGCAATGGTTCTTTTAATTTTATGCCCGGTTTGGAGGATGATCGAAGACGTCGTGAAATTTTCAATTCTCCTCTGGCAAATTTCCAAAAACGCAAATTTGCTGAAATAACAACACAGAAGCCATAGTGAGTATTTCAAGCATATATTCTTAGTTTTAAATGATGCATTTGTTGAACAAATTTATTCAAGATTAAAGTGGGTATCTGCTATTTTGCGCACTCAAACGCGGGAGAACTTGGTTCACAAACGCATTGTATGTCCTGCAAGAACATACTAATGCATGTCTTGCATAGCATACTAATGTATGACTTGCAAGCAACTTACAATTTGCAATTTCTCGTTTATGACTTTAACGATCAATGTAACGAGCATCTTGCTTAAGAGCTTGGACTATCCTGCCATCCATAGTTGAATCAATAAACATGACGCAATACTATTACTAGAAAAGCAGCAATGATTACATTGCACAGACCAAACATAAGAAGCAAGGTCTACAGATCATTAGGATTAGGAGGCTGGTGTGGGTATTCGAAACCCACCTGAGCACTGAGCTAAGTGTCACCACTACTTTCACTGGCTCTATTATTTTAAAAATATCACCAGGAGACATTTTAGTTGCCCGAAATTTGTTACTAGAACAAATATCAGTCAATTAACCAACCGCCATTCTTCGCGCTTTGTGTATCAAACGTGGTCTCAAAAAGACCTCATCAATTACCTGCACTCCAATTGTCAAGATCAGGACATTACACGCAGAGAAAAAATATGGTTGGACATGGTTACGACAACTACACTTATAGGTAAAGAGTCTAGCCCTCTTCAAGTTTCATTGGGTTAACAATGAGACTCTATCAAGTTTGAAGCTCGTGGAAGCTCATATCACTGGCTTCGCCATATCTCCCAGGGATTGTGATAGATAACATACCCATTTTGGTTGCATTTGTTGAACATTCGCATTTCATCTTTACATTATAAAGCAATAAAAAACAAATTAATTAAATCAATAAACCCTACTTATTTAACCCTTTTAGTGATGCCGAAGACAATGAGGATTTTAACGATTTAATGTCCGGTAAATTATCATCTAATCTTGTCAAAACAATACTAAATACAGTTAGAGAAACTCCCCATCTGAAAGAGTTATGGCCCAGTTTACAATATAATCAGGCCATAGAAAACAAAGCTGCACCAAATTTTTACGCTATAAGAAACCAGGTATTTTCAAATAAAACCACATTACCGATAATAATAAATAATAAATTCCTTAATACACAAAGCAAAATGAAAATCAATTACAAAACAACGAAAAATTGTTGGCCCAGCTAATGGACTCCATTAACAACATCATTGAGGAACAAGCTAGAACTCACGCCTGCGTGCCACTGCGAGCAGACCTGCAAGAGTTCTACAACATGATAATTCAATCACGCCGCGAACAGGACCGGGTAAGAGAAAAACGCCAACTATACAAAACTAGCCGAAAAAAAGATTTCAATTACAAGATTCATTCACTACATCCCAATAGAATTGAAGAAGAAACGAAAATAGTTAAAAAACTTCTAAAACAATATGAAGAATTATCACCAGAAGACCAATCACAGATGTCAGCAGTTAGAGATGATCTAATTAAGAATTTGTTAATTTTAAAACAGCTACAGGATAATGACGAGGAGAAACTTGAAAATGTATTCAGAAAAAGGAGAGAACACACTTGCGCTGTAAATGATGTGGAAAATCTGAAAGATCAACAGATTCAGTATAGCGCGCAGTTTTTAAAATTGTTAAATGCAGCCGAACTTTATAGGGAAATTACTAGTAAATGAGCAGGGATTATTATTTATGTTTGTGTTTCAATATTTTTGTATATTTTTAAGTCTTTAAATATATTTTATTTAACATTTTTGTTAACCACTTCAATTAAAAATATTGGGTTTAGCTGTTATTTTGAAACATTTCCCCATCTTTTGTATCACAAGGAGAGAGCATTCTCCATCGATCAAAACAATAATAGGCAAGTTCTGGACTATAAGGCGGATGAGGCAAACTAAATAGTTTTTAACAGATTTTCCAACACGCTCTCATGTCTGGCTGCATATTCTGGGCATTTTCAGCCAATGTTCGCTTTAAACGAATCAGTTGCATTTGTTACAGGTTCCCTGTGATGGTTTGGCCAGATCTATACAAGACCCTTTTGATCCCACCAAATACGCCATGCATATTTAGCTTTGGTTTCAATTCGGCTGGTACAATCTATTACTCTTTGGGTTATCATAATTGATCTATTTTTCATCCCAAATATATCGGAAATATCGCAAATATATAAAGTGTTTTTTAAGCTTCAATTCATTTCCCTGTCTTTGGTTGAATCCTGCTGCTCCCAAATGTTTCAAAATTGCTGCTTCAGTAGCTCCCAATGATTTGGCAGGCTTTTGTTGAGTTTGACAACAAACTTAATGAAGTAATGATTCTAATTCTTGGTCTTTAAACCATTTTGTCTGGCCCGGGCGATCTTTGTCTTTCGTGTCAAAACCCACAAACCAGCTGTTGCTGAGCAATCGGCGTCCTTAAGCAGCAATTTCCTAATTGAAGAAGTAAATCAAAACTGAAGCAAAAAATGTCCTTATGAATTTTAGGATGTATTTATCACAAACAAATATTTTAACTCTTAATAAGACGACAGTCTTCCTTTCATATAACAATGAGGCACACTGAAAAGAGTTGGGGACTAATTTGTTCATCCAATATATTTATATGTCTATATATCTGTTGCTAATAGAGATATCGGATAGACGAAGAGTTTTAAACCTGCCAGTGGGTTTAGTTATGCCTTCAAGAAGAATTGCATAATTTATTATATTACAAAATTAATCCTGAGGTTCTGTTGATCTAAAAAAAGGGAGAGATGAATATGTTTATATGGATACTTTATTTTACTCAAGATAGTATATTCGAAAGTTGTAGACTGGAGAAAATGTTCTCCTTAGTACCAACTAACGCGAATTATTCTGAAAGTCGAACCCCGGTTGAGAACTTAAATTTTACCTTTCTATAGATGTAAGCTGCATATTGTCGTCCAATTTTTAACTTGGTGACACAGCAGATTATCGGTTATCGATACAATTAATACCTATATATAGTTTAGCAGTTATTAAGTAAGATTTTAAGGTTTTTTCAGCTAGAACTTTGTTTTTGAAATTGAAATAAAACAAAGAATTTAGTTAAAAAAGTGTTGTTGTTGTTTCTAGACATCTAAATATTTTTATATTACGAAGTGTTGCTTTTACTGAGTCAACATTTTCATTGTAAATTGTAAATTCCCAAGGCTTCTAGTACTAATAAGTCAGCCAGTAAAATGTCAAAACTTTCATGCTATTCAAATATGACCCTGTTGGAAAATAAAGTTCTTGTTAAAATCCAGTCACATACATTATAGGTATATTTTCTATCCTTATAGTCAAGGGAGTCAATTCAAAGTCTCTATTTATATTATGGTTTTCTATTTTCTGCCCAACCATTAACAATCAACCCTCTGATATAGAATTTCAGATTGATTTACTTCAATTGACACAAGTGTGCAATAAGTACATACATATACACACAGCTTCAAAAGTGTATAAACACCCGTGAATTTTTTGATTTTTTTAAGATTATGAAAAGCATTATAGTTCAACTTAAATTATTTTTTTCATAACCGCATCTATTATTCAACCAAATATCCAACAAAACGAAAGTTTTAAATTTCAATCGATGGATTGATTTTAAGATTTTCATAATCTTAAAAAAATCAAATAATTTGTTGTTTACTCACTTTTGAGGCTCATAGTATGTATAAGTCTATTTCTTTATGCAGTTTACAAATCCTTGTTTACCTTTATTTCACTAAAAACACTTTCCTTAAGATTTTAGATAAGGTACGTTGCATTCATACCTAAGCCTACGATTAAACTCCTCCTTTAAAATAATCATTCTTAATGAGTGTTCTTTTTTGTACAGTTGGTACAGAAATGAATAAACACAATAAAATTATAAATTTCACATAAACATACAGAAAATCATACTTACATATATGTAGGTATGTATGTATGTATATAACGATACATTAAAATATATGACATGTTTTGCAATATTAACAAAATATTTACTAACGTTCAGAATCAAGTGTTACCCATGCCATATTACACCATCATCTCAATCGTCTACCTCATGCTGTACTTCCCACCACCCATAACTCCTACCAAAATAAATTTATTTACTTTGGAAACTTTTCAGCTTTATATACATACATACATACATACATACGCACTTGCACACATGTTGAAATCATAAAAAAAATCACTTATTGTTTTGTTTTATGTGATTTTAACTAAATGAAAATCTAATGTGAGAAGTGAAAAACTTTTCACATTCAATGAAAAATATACAATTGCTCTTTGCCGTTCCTTGTCATGCATTTAGCTCACAATAGCCAAAGTTTGCCTGGCTGCCTAACTCGCAGCCAGTGTGCTTCATTTAATTTTTTGTTTTAACGAATATTACATTAAAACAGTATCAAATAGTATTAAAAACGTTCAAATAAATTATATGCAAACTTATTTATAGGGTGTTGCGAGAAGAAGGAAAGCGATTTATAAATGTTTTGAATTTTGTTGGTTTGAGGATGTAGTTTTTTGAAAAAAGGTAAAATATTTACCATGGTGTAACTATACAAGGTGAGTGCAGTAGCACAGCTGATTGACTTTGTTTATAATTTACTTATGTCAAAAGTAATACTTTTTCTATTGTTTTTGACAGTAGTACACTATTTTACACAAACAAAATGCCTGTTGTTTCTGTATTGTGTTGTATTTGTTGCCGATTTGCACTCACCTTGTATAGTTACACCATGATATTTACTATGAGTTGTAGTGTATTGCTTCGTGTTGGCAATCCTTAAAGTTTTTTAAAAATATTGTGCACAATCGAGCAAAAAGCCTTACTGCAATAATTTAGAGAATGTGTTTCAGTGATTTTAATGCACCAGAGATGGTTTGTGCATTTCTGGAGTGGTAATTTGGACACGGCAGGCAAAAAAAAAATGCCCAAGAAAGCAAAAAAAAAATTTTGAAGACCAAGAATTGCCAAAATTAAAAAGAGCTTGCAAAATCAAGCTAAATATCAAACATTTCAAATATTTTCTTTGTCCAAAAATAAAGAATGTTCAATCGAAAAATGCCTAATTCGATAATTTTTTCAACTTTTCAATTCAAAACAGTTTATTGGATAGGGCACAATTTTGAAATTTCAGTTTAAAAATACTTACAACTCGAAAACTATAAATGATAAATAGCATACGTGAGCATGGTTTTAAAAGACCTAGCCAAGAACTTTCCAAAAATATAATAACTTTAGGATTTGGATGAAAAAAAAAATTACGTTTAAACAAATTACATATCGTTATCGAAAATCCAAAAGGCCGTAACTACCCAGCATACCACTCTAGGAGCGCTCCGAAAAAGGAGTCAGAAAAGAGTCCAACAAAAGAGCATTTTCGGAGCGACAGAAAAATTTGCTTGTTACTGTCCCGAGTCAGCACGCAGTGTGTACCAAAGCTTTGTTGTTCTGGTATTTATGCTTTGAACAAAAAAAAAAAAAATAGCTGTGCCACACAAGAATGATAAAAACAAGATTACACAGATCCCAAGAAAACCTCATAAAAGACTCTTTTCTGCCATTATCTAAGAACTCTTTCTGACGGACCATTTTCGAATGTAATGACCCTCTTTTCTGAAGGTTTTCGGAGAATACGCTCTGAAAAAGGTGTCAGAAAAGACTCTTTTCGGACTCATATGGCTTGCTGGGTACTGATTTTACTTTTTTGCAGGAGAAGCAAAAAACTTTATAAATTTAAAACTTATTGTCCAAATTTCAGAATTAACCATAAAAAAACGATTCCGGATTTGGATTAATAAAAAAATCATAAACTAATAGTAGTTTGTTAATAATTACCCTAACAAACAATTTTTTAATAAAAGTTTAAATTAGAATGAAAAACTTCCGCTTTTCACTCTTATAAAACATTTTTTACTTTTTGTTTTCTGTGTTTTGAATATAAAAGATACAAAATTTATTACAACGAGTTTAATAAATTCGAGAAAAATAGCTTTATTTAAAAAAAAAAAAATTACTTCTCTCATAATTGATCTTCTGGAGTTTTCTACGCGAACACTCTTTACATTTGTGCGTTCAACGAGATTACTAACATACTCGTATATCTTTTTCTGATCCCAAGACATTTTCCAGAAGCTATTAAATATTTCCTTGCGAGTTTGTTCTTAAAAGATTGCACAATGACGCAGTGGACTTTTTCACAAATAATGTCTTTTCTTATAGAAGATTTTTGTATAAATATGTTGAAAATCTTAGAATTTAAAGATTGATATTATAGTAACGGGGAAAATGTGTTTGGAACACATTTGAATTTTTCCACAGTGTGACGTAAAAATGTGTGATAGTAAAATAATATAAAATTTTATTTTATACGCTTATGCATTAAGTTCCCTTTTCGGATCATTTAAAAATTACATATAGTCCAGAAGAATATTTTTTTCTATTAAAGAAAGAATATATGAACATTTTCGGGAAAACAACTTTGGATGCGTGTAATTTTTTTATAGGGAAGATATAACTGCTTGCAAGTTGTTTTAATTATAGAAATATTGGTCCAACACCCATCTTAAAGTATACCGATCGACTCAGAATCTGAGTCTATCTAACGATGTCTATCTAACAGGTCGCAATTTGAAGATATTTCGATAAAATTTGGTACGTAATATTTTTTCGGCCCAATGATGGATGGAATTGACACTGATGGAAATCGGTCTATTATTTCACCTGGCCCCCATACAAATGTCCTCCTGAAATTGGGGTTTACTCATCATAAATGTTTGAATTATGCAAATATCAAAACAAATTTCATCTCAAATGAGTGGTAAATGAAGCCAAATCAAATCTACGAAGTTTGTGCAGATTGGTCTATTATTACTCGTAGCTCCCATACAAGGCCCACTTCCGAAAATCACTTTAAACAGCATAACTCTCTCAAAAATGTTGGTATCCAAATAATATTGAAAGAAAATATATTTCATAGATCTAAATAAAATACGGTCAAATTTTATTATGATCGGTCCATAATTAGTCAAAACTCCCATATAATACCCTCTCTGTAATTCACTGTAAGCTCCATAAACCGTTTAAAAGTATTTATATCGAGATAAAGTTTAACACACATAATAATTATATTCACAGACATCATGACACTAAATTTTTGAAAAACTGTTTTATACATATACTGGGTATTTTATACATAGTATATGGTCGGGCTTGACCGACTATACTTTCTTACTTGTTTTATTTAAAATTTTATCACAAATATATCAGACATTTAAGAACATTTTTTCGAAGCCAGCCATATCTAAAAAATATAAAAAAGATCGAGTAAACTTGAAATTTTTTGGTAGATTTTCTCAAGGACTGTTTATATTATAAATTTCAGTTCATACGAAGCGTAAACGGATTTTTTGCGATGTTGCCGCCTACGACGCCAAACATCTGTGAATCAACTCGAAAACTCATCTCCAACTATCTGAAATTTCGTTGCGAGATACCGAATTATTTCCAAATTAAAACGGTTCTAAACCACTGTGCACTTTGAACATATATATATACATATATGAATATATATATATATACGAGTATATATAAATGTCTCAAAATAAAAGCCAAAATATTGAATAAATCCCGCACTTGAAAGTTGTCCACCTAATATAAAAAATTAATGAATTCGCTCCAATTTCCCTGAAGTTCTCTTAGCACTTACTGGTAATAATAAGTCTTGATCCCAAATTAAGCTATTTCATATTATTTTTTTCACAGCCCTTTTCATACTGCCTTCCTAATAATATTGCGTTAATTTTTCACATTTCCCTGTGTGAAACTTTTTCAATGAATATGTTCATTTTATGTTTCGTTTGTTTTTTTTTTGTTTGTTTTCAACAGCCGCTCAGTGATTTTATAATTATTATTACTATATGAACTTTATATTACAAATATGTAACACCCTTTATACTACTTATCCCTTTCATTTACACTCTCGAATAAATTTAGTTTTAATGTTAGAGAATTGCGAACATTTTGTTGTTGAATTTATGATCATTTGTAATTACGAATAAATTTTGCTTATGAATTGTGATTGCTTTAGATTCGTTTTATTGTTCTAATAAATCTGTTAGGAAAACAAATAGGAAATAAACTTTTTGTTTTCTAGATGAAAGAAAGAATGTTTTAATAAATTAAAACAGATTTGTTTTAATGGAATTCATAAAAAAAGTTGTGTATGTTAAATGAAAATTTTCTAATTGCAGGATTTATTTAATAATATAGAAATTTTAAATTATCTAGAAGAACTAGAGGCAAAGTAAGAGGAAAAATTATTAAAATTAATTACTCTGCAATAAATATTTGAATAGCATATATTAAGGCGTAATAATAAGGTGCATAGTATTGTGCTTGAATGCGTATAATTTTTTTGTATCACCTTTAGTTTTCGAGATATAAATTTTTTCAGAAAACTACGTAGTTACACGATTTATAGTAACGTAACTAATAAACGGTTCATTCTATTCAGTAAAAATAAAAAACCGATATTTTTGCGAAAGGTAAAACTCCAGGTTGTGATAAAATATCATACCCAATGCTAAAAAACTTGCCAATCTGTTTAAAAAGTAGAATAATCAACCTATACAACAAAATATTTAATGCAGGAATCTATCCCCAAAACTGGCGTAATGCTATTATACTACCCATACAAAAACCGAATAAAGCGGTAGAAAATATTAGCAGCTATAGGCCAATATCTCTATTACCTTGCATAGGTAAAATTCTAGAAAAAATCATAGCTGAAAGACTCACATGGTATTCATCCTATAATAACCTCATAAACCCCAACCAAGTCGCCTTTAAAAAAAAGCAAAATACATCAGATGCTCTCCTTCACATTAACCACTTCATTTCACAAGGACTTTCACATAAGAACCATATTTCAATATTATCCACTGATTTCGAAAGAGCATTTGATCGCATTGGCGTACATATCTTGCTGCAAGAACTAATAAACTGGAAAGTAGGCATCAAAGTATATAATATAGTAAAATCATTCTTAACAAATCGAAAGTTCAAAGTACGAATCAACTCCACATTTTCAACAAATTATCCGCTTTTTAACGGTATTCCTCAAGGGTCACCTCTATCAGTAGTGCTATTTTTAATTGCCTTCAATGCCATCAGTAAAATTGCGTCAAAATACAATATTGTTGAGCATTCTTTATACGCCGACGACGCCGTATTTTTTTCGAAAAACAACAATAATGACAGGGTCAAATTAGCCTTTACAAACCTCCTGAGTGAAATAAAACATTGGTCGAAAACCTCTGGCGCCTCACTATCTCTTAGTAAATGTAAAATCCTTCATATTGGCAACAAACAACACTGTAGCCCTCCAACTATCCTATATAACAACATAAACATCGAACAGGTCTCCCAATTGAAAATACTGGGCATTATTTTTGATAATAAGTTTAACTTTAGCCAACACTGTATTAACCTGAGGAAAAAGCTTATTTCAGGTCTGAATATAATAAAATACCTGGCATCTAAAAAAAGTGCTGCTCACACAAATACACTTCTTACGGTAACTAAATCGCTTATTCTTACCAAAATTGATTACGGTATACATATTTATAGCAATTGCCCCAAAAAGTATCTCAATATGCTAAATTCCCCCTATCATGCGGCCATCAGATGTTCAATTGGTGCTTTTCCAACTACAAATATTAAAAACTTACTTGCCGAATCAGGATTCCCATCTATTACCGAAAGAATATACGAGTGCGACTTAAAACTAATACCAAAACTATACATAAGTAACAACAAAAATCTCCACAAAATCGTGAAAAATACCATAAATCTTAAACGTACATGTAAAAAACAATCACCGATACACAGGTGTGTTGAATATGTCGGTAAATTATTTCCAACAATTCAACTATTAAACACTCACTCGAAAAATGAACCTTGGTGGCTTCTAAACCGCAATTCATTTATACTGGATCTGCATAAATATGACAAACAATCAACTTTACCAATTGTATACCAACTAGAATTCAATTCCATTCGTCGTTCCCACATATAAAATACCTGGAAATTCATATTCACAGATGGGTCAAAAACACACCTATATACCTCTTTTGGCATTGTAAACGATAATCACAAACCTTTACTTCATGGTCTTTTAGAACCATATTGTAGTATTTTTACAGCAGAAGCTCTAGCAATAAAACTTGCTACGGAATATTGCTCAAAACAAAAAGGACGTTATGTTATATGTACCGACAGCAAATCAACAATCTCAGCTATCCTGAATACTAACTATCACGAACAATCGGTAACAGACACCCGCAACTTTCTCATTAAATACCCTAATAAAATACGCTTAATGTGGGTCCCAGGTCATTCTGGCATTGCAGGTAACATAGCTGCCGACAAAGCTGCATACTCCGCCGCGCAATCACCAACATATACCTTCACCACGCGCGCTACAAAAGACCTAAATAAACTCATATCAAAACACCTCGAAGAAAACAAACTAAAACTATGGGAAAACTGCAACCATCGGTACAAAATAATTAATCCTAATAGAGTCAAACCTATGTACCCTAAATCTTACCCCAGACAGGAACTACGAGTTTTCACGAGGTTAAGATTGGGTCATACGAAAATAACTCATCAACACCTGCTACAAAAAGAAGATAGCCCTATTTGCACTAGATGCAACGTACAGATAACTGTAAACCACATCCTTGATCAATGCCAAGAATATTCTCCAGTAAGATTAGAAATATTTAAAACAACGCTACCCAGCACTTTACTTAAAAACCCTAGCCATAGCAACATCACCAAAACCATTAAATTTATCAAACATTGTAATATATTAAATCAAATATAATAACATGTACATTTAAAAACATCTTTATATACCATAATATAACTACCTCTGTATAAATGTAAATATAATATATATGTAGATTATAATCAGAAGAGTCGAAGGCCTCAGTTGCTAGCACTCTCTTTAACTTATATTATATAGTGTCATTAATTGTATTATATAATATTAATAAATAAAAAAAAATAAAAAAAATATTTTTAAAAAATTTATAGTCATATAGGAAAATATGTAACGCATAAAGAAAACTATATCCTGTTAAAAACCATTAATAACTGTAGGTTTTATTTGAAATAAAGTAACTTTATATGATTTAAACGAAAATACCTTATACAGTGGGAAGCAAAACTGTCCGGATGTTTTGTGTTAAGGATGGTGCTATTAGATGCGCTCATGCGGCCATGGCCAATTTTATTCTTTTTCATCAAACTGTCATCGGTTGATTTTCGTTTCGTCGCTGCAAATAACCCGTTTTACAGAAATAAAGGTATTTTTCACATTTCTATCGGAAAGTGCTGGTTTTTCTTTTTCACATCAAATCTATTTAATGCGTTTCTAACCGTCCAGGAACTGACATTTATTAATACGCCTTGACATATATTTTGTATGACTTAAGGTACGGTCACACATGGAAAATATTTGACAAAAAAGACGTAACCACTAAATAAGATGTCTTTTAATTCTTGTGTTTATTTAGGAAAATTCTTTTACTAAGAACAAATTACCATAGAAATTTAGTTTAATTCTATTTGCTTGTATTTGCATTTACAAAACACTTGTAAGATTAAACGTCGTCTAACTAATTTGTGCTTAAAAATAGTGGTTACGTTTGTTTGAGCAAATACTTGTCAAGTGTGACCATAACTTTAGGATTTAAGCATTTCACTCTTAGTTTCTGTATGAAAGAACGAAACGAAATTGTTTGCACAAATTTAGATAAATTGATTGAAAATTTTTGTTTAAGATTCTTGAAATTTTTTCATTTGCATAAAAAATTTATTGTTTATTTACAACATTACTGACAGCTTAATATTCATCAAGCTTGACGAAATAGATCTGTGCAGAAAAAAAACCAGCAACTACTAGTAAAAAAAAAATCTAATACATGTCACAATTTGACATCTTAAACATTTTCACTAAAATACTACACACTCGCACTTTGCCATTCCACATCATACTTTCTGCAGTGGCAAGGCCAAAACGAATGACTGCAAACATAGACTAGTGTGAAAATTGATGCTTGTGATCAATCATCAACACCAGCCAACTTATTGAACATCAATGCCATCGAGCTGTGTAGTATATCTTCTCACCCTTTGGAGGGGTAACAAATGTTTGTTTAATTTTGTTTTGTATCTTGTGTTTAAACTTCAATTGACCAGTATAAACCAACAAAACATTTGGCTTCGCATTTCCTAATATTTCCGTTTGCCATACAATGCTGTCTTTTTTTTTTTTTGTTTTTGCCTTCGACTCAATTTCGCCAGTCACTAGTATTGCATAGTTTTTCAAATATTGACTTGAGTATTTGATGGAAATGCGTTTTTAGTGGTCAAACAGATAATGTAGGAAAGCTATACAGACACACACACACACACACACAAATATTAAAAGGAAAAACTACAAACATTGTAATTTAATACTTGTTGAAAGGAAGATTTCAAACACTCACATTTGTGTTGTGTTAAACTCGTACATACATTTGCAGAAACTGACAGTTCAGTTCAGTTTAGTTTATTACACAATGATTTGAACGCGTTTAGTTTAATTTGCATTTCCGAGGTTTCTAACGGGGAGGGATGTTGTGTATTATGGCATATGCTTAAGGGTAAGAGTATTTTGTTGGCTGGTAACTTTATCTTTTATTTACACAAGTTCATTTATTTTAATTCATTTAGAAGGAAATAAATAAATAGTTTTCTTTTGTTTCATTTAAACATTCCTTGTTGTCATTTATGTAGCTTGTTTTCAATAAGGAATTTTTCTTCGCGATTTATGTATGTATTTGGGAGCCTTCAGTTTGGTTTTTACTTTCAGATGAAAAATGATTTTGCATAAATTATTTAGATTTGATAATGGATTGTTACGAATTGTTCTATTTAAACTGTTTTCTTTAATTGCTGTGTTTCGAAGATTTAATATAACAATTGTGAAGTGTGACGCAAGAGTGGCTACAGTTATATCCAACATACTTTGCACTTGAGACAATGTGAATAGCACTCAAAAAGTATGCCCACCATTGAACCATAAAGTAGGACAGTGCCTTAAGAATACCTCTAATGGTTCATGACGTTCTCTTCATGGTTTTTTTTTTAATCTACGGCTTCGTATGAAATCATAATATTATCACTGTCCAATGCGAAACTGTTCAATTATCATAGCCATTGAAAGTATTAAAGTATCATGTCTGATGTTTAAAAGCGGCCAATATCATATTTCCAAACTGTATTAAATATAATATCTACATAAGTTGACGTTTTCCTATATGTTTCAGTGCCCCTGGGCTATTTAGTAGATCTTTTCCATCCTCATGAACAAAAATCTCTAAGCGTTTTAACTATCGAAAGTATGGTGCAAGACATCTAATTCCAGCCACCTCTCCTAGTGTCAAAATATATGCATACTCGTATAATAAAATGTAGCAGAAATTATCAACAGTCTTTTTGAATCATCAGTACCTATCGGAAAATTTACTCACTTAATAAACATTTAGAAAATCTAGACGCAACTTCAAAATCTGATTACTCATTATGGCGATCTACTAAAAGTCTTAAAATTCCTGTCATATGTATATAAGCTTCCCTTGCGAAATTTAACTGGTGGTTGGGCAAGAAATGATACTAAAAATGGAAATCTGTTTGTTAATCAGTTGATAAAATTATTTACACCAAACACATCAAATGAAACAATTGACACATGAAACAATTGACTTGCCGCCAGTCACACACCATTTAAGAGCAGTTGTTCCACTACGTTTTGAGATTCAAGAGATTGAATAGGCTATTATTTAAGAAAGCACCTGGTATTGACAAAATCAGTAACAAGATGCTTAAGGAGCTACCCCGGATAGTAATAGAAATAATACTTTTTTTACCCTCCATATTCGCTAATTTGCAGATGTGTTGCCATATAGGACCTAGTTGCATCACAGGTACATTATACAGGTCTTCATATTCCTTATATTTCACTATTAAATTTTTTGATCGCATAATATTTATTTACATGAAATTAAAACATCCTTTTTCATTCATCTTAATAACGTTATTTACAAGAGTTGTATGATTGTTTAGTATGCTCGGATTATTGACTGACAGCTACAAAATTTAGTAGCATAATTGCCGTATAACTGATATTAGTATGATTTTTTAATTAAAATTTCTGATCTGTATAAAATTTGGTTCAATATCAATATTTATTTTTGTGGGTTAAATTTTTTGGTTTTTCGAAAATGGTCGTTATATATCAGCTATGACAAATTATGGGCCGATCTTCTTAAATTTTGGAACAGTGAATTTTATGCATTTGAGGATATCTCACGTTGAATTTCAAGGCTTTATGTGGGGGACTGAAATTCACAAAATTCTGCAGAATGATTTTTGTGCATATGTAAATTATTTATGTAAAGTTTTGGGTCGGTACCGATATTTATAAGATATATATAATGATTAATGAATTTTTCGAATGTGGTCCTTATATGGGTTCTATGACCGATTATGAGCCGACCACTATAAAATTAAGTACAACAATTTATTAATCTATGAGGATTATTTATATCAAATTTTAGCCGTTTAGCATTATTTATATCAGTTTTATACGTATTTAAGTGAATTTTGGATGTGGACTTTATATGGGGTTTATGGTCGAACATGGACCGAACTAAAAAAAATGCGTTTTGAGATTTCTGTTTGCATGAAACTTATTTTTGCTAAATTTTGTATCAATATTCAAATTTTATAGGCATTTATATATTATTGAGTCATATTTGGGGAATATATTTGTATGGGGGCTATGAAATCATGGATCTATTCTTACTAATTTCCTCACATTTTCTGCTTTTATCATAAAAAAACGTATGTTAAATTTCATGGTATTATCTACAATAAATTTAAAAATATTGCAATAAAATGAATAAAAAATATTAAATTTTTATGGAGGTAGCCCCACATTTTGTCCATAACTCTGGTTTTACTATACCGATTTTGCTGATTTTCAATACGACGTGAGAGTGTTTTACACAGACGGACAGACAGACGGACATGGCTCAATCGACTTAGAATTTCATAAGGATCAAGAAAATATATACTTTGTTGGGTCTCATATGAATATTAACAAAGTTTCACACGAAATGACAAACGTAATATGCCCTCATTAACCACTCTTGGTGGTGGAGGACATAATAATACAAGAGAAAAGAAGAAATGTCAAATTTATCGCTACGTTTCACAAAACCTGCGACACTAGCTAACCCGTACTCTCCACTACGTAGGAGCAAATAATAATAGTCGCAGCATGTGAACTGCCTCTAAGTGATAAAGTGAAATTTGCCAGTAGACCTCTTTTATCTCTCTTGTTAGAAATGCTAAAGAATGTGTATGCCAGAAAAGCAGATAAAAATCCATCATGTCTACTTCCCTGGATCTTTTACACAATAATTAATTTTTGAGATTTATAAATCCTGGGATTTTTTAAAACATTTGATTCAAAATTTTTCAAATTCCGAAAATCCCGACATTAAAACTTATAGTTTGGGCCTTAATGGTAGAGCAGCATTTTTACTTTAATAAATTAAATGATTTTTAAAAATCACTAGAAATTCAAATGCTGGTGCTTTTAAGGATTTGTTTGTCTCAAAAAACCAAAATATGTTTCCTAATATTTATGGGTTGTTTTACATGGAATATTAATATGATTATTCCTGTTCATTGTTTTTTTCTTCTTCTGTGTGTCTTGTTCGTATGAAAACGACCTCAAAACTGATGTACGGATAAAAATAAATTGACTATTAAAAAAATCATTTTACAAGTTTTAAGAACAACAGCAACAACAACAACAATATCACACACACACACACATTAACAACATATCCTTTGGTTTCCTAAGTACGTAAGTATTTATTGTTTTGGGGAATGAGTTTATGCACGAGTTGTGTGTGCCTGTGTTTACCAGCCAAAGCTGTTAAATGTGATCTACTTAACTTAGTCGAGATACTCTTGACACCCAAACATAATCAACATCATCTTCATCATCCCGTTTTAGCTTACTAGCAAAGGAACACTTTTAAATTTTGATGCCACAAAAGATATAAAATAAACAAACAAACCAACACATCACACAAGACAACGAAATCAAGGAAGATGGTTGCTTGGTTGGCAGTCAATAAGAAAAACAATACAAATATACTGTGTGACAACACAAAAGAAAACTGTCAATGTGTATTAGGGTGGTGCCTAATTTTTGATTTTCGATGTATCTAAAGTCGAAATTGCAGGAAATCTGTCAGTTTGTTCTAAAACTTTAAGTAAAATGGAACTTTTTTTTCACAGTTTCTTTGATCTTAATCGAAAAAGTGCAAAATAGGGGCAACCTTAATGTTTGATGTTATTTACTTATATGCTTGTATATATGTACATATATGTATGCTTACAATTACTTTTAAAGGAATATTGTCATTGTTTGTAAACTTGTAATTGGAATTAATTATGCATTCGCACTTTGAAGACATTGTACCGAGTACATCCATCCTTACAAGTTGAAAGCATGTAGCTCAGTCAGGAAGGAGTTATTGAAGTTTTTGGTGGTACAACAATAGCCTCAAAGATGAAGAGAAAAAGGAAAAACCATAGATTGCTTTTGTTAAAAGGAGAAATCTGAAAAGTTCCTTCAAAATTGTGGGAAAAGTAAACCAACCATTTTTAAAAAGCCCATTTCATTTTCTGGCGTATGGATTATAGTGGCATTCACTAAAGAATCCCACACATAAAACTGCCAGAGAAGGTGTATTAAGTACCTCCAACAATTTGATTACAGTAGCGGTAAGAACTGCGCCACCAAAATCGCTTTTTACTGCAATGAACTGGCTGCTGGTGGATATGATGGCAATTCAATATGCTCTGAGCTCAGCTGTGGGACTAAATGCTGGACATTCTTGGTTTTAAAGGGACTATGGTCACCCTAGGATTTTGAACTGCTATGAGAATCTTTATAGGAATGTTGATTACTGCACACCGATTCTTCGATATGTAATTTTCCATAAGACTGCCTAATAGGAGTTCAAGAACAAATGGACTCTATCACCCTGAAGTATCAGTAAAAGTGTTCACTGGCGGCTCCAAAAAGAGAACTTGAGTTGGGTTGGATTTTACCTCGAGTAATTCGGGATAAAATCCTACTTTAGGCTTTCAGATTTTTGCTCTATTCTTTAAGCTGAAATCTCTGTCATATAGCGTGCTGAAAACTGGCTTTGCTTGCTAGTATAGCGGGAGTCTACTCGACATCTAAGTTAACCACAGAATGCCGGATGCCTTTCAAAAAGATAGCGAGACATTTTAGGATAAGGCTTATATGGCTGCTTGGACTGTATAGCCGATGAATTAGCCAGGAGGGTAACAATGATGATCGTAAAGACGATTGATCCTTTCACTGGTATATCTCTTACGAGTTTTAAAAGTAAATTTCAACAAGGACTTTTTGGATTTGCTGAGACAATGTGGTCGAATTAACCACTTTTGCTATTGCGATGTCAACCTGGCCCGTATTTGACACAGGTGGGACGAATGAACTCAACTCATGGTTTCATCGCGACTAAATCAGGCTTATTGTTTCAGTTATCACAGTTGTACTTTTGGAACACATGCCAGAAGAATGGACCTATGGTACAATGACTACAATAGGAGCTGTCATAATGAGGAGGAGAAGCCGAAAACAGTATCTCACTTAATTTGTCAATAATGTAATAACGAGCTTAAAAGAACTATCTAGGAGAAACCCAAGACTCATGCATACTTTTCACAAAGTATCAGGATGGTTCGATACGGAAGCAACAAGTGTTAATGGATCGAGTAATTGCTTATTAGCGGGTAACACAATGGGATCAATTTAGTGGAGCCAAGTGAGCTGTTCAGAAAATGGCTGCCCATGGAACCTAACCAAAACCAATTATTTTAGACCAATTAATAGCGAACTGTATATGATGAGTTAATCAAACAAACAAAATGGCTGATTTTGTGGGACAACAAGTTTCTTTTCCCAGTACGAAGAAAAGTTTATCTTCGTCAAACTTAAGTAGAGTTAAGGTACTGTCACACTTGGCAAATATTTGCCGAAAAAGACGTAACCACTAAATAAAATATATTTGAACTTTATTTATTTATTAAAAAAAAACTTTGTTTATTTAGTGTTTTATTTTGTTTTATTTTGTTTGATGCTGTTTGATCTTGCAAAAATCTTGTAAGAGTAAACAACGTCAAACAAATTTGTGCTAAACCAAGTAGTTGCGCTATTTTGAGTAAATATTTGTCAAGTGTGACCGTACCTTTAGGCAACTTCCATTCTCGCTCAGTCAGTATGATTCAATTCGTTGTTGTTTAAAATTATGAATTTTTCATGTAGAAAACTGGTTACGTGGGCAGCAAATGTTTCTGCAGGTATTCTTTTATTTAAATATCCAGAGTAACAAGCAGAAGTGGCAATAAAAGTGCAAAATGCTTGTCAAACTATTGCCTTTGACTAAATTCATCAATTTTTGTTGGTTGAAGTCTTGTTTCGCTGCAACATATAATTTTGCTTACGGAAGCTTGTTGAGGTCTTTTTTTCCTTTTTAACATCATCATCAATACATCATCTATAATTTGAATTTTAATTGTTAAATTTTTGTAAAAGACTGTTTTATAGCAACACCTTTCTAAGAATGTGTCAAATTATAACATAACAGAGAAAACTCTTCATCTTCTGTTACTTTTCCTCATGCCTTCGCAACTATTTTCGTTTTTGATTTTTCCGTTTCATAACGTCTGTGAAAACCACACTCCAACTGCCACAAAAGTGTTACCATTGAGATTAGTTTTGAGTACAAAACAAATTTTATAATACACAAGTGATAAAATAAAGGAAAAGCTCAACAAAAAGTGGTAAAACATTGACTTTCAACACACCCCTGTCACTGCCACAGCCACAGTCACAGTCACTGCCACTTAAACCGGCACCAACAAATAACAAGTCAACTTAAGTAGTTGGTATCAGTAGCAAGCAACTTTATTATCATTATCACCAATATCACCAGCATGCCACTAAATGTAGCAAACTAAAAGAGTATTTTTTTGCTTGCCAACGTTTGCTTAGAAATATTCAGATAATTTTTAAAGTTCATTTACAGAGTACTTAAGTGCAAATTGCACTAATCGTATATATTTCTCTAATGATAATGGCTTTAGAAAGATAATTTTGTTTTTGGAAAATTGAAAATTTCTTATTTGAATTTTTAAATACATACATATGGACATACGTAAATATAATCGGGAATATATTATTGGATTGTATGTTTGTTTGGGTAATAAGGGTGGGTGTGGAAAAGTTTTGGAAGAAAATGAACGAATAAATAAAAGGAATTAGCTTTCTTTTGGTAAATACATGTAAGAGATTTTTTATAAATGGCCACATATATGTATAAATGAAATCAAACATATGCATGTAAAAATGGACTACCGGAACCAAAATTTTATTGGTTGTATAATTTAATTTGAAAAAAAAGCGGGTAACTCTTGTATCAGTCGAAACAATAGGGTCCATGAGCCAAAACTAAAAATAGCTTAGCTCTATGGCTAATTGGCTTTGGTGGCAATTGGCCGGGCTTCAAATACGATCTCTTATGCTTCGGGTTATCGTTGTGGATTCATTTCGGCGTAAAAATGATTTCCTTTTACAGCGTATAAAAAGCAGTTGGGACATGCAAAATGATAAATTCATATGATACAAAACGTTTCTAAACTGCTGCTTGTGTAGCTCCCAATGATTTTGTAAGCTCTTGTTTAGTTTGAGAAAAATCTTCATGGTGAAATGCCTCCAATTCTTGGTTTGCTGCCTCTTATTAGATGTCACCACTCTTTAATAAAGTTTTTCTTAATTTAGCTCCCCGTCAATATTTAAAAGCTGCAATGAATTTGTATTGAAGAATTAAAACTTATTAAAAAAATAGGTGAATATATATATTTTTTATTTTACCAACTTCGGTGAATTGAACATATGTTTTTCTCTTACATAAATATTAAAACATTTATGCTACCGGATTTTATGTGAACAATGATTTATGCATCAATAACAATTATGGTGTTTGTTACGATTGTTAAATGTTTTAAGTATATTTAAGTCAATAAGATATGTATTGAATGAGATATAAAAAAATTAAGATGGGCTAAAATGGATACTATGGGTTGTTGAAGAAAGGTAAGTGCAGTTGAAGTGCGGTTCCTAGGGGTCATAAGATAAATGTGTTGGTGACCAAGGATGGGTTGGACGGTTGGAGGTCAACACCTACTTTCCTTTCCTGATGTGTTATGTGTTAGTTTGTTTGTCGTTTTTGTTTCCTTTGAATATATAGACTTACCAACAGTGCAGTTTTTGCAATTCTCATTATATTTAGGTAGAGGGATTTGAAGATTCGGCAGAGCCGAATACAGCTCTAGTACTTGTTTTTAATAACTTTTATTATCTGTTAATAATCATATGTTGATTTATTTCATTGCTTTAAATCTTATTGTATCACTTTAAACCCCTATAATAGGTTTAAATAAATAAATAAATTATTTAAACAAATACTCGTACATATGTAGATATAGTAATACATTAAAAGGGTGTTAATTTTTAAGGTAATTTGACCAGTTTTAATATAAATATTTTAAAGCAAATAGCTTAAAAGCTAAAAGCAAAAATTTAAATATATTTCATATTTAGATATCATTTGATTTATTTCGAAACATGTTATGTTGAATTAGGCTGATTTTGATTGGAAAACTCAATTTCGAAACAGCTTTGTTACCAAATACGACAGGTTCACTTTAACTTAAAATTGAGTTTTGATTACAAAATGTGGCAATAAGTAAAAATGGGCGTTATATGGGACATATATAATCTATTGTGGAACGATCATACAAAAATTTAGTGTCATGATGTCTGTGAATATAAGTATTATATGTGTCAAACTTTATCTCGATGTAAATACTTTTAAACGGTTTATGGAGCTTAAAGTAAATTACAGAGAGGGTCATATATGGGAGCTACGACTAATAATGAACCGATCATAATAAAATTGTACCGTATTATTTTTACACATATGAAATATATTGTCGTTTAATATTATTTGAATATCAAGATTTTTGAGAGAGTTATGCTCTTTAAAGTGCTTTTCGGAAGTGGGCCTTATATGGGAGCTACGAGTAATTATGCACCGATCTCCACAAAATTCGTAGATTTGATTTGGCTTTATTTACCACTAATTTGTGATGAAATTTGTTTTGATATCCCAATTTCGGGAGGACATTTGTATGGGAACCAGGTGAAATAATGGATCGAGTTCCACCAGTTTCCATTCCATCCGTTCTTGGGCCGAAAAAATATCACGTACCAAATTTTATCGAAATATCTTAAAAATTGCGACCTGTACTCTGCGCACAAGCTTTACATGGACAGCCAGCCAGTCAGACGGACGGACGGACGGACATCGTTAAATCGACTCAGAAAGTGATTCTGAGTCGATCGATATACTTTAAGGTGGGTGTTGGAATCATATTTCTGGGCGTTGCAAACATCAGCACATTCCAATATATCCTCCCCACTATGGTGGTGTAGGGTATAATTATTTATATTTTCAGTTTTTAGGTATATATTTTGGGGGAATGCACATTTTTGAATTTATTAAACATTATTATTGAAGTATTGATATGATTAATAAATCAATTTAAATGATAATAAACACTTTTAAATCAAACATGCTAATGAATGTTTTGTGTTTTACTTAAATAATTATTAATATTATATTCAAATAAGAATATGAAGTCCATAGTATTTTACTATTAACTAGGGACTTCCATAGCAAAAAATTAAAAAATATATAATATATATAGAACATTATGTTATTAATTTATTTAACTTTTTTATGTTATGTTAATCAACATAGCTAGTTACAATTAATTTCAATTTGGAATATTAATGCTGTTGTTATTCTATTTTTTTTTTTTTATTATTATTTTTGTAATATTTATTTCATTTGTATGTGATAATTAAATAAATTTATTTCTAAGTAGAAAAAATACACAAAATATTTTGTTAGTTGTGCTTTATTTCATTTCAACTAACTAACCGTGGAAAAATATTTGTATTGATGCACGCACCTACAGATATAATTAAAGTGGGGGCGAAATTGAGCGATTACACTGAACACATTCTTGACGTTGCACAGTGGCTAATATGCATAAAAACGTAAAAAGTTATAATTTTGGAATCAAATATTGCTAGTTAACTTAGGAAAAACTATATTTTTATACTTCGAAAAACTAGTTGATACCACCATAACGCCGCAATATCGATAAATCTGCTGAAAAGGATCAATTGTTGCCACAAAAAAAAAAAAAGTTTTTATACCCTCCACCAGCACAGTAGTGAATAAGTTTGTCATTCCGTGTGTAACACTGAGAAATAGTCATCTCAGACACAACAAAGTATATATATTCTTGATCCTTATGGAATTCTAAGTCCGTCTGTCTGTCTGTATAAAACACTCTCACATCCAAACTACACAATCAAAATCCACAGAAAAACCGAACAAAAAATCGTTTATAATATATATATATAAAATCAGCAAAATCGGTATAGTAGAACCACAGTTATGGACCAATATGTGACACAACCTCCATAAAAATTTGGTATTTTTAAACATTTTGCATGCAATTTTTTATTGCCATGGAATTTTGTACACGTTATTTTAATGATACAAGAAGAAACTTTGAGGAAAATAGTAAGAATCGGTCCATGATTTATCATAGCCCCCATACAAATATCTACCCGCAATATGGCTTATTGATAAATAAATGCCTATAAAATTGAAATATTGATAAAAAAAATTCGGCAAAAATTAAGTGTCATGTAAAAAGAAATCCCAAAACAAAATTTTGTTCTGTTTGACCACATTTAAAATTTATTTAAACACGTACAAATCTGGTAAAAATATAGTTACCAGGTTAAAATTTGACAGAAATAATTCTTATAGATATAACAATTTTTGTAATATATTTTATGATCGTCGGTTCATAATTGGTCATAGTTCCCACATTCGCAGAAGTCATTAATCTTTATATATATCTTATAAATATCGGTATCGACTCCTAATTTTACACAGACCATTTACATATACACAAAAATCATACTACAGACATTTTTGAATTTCGGTTCATACTTTATCGGTCCATATTTGACCATACCCTGTTTCTTAACTTGTGGTGAATATGGAAAAATGTTTATTATGAATATCAGACAAACTCTGTAAATTATGGTGAGATTCATTGGTAATTACATCAATTATAAATGGTCAAAATTAGATAATATTTCTAAAAATTTCAAATAAATTATGTTTCAAACAATATGCTATTAGTTAAAAAAAAAACACTGAATAAGAATATTTAGGTGGAGGGTATTTAGGATTCGGCACAGCCGAATATTGCACTTTAACTTCTATTATTTTTATTTGGCGGCTCGTTTAACAAGTTGTATATCACAATGCAAACAGAAAGGAGATAAGATAGTAACGCAAAGATGCTTAAATACTTTGTGGAACACTTTGCAGTTTCACTTTGCAGGAGAACGCAAGAAATTTAGAAAGAGCGCAAAGTCTTAACAAAGAGAGCGAAGTCTCTGCATAAATTTTCTTAGTGCAAAATAAGTGTTGCAATTGTGTAAATTGCAATTTGATAATTGTGAATTGAAGTTTGCTAAATTGTTTGTGGAATTGTGCCTTGTTTTTTATTTTATATGATCAATATTTCTTCATTGACTCAGAAGAAATTCTTGTTTTATTAATCAGAATTTGTTTTATAAATAACTATTTCTTAATTAATGAAACCATAAACAAATTTAAACAGGTTGTTTCATTTGAACGGAGATCTTAGAATTTAATTAGAAGAATGTCACCACCACAAATTCGATTTAAACGTTTTTTACCCCATTTTGTATTATATTACCAGCCAACGTTACAGACGTCTCTGTAACTACTATAGATCAAATATTTATTATAGTATTTTAAACGTGCGTGTTACTTGTACGAACAAAAACAATTATTAATCGTTTAAATATTGAACAGCGTAGCTACTAAAAAAAAGATGCTAATTAACACCATTAGATCTAACTTGTATGAAATGGTTTATTCACTAAGCAAAATCATGTCAGTACTTCACTAACTCTTCTCTAACGGTGAACTTAATACGATAAATAAAAACTGTTAACAATATACAGACATACATACATACATACATACATACATATATAAAAAGCGGAATTCTTTAAGTATGTCTGTAACTAAAGAACATAATTTCTATATTAATCCAAATTTTATGGAAAGCGATCATGATGTGAAAATAAAAAAATCTGATAAATGGAGTGATATAGAACTGAGTAAACGTGGTTCCTGGGAAAGCCAAAATACCGAAATCGAGGAATTTAAACCAAAATCTATGGATTTTGATGATATATTACCTTTGATAGGGGAATTTGGAAAATATCAAAAGATTTTATTCCTTTACATGATACCATTTGCGTTCTATTTGGTATTTGTGTATTTTACACAAATATTTTTGACATTAATGCCGGAACAGTATTGGTGTGCGGTGCCGGAGTTGACTGATTTAACAATTGAAGAGAGGTGAGGTTTTATTTGGTTTAGGTTTAAAGAAGTTTTCATTTAATTTGGAATATTTTTGTTTAGGCTTCAATTATCCATACCTTTTGTGGATGGTTCTCATAGCAAATGCTTCATGTATAATGTTAACTATACCGAGCAGCTGCTAAATGGTGTTACCACGGCTAACACTTCCTGGCCTATTAAGCCCTGCTCTAGCGGTTGGTCTTATAATTTCACGGAAATACCTTATAGCACGATTGCTACCGATCTAAATTGGGTATGCGATGATGCTGCCAAAGGCACTTATGCCCAATCCATTTTCTTTTTGGGTGCCATTGTGGGTGGCCTTTTATTTGGTTGGATTGCTGACAAATTTGGACGCATTCCCTCTATGATTGCCTGCAATTTGGTGGGTTGTGTGGCTGGTGTAGCAACGGCATTTGTGACAACATTTTGGGGTTTTGCTCTGATGAGATTTTTTATAGGTTTTGCTTTTGATAATTGTTTTGTCATGATGTTTATATTGGGTAAGTGCGAATAGAAACTTTTCAGAATCAATTCCAATTTATAGGTGAAATTAATTCCTTGATCTTTGTGTTAAAGAAAAGATATAACAATCCACTCAGGATCACTTCCTTCCTTTTAAGGGATAACATAATTTAAATGAAAGACTTGATCTTTATATTAAAGAAAAGAAAAGAAAAGGCTGTTTTTTTAGATGCTTAGAACTTCAAGTTAGCAACACTTTTGACCATTTTTCAGCTGTAAAGTGATTTATGTTTAATTTGGTTTGACATTTCCACAAGAATAAACTGACGTCTGAACAACGCTTCTAAAATGTGCAAATTTATTGCGCAGATCCTGTTTTTTATACCCACCACCAAAAGATGGCGATATAATGGCCGTAGAACCAAACAGTCTACGAGTATATTTTCTGGGTCTTTATAAGATTCTATGACGATCTATCCATGTTCGTCCGTCTGTTGAAATCACGATAGAGCTCTGAAAAAAAGACATAGGACAATGAAATTTTTGCCAAATATTCTTTGATCCACCGAAATGTTTGGTATTTTAAATGGAAAAAATCGGTTCAGTAGTATCTGAGTTATAGATCAAAGTTTCAGACTAACCCGATATTTATACCCTACACCACAATAGTGGAGAGGATCCAACACCCACCTTAAAGTATACCGATCGGCTTAGAATCACTTCCTGAGTCGATTTAACGATGTCCGTCCGTCCGTCCGTCTGGCTGGCTGGCTGGCTGTCCATGTAAAGCTTGTGCGAAGAGTACAGGTCGCAATCTTGCAGATATTTTGATAAAATTTGGTACGTGACATTTTTTTGCCCAAAGGATGGATGGGATTGAAACTGGTGGAAATCGGTCCATTATTTCACCTGGCTTCCATACAAATGTCCTCCCGAAATTGGGGTTTACCGATCATAAATCTTTCAATTATGCAAGCATGCAAACAAATTGCACAAAAAATGAGTAACATGTGAAGCTAAATCACATCTAAAAATTTCGTGAAGATCGGCCCATAATTAGTCGTAGCTCACATATAAAGCCTACTTCCGAAAATAACTTTAAAGAGCATAACTCTCTTAAAAATGCTGGTATCCAAATAATATTGAACACCGGTATGTTTTTTACTTATATACATATAATGTCGTATAATTTTATGACGATCGGTCCATAATTAGTCGTAGCTCCTATATAAGTCCCACTTCCGAAAATCACTTAAAAGAGCGTAACTCTTTTAAAAATGTTGGTATCCAAATAATATTGAACACCGATATGGTAGAATTTTATGATGAGCGGTCCATAACTAGTCGTAGCTTCCATATAAGGCTCACTTCCCGAAATCACTTTAAGGACCATAAATCTCGTAAAAATGTTGTTATCCGAATAAAATTTAACAAAATTGAGTTTCTAATTTTATAATAGACAGTTCATAAATAGTCAAAACTCCCATATAAGACCATCTTCGTAATTCACTTTAACCTCCATAAATCTTTTAAACGTATTTATATCGAGATAAGGTTTAACACACATAATATTTATATTCACGGAAGTCATGGCACTAAATTTTTGGATGATCGGTACATAATAAATAATATCTCCCATATAGCACTGTTTTATTGATTTACTGGGTGTAGGGTATTATATGGTCGGGCTTGACCGACTATACTTTCTTACTTGTTTTCAGATATTTTTTGCTGTTTTCTTTAAATACGAGTATAATGCAGATAATGTCATGAAATTTTGCACACTTTAATTTGATTATAGAAGGACAAGTCCTGTTGAAATTGATAGGAATCGGTCCACGATCTTTCATAGCCCCCATACAAATGTCTACCCGAAATATGGTTTTATGGTACATAAAAGTCTATAAAAAGCCGTATCTGTAATAATAAGTTTCATGCAAAGTGAAATCTCAAAACAATATTTTGTTTGCATCGGTCCATAATTTTGACATAGCAACATATAAAGACCACTTCCGAAATTCACATAAATCTTTTGTAAAAATTACTATTATTTTGAAATTCGAAAAGCATAATCAAAATATATTTCCGGAAATCAGTTAAATGCGCATAAATCTTTTATAAATCTCCATAATAGGTGATTTGCTGGTGGGTATATAAGATTCCACACAGCCGAATATAAACTCTTACTTTTTTAGGATTATAAATGATGATTTCTTAAATTAACATGAAATTTACTTTATTCGAAAGATAATCTTCTGGCATTATAATTCAAATATGACTTCTGGCATATACTTGCCTCGGACGTAGTCTAATCTGAAGGTCCTATTTTTTATGACTTTTTTTGAACATATGTGATATATCGGCAATAACCCGGCAAATGTTTTCCTCCAAGTGGTCAATCGTTACGGGCTAATCGATGTAGACTACCGACTTCAAACATAAATCACTTGACAGCTGACAAAATAGCCGTCAGTTGAAAAGGTGCTGCTAATTTAAACTTCCATACAAAAAAAAAACAGCCTATAAAAATTTATTAAAAATTATTCAATATAATCAGTTAAAGTAATTTCTAGATCTTTAATAAATTAATTTACCAATAAATTAAGGCTGCCTGCTGCCTGTCTTTTCTTGTAGCTTAAACATTTCTCTTTTATTTTCTTTCAGTTCTAGAGTATGTGGGTCCAAAATATCGTACATTTGTAACAAATATGTCTATAGCATTATTTTTTACTAGCGGCGCCTGTGCTCTGCCCTGGATTGCTTACTATATAGCTGATTGGAAGATTTTGGCCATTGCAACCTCAGCTCCTTTGCTGCTAGTCATACTAACACCCTGGTTAATACCAGAATCAGCCAGGTATTTCAATAAATTGATTAGCTTAATTCTAAAGCTAAGTTAAGTTATCTTTTCTAGATGGTTGGTTTGTCAGGGAGACATTGAAAAAGCCATAACCATTCTCCAGAAAATGGCCAAGAGTAATAGGAAACAGGTGCCCGAAGAAACGTTTACACAGTTCCGGGAAACTTGTATAAAAGTACAAGAAGAGGAACAGCAGAATCATAACTACACTGTCCTCGATCTATTCAAAACTCCCCGTCTCCGGCGCATCACTCTCTTATTTATGGTCATCTGGATGGCAATTTCTTTAGTCTTTGATGGTCATGTGCGTAATGTAGGCTCTTTGGGTTTAGACATATTTATGACTTTTACCGTTGCCTGTCTCACGGAATTGCCCGCTGCCACCATGCTCACTTATACTCTGGATAAATTGGGACGCCGTTGGTATGCCTGTGGCAGTATGGTGTTAAGTGGCATTTTCAGCCTTTTAGCTACATTGGCTCCTATTGGTATCTATTCTGCCAGCTTTGCCATTGCCGGCAGATTTTTTGTCAACATTTCGTATAATATTGGCTCACAATATGCCGCCGAAATTCTACCCACTGTGGTAAGAGCCCAGGGTGTGGCCTTTATTCACATAATGGGTTATGTTTCTACAATTATTGCACCTTTTGTGGTGTATCTAAGTAATATATCACCAGTGCTTCCCCTGATTATATTGGGTTGTTTGGGTATAGCTGGTGGTTTATTGTGTCTCCTCTTGCCAGAGACTATGGGCAAGGATTTGCCTAAAACTTTGCAGGATGGCGAAGAATTTGGTTTGGAGCAAAAGTTTTGGGATTTTCCATGTCTACAACAGCGAAGGTCAAAGAATTAAAATTTTATATATAATAAATCTTAAATTGTTTTGTTTTGTATAGTTTTAAATATAAATTTTAAGAAGGTATGACTTAACTAACCGGCCACTATTTACTTAACAAAGTGTAATCAATATTTTTAAAACAATATTTGTTTGACCTGTTTGCAAGTGATGTGCCTGTATTTTGTTATATATAAAATATGTTTTTTTTTTAAATTAATAAAAGTATTCCAAAGTATAACATTTAAGCTTTTAAAGCAATGAAAATTTATGATATGGGTAGAAAATATATGGAATTCAGCACGAGTATAAATGTTAAGTAATATTAATTTTGCAATATTTTTTATTTAATCCATCGACTTGCCTATTGATTTTTCTTTTGTTTCAATAATAAAAATAATTTAAATAATAGGTTTTATCTAGTTCAAATAAATGCACATATTTAAAATTAACATTAAATAACAAATCCAATAATTTATATTTTTGAATAAAGTAAATTGAATGTAAAGGGGATTTTTTTTTTAGCAACTTTCTTCTTGGGAAGACTGTTTTTGGCAGCTCAGCTATGTTCGTGTAAAAAGTTACTTTTAAGCGTTGGTCTATAATTTAATTATGAATGGACGCAGATTATTGAATTTTATTATAAAAATTCATGTCTCCTTTTTGATCGGATAATTGTGTTCAGCGACGAATGGACTGCCAATGCATTACGAAAAGATAACCAAAACAGGAACGTTACTTTGAATGACCGCGGCCACTAGCTACATGAAATCATTTTTAAACACTGAATTATTTAGAACGTTCTATGGTTTCATATATTTCTCTAAATTTGATGTGCCTCATTTTAAATTGCAAGCCCTTAAAAAATCACTCTTTATATTTTTTATTCAATGCCAAAAGAACTTTTGGGGCCATGAACGAATAAAGCCAATTTCGGATACCCTCTTCTGAAGTGAAACTTATCCCAGAGACAGTATTCTGTATCGATCGAAATAAATATTACTTAGAAGGGGCAAAGTCTGGACTATAAAACGGCAGAGGCCAAACTTCACAACCACTTCTTTCTAAATAGTTTGCAAGAGCAATTGCAACATGTGGCCAAGCATTGTCATGATGGAATATTACGCTTTCCTGTTTGGCCGCATATTCTGGGTGTTTTTTTTGGCCAATGCTCGCTTCAAATGAATCAGTTGCATTCGGTACAGGTTCCCTGTGATAATCTGGCCAGATTTCAGCAGCTCATATTAGATATGACTCTTTTTGATCCCAACAAATACGGAACATTACCTTAGCGCCTTGGATGTTTGGCATTGGTTTCGACAGGGCTGGTTGTCCAGGCTTCACATGTGATTTCTTTTTCATCACAAGTAATAATTCGGTGCAGAAATAATTTCCATTTAAAGTGTTTCAGCAGAAATTCAAACATGCAAAATAGTCTTTCAAGGTGTCCGGTTTCAATTTATACGACAACCAATTTTATTGCTTTTCAATGAATTCTGCTGCTCGCAAACATTTTGAAATTGCTGCTTGACTAGCTCCCACTATTTTCGCAAGCTCTTTTTGAGTTTAACAACAATCTTCATGGAGTAATGTCTCCATGAATGGGTCATCAAACTTTTTTGGCCGGCTCGGGAGATCTTTGTCTGTCTCTCGCACATTGAAACGGATGGAACCAATTCACCATAAGCTTCAGTGAGCAATCGGAGTGCTTCAGCGGCACTTTTTGTTCATATTAAAGAAGAAAAGCAAAACTTTCTGCATTTGACAATTTGTTGGCACAAAATTCGACACTTTCGAAGCAAAAAAAAAAAAGAAAACTATGTCATTTACACTATAATATTCAACAACTAACTGAGAATAAATGACAGATATGCAGCCTTGAAAATGGCATGTAAGTTACTAAAGTGAAAAAACGCGTTTAAAAGATATGCCATTTTTATGCAGCCAATACTTTGAGTCAAAACTAGAAATTTCATATAATATGTTCCAACTCTAAAGGTTATCTTGTGTTGCTCAAATTTGCAACATTTAGATTTTAAATGATTGAGCTCAATTTTAAAACCGTTTTCCAACAATATTAGAGCCACCCTAATACACACATACTATTTCTAGATAAAATTTTCCAAAGTATTAAATTTAATTCCAGGATGCATACAAAAAACAAACAACAACCTATAATCAATCTATCTTTTATGGTGATCCGCAACTGGAAAGCTGTCAAAATTATTTACACAATTTCATTGTCATCCCTTAATTAAGCAATTGTTGAATATTGTCAAACATTTCTACATAATTTTTGTGTGTGACAAAAGATATCAATCATTCGAAATAAATCCACTTACACATACATACATCAAATTACATACTTGCATTTATGAGTATTTAAATCCAGATAAATATGCAATAAATGAATATGAAATATTTTTTATGCCAGTATATTTGTGAAAAAAGCAGCTTAATAAAGTAAACAACTGAAATTAACAAGACAATCAGACTACATAATATATATGTACATATCTCTTCATATATATATAAGTATATATAGAAATATGTCTTAAACTCGTGTAATGGATTTATAAAGAACTTCTTACAGTAATAACTACAAATGATAATGGTTATTAACCATAACTGATGGCAGAAACCCAACAACCAACCAGGCAACCTTAAGTAGTTATAAAAGGCGTTTGCATTCTTTGCCTACAAAGAAGCAACAAAAGAGGTCTATAAATATTTAGATTATTTGCATATTAATACAGTTGCAGAAACAAATGTTATTTCTTCACAAATTGTTTTTTTTTTTTACATTTAAATTTAAATCCACCCACACACACTAAGCTGCAGCGCTATTAGTATAAAGGACATGAACAATTTTCAAATATATTTTACACTTTTTTCTCTCTCTTGCTCTTTTTTGTGCCCACTTAAAACTCGTGCGAGAAATAAGAGGGAAAAAAGAAAACTACAAATGTGAATGTGAGTGCAAGTGTAAGTGATACATAAAACGTTTTAAAAATGTAAGAAATTCTTGTAAATGCAGGAATTTTAAGCGTACAAAGCGAACTTTATGCCAGCTACTTGTGAGAAATTTATAATTTAAATTGTTTAGTGGAATTTATAGAGAAATTTATGGGTTTTGCAAAATAATATTCAACACACGCTGGGTTTTAGTAGAGCTTTTATTACGAGGTTACAGTGAACAGTTGTTTTAAAGCTATTTAAAACGTTTAATGACACAAAGTGTACAGTCGTTAATTTTAAACAAATATCAATATGTAAAAGTTGAAATAGCAAAAATAAATTTTTAATCTAAGTTATCCTTAAAACTATTTCATTAATAGCAAAGTGGCCAATCGATTTGAAACGCTAAGCTAATTTGTAATATTTTTCATTATTCGCAATGGAACCGGTATGCATTGCTGAGAGTCGTAAGCCGAGAGTAATATTATTATTTATTTGATACCCTGTACAAGAAATTAAAAAATTTATAATTACAGTATGCAACAGAAGTATGTAGAGTAAAATGACAAGAAGATCTTATAAAATATAATGAAAATAACATCAAAGATAAAAATTAAATAAAATAAGTTAAAAGCTAATAAATAATAATAATAAAGTATACAATAAAGTAATGCACTAAATTAGTTATATATAGATTTCCTAAATTCCGCTGTATTGCTCAAAAACTGTATTCTTGGTGGTAGCAAGTTCCAAAGACGAATAGAATAAAATAGATAAAGTATTGATGTTTTGTAATTAGTTTTTTATGACATATTTGAATTAGGTTATTATTCCTCTTCGAACGAGTGAAAAAGAGCCGATTATAATAACAAGATGGTTCATTTATAAAAATAATCTTATGTAGTAACGTAAGAGATTTAATTTTTAGAAAATCACAAAAACTTACTCCCAACAATTTTGTGTTAAAGGGTGAGATATGGGATGATCTTTTATAAATACATACATATCTCACAGTTGAATTATACTCATACACAGAAATAAGTTTCCTTGTACTTTTGTAGTCACAGCTGGAAATTACTTCAGAACCGCACAGAAGTGTTGGAAACAAAAAAGTTTTTGCAAGCATTATGCGTTTGGAAACCGGCTTCAGATGTTGGGTTTTCGATAGTGCACGAGATATTGAGAATGGTTTTCCAGTAATTCTACACCATTTCCTATTATATTTCAGAAATTTGCATTTATATTAAAAAAATTTCTAATTCTTTTACAGAAATTTCCATTTGTACTTCAGAACATGTTATCTAGATTTCTATTAAAAATTTCTGAAATACAATTAGAAAGTTCTGAAATATAATTGAAATGTTCTGAATTACAATTAGAAATTATTGAAATATAATTAGAAATTTGTGAAATACAATTAGAAACTTCTGAAATACAATTAAAAACTTTCGAAATACAATTGGCAATGGTGATGCATTTTTTGAAACGTTTATTGAAATACAATTAAAAACTTTCGAAATACAATTGGAAATGGTGATGCATTTTTTGCGAGGTTTATTGAACTTGTTTTGCCTTATTGAACGTCATATTTTCTTTTCTGGTGTCCTTAAATAACATTCTTGTTTTCTTTTTGTTTTCGATCTGAACTTGTATCGTGTTATAACGTTATTTAGAAAAGTTTTTGAAAGTTTAAGCTTTTTTGCAGTCATTAATATTCGCCGCGTTAATGCCGCTATACAGCCACAAATGTTGTAAAAAGTCATCGAAAATTGGATCTCCAGATTCGACTGCATCCGAGCCAGTCATATTTAAATTATAATCCCAGAAAATTATCTTTTGAATAAATTTTAATAAAGTATAAAGTGATTTTCAAAATAAATTTGCACAATTTGAAAGCGCTGTTTAGGCGTAAATCAAACATATGTAAATCACATGACAGCTGACAAAATGTCCGCCTGTTAAAAGGTGTTGCCAACTTAAAGTTCTATACATCTAAAAAAAAAAAAAAAAAACAGCCTATACAAACCTCCTGTAAAACCGATTACACCATTTCCCCATTGTAGTGACAAGTAAGTACATACAAAAAATAAAAACATGTAAGATGTATGTAGCAAATAATATGTATGCTGCACAGAATAAATGTTTATTTTTATATGAAAAATTTCTAAATGCTCAGTTTCCCTTTACAACCGGCTATACTATTTAAATTGTAAATTGTGGAGCAGCACAGGGAGAAAGAGAAAAATCGGTAAAAACAGATTTCGTTTTAAAAAATATAAAAATTATTATTATTTCAGGCTGCAACAGCTGAGAACCCATTTAAGATTGGCTTTATGCACAACACAACCTAACAAACAGTCATACCACCCACCTACTTACTGGAACTAACAGCCAGAGAAACAACAACAACAAACAATGGCAAACACGATAACATGCCTAAAAAGGATATTAAGGATTTTAGATTTGTGTTGCAGTTGGGTGCTGCTGCTACGGTTTGCTGCTGTTTTAACAACTTAAGCTGCTTTATTTATATGATACATTGTGTCTTTGGCATGTAAATGAACTAAATACGACTACAACTACAACTACAAAATGAAATAAAATTACAAAAAAATATACTGAAATAAAAACGCAATTTTATATTATAAATAATACAAGTTGTTGTTTTTTGTTTGTTTTTTATGGCATTTAGTTGTTATGCTTTTTCTGTTTTTTTCTTTTTTACTTTTTTTCGTAATAAAACAACATTTTGATGCTTTAAGTTTTAGTTGCATACAAATAAAAACTAAAGAAGTTGTGGATAAGAAAAGAAAAACAATTAACATGTTTATTTGCAGTGTTGCAACAACTCAAATATAATCGTAAACATTTATTTAAATATGCAACAAACACTATACTTGGCTGTTTACAGCAATAAAAATTTATGTTTGCAACAGTACAACATGAGCTCTTGAATAAATGTTACAAAAAGGCGTGTTCTTTTTGGCGTTTAACCCCTGTTTTATGGGGGCCTAATTGTATGTGATTGTAGTAGTTTCAGAAGGAGAATCTCACCAATTTGTGCACTATACAAACTTTTAAAATTGAGTAAATTTATATATTTTTTTTAAATTCCCCTTTTGAAACTTAAGGTATGGTCACACATTCAAAATTGTGCAACATTAGCAAAACTGTTTAATAATAATATTGTTTCATGCAATTTCCTAAATATAAAAATATTTACCACAACCGTATTAGTGTGAATGATTCAGTCTCCATGCTTGAAATTTTTGCTTGTGGCTAAATTATTAAGTTCACAAATATTTGATTGCGCCGACATCCTGACATCGCTTTAACTGAAAAAACAATTTACCCAATCGAATCATTCGATTTTGTTGCAAATACAGTTGCTACAACGAATTAGTTTGTTTCTGTGACAGATTTTTAATATTGCTTTCTTTTGATAACTTTTCTATTTAAAAGGTTAAAAAATTTCCAGAGAAGCCAAGTTTTGTGCGATTCCTGAGGAATAACATACTGAACAAGTAAGAGTTTATATTCGGCTGTGACGAATCTTATATACCCACCACCAATATACCATACTATATATACAGTAATGGTCATATAATTAAAACATTCATCAGAACACTAGCTTATTTAATTTCTTTTCTATTTGTAAGCGTGATCATAAATCTATGAAAATAAAACTTATAAATAAAGTAGTTCATGGGGTTGGACAAATAATTAAAACATTCACCACTGTTTTATTATTTCTAATAATTTTCAAATTTCCTTCAAATAATTGAAAATTCACCTTTAATATTTTGTCGAATAGCCCTTATTTGTTATCACATGAACACATCTATTGGGCTTACTTTCGACCAACTGCCTGCAAAGAGAAATGGGTATATGTAGCTTTCTAGGCCGCCTTAATATTTTCCCACAATTCATTTAAATTTTTGCTGTTTTTCCATTCCAAACTTTTTTCAAATTTGTTCCATATATTCTCAATTGGATTGAGATCAGGGGACTGTGCTGGCCATTTTAAAACATTTATGTTTTACTACTCTAAACTACGCTTTAAAAGTCGTGAAGTGTGTTTGGGATCATTGTCATGCATAAACTCCATAGTAGTGGCAAATTGTCCTTAGCGAATGGTACCATCATATTTCCTAAAGTATTTTTATAGTCATTCATCACTTTAAAGTACGTTTTTCCAAAAACTTGTCGATTTTTTCTCTTGCAAACTCTAGCTTTGATTTTATATATTTTTTTGAAACAAAAGGTTTGCGTTGTGCGCTGCAGTCACGAAGAGAAACTTCAATTAGCCTTGTTGTAGATGAAATTTCAATCCCATGCGATGTCTGCCATTTAACCTGTATTTGTCTTTAAGTTTTAAGTGTAACATTTTAAAGAATCTCTCTTTGATTTTAATTTTTAATTCATTAATTCATCAAAAATTATATATTTTTAGAATTTTAATTATAGGAACTTTAAGTTCTATTTCAACTAATTCTTGATAAAGAGCCTTAACAGGTTTAGAAATTAATTTGTTAGCTTTTATCCCCCTAATAAGAGATAATAAATTAATATCAACAGAAGCCTCATTGAAGTATTTCTTAACACAAGCATTAAGGTACGGTTACACTTGGCAAATATTTCCGAAAAGGACTTAACCGCTAAATAACATATATTTGAACTCGTTTATTTATTAAAAAAAAAATACTTTTTTAGGCAAAATCACAACAAATATTTAGTTTTAATTTATTTGCTTTTGCAAAACTCTTGTAAGAGTAAACAACGTCAAACAAATTTGTGCTAAAACAAGTGGTTACCTCTTCAGTAAATTCAACCCAAGTTCAATCCCCAGCTCAGCCAGAAAAATTATCAATAAAAATTTTAATAGAGATTTCATGTTGTAAAACAATTCCTTCAGTAAAAATAATTTAATAAAAATTAAATTTAATGAACTCGAGGCCGACTAAATAAATATCAAAAAAATTTAAAATTAACAGTTCGAATAAAACATAATAATTGTTCTTATTTGTAGTAATTTTATTTTTACTAAACTCAAGTAAAGCAAATTTAAATTATTTTATAGAAATAATAATTTTTTTTCTGCTCTTATTTCAAAAATAGGATCTGCTCCTTTTCATTTTTGATTTCCTAATGTTTGAAGTAGCTTCGTCATATCAAAAAAAAAAGGAGACCAAAAATTAAAAAAATAAATAATTTATCAACCTTTTTATATCTTGAATTAAAGAGATAATCCAAAAAAGTAAGCGTATTTTTGTAGATATTTTCAAGTACTTAAAAACATTTGGATAATAAAAGATTTTTATAAAATTTTGAATGACTTTAATGACCAAATTTGATCAGCTGGTAACTAACTAAATACAAATCAACTCAGAATTATCTCAGCTCTGACTGTGTAAAATTTCAGTAAGATATCTTTAATCTTTCACGATTAAAATAAAAACTAGGAAATGAAATATAAACTTCTCCCTAGATTTATTGGACCTTAGAAGATCACTGTGCAATGTAAAAACAATTTGATAATTACTTTGCTAGTAAATAAAGTCTATTCTAATTGTAAAATTTTCAGAAAATTTCAAAGAAACGGTCTCAAAAAATGAGCAAAGTTTTATGGTGCACGAAAAATGGTTAGAAAAAGTCAGCTTGGAATTGTGTTCAAAGATTTAGAAATTATTTCTGTTCTTGCAAAAGCCCCTTAAACAAATTCGTTGCAACTTAAGGGATTAACTTTAAAACTTGTTATTTGCCGCAGCATAAACTATTTTATGTATTTTTTTTTAGGAAAAATGTTCTTTCATTTTAGCCTTTAAATGCCAAGTTGTAGTTGCAGAACATTCTGCAGCACGAGTGTGTTGCCTGAGAAACCAACTTGGCAATAAAACATTTTGTTAAGTGCAAAATAAATTCAAGTAATGAGCTTGCTCAGCGCACACTTTCAAGTACATGCAACACCAACATATTTGTTTGTATGTTGATTCTTTTATCGAAAGAGTTTTTTGAATGTTTTCTTTTTTTGTTGCTGGCAATTCACATGTTGCACAAGTGTAGACATGGATTAATAAAACTATTAAGGACTTTTTGTAATGAGCGTTGGTATGTTCAGTTTATTAAAGGAATATACACTATTTACAGTATTAAGTTGATAGGTTTTGTGAACTGCTGCGATTAAAGGAGTTTTTTGAAAATATTAAATTTTTTGGGTATCAATCTAAATTCTTTTAGTTTTTATACCCTACACCACAATAGTGGAGAGGGTATATTGGATTTGTGCTGATGTTTGTAACGCCCAGAAATATTGGTCCAACACCCACCTTAAAGTATACCGATCGAGTTTGCAAGTATGCAAACAAATTTCACCAAAAATGAGTAATAGATAAAGCTAAATCACATCTAAACATTTCGTGAAGATCAGTCCTTAATTAGTCGTAGCTTCCATATAAAGCCTACTTCCGAAAATAACTTTAAAGAGCATAACTCTTTTAAAAATGTTGGTATCCAAATAATATTGAACACCGATATGTTTCGTACATATACATATAACATGGTAGAATTTTATGATGATCAGTCCATAACTAGTCGTAGCTCCCATATAAGGTCCACTTCCCGAAATCACTTTAAGCACCATAGATCTCTTAAAAATGATACGATATTTGGTTCAATTCGGTTTATGTTTGACCATAGCCCCCATACGAAGTCCCCTACCGAAACCCACTGAAATATACCTATATAAATCTGTTTCCTATTACCGATTCAAAAGTTTTCACAGATCATGTGTATCATGCATATATATATATATATATATATGCATATACATTTTATATATGATCCCATATTAGGAGTAATTTCGAAAAATAAGTAAACCCCAAAAAAATGTAATAAATATCGATATCGAACCAAAATTTTATGCCCATCCGTAATTGCATAAACTTGAGAGATATGAATGATGTATAAAGCTGCCTCTATTAGTAATCAGAAGAATTAGTTGAGAGAGATTTTGGGGATAAATGGGTTATAAATTAAGTAACTAGGGATTAGATACTTTTAAATAAATAAAATAAGTTTTAATAAATAAGTTGCAACAAATTTGATTAACATTCATATAGTAAATAATTCTAAGTAAGGGATCAAAAAGTTCATATTGAATTTTATTGCGAGTTTTAGTACAATTGCTAATTGGAAACACACTTTCTACGCTAGCGTTGCTAGTCGGAATGATCAACATATTAAGAACGGCCAAAGCAATCTCTTTAAAATGAAATATTCCCGCTGCATCACTGTAATTATAAACTTTAGGCCAGAAGTCTAGTGAGTTTGTTGGCATTTCTACTTTAAAATAATCTTTCCAATTAATGTAAGCCACTTTTGACCACTGAAATTCATACTCGACTAAATTCACTTTTGAATCTTGAAAAAGATTTTAAAGAATTTTGTATCAAAGAAAATTTAGCCCATGTCAATGGATTAACACATTTTAATATTGAAGATTCTCCATATACTTTAAAGAGTCTAATTTTTTTCGGCAATTGATACAACATTTCTTTTAAAAGTCTCTTGAGTATAAATAAAATAATTTTGTTTTAAAATCTTTACTTGGTCCATTTCCATATCTATTTTGTTTAATTCAGTTTCAAACTCGGCTCTACAAACAATTGCATCTAATGAAAGAACAAAATCGGCTAAATCGACTGATTCGGCTGATTTTAAGGTGCACAAAAAGTCATCAACATTTTCAATATCATTAAAAATCATTGGTTTAAAGATTTTTAATGAAAAAATAATTATTACAGAAACTGTTTGTTAGTACATGCTTCCTGCATTTATGTGATACGATTGGAATTCTAAATTTAAATAATTTATTTTATTTATAATCGGGTTGATACTAGAAATCATTATAAATATATATTATGTGCACTTCTGTCATTTGAAAAATGATGTTTTAACTCTAGCCATTGCTCCAAAATTCTTTTGACCATAACCAAAGAGTTGCAGAAGCTTGAACAAGCTTCCTAAAATTATTTGAATTAACTACACAAAGTGGCGACACAACTTAAAGAAGGTTAATAGGATGCCATATATATAAAAGCGTTAAATTATATATTGCTAAATTATATAAGCCAAAAAAATCGCCAGCTCATTTAAAAACCGCAAAGTAATCGCCATATCGTCAAATGGAAATTTATGTCGCCATAAGCACTAAAAATCGCCATATCTGACAGCCCTGTTACAATCAAGTGTGTACTCGTCTTATCTTCCCTTCATCACGATGTCTAAAGCCTAATCACTGGGACTAATGAGACTCAGACTAAAATAAACTGAATCTTTGATATTTTGGATAAAAAAAAACAGTGTTTTAAACAGCTCAATCTGTTATCACTTCAATTTGGGATTCAAAATTGATATTTTCTGAGAGGATTTTGAAACAAAACTTAACTTAATAAATACTGTCGTAATTCAAAATCGAAACTGAATACTCTAATTTGAAATCGGATTCTAATAACCATTGCCATCACTTGTTTAAACTCCTTTAATTTTAGTGTTTTAAACAAATTTAGAAAGAATTTTATTTAATTATTAAATAAAGAATTTTAGCCTTCCTTTTATCTATAACGTACTTAAATTTGGAGGGTATCTGTGTTTTGTTTAAAAGAAATCATAAAATTCATGACAAAGTCATCATTATGTAAATATTTATTACGAGTTTCAAAAAAAAAAAAAAAAAAAAGAAATCAACTGTAGCACAGCTTCATCATCTTCTTGTTGCTGCTGTTTATTTTTCTTATTTGCTGGCAATGCAGCAGCACCAGCGCCAGCACCAAGTGTGTGTTTCTCTTTGAGCCACAACCCTTTTTGCTATTGTTTGTTTTAACAACTAATGCAGTTATAACTTTTACCAACTTCATTCAGTACTTCCCCCTTTTGAAACCATGAATATCTTCTTTCGAGTATGTCGATTTTTTTGTTTGTCTTTTTTTTTTTTTTTTTTGGTGGTAAAATATTTAATAAAATGTATAACACACATGTAAGCTAAAGCTTAAGTTGGGGCTGTACGCTGTGTGTAAAATTTCAATATCAATAACAGTTTAAAATTGAGTCAAGTAAAGTGTTGGGAGAAATATTATTTATGCATTTTTTCTTAGTTTTCAACATTTGTTGCTTTACTCTGGCTTGTGCAGATGATGATGCAACGTCTACATCTACATCAACATCTTCTGGCACTGCTGCTGCTTCCACTTCTATTACTTCCGACGACCAGTATGTCAGTCAGTTGCCATTAACTAAGGAAATGCATTTTCGAGTGGATTCCATTTTCCATTTTTGTTTTGTTTTTAATACAAAAATATATCTTTGAGTTCTTTTAAAGGAAAGGTTTGTTTTAGAGCCGGTGGTGGTAGGTGGCTAAAATGGGGTTTCCCAATACAAATATATTTGTATATGTATATATGTGTATGTGTGTGTGTGTGTCTGAATGTAAAAAATGTCATTGTAAGCATGAATGTTCATTTATATTTAAACAAACAAATGAAGTGTCCTTGCTGCAGTCGCTTTAACTCCTTTATGTTTTATTTTTTTTTTGTATTTAAGTACAGGGCTTGAAAAGTCTTGGGTCTTACAAGAAAAACTAAGTTTTTTTATGCTAAAAGAATTACCATTCAATGCTTAGTAATAATAGTAAAATATCTTGGATAGGTTTTGCATTATTAATAGATTTAGATAGAAAGAAATTTCTGTTAACCCTTACATACCTGAAATTGAAAATACGTTCAAATTGCAGAAATAAATTTTTGTTCTAACATGTATTTCATCTGCAAATTACGAATTTCAGTTTCAATTCGGGAAAAAAATACTCCTGGAAAGCTCCAGGACAAAAACAAGGAAGACAGTCTTAGTAGCTAAACGGGAAGAAACCGGTTTTTTTTAATTCTCAACTGATGACCGTCTATAGGCGGTCTTAGGCGTTAAAGGGTCAACTTAATTATTTTTTAATTAATTTCAGATGTTCCTACATACAGTGAGAAAAATGGTAACAGTGTTGCCATTTTAGCACTTTTAGTGCTAGATTTAGCATTTTGTTTCTCGAAAATGCATTGAAATTTCTAAAAATTATGCTAAATGCTTTTTAGCATAATTTGCTTGATAAAACACAATTTTTTTCTCGAACATTTTTTTTTACTATTTTACTCCAAAAAATACTTAGCACTTAGTTTTTCTTCTGTAGAACATTTTAGCACTTAGTTTTTCAAGTTTTAGCATATTTTGAAATTCATTTTCTGGCAGCACTGAATTGCAAGTGCTTCCATTTGCAGGCCTTATAGGCCTTATAGAATACCGGTGTATTCTAAAAGATTCGTTACTTGTTTCCCATAGTCTTCTCTTAGAAGGCTTTCTAGAAGGCACATTCATAGATATACATTCATTGAACAAAATGTCAACAAATCATGATTTCCATAGCAAACACGAAGGGTTTTGCAATTATTACATTTTGCAAATCACGGCGTTCAAGAAAAAGTGCCATTTTCTTGGCGTTAATTTTAAAAGTTGAATTAAAATATTATTAAGAAAGAAAATTATTCAATTAAATTAATATTTTATAGGAACTTTATTATAACAATGTAGTCGTAAGTACATATACATATATGTATATACAAACATATTCATTTAGTATAAAATACTGCTAAATTTTTTCTGAGGGCGAAAAAAGAAGCCACAACAGCAGCTCAATTTGAATTGTTGATAGCTGAAATGGAAAAGCATTCAGATGTGGAATGTCTAATTTTGGCAGCTCAAAATATGAAAATATAAAAATATTGTAAATCTCCACAGTGTTATTTTATTTACTCATTATTCGTTAAATTCATGATGTTGATAGTAGAGCCAAATTGGGGTTTTTCAATAGATATGTATAGGACGCTTGAAGAATCTTCATCATCATTATAATTACATATTTGCTGGAAATGCTTTTTTCTTCACAATTTTTAATATTTTCTTGATACATAACCAAACAAAATTATTGAACAGCTGATAGGTTTGTAGCATTGCCAATGCAGAATAAGTGTAGCTTTAAGTAAATTTTTATTTTAATTTTCAGTATCAGCATTTACAATGGCAACATTAACAACGCAATGATTTGATAGTATTGTAACAACGTAATATTTTTGCGTTTGCTAAACGCAACGAAGCAGTGATGTACAAAATTTCATATTTGTGGTGGTGCGTTCGCAGAAGCGTAGGTGATGCGTTGAACGCAAGTGTTTTACAAAATTAGGGCCTTAAGCTTTTATAAAAGTTTGAGGTGTAAAGTATGCGTGAAGCAGTACTTTATATACAGGAGATTTTTTAAATTAATTTAAAACTGATTTAAAAACTTTGCTTTATTTAAAATCCTTCTTTTACTTTCCTCAATGTAATTATTAATTAAACAGACCTTAGATTATGCCTTGTATGATGCGTTAGTTGGTAGACCTTCCAATTGCCCTGCTCAAGCAGGCCTTCTAGCAGGCATGTAACCAATAGCGACTAAATAAGGCGTTGACTAACAATGATACGCTATGTATCATTGTGACTGCCAAAAAAGCCCTTTCAGAAGGCCTTCTTACAGCATCTTTCTCCCGCTGGGTATATTAACTTAATTTCAGATGTTACTACATAGGTCTTGTCATTTAAATTGTGGGTGTGCGTAGGACCAAGAACTTTTCAATTCATTTTACTATAAGTTCTCTATACTCCTGTATATGTACGAGTATGTGCCTTCGTATTGGGCGCTAGAAATATTTAAAGTGTTTTAATGGATTTCTTGTGAGGCTGTCTGTAAGGCTGACATATTCAAAGGATTTCCTTTAGCCATGTTAAAGAAAAATCACACAACACACAAATACAAAAACTCAAGTTGACTTAAAGATTTATATATTTTTTTTGTTTATTAAGGTTGTACTTAAAAATGAGTTGTCAATGTTAAATGTTTGTTGTTGCCAATTCATATGACACAAATTAATTATGTAAAAAGACATTTTCACACATGTTTGATAGTTTCATCTTAAATTTATATTTCACAATTGCTTGTGCATGCACGCAACTTTTATAGTTGTAGAGGAGACGTTAATACGGAATTTTTTTGAAAGATCTGTTTAAATTGCTTCGGAACTATTAATTGTGTCTGCCACTGGGGGTCTGTAAATTAAAGAGTACTCTTAACGTGTTGTTTTCCTGCGTTTTTGGAGCCTCTGTAACATTTCTATTTGTCCCATAGGTTAAAAAATGGCCTAATATGTTTTAAATCATCTTCATTGAGCAAATTCAAATTATTACAACCTAGTTTCCTCTAAAGTGCACCACTTTGTTTTAGCCATGTTTAAATAGTGTTTAATGATCCTTAATATTTTGGTTCGTAAAATATTTTCAGAACATATTAATTCCTAAAAATTTACCAGGAAAAACTAACAACATTTTTAAATTTACGTTCATGTTCTAAATTATTGTCCAGCTCAAATTTTATTTTTATTAATTGCAATTAACTACAAATACATGAAAGTATGAAGAATGAATGCAATTAAAAATAACGAGACGTACTGATCACATCATAGGCCGCATCAATGTAAAAAATTGCAATTAATAATTTATTAATTATTTAATAATTTATTAACTTTTGAAAACATGGGGGTTATTCGCTTCGAAAGCAAAAACGATTTTCTTTTCGAATCGAAGTACACAATAACCACCCAGCATATATGAAGTGTGCTAACCTTATGTCTAGCACTGTATATTGTAGTGTATTATGAAAATTAAGATTTGAAGACTAAACTTTCCAATAAAATAAGTATAGTCGGTCAAACCCGACCTTTTACATATTGGATACTAACATTTGTCAAAGAGATTTGTGTTCGTTAAAAAAGATTTTCAGAAATGGGCACTATATGGGAGCTATGGTTAATTATGGAACAAACCGTACAATATGCTTTAAATGTGTTGTCTTGTGTAGAAATGTATGTGCCCACCTATATAAATAAGAAATTTATGACCAATAAAGTTATATTTCAGGAGTACATTTTTATGGGGTCTAGGTAAAATAACAAGCCTATTTTAATCTATAGCCTTCGCCTTTGGATCGAAACACGCATATGCCAAAGTTAATGAAAATATCTTTAAACTTCCCACCTGTTCTTGTCGCATCAGACGGATGATTTTGACTAGAATGGTATTTTAACATGAGTCGAATTGAAACATTGTCAATCTTATATAGGGGCCATCTTAATGCTTATAATTTTTGTATTTTACAATGGCTCAGAAGTAACAATGAACTTTTTGTAAAGTTCAATATTATTGAAAAAGTATATGAGTTATCAATACAAAATGATTCTTGAGTTGCAAGACAAAAAAAATCAAGGTTGTTAACCGTTACCGCTAAAAATTAGTAAAAAAAACTATAATTATATTGTAGTGTTAACAACAAAGTTTTTTTTTTGCTACGAAAATGTGCAGTTTTGTGGCAGCTGTTTTGCTTAACTTCTTTGATTTGAAAAAAAAATTGCCACTGAAGCACTCGGATTACTCATCGAAGCTAATGGTGGACATGTTATATCAGTTTCAATGTGTCAGAGATGGTTTGTGGAAGACAAACCAGCCAAAAGTGTTTGAAGACTACGAATTGTAGGCATTATTCCCTGAAGATTGTTGTCAAACTGAACAAGAGCTTCAAAAATTATTGTGAGTTACTCCAGCAGCAATATCAAAAGGTTCGCAAGCACCACGATTTATCTAAAGAAATGAAATTGGGAACCACACAAATTGAAGCCAAGAGACATTGAAAGATGATTTTGCATGTCCGAAATCATTACTTGTGATGAGAAAACGAGAGGCATATGAGGTTCAATGTCAAGCTCGGCCAACCAGCCGAATCGACACCAAAGTCAACTATCCATGGCGCTATTATGAGCTGTTGACATTTGGTTATACCATCTCAGGGAAACTCTATCGAATGCACCTAAACTGTTTAAAGCGAGCATTGGTCGAAAACCGTCCATAATATGCGGCTTGACATGAAAGCGCAATATTCCGTCATGAAAACGCTCTGCCTACTATAAAACTATAAAGAAAACTATTTAGAAAGAATAGTTTATATAGAAATGTTTCAAAATAAAAGCTAAAAATTTTAATAAATTCCGTATTTATAAGTTCAATGAATTTAATAATTTTTTAGTTTATTTCATAAAAATATTAAGGTTTTACAAAAAACTAAATAACATATATTCAGAACACCCTCCCTGCTCTCTGCCAAAAGGATACAGTCTACAAATATCACATAAAAATAAATTAAATTAATTACAAATGCTATTATATAAATTGACACCTACTATACACATCACATTAGTACAGAATTGCTCATAAACTTTCAACCCCAGTTTGCAGCAGTCAACCTTCCTTCAGCAAACTCTTTTTTGTTTGCACATAAAACGAGTTAAAGTTTCTATTGAAATTTCTGTTAACAAATTTTATGAAAACAAGCTGTTTTTTCGACTTTTGTTTTACTACTACTACTACTACTACAACAATAAGAAACAGTCAAATGTGTGATGTGTCAGGAAGTAAAACCCTATTAAAAAGTTTAAGCTTAAAAAAATTAAAAAGAAACAAATATGAACTGAGAAAGAAACATTTAAAAATAATTACTAAAACAAATTCTGTTACTTATGCTTTGTTCTCCAACCCCAGAAATTATTACAACTAAAGCAAAATAAAAAGGATATTAATGCCAATAGACATCCTTATGAACTGAGTTCAGAAGGCAAAAGTAAAATATTTTTTATAATATTTATGTGTGTGTATGTAGTAGTTAAATATTTGTATTTGTAATATTTGGGTTTGAGAATTTTATTTTAATGAAAAATAGGAAGTAAATTATTAGAATATTAAATGAAATGTTATCAAAAGTTTGTTTTGGATTTAGGGCAAGCACACATAATTATAAAATAATTAAAGAATTTTGAAATACTATAATTAAGAGACACATTTAAATTCACCTTGTGTTATTAAGACTTAGTGTAAGAACATTCTAAGCCACACACTAGTTTTAGAAAACGAGCCTTGAGCCCACTGTTGCCAGATAATTGCATAAAATGTCAGAACTAGATACAAAAATTGGCAACATATTTTTAAAATCTTAAAAAAAAAAAAAAATCGGAAAAACGAAAATACATAACTTTTTGATAAAATTTTCGATTTTTATTAAAAAATGTAATGTAATCAGTCACCCCCTACAATTAAAGATAATGTAAAAATAATTCCAGAAATAATTTTTTTATTTTTTTGCCACAAAGGAAATATTTTTAGTTTTACTAAAGTCTTTCTATAAATATGCTTCTTACGAATTAAAATCAATAATAATTTTTGTACATTGTACAAATTTCTATTATTTAAGGATTTTTTTTTGGTGGAAAATTTAGTACGAAATAGCTAAAACAATTTATCAAAATCAAAAAAATCATATAAGTTCTTAATATTTACAATTTAAGGAAATACAAATTTAAATGTAAAAAAAAAATTTTGAAAAAAAAACTGCAATTTTTGAAAAATTAAAAAAAAAATTATTTAGAATATAGTAAAAATTTGTAGTATTCATAAGCAGAAAGAAAATTTAAAAAAAATGTTCAGAACTAAAGTTATAAATTTTTAAAGTTTAGAAAAACAAAACTGGCGGGGAAGTTGTATGTAAATATTCCTATATATTATAAACATAAAATTATCAAAGATAAATAGTCATACAAAACATCAAAATTATTTATTAGCGCAATTCTTGCAAATGGTGGTATTGCATCATTGCATTTGCAAAAAGGTTAAGCATATTTTTGCTCTACACTAAAACAATACGAGTACACAGCAAGTGTAAAAATATTTTAAAAACTTTTTGCAAATGCAATGATGCAATGCCATTTGCACAAGATTATGAATTGCGCTATTGTGTTATTTGCTGCGTGGTAGCACATATAAGATGGATGATTTTGTGTAAAATAGTTTTAGAAATAGAAAATTTTAATTTTTCTCTCACAAAACATCAAAAGTTGTATTTAATGGGAAAAAATCAGCGATGAAAAATGGGTTTTTTGATGCCGTACTAACTATATAAATAAAATGTACTTTTTAGACCACCACGACCATGATCTTAATATTACCTTATCTAACGAATATTTAAACAATTTTATTCTCGATTGCTATTGATTTCTTCTTGAATGCGATAAAAAAGAATACGGTGTAAGACTTCTTCAAAGAATCATTATCTCATGATTCTGGTGATATTATAAACACTTTATACAAAATTAAAGTATACTTCAAGTGTACTTTAAGAAAATTTTGTATGAAATTTTAATCTTAAAGCCTACTTTATTTTTTATAAATATGGCAGTTAGTGTTTGTTCACGATATGCAGTTTCAGGAAGAAAGTTACTAAAGCATACTCTAATAATTTTATTTTAATACATCTGAATTAAAGAACATTAAACGTCTTCTTTTTGGAAAGACAAAAAACAGAGCTCGTTTCGTAATAAAATGTTTCCTGTAAATTGTCCTCATTAGGATTTGTCTGTATTTCTTTTCGGCTACTTTTGAATCGTTAAGAATATTATTTCCGTTTATGATCGCGATTATCTAAAATATTCTTATTTATGAAGTATCGGATTATTTGCGAATTAACCTTGTTAAATAAAATAATTTTGAAATCTTGACTAACTACATTTTAAGCTTTAGTTTTTGGATGCAGCCTAAAAATCATTTAATGTGAATTAATATGTCAGAAGTTCCCATTGTTAGATAATTCAACTAACCATAATCTATAATCTATAATCTTTAAATATGCATCATTAGAGATCAAATTGATATCAGTGCCAAAATGTCTCTTTGCACAAATAGTAACTTAAATTATATGTATATGTATCTATTTCATCTGAAATACCAAAATTTGATGCAACAGTATATTGAAATTGTACCAAATGACTCGTGGTGGTACCACGGTACCTACTGTATCACAAAAGTACAATTGTACCATCAGCCATGTCACAGAGCTTAATTCTGTTCCGAAGTGGAATTAATTTCGTATTTTGCATATGTAGAAAAAGTAAAACGAGACATTTTTTCGAAATGAAATTACTTTTAATTATAAGTTATTTAATTATTAATTTAACTTAAAGTGATTTCATTCCGAAAAAACGTTTCGTTATACTTTTGTTTTCTGTTTTTCTTTGTCGCGTAGTTGAAAATTTTCTTCAATATTGTGTGTATTATTTCATACTTTGAGCATTTTATTTTGCTAATGATGGATTTTATTTATCAAAATTCAAATTATATTTGTTATGCAAGGATTGATCTGTATATGAATGCGCATAACGAAAGGAGATCTGGATATGTAAAGATAATTAATAATAATTAAAAAAGGTTTCTAAACCACTGTGCGTTAGAGGTACCGGTATTTGCAATTATTTCAGTAACGTTATTTTACCAATAATGTTTATTGTAAATTTATCGCTAACGATATTATTAAGTTGAAAGGGTATTTTAGGGGTAAATATGTCTCATTATCTATGGCTAACGATAACCAAACCTGTTTTGGAAGCCAAATAGTTCTGTGACGCTGCAGCCGACTAAAATAGTTTAACGCCAAAAGTGTGTTTTCTTCTGTTTGCGTAGATTGAATAAAATGCAGTGCAACTTAATATTGAATATTTATTTTGTTTGTTTTCGAAAACTATTTCTAAATAAATTTAAAATTCTGCTATACTATATTATTTATTTGTAAATAGTATTGTTGCTGTAGCATCTATTGTTGCTATTGCTGCTGCTGGTTTTCTACTGTTGTTATTGTAGTTTTAACTATTAGTACAAGGATGTCATTGTTATGGCTTTGGTGTTTTTGTGGCCACAAAATTCTAACCAAACAACCAACCCAATATTAGACTTATAAAACCCTAACAACTGAAAGGATGATAGGGCAGACAGACACACGGACTGACAGACGGACGGACGGACCATACCAGACAATCAACAAAACACCACAAATCTCAACACACAATAGAAGTTACTACACATAACTGCTACAATAATAATAATAATAAAAAATATGTAAAAAAGTGAATGGAATGGAATTGAAATTGTATGGGGAGGTTTCTTTTTTGTTTTAATTTTTTTTTAATTTTTATTATGCAGTAATTCAGGAATTGAAATCATACACACGTTGAATAACACAAAGCTACAGTGGAAAATACAAGAAAATTTTACACATATTTTCAAAATTTCAAACATGTTTTTATATTGGTATACTTGCTGAGTGTTTCGAATTGTTGGTTATTTTGTAGCTTAGTGTAATTAAAAAAAAAAAATATATGCATGTATATAGAACTCACACACCAGCTACCAAATGAAAACAAAAGAATTGAAATAAATATGAGTAAAAAATATTCATTGAAATAAATATTACAAAAAATACAAATAATAATAATAATAATAAAAAAAAAAATACATACACACAGAGAACAGTTCTATGCCACTTCCTCCAACACGGCACAATTGTGGCACTAAGGCCTAGTCATGCTAAAGGCGGCCAAATTTTCATCAGGCTTTAAAAAATGGTGGTAGAAAAATAACAATAACAACAACAAATCATTTATTTTTTTCATATTTTAAATACATATTTGTTGTTTTTTTTTTGGTTTTGTTATTTACACCCGCATAAAACAGAGCAGAATGTAGTCATTGTAGCGTATTATTACATGCAACGAGATATTCTTTATTTATTTGTATGTTGCCTTACTGTTTTATATACGTACATGCAAATATATGTATTTAAATACTCCTAGTAGAGATACATATGTATATAATGCGTTGGTATGATACAGTTTTAGAAATTCTAACTGCTGTTGTTAGAATTGTTGTGTATTTGATATATCTAGTGTTGCACACGCCTCAGAGTATTTTGCGCTTTATTGCATCTGGACTTGCTATAGAAAATAACATACCTAAGTAACAAACAAATACAATATATAGTATACAGTAAGAACTAACATCCTTCTTCCCACAGTAAATATTCTTTTTTAATATTTAAAATTTTTGTTTGTTTAAAGTTTGATTGCTTCCTTTGCAATAAAAGCAACATATGTATAACTGAACGTGACACGACATGTCGTGTGGTGTCGTGTCTTGTTAAAATAATCAAAAATTTATTGTATTCTATTGGTTGTATAACTTTAAAGGGCAAGATTCATAACAGATGGCGTCTCTTTCAAACGACTTTTCTGTCTTTAGTAACTTTTTACATGTGAATGATTATTTTGACGACAGCAGGGCAAATTAATCATTCACATATAAATGTGTGTATTTTATTTTTGACATATTGTAGTTGGTAGCCTGTTGTGGCTGAATTTGTTAAATGTTTTACTTAAGGTACGGTAACACTTGGCAAATATTTACTCCAAAAAGCGTAACCACTTATTTTAGCACAAATTTGTTTGACGTTGTTTACACTTACAAGAGTTTTGCAAGATGAAACAGCATCAAATAATATAAAACTAATTACTTGTTGAGCCTTGGCCTAAATAAACAAAGTTTTTTTTTTAAATAAATAAACGAGTTCAAATTAATTTTAGTTAGTGGTTACGTCTATTTCGGCGAATATTTGTCAAGTGTGACCGTACCTTTAGTTTTTAAATATTATAGAATAAACAAGAACGTTTTGTTTTTGCGTCAAATAAACTTGTGCTAAAACAAGTGGTTACGCTTTTTGAGTAAATATTTGCTTCTAAGTGCTCCTAAAAATGCAATCAATATTTAGTATACAGAAGGTTAAAATAATAAAAAAAAATAATTAAGGAACTGAATATCACATGGCACAGATTTACCAGTGGAATAGCATGGAATGGATGTTAGACATTTAATAATGTTTCATCAAAGAAAAAAGTAGAAAATCTCTAGCAGATATTGTTAAAATTGTTAAGAAAAGCCGATCAACTGTTCAAAAAATTATTGAAAGAAGTAAAGCTTGAGAAAACACTAAAACTGCAAAACATACTGGTTTACCACACTCTATAGCTGAATGGTCAGAGGGGTCAAGAAAACTACAAAGTGTAGCGCAGTAAAAATAGCTGAAGACATTTCTGAGACACGCAGTGACTCAGTAAGTGCATAGACAATTAGTCCCGGATCACACAATCCAACTTTTGCTGCTCAACTTTTGAGTTTGTTGGTGATAGGGGAAAGAAGAGTGGTCCCCTCTCTCTGTTTTTACCCCTCTCACCCAAAAACTCAAAAGTTGAGCAGCAAAAGTTGCATTGTGTGATCCGGGACTTAGACTTCATGGAAGAGTGCCTTGAAAAAGACCGCATATTTCTGCAGTAAACCGCACTAATTGTAAAGACTTTAAAAAAGCTTAATTAACTTCTCCGCAATCTTTCCGGAATAATGCAATATTTACCGATGTATAGTAAATTCGAGATTTTCAGGGACCAAATCAAGAGGAAAGGTCTGGTGAACAAGAAATAATAAGTTGATTCCATAGAAACTTGGTGCTACAGTATATTACGGCAGTGGGTCTTTGATGGCCGAGACTACTTACAAATTTTAAAGGATAATTTAAAATTAAGTGCTGAAAATTTAGATCTTGTAACGTCTTGGGTCTTTCAGCAAGACAACGACACAAGACCAGAATTGCCAAGGAGTGGCTAATGTACAATGTGCCTAAGACATTAAATTCACCTCCGCAATCTCCAGACCTTAATCGCATCTGTGGGAAATTTTATACAGAAACATCAGAAAAAGAAGCAATTTATCCAAAGATAAACTTTGAACATCTTTAATGGAAGATTGGGGCAAGATTACTAGAGTTGTGACAGAACATCTTGTAAATTCCATGAAAAGGCTACTAGAGGTTGCAATTAAGCTACATGGAGGACCAACAAGATATTAACTTTTAGTTTTTCGATCTTGGTAATATAAAATAGGGTGTATACTTATTTTTGATTGTTTTTCTCAGGTACTTATTTCTTCTACCCACAAAATTTCCATGAAATCAATTTTAATTTAAACAATTTTTTAAAATAGTAAATACTAAACATTAAATTAAATTTTAAGTTGGTTTAAACTTATATATTTCTCATTATAATAAAAATATTTTGCTACTAAATTTTGACTCTGACTGTATATCTATCACGTATATACATATCCCAGTAATGTGATCTATGAATACTGGAAACAAATTTGTATAAATATGTATCGTTATTGTTGTAATATGACAAATGATAAGTTTGATTGATAATTGTTTGAGCTTAATTCGTTTATGGCTTCATAATATGGGCAGTTCTTTTGGTGCTTAGTCCATATATTGCCAGAAAGATGGGCATTTCTATTGTACAAATGTTTCAAAATAAAAACTTGAAAAAATTCCAAATTTTTAAATTATTTGCCATCTTGACATATACTGGTTCCAATTAACACGAAGCAATTTTTATTGAAAAGATTGATAACATTTTTTTTCTTGAAATTTATTCAGTGTTCACACAGCACAATTCTTATTGCTTAAATCGCTCGTATTTTTACACACGAATTGCTAGTACATACAATCAAGTGTGTACTTGTCTTATCTTCAACTCACCATGATTTTTAAGAGGTAATCAGCGAGCTTAGCTTAAAGAGTTGCTTCGTGTAAATTGGGACTTATCTTTTGAGAGCAACTTTTAGTGACAGACTTAAGAGAAAATGTGATAAGTTCAATAAAAATTCAAAATAATGAAATAATTGTTAATTGTTATACAAAAAAGTACATAAAATTAAATTAAAAATGCTATATTAAAGTAATGACATTCAAAATTATGCAAAACTAGCAATGGATTGATATCACAGAAATCAGGGGGATGGAATAGAAGAATGAATAAATGTCCCTAATTGTTACCACTTTCGATTAATTCGACAATATTGGTCTGTAGTATCATTACAAAGCAATTTTGTTTAGCGATTTTGATGAAGTATGCTGCGCTGTTAATTGAAACTTTTCTTAAATATTAATAAATGATTAACAAGTTGTGGTTACAATTGTGGTTAAAAGAAAAAAAAAGACGAAACAAATTTTGTTAAAAACATTTTTGAAAAACCGTTTATTTGAAATATATTTATTGCCTATATACATACATATATGTATATGTATGTGTATAAGATAGTCTGTCATCTTGCCGCAAATAGTATTTCCTCTGCCTAAAATTGTAACTTGCATTTATGTATGTAAACTTTAGTTTCTTGTATAATTTGTTATGAAAAGAAAATATAGAAATGACTAGAACGACTTGAAAAAAAGAAGAAACAACATTTGCTCTTCTTTGATTTGTCACTTTTATATTTGTACGAGTTTGTACTTTTTGCCAGCAACAGCAACACTATCGTTGTTGTTGCTGTAGCTATTTGCATCTGGATGTTATTTTTTCTTTGTTGCTGTGTACCACATTATCTATCTGTCCGTTTTTTAGCCGTAGGTGATTTTTGATGAAAACTTTTCACAAAGCTTTTCTTCTATTTTTTTTTTCGTATCGTTTCGTTGCTGTGTTTAAAATACGAGTATTTTTATATATTTGACAGAGATTTTTATAATATTCATTGTCATCTTGGTTTTTTTTTTATATTTTACTTTTTTTTCAGGGTGAATTACAACACAAAAAATATTATTTTAATTTCTCTGTTACAAATAATCATCTGTACAATATTTTCTACTGTCATGTTTATACGTGAACAAGCCAGCATATTGTAATCAGTGCTGCCTGCCTGCCTGCCTGCCTGCCATCGTCATCATCATTAGAAGTTTAAAGTAGTAACATTTCAAGTATTTTGTATTTATTATTTTTCTTGATGTTGTTGTAGTTTTTCTCTTTATGCTGACAATCATCGGTGTTAGAATTTATTATACATATATTTGCAATTTGAATGTACATACATACATAAATGTGCAAAAGAAAAGATGGACAGAAAATAATTGCAAAGAAAAGAAGTAATGTAGACTTTAGGCTTGAAAGGTGCTTTGATTTAGAAAAAATATTCTTTAATAAAAGTACAGGCAAATCCCGGTATAATGAATTTCACATTAACGAAAATCCTAAATAACGTACAGCAAAGTGTATAACATGAACTACCTTATAAATACTAATAATCTTTTATTCATACATATTATAAAAGGTATAAAATATAGGGTGTTTTTTTTAGATGTATAGAACTTTGAAAAGGATTCAAAAAATAAGACTTTTTTTTAAATTGTCCTGAAATTTACATTCTTCGAAAGATAATCGTCTGGCATTATAAAAAAATGCCATTTATAAGAAAATTAAAACAATATCAGACGAATAACGAAATTTTTAACATCCACAAATTATACAAAGAATAAATCAAAAACTTATTGATTTCTTAAAAACGGAGAGTATATCCTGATGAAAAAGAAATTTTATTAGAGTAAAAGCCATTAATTCATTAACGCATAGCGTAAATATTAGAAATAATATTAGAATCGTTTCTAGAACCGCAATCATCCCAATAAAGACTTTACTGAAGTCACCCTCACTACATACAATAAGTAAAAACTAAAAATGGTGGAAACATTTGAAGGATAACTAGGATACATTGAATTTTTTAATTTAACAAATAGGCCTGACAACATATCGTTCACTAGACCGGGAGTTGCCTGTATATACATTTCCTTTCCAAGTGAAATTTTGCACAAAACAGTCATCATCGTTTTACATTTTAATGAAACGTTATAACGTACCAAATTTTTTGCTTTTATTTTGAAACATTTATACAATAAAATTTATTTAAAGTTTTTACAATACAATTTGAAGCGAAACGTATCGCAGAGAGTGAGAGAGAGAGTTATGCATCAGTCGAAACAAATAGTAGCCGGACGGGGCAAGGTCTGTAGTATAAGGCGGATGAGGCTACTTCTTTCTAAATAGTCCTTAACAGGTACTGCACCATGTTGTCTTTATTTAATATTACTCTTTCGTGTCTAGCAGCCAATAATGGCTTTTCGAACGGATAAGTTGCATTCCGTACATGTTCCCCGCAGTGGTCTGATCAAATTTCAGCCGCTCATAATACATAGGACTTATTTGGCCCCACCAAATGCAGAGCATTACCTTATCGCCATTGTTATTTGGCTTTGGTGTCGATTCGGGTGGTTGGACAGGCTTACATATGACATCTTAGGTAATGTATCCATTTTTATAACCTACACCAATATAGTGGGGAGGGTATATTGCATTTGTGCTGATGTTTGTAACACCCATAAATATTAGCCCAAAACCCACCTTAAAGTATACCGATCGACTTAGAACCACTTCCACTTGCTGTCCTTGTAAGCTTGTGCGCGAAGTACAGTCGAAAATGTTTAAGATAATTCTATAAAATTTGGTACCTGATACTTTTTCGGCTTATTTGGAATTGAAATTGGTTAAAATCGGTCGACTATTTCACCTAACTCCTAGTTTATCGGTCATAAGTGTTTGATTTATGCATGTATCCAAACATATTTCGCCACAAATAAGTTTCACTCGAAGCCTATTTACATTCACAAATTTTGTGAAATCGGTCCATAATTGATCGTAGTTCCCATGTAAGGACCACTGCCGAAAATCACTTTAAAGAACATAAATCTCTTAAAAATGTTGGTATCCAAATGTAGATAGAAATCATGACACCTAATTTTATAATGATCGGTCCATAAGAAGTTAAAACTTCCATATAAGACCCCATTTGAAAATCACTTTAACATGTATAAATCTTTTAAATGTCGAAAATGTGAAAATGTTAAAAATTTAAATCTATATATATAAAAACGAAATGGTTCATGTATGTCATGGCATCTCGTGAGAACGGCTGGAGCGATTTGGCTGATTTTTTTTATTCGATTCGAAATTCTTAGGAGATGGTTTGTAAAGAAAAAAATTTTTAATATATTGCCTCCTTTTCATTTCTCATTTTTCTAATTAAGAGACTTTTTTTGAAGAAACTTGAAGAACTGGCACCAAAGCCTCCTTCTCACTTCTCATTTTTTTAAGTATGAGACAATTTAATGAAAACTCAAAGAACTAAATTTTACTGCCTCATTTTCACTTCTCATTTTTCTTAATAAGAGAGATTTTTGAAGAAATTTGTAGAACTGACACCAAAGCCTCTTTTTCACTTTTCATTTTTTTTAAGTATGAAAAAATTTAAGCAAAACTCACCTATGAAACCAAATGATCTACAATTTAATTTTAAACGCGTCCAATTTCCAGTTCGCCTTGCATTCGCAATGACCATAAATAAATCTCAAGGACAATCTTTAAAAGTGTGTGGGTTAAATCTAGAATCTCAATGTTTTTCCCACGGTCAATTGTATGTTGCGTGCTCAAGAGAGGACTATTATTTTCTGCCCCAATAGAAGAACAGGAACCACTGTTTACCATCAAGCTTTAAAATGATTTTTTTGGTGGTTTTCAATTAATAATTGCTTCAATTGTTGTTGCATATAATAATAATCGAATTTTGAAGAAACTTTTTAAGCAATAAATTGATAAAATTTTTTGTTATTTTTTCTTTTAGTGAAATGTTTGCGTCTTAATTTTTAATTCTATATGAAATACAAATCATTAGTAAATACCGAGCGCTGCCGGGGCGGTCAGCTAGTATAATCTAAAACAAAAAATATTTACTTATATGGACAGAAGCACTTGTTTTTTCATCTCAAGTAATGATTCTTTGCAAAAATGATTTTCTTTTATAACGTTTAAGCAGCATAACGGACATGCAAAATCGTCTTTTAAAAGGTCTCTCGTCTTAAATTCAAATGTTACGCAATTTCCCTGCTTTTGGATGAATTGTGCTGCTCGCAAGCGTTTTGAAATGGCTCCCAATGCTTTTGCAAGCTTTGATAAACATTTTCAGGAATTATTGCAGTCTTTGTTTGCTGGGCTGCAAGATTTTTGTCTTCCGTGTCAGCTGTTTTTTTTTTCAATTGAAGAAGTAAAGGCAAATTTCCCGCATGACGCTTTGTTGGCAAGAAATTCGACATAGGATTCGTATTCGAAGCAAACAAAAAACTTTGTTTTTTACACTAACATGTTCATTAAATAAGTAAGAATAAATGACAGATGCATAGTACATATCCTTTAAATTGGCATATTAGTTACTAAAAATTAAAAACATGTTTAAAAGAGACATCATCTGTTATGAATCCCGTCTTTTGATGTTTTTCATTTGTTTTTAAATAGATAACTTTTCATTCTTATAAATTTATTAAAAATGAGACATTATAATTATTTTGTAATATTTCTAGTAAGTCCCAATTTACATAAAGCAATTTTTTTAAGCTAAGCTGATTACCTTTTAGACATCGGAGTGAAGGAAAGATAAGACGAACACATACTTGATTGTACTAGCAATTCGTGTTACTGTCTTATTCGTATTGCATATGAGTATACAAATGTGTGTATACTATCAAATAAAAATACGATCAATTTAAGCAATAAGAATTGTGTTGTGTGAACAACAAAGAGATTTCAAGAAAAAAAATTGTATCAATATTTTCAAAAAAAAAAAAAAAAATTGCTTCGTGTAAATTGGGACTTAGCTTATGTGTAATTATAATTTTACCTTTTCCCACAGTTAACCAACTCTTTGCTAGATTTCCATAAAGTTGTTATAATTTTTAAAATGTTAGCGTTAAATACATGAAACTTGCATAAAAACAAAATAATAATACTTTGTGGAGGAAGAACAAAAGTTATTAAAACTAAATTTAGTGTCACTTCAAATTATGCCCACATGAAATTTTCTGCAACATTAAAACGTAAAAAAAAATTATCACACAAAACCTGAACAAGTAGTAGACCGTCCTTCAAAACATACTACATACATACGAGTATGTATATTGGTATGTGTGTATGGATGTATCAACATACAAATCATGAAGTAATTTAAAAAACACAATACATGATAATGAGAGCAAAATGCAACAACTGAAATTAAAGGACAATAAAAATAAAAAATAAGAGCAAAACAATATTCTTCTACACACACAAACAAATATTACTGCAAACACTAACAATAAAAAACACCAAGAGTGAGTAATATTAAAACAGCAACGTAAACACCAACCAACACACAGAGAGCGTATGCAACATGTTTAATGTACTGCTAAGAGGATTTTGTGTGTAGTATTTAGTTATTGTACTTTTTTTTTTGCTACTTTTCACAAAAGTGTCATACACGATGTCACATGTGACAAACTAAAAAATAACAACAACCACTGGAAAAATAAATGGCAGAAAATAATAATAAAAACAATGTGTTTCAAAATCAACATGATATTTCAACACTCCAACACACAACATCTTCATACATTGTTTCAAAACTGTCTCACTCATACCTTTAACCAACTAAACACTCGTACTCTCGTACTCGTACTAACAGATAACAAAGCATTGTCTAATGTCTACGTTTATGATGGCACACAACAATTTTCTGACATTTGAAGTTTTAAAGAAGAAACAAGAGAAAATAAAAAAAAAAACAAATTAACAACAAACAAGGGAAAGAAAAACAACTACAGTGACAATGAAAGTAATACAAAAGTCATGTTTTAGTTGAAACAAGGTTTGAGAACAAACCTTACATAAGGAACACGGTTACCCTCGATTTGTTTAACTAATCCAAACGCGAAAAGAGAGCAGCACAAATGGTGATAAATTTAGCAAAGCTATAATTTTAATATTAAATATGGTCCACATGAAATTCGGCCACTCTACTGAAGCTTTTTTAAACTTTTTTGCAGTGATTTGATAGTTAAACATAACTGCTTATTCTGTCAAAAAATATCAACACCAGTCGAAAAACAGTGGCTCACAGCTTATTTTTTGTTTGTTTTCAAAGCTCCAGAAAAAGAAAACTAACAAAAACTTAAAAACGAAATCGGTGTTATAGTCTAACAAACAAAACAATGTACCTTTTAAATATTAAAACTAAAAATTAAAAAAAAAACCTCGGAGACTAGGTGTGAAGCTGACAATCTTGGATTAGCCCTTATTTTTTTTAAATATGTCGCTCTTCATGCTCATTGAACATTTTATTTGGAGCCTTTCTGCCTTTGAGATGGACTCGATTTTTATGGATGAAGCGCTCAATGATTTTTTTGGACTGTGAAAGCTGTAATGTTAACCATTTCTGATATTTTTCGCCGTGAGTGGTCATTTTGGAAATGGTTTAAAACCAATTACGTTGTTCTATAGTTATACGAGGACTCACAAAATCGGTCTCACATTTCAACTGAAAAGATTGATAGAAATAGAAAAAAGAAAAGCGAAAAACCAACAACGATGTATTGAAGTATCGCTAGAGTAGAAATTGACTGCGTAAAATAGGATTTGGCATGGAAAAACAGGCATTTTCTTTGATTTTTCAGTTTTAATATATTAAAATGTACATTTTTGCAGTAAATGTTTTTTGTTTGTTAGACTATACAATTTTTCATTTAAATGATATCAATTTCTTTTTCAAGTTCCTGTTAGTTTTCTTTGTATGAAGCTTTTAAAACAAAAAATGCACTTTATAAAATAAGCTGTGGGCCACTGTAAATATTTAAAAAAAATTCTTAGAACATCCGACATTGCCGGTTACAATGTTTGCAAAAATATATTAAGCTTCCAAATCATTTAATATTATAAGACAATTCAAGTAAACTTTAACTAACCTATCGGTAAACAATAAGAGAAGAAATATTGGGTGTATAACTTAAAAATGCGGGATTCATAACAGATGGCGTGTTTTCTGAACGCGTTTTTTCTGTTTAGTAACTTTCATTGTCATTTTAAATGGTACATATCGTTCAATTATTCTCAGTTAGTTATTCAATGTTATAGTTTGAAAAGGTTGAATTATGTTCCAGCTAAAGCACAACGATTACTTACCAAAGCTTATGTAGAATGTGCGTTTCTTTGGTTATCAGATGTTGAAATATTGGCACAAAAGACAAATATGGACCAACCTAAAATTTTTGAAGACAGTACTCCATGAAGATTGTTGTCAAACTAAACAACAGCTTGCAAAATCGTCCAACCAGCCGAAACGATACCAAAGCCAAATATTTATGGCGCTTAAGTACTGTTATGAATTAGGTGGGACCAAAAAAGTTCGAACTATTATAAGCTGTTGAAATTTGGTCAGACCATCATAGGGAATCTGTACAGATTCATTGGAAGAGAGCATTGGCCGCAAAATGCTCAGAATATACATGGAATCATAATATTCTATCATAACAACGCTCTTCCACATGCTGTAATAGCTGTTAGAAACTATTTGGAAGGAATATATATATATATATTTGGGTGGGAAGTTTCGCCTCACCCACCTTATAGTCCAGTCCTTATCTTGGCTTGAATAGTTTTTAGCATCAATATATAAGCAGTTCTTTTGACGCGTAATCCATATGTTGCCGTAATGATGGAAAATGATCATAACTAACAATGGCCAATATTTCGAATGATTGTATATTGTACAAATGTTTTTAAAATAAAAAAAGTGCCAAATTTTTAAGTTATACATCCAATAGTTAAATAAATAAAAGATTTTTTTAAATATACACTAGAACCCCGATTTGCGTCGTTAATAGGGATCGGGGAAATGCGACGCAAACCGAAACAATGCAAATCGAACCTCTGTACTCTGTGCATTTTGTTCAATGGATCCAAAATTTAAAAATTTTGCAAAAAAAAAATTATATTTTTATTTAAAAAAAAACGGCTTATGATAAGTTTGATTGTATTTATTTCAGCAGGTCTTTGTTATTATTATAAAGAAATAATTGCAAATATACCTACATATGTATTTTAAACAACAAATACAAAAACATTATATAGAAAAAGAAATCTATTTACATACATATGTATGTATGTATATACACACGTAAAAATTAATTTAATAGCACGTAACTTCATATGGTTAGTATGAATAAAATGGAAATACCCCTTTTTACACGCAAGTGGGCAAAATATTCACATATAATCAAATCGGAAGCAAAACGAAGCAAAGCAGATTGATACAAAATGTCAAAGCCGACGCAAAGCGGGTTAAGCCACATGTGGAAAGGCGATGCAAATCAAAACGACGCAAATAGGATAGACGCAAATCGGGGCTCTATAATAATATATAATGTAATAATTTTGTAATTTTCAAAAAGCTCGTCATTAAATCTTGTAAACCAATTATGTAAAAACTTAATGTCTTTTAAAAACGATAAGCAAACTTTTTTCCATTACTTAAAACCTAAGTGTAAATTTTAAGTCTGAAAAACACCTCACAAATAAATAATAAACACAAATCCTTATTGTTATCCTTAAGGTAAAATTAATTTACCAACAAACAGAAAATAAGCTGCTAAATACCAAATCTAAATCTTTTTTAACGACATTATAACTACTTTGAATTGAAGAGGTTGGGAGAGTATTTATACAAAGAAAATACATTACAAATGAATCCAACGGAAATGCAATGTGTCCCAAAAATGAGTAAATTTGTTACAAGGCGGCAACAGTTGTACAGTTGTTGCTTCTTTTGCGGCGGCTGCTGCTAAAGAGTACAACATTTAAGGCAGCCTAATTATGCGTTTCGTACACGATTATTTATGAAGTTTGTCATTAAAATCCTTGTGGCCTTTTTGGCAAAGGACATAACAGCAGTACAATGATGCCACACACACGCATACACTTTGTTGCTTCATCTAACCAACTGACTTGACTCGAGCCATCTAACACTCATTTGCTTACTCAATGACTGTATCTGAATATTTGTTTGTCTGCTTTGGGTCTGTCAAACGTTGTCATGCCTCATATTGGCTGCTTGTTTGTTTGTGTGGCTTTCCAAAAATTATATTTGTTGTCGTCTGTTGCTGGGTTTGAGTGAGCGACTGTTGCCTGCTGCTTGCCCGTGAGGCTAATTAGCGCTAAACGTGTGGCTTTTTTTTTGCTGGTGAATATTTTTTATTCTACCTTTTTCTGTCGTTTCCTATAGAATTTTGTCAATTTGTTTTTTCGGTGTTTTGAATATGTTTCATAATGGTTGTGTTGCTGTACAAGTGGTGGTGTGTGTGTGTGTATTTGCAATGAGTCCTTTTTACGAATGACTTCCGCATAACGTCGTCGTAGTGGGTAGACCGTTAACCATTAATTTTTTATGCGATTAAGTGCGAAATAAAAATAAGTATAGTCTGTATGTATGTATGTAATTCAAATATGGAAATATAGAACAATTACCCAAGTAAGTATAATCTGGATAAGCGGGGTTTATTGTTTAGCAGTGGTTGGATTAAATAAAAAAAGATTTATTTTATGTACAATTTGTGTGCCTTTTTTTAAATTAAATTTAATTAACAATAAAAGAAAATTGTGAATTGTTTTTGGTTAAAGTTTGTGAGCATGAAAATAAAATTTGATTTACTTAGACTAAAATTTTAAATGAAAGAACGTGAATGGAATTTTGTTAATAACGTTTTTCTCGTATATCCCTAGAACGAGTTAAATGTCACACAAACCTAATTGGTAGATGTTAAAATTCCGAACTTTTTTGAAGTATTCTATTTTATCTATTTTATTCTAAAAGGTTTTAGAACTTACTGTTGTTTGTATTTAATTAAAAAAAAATCGGAAACCCATAACCGCATAATTTTTGCGGCCAATTAATAACGGAATTATGCGGAGACCGTGCGTCATGTGGCACCGTTCTGTTGAAACCACATATTAATATCGTCAATAGTATTAAAATTAAACACAAAAAAACTTGTATAGTATACACATTATAATCCATAATTAGTTGTAGGTCTCATATTAGAAAAAAATACAATATGTACTTTACTTTGTAAATTGTTCTTTATTTCATTCGTTTGTTTGTTAATACAATACAATAATATTAAACTATTTTATTAGATTTCATTACGCATCCCTAAACTAGTCCAATGTTTTCTTAATTATCTAATCATTTATTTAACGATCGTCATATCCGAACAAATGATTTTAATATTGCATATTTTAAGGAGCCATTCAAAATCTCACTATGTACTTGTAAACAGTGATATCAATTTAAATTGTTAAGTTTATCTTTAAGAATGCATTTTTGGTCTATTATTTGAGTTTAATAATAAAATTTACTTTAATATATGTACATAACTTTAAAAATTAATATTACAGTCAAACCTCGATACAACGACCCTCACTATAACGAATACCTCGATTTAACGAATTTTTTGAAATCCCCTACAACGCTTCCATAAGATTTAATACAAAATAAACCTTTCTATTACAAATACATTTGTCAATAGCCTCGTTATAACGAATTTTCATTCACTGCAGACTAACGAAATAGAAAGAATTATTTACCTCTATTTAACGAGTTTTGTCAACTTACAACCTTTTCATAACGATTTCCATCAATTAATCCAAATAATATGAAACAGATCACACAAAATTATTGTGTTTGCCACGACAACGTCTCCAGCAAACCTACATTCGTAGTCGACAGCAGCATGCATTAGACTGACGGCTGAAATATTCGAAGAAAAATTTATTGCTGCCAAGAGCTTGTACGCTTGTTGTAGCAGTTGTTGTTGCAATCTAGCTAGTTAATCACTGGCTCAGACTTATTATTTTATAAATTTAAACTATTTTTGAATTAAATACAATTATTTTTGTATTTTAAAGCTAAAAAAAAACTGTGTTTTCCTTCAAATGTGTTTTAATTTATTCAGCGGAAATCATTCGCTATAACATGGTAAGCAGCTGATGATTAATATACATACAAAATTTTTTATTACTTCGTTATAACGAATAGAAGTGCAACTTCACCTCGATATAACCAACCTCATTGTAACGAATTATTCGATATAACGTTTTTTTTCTAATCCTCTTAAAATTCGTTATACCAAGGTTGAACTCTATTAATTCTTTAAAATATTATTTTACTTGAAAATGATTTATACTTAGTACTAAAATTTTACTATTATTGATTTATACTAATTTGAATTTTATTCATTCGAATAACAAATATTTTTTTCATCGATTATCGTATAATTTTTATTCAGTAATTTCGAGAATATTTATTTGTGACCTTTTTTCAAATATATCTGCATACATAATTCTTAATTACAAGAAGTAACATGGTTAAAGCCCGACTTGCGCTCAGTATATGTGCAATAATCGTTTTCAAGAAATGGACTCTATAACCTATTATGTACCGATCATCCAAACATTTAGGGGCATTATTTTTTGGGTTAAATTTCATCTTATTTTTGTTATAAGCACAATTTTATTTATAAACACTTTTAAAAGATTTATACATGTTAAAGCGATTTTCAGAGGGGGTCTTTGAATAATTATGGACCGACCGTTATATAATGTGTTAAATATTATTTGAATACCAAAATTTTTAAGAGATTTTTGTTTTTTAAATTGATTTTTGGAAGTGGGACTCATATGGGAGCTATGTTCAACTATATTCCGATCTGCTCAAAATTTGCAGATCAGATAAGGCTTCTGGTGAAATTTGTTTGGATACGTGTATAAATCAAACATTTATGATCGATAGAGTCATATTTGCAAAGGAAATTTTAATGGGGGTTAGATAAAATAATACACCGATTTCTCCAAATATCAATCCCAACGTCCTTGGGTGGAAAAAAATGTACCAAACTTTATGGAAATATCTTGAAAATTGCGAACTGTAGCCTGCGCACAAGGTTTACATGGCCAGCCAGCCAGTTAGACGGAGGAACGGACGGAAAGATGGACATCGTTTAATCGACTCAGGAAATAATTCTGAGTCCGCTGGTATAATTTAAGGTGCTTATTGGACTAATATTTATGATAAAACAAATATCAGCACAAATCCAATATATCCTCCCTACTATGGTGGTGTAGTGTATATAAGAAGCTCAATCTGTGAGCACTTATATATCTGACTAAAAGCCGATTTTTATATAAAAAACTCAAAATATCTAAAATCACCAATATTTTTGTAAATAAGTATTTAACTTTTTTTTTGAAAAATAAAAATACTTTTTTAAGATTGTTGATATTTGCAAAATAAAAATACTACTAAATATAGTAATAGTATTTCACTAAAGTGCAAAAAAAAAAATAAAAATTAAAAATCAACAAATAATACGAATGAAATGAAGGCATAAAAGATGCAAAAAGTTACAGCCATCACATAACAATACATTCCAATATACACACATACTTGAACAACTCCCACGCGTGCACACGACCCTGCAGTTGTTGAACTAAAAACTTTGTCAACTTTGCACTTGCTATATATTCAGACAAGTCTTCCTGTGGTGCTTAATATGTTCTTAAGTGAACCAATTATTATCATCTACATTATCTTTCACCAACAAATCACTAGTTGTATATCTAATTAAAGAAAGCTAACAAAATCAAACAAAATATATATAAATCAATGGTTCACCAGTTGCAAGGGCTGCAGGGTTACAAAAAACTATAGTATTTATCTGGGCATGTAATATTTCAACATTTTACAATCAATGATACATAAGAGTAGTAATCAACTTTTAAATACCAAGAGATAGATAGATGTCTTGCAATGGGATGGTGGAGAAACAGCAACAAAAAAGATATCATCAGCAGCAACAATAACAAATAAATGATTGACACGAGCAGAAAAAGGAAATGCAGCAACAACAACTAAACTCATAACAGCAACAAAAACATCAATATAAACATTTTATGTTTAAAGAAATAAATAAAAAAAAAAAAAAAACACTGAATGAAACAGAAGCATTACAAACAACAATACAATACACTAGTGTTGCAAAACATTAAAAATAAAACAAAACAAAAAATGAGCAAAACAATGTTATTAAGTTGTCAGGAGTGGAAAGGAGAGGAGAGAAGGAGAAACAAATATAAATTTCAAAATACAATGGCAAATGCATGTGAAAGCACATTGGAAAACAATCGATTACAGTAACAAAAGCAACAACATAAAATGGCATCATAACTTGAGCGATCGGGGAGAAAACACGATGGAAAGGGTTACACAGCAATGGATTGTTTTTTGTAGTGTTACATGTTTTCGTTAGTATATTTGTAGTATCGAAGCCATCAATAACAATTAACAAAACGTTGGTTGATATAACCGAGGACCATGTTGATGATGATGATGATGAAAGTGATGACAATAATGTCACCAGCATGCTAGTGGCATGAGTAGAAGATTTGAGTTAACGTTACTATTGCAGTAATATTGCAAAAGCTTCTGCAATTATTACGACAAAATAAAAATGCAAGCTTGTTTAAATACGTTGAATATGACCAACCACAAAATGGAAACAAATTAAACAATTGGCCACAAATTCTTATGGGATTTTCACGGCCAAGAACGCGACAATGATGTATATGTTAGAATAAGTTTTTCTTGTTTTCATATTTTAATACCATTAAGTATGGTTAGTTTAAAAAGTTGTTTTTGTCATTTTCAAACATGAGATTCAGAACGCCACAAAAAATAAAACTCATTTTTGGCTGCATCTATAAAAATGCAAAAAATCTGCCATAAATATATAATAATGTGGCTCTCTGTTGGTAGTTGTCATGTGTAAATATTACCTTTTTTTATAACCTGCAGTATAACCAAGCACTTGATATAATATAATAATAATTATTGTACTAACCGCAGACGGGCAACAATTTAAGAAAATTTTGGCATTATTGATCCTACATTATCCAAATTAGATCAAAATTTACATGGACATTTGAAGTAAAAGAAAAATAAAATTTTAAAATTGTTTTTTCTAAGCTCCATAACGCTATAATCTTCTTTGAAGTGAACAAATTTTCATATAGTTTTCGATCTGTTGTTGATGATCTTTTGCTGTTTTGAATATATCTTCAATAATCATGAGATCCAGAACGCGACAACAAATATGAGTTGTTTTCGACTGCATTTAGAAAAATGCGAAATTTTGCGACTTTTAAACTGAAGTTAAATAATGTGTTGTCTTTCAGTTGATAGTTGATATGTTGAACTATTTTACTTCATTTTATTATAACCTTCAGTATCGTCATAATAATATTATTATACCAACCGCAAAGGGATTGGTATAATTGAACTTACATTATCCAAATTAGAACAAAATTTATATGAAACTTTTCAAACTCAATCGTATATATTTGAGTTGAACAAAATAATAAAATCTTTAAATATGTTTTACTTGCTTTCATTCGATAGTATTAAGTAGCAGTAAGTTTGCTTTATTCCTTTGTTGTTGTCCATATATGTTTAATAAACATGAGATCCAGAACGCGACAAAAATTAAAACTCAGTTTTGATTATAAACTACATACTGAATATTTTCTCAAATTTTCCTTTTTATTTGAAAGTACAATCCTTTCGGTTAATTATGGAAAATAATTTCCATTTTTAAGCACATTATCGATTGTGTGCAGCTGTATTTCACTAATGGCTTCACGAATATTGTCCTTTAAAGCGTCAATTGTCTCTGGCTTGTCGGTAATTTCTACTCAAAATTGAATCAACCCTAGAATGGTAAACATAGTTTTTAGCTCCTTAATGATAAACTTCGCTTGTGAGGCGACTTCTATAAAAACCGTCTAGTAACAAAAATATAAAACTAGTTCATATTATAAATACCATAAACATATACTTAGAATAGGCGATTAGAAAATATCATAAAGAAAATATTGCTTCGCCTCACAGGCGATGTTTACCATTCTATGGTTAATTTTGACTCTGTATAGAATCTATCTTTAACATAGCAACACAAAGAATAAACCAGTGTTGTTAAATCTTTGAATTAACAGCTGGATTTTGTGAAATTTTACGATCAGAAAATTTGGGTTGCAATAAATTCATGGTATCGGTGACTATGTGACATCTTGACTTGTTAGACAAATAAAACTGGGTTTCTACAAAACAAATAATTTTTCCACAAAAACCAGCGGATTCTGTATTCAGCGAATCTATTCATGCACCAGTTCCGAGATACAAGAATTCAAAGCCAAATCCAATGACTGAGAATGTCGAGGAATTGAAAAATTCGGATCTTCTTTTAACTAGAACGGCTGCTATTTGTTCACGTGAACGATCCGGTAGAACACGCAAATAATATAGCGAGCCAGTCGACTCAAATTTATAAACCAAACTATTAATAGAGGTCTCAGAAGGACAATTATGCAGACTGAAAATATTAAGAAATAAACGTTTTATCATTTTCATAGTGAATTTTTAATATATTAAATCCTAATCGAAATTCAATTCGCCGTAACAATTTCCAATTCCATTAAAACTGATATTTTAACAAATTTACTAATTATTTAAAAATTTCACATAATATGATTTACATATATAATACGAAATACTGATATTGGTCACATTTATCTAGAATTTTCATGCGCAAATATTCCATCAACTAAAGCCCCCACCCTTCTACACAAATTCTACATTTAAAAATAAAATCATTTTTAATTGTATGTGAATGTGCGCGTTAATGGGTGTAAATGTGGCGGAAGGGCGGGGTTGGACATTTATCTCTCATTCCACTAGAGAATCTGTTTATGGAATAAACATAAATGTATGCAAATATTTAAGCGGGGGATGTGAGAGTTTGTATTTATTAAAAGCTGAAAAAAATCAAATATCATGGCATTTAATATACTTGGAAGTATTACAAATTCATAAACAATTATGCAAAATCGATTACAATGCAAATGTTGTGCAATGTTGTTCCTTTTTTCGTCGCTTTGCAATGCATTGTTTAATGTCTATAGTTTTACAAATTCAGCAAAAATTTTAACAGCAAGTGGAAAAATAAAATTGAAATGGAATTCTAATGAACATTTTTAGGTAAATAAGGGTAGTTTTTCAGTACCTTTTCTATTAAGAATAATTAAATGAATATACACTTAAATTTATTAAAATTTATACAAGGTCGTAAATAAATAGATAAATAAATAAATAAATAATTAACAATGCAATTATTAAAATCTTATAAGGAAGTGTAGCAGATATAATCTGTTTAATTGTAAAGGTTGATTCAAGTAGGGATACCTTTTTCAATATCCTTTTTTTGATAAATCACGTGTGAGTCGTGTCGCGCTGTCATGTTATTTCTGTTTAGTATTATTTGGCATTTCAGAAAGGAAAGACTTATGCCTGAACAACGTTTACAAATCCTTTAACGACGAAAATTCACGTTCTGTGAGGAATGTGTTTCGTGCACTTCGCTCAACTTATGGTCAACATAATCAGTCTACTGAGTGTACTATTCGCAACACCATCAGCCATTTTGAGACCCACAATTTATTACTGGATAATATTCGACCAAATAAACCCCGTCCAGCACGCCGTGAAGAAAATATAGCGGACGTAGCTGAGAGTGTACACGAAGACTGACGTATGGAACGACTTGTCGCATTTTACGTCGAGATATTAAATTGAAAGCGTAAAGACGGTGTCACTTCCACAAATGGCATCAATCAATGTATTTATTGAGAAAAGACTTCCGTGAGCACATAATTTCACGTTTTGGGCCGATCGATTGGCCACCAAGATCGTGTGATATCACACCGTTAGACTTTTTCCTGCAGGAATATGTAAAGTCTAAAGTTTATACGGACAAACCCGCTTCGATTCAGGCCTAGGAGGAAAACATCACGAGTGTCATTCGCCAGTTATCAGTCGAAATGCTCGAACGAGTCATCAAAAAATGCATTCAACGTATAGACCATCTGCGACGTAACAACGGCCAACATTTGGTAGATATAATCTTTAAAAAATAAATGCCAAAAATGTTCTTTCAAATGATAATAAACATTCCCCATTAAATTTGATTTTTCTGTGTTTTTTCTTTAAAAAATAGGGAACCTCGAAATGGATCAAGCATTATTAAGATACAGTTTTTTCAGAAATCAGTTCTTTAGGCATTTGGTAACTAAAGCATCATTCACTTAAAATCCTGTCGCATAAACATATGTACATGTGTAATTATTTATGTAACAAAGGAAGCGATACTTTTGAAGCACAAATTAAAAATAAATGAGTAATAATCAATTATATTTTATTTTTAGAAAATAAGGTCTAATATTCTTTTTATTTTTATTTTCTATTTCTTCTATATAATAAATAAAATAAAAATAAAAAGAATATTAGACCTTATTTTCGAAAAATAAAATATAATTGTTTAATAAATAAAAAGGTCGAAAAATCAGTTAAATAATGAGTAATAATCTTTAAAAAAAGCTAAAAGAAGAAATTAAAATTAACTGGATTTTAGGTGAACAATATTTCAGTTTATATATAAAAGGGTGGCAAACCAATCAAAAACTAACAATAATGCAATTCGGCATTGAAATTATTCGAACTAATTTTTATAACAAACATGACGGGTAATATGTCGCGTGCTAAATCACTGTGAAAACGAGTGTAAGAATTTCGACCATCCCCACCCCTAAAATTGTTCTATGGATTGTAGTAACACATTCTGAAAAATATTAGGATGATGGGATAACGTTAACTGGCGCCACATCGGCTCTGAAGTTTAGAGATGCATTTACAAAAAAAAAAAATATTAATTTTTCAGGTTTTGCACAAATTTTGCCATTAAATAATTATTTTTGCATTTTAATGTAGCTTTATTATAAAGTATAAAAGATTAGAATCGCTCAACAAATTTTGAGTTATTAAGTATTCCCCAGGCCATTAACATGTTTCAGAGTACGTGAATAGGAAATGTAAAAAAATAAACAAGTTTTGGGAAATATTCTAATAAATCATAGATTTACTTCAAATATACATATACGTATTTATTTTCATGTATGTATATGTTCAAAAAGTGTTGATATTTTGAACGGCCGTTTCAAAACTCAATTTTACAATTTTTAAACATTTTTTAAAAGCTAATTTAGAGTTTTTAGAACATCTCTTTGAGATTTATTAAGTATATATGAGAAAATAAAAGTATAAAAAAAATTATGTGAATACCACGCGTAGTTTTTCTGTACTAGCGATTTTAATTTAGCGAATTTCCAGAAAACCAATTTTTTTTGCCATATACTCTCTCCTAAAGGACACCTCCCATAAGCGGACGCCTCCCATATATACGGACACTTTTTTCAGTACCAAAAAAAATTGTAAGGGATTTTAAAAATATTTCCCTTTTAAGCGGACAACCCTCCCATAACTGGACGCGGACACTTTTTTCCACAATGTAGGACATTTTATTTCCCCATAATCGGACAGTTTGACAGTGAAAAATTGTTTCAGAAAAGCTGGTTTTAGAGAAAATGATGACGGCTGTTGGACTGCAGAAGATGAGCTTCCACTATCAGCAGTTGCACATTTCTCCGGAATCGTTAATCGAGTTCATAGCCAGATACAAGTTGACGTCGAAGATTATATCAATTTAGATAATGACATAGTTATTAATAATGAAGATGTGGAAGCATTACTACTGAAATGTTAATAGCTTCCGAAGAAACGGTGGAAAGCTTGTGTGAAGATGAGCCAGAAAATGAAATTGAAGACAAGTTAACTTCTTATAAAGAGGCTTATTTAGTCATAAGAAAACTTAAAGGATTTTCTTTATATCACAGCGACCTTGAAAGTGTTAAAATGCTGACTGATCTTGAAATGCGTTTCCAAGCTAAAATTTCGGACTTTTTTAAATCCAGTTGAATATCAGGTCTTTCAAGCTTTTTCTTTTTTTATTCGCAAAAATATTAATGAATATTTTGTTTACTTTGCCTTATTTTTAATTTTTTTTTTCGTTTTTCACAAGAACATACATGAAAATTCTGTACTTAATATAATAACTACTATAGTTAGTAGTTAGAAATAACTTGCATTACCCAGTAATGTGTTGAAATGCAAATACTGAGACATTAAAATTTCAAATCATAGCTTAAGCAGATTACTTGCAAATAGGCATTTAAATAAGAGATGCTCAATAAAACATTATACAACTGCTTCTAAGTAATGCAGACGGTATAGAGTAGGTAGCCATTGATAATTATATTATTCAATAATTTTAAGACATTAACAGCTTTATAGTTTATAGTTTTTTATTTAGAGTTATTTTGCAGACACCTTTTCTGTTAATTTAACAAGAATTTTTCTCATTTGCTTAGTTGTTTGTTTTACTTGTCTGTTTGATATGATTAAATATTTAATTCATTTTTACTTGTTTTTGTTTTATAACCCATATGTACATAGTTTAGTAGCTCGTTTCTAATGGCCCTTTTTTTAGTTTATTTTAAATAGTTTTTTTTTTTGAAAAGTCATCAGACGTTTTATTATCACACTGCTGTTGTGTGTTTTGGATACAAACAAAACAAAGTCTAAGATGTTGAGCACAAGGCTACGTGTTCTTTACTAATGGGTTGTTTCGAACATGAGCTGATCTTACATACCAAAATACAGAAAATAATATTTATAAAAATGCTTACGTTTTTATTTATTTATTATTATTATAAGTTTTTCTCAGTACACTTTTCATAGAACTAAAAAAAGAACCAATAAAGTAGGCAACATAACAATAATTGGGTTATATTGGAAATAAATGCATGGCAGAAAATAATCATCTATTAATAGGTATTTGAAATTAAAGTTTTGAGCTATTGTTACCATTTTTACCAAACTAAAATTATGGAACTCAAAAATTTGTTCATAAAAATATGAAATGAAATCGTTTGTTTTATGGAGAAAGTTCTGTATGCTATTCGAAACTGAAATTCTAAGTACATTTTTTAAATTATTTTTGTTTTTTATTTAAAGAAGTACTATTGAAATTTGTTAGGGCTTCATTGGGACCCTTAACTATTTGTTGTTTAAATTTAATTTTTTTATTTTTAATTCATAAAAAATCCAAAACTGTAAAAAAAGTTTCAAGTCCTATTACTTTCACTATGAACAAAATGAGACATAAATCATGAAAATCGATGAACGCGTTTCGCTTTGAGTTAAGTCAAAAGAAAGACCACCAAAGGTGACAATTTTCCCTATATGATTTTTTACCCATATAACATTTCCCGTTGGTTTCATCCCATCCCAATCACTGACCCCTACCATTTGTTATCGATTTTACTGTCAAACAGTGAGTACCGATAATTGGTATGTTAGTCATCGAAAGGAAAAAAATGGAACAATTTAACATTTTGAAATTTAGATTCACCATTTCATCCACTGTGCGTTCAAGAGAAACGCCCTTAATATAAATTAAATTTAAAGGCCCTACTTTAAATTCCAAAAATGCTAAATCTTTAGGCACGTGAATGCAATAAGAAATAGTTGTTACATTTTAATAACAACTACAGTAGTTGCTACAAAAAAAAATCACACATTGTCTAGAAAACTAGCAATTCATGTTTGGAGGCTTAATAAATAAAATAAAAATACAATATTGATAAAAATTAAAATATTTGCTCAGAAGCGAAAATAACAAATTTTCTAAGTAATACACACATTTTGAAGACTGAAGTGAATATTCATCAACAAATCAATCATTTCAATTTTATTAATGCTATTACTCATGAATAATACGACATGTTTCAATAAATCTCATGTGATTTTATTTTAACAAAAAATAATTTACAAAAAAAAAAAAAAAAACACAAAATCCAAAGTATGACACACGCATAATTAGCTGAAACAAATGGTGTAAAGAACATGGGAGATGTTTCGTTTTACTTGACACATTGATTATTTAATTTAATCTGGTTTCGTTTGAAGACCTGTTGAGAGATTTATTTTGCTACTGCCAAACAAAATATCAACAAATCTTTTTATGATAAAAATTTTGTGCTAAGATCCATCACTATTTCGTAAAAACACTTAGTCATACTTAAGCTAAGCAGCAGACTGTCTTTCATTCATAAATAAAATCTACAATCAAACGGTTCTAAGTTCTCAAACACGAAAAACAAAATTGCGCCATGCTGCTAACCAGACAAGGTTTGCAACAATTTGCCAGGAGTGTAACAAAACAATTGAATACAGCCAAAGGATTTTCAAGACCTTTCAGTGCCAGCGTCCAGCAGGATGATCAATTGGTTTTAATTAATGAAAGTCAGGATTCTACAGTAGCCGCCCATGAAGCCACATTAAAATTTCCAGGTGTTTGGTTGCGCGACAATTGTCTGTGTGATCAGTGTTTCCATAGGGATTCTTTAAGTCGCAAACCCTTGCGTTGGAGTAACTTTGATTGCGATGTGAAAGTGGATACAATTCATGTGGATGGCAAAACCAAGGAAGTGCACATTAATTGGTCAGACAAACATGTATCCACTTTCACCATGGACTGGCTGAAGGAACGTAGTTTCTCCAAAGAACGTCATGATAAGTATATAGATACTTGGTATCGTCCCAAACCACAACCTTGGAGTAAACAAGAATTTTCAAAAATTTTAAAGAAATTCCAATACAAGGATATAATGGAGAATGATGAAGGTGTGTTAGCAGTTGAATACAAAAAAAGAAAATAAAGAAAAAAATATTTTATTTCGATTTTCCATTTAGCTCTCAAGGAATGGTTGGAAACTTTGGCGGTTGAGGGTGTTAGTATGCTGAAAAATTCCCCTTTGGATATTGGTACTGTCAAGACTATTTGCAATCGTGTGGGTTTCATTCGAAAGACTACATATGGGTAAGTGACAAAGTGAAATATATAAATTTAATTGCTATTAATGCACCGTTGTACGTATAAAAAAAGTTATGGCGTATCTTCAGAGAAAATTCATAAACAATTTTAAAAATATGACATCATATATAAAACACTGTGCATACATTTTAAATGATTAAAGAACACGGCATGGTTTGACAATGTTTAGTGTGACACTGTATTGATGTTTATTTAACATTTATTTATTGTCATTTGTGATGTCTCAGTGAAATTTCAGGTTTTAAAATCTGTGATTACTAAAATAGGTGAATTGAAAAAATTTCCTTAAGTTTACTATGGTTGTGTTTCACATTGCTTTTAAATATTATGCTAATGCTTACTGGAAGAACAAGGCATGACAATGTTTAGTATGATGTTTATTTATTTAATTTATTTATACTAAAATTGTAAATTCTTCTGTGGAAGTTCAGGATTTTAGTAGTTAGTATCTAGTGTTTGGAATTACTTTGGAATGCTAAGCTGATTTAAAAAACATGACATAGCAATGTTTAGTCTGACACTGTGTCAATCTTTAGTTACCATGCGCTAATTAGAACATGAAATTTCAAGTCGAAGAAAGTTCAGCATTGTTTTTGAATGTCATGCTAAAACTCGGCATGACTTGACAATGTTTAGTGTGACACTGTGTAAATCTTTTTTTTTTAACATGTAAATCTCTTTTTAACAAGTATTTATTAGAAATTGAATATTCTACACAGGAATTTTAATTTAAGAAAAGTATGTCATTGCTTTTGAATACAATGCTAAGCTGGTTTCTAGAACATGGCCTGACGTGACAGTGTTTGGTGTGACACTGTGTAGATCTTTAGTTATCATGCATGAATAAGAAATTAGTTATTCTTCAGTGTAATTTTAAGTTTATGAAATTTCGGCATTGCTTATTATATTCAATCATGCTAAGCTGCTTTGAAAAACACGGCATGACGTGGCAATGTTTAATGCGATACTGAATAGATCTTTATTTAACATGCCTTTATTCACAAGCACTTTAACTTTTGAGTAAAATTCTAAGTTTTCAAATCTGAAACAAACAAGTTACAGCTGTGTTTTTTAATTTGTTTAAAGTTTTATCTTACATTTGCCATTAAACTCCTTGACATTTGATCTGAAATGTGGAGTGTAGTTCAGATTTACTAAGCATAACAAAATTTTTAGAAAATTGGGCAGGCAGTTAATTGTATTATTTACAAAATATTATTATCTCAAAATTTAATAAAATTAAGAAGCTGTAATTGTTTTTCTCAGAAAATTAAAAATACTGTACAGTGGGGTCGAATCGTGATTTTTTGAAAATAAATCAGGCATTAATAATCAAAATAATATTTTACAAAAGCATAGCCAAGGAATTTTTAAGTTTAAGTTTCTAAGATGAAGCCCACAAACCTTTCCAGGGCTGTAGAGGCTCAAAATGGGGCACCTTTGTCAAATATTTTTTTTTTGTGTTTTTTATTCTTACTAATTTCAATATTTTTAATATTTGATAAATAGATAGATATTTATTTTTTATTGTTTACATGTTAAACGCCTTTGAAAAATTTTAATTTAAACATTTTTCAAATCTCTTGCTCGGTTTTTTTTAATATCGAGCAGAATTTTTTACCGTTTTTACTACAATTTATTTTTGTTATTTACACAATAAAATTTTGCTTCATACACAAGATATTTCTAAGCAATAACCTTTCTGAGTCCACACATCTTCAATTTGAAAGTTTAAAAAAATATTATTTAAATATATGTAAATGTTTGAAAAAAGTGCCTTAAGTCTATTGCTTATTACAAATAAATTGTGAAAATCCCAATTTTGGAATTTTTTTTTGGATTAGCGGGTTTGCTTTTATACTTGTTAAAGGTTATTATAAATGAGTATAAATAAATAAATCTACGTTGAACATTTCATTTCATTATGTTAATAAATAACGATTTTAATACATATTACATAGTTGTTGTGTATCTGGAAACACTATATTTATCAAAATGTTGATAAATTTGTAAATATCGGAAACAATTTGATAGACATTTTTACTGGAATTAATTGTTTTACTTAGATAATGTAATTTACATTCTTAACCAAAAATTTTCAAGTCAATATCTCGATTATATTCAAAAATACGCACAAATTCTTTGCAAAACAAGTTGGAAAGTATAGTCGGTAAAGCCCGACCATATAATACCCTACACCCAACATATGTACAAAACAGGTTTTCAGAAATTGGTGTTATATGGGATATATTACCTATTGTGGACCGGTGATCCAAAAATTTATTGCCATGATTTCTGTGATGTAAATATTATGTGTTATACTTTATCACGATATAAATACTGTTAAAAGATTTATGGAGGTAAAAGTGAATTACGGACAGGGTCTTATATGGAAGTTTCGACTAATTATGCACCGACCATTATAAAATTAGGTGTCATTTTTTCTGTATATAAGAAACTTATTTGTGTCGAATTTTATTTGATTACCAAAATTTTTAAGAAATTTATGATCGTTAAAGTGATTTTCGGCAGCGGGCCTTATATGGGAGATACGAGTAATTATGGACCAATCTGCACAAAATTTGTAGATGGAATTTGGCTGCATTAACCACTCATTTGCGATAAAATTTGTTTGAACTTACATAATTCAAACATTGGGTAAACCCCAATTTCGGAAGTTCATTTGTATGGTGGCCAGTTACAATCCCATCTGTCCTTGGGCCGCAGAAATATCATGTAACAAATTTTATCGAAATATCTTCAAAATTGCGATCTGTACTCTGCGCACAAGCTTTACATGGACAGCCAGCCAGCCAGCCAGCCAGCCAGCTAGCCAGACGGACGGACATCGTTAAATTGACTCAGGAAGTAATTCTGAGTATACCGATCCTTTAAGGTGTCTGTTTTACCAGTAGTTCGGGTCATTACAAACATCAGCACAAATCCAATATACCCTCCCCACTATGGTGGTGTAGGGTATAATGTTTATGTTTAATGATGATAAGACAGTTCCCAAACTTTAATTTAAACTAATTTAACCACATTAAATACAAAAAAAATTCTTGAATTTGTTTTCGTTTTAGACATGTTTTTGTTTTTATTGTGGAATTATTTGTTATTTGTTTATATGTATACATAAATGTATTTAAATAAATATATTTTGGGAATGACATTTTATTATTATTAATTATTAATAAAAATCACACACGTGAGGGCAACAAAACAATTCTGAGTAATAATAAAATTGAACGGGTTGTTGTAAAACATTGTTTTAGAAGGAAATTTTTTGTAAGAATTTGACTGATGGGGATTTTTATCACTAATTCTTCGAACAAATTAAATAATATGACGTCGATAATACTTTTTTATTTTTGAATTTTTGTAATGTTTCTGAGAAAATAATAAAAGTGACAGCTTTTCGAAGAATTTAAATTGGCCATATAATTAGAAACTTTGCTTTGATATAATAAGATCGTTGTGTAGCTTCTTTAAAGACCTACACTGTAAATTAATTTTACCATTATTCAATGAGTAAACAATCAACATTGTCCTTGATGCACAACATGTTGAGTTCTAAGTTAAATTAAAAAAATATAAAAATATTATTTGAATTAATTAGAAACGCGCTCAAAAAAAATGGTATTTGGTGCAATTTACTTGTACAAAAATACAAAGGAGATTGCAACCCCAGCTAGGAAACAGAGGACACAAAATACCACTTTAGCAGAAGATGTAGTTATTTGTAAAGCCAGTAAAAAAATTAATTTTTATCTTCGCGCGAAATAAAGGCTGAAATTGGACAGCAAATAAGCGCAGAAATATCCACACGGACAATAAGAAGACGCATAATGCTTAAAATAGTATTAATGCTGTGAATTTTTTTTATTTTAAACTTAATAATAATTAGTTACTTTACTAGTTATTGTTGTTAGTTTTAATATGTTGAACTAAATTTTTAAAATATATGAAATATGAACATATGCCGAAAAGTCATGGCCCACTGTATATGTAGAAACTTTGAACTTTTTTTATATTTGCCATTTGAATAATAAATAAATATAGAGGATATGCCGAAAAGTCGTGGCCCACTGTATATGTAGAAACTTTGAACTTTTTTTATATTTACAATTTTAATAATAAATAAATATAGAGGAAAAAACCTGTAAATAATGGAAAAATATTTTTGTTTTACATTTTAAAATCTCAACTTTCATTAACAAATTCATAATTTGTAATAATTGCGTTTTAAATTAAGATTTAAACAATGTAACACCAAAACATTGTCAAGGAATAAAGATTCATTATTGAAGGGAAGATAATAATACGTCTCTTAAAAATATAGTTGTAACTTATTCCTTGATAATGATATCTGAAGGATATTGTAATATGGGAAGAAATAATTTAATAAATAATTTATATATTTTTTACAAATAATTATTATAATTATATAATTATAATTGGCCTCGAACTCGAAAAAACTTTTTTATTTTATGGACAATTTTAGAATTAATTTAAAATTGAAGTAACTAAAAAAACAATCTTTATAACAGCTAGTCCCGGATCACACAATGCAACTTTTGCTGCTCAACTTTTGAGTTTGTGGGTGATAGGGGAAAGAAGATTGATCCCCTCTCTTTCTCTCTCTTTTCCCCCTCTCACCCAAAAAGTCAAAAGTTGAGCAGCAAAAGTTGCATTGTGTGATCCGGGACCTAGTATTCTTCATGTCACAGCACAACACGACAATATGTTTGAGTTGGTTAAGCAAAGTATTTACAGCAGTGGTTACCAACACATACTAAAATTTTATATTTGTGATGGAAGATAATAAACATTTACAGTTAAACATTTAAAAAATTGCATAGCATGACCTGCACAAGTGCTAACCATCAACTGATTTAAGTTTGATCTCTGACAAGAAACAAATGCTCACTTTAGCAAAAACAAACAAACAGCATAGGCAGAATTTGTGTTCAAGTCAGTGGTGGAAAATGTGTTTTTCGATTTTGCACCAATTTTATAAATAAAATGTACTTTTTAGACCTAGAGCTTAAACACAAACTTACTTTATCGAAAATTCGATATATTCTATGGCAACATTTTTAACATTACCTTTTTAACATTACGATTTTGAAATCCTGATTAACTACATTCTAAGCTTTAGTTTTCGTATCGCATGAAAGAACTTTAAAGCAGGATACACAAATATTTAAAATATTATACATGAATTTGTCTAATTATAAATTTAAAATCCATTTAACCATTAACCATTTACGCCCGCTGTGCCAATTTGGGAACACCTCAATATTGGCGCCATACAACAAAGTATTTGACATTATTCATAATATGTTTGCATTATTGATTAACTGAAAGTTCAGACATATTTCCAAAAAAATATATATTTCTTAATTTTTTTTTGTGGTTTTTTGTTTATATGTAATGAATTTAATAATAAAATAAAAACAATTGATTATTTTCCAGTGGTTTTTGTTTGGGCTTAAATGGGTTAAATCGTTACTTTACAAATAATAAATTTAAACTCCTTTTTCACATTCTCTTTTAACAGCGAAGAATTCAGCGTTAAATCACGTCCAGGAGCTAAAAACTATTCATATCTCTCCGAGCCCTTGCCTCTGCACACCGATTTACCCTACTATGAATACAAGCCCAGTGTTACTATATTACACACCCTGGAACAATCACAATCTAAAGGTGGTTGGAATGCTTTAACCGATGGTTTTCATGTTGCCAATCTGTTGAAAGAGATAAATCCTGAATATTTCAAAATTCTGACGGAAACTCTAGTTGATTGGTGTGATATTGGCCAAGATGAAGATAGGCTTTTCCACAATATCTTGAGGGCTCCTGTCATAAAGTAAGTTATACTAAAACATATTAAAAACAAATATTTATCAAATTTATATTTATACAATTTTAGCATTGACAAAGATGGCCGCTATACACGCATCAATCACAGTGTACCACAACGTGACAGTCACTTTACAATTGACATTGATAAGGTAGTGCCCTGGTATAGAGCCAATGCTCTCTTCGTGCGCTTGGCCCATGAACAAACTGTAAATTTCAAAACCGAACCGGGAGATGTTATAACCTTTAACAATTTGCGCATGTTGCATGGACGTACCGGTTACGATGACACCGAAAATAATGTACGCCACATTGTGGGTGGTTTTATAGACTGGGACATTATCTACTCCAAGATTAGGGTATTGAAGAAGGCTTTGAAACAACATTAAACTAACAGAGCATGGAAATTCTTTATAAGTCCTGTTTCAAATACGTCAGTTTTAGCTGATCAGTTTTTGTTTAATTCTATTTTGAACTTGACATTTCATTCACACTCGTCAATTCAAGTTGCGTATGAATTTGTTATTTATTTATTTATTTTTTGTCATACAAATATAAAATGTAAAATATAAAAAATTTTCGGTATTTCTTTAGTCAGGCTCAAGTTCATTAAATTTAATTTTCATTAAATTATTTTTACTGAAGGTAGGAATTATTTTACAACTTGAAAAAAATTTTTATTTGATAATTATTCTTGGCTGGGATTCGAACCTGGGTTGAATTTACATATTTCGAGAACAACCATATTCTCTCATCAGAATTCGTTGCGTTTTAACCCTCTGCACCACTGCGGTGCCCACTAGCCAACAGACAAACATCAATCCTTTAACCAGTGTTACCTGGTGGTTCGAAATTTGCTGTAATTATCATTTTTCAATTTCTATTGATATGTTGCTTCCTTTTCTTCAGTTCGTATTCATGTCCAGATTTTTGGTCTTGTAAACTTGAATACATTTTTTTATTATGTTTTTTGTCCACTTTCGTCGACATTTTTATGTGTACCACTTTTAAGTACAAATACAAACATTAGAAGCTGGTGCCTATAGCTATTTTTAGAACAATTATTATTTTTAGTTGAACTGTTAATTTCTTAAATTTTTGGTATTTCTTTCAAGTTCATTAAATTTAATTTTCATTAAATTATTTTGACTGAAGATAGGAATTGCTTTACAACTTGAAAATAAATTTTTATTTGATAATCCCAGCCAAGAAAAATTATCAAAAATTTTCATTCAAAAATAATTCCTCAAATACATAACATTAAAAATATTATTTATAAAATTCAAATATCAATTCTAATTATTTAATATAAAATAATATAACCCACACTAATCAACATGCATGGAAGAAAAAAATAAAAGGAAATAGGAAAATTTACTAGTACCGTCCAGTTTGTAGCCCTTTTATTACCTTCTCACTTCTTTCTCTTTTCCCTTCTCACCTTTCGCAACTTTATTTTCTTTTCGCTTCGCGCCCAAAAATACTTGCCTTGAAGAGTGAGAATTCAAGAGTGTGAAAGCGAACTAAGAATTTAGTAGTAATATGTTTTTGTTTTTATTGTGGTTGCTGTTACATATTCACCCCTACCATGAATAAAAATTCCACTAAAATTTGTTCCCTTTTATTTTTTTAACATTGAATTTTAATAGAAAAATGTGAAAAGGGAACAAATTTCATGTGGAATTTTTATTCACGATAGGGATGATTAAGTATTACTTTATTTTCAGTAGAAACACTGTTAAATAATTGTATAATTAATTTTATGTTTGTTTTTTTTTACATTGTTTAGTAATTTATCAAGTTTTATTTTCTCTTTTCATAACAAACACTTTACGAGGTTAGTAGTATAATTAAATAATAATCGTGTGAATTTGTTGATTTGTTTTAGCTGATAACGCAATTTATTATTGTTTATAAACAATAGGGTAAGTGGAATAACATTTTATGATTTGATTTTTGTATTATTTCAACATTAAAACTCAATTTAACAGATGATGAAAACAATCTTTTAACGTATTTAAAATATATAAAATAATTATATTGATATTCCTACAATTGCTTAAGCCTAAAGTCTGTTTTAAATAACATTTTTATTCTCGATATTAATGAAATATTAATAAAAAAGATCAAATAAATTACAATAAGAAATATTGAATTAAAGAGCACGTTAAACGAAAAAAAAAGAAAACCAAATATGAATTTCAATAAATTTAGGAAGAATGGAGAAGTTACAAGAGTTATTAACAAATTCAAGACAATAAAGCATTAAACACATTCGAGACAGCAGGCTACCGACTACAATATGTCAAAAATAAAAAAAAAACACACGATTATATAAGAGTGACTATATTGACGACAGCAGGCAACACGACTGCAGAGGTTGTCGTCCAGGCTGATTTTTTCTTCGCTGTCCGAAAAATGTTCAGAAAATGTCTAACAACCGTGTGAACTTAAAATTTTTGTCTTCCAACGTTGTCAGAAAAAGCATTTTCAGTACATTGTAAGACAAATATATTGTCAGACAACTAACAATCGTGTAAACACAAATTTTTGTCATTGTCATTGTTTTAAGACAATTGTCAAACACTTTTCATTGCCATATGTACAAAGCTTATGCCTCTGCCAATGGCAGCATTGTCATAGAAATTATTTCTAAATGCAACTCTGTATATACATAAATAAACAAGCAAGTGTAAATTAATAACATTTTGGAAAAACCATTTCGGTTGACAGATAAATTCTTTGTGTGATAATTGTGTGCCAATGAGATTGTTAGTTTTCTTACAGTTGTCTGAACTGACAATTTACCTTTTGCTAACAATTTTTCAATGTCAGTACATTGCTAGTACATTGCTAGATCTGACAACGTTGTAATATCTGACGACCATTTATACATAGCTTAATTTCTATTTTTGTTGGCGACAAAACAAAAACAGTGTTGACCATATAGCAAAATGTGTAATGCGAATTAAATAAAATAAAAGGCAAAATACAAAATTAAAATGTTATGATTATTTATGCATCAAAAGTTGTTAAATGTGTCAATAATATTATATTATATTAATAATATTATATGTATTTTATATTAAACTGAGTGAAGTTTATGATTATGATGATTATGACATATGTGCCACCAATGAAATATAAATGGATTACTGCTACAGCTGTTTATATTTTTATTGTTTTTTTTTTATTAAAGTTTGTAAGTGGACTTTGCAAGAAGACATTTAAGTATATCTCAAACATCATCTGAGAAGAAGTAGCGCAATATTATTTTTAGCGATGAAACCACAATAAACATTTTCGGTAATTTAATAGTTTCTTTTTACAAGCAATTAGGTCATTTTAATTTTATATAAAAATATTTGATTTATTTCTATATATTAATTTCCTATATATTAATTTGGAAATTAATATATAGAAATAAATCAAATGTTTTTATATAAAATTAAAATGACCTACTTGCTTGTAAAAAGAAACTATATATTAATTTGGAAATTAATATATAGAAATAAATCAAATGTTTTTATATAAAATTAAAATGACCTACTTGCTTGTAAAAAGAAACTATTAAATATTAAAAAAAGGTCAAATAAACGAACTAAACATTTTCGGTAATGATAACGGCCGTAGCGTACGTCGCCCTCCCCTGGTAAAGCATTTCATGTCCGGTTCACTAAAAAGACCGTCAAGCATGGTGGTGGTAACTTCATGGTATGTACTTATTATTTCGACGTTATGTGTATACGCATGTTAAGTGTTTAAGTGTTTTTGAAAAATTGGCTCAGATTTAAATTCATAACTCTGGTTCTACGACACCGTTTCAACTGATTTTTAATACCAAACTGCTTGGGAAAATTATAATTGTTCTTTTGTAAACTTTGTCGATTTTGGTTATGTACTTTAGATGTGAGAGTACGAGTATTTTACACAGACAGAAGACAGACACACAGAATTTTATTACCTGTAATAACACTTATTGAAACACTCTTATTCATATTTTAAACCTCCCAACAAAGAGTGTTCAATTAATTAAAAAATATTGATTATATCTCCTGAAAATTAGTCTTATAATTTAGTTATGACATATCTACATATATTATGAAAATTTTTGCATATTATCATGCCCTACTTTAATTTCCTGTTAATTTAAAATACTATTATGTTTTCATAATATTAAATTCAAAATCTTACTTTTTGTTACTATTGTTGTGTACAAACATTTAAAGCTGTGTTCACATTATGTGTATTTGTCATGTGGAATGTCACTTTTCTACCCATATGTGATTTTATGTGTATGTCAAAATTTAAGTTTTACATACGGTTTATAAATTACATGTTCATATGTTGGTTATGTCACATACATATGTACTTATTTTTTTAACTCCTTTTCAATTTTTCCCTCCATTTTCAATAATAAATTTGTGTAGTTTTTTTTTTGTATTTTTGTTTTACTATTAGGTACCTATAAATTATATTTATTAAAATTTCAATTAATTTTTGCCGCCCCAAAATTTTGGTTATAAAAAAACAGCTGATGTCAGATGGTTTTTCACTTGAAAATAGAACTCGTTATAAATACAAAAATTCCATATGTATTGCACACAGAGAAATAACACATGATATTGTCTGAAGGTGTTCAGACTATATGTTTTAATTTGATATGCGAAAAAGTGACAGTCCACATGACAAATACACATAATGTGAACAAAGCTTAAGTGTGACGTATCAGCATGACTTGTACAAAAACTTTTGAGGTAATTAGCCTCAGTTGTAAAAATAAAAATAAATCCAATTTTTTGTTTTAATCTTTGTTGTGATACTGGTTTTCAAAGTGTTAAGCTTCTTACCAGTTTCAAAAGTGAAAGTGCGTGTTGTGATGCGGGAGTTTCTTAGTTGTCCAACATACGAATGTTATTTTATTTTATTTTATTTTGTATTTATTTCAAATTTATTATAATTTAAATTACAATAAATAATATACAAAGCACTAGCTACTACAGGCTATCGGCTTCCCAATGTTAATTTAAATTTATGTTGTCAAGTGTTAATTTTTGGGGGCAAACATTTGTTTAAATATTTTATGATTGGCTAGGAAATTAAAAGAAATACTATGTATGAAGTGTTTTTAAGTCGAAATGTGTTATTTAAAGTGGTGATGTGTAACATATCAATTAAATGGTTGCTGGGTTGCTATAGAAATTATCAGATTTTAAATAAGCTGTATTCTAATTATATTGTTTATGCGGCTAAATGCAAATGCACTTAGTTTTGTTAAATTCCTTAATTTTACACATAATCGTTGAAAAATCTATTTTCCATTACTAACATTGCTTTTTGTTCACTATTCATGGCCAATTTAAAGTTGAAAAGTGAAATTTGTGTTGAAATATTGAACCCTTTATTATGACTTTATTTTTTTTTTTTAACATTTCACTTTTACAACATCTAATACCCATAATTCCTTGAGATACATTTTACTGTTTTTTTGCTGTTGCTTATTTTTTTTTTAAAGATTTTTATAACCAACCGCAGAAACAAACGTAATACCAGCCATCACATTTTAGCTTATTAGAAATCGTGTACTCTTGAGTCCAATAAATTTATTTTCATCTACGAAATGAGCACCAACCAAAAACAAAACAACAAACAAAAAAAAAAACAAGTTAGAGTGAAATATTCGGCTGTGCCGAATCTTAAATACCCTTCACCTAAATATAATGAGAAATACAAAAACTACACTGGTTATAGGAATAGAATATCCTTATTCTCTGTTTTCTATTCAGTCCTTGTGTAAATTTTATTATTATTTGATATATTGTTTGAAAGGTTGTCTTACATTTTGATCCATAACTCTTGTTCTACATTACTAATATAAGCGGGTTTTTATGAACTTTGTTGTTTTCGGTTGTGTCCTTTGGACGTGAGAGTCTTTTACAGAGACAGACAGACAGACATGGCTCAATTGACTTAGAATTTCGTAACCAAGAATATAAATACTTTGTTGGGTTTCAGATGAGTATTTCTCAGTGTTACACATGGAATGACAAGCTTATATATACCCTCATTCACCACTTATTAAAGGTGTTTGGCAGTCATATTCATACACTTGCTTAAAGAATATTTCAAGCTATATTTGAAGTTTAGAGTTGTAGCGGTAATAAACCCTATCTTCCCTTATCTGCCCCGTTCTATGAAACACAGTCAGCTTTATCAAATACATAGAGATGCTGGGCATGATGTTGTTGTTGGTTAAATGTTTATCGCCATCTTGTCGTCATTTTCCATTTACGAAATGGATTTTCATCGTGTAAAAAAATTTTTCTTTTCGGTTTTTATATTCTCTTCAGGTGAATAACACATAGAAAGGGTAATACATTTACAAACACATCAACTTTTAGTACGTTGCGGAAACCCATATGAAAGCAATACTTGAATGTATTTGTTAGCGTAATAAGTATAAATATGTTATATGTACAGTGTAATGCATAATACTGTCTACAATATCAATCGTTATTTAACATAATAAAAAAGTCTTATAGTAAACAAGTAGCTTAATGCCAGCCGTTCAAAATTCGAAATTACAGCATGGTTCACTTAAAATTCGGCCATACCACAAAAGATTTTTTAAAAACCTAGATGCAAGACTTTTGTTATTCTGTTATACAAATGTAATTAGTCGGTGTATATTTTTACAAAACATTGTATATTGAACATTTATAAAAGAGCTAAAGCTTCCAACTTTTTTTTACATTTATTTATTTATTGTATCTTCATTAGAAACGAACTAACAATAAGTTTTTCAAATCTTTTATCTAAAAAATTTCAATTATTAGTCCAGCCAGTGCCGGACGAATATTGCTTGACCATTGTTTATTAAAATAAACAAGCTTCTAAAAATTGCTGCAAATTATGTTATAAAACGATACACGCAAGCTTTAGTTAAGCTCAGATGGTAAATAAAAAGAAAGCAACATTTTTACTAAAAGAAACTAGGAACTTTCAAAGAAAATACTTCTTTCAGTAAACAAAATTCGGAACTTTCCCAAAAATGGGCCTGATAAAAAACAACGCCAGTGCAAATGCCACAAGAAGAATACGTGTGGTTGGTGGATTTCGAACTTATCGTGTAATTAAATATTCAAATAGTATTGAAAAGCTGATTAGTGATGCTATAAAGGAGCATACATTCTTTACGCACAGAATTTACGAACAGAATATTCAATAACTTGAAGCAGAACAGTTAACTGACAAAAATTTTATCTTTCAAGCAATTTGTTGTTGTGGTCATCTCTTCAATTATGAATTCAGAAGAAACGTGTGTTACCTCTAATTAGATATTACCACTCTTCTGTAAATTTGAGGTCCAATTCAAAAGCTGCAATATATTTATATCACAGCAATCAGTTTGACGTATTGGGTTTACAACCTAAAAATGGGTGATTTTTTTAAATTTTGAAATATTTGTATAATATAAATGTATCCAAAGTATTGGCCATTGTTATCTATGACCTTTTCTCATCTTTCTGGAAACATGTGAATTTCGTGCTGTGCTAAATGTGAGTTATGATAGGAGAGAAAACTAAGAATTATCAAAAACTAATGCTGTTTGAGTGGCAGCCGCCTGGGAATTGTACCCAGGCCACGAATACCAACTTATGTTTAATGAATAAACGCGCTACTCAATTAAGCTACAGCATGTTACTGTTGAATTTATTACAGATTCCACGTGATGATCTGGCCACATTCCAGCAACGTAGCCTAGTGGGTACTGTTACTTTGTGATGATCTGTCCAGATTTCAGCAGCTTATAATTTATAGGATCCATTTGGTCCCAGCAAATACAGAGCATTACTTAAGCGCAAAATCCATTTGGATTTGATGTCGATACGGCCGGTATCACATACTATCTCTTAGGCTGCGGGTTGTCGTAATGGATCCTTTTTGCATTGCAAGCAATGATTCGGTACAAGAATAACTTACTTTTATATAACAAGCAAAATCGTATTTCAAGGTCTCTCAACTTATGTCGCTACTTTTCGATGATTCCTGTTGCTCGCAAATGTTTTTAAATTGCTGCTCGATTAGCTACCAATGATTTTGTAAGCTCTTATTAAGTTTGACAACAATCTTAATGAAGTAATGTCTTCAATTCTTGTTTTTCAAACTTTTGACTGGCCTGGACGATCTTCGTCTGCCATCTCAAAATTACCACTACTGAACCGCATAAACTCGCGCAAGTTGTAACAGATGGAACACATTTACCATAAGCTTCAGTGAGCAATCGTTGTGGTCTAGCGCACAGTGGTCTAGCGCACGTTTTCAAAAGATGCGACATCTGTTTTTTAATTTTTTTTTTGTAGCCAAAATCTAAATTTCCTCAAAATCCGTCAATTTAAAATCGGAAGCCCTGCAAACTATACATAACCGTAAAAATTTGCATTTTTAATCATCATTATGAAATTCGAAAATTTTAAAATTTCGTTAAAAAAATAAAGGAAATAAATAAATAAATAAGATAATTGATTATAACACAGACCTCGAGCCTGATTATTTACCTAATTTATTTAATAAAAGAAAGTATTAAATCTGAAAATTTCTTATATAGGATGCATCAAGTAAAAATACTTTTTTCAATTGCCTTTTTTTTTGACAGATCACGTGTGAGTCGTTTATGCTGTCATGTTATTTTTGTTTAGTATTGTTTGGCATCTCATAATGGAAAGACTTACGCCTAAACAACGTTTACAAATCGTTCAACTTTATTACGAAAATTCACGTTCTGGGAGGAATGTGTTTCGTGCACTTCGCTCAACTTATGGTCAACATAATCGGTCTACTGAGCGTAGTATTCGCAACACCATCACCCATTTTGAGACCCAGCATTCATTATTGGATAATATTCGACCAAATAGACCACGCCCAGTACGCTGTAAAGAAAATATAGTGGACGTAGCTGAGAGTGTACACGAAGACCGTGAAAAGTCGATTCGGCCCCGTTCGCAGCAACTCGGACTGACGTATGAAACGATTTGGCGCATTTTACGTCAAGATCTTAAATTGAAAACGTAAAGACGGTGCCACTTCCACAGAGCGTATCAATCAATAGATTTATTGAGACAACACTTCGGTGAGCACATAATTTCACGTTTTGGGCCGGTCGATTGGCCACCAAGATCGTGTCATATCACACCGTTAGACTTTTTCCTGTGGGGATATGTAAAGTCTTAAATTTACGCGGACAAACCCGCTTCGATTCAGGCTTTGGAGAAAAACAGCACGCGTGTCATTCACCAGTTACCAGTTGAAATGCTCGAACGAGTCATCAAAAATTAGACTCATCGGATAGACCATCTGCGACGTAGCAACGGCCAACAATTGATAGACATAATCTTTAAAAAATAAATACCAAAGAATATTCTTTCAAACGATAATAAACATTCCCCATTAAATTTGAATTTTCTGTGTTTTTTTTTTTTAAGTAGGGAACCTCGAAATGGATCACGCTTTATATGTAATGTATAACATTTTTTTGGAATCATGTTATAATGTTCTTTCTCAACGATTTTAGTAAATATTTATTTCAACAACATTTTTAAAATTTTTTTTTCATTGTATCGAAATTTTAGATTTTGCTTATACGTATAATAATAAAATGACATACTAAAATAATTTTTTGTTACAAATTATTTTTCTAAATAAATGTTGGAAATATTTTCTGTCACCCTATAGATATATACAAAGTATATGATGTACAAAAATCACATCGTAAAAATGTCCAAAAGTTGTAAAGCTCATAAGTCGTATATGGGGTCTTACAACAAAAATTGAAATAAAAAAACACAGCATTAACACAAATACCAACAAACAAAGAACATTGAAGGTGTTCACATTCCTAAAAACATCAAACACACACGCAGCCAGGGGCACTAAGGCAAATACACAGATATGTATCTGCAAATGCCTTTGACGGTTATACCGCCTGATGTATGTACTCGTACATAAGGATGTTTGGACTGATATGTGTTCTTCTTTGGTTTTATTGCTTGTACAATAATATTTTTGTGTGTTGTTTTAGTTGCTGTTATTGTTTTATGACCATATGTTGTGGTGGTTTACTGACAAGGGGTAGCTGTGATGTGTGAATCTTTTCGATCTATATATGTCATCATTTATTAAAATTGTTTTTTGCGAGTAACCTTTTTTTCGTGGCTGCTGCTATTGGTGTTTTGTAAATAAAAATTTATTTATTTGGTCTTCTCAATGACACCTTGAGCTTTTAACAGTGTCTTCATTTTCATGTAAGCTTTGACTTTCATCGTAAGTTCCAGTGCCAGCTGCCTGCTCTTGAAGAGAGTGTGGCGGCATCATCAATGGGTAATATACACCATTAAACATTTAATAATTCTTTCATACTGCACAAGTTGATTTGTGTACTCGTATGTGTTTTATTAAGGTGGCTCTTATAATGGCATTTTTTTTAGAGTTTTGATGCTTCTGCAGATATGAATATTGTTGTTAAATTCAACAAGAGCTTGAAAAGTTATTGGGTTCTTCTCATGCGGTCAGAGTAGCATTCATTCAAAAGCGGAGAAATTTGGTACCATATGAATTGAAGCCGATAGACCCTTAAAAAACTGTTTTGCATGTCTGAAATGCTGCCATAAAAAGAAATCATTTTCGCACCGAATTATTATTTGCAAAGAAAAATTGAGGCCCGGCCAACCAGCCAAATCGATCACTAAAGTGGCCTTGGCGATAAGGTAATACTCTGTATTTAATGGGACCACAAGCAATCTATCTACTATGAGCTATTGAAATCTGGTTCGCATGGTCAGTTATTGGTTTAAATAGAGCATTGGCCAGACAAGAAAGTGTATAATCATGACAACAATTGGCTACATATTTTAATGCCTATTAAATACTATTGAAAACGAATTGGTTGAGAAGTCTGGCCTCATTCGCCTTATAGTTCAGACCTTGCCTCGTCTAACTACTAGTTGTTTTGATCAAAGCAGAACGCTGAATCTGGAAAACTTTTCTCACTTCACAACAGGATATTCGAAATTAGCTTTATTTGTTCTTGGCCCCAAAAATTGGGCAAAGCTGTTGTTGAATTTTATTCAAGCTTATAAAGAATGATTTTTTCAAAGCTTTTTGATTTAATAAAAAAAAAAACACATGAAATGTAAAGAAATGTATGAAATCTTTATTTGAGTAGATAGAACGTTATACAGTTCAACCTTGGTTTAACGAATCTTAAGGGGATTAGAAAAAAACGTTATATCGAATAATTCGTTACAATGAGGTTGGTTATATCGAGGTGAAGTTGCACTTCTATTCGTTATAACGAGGTAATAAAAAATGTTGTATGTATATTAATCATCATCTGCTTATCATGTTATAGCAAACGATTTCCGCTAATAAATCAAAACACATTTCAAGGAAAACACTGTATTTTGTTGTTTTAAAATTCAAAAATAGTATTGTATTTAATTCAAAAATGGTTTCCATTTATAAGATAGTAAGTATGAGCCAGTGATTAACTAGCTAGATTGCAAAAACAACTGCTGCAACAAGCGTACAAGCTCTTGGCAGCAATAAATTTTTCTTCGAATATTTCAGCCGTTAGTCTAATGCATGCTGCTGTCGACTACGAATGTAGGTTTGCTGGAGACGTTGTCGTTGCAAACACAATAATTTTGTGTGATCTGTTTCATATTATTTGGATTAATTGATGGAAATCGTTATGAAAAGGTTGTAAGTTGACAAAATTCATTAAATAGATTCTTTCTATTCGTTAGTCTGCAGTGCAGTGCATGAAAATTCGTTATAACGAGGGTATTACATTTGTAATATATATAATACGAGAGTATTATATTTGTTCGTAATAGAGAGGTTTATTTTGTATTAAATCTTATGGAGCGTTGTAGGGGCTTTAAAAAAATTCGTTAAATCGAGGAATTCGTTATAGTGAGCATCGTTATATCGAGGTTTGACTGTATATAATTCACTCTTTTATGACGATTTTATATAAATGTTGAGCGCAGCTACACCTCAAATGGTTTAGATGCTGGGTTTCAATTTTGGTATACTCTCTCCAACATATAAAACTGTGTCTCACGAAAAAATTTTGCAATATAAAAATTTAGTACGTTGCGGTTTTCCCCTATATATATAAGCTTTAGGTTATCGTAATGTATTCCCATAAAAATGGTCTAAAGGTGTTAAGTCGCATGATTTAGGCGGCCAACTGACCGGCTCCAAACGTAACAAAAACCAAACTCGCCTCTCAATTGGGCCATTGTTTCGCGTGCTGTATGGCATGTAGCACCGTCTTGTTAAAACCATATGCCAGCAAAGTCCAGCTCTTTCGTTTTATTCAAAACAAAATTTGTGATTATCACACTGTAGCGTCCGCCGTTCTCAGTAACGTTCCTGCTCTTGTCGTCTTTGACAAAGTACGGTAATTTTTCCGAATTCTTGCCATGCTTGTGGCTGCTCTTTAAACCAAATACATAATACATAAAAAGGTGGATTCTTCATTGAACTGAATTTTGATAATAAAATTCAATAAGCTGCAAGAATTCGTTTGTTTGTAAGTTGATTCATAATTAAATTATAGACCAAACTGAACGTGTTTAACAGTAACATGTAACAAGAAAACAGTTGTCAAAAAGGAATTTGCTAAAAAATCCCGCTTTTGTAACCAGCCTACTGATTTGCATTACGATTTGTATGTTTGTATATATAATAATTAACGGAAAAATTCAGTATAAGGACCACCCTAATTTGTATGTATTTTTACATATCGACAGTTGAATTCCAAACCATGCTATGTCGGCTTAGCATGTTTTTAATTTTTTTGCGTTTTTGAATTTAGATTTTTTCAACTTAAATTCTGTCTAATTTTGGTTTTGATTGGCTAGTCCAATCAATAGTTATAAACAACAAAGTTCTACCAAATATGGTTTTTTAGATATCGCCTGCAAACTTTAGGAGCTTTTCCTGCAAAACTCACTTTTTCGACTTAGCATGTTCTGGAATTGAGCTGTCGATATAAAAGTGTAAGTAAGTATCAGTTAGTCAGTATGTTTGCGCGAATATACCTGTAAATGTTTGCGAGCTTGAATTTAGTTCACATGCATGAGTTGTTGCGTTTTTGCCATATTTGTGTGTCATTAATAATTTGTTTTATGTATTTTAACACTTTTTATAGTCATACATTCTCATTTCTTATAACTCGATACCCAACATTAAAACCCCTCCCCCCAAACCCTTAAAAGTCTCAGTTACATTTGCCAACATTGTCAGTAGATTTTCTTGTATAAATAATATTGCTTTTTTTCAATAAACGAAAGTGCTGTTTAGCTGTAGAAGTTATAAGTATTGGTTACTGCCATTGGGTGGATTTCCGCATATAATTCATTTGATATATAAACATACATTTATAGTTATAGATATTGAGATATTTTAGTTAGTGGAATTTACTTGAGCATAAAGGGGTTTACATAATAAATGCAATAACAAAACATTTTTCTTTAACTGACTGAATGTATAAGAATTAAGAAAACATTATATATGTATTGTGTAATGGTAAATTGTTAAACATCTTATGTTATACATATACATATGTATATATAGACATTTCATGGAACACCCCTTATGTTTGTTCAATACGTAAAACAAAATTAAGAAAAGAAAACTTATATTTCTGCACATAAAAAAAAATGTTCTCTTTTGTGGTGTCATAAAATATGTTGGTTTATCTGCTTTATTTCTTTTGACTTGCTGTTGAAATATTAAAATTTCTTGCCATATTAAAAGAGACATACGACTAGTGTATACATGTAGATGCTAGTGAAACATATATGTACATACATACGAATGCAATCATATGTAAATATTTTTTTAAATTTCCAATTACAATAACTATTTTAATGTATTCAATGTGTCTCTTTACTGGCTTAGATGTAAGGTGTTGTAATTTACTTAAGTGATTTTGGTATTAATTGCAGGAAAATGTTTATTTAGGTTAAAATTTTTATTTTCCATAAGATAAAGTAAAGATGTAAGTTGACAAAGGAATTGAAAATTGAAAAAAAATGAATAAACTAATTATAAGAAAAGTAGGTTTCTAGGGTGAAAAAATTAAAAAAAAAATTAAACAAGATTTTCGTTAAAAAATTATTAGACTAATAGTGGAAAGCCAATGTAAGCGGGATACGGATGCGAGCTGCAACAGTATTACTAGTGAATAAAAGTTTTGTTTGTTTGCCAAATTATTCATGCAAAAAGTTTGAAATATCGCAACTCACTTACCTGGCAATGCTGTGAGAAGCGGCCGCGCGTTAAAGTTGTATTTAGTTGAACGATGTGGCCGTATACATGTAAATAATAAATTTGTGACATATGTATGAGTTTACTTGAAATAATCGACGAAGATGATGGTAGTGTCACGCACCCATTTTCTTGTTCTCTTTTTGAATTTCTGCAACAAATAGATAATGCTGAACTCTACTACATAGAAAAAAATTACTCCTCAAGCTCATTGTCAATTTGTTTTTAATACTTTATACTAAAAAAACATTTATTATAAGATTTTATTTATGTATGTGGTAAAAAATGACATTTGTCTCTTTAAATATGTCACGCTCATTTGCCGAATACAAAAAGTATAAGCGGCAAAAAGAACAGCTGATTACCGAACGCTGATCCACTATAAGTCTTTTTTCAAGGCTTTAAAATTTTATTGATTAATTGCTATAAAAATATAATTTTTACAGATTAGACAACGTTTCTTTAAGTTTAACTAAAATCATAGAATAATTATTATTTCATAATCGAACTGTTAATTTTTACTTCTTGATAACTTTGGTTAAACTGGATAACACTGGTTAAAGGATTGATGTTTGTCTGTTGGCTGGCCGGCACCGCAGTGGTGCATGTGGTAGAACGCAAAGAATTCTGATGAGAGAAAGTGGGATTTCTCGAAACATATGTAAATTCAACAACCCAGGTTCGATCCCCAGTCAAAATTATCAAAATTTTTAATAATAAAATTTTTCAAGTTGTAATTCCTAACTTCAGTAAAAATAATTTAATGAAAATTAAATTTAATGAACTCGAGCCTAACTAAAATTATCAAGAAGTTTAACTAAAATCTTTTAAAAAATTAATAATATATGCAAGTCTCCATAGCTATACAGCTGCGTGCAACTAACTAAGGACAGTAGTATTCAATATTTAAATTGTTATGTTAAAGCTATTACATTATTAAATAAAACACTAAAATTTTACCCTTTTTTTTTGTGTTGTTTTTATTATTTGCGAAATTAATTATTCGTGCACTAAATTTAGGACAGTGATAAATTTATTAATATTTTCAAATTCAGATAACTTCTAAAAGTTAGATTACATTAATTATGATTACACAGACAGTTTTTAAGTATATGAAAACATCTTAATACTTGCTTAGTATCGGTAAAAGGCAATCATGTGATGTCGATACTCAATAGATTATTGTACAAATGCATCAAAATGGAAACACTTATCAGGAAATCGCCGTATTACGACAGTTCGTGTCAACATAAAAACTTCTCATAAATCAGCAAATGAGCTTCGGATTGCAGTTTTTAGGCAAAATGATGCAAAACTGTCTGTGGATACAGTAAAACGTCGATTGCGAAAAGTTGGACTATTTGGAAGAATTTCACGAAAGAAGCCATTATTGTTTGAATGTAACCGTAAGGAACGACTCTAATTCGTAAAGAAATACCTCCATTAAATGGATGTAGAATGGAAAAGAGTCTCTCCAGATAGAAAAAATATGTTCGCCGGTCATAGTTAAAAGAACTTGATTTATTTTTGAGTTGTTATGTCGACACGTGGTGTTGGGCAACTTTTTTTTTAATAATTCGGTCACTGTTCTTGACTAGCCTTCATGCAGACCTAATCTCAATCTTCAATTGAGAACTTATGGCAAGTTTTAAAAATCAAAGTAAGCTCTGTAGAAACTATAACTTGTATCCGGCTCGACCAATTTTGTCCATTTTCAATACCAAATAATGTTGGGTAGTAATTTCATTGTTCTAAGTTTTTTCTGCAAAACTCTATCGTGTCTTTTACAGATGGATGGACAGGAGTAGATCGCCTTAGAATCTTATAGAATTATGTATAATTTTTGGTTATGACAAAGTTAATCTTCTTGGTGATGGGTATAAAAATAAAATGTCATGCATTAAAAAAGAATCAAAAAGTCAATTCTGTTTTAAGTGTTTCTTTTCAAATTAAAACAAAATATCTAAATGAATTTGTACCTCTATACATATGAGGTACTGGAAGCTTGAAATCCGTTTGGTTAACACAAATAAAATCTGCTATGACAAGTTATTTTACATACATTTTTCAGTAGGCAAAAACAAATTTTGCAAATGCTTAGTAATTTCAAAATTTCGTATATATTTTTTAGAAATATAATTTTGTATAGAATACAATTAAGTTAATCTGTTCTCCTTTACAAAAGCTTTAAATTAACATCAGAGTTGTTGTAACAAGGGTTGTCACAAATAGATTTTATCAAGTCAAAGATCGAGTGTCACAATAGCCCGAAACACACCTCTTGATATGCATTATGGTGTGATTTTGTTATTATATTTTAATAATAACAAAAATATATATATTTATAACCTTGGCCAAGATATTTAAATATAAGAACTAAATTTTTAATAAAGTAAATTTATGTTATTAAATTTTTAAAATATTTTTCTTAATATTTACTACTTGCATCTTCAATCTCTACCTATTTACATAATTTGTTTATTTTTATTTTTGTTTTTATTGAAAACACTTGCTCTGATATCCTTCAAACATTTGTTTCAATTATTTTATTATCAAGTTTACATTGATTATTTCCTCAATAGACAATGGTCTAGTTAAAGTAAACAAAATGCTGTATTTGTCTGTCTCTCTACCCAACATAAAAATTCTATACAATACGTAAATGTAATCTCTGGCTAATGGAGTAAGTATGAAATGCTTAAATGTCGACATGCATACATAGTTAAACTGATGTAAATTTACTTACATACATACATGTGTGTGTGTGTGTGTATGTATGTATAGTATATAAGTAGGTATATGCACATACATATGCGTATTTACTTAATTACTTATGTATGCAAATGAACAACATTTTGAGGTTGTGTGCACACACAATTTATAAAATACCACAAAATTGGGCTATTGTGTGGGAATGTAATAAAATAATTGTTTTACAGACAATCAATACAGTTTCAAACACCTGCATAAATGTGTATTAGAGTGGCCCAATGTTATATGGTTATGGATTTACGTTGCTGCCAATTCTCTAAAAAAGTTCCTCAAAATTTTCCACAGAAAATTATGCTGCTTTGACCAAAAACTTGAAATTTCATTGTCTCGAAATCAGGTGATTTTTCATAAATTTTCAAAATTTTGTTTTGTTTTCTAGCTGGCGAAGAACAATTTCAAATATTAGAAGCCCTGAAAAATCAAAATTTCCACAAATACGTTCCACCTTATTATGTAAGTATTTATGCTACTAGAAAGGAAGACATGTATGGTTAAAAATTTGGACAGACAGTCTGGTCTGGTCTTTTGTTTTCTTTATTATAGAATACGGGTAGATTTTTATAGTTTCTATTATAAATAAATTATATTTTATTAAATATTTACTTTAGTTTTTATACCCTTCACCAGCATAAGTGGTGAATGAGGGTATATATAAGTTTGTCATTCCGTTTGTAACTCTGAGAACTACTCATCTGAGACCAAACAATGTATATATATTCGTTACGAAATTCTAAGTCGATTGAGCTATGTCCGTTTGTCTGTTTGGTTGTCTGTATAAAACACTCTCACGTCCAAAGGACACAACCGAAATCACCAAAGTTTATAAAAACCCACTTATAGTTCTCCTAAGCAGTTTGGTATTGAAAATCAGCAAAATCGGTATTGTAGAACAAGAGTTATGGATCAAAATGTAAGACAACCTCCATAAAAAGTTGATATTTTTAAAAAATTTTCATGCTATATTTTTAAAAATATTGGTGATAATATCATGAAATTTTCACACATTGTTTGTAAGATAAAAGAAGAAAGTGTGAGGAAAATAGTGTATCACTGTTCCAAAATTTAAGAAGACCAGCCCATAATTTGCCATAGCTGCCATATAAAGACCATTTCCGAAAAACAATTTAACCCACAAAAATGTCCAATAAATATGGACATCGAACCAACTTTTGCATAGATCAGTAATTTTAATCCAGAAATCATACTAATATCAGTTATACGACAATTATGCTACTGGATTTTGTAGCTGTCAGTCAATAATTGGCAATAGCTCCCGAATTAAGTCCACTTCTAAGCATACTAAACAACCATATAACTCTTGTAAATAACGTTTTTGTGATGAAATTCAACCAAAATAAGCCTCAAATACGTAGAAACAACATAAGTGGATACCGGATTTAGAAGCTATCAGTCCATAACTAATCCGCTTCTATTATGTAAATAATATTATTGAGATCAAATTCAAACAAAAAAGTCTCACCTTATATCTTATCCTTTTTTATATTCTCTTTCATAACTTGTTGTGAATATGGAAAAATGTTCTTTTAATTTTATAGATTGTTAAATCAGACAAACTCTATAAATTACAGTAAAAATCGGTAATTACATCAATTATAAGTGGACAAAATTAGAGAAAATTTCAAAATATTTCAAATAAAATCACATTAGTGAATTACGACCAACAGGTAATATTGTCTAGGAAATAATATGTAAAATACTAATAAAATTTGCACTAAGACTGAATAGAAAACACTGAATTAGGATATTCTAGTCCAGTGTAGTTTCTGTATTTCTTATTACGTTTGGGTGGAGGGTACTTGTTAAACTTACATATGTACATATGTAAAATTTATTAAACAAATTAAAAAGATTTTAATTTATTAAATTTACAATTGTCATTACAATTCTTTCGTATTATTTTTAATGTTTTTAAAAATGATTTGTTAGTAAACTGTAACTATTAGTGATTAATTAATTGAAGTTATGGTTTGCGAGAGCAGCAATTACTAGCGAAAAATCTATAAATAAATAAATAAACTGTAACAACTTTTCATTACGTTAGTTTGTCATTATGCCAAACAGTTTCATTATTCCAAATGACAATTTATTCTTGTGCAACCCAATTTTCATTTTGGTTAAGCACTCAGACAGCTACATACACTTACTCACAATAATAAACATACATACAAATCATTTTCACCAAAAATTTTACAATCAAACACATTGCAGATGTTCGGCATAAATACACATGTACATACATAGGCTACACTCACATTTCTACATTACACTTAATTACAAAAAGAGATTTGTAGGTTTTTATGATTATGATTTTCTCATTATGAAAATTACTAGGTTTTTCACCAAAACCGTAAGCAGTAGTGTTGGAAAAAAGAGCACAGAATAAAAGTGTAGAAATTAACATTCGTGCAAAATTTCTTCTGACTCTCACGAAACTGTAATTTTTTTTATACAGTGGCTTACAACTTAGAAAAGAAATGGGTTTAATTAAAAAAAAAAAATGTTGCAGCCCAATAAACTACATATAACATCTCATATATTTTTCACATCAGAGCTTATTTTATGCAATCAATTTCTACTGTACCGATAGCTCAATGCAGCGTTGTTGGTTTTTCGTTTTTATTTTTTTCTAATTCTATCAATATTTTCTGTTGAATTGTAAGTCCGATTTCTCCAAAACCTAAACGTGCCTTTGGTAAAGACTTAGATCCAAAACACGCCAAAAAATACTTGAAAAATCAACCCCATTAACCCGCAATTACAATAATAGTGGCTATATTCGACTAAGAAGAAGGGATAGAGCAGATCTGAGCCAAAGGCATAATCGAAAAATGTCTACTTAACAATAATGGTCAAACAATTTTCGTTCGGCATTGGCTGGACTAAATAATTAAAATTCATTAGATATTAGATTTGAAAAAAATATTTATTGTTAATTCGTTTCTAAATAAAGATACAATAAATGAAATTTAAAAAGAAAATGTAACTTCTACCAATATTTTCTGTTGAATTGTGTGTCCGATTTTGAAACGACAAGTGTCAATTTAAAATAGTTCAAATGAGTCTGACCACAACGATAGAACAACGTAATTGGTTTTGAACCATTTCAAAGTGGCCATTTGCAGCGAAAAAAATAGAAATGGTTAACATTAAAGCTTGCACAAAATGAAACTTGGATCCATAACAAAGGTAGAAATGCACCAAATAAAATTTTAGAACAAATAAGGACAAATCCAAGACTATCAGCTTCAAAACTGGCCTCCGAAGTTGAAGCTGACCTGGGCAAACAATGTTGCTTTGATACTGTTCGTCGTGTTTTGCGCCAACATGATTTTAATCACCGAGTTGCACGCCAGAAACCCTTTATAAACCCAAAGAACAGACTGTGCAGGCTAACTGTCGCCAAATAATATGTTTGCAAGGAATCTGCATTTTGGAATTCGGTCAACTTCGCCCATGAATCTAAGTTTAACATATTTGGTTCAGATGGCATGTCGTATGTTTGGCGGAAATCAAATACAGAACTCAACAAAGAAAACGAAAAGTGAACGATGAAGCATGGTGGTGGGAGTGTCATGGTTTAAGCCTGTATGGCAGCTGCTGTTACTGGGAATCTAACATTTGTTGAAACAACCATGGACAAGTTTAAGTACCTTTACATTCTGTTGGGAAATGCAGTAAACCTGGGTATAAGATAAGATTTTCGATTTTACTAGGACAACGATCCAAAGCATAAATCGGGTATTGTGTAAACGTAGCTTATATATAACTACCCACATTTGATGACACCGCACCTACAGTCACCAGATCTTAATGTCATCGAAAATTAATGGTCAATTTTATATTTCTCTCGTGAGTTTTAAAATTTATGTTCAGCAAGTACTGTTGAGGCTTGCTCAAACAATGCCAACCAATAAAATAACTTTTTCAGCTTTTATCGTGACCAACTTAGGCTAATTGTTTCAGTAGTGACAGGGCACTATACTTTCAGAATACGCCTACGGCACAATGACTACAGCAGGATATATCGCAATGAGTAGGAGGATGAACTTAAGACATATCCATACTTTCGCCAAAGAATTAGGTTGGTGCAAAATGGAAACAACAAGTGTTGTTTGATCGACCAGTTGTTTATATGACAAGTAACACAATGGGATCAATCTAATGGTGCCAAGTGAGCTGTTTTAAGAATGGCGGCCTGATCTAAGCTGTGTTTTCATCTGTTTTCAATTCTAAGAACAATTTTTATTGTTTATTAAGATGGTGGATTAGGCATCTCTATTAATTTACAAATTGAATCAGAATTTTTAATGTAAATAATTCACATGAGAGGCATTTGTCGCTTTACAGACCAACTTCTTAAGATTTATTACATTGATTTTTTTAACTTAAATTAATTTTATCCTTCGATTTTCCAAAACATTTCACTCTCTCTCTTCCTCTCCTTGAACGCCCGTATTTTAAGTCAATTTCTTTAAAATACCTCAACAGCACCAAATCAGATTAAGAGTACTAGCCCGTCATTATTTCTAAAATATCAAATCATTCTAATCCATCTCCCACCAAGCAATCTTTACTCCTCTATCAATACATTTGCTGTTAATCCATTTATGTTTATATAGTGTCCATTATTCACTCAGAACAACAATAAGGATACAAGCATCAATTCAATGATGTTCATTTACTTTCATTTACTTACTTATGTATATATATATATGTACGTTGTTGCCTGACTCTCGTTTATTTCTATTATTTTTCGATGGCATTTCAAACTCTACACAAGTTTATTGTGTCAATTGTATGTCATTATTATTGCACAATAATGTCAACCCTTTTTACTCTGTTCCTCGGTCTCTCTAGCTCTCTAACTCGGTTTTGTGAGTTTTTTTTTTTGGTCGAAAATAACAATAACAACAAATTGATGGTAATAAATGACATGTAATCATGTCAGCCATTATACGGGCAATATTTACATTCAACATTCAACGAAACTGAAGCACAAAAATCTATTTGGGAAGCAAAAATTACAACAAATAAAAAAAAAAAAAAAAATAGAAAAATATATAACGACAAACGAAAAATTTGTATAGAACTTTGAAAAATAATGAAATGACATTAAATAGGAAATCAAGTTGGTCTCTGTGTGTGGTTCACACATATCAACCAGTGGAAATTATTGAGCGAACACCGGAAGTGTAAATTTAACTTAAACCCGCAATAATTGCACAACATTATTCAAATATTGTCAAATACGAGCAAGAGAAAAAAATAAAAACGAAAGTAGTAGTAAATGATGCGAAGAAAAACTAAACATGTTTATAGAAGGATATTGATATGACTTAAGAATCCATTTGTGAATTGAATGTGTTTAATGGATATTGATATAAACATAACTAAATTTTTAGAGTGCTATCGAATCTGTAATGTTTCAATAATTTAATGCTCTAGGATAGTTTATTTACCAGCCATCTGAGCCACAGTTCATTGCAGTCTAACACTAGTTTGTTATACGCTAAATTTACTACATTCGTCAAAAATGAATAGCAAACTGGATTTATAGCCTGAATTATACTACAGAGTTCCGGTAGTCTAAGGGATAGTTGCAAATTCAGCTATGAGGTACTAATAACAAATTTAACCTAGTGGTCTAGAACCATTCACAAGATTTTTCATAGCTGTCTTCTTAAGCTATTGGTATATTACAATCTATTCGGTCTGAAAACCGATATTCAAAGAGTAGACCACATGTTTCTTGTTTCCATGATCTAGTCGCATCAGGTTTTACTGAGACATTAGAAAAGATTTGCATCGCTAAATTGTCAGGTAGTAGCAAGTCATGTAATGTGAACAGTGTTTTGCATTATTTTCATTTCCCATAGCAGAAATTGTACATTAATATTTTGTTAGTGTTTCATAACTATAATTACATTTTGTGATAATTAAAGCAAAAATACTAGGAAAACGAAATTATAACTTTTATTTATATGTATCATGGTGTAATTATACAAGGTGAGTGAACATCGACAACAAATACAACACAACACAGAAACAACATGCATTTTGTTTGTGCAAAATAACACAGTGATGAATTGAATGAAATAGAAAAATCTGGGACCGGATATTATTTTTCTTGTAGGGCTTGTCGAGTACAACAAGATTCCAATAGTGAAATATGCCGGACACCTCCAAAATCCGGATTTACGGTTAAAAAACCGGTTTTTGTACCTTTGCGCACTTATAAGCCTGTAGTTTTTCAATTTCTGACTAGATTTTTTTTTTTTTTTTAATTTGGGTCTTATTGTCTTGCAAACACAAATTTTGTAGAAAAAACAGCAACAATAACAGAAATTGTAGCCAAAGTGCATGATATGGTATTAAATGATCGATGAATAAAAGTGCGTGAAATAGCCAATATCATGGGCATCTCAAATGATCAAGTCCATTTAATTTTGCATGAACAACTACAGATGAAAAGCTTTTCTGAAAGATGGGTGCCGCATTTGTTAACAGTTGATTAAAAACGCATAAGAATAAAAATTTCTCAAGCTTGTTTGGATCGTTTTAAGAAAAATAAATGAATTTTAAGCGCCGTTCAATAATTGTTGTTGAGACATAGATCCACCACTATACTACAGAGACAAAAGTGACAAAAGACAATCCAAGCAATGGACTGAAGCTGGATGAAGTACCCCAAAGAAGGCATAAACAATTCAATCAGTTTGTAAGGTTATGACAATGGTTTTTTGGGGCTTCAAAGGTATTTTATTGATTGACTATCTGCAAAAGGGTAAAACAATTAATTCGGAAAAAGGCCCTGGCTTGCAACACAAAAAAATAATTTTTCATCAAGACAACGCACCAGCACACAAGAGTGTTTTAACAATGACTAAAATCAACGAATTTAAGTACGAGTTGTTTGACCACCCACAGTTGTAAACCACTATTTTGAAGACCTTGAGCAAAACTATTTTAATCAAAGGATATAATTGCTAGACAAAAGCGTTGGAATAAGCGTATTAAAGTTTTAGGATATTCTATTGAAAAATGAAAATGTTTTGGGTAAGAAGTTTCCGAACCGCCCTCCTAAGTAAATTGTACACAAAGTCAGTCAGCTGTGCTAGTGCACTCACCTTGTATAGTTACACCATGATATGTAATATTCAATTGTCAGCAATTTTCTATAAAATTCCGAGCGGCTCGTACCTTTGTGTTTGTGAAAAAGGTAAAATTTCAGATTATATAAAAAGTGGCTTAACTTTTCGAGAAATTGCCAAATAAACAAATCAGTCACATATTGTAGTAACAAATTTTGCAAATAATCCGTATTATTAGGGTAAAAATAAAAGTGGCGGCCCAAAAAAAAGTTTTCCGAACGGGATAATCGCCGAATTATAAACAGTGCCAGCAACACAATAAAGAGTTTTGGTCACATTATTAATAAATGTGAGGTAAAAAAGTTCAACCATGGTGGTGCAGATGGTAACAATAGCTTTTGGAGAGATATGCGGAAGCAACCACAATATTCCTCAGAAAGAAATTTCGAAAGCTTGTCTTTAATGGTTTTGGGGAGCTTTTTATGAAGACTGCATGCGTTTTGGCGTTTTCAAGCACCTTAATGAATTCTTCTGATTTCACAAAAATTACTAGATGAGAAATTAGTGCAATTTTTAGAAAATAGTAAGGAAAACAATTTATTTATTATTTGTAGAAATTAAACAAATATGAACGTATATGTTGGAAAACCTCCACCTCAGCTGACACAGCGTATTGCACTACACTGTAATATTATTCTATGTGACAATATACTCGTATATCACAAAAATACAGAATTATAAAATATAGAATTTCTCATAGAAATCTTATACCAAAATGTGTCATATAATTCCTTCCTCTCTGGTTAATCCACAAATAACAATATTCCTTTTTTATTAGTTTTAATCTTTATGAAATTATAACACTAAATTATTTTCCCACCCAAATAACTAACATGTGTCCTTCAAACATTGACATTTATAATTTCCACTATTTTTCCTACTTGTGGCGATAAACTTTTTTCACAAATAAATTGAAACAACCCAAACAATATGTTATTTTTTTTTGTCCGTTGGTTGTATGGTTTTGCCCCTCAAACCCTTCAACAAGCGACCGAAAGAGTAAAGGAAACATGTTAAAGGCTTGTGTAAAGGAAGGAGTTGAGAAACAGAATGAATGAATGAATGAAAGAAATACCCTGTAATAAACCCCTCGTTAAGTATTAATAAACAGGAAGTCTAAAGTACTTAACAAAATATACTACTACCAACACCATTACTATTACTACTTTACAATACATATTTATATTGTATACAATAGTTATAGTTGTATTAGTAGTACTTAGTGTATGTAGTTTAAGGATATGTTTGTGTATGCATAACAAACATGCTGCTATATGGTCATAGGATGAGCAGGATGACGCTGTAGCCATGTAATACAAACATACTCAGACACACATTGGGGCACATAAAAATAGATTTAAGTTGAAAATAACAAGATGTCACATTAGAAATGGCTCTCAACATGAGTCTAAATACATATGTATGTATATAGAATAAAAAACCACATACCAATTCATTCATTGTAAATAGTAACGAGTGTGTTTTTGTGTAAAGGAGGCTGATTTGAGAAGTTATCTGCAACTGCCTTTCAAATAGTTTTCATTTGATTTACATATTATCAAAAGCTTTGTTGACATAAAATCCGGCCACACACATTGGTTTTTAACAACAATTCATTTTTAAAACATAACAAAATATCAAATAAAAACAAGCAAGAAAGTATAGTCGTTCAAGCCCGACCATATAATACCCTACAATCAGTATCTATATTTGTAACAGTGTTTCAGAAATGGACGTTATATGGGAGCTATGACCTATTATGGACCACTCATCCAAATATTTAGTGACATAATAGTGTTACATGTTAAAGCAAATACCGCTCTAAAAATAGGTGATTTATTTATACGAGTATATGCAACTTATTTGTGTAGATTTTTTTTTTTTTGGATACCAACATTTTAAAGAGAGTTATGGTTGTTAAAATGATTTTCGAAAGTGGTTATTATATGGTAGCTATGACTAATTAAGAACCGATCAGCATACAATTGGGACGAATGATTTATGTATACATGAAACATATTTGTGTACCAACATTTTCATGAGAGTCATTCCCAACCGTCCTTGGGCCAAAATCTATCATGTACCAAATTTTATTCAAATTTGTTAAAAATTGCACCTGGACTCTGCGCACAAAGTTTACATGGACAACCAGCCAGATGCACAGACGGACGGATATCGTTTAATCGACTCAGAAACTGATTCTGAGACTTTAAGGTGGCTGGCAAACTTATATATATATAGGGCGATTCAAGTAGAGATACTTTTTTCAATAGCCTTTTTTTGACAGATCACGTGCGAGTCGTGTCATGCTGTCATGTTATTTTTGTTTAGTATTGTTTGGCATCTCATAATGGAAAGACTTACGCCTGAATAACGTTTACAAATCGTTCAACTTTATTACGAAAATTTACGTTCTGGGAGGAATGTGTTTCGTGCACTTCGCTCAACTTATGGTAAACATAATCGGTCTACTGAGCGTAGTATTCGCAACACCATCACCCATTTTGAGACCCAGCATTCATTATTGGATAATATTCGACCAAATAGACCACGTCCAGTACGCTGTAAAGAAAATATAGCGGCCGTAGTCTATAGTGTACACGAAGATAACCCACTATTTGATGCCTGAAAATGAAGCTCGTGATCTCGGCGACATTTGGTTTCAGCAAGACGGCGCCACTTCCCACACATTGCATCAATCAATGGATTTATTGGGAGAACACTTTGGTAAGCACATAATTTCACGTTTTGGGGATATGTAAAGTCTAAACTTTATACGGACAAACTCGCTTCGATTCAGGCCTTAAAGAAAACATCACGCGTGTTATTCGCCAGTTACCAGTCGAAATGCTCGAACGAGTCATATAACATTTTTTTTTCTTTAAAAAATTAGGGAACGTTGAAATGGATCAAGCTTTATTTCATCGTAAACAAATTCCTAGAAAATCCAAATTCTGAAAATACAAGAGCAAATTGTGGGTAACCGTTGCATATTAATATTCAGCTAGAAATGCCGTGACGGCGAATGTATCAGGTTATTGAGAGAAGTTAACAACTAAAATGTTGCCTATTATCGATGATATAAATCACTGACATGTGGTTTCAACAGACGCCGAATAGAATTTCCCGTTCTCATAATTTCATGAAATTCAGCTGTATTTCATAGGATCTAATCGAATTCAATACAGCCTTCAAACTGAAAATCCTTGAACTGCTTAACGAAATAGATTCGCCATTTTGCCAAAATGTGATTATATATTGCGATAAAAGAATCGAAATCTGTGCGCGTGATTGTCGTTGATATCTATTCCATATAGTAGTTTATTTTAAAGGACAAAATTACTATTGCCGATGCAATAAACAACTGAATAATTTTCATATAAATTCTTTGTTAAAAATCCTGAACGTAGCTTAATATGTTTTCACACAAGCACTTCTCAGCCAGCCCTCTCCCATTTTGGAGTGTAGACTTGATTGAGGTTTCATACACAACACACTGTCTCTGTAGTCCAAACATAGAAAGGATTCTATAGCCAATGCTGGAGTATGTGTAACCATAAATTTTTGCCACAATTCAATTGACTTTTTTTTTATGGCCAAACATAAAATGTTGTATTTTATTTGGCCAAAAAGGGATAAAAACACACACAAATTTGATGCGTTTTTTTTTCGCTTATAATAGCATACGTTATCACATGAGAGCTGCCAAAAAAGAAGAAGGAAAAAAAATTGGAAAATACAAAAAGCCAAAGCGTTAAGCCTGTAATAATGTCATCATATAATGAGGTAAAGAAAGAAGCTTTATACACAACAACAAAACCCAAAAGAAAAGGGTTAAAATAAAATACGACATGAGCTCAATAAAAAATATGTTTATAGTTTAATGATACCAAATGCAAAAGGCAACAAAATAAACAACCTACAAGACGAAAGCACGTGATAGCAGTCATCAAGAAAAACAATAAAAGAAATGGAAAATTGAAAAACATTGATATTTTTTGGGCAAAGATGGCTCTTACTGGTCATCAAAATATGTATGTATTAAGTTTTATTTTCATTTAGTATAAAGAAGTGTAACGATGCTTTTATAGCAATTTAAATGAAAACGTGACTGCTATAAACATTTATGATGTCCAATTATTTATTATTAAACTATTTTTAAGGTTGTTATCCTGTTTTTTATTTACTTAACAATTGTAGTATGTATGTGAAAGTGTATGTTAGAGTTTTATGGCCTAGATAGTCATGTAACCAAAGGTCTCTTTATGACCTAAAAATTAAAAAAACTTAACTTGAAACTCATTTTGTTAATTGCATTTTTAAATACATACTTTTGAATAGCTACAGTTACACATACAATCATAAAATATCCTTTTCTACACACGTATGTCTGTATTTAGCAGCACTTTTATAGATACGTAGTACAACGCAGACGATTTGTGTCAATCATTACTTAAGACTGTTTGTGTGTGTGTGTAAAATGGAATATAATTTTGAACATTTATTTTAAATTCTTGTCTTAAAGTTCCATTATTTTTATTAATAATTTAGAGTGCAACTTTGCACTGTATTGATCTTAAATAACCAGCGGCTATAATTGGAATTACATAATCCAGCAATAGTTGGAGCTTACCTGTAAGTATTTTTGTAGGGGAGAGAAGCTAAATTCCGGCTTATAACCAGCTACCAGAAAGCACACCATGTACACGACGCAAAGCGCTTAATTAGTACAAATTTTCACTGTGCGTCGTTAGATTTTGGAGGTTGCGTTTTAGTTTTGAGTCTTTATTATTTTTTAATTTTTTGCAAAATCTTCAACATCATTCATTAGATGCTAAAACGATGACCCGTACAAGAAGTGCTTTGATGATCTAAATGGAGTCCTTGCTGTCTATTTGGTTAGAACATCAAGTTGCGCAAAGAATACCATTAAGTAAAATTGTATTTCAAACAAAAAGCAAAATGATCATTTAAAAACCTTTTTATATAAAACGATAATGCTAGTGGTAGTAATACAGACAATTGCTACAAGGCAATTTATTTTATCTTAAAAAAAATTTTAAGCAAACATTGGACTAATTTTTTGTGAAAGAAAACGGATGACTCAGTATTTTCGTAACCATAGAACCTATCTTCGATCTTTATATGGTTTGCTATAGAACATTTTAATTCACTTTGCATCGTTTCAATTTTCGCCGTATTTTTTTTGGAACGTAACCCCGACGCAAAGGGAGTCGATTTCCCACTATTTTTTGAGGCAAAATATGCGTATCAGACAAATTTTGTTGATTTATCTACAAATGATTAAATCTTAAAATAAAAATATGATAAAATATTATCAATTCTCTACCATGGCTTAAGTGCTATTTTTGATTTATAAAATATCTAAGAATAACTGATTCCTCTTCTATGCTTAGTTTCAAGGTGGAAACTTTTACCGCAGCGTCATTTACAATTAACTAGGATCAAGTGAATTAGACCAACAATAGTGCTGTCTCCCATGCCGGCTGGAACATAGCGGACAATCTACAAAATAACATAAACCCATGGCTGATTATAATCTTTCAGTCTTTCTTGGGGGAGATTGCATCCTTTACCAGGGAAAATTCAGCCATCTTGCTTTGCGATTCTTTGTTAAAAATGATTGGCAATCGTATAAGAATGCCAGTTGATTACTTTCCACCTAAGGGAAAGTCGCTTTAGATGACACTTCATTTGCATATGAGTATATTGAGAAATTACTTGACTTTTGCAATTCCATTTAGAGTGCTTTGTTGTTATATAAGGAGATTTTAACCATGTAAAATCTACAACTATTGAACTGGGGAGTATTCATGACAATAAACAATATCTAAGTCCATGAGCTCAATTGGTGTCTACAGGAATTCCATGGGCATGCAGTTACTAGGCAGAGTCTCAAACTACTCTCTGTCATTGAGAGAGTATTAAGCAAAAGGAGAACTCGATTATAACTCCGAAAGATATGTTTTACAGTGCTATACCGGATTCCGGCTGATTTAACGAACCATAATGTCATTGCATGCCTGCAGGAAGGCATGAAATAGGTAATCAACCACATAAATGCATACCGGTTATCTTAATCGGTTATTAGATTTACACCAGATTGTCTTCTCTTTGAAAGAGTGTCAAAGTAAATGGAAATCTTGAAAAATGGCATTGAATCAGTTACAAAAATTTGATCTGACTATTTTTGAATGACGACCTAAAACTACCCTCTCTTTAAGAGAGTATCAAGAGAGAAAATAACGGGTCTGACTACTACTCTACAGATATACCGGTTTCTCAATCGCGATTGACATTGGCCTATGGTAAAGCTACTCTGAGAAATATAGCCACTTATTATTACATTACTATTTTTACATCCAGAAATTTGGAATAAGAAAGTCTCTTAGGAACCTTAATATGTGTTTTGTATTTTTTAGGATAAAATGGACTGACTAAAAAAATTTTTTTTTAATCCTGACTATTATGCACAAAAATGGGAAATATAAGTAAAAACATGCAATTGTGGTGCTGTGTGCAATTGTAAGTAATGTTTTTGATTTTGTGCTGAAGAAATTTATTGTCTAGTACAAATTGGTATGTTGTATATTTGTACGATTTGTACATAGTGAATGTATGTATATATATCTGTCGATATGCATTACTGCAGTTTGAAGCATATGTGAGTCTTAGCTGTAGTAGTCATCAATTGTCACCACATCTAGTGTTTGTTGTTTAGTTCTTTAAACTATGGTAAGTTGCTTGTATTTGCTAAATTTTTGCATTGTAGTGAAAGTGCAGTAGTGAGAATCCAGTAGTAGTGGGTGACTGTCCAGAATTAGTGATTTTGGTCATCATTGGATTAATGTGTGATTAAAGTTTAAATTGCTCTTTAATAGACATCCTAGATTCCCTAGGGATAATAAAGTGACAACTAACTTCAAACTAGATTACCAGGGATGTATATAGTAACCAGTTGTCTTCTCTTTGCAGTGTCTATACAGTGTCCAAACCTATAAAATGACCCCAAAATACATAAATTAGAGTCATTTAAGCAATAAGACAGTAGAAAAAATTACTTTCTAAAAGGTCATGATTGTCTGTTTTTGTAGTCCATGGAGAACTGCTGGGTAATAATGTGAATTGCAATGTGTCCACTCATTGGCATTGAGAATGTGGGAACATTTTTCATCATGTGTATTTGTCACTGCACATTGTCTATGTTGTAGCTGTTGTTGTCTGTAAATGCACTTACAATTGCTTTAGACTTTTTCTTAAGGCAAAGGCGTTGCAATGACATTAACACACCACTGCAACATTGATTAATACCATAGTGATGCATTCTTTGTCGCTCGACTTTGCAGAATTCTTTTGTTTCTCTATGAAAGGTTAAGCTCCAGTATAAGCAGAAAATTAAGTTTTAAAAATATGAAATATAAAGTTGGTAGATAAAAGTAGTTATATTAAGAGAAACAATTTAATTACATTAGTTTTTGCAATTAAATATTTAAGGCTTTAGACTTTAAAAAAATATAATTTTAACCTAAAAATAGTTAATAGCAACAAAAAAAAAAAAAAAAAAAAAAAAAAAAAAAAAAAAAAAAAAAACAACTAAAATTCACCTACACATGTTTTATTTCACACATATTCCTACAACCTTTACAAAATCGACTAAACTGAAATACATAAACGAAAATGTTTTACATCGCAAAATTGTCCGTCATATGCAGCCATGCATTCATTCACTCACTCACTCAGTCAGCCAGGCAGTCATTTGTTCATACAAAAACATTTCGTTTCCATTTCATTCAGTTCATTCTGTGTGGCTGCTTCAGTTGTACAATTTTTGTAATAAATCAAAACTTTTTCGGATTTTGTGTTGTGTCATTTCGAGAATCGTTGAGTAACTTGAGCGTAGTTTGGTTGTATGATGGCTTGGTTTTCTGCCATTCGTTTGGCCGAAATAATGCTGCAAATATGGTAGTTTGAAATTAATGTGTTTGTCGTTCTATTCATTTATTGTTTGGAATTTTGTTTCTTTTTCTCACCAAATTTCTGTTTTTTTTTTTCGTTTGTTTTGAGTGAAATGTATTGGATTTCACCTACTGGTCATGCAGATGAGAAGACATTAAATATATTTTGTGAGCTGGTAAAAATTTTATAGATAAGAGTTTAATTCAATTAAAAATAAAGGATATTATGTAATTATTAATTTAAAAAAAAAAAAAAACAAATTAATTTTTTATGCGTAATTATCAAATAGCTCGATCTGTGATCTGTGATATTTCAGACCAAATATTTACAGTGCACTCGGGAAAACGTCAACGCTCGTTTACGTCAACATCCCAAAACCGCAACCCTTTTTTTACATTACCTACTCTAAAATTTTATGAAATAAATAGAGAGAAGTCTCTCTTCCAAGTGTTGGAAAGAAAAAAACAGCAGAAAAAAATAGCAGATTTTTTTTAAAACGTCAACAATTTGTTAAACGTCAACACCCGCGGTTTTAATTAGTTGACGTTTTCCCGAGTGCACTGTATTTGGTTCTAATATTAAATTTTTCAGCCTAAAAATATTCTTTATTAATTTAAAATCGAAACAACTGCCATTTTAGTTATTACTAGTCATAGGGTTGTATTTTAAATTTTAACAATTATTAGAACAATTAACTCTTAATGAAGCAATTATCTTAATTGAAATTTTGTATGGATAATTGAATTCAATTAGGCGTTAATTAAAAAATGTCAATTAAAAATGCATGTGTAAACACCATATAACGCGGTACAGTTAGAAGACGCCTAGCACTAAACCAATGCAAGAGCGATCTGCAAATCTATCGAAGGCAACGAAAAAAAAATGGCCTGATTGCCCTTAAGTGATAATGACAATGACGAGCGAGTTCTTCCTGAATTACGACTGCGGATACATACTTACTTTTGTTTGTTTATTTACGTATATAAAGAGTTGTAAATAGAAATAATTTCTTACACAATGCTGCCATTGTCAGACAAACAGTTTGACAATTATCTTACAATGGCAAAAAGTGTGTTCGAATGATTGTTAGATGTCTGACATTAGTTTTGTCTCACAATGTACTGAAAATGCTTTTTCTAACAACGTTGGAAGATAAAAATTTTAAGTTTACACAGTTGTTAGAATTTTTTTTTAAACAATTTTCTGACAATATTGTAAGATCTGACAACCGTCTGTACACAGCTTTCACACGGTTGTTAGATATTTTTTTTTGAATATTTTTCTGATAATAATGTAAGATCTGACAACCGTCTGTACACAGCTTAACACTTTGAGTGCCGTATGCACCGGCGGTAGTACACACTTAATTTTGATTAGACTGCCGTGTGTACTGCTGGCGGTACACAATTCAATATAATTCAATTCAATATATTTCCTGCGGGACTACAGTAATACGATTGAATCTTATGTTATGGCACCTAAAAAAAAGCCATTTTTTTCCTTTGAAAATTTTTATTTTAGATTAAGTAGAAAATTAATTGACATCCATTTATTATACATATATCGGCACTTTACAAATATATTATTAATCTGTATGAGGTCAATCAACGTGTTAAGTTTCTTTGTGATATTTTGTAGAAGTCATAAAGAATCTTTGTCATAAATATTTTTAATTTATTGAGTTCTGTAATATTAGCTTTAAATTAAACTTGACTTAAGTTTTGTGGTCGTGTATTGTATATTATATTTTTATTAATTATTTGATTATTTATACCAAAATTCTGTTCATAATGTCCCGTTTTTTAGTATTTAAGTAACTAATTAATAATAAACATTAATGTCCAATGATAAAAAACATCAAAGTTATTATTTAGAACGAGACCCCTGAAGAAGTTAGAATAAAACTAACGAAACATTGGGTAAATAAAATAAAAATCGAACAAGTTTTTTATTTACGTTTGGAAACAAACATTTAACCAAATTAGCCTGAAGGAAACTCCTTAAAAATTATAATATTTTTAATTTATATTTAAACTTAAAAACTCATACGCACTCTGAAGTACATTTTATTTGATTTTGTTTATAACTGATTTCGTACAAATCCTTTTTATAGTTTGACTTATTTATGCTGATTTAAAAAAAAAAACAAGAACGCACACATACGCCACAAAAAATAATAACTTAAAGTCTTGTAAATACTTACATTTTTATTTTTTTATCCTGCTACTAAGTATATTTGTAGGTTTATATGAACACTCAAATAGTTTTATGCGTTTAGCTGCAGCAGAATTACAAGTCTAACACGCAAATACCAACAACAGTGCAAAATATATTTACAAAAGGATTTATTTTGTTATTTAGAAGTATGTTTTCTTTTTTGTTTCCTCAGTTCTATGTCTTTATGTAATCACAATGTGAATCCTTTTGCAAAAAAAAAAAAAAAAAAAAAAACTGTAAATAGTACAAGTTTACGAGATGGCCTTATACTCGATCTCATAGTCGTATTTGTGCTATAATATCAACAGATACATGCATAATAACTGTGATAAAAGAAACCCGGCATTTCTTTTGGAGGTAATGTAACATTTTCTTGATATATTACTGTCGACCCTGGGGCATGTTAACTTAATGATCTACCCGCACCAGAGAATATGAAAAGAAACTGATACCGAAGCCTAAAATTTGTAGGAGTTTTTAACTCGCAGCTGACCAGATACTTATCTGGTACCAGAATTTATTCTGACTGATTGTGCTTTTCCATCTTCTGGAACACCCAGTTTACTGGTTTACTACCCAACCCACTATCAACAGGGACAACACAGTAAACTTGTGTTTTTGTAAGTATGTGAATGTTGAGGAATCCTTTTTTAATGTGTTTGTTGTTGTTGGTTACATTGGCTTGATACGTTTGTCATTCCACTGGAATGTACATACAGCTGTGTGCAGGTGTGATTTTATGCAATTCGTTCAAAAAACTACTGGAGTTTCTCAACTGAATGCATGCAGGACGAAGTTAAGAACACAATTTGTAGGTACAACAAGAAAAAATAAACATCAAGGAACAAGATGCTGCTGATCATGATAATAAAATGCCGGTACAAGATTGAATTGAATGTATAAAGTGTTGTATAAATGGTTGTTGCCGGTAATTGTATGATTGCACACTAAGGATGATTTATTTAGGGCTGGTAACTTATGGAAAATTTGAACTATACTATAACTATAGGGCTTAACCAAAGACAAATCTAAGTTTTTGTAGACTATTTGTCATTTATTTTGTCTTCTTAAAAGAACTAAGCCTGAATTACTGTCAGGTTTTCAAGATCTTATAAGAACAATGAAATCTGTATGTCAACTTAAAAGTATATTGTACCCATTTGACTTGACCTATGGAAGGCCTTCGTAATGTTGCGACTGAGAAGAGAGAAGCGCACCAATTTCTTGTGAATTTATATACAGCCCAATCATGAATAAAAATTCCGCGGAAGTTTTCTCCCTTTTCCCATTTTTCCTATTTAAAATCAATGTTAAAAAAATAAAAAGGGAAAAAACTCCCGCGGAATTTTTATTCATGACTGGGCTGATAGTCAACTAGTTGAAGTAATTGTCATCGACCTCTATACAGGAACTCTTAAGTAATCTTTGAACATGAAACAGCAATTTGCAATTGAAAGTTGTTTTTAGGTGCCATGGGCAGCCATCCTCCTTCAAGCGGCTCACTTAGAACTCACCAAAACTAAAAATATTAGTTGTTTCTATTGTGAAGCAACCGATTTCTCTTATTAAAGAAAATATAAAATTAATTCTTACAGAAAATGATATTAAAGGTCATAACAGGTCATTATGATAGCCTCTATAGTTGCCGTTGAATCGTAGACCGAGTCTCATAACATGCGTGTCCCGTATCAGTAGATACCACTAATCTAATATTCTCGCAAGGAGATGCATTTTCATTTACCACCTGGTCTGTTCCAGCCTAATCAGTTTCTGCTAAACAAGTGCTGTACAGTTTATAAGAGGGATGCCAAGAAACAGGTCATTCGCTTTATCATCCATTATTAGTTATATAGCTTTTCTTACCAGACCAACGTTTTCGCATAGCATGTCACCACTCAAATACTTTAAAAAATATCGCTTACATAAAAGTCATAAAGATTCAATTAATTAGTCTCATTGTGCAAAAATGTATATGCCTAAGGGCCACCTGGCTATCTGATGCAACAGAAATCCAAACGCCATCTAATCTCCTTCTCAGAAGCTCAGTAGCAAATATTAGGTTGACATAAACTTGGAAATTGGGCTCATAAAGATCGGTCCCAGTGTCAGCTGCTTGAAACTATTAGCGATCCACCAAATTTTATTTCAACATCCCTTTCAGATATAAGGATTCTTTCTGTGTAACAAAAAAATCACCCGGCTTATCTAGGATATATTCTATAGTCTAGATGCACTCCTATGGGCCTCCTCCATTAATAAAATATGTACGAGTGGAATGTTAAGATTAGTATTTAAAGAGTAGTTCAGGCAGATCATTTGGAACCAACAATAGAAACATAGATGAGGTGATTGACTCTATCAACTCGTTATATAGAAATAGTTTGTTGAATTTGTTCATTGCTGTATAAACACAATGCATTTATCTTAATTTCCAAGACTGTAAATGCAATGTATGATGATTACATTAAATGTTATATAAAAGATAGAGAAGAAGTTCTAGTACTATTTGCCAGAAATATTTTCTTATAAGGATACGAACGTAGATGCGCAACTTATGTAATACCCATAAACCTTAAATAACAAGTAATTTAACCACAAGGCTCAAACTCATTGTCATTTGCACTTAGAGAAAATATTGTTACAAAATTGGAAAGTACACAACGACTGTGTGGATAAATTTGAAAAGGATAACAACTGTTTATTAAGTTACAAATTTTGAAATGAAATTTGAAATTAACTTCAAACAATGTACATCACAGGGGTTTTTAGTAAGAACTTTGTTTTTTTAAACAAAATTAAACAATGAATTTATATGAAAATCATTCAAATGTTTATTGCAGGTTTGACATTTAGAAATTCAAAATGAGGAAGTCTTTTCTTTTACTAAAATTTTCAAAAAAAACAAAAAAAAAAAATTTGCCAAAGTGGAGGTTCTATTTTGTTACACGTGAGGGATTTTGAGTTTAAAAGATTGAATCGTTTAGATAATAATATGGCGTTTAATATAATGATCAAGCCTAAAAATTAACAATTGAATTTAATGCATTAAATTCATGATTTGGTAAGGTTTGTGACAACATGTGACTGTGGAAACCACCTGCCTGTGATAACCATGTTATGAGTAATAGTCCAAAACTTAGTTGTTAATATCGCTTGATTTCATGTTCCATTTACGACAACCGAATTTCGAGCAAAATTTTCGAAAAGCAAATGGTCCAATCAGGCATTCAGACCACATAGCCTGACAGTGTCGCATTCATCATACACAGTCTTAACCAGAGCTCTGAAATGTGTAAAGTTGGTCTACGACTATCCACTGTTTTTGTAGGGAATGTTCAAGAGAAATTTGCAAACCCCATATTAATCACAATTGCCCCCTGGTATATAAAAATTCAAAGATCAATAAAGACTCAAACGTGCTTTTGGTAAAAACTGAGAACCAACAAATGCAGAAAAACACTTAAAAAAGCTTGAAGTACACCCAAACCAATTAGCCCGCAACATATTAAATAGTAGTGGCTATATTCGACTAAGACGAAAGGATACAGCGGATCTGAGCCGAAGACAAGAAGGAAGAATGTCAACTTAATAAATAAAATATACAATGGTCAAACAATTTTCGTCCGGCACTGGCTGAAATTTGAAATTTTTTAGATATAAGACTTGAAAAACGTATTGTTAGTTCGTTTTTAATGAAGATACAATAAATAAATAAATGTACAAAAAAAAAACCCCCAATACCAAGGATATTTTTTGAACAACGCTTTTGAATGACTACTATCTAGACTTTAAATATTTAGTTGAGTTGTACGTCTAATAACTGGTGGGATAAAAACATATTTGATTAAGACTTAGAACATTTTTGGAAGTCTTATATTATTAATCTTAACTCAAATGTAAAAATTATATCTCACGCAGTCATCAGAATGGCAAAAAACTTTGGAACACATGCAATGGCCTTGCAGTTGGAAGCATTGTCCATTAGCTTTGTTGTTCCTATTTAGGATATTAATATAATAGCATACTTAGCACTGTATTGCAAAGTCTTTTAGGGAACTCCTTCTTCAACATGAAACTCACTCTAAATTTCGAAATGTTACAAAAGAACTTTCTGTAGATACTTGAATTCACTGATTAAAAGCCACCATTTGTTGTAGCAGTAATTTTAGTCATATATGACCCACTACATTTTTTCTACTTGTCCATGTCTAATGCATTTTATACCAAAATGCAATAATTTGTCTGCAGGTTTTCTCTTAGCCTTATTCTTTTCTTATTTTCTGTAATTTTTTTTTTGTTATTATTTTTAGACTTGTAGATACTATGTAAAATCTTTAAGTAAACTATAGAATGCACTTCTAAAATCCTCAATCAGACTAAACAAATATATGTATGTATATGTGTATATATGAATATCATTCATAGATACAATATTTATATGAGCTATTTTATAAAATCAAACAGAACAAAACAGTTTTTTTCTTTATTTCATCTTTAAACAAAATAAATATGAGGGATTACCAACAAATGAATGTCAGCATACATTAAAAGAAATGAAGAAGGAGGACAATCCTTGCAGATGCTTCTTGTTGTTGGCTGGTTTTTTTTTGATGCTAAAATGATGAATATTGCTTTTAATATCTAAATATGCAACTTGATTTTGAGATTCCTTTTTACTTTTCATTTTTTTTTCCAATAAGGACAAAAGATTGTGTTTTTGTTGTTTCCCATGTTTGTCTAGTCATTGTGGTTTAAAATATAGAAAAAAAAAATAATGCCAAGCGGAAAGGGAGGCAAAATCAACAGCATTCGCCACCATCAACCACTCTTAGTGCAGCTTGTATATTCAGAAATACATACATACATTTATAAAATATAAAGCTGCTCACTTGTTTTTTTTTTTTTTTTTGATTTTGTAGAGGGCAGGCCTTTTTATTGTACTTTTTGTGTGTGCTTGTTGATAAATTGTATGACAACATAAAATATATGCAACATTTGCTGCATCAGCATTTAAATAAGCTTTTAGCGTCATTTGAGTTAATAACTCAGGGCCTATTTGTTGTGTGTGGTGTGCATGTAAATATACATAGGTATGCATGTATATATGTATGTATATCACAGCTTATATGAATTTTGTTTTTGGTTTAAAGGTATGTTTGTAAGTTTATGTGTATGTCTAAGGGTAGCCACTTGTATGTTTATTCCTTGTTGCATTTACAAGCTTGCCACTTGAAAGATTAGCATAAGTAAGCAACTACTATATGGATGAGAGCCATGGAATAAGTTAAACAAAAATAGAAATATGATAAAATGATATAACCATTGCGATGGCAGGCAGAAATACAATTTAACTCTACTCCCCAAAGCTATTTGTCATCAACTAAATGCTTATAATTCGTTGCATAAACCCAGTAGATATCTTTTTTTGTCTTTAAATAACATATAAAGAATGAGGTCCCATAGAATTGCTCTATGGCTAATTGTGTACGGAACCACTAACAGTTTGGTGTTTGTATCTTTTTATCTATTATCTCATCAATTGCACATTGGATAAAACCATATTGGTTGTTTTTTAGTAATGTTAGTCGTGGAAGAGGTCTATAATTATTATGATTCCCAAGCCAGGGAAAGATGCTAGCCAGGTGGCGTCGTACAGATCAATCCTATCGAAGCTTTTTGAAAAAATATTCGTTTTAAGTATAACTCCTCACCTAAATGAATACGAAATCATCCCGGATCACCAATTCGGATTCAGAGCGAAACAGGGTACAATAGAACAAGTGCATAGAATTGTCACCCTAATTAGATCGGCGTTTGAGAAAAAGCAATACTGCTCAGCCCTGTTTATAGACATTTCCCAAGCATTTGACAAAGTTTGGCATGATGGGCTACTTATCAAAATAACACGAATGCTTCCTCAAAACACTCACAAGCTTCTGGAGAGCTATCTAACAGGCAGGACATTCATGGAAGGTTGCAAGATAAATACTCCCCCCTCAAGAAAATTACTGCTGGTGTCCCCCAAGGCAGCATATTAGGACCGCTTCTATATATAATATACACAGCGGATATGCCAACAAACCTGAGCATGCATACCTACATATTTGTAGACGACATTAGCGTTAACCATGACCCAAAAGTCGCATCGCAATCTGCAGCCCCACATCAATGAACTAGAGGCCTGGCTAGAAAAATGGAGAATAAAGGTTAACCCGGCTAAATGTGCTCACTTAACTTTCACGCTCAGAAAACAAACCTGCCCAGCTGTAAAAATAAATAATATCACTGTTCCGGTAGAAAACCATGTTAAGTACTTGGGAATTCATATAGATAGACGCTTGACCTGGTCTCGTCATATTGAAGCGAAAATAACGGCTATGAAACTTAAAGCAGCTCAACTACATTGGCTTCTCGGTCTAAACTCAAACTTGTCGTTAGTCAACAAAATTCTCTTAGTCAAGTCCATCATAAAACCAATATGGACATATGGTATCCAATTATGGGGAACTGCATGCTCATCTAACATCCAAAAGCTTCAAAGAAGACAGTCCAGAATATTACGACAAATTGTCTGCGCCCCATGGTATATACGTAATGATATTATCCACAGAGATCTCAACGTTCCCACTATCCAAGAGGAAATTAAAAAATATTCAACTAGCTACATCGATAAACTAATGGCCCACCCTAACTACCTAGCTCGGGGTCTGCTTCAGTTCGAAGGTCACCAGAGCCTAAAAATAACCGATACTTTGAGCCTAACTAGAAGACATTTTTAAAATTTGAATACAGCAGTTAGTGGTTACATTGGTAACAACTAATAAACAACAAGTAGAATTAAGATTTGAATACATATTGTAAATTTCGATAAGAAAGATTCAATAATAAAAAAACAAAAAAAAAAAAAAAGTTTAAAGTAACATCGATTTACAAGGGGTTAATAGCGTCCCTGTAATGATTTTAAATTATCTGCATAATCATAATTTTTAAAACATTTTGGTTTACTGGGTATTGACTTATTTAGTTCACTCGTTCTTTCGTTACGGTGTTTTTAGCGTCACATAGTAGTAGTAGTATTTAGTGGATTGCTGTAGAGAATACCAGTCCACGAATTCAATTCTTGTCCTTATTTTTATCTTTATTTCTATATATGTATGTATGTATGTATGTGTGCATTGGTGGCTGTGTGTGTGTGTGTGTGTATTTGTAGCATTTTTACTAATGAAATCTGAGGGCGTCTGGGTTGTTGTGGTTGCTGTTTGTGAATCATTAAGTAGATATTTTTTCCATTGTTGTAATTGTTGTAGTTCCTGCTTCTATTATTTTTATTATAAATTTTTCGGTAATATGTACAATGTTGTTATTTACATTATTTTGATTATTTTATTTCTTTGTTGTATTTTGGTGTTTTTTGTTTTGCATTTCAATTTTATAGGTATAGCGATTTTTAAGCATTAATAGAACCTGATTTTTTTTTTTTTGTGGTAAAATAATGTGATACTTATTTTTTTTCTTCGTTTCCTGTGAAATTTTCTGCTAGGCTGGCAGTTTATGTGGCAATTTTTTTCATATTATTTCTTTAGTATTTATAAATATTGAAAAATATACAGCCAAATATCTGCTTGTTTAGTATGGTGCATAATATTTACCAAAAAGGTTTTTCGTTTTATTTTTCTTATTTAAATATTTTTCTATTAAATATATTGTCCTGTTGAGTGTATCATGTTTAATTTGTTATTTTTTGGTGGGTATAAATGCATAAAATATATGTATTATGATGATTGTTGTTAAAGTAATAACTAAAAAAATATCGTATATAAAATTTATTTATGTTTTGAGTACGAGTATGTTACTTAATATTTGTCAGCAATTATTTTAAAGTTTATTGGACAACAAAAAAATATTGACAATTTGTTTTCAATAGTTTTTTGTTGTACTTTATTTTTGGTGATATACTTTTATTTGACAAAAATTTGGTCAGTAAACAAAAATATTTTTCATACAATTCATTACTAAATAATAGTTAGCCTGCCTACACCATTATATGTAGTGAGGAGGGTATATTAGATTTGCGCTCATGTTTGTAACTTCCAAAAATATGAGTCCAACATCCGCCTTAAAGTATACCAATCGAATAAGAATCATTTACTGAGTCGATTTAACGTCCGTCCATCCTTCCATGTGACCCTTGTGCTCAGAGTACAGGTCGCAATATTGAAGATATTTCGATCAAATTTGGTATATAACAGTTTTTTTTTACCTAAGAACGGTTGGGGTTGAAATTGGTTAAAATCAGTGCATTATTTCACCTATCCCCCATACAAATGTCCTCCCGAAATAGGGTCATAAATGTTTGATTTCTGCATGTATCTTAACAAATTTCTCCAGAAATAAGTCCTACATAAAGCCTAATCTCATCAACAAATTTTGTGCAGATCACTCCACAATTGACCATAGCCCACTTTCTAAAATCTCTTTGACAACCATAAATGTGTTAATAATGTTAAAATCCAAATAAAATTGAACACAAATAAGTTTCATATACACCAATACCTCACTTTGCGTCGGGGTTACGTTAAAAAAAAACACGACGCAAATTGAAACGACGTAAATTAAGATTTTCTATAGCAAACCATGTAAAGATTAAAGCTAGGAAAATACTAAGTCGTCAGTTTTCTTTCACAAAAAAATTAGTCCAATGGTTTTTTTCAACATAAAATAAATTTCCTTGTATCAATTGTCTGTATTACTACCACTAGCATTATCATTGCTTTTGTCTGAAATATCATTTGACTTAATGGTATTCTTTGCGCAACTTGATTTTCAATCCATATAGAAAGCAAGGACTCAATTTTGACCATCAAAGCTCTTCTTGTGCGGGTCATCTCTTTAGAATCTAATAATGTTGCAGATTTTGCAAAAAATTTCAAAAGAAAATAAAAGACTCGTAGCCAAAACAACGCAACCTCGAAAATCTAACGATGCACAGCGAAAATTAGTACTAATTAAGCAGCGACACAACTTTGAAGAAAACGGAAAACGAAACGACGCAAAACTAGGTATTGGTGTATACGGAAATCATGACAACTAATTTGAGAACGGTCGGTCCATAATGAGTAATAGCTACCATATAAGATCCTCTACGAAAATCGCTTTAACTCCTATAATTTAAATTGAGATAAAATTTAAAATATTGTGGTTACATTACTGTCACTAAGTAAACAATTTTGTATACAATATACTTTCTTTAATTAATTAATAATACTTATATACATATATATGTTCCAGATACTTGTAGGTAGTTTAGTAGATTAAGCGCGGTCTGTCTGTTGAAATTAATTCAACAAAGTTTTCATATAACTTTAAATATTTTTATATATAAGTCCACTTTTTCTGAAGATTTAGAATTTTTCACAAAACGTTATAATAAAGGTACGGTCACACTTGGCAAATATTTACTCAAAAAAGCATAACCACTTGTTTTAGCACAAGTTTGTTTGATGTTGCTTACTCTTGCAAGATTTTTGCTAGATCAAATAAAATAAAATATTTGTTGTGTTTTGTCCCTAATAAACGAAGTTTTAGAACAACGTTTACAAATCGTAAACGTTTACAAATCGTTCAACTTTATTACGAAAATTCACGTTTTATGAGCAATGTGTTTCGTGCACTTCGCTCAACTTATGGTCAACATAATCGGGCTGCTGATCGTACGATTCGCAACACCATCACCCATTTTGTGGCCCAGCATTCATTATTGCATAATATTCGACCGAATAGACCACATTGAATACGCTGTGAAGAAAATATAGCGGCTGTAGCTGAGAGTGTAGGGTGCGAACGTAACCGTCAATGGCCACCGTTACCGTGCCATGATAACCGACTATTTGATGCCTGATAATGAAGCTCGCGATTTCGGCAACATTTGGTTTCAGCAAGATGGCGCGACTTCCACATATCGCATTAATCAATGGATTTATTTAGAAAACACTTCGGTGAGCACATAATTTCACGTTTTGGGCCGGTTGATTGGCCACCAAGATCGTGTCATATCACACCGTTAGACTTTTTCCTGTGTAAAGTCTAAAGTATATGCGAACAAACCAACTTTGATTCAGGCCTTGGAGGAAACATCATGCGTGTCATTCACTCGAACGAGTCATCGAAAATTCGACTCAACGGATAGACCATCTGCGACGTAGCAACGGCCAACATTTGATAGACATAATCTTCAAAAAATAAATGTCAAAGAATGTTCTTCCAAATGATAATAAACATTCCTCATTAAATTTGATTTTTCTGTGTTTTTTTTTCTTTAAACTAGTAGGGAACCTCGAAGTGGATCACGCTTTAGTTAAAGAAAATTTAATTATTGGATACATTTGAAATTGATTACAAAATCCTTAAAATCTGTTATAAGCCAAGTTTTAGTAAAATTGAACAATAATTCCACTCTATACTCGTATGCTAGATATTTTAAATCGACTCGGCATGACCTGACATGCCTGATAGAAATCTAACTAAATAATTCTTGATTTCTTAATATTCTAGACAACCATAAAACGCACTGTTTACATTTACATTTTTCTTTTTCTACATGACTATTCAAAAAACCAATCCAAATACCAATAAGGTTCGAAAAGGTGAATCTGTTTTCATTTGTAGTTTATTTTTTTTTTGCATTCTATACATTTGTTGTTGTTACTTTTTGCCAACTTGTTAAACAGTTTGTGAAATTTACAAATTTTCCAATTCAATTGACCTTTTCTTAACAAACGATGGCAATAAGAACATGGTTTGTTTTAAATGAAAAAAAAAAAATGTTGTAAACAAAATTATATACTTACAACACAATAGCTGTAGTATTTATTTCTTTTATAACAAAATGTTTGATTTCTTTCATGTTGCTACATTTTTCGTTAACTAAAATGCATTCTTGTCGATTTTTTTTTTGCTGTTTTGAAAGAAACAAGAAAACAAAAAAATTGATTTTATCGTTAACATCATCGACGACGTCACCATCAACTTCATTGTGTCGACATGGTTGGTCAATTGAATGCAATCAGCCAACCAAGCAATTCATCCACTCCTTGCCACTCAGCTTGTAATTCGTACAGCAAGCACCTTGCTTCCCAAAAAAAAAAAACCGAACTAAATGTAGAAAAAATATTGCTATCAATACAATCGATCTTTAAGGCTGTACGAATGTTGTTGACATTTACAAAATTAGCAACGAATTGAGCTTAAAAATATTGTATAAAAATATACAAATAAACAGATTTCATTCTTACTGTGCTTTTTATTATTCCTGGACTTTTTTTTTCTTCCATCTTTTTTTTTTTTTTTTTTTTGTTCAGCTGTAGTTTGTCCTTGTTGTATTTAATTCTATGAATTGGTTTATTAAACTGTGAACAATATCGCTTAAAAGTGGAAAGAAAAAATTAAATTATTTTTGCTGTTGTATTCAATTACGTTTGCTATTTCTGTGATAAGAAATCTTTTGGAAAATGAATTGCAAAACTTGCACAAAAAAAAAAATATGTAATTTTCGTTTTTATTTCGCCATATACCCCTTGAAATGTAAATCTAACAGAGCCTGTAGTATGTTCCCAGGAATAATAGTCGATATTTGAAGGGATTGTGGATATTTGTTGAAAGGATAAACTGTGGTTTGCAAACACGTAATCAGAAACTGATTTTTAGCAATATGTATGCGGTATAATCTTTATACCGCAATAAAAAACTAAAATAATTTTTCAAAAATGGACAAATATAGAATCAGCAATTGACTTTTGGGTGGAGGTTGCGAAAGAAAATCCGTTTGCTGAGTTACTACATTTTGTATTTAGATTTTTTGTAATACCTTTTAGCAATGCTTAGGTTATTTAATATTATTAAAAGTGTTCCAACAAAACAAGGCAATCGAATTAACATTAAAATAGTAAAATCCATTAATAAATATTCGATGTTCTTTAAAAATAATACTGCTCATAAACTTCCTAGATACTCGTGATATTTATGCAAATCCTAGTTCCGTTTCGTTTGAGGATGAATAAATATTATTATATCTTATAAAGAATATTTAAATGTACTAACTTAACTCTTAAACATCAGATTTTTTGGGTGTACGAGTATATTATTTCATTCTTTAGCATCTAAAACTAATCAGTGTAAAATTTTAAGCTTATCGGATGACAAGATTTCATGGTAGAAACCAATTGAAAATTATTAAATTAGATAAAAACAAGTAAATAAGAAAGTACTTGGTCCATATAATAAATAGCCTATAACCAGTAGATGTGTAAAACAGTTTTTCCGAAATGTTTGCTATATAGGAGCTATGACCTATAATGGACGTATCATCCAAACATTTAGTGGCAAGACTTCTGTGCATAAACCTTTTTTTTTTTGACAGATTGACATATTAAAATAATTTTTGAAGGGGGTAATATACGGGAGCTTTGACTAATGAAGGACACACCGTTCTAGAATTAGGTGGCATGATTTATGTGTATTTGAAACTTATGTGCGTTGAAGTTTGGAATGTTACTTTTATTTAAAAAAACCACAAAATTCGAATTGAAATTGTGTTTGCTTTTTTTAAAGCTTGGTTTTCACTATTTCATTTTTGTTGTCATTTTTGTTGTCAAATTGTCCAAATTGTTGGCAATTGTATGAAAACGGGTTGTCATATGGCGTCATCTATGTTTGCAATCTCATTAGACGCCATAGACAACCCGTTTTCATACAATTGCCAACAATTTGGACAATTTGACAACAAAAATGACATAGTGAAAACCAAGCATAAGCTTTTTCTAAATTGATTTTACTTTTTCTGGCTTTTTTAAAGCCCATTTAGCTTCGTTTTTTCCAGCTCCTGGCAGCACTGAATATTAGTCTTACTGTTTGTTTGTATATTGGTGAAAGATAATAATCTGCTTAGCATGTCATACATGACGCAGGAGAACTTTTCTTTTTTAAAGTCAGTGTAATGTGAATACATGTTGTAGAATTAACTTAAATTTGGCATTCGTGCCGCTATTTTGCCAAGGCAATGCCTTCAAATACAGTATCTTTGATAAAGTTAGCCATGAGCAAATCTGCCATATACATTAAAATGTACAATATATGTATGAATCCTCTAAAAATTATATTTTATTTGTATTTATTTTATATTTTTGTATTATTTGATGTGAAGAGATAATATGTTTTGATTGTATTTGATAAGGTACGCCTCATATTATGAAAGCAAGAGAAAGACTAACAAAATTGTATCATCATATGGTTGCGGCTGTCGTAAGAATGGTTACAATAGTAGTTATGATATGATAATACAAGTATGCTTTATATGTGTTTTTCTCTGGAAAGTCAGGCTTACATGGAATATATGAATAATTATGAACCCATCATCATCAAATTAAGCCGAATGAAAAATAAACACACATACTCGTATTTGACACCATACGGTGTCAGAAGTGTATCAACCCCGTATGTGCACAAATCATACACGAATGGTGTTATATTTGGAACAAATAATTGAAAACGGATGTTGTCAAGTTGATACCGTGCCGTTATCGATTTGGCACTGCATCTTTGGCAATTTAAAAACGTGCCGTTGTCGCTTTGACACCGTTAGTTGTTTATTTCCTTTCTGAACCCACTTTTATAATTAAAAAAATTTAAATATACCTATTTCTAAAACGCATTTTTCCAAACTATTAATGTATATAAACATACGTATGTGTATTACCTAGAGTAAAGTTTTTCTCTAAATCCTACCCGCAGCCTCAAATTTGGCACATCTTTCTTTAGATCCTCGTTTTTTAAATAATGTAAGCTCTTAAATATTACTTGAGTTTCTATAAAAACAAACAAAAACTTCTACTTCTACTTAATTGGATTTATTGTTTCCAGAAATTTTTGTAGTTGAATGTCGTCACTAGATTCGACGAACTTTGTATTTGTCTCATTTGTCTTTGTTACCATGCCTGCCAGTATCTGCATCTAATACAAATTCACTGTTGAAAACTATTAAACTTTCTTCACAAAATTGATCTTTATACCAATTATTTTCCTAATTATTTTTCCATTTTGTTTGCACTAAAAAATGAAAACGTTTATAATCTAATGGGTCGATTATGTATAGCAGCCAAACTGCAGTTGGGTTTGCCAGTACGCAATGCAACTGACATGCAAGTTTATATTATGTACGGCAACTTTTGTTTTTAATCTTTTTTCATTTATATGTTAAAAATATAAACAATTCAACAACAAAATGCATAACATTTAAAATTTAGCACTTAAAACAAAATCAAAGCAATCACAAATTCTCGGTTGCCATGCTAACAGCTGGCAGTTGCCAGTTGTTATCTCTAATATGTTTTTGGCAACTGTCAACTCCACAGGTGTTTGGTTTCCAGCCGTAATCGACCCTTAAATCACAAAACACACAATTATGAATACCACCAAGTCTTCGCAAGGCTTTGACAATAATTTGACGGTGGTGATTCATGTTAAATACCTTCATGCATATTACAAAACACGTTAGCTTATAACAATTGCGTCGGCGTGACATAAGAAACTAATTCAGATTCGTCGCTTGTTGCGACTCGCTGCGAGATGCGTCGGCGTGCAATTTAACAACATTACGTTGTCGATTACAAATTGTGTACGGTATCGAAAAAAAGTGACACCGTACCGTTGTCGATTTTTTAACATCGTCTTAATTCGGGAGAAAGTAATGGATCGATAATAATAGTTTTCAATTGGCATTGTCCTTGGACCGAAAAAGCTTAAATATAAGGTTTACATTACCATCCAGCCAGATTGCTGATTCTGAGTCGATCGGAATAATTTAAGGTGGTTGTTAGTCTAACATTTTGTGACTGTTATAAGGCACAATACCCTCCTCACTAAGATATTGCACGGTATAATTATGTTTTATGTCAATTGTTGCCGTATAGTATGCATGTCAACAAACAAAAAATTTACCAATGCCTTTTAGCTAATTTCCGATACTTATCGCTTTGGCTGTTGCTGTTATTTGGTTGTTGACACACCATTGCGTTTACCACTTACAACCAAACACAAACTTACACTTTCAAGTTTCAAAAACATCTTATACAGCTTTACAGAGTACATGTTTTACAGTTTATAGAGGCTGTACAAAAAAAAAAAAAATCAATTGTTTTTTTTTGTCGTAAACAAATATTTTCTTTCATATGCAAAACTTTATTGTAGATTGTTTGTATGTGTTTTCAATGTATAAATGTCTGTGTTGGTTTAAGGAAAATGTACTTGTGGTAATATTTTGTTTTTGTTGTAGTTAAAACATCCCAGCATACCATTATAGTAGCGCTCCAAAAAAAAAGGAGTCAGAAAAGAGTCCAACTAAAGAGCATTTTCGGAGCGAAAGAAAAATTTGCTTAAAATATTATTTTTTTTCCATTTTTATATATTTTATTTAAATGAATTCCATTTATTTTTTTTACTGTAATTACAATTTATTTAATTTTTCCCATTTCTAATTTAGTTTATTTGTAAATGAATTCCCTTTTTGTTTAAGTAAAAACAATTAAAAAAATAATAAATGCGACCTTTAAATTTGTTGTATTTAAAATTGCAATGACTCTTTTTTGACATGATGTAAGAGCTCTTTCTGAACCCCAAAAAACCTCATAAAAGACTCTTTTCTAACATTATCGCAGAGCTCTTTCTGAGCCCCAAAAACCCTCATAAAAGACTCTTTTCTGACTGCATTTAAGAGCTCTTTCTGACGGACCATTTTCGACTGTAATGACGCTCAACGCTCCGAAAAAGGTGTCAGAAAAGACTCTTTTCGGACTCATATGGCTTGCTGGGATACTTGCAGAATTCGATTTGTTGTTGTTGTTGTTATTTTTTGTTCCCAGTGTTTGCTTTGTGGCCGTTAAAGCGTTGTTCGTGTCATTTTCTTTGATTTGCTTTTTCTTTCGCTTTTTTCCATTTTTTTTCGTATTCTTTACCTAACGGTGTTAAGAAAAATTGCCCACTTTAACAGTTATTTATGCACGTCTAGCGGCGTGGGCGACTGTGAGTGTGTATAGGAGCTTAAGTGTATGTGTGTTTATGTTAGTTAATGTAAATAACAAATTTATGCATTTCCGTTTCCGTATTTACTGCCATCATACACTCGTTTGCTTTCAATATTCGTACGTGTTTGCTTTACTAAATTTTCTTTTTATTAACTTGTGTGGTTGGATATGGAGAAGCTTTTCTTTTTCACGTTTTTTATTTGTTGCTCCTTTGACAATTATTTGATTGTTATCGTTAAGTTCATCATTTAATATTTTTTTGTTATAAATCTTGACGAATTCTTCGATAATGGATATGCATGAATGGCAATTGAAGCATAAGTATTAATATGAATTTTTGTTCAACTGAATTAGAAATTAGCAATTTGTTAAAATTTTTTGGGGTTTTTGTGGAATCAAATATTTTTGTGGAGAAAGTACAGTTATAAATGAAAATGGCTAATAGTGATGAACACTAAACTGGTTTGCTTTGATATGACTTTCATCAGTAAACTTTTCAAGGTAATATCAGAACTAACTTTAAGATAACAGGAACTGATAATTCATCTACCAAATAGTTCTAATTGTGCTCTAGCATTTAATGAGCTTTGAAAAATACGATTTTCCAAAGACACATTTTTCAAGTTTTATATAAAACATAGATCTACGATTTAAAGGGATTCAAGAAAATAATTCACATTGCAATGTGCCTAACAGCTGTAAAGTTAAATCGCTGTAAATTGAATTCCTTTTCGATGGATTCATTTGTAATGGAACAAGTATGATATTAATTAAGTTGAAGTATTGAAGCCGTTAGTACTTGAGCCAACGAATTTTTATATCTATTACTAGCAATAGTTTTTTTGATACAATCATAGCGCAATTTTGACATGTTTTTTGTAGTTCAACAAAATTCCATTTTTTTTTTCAGAAAAAAGAATATTAACTACAAGTGACAAAGTATTTCATAAGAACAATGACAAGATAAGGAATATATGTATTAGAAGACAATAATTTTCCAGTTCAGCTAATTTATAAAATAATAAGACAATATAAGAACAAAAATAGAAACAATACAGAAAAGAACCGAAAATTTTAAAATCAATAACTTATATTTCAGATATATCAGAACGATTGAGGAGATCAACACTTTTTGATACTGATAAATATAGAATAGCTTACAAGACCTATAACACATTAGATAAATTATTTAGTAAAACAAAAGATAAAACAGGAAAATGGAACAAGTCAAATGTTGTATATAAAATACCTTGTGACGGAAATGATAAGGAAAATTGTAATAAAGTATTTATAGGTACCACGAAAAATAAACTAAAAACCAGAATTGCTGAACATAAATCAGACCAAAAATATAGAGACAATATTACTTTACAAAAAAACTGCGTTATCTTCTCATTGTAGTAAATTAAATCCCCATCCAAACTTTTAAAATCTATCGGTATTAAACACTGAAAATAACTACAAACGTCGCTAGATGTTAGATATGTTACAGATAATTAATGTACCTACAACTAAAAGAATCAACTACAAAGCAGATACTGAAAATGTAGCACAGATTTACAGACATTTACTGCCATATTTATAAAAAATAAAGTAGGCTTGAAGTGTGCTCTAAGACAAAATTGTCATACAAAATTTTCTTAAAGAACACTTGAAGTCTACGTTAATTTTTTATAAATACGGCAGTTAATACATAAAAAATAACACAACTTACAAATATTGTATAATTAGTAATATTTTCTACTTGTTATAAATTGTTTTAATATTTATTTTGTTATGTGAAAGTTTTCATTTATATCATTTTTTTTCCTATGACAAATAATTTTTGAAATTTATAAAATTATAAAATTTTTATCCTAAGAAGCTACTCAAAGAGTAGTGAAATATTGAAATAAAAATTTAAATATTTTATAAAAAAGACCTAAAGCTTTAATAATTAACAAAATCTTAATAAAAAAGGTCAAATAGAAAGGGAAAATTTTAAACAAGCCTAAAATACTGAAGTTTGTTTTAAAAACTTAAAGAACTTTTAAACTAAATTTTAAGACAAAATAACTTGAAAAGTATGTTTTTTTCAAGAAATAACTACGAGTATTATTTAAATTTCAATTTAAAACACTCCTCTTGAATTTCCTTTCAAATTAAAAGCACTTCTTTTAAAATCTGCCTATGTAGCATTTTTGTTGATTTTAACTTTAATTAAAACTCCTAAATGAATTTCATAATCATAATTTTGAATGCTCATAAATACGAACAACAACGCAACAGAATAAAAAAAAATTATTTTCGAAATTAATTTTAATCACTTACCAAGTGAACATTTCAGCTAAATCCTGCAAAAGTAACAAGTAAAAGGAAATTAACAAAGATTTTCACTAAACAAAAGATTTTTCTTAACAACAAAAATTTTCCTGAAAACATGACGAACTTTTTTTGTATGTGTGTGTGTGTGTGTGTATTTTTGTTTCTTTGTGCATTTCAACAAATGAACAGATATGAACAAATACAAAAGGCCAACGAAAAAGAGGGGAAATGTTGCAAGAGTTTCAAAAGCAAATGAACACAAAACGAATGGAACACGACTGACAGCGAACAAACACGAGTAGAAAAACGATTTTTAACGAATGCAAGGATGCAAAATTAAAAGTTTGCTATTTTAAAAGTCTCTACTACCATAACAGTTGCCTGAAAGTTTGAGACAAACGGATGTTAAGAACATATTAAAAGCTTTTTGGGACATTTGAGGCAAAAAGAGTAGCCATTAATTGAGTGTGTCTTTAGGAGAGTACTTGACACAGGAAACTGCGCAAAACTCTTTTGCTGACATAAGAAAAGCAGAGAGAATGAACCGCAATGAATTTGCCGGGAGAGTACTTTCGTTCTAGAGGATGCTGCATGTAGATGGATGAACACGTTTTGTACTGTATGTGAACTATGTAAGAGGTTGCTGGAGAGGCACCTTGCTGGCTTGTATGAGACGTTTCATTTGCTGCAACCCTTAAAATGCATTTTTTGTGAGTTATTTCAATTCATCTCCAATGGTTCAGTTCATTTTTGCAAATCTAATGTGTGTAAGTGAAGTTTTACACCTTTTTCTTATGTTTTGTTTTTGCAATATATATTTTTTGGTTTCAGCTTTTTCTGCTTCTTATTTTTTTTTTGCATATCCCCACCCGGAAAATTCATCGCTTGCGCTTGTGGACCGGTATAAAAACCCCTCGCACAACTAAACCATTCTCATAAGTTTACCAACCATACGTTCAGTTAGTTTTGTGTATTTTCGCATCTCAGACGCTAAAAAAGATGCCAAAAGAAAAACAGATTTAAACGTCTCTTAATGCTGGAAAATCTAAAATAAAATTCTAGTTTTAAAGTTCTAGTGTTGTCAATTACAAAGAAATTTGAAAGATTATATTTAAACGTGTTGGAAATGAAAAACGTTATTTAAAACAATTATTGTTGTTAAGTAAAATTAAAAATTCATTAAGATTTTGTAACAAAACTTAAAATATTGAAATGATTTTATAAATAAAAATGATGACAATATATACGGGAAAGTGTGTATTAAACTTAAGAGGACTTGAGGTTGACGTGAAACTTTGGCGCTTTTCAAACGACTTTAAATGGTAATTAAGCGTGTTTTATTAAAGACATTTCAAATATTTGTTTAAAAAAAATTTTATTTAAAATGAGATAACAGTAAATAGGAAAAGCTATTGAAATTTTATTTGTTTTATTTATTAACTGAAATTTTTTAAATGTAATTTCAGTTAAACAAATTAGAAATAGTAGCCAACGATTAATACTAGGATAAGATCAACTTAAACTACAAAATACATTTAGTTTGAATTAATATTTAATAACATATTAATTCAAATTAATATTTTTTTATATGCATTGTGACTTATAAGAGAGTTGGCGGGAATTGTTTAAAGCATTTGAGTTTATATGCTTTTAGCACTCATTTAGTTGAATATAGCCACTACTATTTAATATGTTGCGGTCTAGTAGGTTTGGCTGTACTTAAAGTATTTTGCTGCATTTTTTTAGATCTCAGTTTTTACCAAAGGCAGGTTTAGGTCTATATGGATATTCGAATTTTTTACATACCAGGGACCAATTGTCATCATTCGTAGAAATCTGTCTATCTACATGTGAAGCTGAAGCTGATCCCCATAGCTGTATTCAATAACACCCAATAGGTTTTATGATTGAGTTGTAAAGCTAGAGTTTGCAAATCGAAATTTAGTTTAGAGTTTCTGCCAAATCAATAATCAATGATTAGGTTTTATCATATTTATATAATTCAAGTATTTTAAGGATACGCAAAATGGATGCATCTCGGTCAATTTTCGTTAATATTTTTAACTAAAACACATTATTATTGCATGAAACGATTGCAATTAGTTTGAAATTTATCTTTTTTTTTTGTTAATATATGTGCACTTCATTATTTGTAAATGATTAATACTTTTGTAATTAAAGACACTTATTTACTTCCACGGCTCATTTTGCTAAAACTGAAATGTGACTGATGAATTTCGCAATAATTCAAGTACCGGTAAATCAAGCAGAAGAGAAATATGAGAAGCAAATATAAAATACAATCAGCATAATCGATTCATCACGGTCTGAAAGGGTTATAATAAATTCCCGAAATCTATTTCTCAACAATGATGAGTTAAATAAATGATGTTTATAAGTAGATCTTGGGGAATAAGCATTGCTGATCGCATGTGCCAATTGTCTAACAAATACTACTTTACAATAAAAGTTTCTCTAATAATTCTTTAAAAATTTAAACACAATTAAATTCCATTGTTTAATAAAACAAGCTAAAGCTTATGCTTGGTTTTCGCTATGTCATTTTTGTTGTCAAATTGTCCAAATTGTTGGCAGTTGTATAAAAACGGGTTGTCATATGGCGTCATCTACGTTTGCAATCATGTGGAAATCAAAAAAAAGTTTTTAAAATTTTTATGCGGTCAATCGACCTGAATATGTATTACTTTAAGTCAAAATTAGAATACTAAAGCTCAAAACAAACTCTCTTTAATTTGCGTTTACAGCAACAAAAGTCTTAAAATAAAAACGTTTTTTCAAAAAAATATGTAGCAATAGAAATAAACCAGAGTTTTAATACACTTCAATTCAACAAGTCCCAAGATCTACATCATTTCCAACCAGATGTAAAATTAGCGACACATTTTTCTATTGTATCATTTACAGACAAAATTTGTCTAAATTGTCTTTTGATATTTTTGAAATTAGACAAATTATAAGTACCTACAGCATAGATTCGGAGATCTTGGATTATATTTGAATTACGGCTTTAGGAATGGCAGGTTTTTTTTTGCAATAAAATTAAACTTTTCCATTTTTGTCTTTTGTTAGTAAAATAATTAAAAATAGCTCACAATTTTATTAAATAATACAATTGAAATTAAAATTAAATGAATAAAACACTAGCGGCATGTGTTAAGATTAACTGAATTGATTGAAATTCTCAGCGTTTAAGTATTGTATTAAAGATCACATTAAATCAAAACCAAAACACAAGTTTTTAAATTAAATTAAATATTTATTAATATTTTTTTTGAGAAAAATTTAAAATTAACAGTTCGAAAAAATAATAATTGTTCTTATTTATTAAAATTTTAGTAATTGTCCAAGCTGAAGGTGTTATTTGACCTTTTTTTTTTTATTAATATTTTAGTAATTGTCCAAGCTTAATTTTTTTTTAATAAAATTTTAATTTTTTATTATCTTACGTCTTTGTATAGTATCTTCAGAAAAAAAAACGCAAAGACGCAGCGAAATATGTATTGAAAATAAAAAATTTAAATTTTATTAATAAAAAATAAAGCTTGGACTTTGGTTGCCATAGTAGGTCTATTTTCTATCGCAAGTAATGATGCGTTTAAGTATTTTTTAAAACATTTAAAACATGTAAAATCATCTTCCAGGGTCTCTTGGTCTCAATTTACCCGCTTTCACGGAGTAATGCCTCACATTCTTTATCTGCAAACTTTTTTGGCTAGCCTGGTCGATATTTGATAATAAATGACATCTATGTATCCTTTAAAAGGACATATGTATGAGTTATTAAAGACAAAAACCGTGATATGCCATTTGTTATGAAACCCTTATTTATACAGTGTATACTCTGATAAATGAGAAATAATGTGACGATAGTTTTGGGAAATAAACAGACAAAATATTGTCTACTTTACATGTTTCGAATTTGGATGCATGTCACCTATACTAGGCCCCAAATAACTAACTAAACTTTTTCTATATTCTATTTAAAACTTTATCATGAATATATTGGATATTTAAAAACTTTTAAACTTTGGCGGTTCCGTTACATCAATAAAACTAAAAAGAAGTCTGCCTAAAATTTTAAATTAAAACTAAAAGTGATAATATAAATATAAATAAGAAAATATCTAGGTATTCGAATAATACTCGTAAAACAATTGTTGGTGCTTTTTTAGAATTGGTTCGAACCCCCATTTCAAATACCGAATACATGTAAATGAAAATTAACTCCAAAATATCTCAGTACTGGATTTGTGAAATTTTATTAAGATATCTGCTAACGTTCAATAGCTACGGCATTCTTTCCAAAAAATAATGTGAGGCCTGTTCTATATAAATCAGGCTATAAATTTTGTCATGTGTGAGCTGTAACAAACACACATTTTTGATATTTGTCATAAATGAAAAATCAAAAATATGTATAATTTTAGTCACACTCATAAACGAATGCCAAAGATTTTTTTGCTTATGGTCACACATGACTGTTTGCATATTTTTGTGTTTTTTTTAACTCATAATACATATGAGTGAGAAACAAGAAAATAAATTTTACACATATCAGATTGTACTCATTAATTTTATTTTACATTAATGAATGTATATGAATAAATATGAATAAATATTTACAAACCATTTTCATAACTACATACATACAATATCTGTTTGTTTCTTTCATACATACATATGCATACATACATATCATATATATGTATATGTATTGATTGATTTGTGATCTTCTCACTCATGAAAAATTATCAAAATTGAAATTTCTCATATACATACATATGTTTAAATAAGTGCAAAATAAAGTGGGTAACTCATATTTTCACTTTTGTGTAGCGACAAAGAATTCAAATCATCAAACATATAAGAGAACAAAAGCAAATTGTTTTTTAGTTTCTCAATCATGTATGAAACGTACTTACACATACATGATTGAGCGATGAGTGAGTATTTCTGTACTCTAATATAAATTCATACATACATATAAAGACCTGAGCATGAGTCATATGCATATATGACATCATATATGACAATCTTCAAACTGATCAAGTTATACCAATAATTTTTGTCATATTATTATTATTTTTAAATCTAGAGTGAGAAACACTACTCAGGCCTCGTATGATTTATAACAATTTGGTTCTACTAAGTTTAAGTTTCCGTGAAATTTGCAAAAAAACAAAAATAATTATTTTAATTAAAAACTTGATCTTTATAAAATATTTAAGTGATAGTTAACGAAAATAACTGAACTGTATTCGCTTTCAACTAATTCGTATACATTTTATATAAATATTATTTTAAAGCCAATGCAATCAGGCATACTCAGGTCTGCTTATCGTTAAATCCTGTGTATTTAATATGGCTTAATTAAATTTTTATTTTAGCACAATGTTTGCTAATGCACGAAAACGTTTTGTGCAAATAGTCAAATGCATATGTCGTCACAAATGTTTCTGTTGTTGTGTTGTTGTATGTTAAAATTTATTTAACTAAAATACACAGACTCAACAGCAATACTGGCTGTGTGTGGTAGTTGTTGAGTTGAGTTGTGTTTGTATAATTTTTCAGCAACATGTTAAAAACATGTTTATGTATATATGTATGTATGTCTATGTGGGTGAGTGTGTAGCCAGAGCATTAAATTAATATTGGTGTTATTCGTATTCTGTTGTAGTTGTTATTGTTGTTGCACTCCAAATTATATTATTCAGTTTGGTTTATTTATTATTATGAAAACAATTACAAATAAATATAATTATACAGGCCAACAAGTTTTTTTATTAAGCAGAATAGTGCTTGCCATAAAGAGAGCTTGAATTAGGTTATACACTGTCTTTCTCTGTGGTGATCTGACCAGCTATGGTTTATAATTTGATAGATCAAAAATTAGGAATTTTTTGTAAAATTTTTCGCTTTTATATTGAAACATTTGTACAGTATAAACTTATTGAAGGTCTTTTTGACAACATATGGATTTCACGTTAAAAGACCTGCTTTATTTTGAGACCAAGAAGGCATGAAGCCAATTTCTGATAGACTGTTTTGTAGTGAAACGCATCCTAGAGAGTATCCCAGTCGGGGCACGGTCTAGACTTTAAGGCGGCTTAAGAAAAACTTCACAATCACATCATTCTAAATAGTTTTTAACCTGTGGATGAGCGTTGTCTTAATGGAACATTAGACTTTCATGTTTGGCAGGATAGTCTGGGCGTTTTTTGGTCAATGCTAACTTCAGATGACTCAGTTGCATTCGGTTCATGTTCCCTGTGATAGTCTGGCAAGATTTCAGCATCTCATAATAAATAGGAAACTTTGATACGTGAAACGTGGAAATGATAACGAAGACATGTTATATATCAATAGATAGGAAATTCTGTCTATTTTAATTTTAAAAATATATAAAACTTTTAATAAAAAATATATTCATGCAAGACTTTCTTAAATAACAAAACGGAAACAAAATTGAAATAAACACTTTATTTACAAATATTTTTCATAAAATTTTGGATTTTTATGGGCATTTTTGAAGAAAATACTAAAATTAAAAAAGAACAATTTATTATTTTTTATTCGAACTGTTAATTTAAAATTTTTTGATATTTATTTAGTCGGGCTCGAGTTCATTAAATTTAATTTTCATTAAATTATTTTTACTGAAGGTAGGAATTGTTTTACAACTTGAAAAATTGTTTATTAAAATTTTTATTGATAATTTTATTGGCTTTGATTCGTACCTAAGTTGTTGAATTTACATATGTTTCGAGAAACACCACTTTCTCTCATCAGTCAGCCAAGAAAATTATCAATAAAAATTAAATAAAAGATTATTTAAACAATTTAAATGTATACACATCTATGCATTCTTCTATAATCTGAACAATGAAACAAATACAATTTGGCGTATGTTTATGTTTGCATAAACTGCAAAAACTGTTTGCAACATAGCAATTTCGCGTTTGAAATTTCGTCTTTGAACACAATTATATCAATATTAACAATTATGGGTGCTCCGATAGACTAGGCGATAGTGTGCCGGACTATAAGACAAAGGGTTGCGATTTCCTGCCAAAGACTCTGTGTGTTTTCTGCAGATAAGCCAAAAAGGTTCGCAGTCTTTGGTTGTTAATTATTAAAACAAAAAAATAAAAAAATATATAGCGCAAATGTCAAAATATTATTGCTAATATTAATTCGTTTATATTATGCATCCTTCCAGATGCTGTCTTGTAATTAGTAATTAGTAGAATTACATAGTACAAATTAAAGTAGACTTCAACTGTACTTTAAGAAAATTTTGTATGAAAATTTTGTCTAAAAGCACACTTCAAACCTACTTTATTTTTTATGAATACGGCAGTTAGTATATTAAAAAAAAATTAAATTAAGGCCCTAATTTTGTAAATCCTTTGCGACCAGCGCATCACAGACGCTTCTGCGAACGCCTCACCAAAAATATGAAATTTTTTAAATCACTGCGTCATTGCGTTTAGCAAACGCAAAAATATTACGTTGTTACAATACCGTCAAATCATTGCGTTGTTAATATTGCCATTGTAAATGTTGATACTGAAAATTAAAATAAAAATTTACTTAAAGCTACACTTATTCTGCATTGGCAATGCTACAAACCTATCAGCTGTTTAATAATTTTGTTTCGTTATGTATCAAGAAAATATTTCAAATTGTGAAGAAAAAAGCTTTTAAAGCAAAAAACTATAAATACAAAGATACTAAAGGGTATAAAAAAATGTTACCACTTATGGATTATAAATATTCTTCGGATTATGAAGATTATGCAAGCGTCCCAGACATATCTATTGAAAAAACCCAATTGCGCTCTACTATCAACATCATGAATTTAACGAATAATGAGTAAATAAAATATTTTCCAATATCCAATCCAATATTTTTAATTTATAAAAAATTCAGCGTTGTGTATTACAAAATACACAATTTTAGACAGTTGTATTAACAACAACCTAAGAATCAGCTGTTACAATGCAAATAATCACTTGCTTGAACGCCGCGATTTGAAAATGTAATTTAACGAAACGATTAGAAAAGTGTGACGTTGCGTTTTACAAAATTAGGGCCTTAAACTTTTTGGTCTCTTTTATGCCACTATTTTGAGGTAATTTTTCATTTATTTTAAAATATAAAATCACCCCAATGACAAAATGCATTTATACGCCAAAATAAATAGAGAATATGCGCCAAAATTTCGTGTTTTTGTAATTTGTGTATATTTTCGTCTTTTTAACTGGCGCCAGTTTTCCTGGGGCCATAATTCGCAGCGCCCTTAAAGTGCAGCACTTTAGGGTGGTCCACTTCAACTCATCATTCGATGACATGAGCTCACGTTCATTATTCGTTTTCAATACCAGAGGTTCCCTATTATGGAAACCTCTGGCATCACGCCTAGTTGTTTTATGAGGTCAAAAATAGAAACTTAAAATTGAAGACATTTCCTTTCTTGACATGTTAAATTTTATTGGAATCCGAGTTACCGTTTAGAAATTACAAATTAATTCTCCCACTGTTTCTTCTTTTATATTATGCCTTAAAGTATGTAGTAATAAATAATTTTTTTTTGTGGCAGACCAAGACGTATACTCAATATATTTCTTGTGTTCATTGCAAAATTAAATATTAATCATGCGTTAGAGTTACTTTTCTATGCATGCATTACATAAAGAAAATTAAAAATTTTAAATGGTTCTGAATTCCAAACAAACACATATCTTTTGGAGATTGAGAACCAGCATCCACCATATTTTGCTTATTGCAGACACCCAGATTTGTCTATATAGTTGCAGAATTTTCTTTGTAAGTTCCTGGTTTTTTTAATAACATTTTGGCTTTCCTTTTGTTTACGAGCTATACTTAGAGTATGTGCTTGTTTCAATAAGTAATCCTTGAAGCACACTTTAATTGAACGGTTTGCTGCAATAACTCAATACACAATAAAATCATTATTATTATTATTATAGAGATGTTTTTAATATATATAAGAATTTTCTGAAAATCGTTTTAAAATATATGAAATAAGTTTGTTAAAAATTCCTGAAAAGCTATTTAGTAAATAATAAAGCACTTTTCAAATTCGTTAGACTTATCTAGTTAGTGCAGCCAGTCCTTGAATTCATTAAGCCGTTAATTCAGTACTTTGCACTCGCATATTGTTACTCATTTTCATTAGATCCTTTACAGAGTATCCTTTATTAACATTATAAACTATAAATTTTATTGTAAATAAATAAAGTTTGAAACACGTTTTTATAGTTATTATTAATTAATTAATTTCACACAACAAAATTCCTTTCAACAAAAATATTTTAAATACGAAAACAGCAATTGGAAATATTAATAATTTTTTTGCGTAGAAAAATTCAATGTTGTTTTAAGTTTCAACACACATGAGTTCAGAATTCGTAGTTGAAGTGCAGAAAGTGTACACAAACAAACAAAAATGTAACGCGCAACAACAACAACAAAATAATTAATTAAAAAAATGTTTGAAATGCTTAAAAATTACTAAAAGCAACTGTGTCTGAGTGTGTACAAAGTACATGTATGAGTAATATGGCTGTATATAGTGGTTAAAGAGAAAAAGTCTAGTTGGGATAGACCAGCGAATATTTTGGTTTGTTATTGAATATTCTTTATGATGTGTGTCAATTGTTTGAAATGTTTATGTATAGCCTCCTCTGCGAGCACAGGACCATTTCATATAAAATTTTACAATTAGAACCAGTGAATAAATTACTTAACTCTGTTCCTTTTTACATATCGGAATGATTTGAAATCAAGCCCATAATAAAATATACAATTTTTTGGGAAAGAGTTTTTTCATATTTCTTTATATTTGAGAGATATTTTTTTAAATCTTTTTTGCACGTAATTGTAAATAATTGTAGTCAGAGTCAAAATTTAGTATACAACAAAAAATAATTTCTGTAAAGAATAATAAATATTTTTAAAACAAGTTTATATTTTTCAAAATTTATTTATATAAAAATGTTTTGGATAGGCGAGTTTTTATTAAACTGTTGTTGTTTTCCTCTTACTGAAAGATATGTTATCCATTTTATCTAACAAATGAGAAAATGCCCTTAAAAGTGCAGCCCATATTTAGAACGTTAAAGTAGAATTATAAAAGTACCGTTGTGAGTATATCGTACATTAAGCACTTTTTTATGTCATTATGAATACAATTAGTAACAATTTCGTAAGTACAGAGTTATTAAATTATTTAAGGAACCGAATGGCACGTGGCAAAGATTTACCAGTGGAGGTTAGAGATTTAATAATGCTCCATCAAAACAATGGAAAATTTATCACAGATATTGCTAAAATTGTGAAAAAAATAACTGTCAACTGTTAAAGTTATTGCAAGAAGTAAAGCTCGAGAAAACACTATAAATTGCAAAACATACCGGTCGAACACGCTCTCTTACTGATAATGAGGTGCGCTAAATAGTAAGAGAGGTCAAGAAAACTCTAGGGTTCAGCTCAGTCAAAATATATAAAGATATTTCTAAGACACGCGGTGACCCAGTAAGCGAACCCACAATTAGAAGACGCCTATACAATAGAGTGGTTCGAAAAAAAGTTGTGTCAGAACAATTCCAGAAATAATTTTTTAATTTTTTTTTACCACGTCTACAAATACCGCTCTTTTAGTATTTTTTTCTTTCTGTCGCTATATTTAGTTCGATCATAACATTTTGTTTACCAGTGTTCATAACTCTATAAGGGCTACAATTATGTCCTTAATAATTTTTTACTGCCACGTCAAATTGTAGTCATGACTTTTAAAAAATTGACAAAAATATTTAGCATTGCTCTGGGTACGAACCGAGTTTTTAAGAATCATGACTAGTTTTACATTATCTTAAACCCTAGGGGTGACTTGCACAACTTTTTTTTATGGACGTTGAACCACTCTACTATACAACCATGAACTTCGTGGAAGATTGTATAGAAAAAAAAACATATATTGCAGTAAACCGTACTAAATGTAAAGACTGCAATCTTTCTGAAATAATCTAATATTTAGCGATAGGAGAAAATTCGATATCTTCAGGGACAAAATCAAGAGGAAAGGTCTGGAGAATAATAGCTAATGAGCTGTTTCCATAAAACCTTAGTGCTACATTAAAATTATATTTGATGGTTTGGGATTGTATGTCAGCTGCAATTAAACTTATGTTCGCTGAAAGTACAATGACTATCCGAAGCTATTCACAAATTTTAAAGACTAATTTAAAACTAAGCGCTGAAAATTTAGGTCTTGAAACACCATGGGTTTTCCAGCAAGACAACCTCCCAAAACACAACGCCAGAGTTGTCAAGGAGTGGCTATTGTACAACCTGCCTAAGCAATTAAGTTCACAGAAACAGAAACATCAGAAAAATAAGCAATTTATACAAAGACGAACTCCGAAGAACTTTAAAGAAAAATTGGGGCAAGGTTACTAGATATCTGACTGAAGCTCTTGTAAATTCCACAAAAGCCGACTAGAGGTTGAACAGACGACCAACAAAATATTAACTTTTTGGATCTTGGTAATATAAAATAGGGTGTTATCTTACAACTGTATACTAGTTTTTAATTGCTGTTCTAAGGTACTTATTCCTTCTTCCCATAGAATGTCCATGCAATCAATTTTAGTTTCAAAATAAAAAAAATTTTATGTTGATTCAGACTTATACATTTCTTATTATAATAAAAATATTTTGCTCCAAAGATAAAAAAGTGTGCTGTATTTTAATTCTGACGGTATGAACTACATACAGTATTTCTAAAAATTTTAATAGAAAGACTAGTTATATTTTCTTCCAACCACTTGACGCTTTTATTTTACAATTAAAAGTAATCCGGTTTATTTAAAGGAAATAATTTAAAGGAAATATTATTAATTATCCTGATAATTTCAGCAGCAGTATCTTGGCGTCATAGATATTTGGCTTTGATTTGATTTGGCACATTGATAATAGATCCAGTTTTTATGACAAGTTATAATTCGGTGGAAAAAATGATTGGCTTTTAAAATCTTTCATTGGTATCCAATTTCCTTGCGTTTTTATATTGCTGCTTAAGTGGCGCATAATGATTTTTCAAGCTTTCCTTAAGTTTTACAACAATTTTCAGAGAGTTATGCTTACAATTATTGTTCTTTAATAATTTTTGGCTGGCCTGGGCAAACAAAATCACCACATCTGAAACGCCAATAATAAATAGGGTCTATCGCACATTGAAACCGATCGGAACATATTCACCATAAACTACTTTGAGCAATCCGTGTGTTTAAAATAAAGAATTAAAGCAAAACATTCCACATTTATTAATTTTTACTTGCAGAAAATTCGACATTTTCAAACCAATATAATCACTGTTGTTTAGACTATAATGATCAAATTTCAAGACGTCATACAAGTTACTAAAAACAAAGACCACGTTCAAAATATACGCCAACTGTTTTGAAACCTGCACTTTTAAAGAGCATACTGCTATCTTATTTTATCATGCGCTAGGGTATGTACAGAGTGGCAGTTTGTTGCCGAGCCGAGCTGGTTGACGCGAGAATGTGAGAAAACTGGTTCCATACACGATCATAGTGGGCGCCGAGCTGGTCAGAGCGCAAAGCTGCTTGAATGCGAGAAAACAGTTTGAAAGCGGTTTTCAGTGCCGATAACATTGTTTATGTTGTTATGATTTCAACTTGTTTGGAAAACATAAAAAACAAAAATTTAAGAAAAAGTAAATAAAACATGCAATTTAAAAAATTAAAAAAGTAATAAAAATTAAAAAGAAATTAAAATTTAAAAAATAAAATAAAAATTAAACAAAAAAATAAAAAATTAAACAAAAAAATAATAATTCAAATTAATAATAATAAGTAAAATTTTAAAACTCAATCATTAACAGCAGCAGCACAGATTCTTTGAAAAGCTAGTTTCGACCGTACAACAACATGCAAACATAAATAATAGATAAAATATCATCGCTGATTATCGCATCCACTATGAACACTCAAACTTGTTTCTCGCATGAACAATTCTCGCAATAACCGTCAACCATAACAAGCTGCCACATTACGTATACTCGTAACAACATATGTGACTCTAACGTATGATTAATATTTAATTTGAATTGAATACAAGATAAATATTGAGTATACGTAGTGCTTGGCAATATATAATTATTTTTCACTGCATACTTTAAGGTAAACTATTATAGTTAGTTAGTTAACTTTATTGAGACTGCTTTTTTTTTCATAACTTAAGATTTACAAACATTAATTATAAGAAAACTTAAAACTATAGCGTATTATTTTAATTACATAAATATTCATTTGGTTATGCGACAGGCTTATCAAAAGTAAAGAAAACTTAATTATATGAAAAATTAATTTGTAGTTAATAAATTGAATGTAACAATGTTTGCTCCCGACATTTAGCTAATAAACTATTATAGTTTGAACGCGTAATCGAATATGGATTATGTAGTGTAAAAAACTGGATTTTAGTTATTATTAAATACCGAAACTTTGATTAGAATAAGTGTCATTTGGGTAAGAGAAATATTTTATTTAAAAATATACTAAAAACCGTGTTCTTTTGGTTATAAAGGCAAAGTTTTGGTTATAAAGGAGTAGGGTAAAGAAAAACTTGTTTTCTCCTCATACAATTTTAGTGGCTTATATACGTACTATAGCGATCTGAGGCTCGAAGAAATCACTACACATTTAAAAAATTCCTACGTCAAAGATTTAGTATAGTTATTGTAATCTAAATGTATGATATAAATATCATAATAAGAAAAATATAAAAAAAATATTTGCTTGCAAAAGCTTATGAACTTATCTTAATTATATTAATGAGAACACAATATGTGTATTTTCATAATATGTTTACTACCCATACATAAGCTGCTTTTAAACACCCATTACCTTATTTTCAATTACCTGACTATCTGCTATGAATCTACATTTTTCCTAGCAATACTAAGTAAGCAGTTTCCTAGCTTTATTAACTCTTTTGTGTTAAACTGATTTATTTTCATTTCTTCTTGCCATCTTGAGGATATAAAAGAAATAGTTTGTTACCATGTCTTTTTTTTAACCAATTCTTTATGAAATGTTCGAAAAAAAAAAATAATACAAATCTTATAAAGAAAATATATATTCGTAGCTGTTACATTCAAGCTTAAATCCAGCTTTAATAGGATTTTGAGTTTAGCATCACTTGTTTATGTGTTTATATTCAGTTTATTTCTTTTGTCTTATTTCTTTACGTATGTTTCATTGCATGGCACAGTGGCGCTGAGGGTAACACAAATGTGGATGTTATTAATTGCAAGTTTTCTTTGCATTAAAAAAGAAATTATATATATTTTGAAAGCAGACACAATTTCCTAAATACAGATGTATAAGATATCTACCTAGAATTTTCGAAATATAAAATAAAATATTTTAAATTTAACCGATTGTTGCATTGGCAAATCTATTTATTTAAAAACATTTTAATTGTTTGACCTACAGCCCGATCATTTCAACATTATTAACAAGATTATAGTCCCTGTAAAAATGATTTTTATGAGGAGAATGGTTTTGAGATCAACATATTATGACATAATGATTCATTATGGAACAAACATGATTGCCACAAACATATACTTAATTACTGCAATCATAGCCTAATTTATAAGAATCATAATTTCAACATATTATAGTTGTAGTAGTTATAATATTGTAAAGAAACTTGTACTAATGCTACAGTGATTGTGTTGAATAGGTAAAACCATATTTTCCATGGAGTGTACTTATTACTTTGTTGCTTTTGGCGCCACTTTGCACAGTTCTATAGAATATTTTTTCTTTAATTTTTATTTTTGAGCACCATTTTTTTTTAGTATTTTTCTAAATCTTTAAACTGATTTTTTTCTCAGTGTGTTTTTTTATGCTTTGCTTTTATGCATGTATGAGATATATTTTCTGACATAGTTACATAAATTCTGTATGCACACATATGCAATTAATAGCATAACTGTATATATATATATATGTATATTGACACATATGAACATTAAGGTAGCTCCGTTTGTATAGAGAAAAATAAGGTGACGATGTTGCCTACTATAATAAATGATTGATTTGTTTGAGATAAAAAATTCATAAAATTGTTGCTCTGGCGTCAGTAGAGCTAGATCAAGGGATACAAATTAAATTTTTTAAGGCTCTTGAGGATGTTTTCATATTTCTTTCAATGAAAACATATGTCATTCTAGTAGCATGTGGAAGACCGAAAATGCTAAAATATGTGTCTTCGAAATATTTGATTTTTTATAATTTTTAAGGAGTTTCCTTCAGGCTAATTTGGTCAAATGTTTGTTTCCAAACGTAAATAAAAAACTTGTTCGATTTTTATTTTATTTACCCAACGTTTCGTTAGTTTTATTCTAACTTCTTCAGGGGTCTTGTTCTAAATAATAGCTTTGATGTTTTTTTTATCATTAGATATAAATTTTTATTATTAATTAGTTACCAAAATACTAAAAAACGGGATATCACGAACAGAATTTTGGTATAAATAATCAAATAATTAATAAAAATATAATATACAATACACGACCACAAAACTTAAGTCAAGTTTAACTTAAAGCTAATATCACAGAACTCCTTTTTTTAAATTTTAAGTTTTTTGCGTTTATAACTTAGAAGTGAGGGATATTTTATAATTTTTAGCTTTCATTTTGAAACACTTGTACAATGTAGTTTTATTCAAAGTATTGGCCATTATCAGCTGTGACCTTATGCCATCTTTTTGGAAGACCGGTAATTTTTTCTAAGTCCAAGAACGCTTCAAGCAGATATCCTGTTTTGAAGGGAAAGCGTTCTGCATCGATCGCAACAAATAGTAGTCGTACGGATTAAAGTATGGACTATAAGGCGATCAATCCTAAACCTCCGATCTACTTCTTTTAAAATAACTATAGTTTTTAACAGGCTTTTATGGAATATTACGCTGTCATGTCGGTCCGTATATTCTGGGCATTTTTCGCTTCAAACCAATCAGTTGCATTCGATATAGGTTCCCTGTGTTTCCAGATTACAGTAGCTTTGACTGAATAGAAACCTCTTATTTCCACCAAATACAGAGCATTATCTTAGCGTCATGGGTATTTGGCTTTGTTTGGATTCGGCTGTGTGGCCGGTCTTCTCATACAATATCTTGCGCTTCCGGTTATCGTAAAGGATTCTTCTTTCTTTGCAAGCAATGATTTAGTGCCAAAATTCATTATTTTATAACGTTTGGACAGCCTTTCAGATATGAAAAAACGGTTTTCAAGGTATTTACGCTTTATTCACAATTCCTCTACTTTTGGATGAATCTTGCTGCTCGCACACATTTTGAAATTAATGCTCCCAATGAATTGACAAGAATTTTCAGGGAAAAAACAACCAATTTTTGTTGTGCAAACTTTTTGGTCTGACCTGGGCGATCTTTGTCTTTCGTGTCAAAATCACCACTCCTGAAGTTCACAAAAAAGTTCCTCTGTGGCAATGGAACTTATTGAACACATTTACCAAACGTTTCTGTAAAAGTGGAATTCAACAGCATTTTTTAAACTAAAGAGGAAAGGCAAATCCTGCATTATAACGTGCAATAACTAAGTAAGAATAAATGACAGATATGTAACCTCAAAAGGATAAATATGTTACTAAAGACAAAACTTGCTTTCAAAATAATCCAACACTTTTAAGGTATACACGCAATAATTCAAAGCTATTAAAACAATATATTTAATTAATTTTCTTAAAATATCCGAATAAGTCACACGGTATTTAAAAATTACCCCCTCCTAAGCCAAAGCCTCGTTAATGTGATATCCATATAAACTAGAACCGATTAAAAGAAATTAATCTTAGAACCTGTTCTGTATCTGTATTCCCTTCCTCTGGAAGTATAGAGTCTAAAGTAAATTCAATACATTTGTTCATGAAGTTTTTGAAAATACATATAATACTTTTAGGAATCCATGCTTTGTAATATCAAACTACAGACTTGGAGATATTAATAAAAAATTTCAAATAAAAAAATTTACAAGCAAAATTGTCTAGATTTTATTTAGTTTTCTTTATGTACTAAAATCAAGTAAAAAAACAAAACGAAAAATATTAAGACAGAATGTATAAAGCAATTGAATTTCAATAGTAAATAGCAACCGCCAAGTACACCACGAATATAAATTGCTTTATCATTTGCATTTACATATGTACATGAAGACAATATTTGGCTGATACTTAATAAAAAATGCCTTGTAAAACTATATAGAAATGCACATATGTATGTAATTTTCAAATTTATATACTACCTATACAGACTCGTATATATACTTACTCATACTTCAGATAAATGCTACAATATATGTAAGAAAATTGTTCTTAAAAATGCTCCAAAAACAAACTTTATGAAAAATTCCTACCATAAAACGAAAACAACACAATTCTAAGCTTGAAAAATAAAAACTCCTCTGCTGATTTGTAGTAGAAAATAGTTCCCATATTTTGTGGAATTTACAGCAAAAACTAACAGAGAAAAGATAATAATAAATGTATCTCCTCCATATGTGCAAATGGCTGTAGTCTGTTTATGTTTGTCTATCTGGTGGATGTAACTATGAAATATGGATAAAATATCACCAAGAGTTTATATACCTGTTTGCGCAAAGGTAAGAAATAGAAGAATAATAAAATAGTGTTCTTTTTGGATATTGTTTTTTTTTGGAAAGATGTACAAGAAATAAAGGTTTTGGGTTAATAGTCGCTGATATAAATTTGAAACATTCATGCAGTGTATAGTAAAGCACAGCAAGCTGTAGGTGTGCACATTAGGGTGGTACGAAAAAAATTGTCTTAACTAAATCTAAAGTTTATTTGCAGGATCTAGACTAAATTATCTATTTTTAGCTTACACTGCTTTATTTACTTCTACAGAATCATTCTATAAATGAGTTTCTTTGATTGAATAGATCTACACAATATCGAATTAAATTTGCGAAAATATAAACCGATATTAAAAAAATACAAATAAGAATCAAGCAGCCAAAGCAATATTTAAAAACAGTAAATGTAATTTAGTCCATTAAGTCATTGTTAAGGAAGCATTACCCATATAAAGGTAGAAGATGTTCGCATAAATGCTTTAATATTTATTGAAAACTTTGAAAGCTATAAATTGTTACACATTTATTTATATTTAATAAAATTTGCACGAAGAAACTAAAATTCGCTCTTCATATAAAAATCGTTGTTTTTGTTTTGATGGATCGCTTCAACTGTTGCATAATATTTCGGTCCATCTGTACGGTTCGCTAATCTTTTAATATTGTCAACTCTGATTGAACTATTCTTTGCCAATAAATCAATATTGTGTAATTTGACGAAGTTGAAGAGGACTAGGGCCATTCTTATATGTTACAATTTAGTTTATCTCATTCCTTTGTTAATTATTGACACCGCAAAGTATTTCAACTACAGTTTCTACATACGAAGTCATTTTCTGGGACACTCTAATGTTCATATATCTAACAGTTAAAGCAAACAATATTATTGTTATCATTTCATTTATACTTTGTTTTTTCCATTAGTTACTTATACCAGCTACTAGTTGGCAAACAAAAAAAGAAGCAAATAACCCAGTACCTAAAATCTGAGACACTAACGATAACAGTAGTAAAATTCATTTATGTATTTATGCAGTATGTAGCTTTTGGCTATTGACATATTTTTGGCAAACTAGCATATAGTTATACATACAAATATTTATATATTGTATACCTTTACACATACACATGCATCTATACATGGTTGAGAATAGTTGATTTAAAATTTAAAAATGTTATTAGCATTTTGGCTTATCTGCAGAAAACACCCAGAGTCTTTGGCGGGAATCGAATCCGCAACCGTCTAACTGATAGTCTGGCATACTATCGCCTAGTCTATCGGGGCACCGTATAAAATCCGGCGAAATAAATGTTTTAATATTGGGTGTGTAATTTAAAAATTAGGAATTTTTTTACAATTTGTAGCATTTATTATAAAACAGTTGTACAACATAAATTTATTCAATGTATTGGCCACTACTAGCTATGACGTTTTCTGGCAACATATGGCTTTCGCGCCAATAGAAGTGCTCATCTTTTGAGGCCAAGAACGAATGAAGCCCATTTCGGATACCCTGTGCTGAAGTGAAGCGTATTCCAAAATAACGTTCTGCACTTAACGAAACAAATAGTAGTCAGATTTCGCAGATGTCAGATGTCGCCAAGCTTTGTCTCTGATGGAATATTACGCTTACATTATTCGGCCAATGCTCGCTTCAAGCTAATTAGTTGCATTCGGTGCAGGTTCCATGTGATGGTTGTGTCTGATTTTAGCAGCTCATAATAGAAAGGACGCTTTTGGTCCCACTAAATACAGAGTATTACCTTAGTTCCATTGATATTTGGCTTTAGTGTTGATTCGGCTGGTAGGCTGGGCTTCATATACGGTCTGTTAAGCTTCAGGTTATTGTAATGAACCCAATTTTCATCGCAAGTTTAAGCAGCAGTTTGTCATGAAAATCGCTTTTCAATACATATTATACTAAATTTTCCTATTTTTGGATGAATCCTGATGCTCGAAAACGTTTTGAAATTGGTGCTGTAATGGCAAAAATTCTTGCTCTTCAAACTTGTTTGGCTGGCCTGGGCGACATTTGTCTTCCGTGTCACAAATAAGACTTCTGAACCGCACAAGCAATCTCTCGTACGTTGAAACCGGCCGAACAACAGAAGCTTCTCTGTGCAATCAGTGTGATTCAGCGGCACTTTCATCAAATTGAAGCTGTAAAGCAAAACTACCTGAAAATGACGCTTTGTTAACACAAAGCTCTACATTTTCTAAACAAAAAACAATTTGTTATTTATATAATACGGAATAATAAATAACAAATATGTATCCGTCAAAAGGACCTACTAAAGACAAAAACCGCCTTTAAAAGATACACAATCTGTTATTAATCAATGATTTTTAAGTTATACATCAATGTAGTTTTAATTATCGATCACGACAAGGAGCTTAATCGGGCCAAAACTTTACTAAAGAGTGGTGACAGACGTTTACTAGACGCGGATTTTGTTTTATTGAACATAGGATTTTCTATTTAAGTGCTTGTTTTTTTTGAATAAAACGTTTGTTTTCTTTTTGTTTGCTATCTGTGCTTAAGATTTGCTGAAACCGTTTTAGATATTAATTGCTGTATTATATGAATAGATGTAAATGCATCTACTAAACATTATTATTTATACATTTTTATACTTTACATATCTGTCATGGAAATCCAAGTTTAAAAACCCATATAATATTTCTTAGCCGAACAGGTATACAAATTTAGTACTCAAAACATTACTATTTTAATTGAAAGTTATTCAGTAGCATTTCAAAATCTAAATTAACCATATATCAAGTTTTCCCTTTATTGGCAATGTTTTCGTTTTTTTTTTTTTTTTTATTGTTTTGGAATTGAAAAACTATGAATAATGCTCGTCATGTTAATCACAAAACTGATGGGGCATGGAGTGAGTTCTGGCCTTTTCTGTTTTTTTTGAATTTTTATGTTTGATTTCGATTGAGAATATATTTTTAAATACATGTGAATAATTTTCTTAAACAAATTTAAGTTTAATATAAAGAAGTTTATTTTTTAGAAAACAATTTTTATTTAGAAAACAGGTTTGTTTATAAAAACAGTGTTTTTTTTTTTCAAAAATTAAAACTTTTCTTCGAAAATATACGGTAACGCTTTTCATGCCTGTTGTATAGCAGAGCAACACTGTACGTATAATTAATATTTACTTTTTATGAACACAAGCTTAATATTAAGTATACGTCATAATTTGCAGAAAATAATCATTTATTACTGCATGCTTTAAGGCGATTAATTATACATATATGAAACGAATAGGATTTTTTTGGATTTGCGCAAAAATTAGAATTTTCTTAAGTATTCGCTAAAGCAACGTTATACATGAAAACAATGGCAAACGAATAAAATTTTAATTATCAGTTTTTTGAATTTGTATACCTAAATACGAAATTTGTTTAATAGTTATTAAAGGAAGACTTCACATGTACGTTTTTATGGAACACAAAAAGAAATTTTGAATACAACTTATTTTTCTTTAGAAGAGTTTTTTTTTAATTAAAGCGTTTTTTTTTTGGACAATAGAATCAACTTGCCATCTCTGGATTGGATTTTTCATTTCCTTACTTATGAATGTAAATGAATCAGTTAAACATTATTATAAAAAAAACTTAGTTTGAAAAAAGTAGTCTTTAGGAACGTATTTGTCTTCATTTATCAAGTGTGAAAAGTTATAAAAATCTAAATATTTTTGATTATAACTCTAAATTCCAACGAGTTTTTCAAAATTATAAACATACAAAATATTCCCTACTGTTTACATTTATTTTGTAATTTAAATATTAATTGCTGTTATAAATTATAGATGGGAATGATTCTATGTGATATAATCTAATATTTACAAATCAATTGTAATACAAATTTCAAAAATTTTGAATAGTTGTGTAAAATCAAGAATACTCAAATGTGTTTTTATTTTGTTTGGAAACATCCACAACTAGTTTTGGATGCCTCCCTATTTTAAACCTGTAATCATACCGATAATATTGTAGGTGTTTTCTTTTAATATTAATGCACAAAAGTGTATTTTTTATTATTTCTGGCGCCCTGCTGTGTTTAAGAATTTTGTAACTGCTAACTAGCACTTTAAAAGTAAATATTAATTTACCATTAATGTATGTTTGACTGTTTCTTTTTGTTTCCTGTTTGTTACACATATGTACTCGTATGTATGGTTTTATACACATATGTACAATTATATAGTGACATCAAAACTAACTCTTATAATATATGAAATAATACTTATTATGCAAACATAAGTTAGCAGAGAAATTTTATATAAAATACAGTGAAAATTCCAAAAAAAAATTTTGGGAGAAAAAATTACTTTACATAAAGCATTGATCACATAAAATCCTTAGCTTCTATAAAATATTAAAATAAAAAACTTAAGCAAGAGTTAAAGAGAAAATATACAATATGGAGCCAAAAATTGTTGTATTTAAGTTAAATAAAAATTAATATGTATAAATATGTTTTTCCAATAAATATTTCTATACAAATTTTTTGTTTTTTTTTAGTAAATTTTTTTTAAACATAAATTTGCTGAATCACAATTATGTTCTTGATGCCTTGGTGCTTTGTCAGATGCTTTAATTGAAAATTTTACACTGTAAATGCAGGCTGACATTTGCAAAGCATTTTTTTTTGCTTTTACACGACGTGTATGCATTTTACAGTGGAAAATTTGATAAGCACATTGCAAAATACATACCATCTAAAGGGAGCTTTAGACTACACAAGACATTATTTTTCACTTCGATTTGGTTATTTAATTGCGATTTGATGCTAAAACACCATCTACGAATCGACCATATAAATATATTTCTGTAACAAAATCGTGTTTCTGTTCTATATAATAGCGAAAAGTTTAAAAGATGTATCATGTTCAGAAAATTCCCTTAATGTTAATGATGATACAAACATATACATAAATGTAATCATTTGTATGTGTAGGTACAAGAATTTGTGGCCATGTAATATATAAACGATTTTATACATATATGCATAGTTAAGCGTATAATGAAAAGAACACAGTATTACAATAGCTGGTTTCATAAATGCAGGAGTTTGTGAGTTTAGCTCCAAATAGCAGTTTGTTGGTTTTTTTAATTTTTCTGCTAATTCATGAAATTTTTAAAAATGTACAAAAAAGACGAAGATGAAAACCAACTAGATTGTGTAAAATCTCTATAACTAACTCTGTTACAACAGAGAGTGAAAAAGAGAAGAGGGAAAAAATTAAATAAAATTAAAATAATATAACATGATTAAGCACGAAAGTTGTATGTTTAGTTTGTGTATACAGGAAACTAAATTAGATACATGGACATATGCTTAAAAATTTAAATATTCCTTTGGGTAATCTAGGGATGGTTACAAGTACAATAACGTTAGTCTTGTATGTTAAAATGCTAAACGTTTTAAATACTCATTTTTCGTGTATTGGTTAATGCTGTGATTTTCAGTATTTTATACCAACAAAAAGTTGGGAGTTATAAATTTCATCATTCCATCTGTTATACATTGAAATACTGGCAATAGACACTAAAAAGTATGTGTATTCTGTATGCTTATAAAATTCTAAGACATGCAGCAGATAGCCTATCTTACCTAGAGGAAAGCACCAATGTGGATAAAAATTACCTCATAAAAAGATACAAGTAATCTGTAACCACACAGATCGTAACTATAGAAAGCGAAAATATTATTAAAGGAAATCAGGATCTTACAAACAGGATAACGTTCAGTAAAGCAAAAGAAGTCTGCGTAAATGATCGCGTCGATCATTGTAGAAATACCTGTAGATGCCGGATGACAAACCTATCATGCAATTAAATATATAAATCGTAGTGAAAAGCAAAGAGATTTTGTTATAAAACGGTCAAGAATTCTTTACATTGAAGTATTAGCAAAATTTATTCGTTCAACAATAGACTAAATACCACAAGAATACATGTGAATTGTGTTAAAATCTCTCATGGAATTGTATATAAGTGAAAAGCTAAATACTATTGGTATGCAATGGACACGCATTCTGTATTACAAAGTTTGAATAATATTCAGCAACATTCTCATTCTACTACTTATATTATGAATGATTAAATATATTTAAAAACAGCTACCTGACCAACATTTCCAGTTGTAGCGAGTTCTAGGAAATGCTGACTTAAATGTAAATATACAAAAATGAATAAATTTGGTAAAAAAAAAACAAACAATTAGAAGTTAGAGTCTTAAGAACAGCCTTTTTCTCACCTCTGCAAATATACATAAGTTCGAATGTTGCTGTCTCTTTTTAGCTCCCTTTTATTACTCAGCAGCTAAACTGCATTGCTAAATAAGAAATCAGCTCAATTTTTAATATTTTCAAACATTTGAACAATATAAATTAATCATAATACTGACCATTATTAGCTATGAACTTTGCCCGGTTTTCTGGCGACAAATGGATTCTTCACCACAAGAACTGCTCATCATTTAAGGCCTAGAACCAGTCAAGCAAGTTTTGAAAAATTTGGGATACTGAAGTGAAGCATATCCCAGAGAGAGGGAGAGCGTTGTGATTCGATCGAATCAAATTTTAGTCGGACGCGGCAAGTAATAAACTATATAGCAAAAAAAAAAACTTTGCAACCACATAATTTTAGAGATTGAAAATCGTCTTACAAGGTCTTTCGGCTTTATTTCATATGATACCAAATTTTTGCTCGCAGTACTTTTGAAATTGCTCTTTTTGTGTATGTCAACAATCTTCATGGTGTAGTGCCGCTAATTCATCTATGCATTACGTTTCAAAATCACTACTTCTGAACTGCAAAAATCATCTTCTCGCACGCTGGAAACAATGGAACACACACACCATAAGCTTTCTCTTCATAAATTAACAAAGTAAATTTTCCTCAATCCGTTTTTCATTTATTTTTTATTTTTTTGAAGTCTTTCATAATCTTTCGATGAGGAATATTTGTCTGGGTAATTTGGTTTCCATTGTAGAAAAAATGTTCAAGTTTAATTGTGTGCATTAGAGCACGTATAAATATGTACATAAAATATTCTATAATTTGCATATTTTATTACATGAATACATAAAACTATAAGTATATTTTCACACACACACTCTCAGTAACAAAATTAACTAAAAATATATGAGTAATTACCAAAAAAAAAATATTAATTTTCTTAAGGAAATTTGAAGGACAGATAGATATGTGCAAAAGGTTTAAAATATTTACAATATAAAAATATTTACAATCCGGCAAATATTATTATGAGTCTTTACGTATCTATGCTTCATATATCTGTCCACTCGATCAGATTTCAAAATTAGAAACGTATTTCATATGTATGTATGTAGTTTTTAGCCCAGAAAAGTAGTGTTTCAGTTACACAGGCAAATCTCGGTATAACGAGTCTCACTTTAACGAAAATCCGGTAAAATGATTTTAATATTAACTCTTTTATGCAACGAATGTCTAAATAATTTTATGCGCGATAAAACGAATTTTGAAAAAAAAATAAGACAAATTCAAACGAACGACCAAATGTTTAACATTGAAAATTATATCAAAAATAGTCGATGTCTAAAGAAGGGTAAGTATCACGTGCTGGTAATGTGGTTTTCTTATTGACTTCTCGATGAAAGAAACTTGAATTGAATTGCTTTAAATACTTTAACCTTGAAAATACAATAATTGTAGATTTGTTGTAAATAATGACTGCATATATGTACAGGGTGGGCCAACTTGGACTGACTGATTTGAAATAATTTTGAAATTTTGATAAAGTTATTGGTCCATATTTCTTCGAAAATGAGCTTAATGGTATGTTGGAAAATTTTTTACGTCCGATAGTTCTCAATAATCATAACATATGGTTCCAGCAAGATGGAGCTACAGCTCATACCGCAAGAGCCACAATGGCACTTCAGTCAGTCATACTTGGCCCACCCTGTATATATCCAATATACGGTGTAACACTTTTAAAACAATCAAGGGAAAAGTTGTCACACCTTTTTGATTTAGTGAATTACAATCTACCTTCTGATGTTATTCTCAATACAAACAAAATTAGTCTTTATGTTTGCATATTAAACCGTTGTTCACGTTAAAAAAACTTGTGTTCCAGCAAGAGAGTCATCGAAGAATAGAGGTACTATTTTAATTAGCGATAGAACATTTTAAACGAAGTTAATTAAACTTCTTATACTTGGAAAGGAGAAAAACACAGCGCTCTGTTTGTGATAAAGAGTTGCCTGTAAATTATCTTCATTTTTATATACATTTCTATATCCGAAATACCTCCCAATATAGACTTAATTGATCCTTAATAATGCAAGTTAGTAAAATCTACAAAATATGGACTAATTTGGCCAATAGACAATAGACAAAACAACAAATCTCGACATAAGAAATATTTTTGACTTAATAGATGAGTCTGAGAATCAAGTGCAATTATGATTGATTGAAGTAAATTTTACGTATGAGTAATATTTAATTTGATATGAAAACAAGATAAATATTAAGTATACGTAGTGGTCTGTAGAGATTGACTATTTATCACATCATACGTTAAGGCACAATATAACAATTTAATTGAATATCTGATATTAGATTAGAGATATTAGATTAGCTATAAAATCAGGGTTCGGATAGTAATTAATGCGGAAACTTAAAAATTAAAAAACTTAATAAATTAATGATATCTAATACAAAATTGTATGTAATAGTTAATTATAAATGTATAAATTCAATTAAATATAAAAATTCCATTTTCATCAAGACAACGCACCAGCCCACAAGACTTTTTTAACAATGGCTAAAATCGACGAATTTAAGTACGAGTTGCTTGACCACCCACCTAATTCTCCTGATTAAGCTGCCAGTGACTTTTACCTGTTCCCAAATCTAAAAAAATTCCTAGCTGGCAACCGGTTTACCTTAAATGAAGATGCAATTACAGTTGTAAAAAACTATTTTGAAGGCCTTAAGGAAAACTTTTTTAATCAAGGGATGGAATTGCTGGATAAGCGTTGGACTAAGTATATCAGGCGATTATATTAAAAAAAATAATGTTTTTGAAAAACTAACTGTTCTCTTTCTGTGCTAGGAGGAGAAGTATCCGAACCGCCCTTGTAGTAACTATTATTAATTATAATAGTTAGTTAAGCACAATCAAATGGCATATGTATTCTTTTCTTGTATTTTCTTTAATTAAAATACTGTTTAAACGTATGTAAGGTCGCGTTTTCACTATGTCATTTTTGTTGTCAAATTGTCCAAATTGTTGGCAATTAAGTGAAAACGGGTTGTCATATGGCGTCATCTATGCAAGCATAGATTTATGCATAGATTTATGGTTTATGCGGCAAACTATAATCGATGTTAAAATTAGAAACCTACATATCTAAGGAAAGATTTTTAACTGAGAAATTGTTAGTAATGTATTAATAGTATTATAACCATGTTGCTTAATACGTCATTTAACCGTATTCCATTAATATTAGACAACTATTTCTATTTGTTTTGAGTCAGCATAGTGAAACGAAACTGTGGGAGGGGCTCTAGAAAATGAATATGTCTTTTAAACGCTTCTGCTTCCCAAGTCTTTTCTAATTCTAGTATTTAATTTTTAGGTTTATCTATCTTATCTTTTATGGTAGAAACACAACTGAGACGAACGACGAATTTCGCTCAATACAACGAATTAGTTGGTGACAATTCGCTGTGTAAATTTATCCTACGACGAAACAAAATAAATAATTTTTTAATAATTGAATGTTTTTGTTTTCGTATAAAATGCAGTTAAAAATAATTTTTATTGTTAACTATTTTGTAACTATATTTGTTTTAAATTATATAAAGTAAAAAAATTAAAAAATAGTTAAAGCAAAATTTAATATTATTTACTAAAACATTCAAAACTAAAATGAAACATGGTCACCCCGTATTGTTTGTTCGTTGTTCGCCGACTTAAAAATTAGAAATATACTCTCTTTCAGAGTTCGCCGCATATGACAAATTCAAAACGGGGCCGGCTGTTGTGTGTAAATTCAAATACACAAATGTGTTTCATTTTTAGAGACGAATAATCGCGATTACAAATTCGTCGTTCGTCCCAGTTGTGTTTCTAGCATTATAGAAGCCATTTGTTTATTTGAAAACAAAGTCAGTTTAGTTTATATTATAGATATTGCTGATTGAAATTGTTCACAGTAATTTAAAAGCATTTAAATGCAATGCATTTTCTTAACACTACACAAACTCTAAAAGAAAATATTTAACTTGCTAATCAATCAAATAATAATAAACGTATACATCAGCTAGTTATATATTAAAATATTCTAGTATTTACTCATATATTTATGATAGTAAGCATTTTCATATTTAAATTATATATAGGTATATAATTTATTTCATACAGGAGGATGTTGAAGGAGTGTCAGTTTTCACATATACATACATGTGTATATATATCCACATACACATGATTTATACATATTTATACATGGCCATCTTACAACGAAGCTTAGTTTTCGGCATTAAAGAATAAAAATGTGTGTGTGTGTGTGTATGTGTGTGTGCTTTTTGTGGTTTTTAAATAATGTGTTGACACTTAAGTAATCAAAAAGTTATTTTCCGAAAATAACTTTAAATTAATATTGTGTAAAGGCAAATATTTGCTACCAGCATATATACACATACATACATAATTATATATCTCTATGATGTTCTAAATGGAGAATGTAATTTTCTAAATTATATGTACATAATTAAATGTTAAAATTGACACTTAGAGAATAAACATGGTTGTGATATGATTTTTTTTTAACGTAATCATGTTTTTATACCCTACACCACCATAGTGCGTAGGATATATTGGACTTGTGCTAATGTTTGTATAATAATGTTTGCGCATAAATAATGGACCAAAACTCACCTTAAAGTACAACGATTGACTCATACTTACTTGCTGAGTCGATTTAACGATGTCTCTCTATCCGGCTGTCCATGTAAACCTTGTGCGAAAATTACAGGTGGTATTGAAATTGGTTGAAATCTGTCCATTATTTCTCATAGCCCTCATACAAATGTCCTTCAGAAATAAGAGTTTATCGGCCATAAATGTTGGAATTATGCGCGAATGAAGGTTTTTCACATCTTTAAATTTTGTACAGATTAGTTCATAATTAACTATAGCTTCCACATAACTCTCTTAGAAATGTTGGTTTCCAAATAATAGTCAACACAAATTAATTTCATATATACAGAAAATATGACACCGAATTTTAGAATGGTTGGTTCATAATTCGTCAAAGCTCTCATATAAGACCCCCTTTAAAAAAGCACTTTAACCTTTATTTCTATATAAATCTAATAAGTGTTTATATTGAGATAAAATTTAACACCAGGAATATTTATAGTATGCACAGGAGTCATACTACTTAATTTTTGTATATTAGATTACTAATTGGTCAGAGCTCTTATATAGCGCCCATTTCCGAAAAACTTTTTTTTACACATATACTGGGTGTAGGATATTATAAGGTTGGTCTTGTTTAACTACACTTTCCTACTTGTTATTTATCATATTATTTTTAATTTTTTTTTTACCCAAAAAAGGGACCATATTGGTACAACATGAAAGTTTTGGCATTTTTACTAGTTTTTACTAATAAATTAAATTTTACTCGAAAATTCAGTATGAAAATTTGTAACATTTTTGGTCAATCATTATAGTTCTGTTGTGACTGGTGTTTAAAATGTGGTCGATTTTTTTGCCACATTGTGCTTCTGGAAATGCAAGAGTAATTGTTTAGAATCCTTTGCATGCTGAACGTGTCTGCTGGAGGCATTATAAGGCTATTTTTTTTTTATTGCAGCAAGATACACTAGAGCCCCGATATTTTTATTAAATATATATTTATTTATTGCAGCAGGTCTTTGTTATTATTAAAAAGAAATAATTGAAAATATATTTTTAAGCAAGGAATAAAATAATATTTAAGGTGAAAAAAATCTATTTACATACATACATACATAAAAGCACAACCAAAATTATTTTAATAGCACATAACTTCATATGGTAAGTATGAATAAAATGGGAATTCCCCTTTTTATACGCAAGTAGGTAAAATATTCACAAGTAAATATGGAATTATTGTATATAACGACGCAAATAGGAAGCAAAACGACACAAAGCGGATTGATACAAAATTTCAAAGCCGACGCAAAGCGGCATCAAAACGACGCAAAGCGGTTGTAACCACATTCAGAAAGGCGCCGCAAATAAAAAAGACGCAAATCATGGCTCTATTGTACAAAAAGATATTAACAACAAACTTTTGGTCCATACTTGATGCTGCATGCTGATGAGTATCACTGATATGTGTGGTTTGAACAGGACGGTGTCACATTTAATACAGCCAATTAAACAATGAATTTATTGCAATTTATTGGTAGTTAATTGGCAGCTTCATCATGCGATCGACTATCACTGGCTTATCTTGATGTATGATTACATTAAAGATAGAGTCTATACAGAGTCAAACCAATCAATTACAGTTGTAAAGCTCAAAAGCTGAGAAGTGGTTAATGAAATAGTCCTCACATTTTCAAATAATCAATATTTCGTTCATACTAACTCCTTCTAATAATACAATATAAATTGTTACGATTTTCATAAAAATTATTTTGTTTTACTTTGTTTATAAAGATTAAATTCTGTTTGAAATACCCTTTTACGTATTTTAGGTAAAGTTAAGGTAAGGTCAATTTGAAAAGTTTGTTTGACGTTGTTAACTCTTACAAGAGTTTTTCAAGATCAAACAAATTAAAACTAAATTTCTATTGTGATTTAGCCTAAATAAGAAAATTTTTCTTAAATAATTAAATGAGTTCGAATATGTGTTACTTAGTGGTTACGTCTTTTCGGCAAATAATTGCCAAGTGTGACCGTACCTTTAGTTTTATAAACCTTTTATTAAAATATGAATTTAATTTCGAAAAAAAAATTAATATTTAATTTCTTTCTTTTTCATTTCAGCTTAACTAAAACTAACATTTAACAAAAGCAAAGAATTTAAATTCTTCAATACCAGTGAGTTAGATAATAAATGCAAGATATTTCTAAATAAACAACACACATGTAGCTAGTTTAAATTAAAATATGCAAAAAAAGGAGACAATTTTTAGCTAAAATAAAAATATAATAAATAAGTAATTTTCCTTAAGTGACTGACTCTATTCAAATGGAAAACTTGTGCACAAATAAATACTCATGCATCTACTTAGAAAGCAGCTACCAATACTCTCACTCACTAACTCACTCACAAACACACTAAGCGGATGTTTAAAAAAAGTACTTTAAATAATGATATGTATGACTGTGTGTTCAAAAAATGTATTAGTATTGGAAAATGTGTTTAGTGAATAAATGTTTACAAGTATATCAGTGTAAACTAAACTAAATAATAAATAAATAAATTCCAAACACGTGTGTTAGCGTAAATGTTGTTGTGTTTGAACAGACTAACTACCACTACAAAGATACACGTATTCATCAACATCATCATCGTGGCTTCATCATCTTGGCATTCTATATTGAATCACATTTTTTGACTACGCTCTACATGACTAACTGCCTGGCTGCCACTATATTTAAATAAATAAGGTAATATTAAGAAAATATTGTTGTTGAAGAAAATATGTTTTTAGAAAAAAAAAACACACACACACACACACTTTTATTTAAAAACACATACACATGTACATATAGTATATTCGATTATATTAGGATGGCCCAGTTTTAATGCCAACGAAAACATTTGATTATGTTTTCAACTACAATAAAAGTTTATTTTATATATGTCAAGATCTTTGTCCTAGCCTTTGACATTGCTAAATATTATCGAAGGTCCTTTTTCAAGTTTTTTTTAGATTTGTTTATATTTATTTCAACAATTTATGTATTAGAATGATTCGCCTTCCATACAAAAAATAGTTGTGTCAGTCACCTCCTAGAATTAAAGAAAATATAAAAATTTCCAGAAATAATTTTTTTTACTTTTTTTGCCACGCCTACAAATACCGCCCTTTTAGTATTTTTTCTACTGTGTCGCTATTTTTAGTTCGATCGTAACATTTTGTATACCGGTGTTCATGGTTCTGTAAGAGCTACATTTCTGTTCTTAATAATGTTTTACTACCACATAAAATGCTAGTCATGACTTTTAGAAACTCGCTTCGTACCCACAATAATGCTAAATATTTTTGTACGAAAAGAGGGCCGCGTTATTTGGCGTAACATTTTTTAATGACGTTACGATCGAACTTAAAATAGTGAACAAAATACGAAAAGGCGATATTTGTAGACGTGGCAAAAAAAAGTAAAACAAAATATTTCTGGAATTGTTTTTCATTATCCTTTATTCTAAGGGGTGACTTTTTTCGAACCGGTCTATAGTATATAGTTATCATATGTAAAGTTTTTTTTAGATTTTTCTAATATTTCTTTCAAAGTAATTGTACAATATAGAATTTAGGTATCATATGAAAGGCCTTTGAAAGTTTGATCAAATGGTATTGAACCAAATTCCTAGTAAGTCTAATTTTATTAAATTAATTATGAATTTTAACCACTGCTGTTTGATTTTTTTTATATAAATTTGTATAGAATTATTTATTTAAATTCAGCAAACAAACGACTTTACGAAAACGATAGCCAGCCAAATCGACACCAAAGCCAAATATTCACAGCGCTCAGGTAATGGTCCGATTTTTTTGGGACCAAATGGTTCCTATCTATTAAACAGAACACCACAATCACCTATCTGAAGTCTAAACAGAACATCACAAAGTAAAATATCCATGGTGCTTAGGTACTGACATCTGGCTACACCATCATAGGAAACCAGTACTGCATGCAACTGATTCGTTTGAAGAGAGTATTGACAGTAAAAATGACAGCCAAAAAGCGTAATATTCTATCAAGACAACGTCGTTTATTTATAATACCTGTTAAAAACTATACCGTACTAAAACTATTTGCTTCAATTGATGCAGAACGCTCTCTCTGTGAAACGCTTCATTTCCTAACAGGGTACCCGAAATTGGCTTGATTCGTTTTTAGTTTCAAAAGAGGAGCAGTTCTTTTGACGCGAAATCCATACATTGCTCGAAAGATGACAAAATATTACAGTCAACTGAACAATACTTTGAAGTCTCTTTTAACAGATGCTGAAAAGAATTCTAGGGTTTCATACGTATATTTTTCTTTCACGTCGAGCTTATTTCGGTGGCAACAATGGGCAGCTTTTGAATAATGCAAGTAGTTAAATTGACACAAAACTTTACTAAATGAGGCAACAAAGTTGTATATACCTATAAATATACGAGCATAAAATCGTACTTGAAGAGGTGACAAAAGGGGTGACATTTTGGCTCGGCATTTCCTCATCTAATGTAATTTACAATTTGCTCGCGGTCCACTTTTACATATGCTATGATTTTGTTTTATTGAATGAAGTATGTTCTTTGTTAGTTCCTGGTTTCTTTTAACAACAATTTAGCTTTCTTTATATTTACGATCTGTGCTTAAGCTTTGCTTGTATCGCTTTATAACATTTTGCAGTTATTGCAGTTCATTCGAAACTTTATTTTTGAACACCACAACGAAGGAATTTTTACACGATTTTTTTTTTATCAATTTTTATTTCCCATTGCTCAGCACTCATACAAATATATTTCAACTGATTTAATTTGATATACATATTTTGCATTTTTAAAAGTTGTAAACTCTTATTTTAAATGGAAAGCATTGAGAAACATTTTAAATAAGATAAATCTCTAGAAAAAATATAAACATATTTGTATGTGAAATAAAAAATAAATATAAGTACAAATTTGTAAACAAATTACCTTAACGCATGTTTGGTTTTCCATACAGGAAGGAAACATATTTACAGACATACATACATACCTATACATAGCCAGATGAAAAATGTAAAAATAAATTCTAATGTATCAATTGAAATTGTTTGTAATGGTTGTGAAATGCTGCTTTAATGTCTATGAAGATTTTGTTAGATTCATAATTTAATTTAGATATATCTGTATATCAGTTTAATAATATATATTTATTTAAGTATTTATATACTTAACTTATAGTTCTTAAAAACTAATTTCACTTGGTTGGATGCATCTAATTTAATCCTTGCGGTTAAGCTCCTTTTGAGTTAACTCATGTTAGTATTGCAACCAACCCTATCAATCAGAGGAGCAGTCTTATGCCAGTTTCCTTATTCTTGGTGGTAGGAGTATATACTGTGAGCGTCAAAATAAAGTCAGCACTATATATTTTTTAAAAACCTTAGACCCTAATTTTGTAAAACTTAACGCCACAATTTTCTAAGCGTTGCGTTATGTTACATTTTGCAAATCACGGCGTTCAAGCAAGTGATTATTTGCGTTGATTCTGACGTTTTTGTTGATACAACTGTTTGAAATTGTGGATTTTGTAAAATGCAACGCTGAATTTTTTATCACTTGCGTTGTCAAATTTAACGCCTCCATTTTCATGGCGTTAGTTTTAAAAGCCAAATTAAAAATAAAATAAAAAGCCAAATTATTCAATTAATTTAATATTTTATGGGAACTTTATTTACAAAATGTAAGTAAATATATACAAACATGTTCATTTAGTATAAAATACTGCTAAATTTTTTCTTAGGGCGAAAAAAAGCCACAACGGCAGCTCAATTTGAATTATTGATAGCTGAAATGAAAAATCATTCAGATGTGGTTCGTGGAATGCCTTACTTTTGCAGCTCAAAATATAATAATATTGTAAATCTCTAAAATGTTATTTTACTTACTCATTAATCGTTAAATTCATGATGTTGATAGTAGGACGCAATTGGATTTTTTCAATAGATATGTCTGGGACGCTTGAAGAATGTTCATCATCCGAAGAATATCCATAATCCATAAGTGCGAACATTTTTTTATACTCCTAGTATCTTTGTATTTATAGTTATTTGCTTTAAAATCTTTTTTCTACACAACTTAAAATATTTTTTTGATACATAACCAAACAAAATTATTGAACAGCTGATAGGTTTGAAGCATTGCCAATGCAGAATAAGTGTGGCTTTATGTAAATTTTTATTTTAAATTTCAGTATCAACATTTACAATGGCAACATTAACAACGTAAAGATTTGACAGTATTGTAACAATGTTAAATTTCTGCGTTTGCTAAACGTAATGACGCAGTGATTTTAAAAATTTCATATTTTTGGTGAAGTATTCGCAGAAGCGTAGGTAATGCGCTGAACGCAAGTGATTTACTAAATTAGGACATTAATTATATTAATATAAATAATATTACAATAGAAAATAGTGTGTATTGCATGTCTATATAGTTATTTAATTAGAATTGAATTCACAAAATAAAGAGAAATATAAACAAAAGCATATACAAATTTAATTGATGTACATATTTATAAAAAAGAAGTATTTTTAGGCCTCAAAATAAAGTAAATAGAAACATCCTTGTGCAAAAAATCCCTGTCATTTCAAACGTGGTGGCAATCTTTTTATTTTTCTTTTTTTGAAAGTAGAACGGTAACGTGCCGTTCAAAATAATTGCAAGTTTTATAATTTATCATTAAAATAAACAGACAAATATCAATTGAGACTCGGCAAATCATAATAAACTTCCATACATAGAAAAGGTAAATGCCTGTGTGGAATAGCTTAAATCGTTGGAAGGCGTTATTGTACATTAAAAATAATAAAGGCAAGACTACCAAACACAATACCATAGTAAGTTTCGCAGGTGCAAAATGAACAAAGCTTCTTAAAAAAAACTGAAGTAAGAGCTTAGTAAGAGAAGTAAGAGTCAAACCAAATAGATTAGACAATTAGACGATCTTTGCATCAATACATGGTAGTAGGTAATTCTTAAGCCGCGTAAGATGGCCCTTATATCAAAGAAAAACTCAACCAAATTTTTTTGAATAACATTCTTTTCACCGCTGAAAGTAAGTTTGAGATATTTGGTGTCAAAAATCCCCTACAAATATGACGAGCCCAAAACGAAGCCTTCAGTAAAAACTATTATTATTACCTACCTATTAGCAAGGCGGTAAAATATGACGCTCTGGCTTCGTAAAGCCTTATCAGGTGTCGGTAGTCTTACATTTATAGAATCTACAATGAAAATGAAGATTATCTCGACATTTAAAAAAAAACAATATAGCTTCTATTATAAAAAAATTAGAATTATAGATATTCCGACAGGACAATTATCCTTAGCAAACCTCCAAAATTGTTAAACAATGGTTGCTCAGTTATTGTCCAAATCATGCATCATACTTCGCTCTCCGCAGACCTTAACACAGTTGATCACCTGCTGCAATATCTGGACAAACCAATTGGGCAATTAAATATTTCTTGCATGGATAACTTAAAGACATTAATTCAGTCTGAATGGAACAATATTTCGCCGGACTTCACTAAAAAAACTTGCTGATTCGTTCTCTAGAAGATTGTCAGCTGCGTTAAAGTCAAAAAAGACTACAAACAAAATAATAAATACAATGTTTAGCATAATTTTAAGACACATATATACCTGTTTAGTTTATTTTTACGCGAAAATTCTAAGACTTTTCCGTTAATATTCAATTATTTTTTTATGTTTTTTATTTTTAAAATTTTTGTTAATGAGTTATATTTTGCTTGAATTATGTAATATATATTTTTTTAAATTTATACTTGCAGTATATACAATAAAATCTTTTTTTTTTTTTAGCAATATTAAGTGTTTACTTTATACATACATTTATTTATAATTCCTGCAATTTAACAATGTCTCTCTGTTAGACCATATGTCGCTTGAAATAAACTTCACTACCTACCAAATAAGAATGGTGAATTTTGTATATGCTTTTCTTCATATTTCAATGTCGCGTTCCGGTACCTAAATCATACTTTGTTATAAATACTTGGCCATCGTACGAAACAGTTGTCTGAACATTTTAATTAAAATTAAAATTTAGTGACTTTAACTAAAAAGGTTTTTATATATCAAAGTGTGTCACGTTCGCTATTGTAAGTCTAAATTTTCAACAACTTATATTTTAAAGAAAATTATAGTGTGTAGGCCATGTAACAAGAGTTACACAAATAGTTTTCATTTAACCGGAGGTTATATTCTAATAGACGTATTCCTAAACTCTCTAAAAGGTAAAAAAATATGTACAAGAGACTAGAGAACATTATTCTTAGCCCTATAAAAACCAGTAGTTAAAACCTCAAACAATTGTTTACTAAATCCTCTTAAGTGTGAAATATGACAATTATTTATAAAAAAAAAACTATTTAGTACTTATAATCTTCCTCATTTAAAAAATTTTCCATCAATAAGTTTTTTTCTGCCTCCTTTTTTACTTTTTATAGCAATTTGAATTAATTTAAAACAACAGTTTGGCTTAGTTTAGTTTCATTTTAATCAAATTCCAATATAAAAAATGCAAACAATGTAAAAGTTAAATTCATAAAAATGAATATTAAAATACAACAACATTTTTATGCATGACTACGTTACATTGATGTTGATGATGATGTTGCACTAAAAACATCATAGGATATCTTTAGTTTTTTTTTTTTGAATATTATCAATATGTACATTTTAAAAATACCAACAACAACAGCAAACAAAAAAAATGAAAAAAATAGTGATTTTTCGTTTGTTTTTAGCTTAATTACAGGAGAGACTGTTTGCTGTTGAGCTGTAGGGTTTCTAACAACCAACATTATGGGGAAATGAAAATTTGTACAACATAAATTTATTCAAGGTATTGGCTATTGTTAGCTATGAGATATTCGCAATTTTTTGGCTACACTTGAATTCCGCTGTTAAAGAAGAGCAAATCAAAACAATTTCGAATACCCTGTTCTAAAGCGAAGTATATCCCATAGAGAACACTCTGCATCGATTGAAACAAATAGTATGCGGACGGGATAAGTTCTAAACTATAAGGCGGGTGAGTTTAAACTTCCCAGCCACTTCTTTCTAAATAGCTTTTAATATGTAATGCAACATGTGGCCGAGCGTTGTCATGATGGAATATTACGCTTTCACGGCTAGACTCATATTATTGAATTCTATAGGTCAATGCTCGTTTCAAATGAATCAGTTGCATTCGATAGAGTCCAGATTTTAATACCTTAGTGTCATGGATCTTTGACTTTGTGATGGTCTGGTCAGAATTCAGCAGCTCATAACAGAAGTATCCATTTTGACCCACCAAATAAACCTAAATCTGTTTTTACCCGGTACTTGGTTCCAGGAAAAGCCCGCGTAACAAAGGAGATTGATCGGTATGCGAAATCATACGGTTTCTTATCTGAAATTAATGAAAAACAAGGATTTTTTAACAACAATTATTCAGGTATACAATATTAAATCACATACATGTGTATACGAGTATGTTGGTACAATGTGTTTTTACACAAATATTAAAGAAAAAAAAGGAATGTAAAAAAAATGTATGAGAAGTTTATTTGATTGTATGCCCTAAAAGGGAATTCCCTTAACTTTGTGCTATTTGCAATTGCTCTGATCAGTAAATTTGCTTGTATCCACAAAAAGGCAACTCCACTAAATTTATGATATGTGCATATTGCGCAAAAATTAAATTTAACCAAAAAATTTAAGCACAAATGATTTTAAATCATGCTAAAGGGATTAAAATCGTGAAAAAGTTTTAAATTTTGTTAAATCAAAACCGTGTAAAAACAGAATTAGGTGTACTGATAATTACATTAGCGCCATGAGGTTTTGGCTTTGTAGTCGATTCGACAATTTGGCAGGGCTGTACATATGATCTCTTCATCACAAGTAATAATTCGGTGTACAAATGATTTCTTTTTATAGAGTTTGAACACCATTTCAGACATTCAGGCTTTGAATTATATGGTGCTTTTGTAGAAAAACCGCCAACGATTTTGCAATGTTGTTTAGTTTGACAACAATCTTCATGTAGTAAGGTCTTCAAACTTCTTTTGCTGGTCCGTTAAATCTTTGTCTTCCATATCAAAATCAATACTTTTGAACAGCACAAACTATCTCTTGCACATTCGACACATAGATAGGGACACTTTTTTAAATTAAAGCAGGAAAGCAAAACCTCCCACATATAAAATTGGGAACTTGTTACTTATTTACACTATAATGTCCAATAACTAAGTAACAATAAATGACATATATGTACCTTTCTATATGACAGTTACTTAAGACAAAAACCACTTTCAAAAGATCACATTTTACCCTCCGTCTTATACATGTTTTGATTTTTACATTCGTAACGCAAGAGGTCTGGCTAGACCCACTCAGTTTTTCATGGACTTAATCGAAAAAAAATATTTTTTTTTAATTAAATGTGAATAATAAACTATAAATAAATATTCATATGTTAAAAGGGGAATCACAACTTTTATTGTCATCAACATAAACATAAAGCAGAGGTGGTGAAAAGTGTAACGACAGTTTCAATAAGACTTGTACCTTATGCATCAATTAGATGCTGTTACTTGTTGGTACGTTTATTGTTTTTTTCCCGAATTACCCTAACCTTGTTTAATAGATATAAATAAATAATAACATATAAGTGGATGTGACGTGTCCAGTATTTCTTTTTTAAATATTTATAGCTAACTCAATTGTAGAAGGGTACCTGAAATTTCAAGCCTCTTACTAAGTGTAATAACATTTTAAATTGAAAAAGGTCTGACTAGACTCATTTGTAAGACGAAGGGTGAAACTTTACACTCAAGAATCAGATAAATCGAGGAATTACTACGGTACTTTTAAATGTGAAATAGCGTCAAAAAAGTACGAACGTTTAAACTTATCCATCCCTGGTGTAAACTTTTAATACCATATTACCGTTATTGATATGCCTAGCATGAAATTCTGCTAATCCCATTTTCAGGAAAATTGATTAGTAAGGAAAATTTGAATACCCTAGTTATCCACCATAAATTATGTTTATATTTTTCTAAGCTTTTACTGTTTACTGATATACGAGTATAACTGTACTGGAAAAACAGACAAAACTCCCCCTTGTTTAGCTACTTTTTATCCATACAATTTATATATACATACATACATATATATGTATGTATTCGTACATATGAACTTTTATGGTATTTCCGTTATAAAAGGTTAATAGTTTATGGCTGTTTTTAATTGATATTTTTTATCATAAATAAAAATATGTGTTGATTCGACAGAATATTATTTGATTATTTTTTTGTTGGCGGACTACTTTGTTATAGATAAAATAATCTATCTATTTGTTTACCAAATTATTAAAGATTAAAAAATTTTAAATTTTTTCAAGGGATTTTAAACATAAACACAGAAATATATGCACTAAAATGACAGCTTATTGTATGGAAAGCTAGATTTGAGTTTCAAAGTTTATTTGCAGAAATTTCCAATTATATTTCAGAATTTCATATTTATATCGGATTGTGTTAATAACTATGAACTTAGTTTTTGTAACTAGTAATTCTGCATTTCACTGTTCATGAATGTACATAGAAGCTGTTTCGTTTTGTGTTTTAAATAATGAAATGTTTGTTTTTGATTGTCAAGAACTTGCATTAAATACAGGTCCTTAAAAACAAACTCCTTTAAAAAGCGAAACGAACACAACAAAAAAATCTTTAACAAATATTGAGTTTACGCTGGCTGTTGTTTATATATTTTCAGTTTTGCTTTTATACTAATAAATATACAAAAGTCTACTAAGGGTTTCTTTCTTCTTTTACACCTGCTGAATATTTTTCATAAATTTGTAGTTGTTTTTCTCTTTTTGGTTTTTTGTGGTTGTTAAAACTGAGTTTAATAGAAAAAGTAACTTTTCTTTGGCCAAAAGTACTTAACGAGGCTTTTGATACAAAAAGAAATAATAACGAAAAAAAAACTAAACAAACAAACAGGAAACAAGTACCAAAAATCTGTGAATAAAAAATTTATAGACTGTGGACAATCTTAGCATTTTAAAGAAATTCAAAAGAATATCTTGAGGTTGTATTAAGTGGTTGAAATATAAAGTTGAAATTGTTATAAAGGATAATTCGGTATAAAAATATATATAGAAATTTAGTGCATTTAAGAAATGTTAGTAGGGAAAAAGATTTTACATAAAAGTGGAACTAAAATTATGACATAAAAAGTTTCAGAAGCTGGCATGTATTGCTATTTCAAGAACTCAGGTCGATGTAACAGTAAAATGTAAAAACACCTCTAATTGTTGCCAGTTAAGGCCAAGTGAACAATATTGGGCTATTGTCAATAGGTAGAGAAATCGTAGTAGTACTGGAGTTCTTGACAACAATATGCAGCATAAGTGGTTCGAAATTATGTCAATAGTTATGGTGATCAACAACACCGATTTTAGTAAATCCTTGACGAAAAATAATAACAAATATTACAATTTGTATGCATTTTTATATCATATCTTAGAATAATATATAAACCGAAGCAGTAAAAGCCTTAAACAAGTTTCACTATCAAACAATTTTATGTGAATTATTTTTTTTATATATTTTGAATATTTCCTAAACTAAGTTTCTTTAGCTGTAATATGTTACAAAAAAAAATATTAAAATTTTAAAACTAGTAAATTTTCATTATTTAAAAATTTCTTATATGAGAGCGTATGATTAATATTAATTATGTTGACGTTGCCGATAATCCTTAATAACTCGTTTGTTTCCAAAAGAATTTAACTAAATCCAAAGGATTCTGAAAGTAAACACATGAGGCTTTTAAACACTTTTACTATAAAGAAATATAAAATCTAAACCTTTAAGAAAATTTTGTAAACCAAACAGAATAAGCAAAATATATATAAAAAATTATTTCAATTCGTCTTACAATTATTAAATTATTTATGTAATATGTAGCAGGAATATGTATATTAAAGAAAAAAGACCGCTAGTTGGATGTAAAGAAAATTTTTAAAAATATTTAAAATTATGGAAATATGGTAGGAAACGAAATTTTTGTGCTTGTTTTAAGCATTTCATAAATTTGTAATATTTAGCTGTAATAATCCATGAAAATGTATTAAAATTTATAAATTAAACCAATAAAGTTTCATTATTTAAAAATTTCTTATATGAGAGCGTATGATTAATATTAATTATGAACTTGTTGGAGAAAATCCTAAATAACTTTATTGTTTTTAAAATAATTTAACTAAATCCAATGAATTCTAAAAGTAAAAGGCTTCTGAACATAATTCTTAGTAACATAATCTTAAATAATATGTAAATCAAAGACACTGATTGATATAAACACAATTTTAATAAATATTTTAAATTAAACAAGTAATTATAACGTATAATGAACAATGTTTTGCTTTTTTTTCAATGTTAAATGATCTGACTTAGTGAATGGTAAACTCCTGTTCGTACTGATATATCACACATTTACAAAATATGCTTATTCGTGTGTGTGAATTGTTTCTAATCAACGACCTTGTCTATGTACTAAAATTAATAGTAATTAAATTTTTCCATTTTTGTAGCCGGACAACTGTAGGAAAAATAATTATTTTTATATGTTTTTAAATATTTAAATATTGTTTAGATAAGAAAATGTTTCATACCTCATTTCATGTAATTGTATAATGAAAACTGATTTAATGACAACTTACTGAAAAGAAACAAGAGTAAAATAAAATTTAAATAACACAAAAATACTTGCAACAATATATATATGTAGTAGGATACGTAATAGCTTAAATTTATGCCACTAAATATAAGCAGTGTTTTTAAGATGTATATAATTCAAAATTTTATTGAGGCTACGTCTCAATTGGTTCAGTTTTGGCATACTCTACCCAACATTTTAAGTGATATAAATTGTTTAATATTAACTTTCAGTGTGACAACCGTAGCGGTTTGTTTCCTATAAATATGAGTCTTAATATAGCCCAAATGCGTTAATTGGCACAATTCATTGTAACAAATGTGAAATAAACTGTTCACCGAACTCGCCTCTTAATTGGGAAATTGTTTTGAGTGCTGTGTATTATGTGGCAAGAAGGTTAAACCACATGTCAGCTAAGTCATACATGACATATTACGCTTATAACTTCATTGCAGTTAAACGACTAAAGGTACGGCCACACTTGACAGATATATGTCGAAAAAGATGTGACCAATAAATAACATATATTTGAACTCGTTTATTTCTTTAAAAAAAACTTTTCTTGTTTAGGCCAAAGCCTAAAAAAAATTAATTTATTTGATACTGTTTGATCTTGCAAAACTCCTGTAAGAGTAATCAACGTCAAACAAATTTGTGCTAAAACAATTGGTTACGATTTTTTGAGTAAATATTTGCCAAATGTGACCGTACCTTAATTAGATTTTAGTAAAAATTACTGCCTACTAATATAAAGAGAAGTCAGTTGTTTACTTTATACACCCCAGGTGTAGTGTGAAGTCAAATGTGAATTGAGTGTCTTCAAGTATTCTAGTATAAAAACTGTCTACACTGTAATTTAGAAAAATAGTGATTTTATCCTTCAGGAGTAATCTATTATAGTGTCCTTTTATAATATTCAGTTGACTTCCGCTTAGTACCCAAACATGTTAAAAATAACCAGTTCTGTAAGTTCGGGACAGTCACCCGGAACTACTGAAATATTTATTTATAATCCTTGCATTTATGCATAAATTCCATTATGAGAATATAAGTAAATCTTGTTTTATGCTGAACTATTTTAAGATCTTATATAATATTTTTCTGTTTTGAAGAGCCTGTGCTTTTTAAAATCCTTTTTTTTTTGTTTTGCAACCAGAATTATGTCAAGTAGGCATTAGTGTGTAGGTTTTTACTTTTTTAGGAATTTTAAATATAATACAACTTGTGTTTCAAACACATTGTCGAGTGTACCAGATTTTCCTTAAACATGTGGTGTATAAATTGTAAATTTCTGCAAAAAAAATAGTTTGAGAAAAATTAAAGTGAAATCTTAAAAGTTTTAGATATGCTAAACAGCATTAATTTTATAGTGTGGTGGCGTTTTCTTCAAGTAGTTGCTAAAAAAAATCATTCCAAAACAATGTTTTTTTTTTTACATAATAAACAAAAGCCCTATAATGAGTTTACAAATTATAATTGTACATATTCTGTTTAAAACCAATAAATCATGCAATATGTTGAACTAATAACCTGCAGAAAATGCTTAAAAATCCAAATATCAATTGCTTTCGTTAATAGGTAATATTTCGTTGAATCAGAAAAACATTTTGCATTTGTTTTTAAAATCTATAGATGTGTACATGTGTATTTTGTTACAATTATTAAGCATACAACTGCAAATTAAAGTGCTATATGTAGTGGGTGATTCAAGTAGAGATACTTTTTTCAGTAGATCACGTGAGAGTCGTGTCATGCTGTCATGTTATATTTGTTTAGTACTGTTTGGCATTTCATAATGGGAAGTCTTACCGTCTAAAACCAGCATAAATAATTTTCAATCGTTAACGAGCTACCAAATTATATTGAAAATAAAATGTTTTTTAACGTTACAATTAAACCAAATTAACCGTAACCTTATCTATTAACTATATAGAATCGTTCACCAATCTTTCTTGCAAAGTTCAATTCATTTTATGGCTAAACTGAACAAATCATTATTTGTGTAATTTTCATATTTGCAAAATGTAACAAAGTTATACCCCTAATTTACATACATAGGTAGATATTAAAATAGAAAAGCACGCAAACAGGCTGGTGAAATGAATACAATGAATACATTTCTTACCAGCTTAAATCAGCATGAAAAATCATTTCAAAACTATTACACCTAACAAAATATGAACATTATACGATTAGAATAAAAACACTGGACAACAAAATAATATAAATAGCAAACATTCAACATGTTTAAACCATCAGACTGTCTGGTTTGATGGTAGTTTAGCTGGCTGTAAACTTTACCAAACGTATTGAGAAGCCAATTATCAATTTGTTCACACGATAATTAAACGTCCACAGAATATTAATTGGTTCATGTTATTTGGTATGGGGAAAATGTGTTGAAAGCGAGAGTGATTTTTTAAGAGCTTTTGAATTTGATTTTAAAAAAAATATATAAAATTTAGAGAAATGTATTAAATCTTTATTTGAGTCGATAGAACGGTTTATTAAATTCAATGTTTAAATATGATTTAATGAAAAAGTCTCAAATTATTCATACACTGGGTTTAATTTCGGCATACTCTATCCAACAAAACGGCTGGTATATTACGAACAAATTCTTTAATATTAGTTTTCATCAGTACGTCAACCGTTGAGGGCTTGTCGCTAAATATATAAGTGTTTACATAGCCCCATAAAAACTAGTCTAAAGGCGTTAACTGGCACGTTCTAGGCTGCCAATTGACGAGTTCCATAACGCGATATAAACTCGCCCCTCGTGCTGTGAGGCATGTGGCGCTGTATTGTTGAAACTACTCTTCTAATTTAAGCAAAAACAAATTTGTAATCATCGTACGATAGCGTTCCTGGTTTCATCGGCCCATAATACACATCAAACTGTACATTTATTTTGGCTAGCATTGCCAGCTCTTGCAATACTACTGGCTGCTTTTTACACCAAATACGACAATTTTGCTTGTTTACCTATCCATTCAGTCAGAAATGAGCTTCGTTGCTAAACACAATTTTTTGACAAACAAGTGATGCACTTTCTAAAACGAGCATGAATTTTAATAAAAAAGTTTAATAATCTGCAAGGATTCGTTTGTTTGTAAATTTATTCATTGTTAAATTATAGACCAAACTGAACATGTTTAACAGTAACATGTTACATGAGAACAGCTAAGCTGCCAGCAAAGCTGCCGAAAAGAAAGTTGCTAAAAAATCACCCTTTCTATTTTAAAAGTTTTTTTTTACTGGTTTTTGTGTGAAAATTACTTTTGATGGCTGACTTAATTGGGCGTATAAATGTTCGGACAACGATGTTAGAACAAGAACATACTATAGTTTCGAAAAGAGTAGTCTACACGAGACGAAGCCATGAAATTGCTGTATGAACAAATTTGTGTGTAAAACTATAGATTGCAATTTTAAAAATATTGCAAAAAGACTTCAAAATACGATTCCTCTAAATTTGTCATATATTTTCTCACTGTCGCACCGTGTAATCCCAACTAACAAATATTTCCATGCATTTAAGCAGGAATTACACAGCAACTAAAGCAACACAAAAAAAAACACAAAATTCAAATATACAGAGACATCTAAAATCTCCATTTATAAGGCTGAGTGGAAGAATATACATAATTTTCGGTTTATATATTTTTTTTGTTCTATGTTGTGCAATATTATTTTTTCTGTTGTCTACTGATTTATAATCAGGCTCTTTTACAACGACTGAAATCCAACAATAACTATGGGCGCAACACTACGGTAATACTATTACTATTGTGGACATACATATATAAAATAGACAGAGCCCAGCAAACAATTGATGTTAAGGGACTGGTGAACTAATTAGTGTAACTAAAGTAACTAAATTTTATAACGTAGAACAATTGGCTTAAATTGAAAATTTATTTTTACAGAAACTTATTATTTGGCTTGAGTTAATTAGATAAATAATTCAAAGAATATCATTGTAAAATTTTTTAGATCATTGGTACATTGAATTGCATTTTTTGCTCTGCCAAGGGCGTCATCAATAATGTTTGTTTTCCAAGGTCTACTTGTAAATATCATATAATTAACTGACCATTATTGAGCAATAGATATCGACAATTAATCATATTTCTTTCTTAAAGAATTTCCATAATGTATGTTGTATATATTGGAAGAGTCTAGGAAAATCCTTATTAACATATTGCAGTCGTTTTATATTTTTTAGCTATCGTTGTTGAGATTACTAAGGTTTAAATAATATAAAATCTTTAAGTACGAGTATGTCGAGTAGGAAGCAAAGTGTAAAATATTTATTTTATCGGCTAAAAAATATGAAAATTCAAAATGTTTGCTTAAAATTAAAATTTTAAATCATTTACTGCTTTAAAGATTTTTACATGTGATTTCAAATTTATTGCTAAGAGGAATAATTTCAATGAAGTCGAATTAAGATTGTGTCCAATATTATGAAAAAAGGACCAATATATGAAGAAATCTTGCATTTTAATTTTCTAATGTATATAACTCTCAAACTATAAAAGATAAGTAGTACTTGTAAGCCTAGTCTTTTATAGATCTAACGAAGAGCTTTAGGAATATATTCAAATGCACAAGAAACTTTCAATCGTTCAAAATGTCGGTCAAAACTATAGCTCCAATATTTCTCTGCCTTCTCTTATTTAAAATATTCGTATTAATCGGCTCAGGATATACCAACTTATATTGGATATAGAGTAAAACTAAATAGTGGAGCCTAAATAAAGTAAAGAAGAGTTAAATCATGGTTTTTATAGATCTAATGAATGCAATAGGAATATTGCATGGAGTTTCTATATCCGCTTGTGAGCAGTCTATCCTGAAAACTTCAACTCTAATACTTCTCAGTCGTTTACTATTTCAAATTTCATGTTATTAGAAATAGAAAATTATATTGTATATAGAGTAAAATTTAAAGAAAATTAAGAAAAGCTAAAACAACCCATTTAAAATAATTCTTTTGCAAGCGTTTACTTTTCTGTTGCAATCCCTTTGCTGACCTACTTTGAGACATCATCATGGGGATCATCGTCAAAACTACCACTTGAATACTGCTGAGATAAGCGTTTGTCAAATTTTATCAACCAGTTAAAAATACCAAAAATATATTTAAAATATTTCGCTTCTGAACCATTGTGCAATCTATTAAATTGAATAACTTGTTTAAGCAGTAATTTAAACTTATTCAGTAACTGAGTAGTTTAGCTGCAAACAAATTAAGAAAAGTTAAGGCTGTTCAATTAACAGATACCACTATTCCTCCAGTTGGGGCAAACAGGTGACAATTTGTCAATGAATTTTAAACCAATCTGTTATTTTAGAAGTAATGGTAGTCGAGCGAAAAAATTTTACAAGTATCTATGGCCTATTAATTACGGTAGCCAACCTTGTTTTAAACAAAACTAATAAACCAGTAATTTTCCACATTTATAGAAAGAGCTCTTCAAAATGCGGATTTTTTTAATTGTTAACTTTTATTCATACAATATAAATTTAGTGAAAGTCTAGGTCAATGTTAGCTACGATCCTATCTCTATATAAACATCTGCTTTTGGAGCCAATAGAACTGCTCATCTCATGAGGCCCATAATGAAACAAGCAAATTCTCACACCCTGTTCTAAAGTGAAGCGTCCTTCAGAGAGCGTGTTCTGCGTCAATTGAAACAAATAGTAGTAGGATAGTACACGGTCTAGACTATAAGTCCCAACCACTTTTTTTCGATATAGTTTTTAATATGTATTGCAACATCTGGTCGAGCGATGTCTTGCTATAATATTACGCTTTCATTTCTGTCCTCATATTCAGGTAGTTTTATGGCCACGGCTCGATTAAAAGCAATCAGTTGTATTTAGTACAGGTTATCTGTGATGATTTGGCCAGATTCCAGTCGCATAAACTAGATATGACCCTTGTGGTAGCACCAAATACAGAGCGCTACCTTAGCGGCATGGATATTTGACTGTTATGTAGATTCAGCTGGTTGGTCAAACTTCACATACGATCTCTTACGGTTATCGTATTATATCAATTTTTCATCATAAATAATGATTGGACGTAAAAATGATTTCCTTTTATAAGACACGCAACATCGTATTTCTAAGTCTCTGGCTTCAATTCATATGGTACCTACGCAATTTCTTTGATTTTTAATGACTACTGCTGCTCGCAAACATTTTGAAATTGCTGTTGGAGTAGATTCAAGTGGTTTCCCCGGTTTCTGTTGAGTTTGACAACAATCTTCATGGAGTAATGCCTCTAATTAGAGATTTTCAAAATTTGTTAGCTGTCCTGGGCCCTAGAGTGGTTCGAAAAAAAAGCTGTCACCCCCTAAGATTAAAGATAATGTAAAAACAATTCCAGAAATAAAAAACTAAGAACAGAAATGCAGCCCTTACAGAGCCAAGAAAACCGGTAAAAAAATGTTGTGATCGGACTAAAAATAGCAACACAGTAAACAAAATACTAAAAGGGCGGTATTTGTAGGCGTGGCAAAAAAATAGAAAAATTATTGTTTTTACATTATCTTTAATCCTAGGCGGTGACTGATACAACTTTTTTTGTATGAAAGGCGAACTACTGGGTCCATCTCAAAATCACCACATTGCACACACCATTGCTTGCAGCAGTCACCATGAGCTTGTTGAAGCAGTCAGCATAAGTATTAGTGACCATTCGGTATGCTTCTGTTGGCAAAAAATTCAACATTTTCGAAGCAAAAACAAACCTAGTTACACCACCACCATATTATGAAGGCCTTATTTTTAACTTAAACTCCCAATATATAGAGGTTTACTGGGTTATTATTTCAAACATTTCCCTGCTTTTACTGAATAATATGCCATGTTATGCAATGCACTAAACATTTTGAATTAACAATCAAGAGCAAAACCATAAACTGTTGTACTTGCATATAAATTGCATTCATTTGAATATGCTCAAGGATAAAAATCACCAATGAATGTTACTTTAAATACTTAAGTACAACTGTCTAAATGGGTTTGTATGCAAACCAAAGCGAGGCTCTATACATAGAAGAATGTGTATATGTATATGTATGTATACAGGGCTGTTTTATAAAATTTAGATATGATGCTGGTTTATAGTTTCCTAAAACAACACTCACTCAACACCCAAAAAAAAAAAAAAAAAAAAAACGAAACTATAAAACTCGCTTGTCTGCTAAGTGAGATTTTGTTGGTTCTTTTTTTTCCGGCCCCCTTTTGGCAGACATAAATTTAAGGGGTACAAGTTTATGCTAAACACAAAAAAGAAAAATTAAACTCTAATTTATATATTATTTTTTGTTTTATACCGATAGAAAGAAGTATTGTAAAATGTATAACAGAAAGACATTTTGCTGCTGTTTGCTTTGCTATGCAATGCTTTGGGTTAGGCTTTAATAAAATGATGTGCCAGTTGCGAGGTGTTGAAAAGATAAATTCTCTTTTGTGTTGGAAGGGCTTAATTTATGTTAACTGAAGTGATTTGTTCTTTTTACTTATAACTGGGCCATTAAAACAGAAAAAAAAATAAATTGGTTTAAGAAATTATTGCTTTAAATAAAATATGCAGTTTTGTTTCAAAGTTTGGCATACATTTTACAGTTATTAAATTGATTTATTGAGCATAGTTTGATGGAAATATATGCCCGCTTGATGTTTTATAAATTGTGTATCCAAATAGTTTTACTTTGTTTGATTTTTTTTTTTTTTTTGGACTCTTTTGCTTGTTTAATTTATTGAGAACAAAAACTTATTGCCGGTTTAAGCGCCAAAGCGTAACTAAGCTAAAGATATAAGGGATCAATTATTTATGCAAATTTATTGCCTGACTGCAAGTTAAAGAAACTGGTTTTTGTTGAGTAACAAAAAAAGAAATAGAGAGAACAAGTGAAAACATAAGCTTTAATAAAGGGTGGTTAAATTTCAAGGGCCGATGTTGATTTTGAATATGAATTATTATGATATATTGGTATTACTCAATTATGTATGAAACAAAATATCGGCCAAATGGGCGCCGCGACCACGGCGGCACATCTCCATCCGATGGTCCAAATTTTCGATGACCCTGAGGCATAATGGAGGTTCTATGCCGTTAATGTGCCGAATTATCTCATCCTTTAGCTCTTGAATTGTTGCTGGCTTATCGGCGTACACCTTTTCTTTCAAATATCTCCAAATCACATGAACTTGGCGGCCAATTGACATCGCCATTACGTGAGATAACACGGCCATTGAATTTGTTGCGCAAAAGAGCCATTGTTTCGTTAGCTGTATGGCAAGTGGCACCGTACTGCTGAAACCACATATCGTCTACGTCCATATCTTCCAATTCGGGCCATAAAAAGTTCGTTATCATCTCACGATAGCGAACACCATTCACAGTAATGAGGCCTGACCGGCCTCATTTTGGAAAAAATACGGCCCGATGATGCCGCCAGCCCATAAACCGCACCAAACAGTCACTCTTTGTGGGTGCATTGGTTTTTCGACAATCACTCTTGGATTCTCATTCGCCCAAATGCGGCAATTCTGTTTATTGACGAATCCGCTGAGGTGAAAATGTGCCTCATCACTGAAGATGATTTTCTTCGAAAATTGATCATCCACTGTTGCCATTTCTTGCCACCATTCTGCCCATTCACGACGTTTGGAATGGTCAAGCGGCTTTAGTTCTTGAGCCAATTGCACCTTGTAAGCGTGTAAATGCAAGTCTTTATGCATAATGTTCATCAACGACGAGCGTTAGAGGTGCAATTGTTGGGCACGACGACGAGTTGAGGTGGACGGCTCTTCAGCCACACTATCGCGAACAGCAGCAATATTTTCTGCAGTACGAGGCTGTACGAGCATGCACTGGTGTTCTCACATCTTCTACAGACCCGGTTTGCTCGAATTTTTCCACGATTTTTGCGATTGTACGCACATTTGGACGATCAAATTGACCAACAAAATCACGAAGTGCACGATATGCATTTTGATTTGAACGCCCATTTTAATAATAAGTCTGGATAACTTTAACACGTTGTTGGATTGTGTATCTCTCCATGGTTCAAATTGAGTAAGTCTGAAATAGAGAAATGTTAAATAAAATTCGGAAAAAGCTTGGCGTTTAGGTGTGGTTCACATTCAACATCGGCCCTTACAATTTAACCAACCTTTATAATCGCATACATACATATGTCTGCTACATCTTAGTTTAGTATAGATATGACTTATATGTATGTATGATATATTATTGCTTGTTAATTTATTTTATTTGAAACTTTAAAAGATTCCTCCATTCACGTAATTCACTTCAACCATTTAGATGTTTTTCTTAAAAGCTTTAGAGGTTGTCTTTTTTAACCACTTCAGAACATTTAAACTTATTCTTAATATGTATAACCAAACCAAATCTATTAAGTAAACCGGCCGGACTCTAAACTCTAAAAAAAAAAACTAAACACATCCACTTTAATTTTACTTATAAACTTTGTTTTCCATTTAACAACTTTTAAGATTTTTAAGTTAACACGGCCCAACATTAACTTCTTCTCTCTTACTGCTTACCGAACATTTCTACGACACTCAACTTGAACACATCCCTAGAAAGTAAATGTTTTTTTTTTTTTTTTAGTTTCTTTATTGTTTGAAAACAATTATATGTTTCCAAGAAATAATTGTTACAATTGTCGTGTATGGTTTTTTTCTTTGCACTTCTAATCGGCAATGCAAGTGTGTATGGCTGGGAGGGGGCTAGGCAAGGTTTGCATGAGTATATCCGTTTTCCTCTTTTTTTTTTGTCTGCTTTTATTGCGGTTGTAATTTTTGTTGTAGTGGTTATTGTTTTATTTATTATACTTAAGGAATGAATGTTGTATTTGTATGTCGGAAAGTACCATTTGATGTCTAAACAACTTATAAATTGCCATAAAGTTTTATGTTGTTTTGGAGTTTAGCCTTTTTCTATATTTCTGTAGCACAAGTACAACTGCACTACGTATTGTTGTGTTCTTTGGAAAGAAGGAGTAGAAAAGTTGGTCTATTAGGAAAAATTTACACAAATTGAAATGTGTTAAAGAATGGATTTAAAGAGAGATTTAATTAAAAATTTTTATACAATTTTTATGAACAGAGAAAAACTTAAACATTTGTAACTGATAGAATAAAATAATCAAAATCTCAGCTTATTGTTTTTGATATTTTCTTAAATTCATTTCACTTTTAATTTTTGTTGGTTGTGAAATTATTCCAAGTTCTAAACTTGTTTAAATGCTCTGTGCAAGTGGAAATTTCAATCTTTCATTTGAAAACTAAGCAATACAGCTGACATAGCAAAACCACAAGTTATTGTAAACAGCTAAATATTGGGTGTATAACATAAACGTGCGGAATTTATAACAGCTGGCGTTTTTGTCTATAGTAACTTGTATGCCATTTTAGAGGTTATAAATCTGTCATTTATACTCACTTAGTTATTTAATATTTACAATTTTGTGCCAAAAAGAGACATTGATTGAAGTTTGGCTTTAAATTTTTAATTTAAAAAAGTGCCTCTAAAACACACCGAATACTCATTAAAGCATATGGTGAAGGTACTCCATGATCCTTAATATGCTTAACAAGTGTGTAGTTGAAATTACATTCTATTGATGACCAGCTTGATGTTGTGCAAAATTTTCTTGATCTGGGAATTTTAATAGACAACAAATTAAACTCTGTTTCGCACATTACCATGACGACAAATAAAGTTAGAGGTATATTTGCATTTATAAAGCGATGTGCCAAGGAATTTGATGATCCCTATGTCACAAAACAACTTTACATTTCCTTAATAAGACCTACATTGGAATATGCCTCTATTATCTGAGAACCTTATTATAATATTCATATTCAGCGTATAGGCTCTGTACAAAAACAATTTTTACTCTTTTGTCTACGCGGTTTACCTTGGAATCCTGATACATCGATACTATTAAATTGATTTAATTACCAACTTTATATAGTAGAAGAACTATGCTTAATGTAACATTTATGAGCAATATAATTAATGGTGAAATCTGCTCCGAGTTCCTTGTAAATAATGTTACTTTTATTGTTCCCCAACGATTTTCACGTCATTTTAAGCCACTGTATGTAAAACATGTTCGAACTAATTATGCTCAAGCTGACCCATTAATAAGACTGTATTGTAAATTTAACAATTTATATGAAATAATTGATTTTTCTCTTGCAACAAATGTAATTAAGCATAAAATAATTAGTTTATGAAATAATTACCCCCTTATTCAAAAACGATTATTAAATTTAACAAACGTTTATTAAGCAAATATATATAAATATATATATTATATGCAATTCTTCTTAATAAAGGTTTGTTAAATTTAATAATCGTTTTTGAATAAGGGGGTAAATCTTTTATACTATTTGTTAAATTGTTATTATTCATATACTTTAAAAAAAGTCTCTAAGGCTTTAATCTTAACAAATAAATAAATAAATAAATAAATAAATAAATTGCTTTAAAAAGAGATCTAACCTAATCTATCATGAACTATCACCCAAAAGAATAATAAAGAAAGAAAATATTCGAAACAACCTATTACACAGTGGTTTATTTGGTCTGTAAAGTGGAAGAATTCAGTGAATCGATTGGACAGTTTGTCAGCAACATAATAACAGAATATTGTCTACTGAATTGTTACTTATGCAGCATCTCAATTACTATTTAACAGTGCATAATCCATATCGTCCAATTGAGGGTTTCCTAATTTCCAGAGAAATTAGGTACCTTATGAATTACAACCGAGCGATGTTAAAAAACGATTTTGCATGTTCGAAATGCTGGTTCAACGTAATAAAAGGGCATTTTTGCAGCGAATCATTACTTTCAATGAAAAATGGAACGATTGCGATAAACCGATGCTAAAGGTATTACTTCTGAAGCTCTACCAACCAGCTAAAATGCCACTGAAGACAACGTGCGTGCAAAGGTTTGTGTAGTACTACTAAAGCGGTAATTTTGACACGGAAGACAGAGAGCCAAAAAGTTTGAAGACCAAGAATTGTAGGCATTATTGCATGAAAATTATTGTTAAACTCAACATGAACTTGGCAGTTACTTACACAAGCAGCAGTTTTAAAACGTTTGTGAGCATTATACGATTCATCCAAAAGCTAAAAAATCAACTACCATATGAATTGAAGCCGACAGTCCCAGACGATTGATTGTCCGAATTCTTGTACCGAATCTTTGCTTGTGATGAAAAATGGAGACATTACAATAACCTGAAGCGTAAAAGATGGTATGTAAAGACAGCGAACCACACGAAACGTCACCAAAGACAAGTATTCATTTCGCTAAGTTAACCACACCAACTTAGGAAGTCCATACCGAATACAACTGATTCTTTTGAAACTAGCACTGACCAAAAAATGCCCAGATATGAAAGTTGAATCTTCCATCAGACAACTATCGGCCACATGCTGCAATACCTGTTAAAAATTATATACAAAATGTCCATAATTTGCCTTGTCCGCCTAATAGTCCAGACTTTGCACCGGTATAAGGTATGGTCACATTTGGCAAATATTTACTCATAAAAACGTAACCACTTATTTTAGCACAAATTTGTTTGACGTTGTTTACTCTTGCAAGAATTTTGCAATATCAAACAGCATTAAGTAAATTAAATGTAAATATTTGTTGTGCTTTGGTATAAAAAAGAAACGTTTCCTTTAACCAGTTTAAATATTTATATATATGCTATTTAGTGGTTGCGTCTTTTTCTGCAAATATTTGCCAAATATGATCTGGAATACGCCTTACTTCAGAACAGTATCCAAAATTGGCTTGATTCATTGTTGACATTAAAAGAAGATCCAAATATGGCAAAAGGTTACGGCCAATAACGGCCCATAATTTGAATAAATACAAAGATTTTAAATTAAAAGCCGAAATTTAAAAAAAAATTAATTATTTTATTAAAAAAAGAATTTTATTATTTAATCGTTTTAGTAATAGCACTTGTTTTCTATTTTGATAGTTTTTAGAAACAGTTTCTATGCGAAAATAGGAAAATATTTTTAAAAAGTATAAAAGAAAAACATGCAACTCAAATAGAAATAGTTAGAAAAAAGTTGTTATTAAAAGAAAATTTTTTCCATATGATTAAGACTTTTTGATGATTTGATGCCTCGAAGATGGGAAATTTATGTTTCAAATTTAAAGCAAAAACTTTAAAAATTTCGCATTTTTAAGTTATACACCCAATACATTGGCATAATTCAAATACTTTAGACCAACTAATATAGTGTCGCTTTGTAATCTAAGTAATGACATGTAATAATTTTGTAAAGGAACAATTGATTGGCTCTAGTCATATAAGTAATTCGGTAGATAATAGTTGTACTAAATTGTCGACAAATTACACAATCTCCAGAACTGCTAAATCCTTTTATTAAAATGCATGTATACGTGTTAAATACTCTTTTATTTATGTGTAATTATTTGTATTTATGTATGTATGATGTGACAAATATTTATTAGTCTGGCATTTGGCACATTTAATGATACGTATAACCGTTTTCTAACATTTATATGAGTTTATTTTTTTCGTGTGTGTATGCTGTATGTATGTGTGGTGTATGTATTTAATTTAATCTATAATTCTTGTGTGTGTTTTAATTAAAACTGCAACTCAACTAAAATTCCAAAGTAACAACAGCACCCAGCTTAAAATTAGAAAATAGCAAATTATTGTGTTTGTAGTAAACAAGCATTTAAGGGGGGTTTTTTTTTTTTTTTTTTTTGAAAAGTTGTAATGTTGCTGTTTTGTTCACTTTACACTAAATACAAATCATTTACTATGATGGCATTTACAAAAAAAAAAAATTACCAACAGGCTAACCAACATCAACAGCATTATACACTCTTTATTGTTGTAGTTAAACTCTGTGTACATTTCTGTTTTTTTTTAGCTTTTTTAATGTCATTTAGGTTTAATAAAATTTAATTATTTTCAAACGCGACTCTGGCAAATTGTAATAGTGTTACGCTAAAATTAAGGCAAAAGAAGAGAACAAAAAAAAAAAAAAACACACACACACAGAAAACAGCCAACTCTGTTTGGCAGTACTTAATCAAGGAAACCAGTACCTAAGTTATTGAATAAGTTAGAACCTAGCACCAATATACATTCAGTAAATACATATATGTATGTATGTTGGTGCTAGGTACTATTAGATTCTACTGGTACTAGGTAACTTACTGCCACGTTGAGTGGCAACACAGAGCTGCTGTTAACGTTAATTTATAACTATACAGGCAAAATAATCTCCAAGGAGCATTTTTCTATTACGTTTGTATTTTGTTAGTTACAAGCAATGACGAGGTTGTTGCACGTTTGTTATTATACAGAAGAGTTGTAGCTGTGTTACTCAAACACAAAAAAAAAAATAAGCTATAATAATCAAATGCAATTAAAAGCCAAGAAACAAAACTCAATTAGACAAAAATTATAATTGAAAATTAAAGCAAAATATATCTGTATGTGTGTATGTATGTATATGGGCAAAAAGAATTTTCTTTTAAAATCTATGACGCCAAATTTAGTTTTTTAATTCCTAAGTGTTTATGATTTGCTGCAAATAGTTTATAATTTTTTATTCATGGCCCTATTAGTTATAAAATTACAAAATTTATACATAACTTTATCAGTTACAGTTTCATAATATTTAAAAATTATAAAAAATTGCCTTTACAACAGAAATTTTTGTTAATAGAGTTTTACGAAAGAACAACTGTAGAGTTATAGGGTGCATAACTTGAAAATTCATAATTTCTAAAAAACTGTTAGCTTTTATTTCGAAATATTTGTTCAATTTTAAATTTATTTAAAGTATTGTTTATTGCACAGTGGGGGGAAATTTTAAAAAAGGAAGGAAAACCGTAATTTCTAAGCGGTAAGTCAGATTTCTCACAAACCTGAGGTGCCCTACATTGGAGAGCTCTGACACCGCCTTTGGTTGGTTTATGGGGTTCAAATTCAAAATTTAAACTCAATAGCAATTTTTCTCTAGACACGTACAATCTTATTGCAATCAGAGATCGAAAATAACTGGTCCACTTTAATGTTAGTGGTTAATTAGCACCATTTACCATTTAAATTATCTTTTTTTTTTGCCTTATATCACTAAAAGAGAGAGAGAGAGAGAGAGAGAGCGATTTATAAGAGAACATTTTAGGTTTGTGGTTGAGAGAAACGGAAAATAAAATAACGGAAATAATCAAGATGAGTGATTTACATTTTTTTTTTTGTAAAGGTCAGGTTAAAACTTTTATTTTCGAACTTTTGAAATAAATGGTAAAAGTTCATTTAATGCAATCCAATTTACAATTTGTTAAAAATTTATAACATATAGGCATGTAGCATGCAAATAAAAGAGAAATAATGGTAATAGTTATTAAGATCAACCACAATTGAAATAGTTTGTCTCTCACCAAAGCATTAAAAAACAACAAAAACTAAAATCATTTCATAACAGTTATTATGAGTGATTTATTTTTAAAAACAAAATATATGGACGAGTTATTTTCGTTTGCAATCCAGTTTTGCATTTAGAAATTATAGATTTATTACTCGTTTTTCTCCAACTTCCTCCACTGTGCATTGTTAGTTATGACCTGTTCCAATCTTTTAGGCAATATATGAATTCCGCGACACAAGAACTGATTATCTTTTGAGACTAAGAACGAATCAATTCAATTTCGAATACCCTGTTTTGAAGTGAAGCGTATTATAGAGGAGGCGTTTAATACCGATCGAAACATATAGTAGTCGGAGCGAGCAAGGTTTGGACTATACGGCGATTGTGGCAAAACATTTCCAACTACTGCTTTCTAATAAGTATTACAACATGTGGCCGAGCTTTGTAATGTTGGATTATAACGTTTTCATGTCTGACCGCATATTCTGGGCATTTTTCTGCCAATGCTCTCTTCAGTCATATCAGCAGCATGGTCCTTCTTCTTTGTGATGCTTTCGACCGACGTCAGCATCTTATAATAAAATTACCTTAGCATCATAGAAATTTAGCTTTGCTGTTGTCTGGGCTGGTTGGCAAAGCTTCAAATACAATCTCCTACACTTTGGGATATTGTAATGTATCAATTTTACATCAAAAATAATGACTCGTTGCAAAAATGATTTCCTTTTATGAGACACGTAAAATCTTTCTTTCTTTCTTTTTCTTTCGGCTTCAATTCATATGGTACCCAATTTCTTTACTATTTAATGAATCTTGCTATTCGCAAGCATTTTTGAATTTGAAAGTTCTTGTTGAATTTTACAACAATCTTCATGGAGTAATACCTACAATTCTTGATCTACAAATTGTTTTAGCTGGCCAGCGCAATCTTTGTCTTCTGTGTCAAAATCTCCACTTCTGAACCGCACAAACCATCACTTGCACGTTGAAATCTATAGAACACAGTCGCCATAAGTTTTGATGAGCAATCGGTATGCTTCAGGGACACTTTTTTTAAATTAAAGAAGTAAAGAAATTGTCCTACAATTCTTGATCTACAAATTGTTTTAGCTGGCCAGCGCAATCTTTGTCTTCTGTGTCAAAATCTCCACACAACCACACAAACCATCACTTGCACGTTGAAATCTATAGAACACAGTCGCCATAAGTTTTGATGAGCAATCGGTATGCTTCAGGGACACTTTTTTTTAAATTAAAGAAGTAAAGAAAACTGTCCGGTTTATTGGCACTACTTGTATTATGTTCCATAACTAAGCTTTTATGCAGAATTACGTACATGGAAATTGTCTTTCAAGGTCTTTCGGCTTCACTTTATACGTTACACAATTTGCTTGCTTTTGGTTAAATCCTGCGCCTCGAAAACGTTTTTAAATTGCTGCTTGTGTAACTGCCAGTAATTTACAAGTTGTTGTTGAATTTGATAATAAGCTTCATGGAGAAATGGCTCCAATTTTGGCTGGCTGGGGCGAACTGTGTCTTCAGTAAAAAATCATTACTTCTAAAACCATATCTAGAACGTTGAAACACATGGAACATATTCACCATAACTTTCGATGATTAAACAATGTGCTTCTGCATAACTTTTTTCCAGTTAAAAAAGCAAAGGGAAATTTGCCGCCTATGATGCTTTGTGGCCACAAAATTCGTTATTTCCGAAATAAAAAAAAAAAAAAAACTTTTTTGTTTGCACTACAATATTCAATAACTAAATGAGAATAATTGACAGATATGTAACCTTTGAAATGACACATAAGTTACTAAAGCTAATAACTGCGTTTAAATAAAACACCATCTTTTATAAAACTCGAACTCTAAAGTTTTGTATTTTTGGCTTAATTTAGTATTCAAAAATTGCAAATAAATATATTTTTTTTATTATATCCAGCTAATAAAATAAAGTCCTGTAAATTATATACATAATTAATAAAAATTTTACTTATCTGCAAAAAACACTAAGAGTCTTTGGCGGAAATCGAAATCGCAACCCTCTAACTGATAGTCGGAAACACTACGGCCAGTCCCTTGGGGCACCAAAGTTAACCAAATATCGATTCTACTTGATTGCTTGTGTATAGTGAAAAGGGTGTCCCAACATTTTTTGTCAGAGATTCAAGCATAATTTGAAAGCTTATAGGGTCCAGTACTTTTGAATTTTTTTTTAGATTTTTAGGAATAAGTTTAGAGGTCGCGCAAATCAAGTCTTTGTTAAAAATCTGGGTTTTCGGCCTTTTTTTCAAACTAGACTCATAACTTTGTCAATAACCACGTTCATTTAATTTTTTGGCCGAATATTTCTAAAGAAAATTTCCCAAACTTTATTTCCATATTCAAAAACTTTAAGTTCCGGCAATATTTTTGTCCATTACGATGCCACATATTAAGTATTTTTGTAATTTTTAAAGAAATTCTGTAAAAAAGGGTTTATTACTTTTCAAATTTATATGAAAGGTATAAAAACTAGTGACGCAATTTTGAATACTGATAAGTACTAAACAATTAAGAAAGAGGAAAATGGAATTTTGTCCTACAGGTCCCGAGTTACACTATTTTTATATAGCGCATACCTTAAAAATGGTGATACATTTTTCGTTATAATTATTGTATATATATGGTTTTCAATAAATTTTTATAGTTGGGTCTTTAAGGTGATTTCTGCGAATATTAATTCAATTTAATCCGCCGTTTAATTAGATTTTTCCCAATATCTTCAGGTTTAATATTGAACAGCAAACCACATCACCGCAAATAAAAATTTTTGGCCACACTCCAGCAGAGGTGGGAGACTATTAAAAGTCTAGTTTTTCCGACTGCATAAATTAAAAAATTGTTGAAAAGATTATTCCGGATCCAATACGCGAAGACCTAAGCAATTTTATTAAAGGCCAACTTGAAGACACACAACCACGAGAGGACTATAAAGAACTACTCCATCTGAGTCTAATCTTTTTGGGTAATAAATATATGCCCTAACCAAAAGAAAAATCTCTAGGAGCTAACAATTGGGCTCGCTGGATGATGAAAATTATCTCTTCTTTGAAAATATGCATTTTCCGAAACCAGTTGCAATCTTATATAGACAATTCAACAGTTGATGCTTTGCTTGAATTTACTTCATTTATTTTAAGAATATATATTCAATATTGGCACCTCTGCCAGTGCCCTTGATACGCTCCTCTCAATGATCTGAACCTATTGAAAGAATTGGATAGTTATAAAATTACTAATAAAGCAGATTTAGAAGCCTCGCTTAAAACTTTTCTAGGTCATCAGTAGTACTTGACTCCGATATTGGCTGCCTTAGCATTTTTTGGTGAACGTATCGACAACAAAACTTTGCGCTTAATGACAAAAAAAAAACTTCTAGATACTCCATGCAGCGATTATGAAGTAGCAAATGTAACTTTAACAGAAGAAAACTTTAGAAATAAAGAAATTCAACAATGCATTTCAAAAGCCAGTATAACTTTTTTTGAAGCTTGCAATATTTCAATCGATTTTTTAAAAATAGATTCTGAGAATTTGACAGTCAACAAGTCATTGCAAGAGGCAAAGAAAAAAGTTCAACAATTACAAGTGGTAAATGATGTGGCAGCACGAGCTGTGGCTTTGGCTAATACTTATATAAATGACACAACTTCTGAAACTGATTTCCAGAATTTATTGCAAGGTATAGAATTACATCGCAAGAACCTTAACAAATGATTTTTCATAGAGCAAAAAAAAATTTTTTTTTGTTGATTGGGTATGATTTGTAAACTGGCAAACAGCTTATAATAACATATTTATACGGGGTATAAAGACAAAAACGGGTATAACTCAGGAACGGTAAGAAAAAATTTAAAAATTGTTTATTCATATTAATTAGAAATAATTTGTCTTTCAAACTGCATCATTAGTTTTTTTCGTTTTCATTTAAACCTAAAAAGTTGTAAAGCGTTATTACAAAATTATTGAAAAAATTACGAAAAATTGTAATTTAGGGTATCTAAATGAGTAAACTTATCAACAACACTTATAAGTTTTTCACACAGCAATAAAGCTTGGATACTTTTCTTTAAAACTGTTTCCTCAGGAGTGAAGAAACCCGTGGTATTAGCCAAAAAAAGGTCGAAAACTCCGGTTTTTGCACAACCGAAAATTAAAAAAAAAACCAAAAATACTTTCCCCTATAAGCTTTTAAATTTTGATTGAGAACCTATGAAAATCAGAAAGAAAAAAATTTTGGGACACCCTAATGGTGAGCTCAACAAATCAAAAAATCAACAATGTTAACAATTTTGAATACTTCCTGTATTCCTGCAAGTTTGTAGGGCCTTCATGGATAATGCAAAGAATTGAGAGTTAAAGCGTTAAAACATTAAATTTAAAGTTTTAACCAATAAGTTTGTTTGGTGACTTTAATTACGTATGTATACGACAATAAAGTAAAGTAAAACTTCTTTCATACTAAACTTAGATAGTACACCAACTTGCGATTAACTTTTTAAAATAATATTATTCTACAGAATTCCTAACGCAATCCTATTTTAAATCCTAATTTAAATCACTCAAACATAAATTCTCTACAAAAAAAAAACATTTCCTGAAACATTTTGCAATTTATAATATAGCAACAATCCTTGCTGCTCATTTCTGATTTGTTGGAATTCCCAGTATAAATTAATTTAAAAAACTTTCAACATTTGGCTGGCAGTTTTTATTAAGGATTCTTTAAACATATGCTGCCACAGCCATGTGTTTGTGTATTATTGTGAGTAACTGGCTAAGTAATTGTGTATCCTTGATTGTATGCGAGTGAGTGAGTGAGTGAGTGTATTTTTATGTTATTTATTCTTATGGTTTATTTATGGCAGTGTATCATTTACACTTAATTAAAAGCCAAAGTTGAGTAAGAGAAAAAGCAAGACGAGAAACTAAATGTAAAGAACTTGAAGAAATGAAGAAAAAGGCAACCAAGGAGAACAAGTAGTTAAATAAAAGTTTCAAATGGAAAAGAAAAAGAAAAAAGATAGACAAACAAAAAATTATACAAAATTAAAAGAAATAAGTTAAAATTACAGGCAATTCATAGAAACTTACATATGTATGTATATATATATATATATATATATATATATGTGCTTGAATGTTTGATTGTTTGTATGTTAGAAATTTAAGTTGCATTTACACTTTCACCAACACACCTACTACTACAGACGAATATGCTAACAATTTTCTACAATTGTTTAATATGTAATTGTATGACTATACAATTTTACAATAAACTATAGTATAGTTTTGTGGGTGTTAACCTACAAATAAAATACAAACTGCTAGAAAGAACGACAAAAAAAAAAAATAGATGCCAAAAAGGAAACGACACCATCTAGAATTTTGTTACAAATTGAATTGCCAGCAAGCATTCATTTTAATGATACTCTAAAGGCATCTTACCAAATCACCAAAAGGCAACCTACAGCCACAGAGATAAAAGTCACTAAGAGTGTGTGTGTGAGAAACACATAAGAATGGGAGATATAGAAGCTGTTACAAATGTACTAATTTTTGCTTCGTATGGGTATAATTAAGACCTGGAAAAAGTACAATTGCAGAAGAACCATTTATTCCAACGAAATCTATAGCATATGGCCAGCAGATATGCCCCTCGATATATGTCAACTTTTGTGATTACAATACTGTTTTCAAAATAACTCTAAATTATAACGTAGTATTTTCTAAATTTCTAGAACTAAATTTATAAAATAAAAAACTTCAGGACCCTTTTTTTGCTAATTTTCTTTACACATCTCCAACATAAATACAATGCCAGAACGTAAAGAACAAGTCAAGTCTAACTGAAATAAAATTACACACTCCTAACACTACAACTAACTAACAAACTAACTATGTTAAAACACATACAATACAATCATCTAAAAAGTAAAATATCATGTTACAATTGTGTCGTTTCATTTCGTTAAGTAAGAAAGAAAGAACGAGACGGTTTGGTGGCAGATTGAGCGTCTCATTGAAAAACTTTCTTTTGAAATTCATAATAGAAATTATACGAACATTTCATGCCAAATAACTAACAACTGGAATAAATTCTTCACCATCATATATGTATATATTAGAGTGTAAGTGTAAGAGCATAAAATATAGAATTGTTGATTAAAAAGTTAGAAAATCCTTAAGTAATTTAAGGGGTTTGTTTATCACAAACAAAAGATTTTAAAGCAAATAAATACGAACAACTAGCAACACAAACATGCTATGCAATTTGGCAGTCATATACAAATATTAGGGAAGCTCAGCAAAAAACAATTACCAATAGAAATTAAAGGTAACTTTTTTATTAATTGGGTGTAGAACTTAAAAATGCCGAATTCATATCAGATGGCGATTTCTCTCATTAGTAACTTATATTGCTTTTTAAAGAATATATATATCTGTCATCAATTATTTACATTTAGTTTTTGAACATGAATATGTAAACAACAAAGTTTGATTCGAAAAGATCGAATTTTATGGCAACAAAGTGTCACTGGCGCAAAGTTTCGCTTTACTTCTTTAATCTGAAACAAAGTGCCACTGGAGCATACCGATAGCTTTTGTTGAATGTGTTCCATGTTTGAGCGAGAGATGCCTGCAGTTAGGAAGTGGTGTTTTTTACACAAAAGATAATGATCGCCCAGATCAACCAAACACGTTTGCACACCAAGAATTGGAGGTATTATACCATGATGATTATTTTCGAACTCAACAAGAGCTTGCAAGATCATAGGGACCAACTCAAACAGCATCTGGTACCTTGGGTACCATATAAATTGAAACTGAGAGACCTTAAAAGACGATTTTTCTTGTCTAAAACACTGCTTAAAAGCTATAAAAGAAAATAAATTTTGCACAAAATCTTTACGTGTGATGAAAATTTTATCCATAACGATAACCCGATGGGGTGCCCCGATAGACTAGGCGATAGTGTGCCGGACTATCAGTAAGAGGGTTGCGGGTTCGATTCCCGCCAAAGACTCTGGGTGTTTTCTGCAGACAAGCCAAAAAGCTTCGCAGTTTGTGTTTGTTTTTTTATTTAAAAAAAAAAAAAAAAAAATGTGCAGCACGGCCAACCAGCCGAAGAGACACCAAAGCCAAATATCCATGGCGCTAGGATAATGTAATGTAATGTAATGTAATGTAAGGTAAGTAATGTTGATAGCTGGCCAGACGATTACAAGGAATACAACTGAATCATTTAAATCACAAGTTAAACAAGACAACGCTCGGCCACATGTTGCAATACCTGTTAAAAACTAAAAGCAAAAAGGTGGTTGAAAAGTTTTGCATCACCCTCCTTATTGTATAGAGTTTGCCCCGTGAGATAACTATTTCGCTTGACAAATGTAGATTGCTCTCTCTAGCATACACTCCACTTCAGTTCTGAACAGGATATCTGAAATTGGCTTGATTCGTTGCTGGCCTAAAAGTTCTGTTGCCACAGAATCCATATTTTGGTAGAACTGTATAAATATAATGTACAAAGATTTCAAAATAAAAGCAAATATTTTGAAAAAAGAACTTTTATAACTTTTTGTATATGTTTCAACCTAACACCATTATAGTGGGAGGGAGGTATATTGGATTTGTACTTAAGTTTGTAACGCCCATAAATATTAATACAACACCTACTTTAAAGTATACCGATGGAATCAGAATAACCACCTGTCGGGCTGTCCATGTAAGGATTGTGTGCAGAGTACAATTTTGAACTTTCCTCAATGATTTTTTTTCGGGCCAAGGACTGCTGAGAAATTGGTTGAAATTGGTCCGTTAGTTCACCTAACCTCCATACAAATGTCCTCTCGAAATAGGAGTTTATCGGTCATAAATGTATGTTTATGCACATATCCAAACAAATTTCGCCAAAAATAAGTTGATATGTAGTCTAATCATATCTACAAATTTTGTGTATATCGGTCCACAATTGACTATAGTCCCTATATAAGATCTGCTGTCGAACATTACTTTAAAGAGCATAACTCGGCTAAAAATTTTGGTATCCAAACAATTTTCAACACGAATATGTTTCATATATACACAAAATTCGGGCCAATTCTATGATAATCGGTCCATTATTAGTCATAGCTGCCATATAAAGCTCACTTCCAAAAATCAATTTAACCAAAATAAATATCTAAAAAATGTTGGTATCCAAATAAAATTCACCACAAATAAGTTTTGGATATTCATACTTCGGTCGGTTCATAATTCATTAAAGCTCTCATATAATATCATCTGCGAAAATCACTTTAACACGTATAAATATTATAAAAGTGTTTATGTCGAGATAAAATTTGACACAAACAATATGTACAACTTAATTTATGGATGATCGGTCATAGCTGCCATATAGCGAACATTCCCAAAAAACTGAAGTATAGTCAGACTTGACTGACAATACTTTTTTTATTACATATATATTTTATTTATAAAATTCTATTACCTTGTAATAATTTGTTTTTTACTCGCCGCATAATAATTCTGTATCACACTCTTCAGTTTTAGCTGATCAGTTTTTCTTCAATTCTCTTTTGAACTTGCCATTTCATGCACACAAGTCAATTCAATTTTCGTACTTTTTTTTGCAAATCAACATGCATGAAAAACAAAAGGAAATAAGAAATTTGACTAGTAGCGTCAAGTTTGTATCCCTTTTATTATATTATCCCTTCTCACCCAAAAATACTTGTCTTGACGAGTCGAAATTCAAGAATGTGTCGAAATTGAAGAGAACGACCTTAAATTTTATTTAGTTCGGTTTGGCATTTCAACATGAATAGAGTGACGTCTAAACAATGCTTCCAAATTGTGCGAATTTAGTTTGAAAATCATGGTTCCGTGTTTTCTTTAGATGTATGGAATAAAACAAACATGGTTCTTGTAAATTGACGTGGAAAGATAATCTTCTGGCATTCTAATTTAAATATGACTACTGGCCACGACTGGCTCGGACGTAGTCTAATACGGAGGTCCAATTTTCAGTGACTTTTTTCAACATTTATAGCCGTATATCGGCAATAACGCGGCGAATGGTGTCCTCCAAGTGGTTACAACATATTTCACTTGACAGCTGACAAAATGGCCACCAGTTAAAAGAGTGTTACAAACTTAAATATCGTTACATCTAAAAAATACCCTTTATATGCCTGGTCTTGGTGAAACCAATGGCACTACAACTTTTTTTTTGTAAACTATTATCTACTGGCTATCTACTATATGTGACCCGGCCTATGAAAAGGTGGCTTATGACTCAAAAAAGAAATTGCGAGACACAGCTGTTTCTTAGTAGTTTTTCTTTTGCATTATGAACAGTCATGCCCAAAAGGCAACCAAAAAAGGCAACAGAGCATAAATGAGATAAGTTCGTGTATGTATATAAAGAGCGATGTTTTTTTCAATGCAAAACACAAACCAGTTTCTGACCGAAAAACGCAACGCCTCATCTCCAGAAGGAGATTCGAAAAAACGAGTAACTTCAAAGGTTTCAACAAGGATAGCGACGAAGAAAACTACTTAATACTGCTAAATAAATATTTTTTGTGCAAAACAGCTTTTTTTTTGGTAAAATCGTTTTTGTAGCGTTCAATCCTGCTTTTTAAATTTTTCAATTCCAATTATTATCTTGATTCTGGATTTTCAATAAAATTCTGTTTTTCTTTCATTTGTGCTCTTCTTTCTCTACATTTTAGTACACCTTTAAGCAAGTTACGACTTTCTAGTTTTCACCACGTGAAAGAGCGTCTCAAAAACTATCGACACCAAAAAAAAGTGGAAACATTTTTTTTTGAGTCATAGCCACCTTTTGATAGGCCGGGTCACATATATTATTTTTACTTTCATTGGCTACTTAAATTTAGCAACGATTTAATTTTCCATTTATGTTTCTTTACGTCTCTTTACGTAAACTAAATAAAACATTTTTATTTCAAATAACATAAATGTAGTTTTCTCATTTAATTTTCATGTGGCTTTTGTTTTATTTTTAGTTTTAATATTTTGCCACATTAAACAATTCTTTTGTCTTATTGGCAAACCTTTACTTTTTTTTAGTTGTTTTGGTATATATATATATATATACATATATATATGTATGTATATATATTTGGTTTTCACTATGATGTTGTTTGTTGGTATAGTTTTTTACTCTGTTGTTTTTGTTATTTAAACCTCAAATTTGAATTTTAAATGGTATAATAGGTTGCATATACATAGATACTATATATACATACGAGTAAATAAATACATGTGCACATAAATATACAGATTTCCATTGTTAATATTGTTGTATACTTTTAGGAGTATTTGAATATTTTATTTTTTATTTAATATTTTGCATATTTCTTTTGCTTTCTATTTACAGCAAAGTGTGCTTTGGCAGTGTGCAAAACTCAACACAGAGAGATTCAAGTGAGTAAACATTTTATACTGCAGTCACTGTTTGACATAGGAGACTTTAATTACTTTAATTAGTTGGGCAATTACTCATAAAGCTATTTAATACTACTATTAGACATTTGTTATATTGTGATAATAAATATCAAAAAATTAATTGCAACTATTTAGTAGGGGAATTAAATTGTATAAATAAAGGTTAAGTTTTGAGGTCTAAATAAAATAAATCTAAAGAACTTAATTGCGCTTTAGAAGTACACAAAGTTTATAAATTTAAGTGATTTATAAAATTAATTATAGCTATAGCTGCTGATAACTTCAAACAACATATTCAAATTAATTGCTGTCAAACTTAAAAGAATGCAATCAAAGAAGACACGACATTATTTTCTTTTAATACCTTAAATCAGTGACCCATTGTACTGTATAGCTAACCTGGGCAATCATTCTCCGAACAGCTCATTTGGGTCTAATTAATTAACACCATAGTGTTACCAGCTAGGTAAAAAACTGGTCGATCCATCAGCACTTGTTGTTTCCATTTCGAACCATTTCGAAAGTATGGATGTGTCGTGGGTTAGGGATAGCTCTTTCAGAAAAGGAACACCAAATATGCGTTTTCTGGTGTTTGACAGTAGTTATTGTACCACAAGTTCAATAATCTGGCGTGTGTCCAGAAAGTACAGTGATTCGTGAAACAATAAGGCTGATTTGGTCACAAAGAAAACTAATGAGTAGATTAGTCCACCCTCAAATACGGACCAGATTCAAGTCGCAGTAGCACAAGTGTTTACATTAGACCATATTGACTTAGCAATTCCAAACAGTTTTTTCTCAGCTTTCATTTTAGACTTATGAGAGAAATAGCAGTGAAAGGGTCAATCGCTTCCTCGATCATTATTGTATTTATTCCGGCTTATTCGTTGGCTATATTATACTATAAGCAATATCCTATAATGTCTCGATGTCGAGTAGAGATTTACAGCACAGTTTATGCCAGAGAATTCCGTATGAAGAATACAGCAGATATATGAAACCCTAAAATAGAATATTATCCCGAACTCTTCTAATTCTTAAGCCTTTTTTAAACCTAAGTTATTCTGAAAATTTAATTATTGCATAATTATTAATAACAGTTTAAAAACGGAAGACATATTTTTCAAACTATTGCGTATTCTGGAAACTAGACACTTCCTTAAGTTTTTAAACCTTTTAACAAATTGCCAAAACAAAAAAAAATGTAAATAAAGTATGTCTACAATACTTTTTAAAATGTTAGGTTTTTTCTGTTAGAAATCCTTTTAATTTTTTTCTTTCCTTGAAATTTATGAACCATTTGAATTAATGTTTTAGCTTTATTTGGCTGCCATTCATTTATTTTTTGTATTCTATTTTATTCTTATTATGTAATTATTACTTATACAAAACATTATGAAATTATAATTTACACGATAAGTAACTAGAAACACTAAACCCTAAATTTACGCATTACACATTAATTAAAGAAAATATCTTAAACTTACAAAAGAAAATATACAAGTAATGACAAGAAAAGAAACAAAGGACAACGAATAAAATTTCAGAAAAAACACTGTTGGCTTCGCTTCCAAATGTTCATAAATGTTGTATGTCATGGATTCAATTGAAGCTAATTTATTATTTTGACATTAAATGTTTGTCTGCAAGCAAATATACACAGCGTTGCATAACTATAAATACATAATACATTTCCCAATTTTGCAAGTTGAAGAAAATATAAAATAGTTTATCGTACAATAATAAAAAATTAAATATTAAAACAACATACTAATATTCACAAAAGAATTTTCACTTTAATAATGTGTTCGGCCTCATTTCTTTTAAACTAGCTTTATTCAAACAGCTACAACAGCTTATTTTAGCTGATATATGCTTTCATGTTGTAGCTTTTCAGCACAAATTCAACTGCTTAATATTCCCCAAATGGGGCTCTGATCTTAATGACATACGAAACATTCAAGTACATTTATATTTTTCGAAGACAACCATCCCTTTTTTGGACGATTTTCATGCATACGTGCATTGTCTTGTTCAAAAATAAATTGTTTTTCATTAATATTTTCTAAAAATGACACTAATTTCTCATCTAGTGGTTTTGTGCAATTAGAAGTATTCATTTTGGTGCTTGGAAACGCCATATCAAGTATAGTGTCTTCACAAGAAGCTGCCCAAACCATCAAAGAACCGCTTCCGAAATTTTGTTTTAAGAAATATCATAATTCCTTCCGCACAGTGGGGTAATTTGTAAAAGAAAGGGAAATAAATATGTAATTTCTGAAAGGCATATCAGACTGCTATAAAAATGCAAATGTCTAGAGAAGGAGTGCTGTCGAGTCTAAGTTTTAAACTTTGTCCTCATAATTCCACCAGGATCGGCGCCAAAGTCCCTAAAGTGGGTCACCTTGAGTATGTAAGTTATTAAAAACGATACTAATTCTTAGTTTCTTATAAGATTTATTTATACAAATTCTTTCAAATATTTTTTTCATTAATTATATACTTAAGATGGAAAAAATTTTTTACTCAGAATTTTTTGCAGCATTGACTCATTTCGAACGATTTTTCTGGACAATCAAAGCTGCTATATGTAAACAAAATCTATTAGTAATATTGGTAATACGTCGGCCCTTGATTTATTTTGCTTTGTTTTTTAAGTGTCAAAAAAACAAATATTAAATTATTTTAAAATATTGTGTATTCAAAATGAATAAAAAAAAAAAGAAAGTTGCTTTTGCAGATGGCCATGGAAATAAATAAGGCATTATTATTTGTATGAAAATATGTAACCCATTGGCAACTCAGTTCATTTTTGTCCAGACAAAATATAATATGAAACCAATTCAAGCTGTCAGTTGTACGTACAAAATATTCAACTTCATATGAAAAAAACTTTGTCTGAACAAATATTTTGTTCAGAACGAATGGGTGAATCCACCTTTAGTAAATAAAAATCAGCGTAGAGTCAAAAGCAATAAGAATTTAAACCTTAATAATATTAAAATAGTGGTTTTTTGCCATTTTATGGCATAAAATGTTTTTATATTATTCTTTCTACATTATTTTCGAAATTTCCAAAACTACTTAAAACGTGTTTATATTTTTCGGAGAGCTAACTTTAAAGGAAAAATATTATATAAAAATCAAAACAAAAACCTTTATAACCAAGGGGACCAGAGTCATTCAAAATGTAGATGTTTTTTTTTATAAAATGCCACTTTAGGGAATATGCCTACTATAGACAATATGGGCAAAAATAAAAAAAAAAGTCCATTTATACCAAATTTTAAATTCTGTTTTCAAAAATGTCCGAATAAATTTAAAATTTTATTTACAAATAAAATTCTTATTTCCGCAAAAAACTCAAAACAGCACATTTTTAACCTTGTTTTACAAAAAACTCTTTCGTGAATTTCTTATTTCTGAAAATTTTTATATATTTGAAAAAAAAATAGACATAATTTTCTATCCACTGGTATATAAAAGGTCCTCCTTATCTTTTGTGCGTGCCAAATTAATTAGGGAATAGTTAAGAACTCATAGTGAATTTGCACGGCATTTTATAGCAAATTGTTAAAAATTTTATAATAAGACAAAATAACAGTTATGCTTTTGTTTTTCTAGTATTATTCTTTTTTTTTTATCATAAAATGTAATTATAGTTATGAAATACTAACAAAATAGTAATGCACTATTCCTCTCTTAAATTAATGAAGTGGTCTCCGACATTTTGGATAAAAAGAGATCGTTAACTTTACTCTTAAGCAGCGATGCCAGAATGATGATTTTATCATATTTTTGATGATTTTTTTACCTAAAATATGATTTGATGGGTTTTTTTTTGCAAAAATATGATTTTTTTTTATTAAGCCCTTTTTAAAAAAAAGTTGAAATATTTTTTATAATTAATGTGGAGTACGCAAAAATGAAACACTTATTTTTTCAAATGGCAGTTGAGCATTATAAATGATTTACGTACAACAACAAAATACATGCAATTTGATTAGCTGCACTTCAGGCATTTTAAGATCAGCTATTTTGTAACATTTGCAACTCAATTTTAAGCTCTTGTAAACCATAAAAGAACAAATAACACCAAGAACGAGCAGGCTGTTTACAAAAATCTCAAGTTACCGTTAAAGAAAAATTTGGCGAAGCTGTAACTTATAACTGAACATAATTTGCCAGTTTCCTGTATGGACCACTTATCCATTTTTCTGAAAACTTCTATTCCTGATTCAAATGTATTTCGTAAAGTATCATGTGGCAGAACGAAAAGTACTTGTCTAGTCAAAAATGTTTTAGGTCGAACTCAATTTGAATTTATTTGCAATGTTTTTTGCCAGCAGAAGTTTTCTTTATGCATTGATGAATCAACCGCTAAAGCGAATAAAAAAATCCCTTTGTTTGGTGGTCAATAGTTTTGTGAAAGATTCCTTTTTTGGATTAAGAGAGCTTCATAATTGTGATTTTAGTATATTTGAATGTATAGTAGATTGAGTTATTTAAACATACATATGTATGTATGTATTTTACTGCACATAGATTGATACATATATGTAAATATTTTTGGTAAAACATGTAGTTTATTAAAAATTGTTTGATTATCGGGTTATGTCATATTCTTATGAATAAAATTAGTACCTATATTAAGTAAAATTGTGATAACAAACCCCGATAACCAATCAACGTAATAAACTTAAATTTTGAATTGTTATTTAATTTTTTAATGTTTTGCAAATAAAAACTAAAAAATTAAAAAAATTATGATTTTTTTTCTCCAAAATATGATTTTTCTTCCGTGAAATGATGATCTGCTGGCAACACTGCTCTAAAAGGTACGGTCACACTTGGCGAAAAAGACGTAACTACTGTAACATATAAAACATTTGCAGCATGTAGTTATTTGAACTCGTTTATTTATTTAAAATAAAAACTTTTCTTATTTAACAAACATACAACAAATATTTAATTTTAATTTAGTTGATGCTGTTTGATCTTGCAAAACTCTTGTAAAAGTAAACAACGTCAAACAAATTTGTGCTAAAACAAGTGGGTACGCTTTTTTGAGTAAATATTTGCTAAATGTGACCGTAGCTCTAGAAAAACTTTATACGTTTTAAAAAACTCTTTGTAACTTTACCACATATAGCAAACAGCAATAGTAATGCTACACAGTGTAGTTATATATGATCACCGCAATCATTTTAACATTTATACCTTTGTAAGGTTTTCAACACTGATTGCGGCAACCATAATATGTTAAACATATAATTTGCACGCTTTTTACTTTGTACGCTTATATTTCTATTCTAAAAAATTTCATAGGAAAACTAATCACTAAGGAAAACTTTAAGCCAGTAAAACAACACACCAGTGTTTTATTATAATGAGCAGGTGTTTTGAAGGACTTTTGTATAAAAGCCAACAATATAAAACAAAATTAATGATAATTGAAAAACATAATGATTAAAATGATACAAATTGTAAGTGAACACAACAGAAACACAAACACAAAAAGCAAAAATACTGAATGAAAATAACTACGACTACAACAAAATAAAATAAAATAAAGGTAGAAAAGAACCACTACATTCACATAAACGTAAAATGATAAAAGAAGAGAAGAATGAATGATTTTTTTTTTATCAAATTATATTAAGTATGAGAAAAGTTTTAAAGCTTTTCAATTTTTTTTTTCTTTGTTATATTTTTTGCCATTCTACTTATATTTACATGATGGCAGGAAAGATGTAATGAATATAAACAACAACAACAACAACAACAACAACACAGAGAAAAATAATATTTTCTGAAAAGTAAAGTAAATAAATTACATAAAAGTTAAACGCTTAAGAAAATACAGCAGATGAGTGAAGTTGTAATTGAAAAAGAAAATATAGTAGATAATAAACAGTTTAAAGAAATACAAATTAAATTAAAGTTGTTGCTGTTTAGGGCAATGGAAAGAAAATTAAATGAAAACAGGCAAACACTCCTAAAATTAAGTTTTTTTTTTGTATATTAAAATGGTGAAAATCAACTAAATTATGGTTGTAGGTACGTATGTATATATTTCAAAAAAAAAAAAAAAAACATTATAATGTTCTAGCTGGTGTAACAACATCATATTTGAAATTTATTTATAACCCTATAAGAGTATGCAATTGCTACATATTTCTTTCTATAGCTTCCCCCAAAATTTTATTTAACATACATATTTGCAATATGTACTTGCAATTGTTTGGTTTTTTTTTTTTTTTGTTTTGTTCTCAACAACCAAACATATTGACACAGATGCTATTGTGTTGTCAGTGATACATACCTTGAACAGGCAACATACACACGTAGAGTGAGGCCAAATGCTTTTGTATTCAAGGGTTTTAGAATTTATTTAGGTTTTTTTGCCAATAACATAAAATTTGCTTAACATTGCTATACCGTATGCTATTTTCTCCATAAATAAATATTGGCAAATTTGAATTGAATGTATTATTTATGCATTTACTCAAAAAAACTAGCATACAGTTGCAGGCAAAAACGTTATGGGTAAAAAGCACTTAAAATGATTTCTTAACCCCCTAAAAACAAGTAAGAAGGTCAAGGCCGAAAGTAATTTTCGAAATTGGGACTTTACAGAAGCTGTGACAAGTTATGGACCAATCACCATAAAACTGATCCGAATAATTTGTGTATACATGAAACATAGGCTGTTTTCATAAACGCAGTATGCAATGCAGTACAAATATTAAAACTATTTACACAGCACTGGAATATGACAGAGGATCAGGTGCATCCCTAAAATTGCTTCTTCGTGGCTTTTCAACTGCGTTTTAAAACAACAACAATTGAATTTCCGGGCATTTTTAAAAAATTGTATTCACTTTTATTTAAAATTTCTTTGTTAGCGCTCTTTTTTTTTCGCTTTTGTTATAGTTTTTGTTAGAAAGCTGATATGTTTTTTGTTGTGGTTACACAACGTTGCCATATTTAAGTTAAAAACCGAGATTTAAAAATTTTTTGGGAATTAACAAAATCAATCGGAATCTAGAGAATGCAAAGTAAAAACGATCGATTGCAAACACGTAATTGAAACCATTCCGATTAAATTATGTGACATGCCTGTATATTTATCGCAAATCACTTTAATAGATCTTTTTTTTTTTTGGTAATTAATGAAAGTTTTACAAACGAACGAGAACAACCTTTCACGAAAAAACTCTTTCAATTGAATTATATCTACAAAAAAACAAATACAACACGCTCATTTCAAGATTCTGGGTATAGAGGTAAATATAAAAGTATTTAATCTCAAACGCAATAGTGCCAATTTACACGACACAATTCTTATTGAAAATGTTGATGCGTTAACTATTCATGTCTGGGATATATCGGCCAATGCATAGTTTAAATTAACCAGTTCCATTCATTGTATCTTTTTTGTTTGAAAATAAATAACAGACATGGACTCTTTACTAGTTACTAGATACAAGAACCGCGTTGAAATATACTTCATCAGTTCGCATGTTTAAAGTATACACTCAATACCTCAAGAATATTACGAAGTAGGCTATATGTTGTAAGAAAGATGGCAAAATATCATAGCTAACATTAACCAATACTTAAACGAAAGTCTACTTTTAGCACCCATGTATTAGGCTAATGCATATTGTGGTGTGTTTTATTAATTTTGGTTGTTAAGCTGTTATGCCCTTAAAAAACAAAATCTCTTGTATTCAGCACACATGTATTTCAAAATACTTTTACTGCCATGTAACTAACAATATGTTGATAGTTAGTATTTTCCTTTAACTAAATGATGCAAACCGAATAAGTAGGCAATATTTTCTAAAGATATTTTGAACAGAAAGACCTTGATTTGTTGCAATACTACAAGTTGTAACATTTACATACTATCTCTGTATATTGTCATATATATATATGTAGATAAAATTCACCAAGAAAATGCTAATATTAAATATTATCAAGATTTTTAAACAGTGTTTTTAATATTAAATATTTGTTTTTGCGTAGTTTTGCATTAATTCAAGCTTCACTGAGTTTTAAAAGCTTACAAAAATTCACATTGATAAGTTTCTAACTATTGTTAAGCAGCAGGCTAAATTTCAAATGCTCATTTGAAGATATTCTGAGGAAATTTGAAAAAGCAGCAGCAGCTATTTTCTTTACGAAAATTGTTTTGTTTAAGTTTAGTTATTGGTTTCTTTTGCTACTGCTTTAATAGTTTTGGAGTGCAGGAAGTAAAGAATGTGTTTTTAAGCTTCAATGGAGAAATAGTTTAGCATTTTAAATCAATCTAAATAAATATGTATGTATGTACGTTTGTATGTCTATAAGAGTTTGTGTATATTCATTTATTTAGGTCTTATCTTTAGTTGTTGCATAGATAAATTTATATTTTAGTTTTTACACTTGAATAGTTCAATAGTTATTGCATAGTTTTAGGCTTATTGTTTTGTATTTATTACATTCAAGTCAAGGCTTAATTTTTATTTGCTACTTAAAGTTTTTCAAGCAAAATTCCTTTATTTATTTTTCATTTTTCATTTTTCATTTATTAATATTTATGTATATTAAATTCCATAATATTTTATTTAATATAAATTATTGTAATAAATTTCACAAATATTAGCACATGTGCTTAGAAGTGCAAATAGAGGACTGATTTCAGTGGTTTGAATAAACATTAAGACAGTCACTATGGGGAAAAGGCATAGAATTATGAAAACTATAAACAAAAGTAAATAGTAACACCAGTGCTGTAAGGAAAAACAGAAGTTTGAAATAAGTTAAATATGAAATAAATTGTTTTGAGGTTAAAACTTTTAAACTATACGAAAATCTTGGCAACTAAAACAGCCAGGGTTTATTATTTCAATATTTTTAACTCTAAACTGAAAATATTTCTTTACCCCTATGATTATTTATGAAAATAAATGATTCAATTTTTTTGTACAAAGAAAAAATTTATATAACAGATTTATTAAACCAAAATACAAAAGAAAATTACAAAAATCAACTTAAAACAAACAATTTAAACCCCATAAACGTATAAAAAATAACAAGAATGAAATCTATTGAGAGAACTAATCAATAATAAAGACCTCATTGGCAATAAGCGTTTCCCAATCTACATCAGAATTAACCAGATTCACAGTATTACTACTCCGAACTCTGGGCATTATGCTGTCATAAAGAACATCGCCATTTATTATTTCAATTTCGTCATCATCTAGGCCATAAGAGTTCTCCAAATGAGCGCCTCTGCGCGTTGGACTATTATACTCCTCTTGATTTCCGAAATAATAGTAATTATCGTTGTCATCATCATCATCATTATCATTAGAATCTGTATAGAAATCATCATAACTATTATCTAAGAAATCAGTGTGTTCATCTGCTCCCTCATCCTGGGTGAAATCGTGCACAGTATTCTCAGCCCCTTCACTATAATCATAGTCAGCCGCCAATGCCATAAATTCTTCCAAAATAATAATTTGTTGCGATGAAACAGATGGATTTGTTGTTAGTTCGGAGTTGTTTTCAATTAGTGTTCTGGAGTTATTTATTGTTGTTGCGGGTTCCTCATTCATTTCAGAATATTTGCGTTTAGTCTTGAAGCCATGAGAAAAATATATATGTATATAATATTTTGTTATGTTAGTATTTCTTGGTAATTTAATTCAGTAGGAGAAAATGTTATCGAAATTTTGTAGATTTAATATTGATGCGAAAAAGTGAGAAAAAATTAAATTTGAAACATCGATTTAAAAACATTTACAGTGGCTCATAGCTTATTTCATGCTGTGTAATTTTTTGTTTTCAAAGCTCTATAAAATTATGATTAACAGGAACTTAAGAAAGAAATTGGTGTCATTTAAAGGAAGAAATGTTTTAGTCTAACAAACATTTTAATATATTAAAACTGAAAAAAAATCTCGGTTTTTCACGTCACAGATTGCTTTATGCAGGCCTTTATTATCTACAACAGATTTAGGGCAATTCGGCATTGATGTGACCAGTTTTTGCGAATTTTTTGACCACTCTGTCAGCAGGGCTATTTTTAAATTGTTTTTGTTCCAAATATTGTGCTTCCTTATGCTGATTTCTAAAATTGACCATAAATCTTCCATAGAATTAAGGTTTGGTGACTGTGGTGGCGGTGTCATAAAATGTGGGTATTTAAATATTAGTCACGTTTGAACAATACCCGATTTGTGATTTGGTAAAATCGAAAATCTAATTTTATACACAGAGATACATAGATTTATACACAGTCTTTTAGAATTTAAAGGTACTGAAACTTGACCATGGTTGTTTCAACAAATGTTAATTCCCAATTCTAGCAGCTGAGATACAGACGCCAACCATAACAACTGCCCCCACCATACTTCACTGTTGTCTTTGGGTATTCTTTGTTGAGTTCTGTATTTGGTTTCCGCCAAAAACATGCTATCTGAACCGAATATGTTAAACTTGGTTTCGTGGACGCAGATGGCCAAAATGCAGATTCCTTGCACACATGTTCTTTGCCCAAATTTAGCCTGCACAGTCTGTTTTTTTGGGATTATAAATGCTTTCTTGCATGCAGCTCGATCACTAAAATCGTATTGGTACAAGACACGGTGAACAGTTTCAACGCAACATTTTTTCCAGGTCAGCTTCAACTACAAAGGCTAGTTGTGATGCTGATAGCCCTGGACTTGGTCTTATTTTTTCAAAAATGTGTTGCTTATCATGCTCCTTGAAAATTTTATTTGTTGCCTTTGTGATGGACCCGAGTTTCGTGGATGAAGTGCTCAATGATTTTTTGGACTGTGGAAGCCTTACTTTTAACCAATTCTGCTATATTTCGCTGTGAGTGGCCATTTTGGAAATGGTTTAAAACCAATTCTCATTGTTCGCCGACTCATTTGAAATATTTTAAATTGACACTTGACGTTACAAAATCAGTCTTACAGTTCAACAGAAAATATTGATTCAAGTAGAAAATAATGAAAAGCCAACTACGCGGCATTGAACTCTTGGTACAGTAGGAATTGACCGTATAAAATAAGCTATGACGTAAAAAACGATTTTTTTTTCGGATTTAATATATTAAAATGTATATTTTAAAATAAATTATTTTTCTTTGTTAGACTATAACATTTTTCTTTTTGAATGACACCAACTTCTTTTTTAAGTTCATGTTAGTTTTTTTTCACTGCATAAAATAATCAATGAGCTACTCTATGCTTCTTTTCACAATTCTTGTTATAACATTTTTAATCGCCAGTTAGCAAAACTTCTTTTTTTTCAAATTCTTTTAAAATGTAACTCACAAAAAGTAACTTTAACAAAAAGTTTCGAATTAAATTTAACTAAACAAATTTCCTTGGTTAGCTCCATGGTGCAACTATACAAGGTGAGTACAGTAGCCCAGCTTTGTTTACAATTTACTTATGTCAAAAGTAAGACTTTTTCAAGTATTTTTGACAGTATCTAGTACATTATTTTACACAAACAAAATGCCTGTTGTTTCTGTTTTGTGTTGTATTTGTTGTCGATTTGCACTCACCATGTATAGTTGCACCATGGTTAGCTCTTAACTGGCACATACAAAATAAAATAGTTTGCAAGTACATTCTCAATATTATTCAAAAGAGTTACTTTTAGGCTTAAGACTTACAAATAGAGCTAACGACTTCTTGACACAAAATACCGACAAACTGCTCAATATGATTTTCATATTGAAAACTGTAATAAAAACTCTTCACCAACAACAAGAGTTTTCCTTAAAGTATGCTATGATAAATATCAATACGTATACTCAATATTTTGTTTGTGTTCAGCGCAAATTAAATATTAATCATACGTTATTAATCATATTTGTTTATTATTTAAGTTTCATGATAGTTTTTTATATATGTTCTAAAATTGCAATTATAGATTATCAGCCATGTCACAGAATTTAATTCCGTTCGGAAGTGGAATTAATTCGGTATTTTGCTTCTATGGAAAAAGTAAAACGAAACTTTTTTCAGAATGAAACCTAGAAATTCTTAAAATTAAAATTCCACATAGCAAATTATAAGTGGTTTCATTGCGAAAAATTGTTCGTTTGGCTTTTTCTATAGACACAAAATACGGAATAAATTCCACTTCCGAACGGAATTAAATTCTGTGACATGACCGTATAGCTTCACTTTATAGACCCAACAAAGAATATTAAAATCTAATAGATAGTTATTGTTGTGATAATTGAAGTGAAATAAATTATCTATTGAGTCTGGATTTTTTCTTTAATGACTTATATATAATTTTGAATGGTACATATTTGTCATCTATATTCACTTAGTTGTTGAACATTGTATTGCAAAAATAGCATTTTGTGCCAACAAAGCGTCATTTTCGGGAAGCTGTACTTAAATCTTTAATTAAAAAACAGCCTCTGCTCACTGATTGTTCGCTGAAGCTTATGGTGAATGTGTTCCATTGATTTCAACATAACAGGAATGGTTTATGGGGTACAGAAGTTAAGAAGGTCGACAAGAAATTTTAAGTCCAACAATTGAAGGCATTATACCTATAGCATGAAGATTGTTGACAAGCTCAACAAGAGCTTTCAAAATAAATAGAAGCTACCCAAGCATCAGTATGAAAAATGAATCCATTATGACAACTTGAAGTGTAAGATATCTTATGGTGCTAAGGTAATGCTCCTTATTTGGTGGGAACAAAAGGGTGCTATCGGTTATTAGCTGCTTAAATCTAGACAGACAAGCACAGTGAACCTGTAACGAATACAACTCATTTGTTTGAAGAGATCATTAGCCGAATATGCTGTCAGACGTGAAAGCGTAGTATTCCATCATGACAACGCCTAGACCACATGTGGCAGTACCTGTTAAAAACTATTTAGAAAAAAGTGATAGAAAGTCCAGACCTTGCCCGTTCCAATTACTATTTGTTGCGATCAATGCAGAATGCTTTCTCTATGATACGCTTCACTTCAAAGAAAAGCAGTTCCTTTGGCACGGAATCTATATGTTGCCAGAAAGATGGCAAAAGTATATATATAGCTAATTTTGACCACTACTTGGAAGAAACTTATATTGTACAAGTGTTTCCATTTGTACAATGTTTCAAAATGAAAACTAAAAATTTTAAAAAATTTCCCATTTTTAATTTATACAACCAATATATGAATCATACGAAGCAGCTGTTTACAAGTGGCAGATTTATTTTCCAAAAATGACCATTAGTTACAACAAGAAAGAATTCGGTAACAGTAGAACGGTTGTAACAACAAAAATTTAATAGACAGAAAACTTCAGAAACACAAGAAAAGAAACAAACTTTTAAAATGACTAACAATAACTTTGCAAATAAAACTATTAAAGTATGAATAAAGACTCAATCAAATACATGAATAATAGGGACATAAAAACTATTTACAAAATTATACAGGAGACGATAAAAAATGTTTTATTAATATTACTAATTTCTGGCAATATTTCAGCGGAAAATTCAAGCCACAATGCGCTGATGTTTGAATGGAAATTTATGTTTATGTTGAAATAGTTGTAGTAAGCAAATTTATATGAATTTGAGGTACTTTTATATTGTTAAAGATCATTTGTGCAAGATCATTCTAAATGTGTTAAGGTCATCAGCTAATTAAAAATTTACCCGATCAAAACGTATTTTTAAAAAAAACTTCTTCGATATCACCAAAAAATACACTATTTTTATTGGTCTTAAGTAATCTTGATACTTAAGTAATCTTAGAATAACAGACTTTTTCTAAACAGTTAAACTTTTAAACAAACATTGTTTGGCAAATTTTGTGTAATACAAGCAAAGTTATACTTCTTTTTATGAATAACCTAAAATAATATTTAGTGTAATTTAAATATTATGGATTTTTAAACCGATTTTTAAAAACGAAAACCGTTCTATATTAACATGATTATTGGAATATACGGCAACTTTCATAAATTCTCTAGCAAAATAGTCAAGTAATTCTCCATAATTACATATATGAAACTAAGAGTTTTTGCTGAAGTATAGAACAGAAATAATCCTAATTTGCTGAAGAATTTTCAAAGTACGAGTTAATAGTAGTACGAACGTTTGTTAACCCCTGTCTTAAACTAAACTTTAATTTCATCAACTACAACAACAACACATTCTGCCAACTTTAAAATGAAAGTTTTTACAATAAAATTTTTTGATAATGCATCTGATTTATATTAGTCATGTATTTCATTATCCCCAATTATAACTCCTACTGGGTTAAAATTTCCTTAAATTAAATTCTGATGAAATCTCTTTTAAACAATATAGTTTTATATACTAACCGTTCTCTTTTCCCTCAATTCACTTCTGCAGATGGGACATTTGTTAGCCCAGGGATATCTCTTATATGTTTTGTAAACATCTAAACAGCCAAAGCAAAACGTATGACCACATTGTATGCGCACCGGGGAACGTTTCTGATCCAAACATAACACACATCTTTCGGTAGAGTTATTGCTATCGGTCATTATTATTATCCTATTAATATTTTATTATTTTTTTTTTTTGTATATTTATTTATTCTTTCTTTAATAAAACTGTTAAAATTGTTCTTGAAAAAATTGCTTTTAGACTTCTTCCTTTTTTCTTTCCATTTATTTTAAAGGCTCAAATTTATAAATATGAAATAGAAAATTGTGTGAAATATATAGCAAATGAACTGAAGGAAAAGTCATGTAGTGTATTTGTAGGAAATATGCTTGCAGTGACAATTGTTTCGAACATGTTTCGGAGTAATAATAAACCAGCAAACATTTTTAGTTCCAGTCGAAATTTTTGTATATACCCAATAGCAATATATTCCTGCAAATAACGCGACTATGCATGTAAAGACTAGACCAAAGAGGAGTAGGAGTACTCCAAATCTACTCCAAATATATGAAAAAAGGTGGCCGATTTAACATAGCGATGTCCTAGGATGAGACATATAACCCATCGGAGTAGTCCCAAAACTACTCCATGCTTTTACTCCATGGAGTACTCAAGAGGGTTATTTTTAAACAACAACAACTCAGAATGCAATCGTGTTAACACGAAACCATGTCGTTTAACTACAAACTCTTGTTTAACTATGACATGGTCAATGACTGCATTACATTGGACCATGTTGTAAGTAGTCCATTTCATCTAAAATGGATCACATAGACCAATATTATTTGCAGGGATAATGTGAATTTAAGCAAAATTCAGCATTAAATTGCTGAAAAATATTAAAAAAAATTTGTTGGATGTTGGTCCATAACTCTGCTTAGGTTAAACAGATTTAAGCGATTATCAATTCCAAACTTTCCATGAAAATTATAAACATTTTATCATAGCGATAACGTGTACAAAATTTCATGCTATTATCTGCAATATATTTAAACAAAATAGCAAAAAAAAAAAATTGAGAAAAATATTACATTGTTTTTAAGGTTGTCTCACATTTTGATCCATAACTTTGGTTTGACTAATACCGATTTTGCTGATTTTAAATACCAAACCTTCTGGAAATCTTTTTAAGTTCAGTTTTATATTTTGAATGTGAGAGTGTTTTACACAAACAGACGGACTTAGCTCAAACATGTTAGAATTTCAGGTATCAAGATACTTTGTTGCACCTTACAAGCAGATAAAAAATATAGTTGTACATGTTTACCACAACAATGGTAACAGTTTTACAAGTTTTTTAACAATATAATGGACACTATAATTATTTATATAATGGCAGTAACTATGTATATATTTATGGCAATCATGCTTATGATGATTGCATTTATCATAATATGTTGCTCTTTGATTATGATAGAAAACAACCAAATATTTTATATTCTTTCATCATAAGACTGATCACCATACCCATTACATAATTACTATTATCATATATATGATTGCTACAGTCATGTAAATCGTAACTTAACGATATTATGGTTGTCTCAATCATATAAATATCAATATAGCAATCATGTAAAAACGTTAAAATACTTGTGGTAAACATGCACAACTATTTTTTTCTTTGCATGTAGCTGACTATTGGAATTCTATGAATTCTTCATCCGAACTTTAAATAAAGCAATCTTCGTTATTTATATTTAAACAGAAGAATAATTTACTAATTTCATTTGTATCATTAAGCTCTACTTTTATGGGATTTAAATTATTTAAATTAAAGAACAATTTAATACTTAAGTAAGGAATTAGTTCTATAATATATAATTATCAAAGCAAGGATTTGAATTCGTTTGTAGCACGGAATAATTAAGCCTATAAATTAACAATTATAAATTTTATATTAGTGATTTTGAAATAAAGTTTAAATTAATATTTCAGCAAGGAATTACTGCTACAGAGTATAAATTTATAAAGCACAGACAGAATACAATTTATATAAGAACTGAAGAATTAAGCCCAATAATTAATTATTATGAAGTATATATTATGGATTTGTATTCGAGAACAATTGCATGATTCCGTCAGAAATTAGTTCTATAAATAATGTATTTCCGTAGCACGGAATTCAATGTGTTTGAAGTACTAAGGAATTAAGCCAATCAATTATTTATTATGAATTTTATTTTAACAAATTTGAGTTGAAGCTCAAACTAATAATTTAAAAAGGAATTAGTTCTATAAATAATTAATTACCAAAACACGAAATTCAATATATTAAAAGCAATAAGAAATTCATTAAAATATATTGTATATTAATGGATTTGAATTAAAGAACAATAAAATGATTTAATTAGGAATTAGTTCTATAAATAATGTATTTCCGTAGCACAGAATTCAATGTGTTTGAAGTACTAAGGAATTAAGCCAATCAATTATTTATTATGAATTTTATTTTAACAAATTTGAGTTGAAGCTCAAACTAATAATTTAAAAAGGAATTAGTTCTATAAATAATTAATTACCAAAACACGAAATTCAATATATTAAAAGCAATAAGAAATTCATTAAAATATATTGTATATTAATGGATTTGAATTAAAGAACAATAAAATGAAATGGAAGCACAGAATTCAATGCGTTTAAAGTACTTTTAGGTGATGGAGCTGATAAAACTGACTGAGCGAAATTTTAGGTTGTTAATCTTTTACCTATTACATTAATGATAATTTATAAGCATAAAAAGAAAATATTGCGAGCTAAATGTTCAATATTGTTTAAAAATTCATCATGAAAATGCTTACAAGACCTAAACGCACAGTGCGGGAATTTGGACAAAAGGGAAATAAATCTGAATTTTCAAAACCGTAAGTCCGATATGAATAAAATTTCACATACCTAGAGAGGAGGTGTCAAGTTTTGAATTTGGAACTCTCAAATGCACCAGGGGTAGTGTGGGAGATTTTTCGTTCTTGAACCGATGTTAAATCCAAAAGTCCAAAAATCTAAAGAAATTAAATTTTTGTGATTTTTCAAAACTTTTTTAGGAAGTGTTGGGTATTTTATTAAAATTTAAAATTTTGTTTTCATTTAAGTATTTTCAATAAAAATCTCTATATAAATGAAAAACTTATTGAAAAAGGCTTAATAAAGAAAAATTTTATCTAAGCGAAATACTCAAAAAAAAAGACAATTTTTTCCAAAAAAGTTTTAGTATTTGTCAAACTTTCAATACATTTTTAAAGAGTAGATACAATTTCCTATCCATTGATATACAAACTGTCTGCATTGTATTTTAGCCGTTTTAAATTAATTAGTGAATATTTAACAACACACTGTGCTCCACTGTCTCCACATTATTGAGTTGTATTACGAAAATGAGAGTTTTATGATAAATGTTAAAAATAAACTATATATAACATAAATATATACAAGGTGGCGCAAAAGTAAACTTCCAATCAGGTGATCTTGCTGGCCAGTGCAAATCGCCAAAACGGGAGATTAGGCGACCGGGAAATGCATCCTTCAGCATAATGGTTGTGGCACGTGCAAAGTGTCCCGTTGCACCGTCCTGTTGAAACTACATGTTTTCCAATCCCAATTCATCAAGTTGCGCAAAATTTATAGCATTTTCTGTTAAGAGGATTTCTTTTACGCCACCTTGTATATGCAACTGTATTAAAAACTTATTTTTGTTAGCAAGTACTTTAGCGTTCGTGATCTGTCAACTGGCCTCTTAGATTGTGCGACATCACAACTCTAGATTTTATTCATTAGGGTTATGTATATGTAAATGTCTTGGTTTGGGAAATACCGTTAAGAAAGCTGGAAATATTTGCAATTCTTCAGGAACCGGTGGATATGCTTGACTGAGTGATAGAAAATTGCATCTTTCGAATGAACAACCTACAGTGTTGTCGGAGTCAAAATTTTTTGCAAAAACGACCAATATCTTGTTTGCAAAACTCAGGTTATATACCAGCGATTAATAGTTTTTAAACTTTCTTGAAAAGAAGAAAATTTGAGCTTTCCAAGCGCATATTGGAAATATTATATTTCAATATTAATACATAACATTTTCCTAAATTTTGACTTTCGTTTAATTAAAAATTTATCAACAAAAGCAAACATTTTATATCTTTATATTTAAATACAACATTGTTGTGAATACAACAATATTACAAGTGTTTAAATCGTTTGAACGTTTTAAATTTGTTTAACTTTATTACAAGAAATTCATTTAATTTTCATATCGACGTCTAAAAATATACCATTAAAAAATAAAAGAAAATATATTGGTGTGTATGTGACAAATTTATGATGAGCCTTAGAAAATGCTTAATAACATCCATTATTTGTAACCGATTTTGATACAATAAGGCTTATTTTATAAGCCAAATAAACTACCTACAGCCTAGTCACGTTTAACATTTCAATGAAATTAATTTTAAAAATTATTAATAATAAAAATTCTATAATAAATATTCAACAACAAAATCCAGTTCTTTTTTAAGTGTTTTATTATTTGGCGGTTGAATTATAGGTTAGTCAAGTGTTATATTTTTTTAGAACATAAAACTAGGCACATCCAAATGTAAATATACCTACATGTATAAGTATATTGCTCTGATTTCGTTTCGGTTCAAATCTAATAAATTACAATAGTTTCCTTCTGTATTTCTTGCCACAAAAATGCTTTGTTTGCTCCTCTTTTTATCATTTCATTATAAATATTTTATTATTCTAATGTAAATATGATTGATGTACATACAAATTTAATTTCAGTTTATTGTGTTTCTAGTGATATTCTCCACTTATTTTACATGGTTTTGGTTTTTTTTTTTCAAGTGTGAGTGTAAGTGGAAGTGTGTGTGTGTGAGTATGCATAAGTGTCCTTTTTGACTCTTTGACGTTGCATTTAGTTGTGTCTGTAGGAAATGCTGAGTTTAGAAAATTTTCCGGCATTATTTTAAATTGAGGATATAAAATTTCTGCTATAAAGAAAGAGCATGAACACTGCAACCAGCACATTTATTTTACAATTTTATTCCTTTTTCTTACTTTTTTTTTTTTGATTTTTTATGATTTCATTTAACCCAGTTGCAGTACTTAGTGTGTCTGTTATAAATACATATACATTTATGTATGTATGCATGTATATAAGTGTGCATATGACAAAAATATTTTATGAATTTTTTTTCATTTGTTTTCAACGTTTAGTTATGCAGAAAGTTTAAGGGGTAGGTAAAGGAGGGGGTTTATATGGCTGCACCAGTAAATTTCTTTACATGACATTATTATACAAATGTTAGAGTTGAAGATTTGCTAAGATTTGCTGGTGTTTGTTTCGTTTTATCTTTCTGCAAAATATGCAGTAGTAGTTTGTTTTTGTTTTTTTTTTGGCTGCATTAAGGAAGGAAATATATAAATGCAATTTTATAAAGTCAAAAATTGTTAAAAGGATTTCAAAATGGTTAGAGATATAAATTCTTTTACTTTATTGTTTATTTCTTATTTGTGTTTTCTTAGATAGTTTTAAAAATTGTATCTTTATTTGCCAAAGTAATATGTATTTGAGCACATGTGTTGCTTAAGGAATGGTTTTATTTAAGAATTTATTGTTATTTGATATTAATATATGTTATAAAGTTTCATAATATTTGTCATATTGGGGTTGGTAATAAAATCGACAAAAATGTGTTATCAGAAAACTATCATTACCACCAGTATCTTGCGAATTACGACTTTGGCTGTACATAAACCAAAAAACAGCCTGTGAGTCTTTCCAAGATGAATTGTCAAATAACACTGTGTGTGACATGTGGCTCCGTTATATTGAAACTAATTGTCAGTGATAACCATATTATCACCAATAGGCAAACCTGGGGCCAAATAACCGCATTCGTGATCGAATGAGCTATCGTATCGAAAAATGATTTCGATATCGAAATTATGATAAAATGTACTAAAATTCTTGCCCAATATCGAATGCCATAATTCCAAATAAAAAAATTACGATTAATTTTACTCGATATCGAATGCGGTAATTCTCATTTCTAGCCGAATGTTTGAAAAAAAATAGTGTCATATGCACAATCATGCCTTTAGAAAACAAAGAGCTGCATAAAGTGACCTGTTCATCATGTTTTGTTTGCTCTTGGGCTTTCAGAAGCCAATGAACTAATTCTTATGAATACTTTAATTACATGATTTCTAATTTTAAGCTAGTTTTAAATTATAGTATATTAAAACTTGAATAAAGATTTTGATTTTTTGCCAGTTTGTAATCACCAAATACGCTTCAAACTTAGTTATATACCTACACACAGCTTCAAAAGTGTGTAAGCACCAGTTAATTTTTTGATTTTTTGAAGATTATGCAAAGCATTATAGTTCAACTTAAATTTTTTTTCATAACTGAATCTATTATTCAACCAAATATCCAACAAAACGAAATTTTTAAATTTCAATCGAAGAATAGATTTTAGTATTTTCATTATCTTAAAAAAATCAAATAATTTGTTGTGTTTACTCACTTTTGAGGCTCATAGTATATGTATATAATACTTTTTAAACGGTTTTAGAAATAAAATAATTTATCTTTGTTTGTTGTGAATACAACACCATTTCACTTTTTAAAATCGCTTAAAAATTTTACGAATTATTCAATTTTATTACAACCACTTATTATAATTTTAATATTATTTTTACATCAACACCTAAAAATATGCTATGAAATAAAATAAAAATCAGAAATCTTAGTAGGTATGTGAAAAATTCATGCTAAGCTTTAGAAAAAGTTTAATAACTTTAATATTTTTGCAACGATGATTACAAAATAAAGCTTATTTTACACAAAAAATAACATTCTTTAAAATGATGTAAACAAATATATTTAGTTTTAAAGAAGAAAGTTAAAAAAGGCATTGAAATGACACAATTTAATAAATCTTAAATGTATGTGAAAAATTCATGATAAGCTTTAGAAAAAGTTTAATAACTTTCATCATTTTGAAACGCTTTTAATAAAAAAAGTTTCTTTTACATAAAACATAAAATTTTTTGAAATTATGTAAACAACTAGCTATATATTTATTTTTTTTCAAAGTGAAACAATGAAAATTGTTTAAATGTAAATGAAAAATATATGATAAGCTTTAGAAAAAGTTTCATAATGTTTATAATTTAAAACCGATTTTAACAAAATAAGGCTGCTATAATATAAAAAAAGATGTTCTTTAAATTTGTGTTTACAAATATATTTGTTTTCAAAGCAGAATGTTAAAAAAAATAAAGTCAAACTGAATATTTAAAATTGAAAAGCAATTCAGATCATAAATGTTAAAACCAAATAAAATTGTATACCAATGAAAAAAAAACAGTTGTCAAAACAGAGTAAAAAGTAATTCAGATCTTTTAACCATTTATGGCTACTTTCTAAGTATGTATATCCCACCAAAAACACAAATATTTAAAAGCTTATTTTAAAATGCCTTCTATTAGAAGTTTTAAACTAATCTGAGCTACTTAAAACAGCCAAGCATTTTTTCCATTAAAATTAATGATTAAACTACAAATCAAAAGTATTTTATATTTTAAACTTTTTACAACAACATACTAACAAACATACATGCTTAAACAAATGAAAAGTATTGGTACAATATATAAATACAAGCGACTGACTACCTTCATTTAAACTTCCAAACAATTGTAAACACATAAGTCTACACTGTACAGATTGATGTCAGTAACTGGTTTATTCGTTTACTTCTCATTTACCACAAAATTTGTTTTACATAATGTTACACTGTTATGTACTTTTCACCTGCTTAATTAATTTTTATCCTTTTAACTTAAACAGAAATGAAAAATGCTGTATACAACACACACAACACAGGACAACAGCAGCCATATTACTACTTATCATACATGTATGCAAGCAGACAAATATATTTTTTAAACTCGTAGTTGGGTTATTTTTTCATTTAAATGCTTTTTTAATTTTGTTTTCAACATTCTTTTTTTTTTTTTTTTTTTGTATGTTGCTTTTAACAACCCAAAAACCCAAAGCATTCACCAAATGTTACTGGTGTCTGAGCTATGTTGCTACAACCAGTGACTTATATAGCTGCTTGTTGTACTTACACTGTCATATTTAGTGCATTTTGTTACATATTCCCCGTTAAAGTTGGGTAAATGTTTAAAGGCACTTAATGTATTACATTTAAAATGCTTATCAACTGCATTTACTTAGAGAATATAAAATAAAATGTGAAAAATTACTGGCATACAAACAAACAGGCCTATGTACATTTACAAGCGAATAAAGAAAATACCCATACACAAGCACATGCTTGCACAAAATTCAGTCTGCATGAACATGAGTTCTTTAACACTCCTACAAACATACACACATTTATCCAATGGAAAACTGGCAACAAAAAATACATTTATCAACAAAATGAAGAAACCTCAACTTGCCACTGCTACTCTATTTTAACCAACTAACTACTTAATGCTGCTACAACAATGAAAGCAACAACAGGCAACACTGTTGAGGACAACTGTGATACAGCTACTTGTGCACAGAAAGAAAGCCTCAATTACCACTACCATCATTATCATCAGCACTACCACACCAACCGCTAGCACCTCTCTCTCTCTCACACTATTTTTCTCTTAGCCTCACCACCCACATAAACACATTCTCTACACTACCGTCACACCATCATCACACACTCTATACTCAGGGCCAAACTATAGCCATTCTTGCCTCAAATGCAAGCTTGTTTTGGGTGTGTGTGTTGCAGCTTGCAACCAAAAGCAATAGTCATGATTTGCGTGAGAGAGTGAGAATCACACATACATATTTGTATAGACAAGCGCTCCTGCTTACGCTTTTAAGCTCTTCTTTATTTTCTCAACCAACTTATTCTTGTGATAACAACTACGAATATTTTAACATTAGGCGAACACTTATCAACATCTTGCTTTTACAATTAGTAATTTTCAAACTGCATTGTATGGTACGACTAAAGACATTGCCTTCAAATTTGTTTCTTGGGGCAGCCTAATGGACATTCCTATACTGATGCTTTAGTTTTCTTCTTTGGTTTTTACTGTTGATTTTGTAACATTTATTGTAAGTTTTTCGTATAATTTTTAACTTGAATTTTTCTGATATTTTTTTTTTATTTTATGCCATGTGGCAACAAGGTGACCTGGTGAAAATTGTACAGAAATTTCTACCATGGATATTGGTTGTATACTATGGGTTTCACAAAAGATGGCATATCTTTTGTACGCTATGTTTGTCTTTAGTGACATTTTGAAGGGTACATACTATTATTTTCAAGTTATTGAACATAATAGTGTAAATGACAAAGTTTGTTTTTCGAAAATGTTGAACTTTGTGCCAACCTAGCGCCATATGGGGGAAGTTTTGATTTACTTCTTTTATTAAAAAAAGAGCCTCTGAAGCACACAGATTGCTCACCGAAGCTTATGGCTAATGTATTCCATGGGTTTCAAAGAGCAAGAGATGGGTCGTACGGTTCAGAGGTGGTGATTTTGACAGGAAAGATAAAAGAAAATTTGAAGACCCAAAATTACAGGTACATACTGCTTTTTGAAGAATGTTAACAAACTCAATAAGAGCTTGAAAATAATTGGGAGCTACAAAAGCTAAAATTTGGTGTGAATTTAAAGCCAGCAGACTTTAAAATATTTTGCATGTTCGAAATGTTGCTTAAATGCTATAAAAGTAAGTAATTTTTGCACCAAAACATGTTACCCAAGGCACTAAGGTAATGCTATGTAATTGATGAGGCGAAAAGGGTCCTGTCTACATTTTGAGAGTTGCAGAAATATGGTGAGACCATCCCAGGGAAGCTGTACCGAATAAAACTAACTCGTTTAAAAAGAGTATTAACCGAACATTTTTAAATATATTAAAACTAAAAAACCCAAAAAAAGCTCGTTTTTTCAAGTCACAGCTTATTTTATAAAGACACGTATTGGTTTTGGAAACTTGAAACAAAAATTGGTAATTACACGATCTAATATTTGCTCTTATAGCCTTTATTATCTGCAACATATTTAAGACAATTAAGCATAGATGCGACCAGTTTTTGGGCAATACTCAATGAAATATTTGACTATTCCATTTTGAAATCGTTTTTGTTAGAAGTTTTATATTTTCTTATGCTGAAAGCTGTGAGCCACTGTACATTATGACAACGGTTGGCCACATGTTGTAATATGTATTAAAAACTGTTTAGAAAGAAGTGTTTGTAAAGTTTTGCCTTACCCTCCTGATAGTCCACAATTTGCCCCATGCCACTCGGCTTGATTTGTTCTTGACCTCAAAAGATGTTTTGTTCTTTTGGCATGGAGTCCATATGTTGTCCGAAAGATTAAACAAGATCATAGCTAACAATGTCAAATAGTTGGAATAAATTTATATTGTATAAATGCTTTAAAATAAAAGCTAGAAATGTAAAAAATCCCGCATTTTTAAGTTATAAATTAAATTGCATAACTATAAATACATAAACCTTTTCTCAATTTTGCAAGTTAAAGAAATATTAAGACAGTTTAAACGATATGTATGTGAAACGAACAATAAAACAAATATTATTGAACAGAAAATAAAATCATAATTTTTATTTTATGTCGTCTTAAAAATGTATAAAGAAATTGATTAGTGTTTCGTAACTATAAATACACTAAAATTAGAAGAACATAAAATATCAATATTCGCAAAAAAAATGTTGACTTTAATATCAGGCTAGACCACCATCTATAAGGTTTGAACATAAATTCAACTGCTTAATATTCCTCAAATGCTCTGCATGGGTCTCTGATATGGAAAATATGCAGGCCATTGAAAAACATTAATATTTTTCGAAGACAATTATTTTCATTTGTTTGATACACTTAAACGTATAGATGCGTTGTCTTGTTGAAAACTTAATGGCTTTTCATTATTATTTTCTAAAAGTTGCAGGTCTTTCCAGTGGCTGTTGAAACCAACTGAATATTTTCCCTTCGGAAAAAAAATTAGCGTAAACAAATATATGTATATTTAAATAGTGCAATTATTAACAAAGATTATCGGTTTACCTGTTTCCAGTTAGTTTTTAACTTTCTTTTAGTCAAATAAAGTCTAGCAGTTTTATGGCGAAGTAATAGTCGTGGCATAGACAGCAGATTTTGTTGAGTAATAGTCTGGGATTTTTAAAGTAGTCTGTTTATGGTTGATTTAGACACATCTACCTTGTATTCCATAATAATCTGACCCATACCCTTTATTGTGTTGCTGGCTGTCACAGTTTAAATTTCGTTAAAATTTTTTTTCTAATTATTCGGATTATTTGTAAAATTTGTTACTACAAATGTGACCAGTTTAATATTTTTTTATTTTTTTTTGGGCAGGGCAGGGCAGGGCACTGCTACACATTGTAGCATGCAATATTGATGGATCGCGATCCATATCGCGGAATGGCCTAAAATATGAAATCCAGATCGCGGATCGTGGATCGCGTGATAGATATTGAACGTGTAGCATTTTCAGTCAGTAAAAAGTGATAAATAATAATAATTGTTTCCATTAAACATAATTGCGTATATTTTTTTTCGATCCTGCAACCACTTTCTGCACCAAATTTTTCTTTCCACTTTTTTCTTCAATGAACAAGCAAGCAAAATAGCTAAACAAGCTTCCTTTTGGTTTTCTTGCGACATTGATAAACAACCCGCACAGTACAAAAATAACATAAATACTGACCCGATAAATATTGAACATGTAGCATACGCTCGTGATCCATCATTACCTTAAAATGGTTTGCGATCCAAATATCACGATATTTATTGAACGTGTAGCAGTGCCCTTATAAACTGGAATTTGACTTTTTTCAAAATCAATAAGTTAGGAAGCACATTTTATAGCAAATTGTTGAAAATTTCATAATAAGTATAAATAATAGTTAAGGTACGGTCACACTTGGCAAATATTTGCCGAAACAGACGTAACCACTAAATAATATATATTTATTTATATTTCTTATTTAGACCAAAACACAATAAATATTTAGTTTTAATTTATTTGATGCTGTTTGATCTTGCAAAACTCTTGTAAGAGTAAACAACGTCAAACAAATTTGTGCTAAAACAAGTGGTTACACTTTTTTGAGTAAATATTTGCCAAATGTGAGCGTACCTTTACACTTTTGTTGTTCTAGTATTATTCTCCATTTATCATAAAATATAATTATACCTATGAAACACTAACAAAATATTAGTGCACAATTTCTGCCTTCAATTAATAAAATTGTCTCCCAAATTTTGTATAAAAAGAAATCATTAATCATACGCTTAATATTCGTTATACGCTTTAAGAAACTGTTTGTTTTTTTTAAGATAACTAGCAATTGTAAGTATGTAATTATAGTTATGCAATACCATGTATATCCAATAAAAAACAAATAATTGTTTGGGGCCTTAATATGCAATGGGAACTAGATTTGTTATATTTTTGTCGTTGAATTACATTACATAAAAATTTTAAATTTTTAATAAAAATATGAATGAAGCAATATAAAAACAATTAAAATATTTCGCGAACATGATAGATTAAGACTAAAAGTAAAATACGGTTTAATATTTTCAATAACAATAACGAAAAACTTAAGACTACTTTACGATACAAGAGCAAAACTATTTTTATTATCTTATCTTTAGACATGATGAAAAACTCGTAGAATTACTCTCTCATCTAACATATGGCAAATGTTGCACTACAATACATTCCCTTCATAGTTTTAGATAGGCTAAACTTAATAATAAAAAACTCTTTCAAAATTTAACTGCCATAAAAATCCATTTAACTTGACATTCCCAGTGGTGGGTCACCTTAATTGTCACACTATCAACTGTAACAGAAATTAAACAATATAAATATCTTTTTGGCTTACTGCCAATTTGTTGTATGTTGTCGTATATTATAAATCTACAAAAGGAGTATGTGTAGTAGCACCTCCAAACTACTCCCATACGAAAGGACATGTAAGAAAAATAAAAGGGGGAAAAAACAGCCAACCGACTCAAAGTAAACTGTATAAAAATGAAGCAACAAAAAGCGAAAGATAATTTTACTCTAAAAGAGGATTAAACAAAAATGAAAAGAAAACTAAACTCAAATGTTCAGATGTAACAATTTTTTGTCACTTTGCCATTTTTATTTTTTCATTTTCTTTTTGTTATTTGTCGATAGTGGTAATATGCTCCAAATTGTTGTTGCTGTTGGTATTTATTTGTGCATAATTGTATCTCCAACACGTGAGATGTTGTTGGTGTTTACAATGTTTGTTACATATGGCAGCTAGGAAAACTCTATCTAGCGCTGTGTTATTTTCCTTGAATGTCCTTAATTTTGTGTTTGGTTTGTACAAAATTAAAAAAAAAAAAAAATAGAAATGGAAATATACAGTGAAAAAAGTAGTGGCAAAAATAAAAACAGAAAGTGTGGTAAATTGGCTGCTTTTCAACACATGTAACATCTGTTTACTGTTGAACAGAACAACAAAAATACCAAACAAAAAAGCAAAACCTTTACTTATTTACTAGAAACGATTTTACATTAAACAAGCAAATTCATACACTTAGAAAAATAATAGTGAAATGGTGTTTGAAGGAAAAACGAAAAAGATCGTTTAGTTATTTAGTGAAATGTGATATGATGAGTTTGTGGTGAATACAAATGTTTATACTTTTATCAGTCAATATCACTTTGGTAAAAAGGTACGTCTGTTTCCTTCATCACCTAATTATTTCATATATTTTTGGGTTTAAGCCTGTAATCAATTTTATTTGCTCAGAATAGACTCTGCCTTTAACATAGCCTCACAATGATCCACTGCTGTTAAATATACGCAATTACACAACTTTTTGCTAGCTTTAGCTTTTTTGGCGATTATTGAACACGACAATGTCGGATGTTTATAACATTTTTTGATGGATTTTTTCAATTCGACTTTTAGCACTAGTGCAAGTATATTCCAAGCAATAAAAAATTTTTGAACATAATAACAGAAAGTATATCTAATTACTGATCTATAATCATTTTTTAGAAAATCTGCTGTGGTGTGGCCTTTGCCAATATTAAAACAAGTAAAAAGTATAGTCGGTCAAGCCCGACCATATAATACCCTACACCCACTATATGTATAAAACAGTTTTTCAGAAATGGGCGCTATATGGACCAATCATCCAAAAATTTAGTGTCATGATTTATCTGGATATAAATGTTGTAGCGAAATATTGGAATAAATAAATAAACAAAAATTAAATAAAAATAAATTTAACTTAAGCGTTAAACACATTCGAGACAGCAGACTACAGACTACAATATGTCAAAAATAAAATACACACGTTTTTGACGACAGCAGACAACACGACTGCAGGTTGTTGTCCATGCTGATTTTTTCATCGCTGTCAAATTAAACTAATTTCTTTTTTTGTTGGCGACAAAACAAAAACAGTGTTGACCATATAGCAAAATGTGTAAAGCAAATTAAATAAAATAAAAACCAAAATACACAATTAAAATGTCGTGATCATTTATGCGTCAAGAGTTGTTAAATGTATCAATAATATTACATTAATAATATTAAATTTTATATTAATAGAAATGAGTAAAGTTTATTAGCATGTCTGTATATGATATACATATGTTTTTCATGTTTCGTAAACAAAACGCTATATTAAACAAAAATAAAAGCCTTAAGTGACACCACTGAAATATAAATGGATTACTACAACAGCTGTTTATATTTTTATTGTTTTGTGTGATTAAAGTTTGTAAGTGTTTTATTGTTTAAGATTTATTATTTTTAATGTTTTTATTTACTTTTTTGTTCTATTTTAGTAATAGCTTCTATAAAATCAACAAACTTCTCTTCAGCCATTATGTTATTTAAAAAATTCGAAGAACAAATTAATTTTTCATTAAAACGTCAGATTTCGGGATCAGCTGCTGACTATGTAGCTGTCGTTTTCAAAATAATTAAGTAGCTGATTAGAGGGCGGCATAAGTACACAGCGTCATTTGCACTCGTGTAGTCGTGTAGCCTGCTGTCTCGAATGTGTTTAATGCTTTAAGCTCAAAACAAAATAATTTTTAATAAAGATATAAACGTCAAGCAATTAGGAAGTTAAACTAAACTTAAAAAATATTGCTCAAGATTAAACAAAGCTTTTACTGTAACTGAAATATAAGTTGTCTGTTTAAAAGCGACAAATTTACATATTTCATTTGTTTTTGTTGTTGTTGTTGTAGCAGCTAAAAGATTTACCAAAATTTAAGCCGGGCTTCTGCTATATCCAGTCCAGGAAATTGCGCTACTTCCAGTGGCAGACTCCATAGATCTCCAAGACAAAGTGAAGTAGGGCTGGCTGGACAGTTGAGTATGCGAAGAGTGTCATGTGAAACTTGACCACATGCTGGGCATTTTTTTTAAGGACGGCACGTTCCATTTCACGACCAGAAGTTGTGTTAGAACGACTCTTATTCTATGCGGCAGAGTTTTCACGATGTCTGCTATCGGCGGTAAGCGACTACCAAGTACGACATTCTTGCAGTATCCAGCTACCACATACTTGGTGGCGTATATACATATATTTCATACATATTCATACATATATGTATATATTCAGAAATATTTCAATTATTTGTTTGTTGTACTTACAAAACTACGAGTGTACTTGAATTACTTTTTACAGGATCTTTTTGTTGGTATATCGCCAAAATAAAAGTAAACAAACAAACAAACAAACTCCCAAAGATTTATATATATATATACATACATATACATATATATAAATAAAAAAAATGTTTAATATCCTGTTGCTGGGATAATAAAAATAAATGAAATATTTATTTGTTGTTATTGTTATAATACAAACACAAATGTACAAAAATACGAATACATTAGCCTGGCCTCTAATATATAACACGACATACAGATCATTTACATATTTATTTTCATATAAAAATAACTTTTTGTCAATGCAAAAACCAAATAAATTTGTTCATATTTTTTTTATACATAAAAGAATATAAACCTTTCACAAAAGTTTAGAGGACACAAAAACATTTATTAAACTTGTAAACTTACTAAGGTTACTCATAATATTGCTTAAAATTGCCGTTTGTGCAATTGGGCGAAATTGCGAGACTTGTTTCATGAAGCCCCTTTTTAAATTTTGTGTAAACAAACAACGTCAGTGTGTGAGAAACATAAATTCAAAAATAAACAAAATAAATTAAATTTAAAATTTTTGTTTTAAAGAAGATAAATATTTATTTTTTAAAATAGCTCATGAAAGCCAAAAGACTAACTGCCGTATTCATAAAAAATAAAGTTGGTTTGAAGTGTGCTTTTAGACAAAATTTTCATACAAATTTTTTAAAGTATAGTACATTTGAGGACTATTAAAATTTTTTCTGAATAAGACTGTAAATCACTCAGATTATTTGAAGAAGTTATCGTTTATCGATAATCAACGTAAGGCGGCAAAAGAGATGTTGGAAGATTTTCGCTATGCAATGCCATTTATTCATCATTCAGTCCAGAAATCACATAATTTTCTTTTTCAGATGTCTTTTTTTTTTAACTAAATAAAAACCAGCTGGTGAGTTAAATGCATATGTAATTGAATAACTCAAGTTTACCAGCCAAAATTGTTGGGCAAATTCACAAAGTATGTGTAAATAATTTTTCATGTAATTTTTGACAATTTGCACAGTTTGCGAAACTTTTAAACGATTTTATGAGGAGCCTTACTATGTTTTATTAATATTTTTATGCACAATTATTAGAGAAGTCATCATGGAAAGTCGTATGTATACCGCAACAGTGTCTTCAAATTATTTAGTTGTAAGAGTAATTGATAATTATAATTGGACCTTCTGAAAAGTCCATTTACAGCATAAACGCGGCCAACTTTTGAATGAAAATTTTTTTTCAAAATTAAATGTCGGGGTATAATTGTCTGTATAAATGCGGGATGCCTTTAGTAACTGCTACAACATTTTTGTCTTGTACATATCTGTCTTTTATTCTCACTTAAGCTAGATTTACACGATTGATATTTTCTTTAAAATTGCTCTTCAAAATTCTTGTTGTTTACACTATAATCTTTAATAACTAATGCTAGATTTACACGATTGAAATTTTCTTCAAAATTGCTCTTCAAAATGCTTTAAACTCGTGTAAATAGCAAAATTTCTTCATTATTTATTTAGTATTAATAACTATTAAATACATAAATTTTGAAGAGCAATTTTGACGAAAATTTCAATCGTGTAAATCTAGCATAAGTTATTAAAGATTATAGTGTAAACAACAAAGTTTTTATTTTGCTTTGAAAATGTCGAACTTTGTACCAACAAAGCCTCATATGAGGGAAGTTTTGCTTTACTTCTTTAATATTAAAAAAAATGCCATTGAAACATACCGACTGCTCACTGATATTTATGGTGAATATAATCCATTGGTTTTAACATGCTAGATATGGTTCAGAAGTGATTATTTTGTTACAGAAGACAAAATTCGCCCAGGCCAGTCACAAAATTTAAAGACCAGGCTTAATTTCATTAAAATTTTTGTACAACTCAACAAACTCTTACAAAATAATTAAGATCTCCTTAATTCGGTACCATAAATTGAAGCCGAGAGATCTTGAAAGACGGTTTTACATGTTCAAGATGCTTTTTAAACGCTAGAAAAGGAAAGCGTTTTTGCAACGAATAAAAGACGGGCCCATTAAATTAATTTAAAGCATACGAAATCCTACGTGAAGCCCTGACAACCGGCGAATAGAAACCAAAGCCAAATATTCATGGCTCTAAGTTAATGCTCTGTATTTGCTGGTACAAAATGCTGCTATCTCTTCTGACCTACTTAAATCTGGCTAACCCATTACAAGGAACCTGTATCGAATGCAACTAATTCGTTTGAAGCGAACATTGGTCGAATATGCTGCCAGACATAACGCTCGTTTATATGTTGGAGCAGCTATTAAAAATAATTCAGAAAAAAGTGCTTGAAAGTTTTAGACCATCCCACTAATATTTGTAACGATCTCGCTCTGAGATATGCTTCACTTCAGAAAAGGATAGCCGAAATTTGCTTGATTACTTCTTGGCCGCAAAACATGGACAGTTTTTTGGCGCAGAATTCATATGTTGTCAGAAAGACCAACATGGCCAATACTTTAAATAAATTTATGTTTTACAAAATGTTTAAAAATAATAGCTGACCAGCAGTAATTTAAATGTTTCACGAACTGTATGATATATTGGCTCCGATTTGTAGACATGTCGTCTACAGTTTAAACAGAAATAACTTTATTATCTTGTTGCTATATCAGCCATGATATTGAGACATTATAAGGAACACTCACCGCTTGATCTGCCTCATAGTCGACAATCACTAGTAAGTTCTGACAAATGCCTTGTTTGTTTATTTAAGAAATGACAAGTTTTGCTGCTTGCCCAAAAATCATGAAGTAACTTATAGAACCCTTAATAGTTAATCTAGCATCATTAATTTTAGTAAGAAATAGTGATATATGGGACCATCCTAATGTCCTGCTACATATGTATATGTATGTAAAGTGTGTGTGTATTTTTCTTTCTACATTGACAAACATTTCTATATTGTTTTTTTTATTTGTATTCTCTCACATGATGGTGTTCATATCTGTGTAGGTCTGTATGTATAAAGCAGCAGAAAATGAATGAATGTTTATTCTATGGCCAAATAAATTTTATTTCATACATACACATGGCTGTTATTCTCTGCCATATGTATATTTATTTAAGTGGCTAAAATAGTGAAGACAATAAAAATTTACCATATATAAAATATTGTAATTTACTAAATAAAATAAAAAAAACACATCAAAATAACAGCAGTAATTTTATAACTTTTTAAATATTTTAATGTACCTAAGAATAATATGGTTATAATGCTGCCATTTATTGTTTAACGTAACTAACTAGAATATTTTTATTGACGACTTCACTAAAACACTAATCAATTGAGCTGGCTATATATAAAAGTTAAACCTTTATAATTTAAACCTTTATAATTTAAACCTTTATAATTTAAATTACAACAAAATTTGTTACAATAATTGTTTTGCAGTTACTGAACATTTTGCTTTATAAAAGTTATTAAATCACTTGAACAACTTGACAGTAAGTCATAAATGACTTATTCTACAGTTTTTTAAACAATATTCTTGAAATCAGAAAACCCAAATATTTAAAAAAAAAAAAATAGCTTCAACCAATGTTGTCTAACTATGTTTTAGTTTCAGACGCCTAAAATTGTGCTATAAAATAATGTAGAAAATCACTTCCCAGCTAACTTTTGGATGATTGATTGACGATCGCGATCATTTCGCGACTCTTTTTTTAATCGTTCAGACAGATTGTTAGAGTAGATTTATATTTTTCGCTTCCAAACGGTGCTTTTGGGAGTTATTTCGACGTTTTTTGGACGAATGAATCGTCGTTTACGCATTTTGGCGAGCATTGGAAGATTGTTTGCAGTCAACGATCGTATTTAGCTCTTCAAAATGATACTTTCATCGCATCATAGACGACTCATATAAGATCCGCCGTCATGACACAGTTTCTCCCGTTGCACTAAACTTCCGCGATCGGAATACGACATCACGGACGATTAATTTAATTGCCACCTCCGATCGTAGAAGTGTCCTCTACGATTAAAAATACTAGCTGGGTTACCTCATCTAAAATATGGCTGTTTCAGTAATAACTTTGTCCCAATATAGACGAAGCAATTTTTTCCTTTAAATTTCTTCGGTGTTTAGACAGCACAATTCTTACTGCTTAAATTGTTTGTACATACTTTTATTTGAGAGTATACACACATTTCTATACACATATGTAATACGAATAAGAGTGTAAAACGATTTGCTAGTACAATCAAGTGTGTGCGCGTCTTATCTTTCCCTCACCCCGATGTCTAAAAACCAATCAGATTAGCTTAAAGAATTTCTACGTGTAAATTGGATTTTTGTTTTGCACATTCAAACAGAGAATTTCTATGAAAATCATCAAAATTTGTATGTTATTGGAAAGAGCCAGGTTTGATAATAATAAAGGGTGATTCAAGTAGAGATACTTTTTTCAATAGCCTTTTTTTTTAAAGATCACGTGTGAGTTGTGTCGCGCTGTCATGTTATTTCTGTTTAGTATTGTTTGGCATTTCATAATGAAAAGACTTACGTCTGAACAACGTTTACAAATCGTTCGAAATGCTCGAACGAGTCATTGAAAATTGGACTCAACGGATAAACTATCTGCGTCGTAGCAACGGCTAATGAATGTTCTTTCAAATGATAATAAACATTGTACAATAAATTTGTACCTCTGTGTTTTTTTTCTTTAAAAAAGTAGGGAACCTCGAAATATTTTTGAGGGGTTTTTGACTTTAAATATCTCAAACTTATTTTCATCGGTGAAAAGAATATTATTCCAAGAATGTTGAGGATCGTTTATATATATATATTTTTTTTTTGAGAATTTTAAACATTTTATTGTGTTGTTCTTTGATACTTATGTGGCCCTCTACCATGGTCGGAACCGCTTACACGTTTTCCAGGAATTTTCGTAACATTTTCATCTATTTTTACAGCACTAGTTTTGCTCCTACTTCTTTTTCTATACCTGTTACTTCAGTTTTTGTTGGTTATTGTGTTGAGTATACATGTCTATAATTTTTTTTTATTGTACATTGATGCCTTCCAACGATTTTCCTATTTCACACAGGGATTTAACTTTGCTCTGCAAGTCTATTAAGAATTGCCGAGTCTCAATTGATGTTTGTCTTCCGGTTGCAAATTTTTCACTAATTAACTTCACAACTTAATCTTCTTTAATGATAAATTACACAGTACAACACATGATTTCGGGACTCAATTCTCATAATTGTTTATAAAAGTAGCCCCAAAAAGAAGAACTTCTGCAACATTAGTTTGGTCATGTTACATCAAATAATAATTTAAAAACTAATTTGAAGTTAGTAAGCATCGTATAGGGAATTTGTCACGTTTTAGTTTTAAAAACATCTAGGTTTCATTTCGAAAAAATTGTTCGTTTTACTTTTTCTATAGAAACAAAATACGGAATTAATTCTACGAAATTAAATTCTGTGACATGGCTGTATAAATAAGTTTCATATAAAAATGGAATATAATTTTTTAATATAAAATTAATTATATTTATATCATTAACTTTGTCTTTTAATAATATGTGATGTTGACTTTATTTTATACGATAATTAACAAGATTGTTACAAACTGTCTCATAAATGTTTTTTCAAAGGCCTGTAACTTGTTAGCCCATTTGAATAAAACTATTTTCATAGAGCATTTATACCGCCCCTGCCTTTGTGCAATCAGTTTTGTTTTAATTAATTATTCTTATATATTTATAAAGCCAGCAACTTTATTTTCGTTTGGCAAAAAGGAATTGCAGATATCAAAGGCCTTTATAGAGAACTAGAGACAACTTTAGCAACAATACAAATATAAAAAAAATGTTTAATATTTATACATACATATATATTAAAATAACAAATTGCTGTAATAGTTATACTTTTAAAACATTGCAAGCAACACTCGTTACAATTGTATTTGGTAGCATCCTTTTCGTACTATAAATGTTGTGTTGCCAGTTTTCATAGAGTCGAGAATTGGTCTAGTAAATGTCCTTTGTTGTTGGCAACTTTAACTTCCGTTGTCGTTATCCCTAAAGTCTTTAGCGTTTTGTATTACTCAGTTATGTTTTTTATGTTATATTTTTTTGTTGCTGTCTTCTTTTTCTGTTTTTTTTTTTTTTTGTTTTGCATATCCGTTTTAGTTAAAATTGCAACTGTTAGTTAACGCTATTAGTTTTCTTTTAGCTTTTTAGAATTTGGCATAAAAATAGAAATAATTACAGAATGTTTTATAAAAGATATATGTGTAAAAAAATACTCACTAAAACGTTTATTTGAAAAATTTTTATGAAAACCTATTAGTTTCAAAATATTTTTTGAAAGTTTTTCTTACAATACAGAAATGTTGACAAATTTTTACACCATATAACAAGTTTTTCGTTAAAAATGTTTGTAATTTTACTGCTATGATGCCTATTCCTGCAGTAATCATTTATGATTATAATATGGCATATGTTTGTGGCAATCATTTTTATCACGAAGTATTGTATTATATTATGTTAACCTTAAATGAGTGTATTCAGCTGTTTAAGGTCATTATAATATTTTTAAAATAGAGTTTTTTATTAAGAATTTTCCTACATTGTAGGAGAAATTGTTTTTTTCTTTCTTTTCTTTTTTTTTTAGCTGCAAATAAATGAAAACATGAAAGCAAATTGTTGGCCGTTTAGAGTTTCAATATTCTTGTTAAAAAATTCGCTTGTCCACTTTTCATATTTCAAATATCATTTTGCCTGGATGTACTGGCTGTACTGCTATACTGGCTAAATTTATGTTTCTCTCTCTCTCTCTTGTTTGTTTTATTTAAATGGCATTTAAATGTTTTTCAAATGATTTATATGGAATTGGAATTTAATAGGTTTTTATTTGTGTGCTAGAAGCATGTGAACAAAAAAAAAAACGAGCAAAGTCATTAGGTCACAATATTGTTAAAATAAAATTTGGTAAGATGAAAAAGTGTGCCAGGCAATGAAGGTAATTTTAAAATTATTTTAAGCTACTAGTAACGAAAAATGTTAAATATTTCTTAGATTAATAGAAATACCTACGAAAAATTTGTATAGATTTAAAAGGTACTGTTTCTTGTTTGCGTTTGTTTGAACTAGTTCCAGAGAAGCGTTCCTAAGCCAGCATACATTTCTGATAACTGTTTCGTTATTAGTTACTTAATCAAAGATTTTGATTAAAACTTCTAATCCTGGCAACTAGGTATAGAGAATATTTACACAGAAACTGATTTAATTACGTTATTAATTGAACTAGTGCTAGATCAGTTGAGCAAGTTCTAGAGAAGTTTCTACAAGTTTTTGGGAACGCAGACGATTGCACAAATTATGCCATCAATCATACCATCTTGACAAAAACTATCCGAACCATCAAAGCACCGTCTCAGAAATTTCATTTTGAGAAATATCGTAATTGTTACTGCAGGTCTCCCCAATGGCTGTCAAGATTGAATTTTTCTCATTGAAAAAAAAAATCACCTAAAACAATAACATGCTTAAATAGTGCAACTATTAACAAAGCTTATCGGCTTATCTGTTTCCAGTTAGTTTGTAAGTTTAGTTTAGCTAATTCAACTTTAGTAGTTTTGTGGCGGAGTAATAGGCTTGCATAGACTGCAGCTTTTGTCGAGTAATAGTCTGGGATTTTTAAAGAAGTCTGTTTATGGTTGATTTGGACACATCTACCTCGGTTTCCCCAATAATCTGACTAATACTCTGCCACAGTTTAAAATTTGTTCACCAAGTTTTTTTCATATTTATTCGGATTATTTGAAAAATCTATTACAAGAACATGTGACAGATTTATTTCTTTTTTGCTAATTGCTTGAAAACTTAAGTTATTTGTTATATAAACTGAAATTCGACCTTTTTTTCAAATCACTAAGTTACGAAGCACTCGGCATTTTATAATAAATTGTTGAAAATTTCATAATAAGAATAAGGAAGAGTTATACGTTTCTTTTTCTAGTATTTCTTCTTGTCTGTCATGAAATGTAATTATAGTTATGAAACACTAACAAAATAATCTAAAGCGCAATTTCTCATCTTAAATTTACGAAATTTTAGTTAAAAAGAGATCATTAATCATACACTTAAAAAATTGTACATGTTTTAAAAAACTCTTTGTAACTTTACATAAAATAGCAATTATTAAGTGTAATTATAGTAATGCAATACACTGTAGTTGTAAAAACACATGCATATATCTTCTTAGGAATTGTTCTAGATATTGTAGTACATTCATCAGTGATTTTTGTTTAAAATTGCCAGGCTTGATACCAGCTTATGGACTTAATTACTAAGAGAACCCTAGGAAATAGTTGTATTTATCGACAAAACAATGATTGATTTATAGAGAATATTTAGCAAATTGATAAATAAGTTTAAAAACAAAAGTATATATTAGTAAATCAGGAGCCCTTGATGAAATTAAATTGATAATTCATACACATTTCAAAAACGTTTTATTTGTTCTGATACAACTTGTAGCTACATATCAAAGAGTAAAAGCTGACTCTGACAAGAACAGGCTTATATAAACTAAAGCTTTGTTTAAATAAAATCCACCTAACTTGCCCGTAACCTGTATGCAATTTCATATATAGAGGATATAGCCCACTTTAAACATGAAGTAGTGGACTACATTATGTCTGGCTTGGACCTAGTTTGATTATTTTAAAAGTATTATTCTGTTTTTGTTGTTATTAGTTGCTTTTCTTTATATCATTACGGTATAATTCATAAAAAAATAAAGTAGACTTCAAATGTACTTTAAGAAAATTTTATCTAGAAGCATACTTCAAACCTACATACTTTATTTTTTTAAACTCAGATTTTTTTTTAAAGTTTATGCGAAATTTTACCGCTTTTAGCAAATTAAAATTGTTAGGTATTATATGTCATGTCATTTATATAATCCGCTACGCAACTTTTTCACTTGTGTATTTTATTTAATTACTTAATTTGTTAAAATGTCTTTCATCTTCTTTACGTATGCTACGTTCAACAAAAAAAAAAAAAAAAGAAAAAAAAGACTTGGCTAATGTACATCATTGTTGTCACAGAAAAACAATTTTTCTTTTCATATTTCAAAACATACATGCACTTAATTTAACCTACTGCATGCACACTACGCAGGGTCCTAAGAGTATTAGTAGGGTCCAAAATTCTAAAAAAAAAAATAAAACAAAAAAATAAATTTTTATGAAGAACGCTACAATTGACATCAGAAATCTTGAAAGGCTATTCAGTCTCTCTATTAACATTATTCAGGAATCATTTACTTAAACATGTTTTCTATAAACATGCTTGAAAGATTCCACTATTGGCACTCTAGGGGCACAATTGGAAAATCCAACAAATACTTTTATGAATTTATTTTTTTTTTTTTGTTATTTTTTCCAATCAAAATCCCACATTTGAAGCCCTCCTAATGGGTTGCTCTCAAAACATATAACCTTTTGCTGGCAGTGTCTCTTTACCTCTTTTACTCTCCATTAAACAAGAATTACATTTAAAAATAAAAGTTAAATCACCTTTAGTGTTGGCGTCGTCTTTGTCTGAGTGTGAAAACGTTACAATTTGTGTTTAAATTTTTTTTTAACAAGTTTAAAGTAAGGGGTGTCCCAACTAGAACGCAATTTTTAAATTTGGCGGCATTCTAAGTGTCATTGTTTGACATTTGAACAATTGTTATTGTTTGCTAGTAGAAGGTATGAGGTTAGTAAAAATGGAGCGCTACACGAATGAACAACGCATTCTCATTGTGAAATTCTTTTACCAAAATGGTGAAAGTTTTGCGGCTACAGTTCGAACAATTTGGGGTCACAATAATGCTCCAAAAATGTCAACTGTAAAGAGATTTATGGATAAATTTGCGGAAAATTGGTTTGTTAGTAATATAAAGACAACAACGCGCCTTCGACCAGGTCGATCGACTGAAAATGTCTCAGCTGTATGTACGTGATGATGTCGCTCAAACTTCATCCACCTCAATTCGACACCGAGCTCAGCAAATTGTTGTCTCCAAATCCACTATGCAGCGAATTTTGACGAAAGATTTGCATATTCATGCATACAAAGTTCAATTGACTCCGGAACTGTCATACAGCCAGAGAAACTATTCAATTGCTGCATCAGTCATTTCGCGGTCGTGTTATTTCGCGTTTTGGAGACCACAATTAGCCGCTTAGCTCGTGCGATTTAACACCTTTAGATTTTTTTCTTTGGGGTTTTTTGAAGTCGATGGTTTACGCAAATAAGCCGACGACGACTCCAGCCTTAAAAGAGGAAATTGGACGCTGCATTAATGAAATACCGCAGCATTTATGCCAAAAGGTCATTGAAAATTTCATTAAAAGATCGCGCATGTGCCAGCAAAGCCGCGGCGGCCATCTGCACGATATCTTGTTCCATACGTAACCTCATTCTGTCTACTTTACGATATAATAAAGTTTCACGATTTTATTTTTAAATATCTGTGTTTTATTTAAAATTCAAAAATTGCGTTCTAGTTGGGTCACCCTTTATAAATGAGTGTTAAGTAACCAAAGATATTAGAAATGGCTTTGTGTTTTAGTTCCTACAAACACTTATCATTCTACGCCATGACTTTATTTATTTGATCTAATTTAAGCTTTATGCTTTTGTTAAACATTTGTAAGTTTATATAATGAATAGGGTAAACAGCCATAACAGCGAAAATAGCTTAACAAAAAAATGAATTAGATTATCGTTTTTAAATGCAAGTTTTTTTTATTTTTTAATAATAAAAAAAAATATATATATAAAATAATATTACACTTATGCCTCAGCATCACATTGACATTATAGAGGCTTGTTGATAAACATTTTACAAAATTCGATTCTAATATTTATAATGAATTTATACTAAATGAGAATTTGTTCCTCTTACGAGTAAAAAATTGTTATATAAAATTTGTATACAAAAATAAATTTCAAATTAAATTTTTATATTTAACTAGAAGGCTACTTCGAATAAAAGAATTTTATATAATAATGAATTTATATAATATTTAATATACACCAATGCCTCGCTTTGCGTCGTTTGGTTTGCGTTGTTTTCAAAGTTGCTTCACTGCCTATTTAGTACTAATTTTCACTGTGCGTCGTTAGATTTTCGAGGTTGCGTTGCAAAATCTGCAACATCATTAGATACTGAAACGATGACACGTACAAGAAGTCAAAGTGGAAGAATCAAAATAGAGTCCTTGCTTTCTATTTGTATTGAATATCAAGTTCCATTAATTTAAATGGCATTTCCTACAAAAGCAAAAAGCTTATTTGAAGACATAAAAAGACTACAATGCCAGTGGTAGTAATACAGACAATTGCTACAAGTAAATTAATTTTACGTTGAAAAAAAAAGCTGTTCAGCAAACATTGGACCTATTTTTTGTGAAAGAAGGCTTGTAACCTATCTTCGATCTTTACATGGTTTGCTATTGAAAATCTTAATTCACTATGCGTCGTTTCAATTATATAATAATATAGATATATAACTCTATGAAAATTTGCTTAATAAATTAAATATCATTACAAATTGTAATGCAAAGAATTTTAAGTATTAAATAAGGCATATTTGTTATAATTTTTAGTGCTTTAAACTTGGTATTTTTTTTTAAAAACCATATATTATTATTGCAAGTTAATTACAATGACTTTGAACTAAAGCTTGATAAGTTGAAAATATTGTTTTTTTTTATGAAATTTGTTTCTACGTTTGTAAATTAATTATAAATTTATAAATTAGAATCGTTTTCCTGTCAGTTTACATTGCATTAAAATATGCTAACTGTCACAAAAATGCTTCTTTTGTAAAATTACTTTACTTAAGTTATTTTCGATGTTAAGGCTTGCTATGTGTCTAGTAAACTTAAAAATTAAACTTACCAGTCTTCAAATATTCTTTTATGTAAACAAACTGATTTAATGTAACTATGATCCTTAAAGTCTAGATATTGCATACTTTTGGCTGCCCTGATATTGAACAATGTGGTGTAAAATTGTCCGGCACATTTTTTGCACTTTACAACTGTTTGGACATTTCCAGTTACTCATGTCAGGCTAAGATTTATAATGAAATTTTGTCTTCTCTGCGTACAGTTCTCACTCTATATCTGTCTCTTTCACTTACAACACACTTATACTTATACAGCAGAACTTTGGCTTGCCATGTACATGTAGCTTTGTGTGATTTAAAATGTATGAGTAGCTGGTAATGCAAAGAGTAGCCAATTGATTATTTCACGCATCCTAGGTAATTAATCGTAGAGTTATCTAATCTAATCTGTGATCAGTAAAAACTTTTTAAAAACAATATCCCCATAGTACTAGTATTAAGCATTTAAGATGATAATTTTAAATCCAACATTTATATATTGGAAATACTTCGAGAATCATATTGTGCGACAATGTTTGTCCTTTCGTATAAACTTTTAAAAAACAGCATTTCTAACTACAGCTTATAAATTCCATCATAGTTTGATGAAAGTTAGCAAACACTAGCAGTATCCCTTAAATTTACTTGAAACTTTTTATATCATGTCCGCTTCTAAAGAGCATAACTTAAATTCTATATGTAGTCAAAATTGGTCTATAATTTAACATATACATTTTTCCCTTTTCTATTAATCTTTGTAATATTTTTTTTCTAAGTTTAACATGCATTTTTTTATGAACTTTCAAATCCAAAAAATATACTTAAACAAAACCTTTTTCCCCCTAAACGTTTGGTTCGTTGCACAATTATAAAATTGTATCAACAGTTTATAAGTTACAGATTTTTAGTAAATCACTGCTGTAAACGATTCGACAACTTCTCAAAAATAACTTGTTACAGTCTGCATCCTGTTTATAATTTATGCCTTGTCCGTGCTTAATAAGCTCCTTTTTAAGAAATATGGTTTTTATTATTCTTCTTGCTACTTTTATATTTGTGTTTTTAACTTCTCTCTATTTTAAAATATTCTACATTTTGTTTGGTATTCTTTTAATTTCATTATTGTATTCTTTTTTTTTTTTTTTGCTGCAAATAAATTCCAAATTCTTCTCTTAACCACTTTAAAATGGTCTTAACAACTACGTGTGCTTCCTTACAAAAATCAACACAAATTTTTTAAAGGAAAAACTTTGCTTGTTTTCTAAATGCTATTGATGAAAAAAAAATGTTTAATTGTGGTTATGAAAAGATTTGTGGTTTCAAACTTAAAGCTAGCATAACCAAAGAGATTGAGAGAGGGAGAGAGAGAGGCAGCATTTCAATGCCTTGTAACTAGTAACAAAAATATAGATGTAAAATAAACTAAAATACACTTACAGAAAATTATGTCGAAAAACATAAAGTTCATGTAGTGTAACACATAAAATCCGGTAACATAAATGTTTTAATAAAGTGGGTTTCAACGAGGACTTTGCTTGGCAAAACAAACTAAAACAAAAAATTTATATAAAAGTAATTCAAGTGTTAATTTTTTTTTATTTTTTTAAACAAACACAAACTGCAAAGCTTTCTGGCTTGTCTGCAGAAAACATCCAGAGTCTTTGGCGGGAATCGAACCCGCAACCCTCTGACTGACAGTCCGGCACACTATCGCCTAGTCTATCAGCGATAGACTAGTTTTTATAGTTTTTTGTATTGAAAAGAAGAAGGTTCGATAATTATAAATAAAAACTAATATGGGAAAGATGGTCACTACAAGATATCGTTTCTTTTACTAAAAATTTTCAGTCATATTTTGAAAAAATGTTAGGGTTATGTTAAAGATGGAGTCTATACAGTTCCAATCGAATCGATTACAGAAATAAATCAAATAATAAAGATTAAGCATTATGCAGGTCCGTTATATTTTACAAACAACTGTGAGATTATAATTGAGAGCAACATTTCTTCTTGTGACGTCACAAGCCAAAATTATTTTTATGTTTGCTTAACTTCTATGTAAATTTTAAATTTAAAAAAAAAATAACATAAATTTAAATATTTTCGGTTTCCAGCAGAAACTAAATTAAAACAAACAATGGGCACAATTTTGCCACCTTTTATTAAAAAAAATTAAAAGTGTATAATAGAGTTTGTACTGATATGAAATTAAAAATGGGTAACTGAAAGGTTTTTCGTTTAAGATACTGACGAATTTGTGTGCCAAATTTAAAATCTGGAAGCTGTATAAAATCCTTGAATGGTGAAAATCTCTTGATTAGCAATAAGTATTCATAAAAGCATTCAAATGAGTCAAGTATTATTAATGCGGATTACTCTTTTTCGATTGAGAATGTTTTTTTCAAACTCGTAGCGAATGAGACAAAAAAAAAACACAAACGGAAACAAATAAAAATAATAAATTGATAATACAAAAATACAATATATTAAATACTAAAATATAGTTCACTTTTTAAATACATTTTAATATGTATAAAATAATAAATGACAATAAATAAAACATCTAAGAAAAATTATTTTCTTTTAAAATATTGTTAAAAAAAAGTCATATTTTATATGTTGATTATACGGAAAAAATAACCTGGGACGTCATAGGTTTATATTGGTTACATTCTCAAATTCAAATTCCTTGAATTAATTAACGAAATAGGCTCTTTGTACAAATAAAAATTAAAATATTGATAAAAGAATCGGCAGCTGTATGAGCGGCCGTGCTGGTTATCTAACTAATGTAATTTTTCACTTATAATTATCAAATTTTACTCTATTCAGTAAAAAATTTCCATATAAATTCCTTGTTTCAATTTCTTTTGAAACCAAAGTTTCTGTAAGTGCAAGTATTGGCTAGAATATAAAGTAAACTAAAAACACAATTGTTTAGTCATTTATAATGCCGGAGAAAAACCAAAATACTTTCCTGTACATTTTATACTTAAACACACAAACTCATAGACTTCTATATAGGCAGACATACCTATAATCACAACACTTACATTAGTGTGGTGGACCAGCAGTATCTAGGCAACACACAATTAAACCAACATATTTTATTGCCACTATTTTAACCACCCTACCATTTATACACACAGAAACATACAAATAAAATGTCCCAACAAACTCTTTGGCATTTACACACTGTTATCATGCAAACAAACATACATAGAGAGAGAGAGAGAGAGAGAGTGTGAGAGTATTACAGAAATGGACCACATTTGTTTGCAATGTCCCCTTACAAAAAAAAAAAAAAAAAAAAAAAAAAAAAAAAAAAAAACAACAGGAAATACACATATACATATATAGGTATTTATGTATGTGTGAGTTTCTAATGTTTATTTTTGTTGTAGGGCTAGTTTTGGGTGAGAATTAGACTGACTGTGCTGGGCTGTATTGTTTTTGTATTTTGTATTTTCCTTTTCTGCAGCTGTTTAATCATTTTGCTTAAACTACAGTTTTTACTGCTGTTGCCTTGGCATATCTCTATATGAATAACACTATCATGATGATGATGATGATAAAGTTGTTGTTTTTGTCATTAAATTTAATGCATATAATATTGGCTAATGATGTTTACAGTGGGGATTAGTCAGAGGGTATTAAAATTGTTATGGAATGCCACAGATACCACCTGCTGTTTTAAGATGTTGGTTTACAAATGTACAAGGAAACACAATACATTTATGGTTGTATGTACATACATATATAAATAAAATATGTACGTATATAAATGTGTGTTTAAATGAAATTATATATTCATATTCTCCATATTACATTGGGTAAACGAAAGTTGTAGTTCTGTATTCTGTTAAGTATCCAGCAGTTGTAGGGGATTTTAAAGTGGGAAATAATATGAAAATTTTGACATTTTAGTTTTTGACATATCAGTAGTAGAAGGTTTGGCGATTGCTAAAATTAATTAAAATGTTGAAAATTGTGGATCTAAAAAAACTGCATTTTGTGAAATGAGTGATATTTGCGGTTAACATGGATGTCCTAATGAAAAAATTCAGTTGATAAATTTGAGTTGTCTCTTTCGCTACATAAGGTGTCGAAATCAGTACGTGTTCGTCGGTGTCAGCCTTGTACCGCAGTGTTGAAAAATACCTAACTTGTCTTTACATTTGCCTTAACGCAATATTCATATTATTTTTTTTTTTATTTTTCCCAATTATTATTGTTCTTTTTCCCTCCCTCCTTCTTATTTCTCAGGTTTACCCAACTGAAGACAAAGTTACGATTACGAGCGCAAAAAACTTTGAATATAAAATGTTAGTAAGACTTTTCCTTTTCTCAGCTGCTTTATTAAAAAATTCTTTATAATTTTGCGGATATCTTTTAATTATTACCACGTACCGCATAGTTTAATGTTAAGGCATACTTTATACCTATTTAAATATATGTATATGCTTTTGAAAACAAAAATAGTGAACGCGACATGTTTGGTGCAATTGTTATAAGCATTGTCCTAATTCAACAATTAAGGCTATCCACAATGACTAGTGAATTAAGCATAAGGATTTGGCTTTGAAAACTTGCCAAACGCAAAACCGGTCAGTTAGCCGTATATTCGCTGAATTCATGCAAGAAAAAACTGCTTGTTTTTTTAAATCAATTTCATTTGTCTGTATAAATAGATAAGCAAAGTTGTCGCATTTGGGCTTCTAAAAATCCAATAACCTATGTTGAGAAGCTGAACCTGTTCAGTCACTGTATGATTGAGATATTTATTTCCAGTTACTGCAGTTACTGCTCATGAATCATACTACTTACTAGTTGGTACCAGCTACTTGACTGTTGTATTGTTGCTGGTTTAAGGAATTTAATTGAGTGTGTCAGTCAACTACTATAAAATGACTGTTAGACTATCTCATTGTAGCTGATATCTAGTTGGATTGAGTACTAGAAAATGTCTTCTGAACCAATTATTTTGGGTGCATATAACTTCAGCTTAGTTATGCAGTTGACTACTTGAGACCAGCTAGCAGACAGTCTCTTTGTAATCTTGGCAGGGTAAGTTGACTTTCAGCTTAGGTTGCACACACATTAAAATAACTAGTCTAGTATAAATTACAGGTAAAATCACAAAATCGCAACAGTCAGCCAGAACTGCTGGATCTTGTTTTTAACTCAAACATATTCATTTTTCTCTTAAACTATATACTATATATGATAAAGAATTTTATTTACAGTATATATATAGAAGACCAAACATTTTAAATAGAGTACATATACGTATATATGTATGTACATTTTGTATGTAAATATATTTCTATTACAGCAAGCAAATGTGTGTATAGAAGTGTATGGGAAAGTTTTTGAGCATTAAGAAACCACTAGCACACATAAACATATTTATAAAGTTGTCATCATTTTTACACACTAACACACTTAGTGTATGTATGTATATGTATACATATGTACGAGTATATAAGCTTACATAAACATTAAAGTATTTATAAATTTTCATAAAAGTTAATTTTTTAAGTGAACAGATAGAAATGTGTGCCATTTAGGGAAAATATACATATTAAAAAAAATGTTTCTACTTATTAGGTATACAAAATGTTTAGCTGGGAATTGTTTAAAAAGTTTTTGTTAAGAGATTTTTTTGTTAAACATTGTAATAATATTAAAATTTACTCATATTCTGAGGGTAAAAATTGTATTGAATATAAATGCGTTAAGTAGTTAAAGGTAAGAGTTTATTTCTCATAATCAAGGCAGCTAGCACCTTTTTGAATATAGTTATTAATATTATTAATAAACTTAATGACTCATTTATAACAGTGCAAAAATTGAACTCTTATTTACACATATTTGTAATTCAAGATTATTAGATTTATTCCAGTTTATGGAATTGAGAAATTTCAATTAATCTGCACAAAAATTGCTAATGCAACTATTGTGTACTTATGTAAACAATTTTATAATTGCTAATTCAAAAATATAACTATGTCACACGATATTATGCCCATACAGTACATTTCTCTTCATTCGGCTTAGCATACACGACGTATGATTAATATTATATTCAATTCAATAGTTAAATATTAATTATACGCAACCATGCACTGCACTATTATTTTTGTTCTGAAATGCTCGTTTATTTTCAATACTAATTGTGTGAAAAATAGCATTAAATATGAGTAACGTTGAACCTGTAGTTAAATGTTGCAAATTTTGAAAAGAAATCTTAATATGTAATTGCAAACATTTATTTAAAAAATATAAAATTTTTATGAAGGTTGTCTGGCATTTTGATCCATAACTATGGTGCTACTATACCGATTTTGCTGATTTTCGATATCAACTGTCTAAAAAAATACAAAACAATTTTCAAAGTTTAGTTTTGTATTTTGCACGTGAGAGTGTTTTAAACAGCCGGAAGACGGCTCAATCGTCTTAGAATCAAGAATATATATACTTTGTTGGGTCTCAGATGAATATTAACAAAGTTTAACACGGAATGACAGACGTAATAAACCCTTATTCAGCATTTGTGGTGTTAGAGGCAATAAAACTAACAGAAAAGTTTTCAGTTTTGGCTCACCACTTACATACTCAATTAACTAACCACAAAGCTAATTCTGTAACTACCCAGCGGGAAAAATTGCAAGTGATTTCAAGTGATGCCTTATAGAAAGCCAGTTTACACATTCCACAAGATTCGATACTCATTCCATTATGTCTTCTCTCAGAAGGCCTTCTAGCAGGTGTTTCATATACAATAAAAATTGCTTTTCAAAAGAATGTCAACAAATCATGATTTCAAAAGTAAACACGAATGGTTTTACAATCATTCCCGTGTATCGTCACTGCAACAATAAAAATTAATTTACTCACTTTGTTATACGAGTAATAAAAATTAATAAAGAGAGCGTTTATAAATTTAGTTTTTACGAAAGTTTGTTGTGTAAAGTACACGTGAAGCAGTACTTAATATACGTGTGATTTTTTTAATTAATTTCAAACCCTTCTTTTATTTAAAACCCCTTCTTTCACTTTTCTCAATGCAATTATAGAGTTAACAGAACTTTAATTACGCCCTGTATGAGGCATTAGTTAGTAGAGCTTCGAATTTCTCTACTCAAGTAGGCCTTTTAGTAGATATGGAACCAGTAGCGCATAGGCAAGGCCTTAACTAACAAAGACAAGCCATGAAAAAATGAAATGATTTGGCAATGCGGCTGGAAGTACTTGTGACTGCCTCTTTCCAGCATCTTTTTCCCACTGGGTAGTTGTGAACCTTAAGTTGGTCAGAACAGTTGGGATGTTCAATAATTTTAATTAAAATCAACAAAAATCACATAAATATTAACTTTAAAAGTAAAACATTTAATGCAACTTTTGCAATGCCATATCATAGTATAAAGGCAGAAAAATTTGCTAATGTTTAGGTAGATAGAATACGTTGTAAATTTATTAAATGTTCCTACAATAAAAAGTAAGAACAACGTCTAATGTAAGCTCAGAATAACCACGTTTTACTTCCAAAGTTTTCATTATGTATTTGAAGTGATTACAAGTATGGTACTGTCTACCTCGAAATTCTTGCAATTAATTCAATTGCTTAAATTTCGATACAAAAACACATTAAAAGCTAGTGGTATTTTTTTGGCGAAAGCTTGCTTAAGATCAATAAATTTGACTTTAATCAGGGCACTAATTCTGTTCGGTTTTTTCAGAGTATAATACAATAATAACCCAGCAGCTTTGCAGGTAGTCGAAATATTTCTCACAGAAAGTAATATTCACCACTATCTGATGTTGATTGTTGAAAAGTATTTGCCCTTTGTAGAGTAAAAGTAAGTTAATTTATAACTTTATACATTCCACATAATCTAATAATTTTATGATGAAACAATTGTACAATTGTACATATTAATGACACTTTCTTTCTGGTAGCATATGGATTCCATGCCAAAACAATTGTTCATCTTTTAAGGCGAAGCATGAATCAAACCAATATCGAATACCCTACTAGTTCGTAACAGACACCCAGAACTACTGGCAGGAGACTTTATATGCTTATAAGTAAATATGTGTTAATAATAGGTTTATTTCAGTAGCAGTATACATATATTCGTATTACACAATAACTCTGAAAAAGTTTGTGTATGTAAAAGAAAAGAAAATTAAAAGAAGAAAAGTGCAAAAAAAAAATAAAATCTTGTTAAAATCTAACAAAAGATTCTGCAGTTTTATTCTTTTACTACACTCATACATTTTCTAGGTACTCGTATATGAGTATGATTAACAAGAAGAAATACAAAACAGAAAATCAAAACATAATTCTAAAGAAAACAAAAAGAAAAAAAACGAAAAATTGCTATTAACAAAAAAGAAAAAAAAAACATTAAGAGACAATAGATTAACATAAAGGCATGTTAAATAAAGGGCATATTTTTTATTTTTATTTTTAATTTTTATTGTTGTTTAAGTTTTTTGCTTAAAATAATTCTCTCTCTCTCTCTCTCTCTAAAGACAAGCTGAAACAAGCACACAGCCTTTTCTTTACAGTAATTTGTATGTTTTAACCCTTTAATGGCACTTTTGAGGTCACCTTTCAAAATGTTGTAGCAGAGTGGAATAAAACATTAAGGTATTGTTTTCTATTGAATACAAATTAGTGAGAGCAGTTTTTTCTCTATTTAAATGGAATTTAAAAGAATGTTACAACAACTAAGTAAGTAAGTAATTTGAAATGTCTAGCATATTGTAAAGGCGTAAAGGTTTAGTGTGGTTTTGTGGGATGAGCTGAATTTCGTGGTACCTTCACAACTGAGCTAAATAAACATGTTTTTAAAGCGTAATGTTATTTTAGCAATAATGATTTATATATTTCCGGCTCAAGGACGAAATGCCCTGAGATAAATTTAAAAAGTGTAATTAAGTTTTTTTAATATAATTAACAAACACAAACTGCGAAGATTTTTTGACTTATTTGCAGAAAATACCCAGAGTGTTTGGCGGAATTGGAATCCGCAATCCTTTGAGTGATAGTCCGGCACACTATTGTCTAGTCTATCACGCCACATTTTTTAATAATTATTAAAAATATTAATACCACTTTAATTTGCCTTCTGTACTTAAGATGGGCTTGTCTAATTTTATATCATTATTTACAGGACTTCTTGAAAGTTCTAGTTTTTTTTGCATATATTGATACCCTTAATGTAGACTTTTCAAGGAATTTTTGCACAATTTTCAATTATATATGTATATTCTATTGATAAGCTCGTAAAAATACCGTGAGCGTCAAAATAATATCAACACCATACACTATTCAAAGAAAAGCTTGATTATATGAATATAAAAAATATTTTTTTTTAGAAATTTGTATTGCATTTCTGTAAAGTTACTTAAGTAAAATAAACCAATAAAATAAACAAAAACACATGGGCAGTACAAAGTTAATTGATTTATATTTAAAATAGACCAATTTCTATGCGTGGCATCATTCTTATGCAAAAAACTTTTTCATTCTACAAGTAGTGGAAATTCTTTTAATTTTTCTTTTTTTTCAAAGTATTACGAAAAAGTGCCATTCAAAAGAATTGCAAGTTTCATAACTTATCATTAAAAGATATTAAGCTGAGACGTTAAGTAATGAAAGTTTACAACAGAAAGACAAACATTAATTGCGACTCGGCAAATCATAATAGACCGACATACAAAAGGTAAAGCTCTATGTAAAAGATTACTGTGCAGTAAAAATCATTATCGACAAGTATAATAAACATAATATCGTAAAAAATGTTTCTGGTACAAAACGAAAAATCTAAAGTAATAGAAGTAGAAGTAGAAGCAAATCCAACATCTATTGCTGTAAAAATAACTGCAAATGTTATCAAAACTTCTGAGAAATCTGTAAGAGCGAGTACGATTAGAAGATCTTTGCATCAAAATCGTCTACATCGTCTAACATTTGAATTTGGCAAAAAAAATATAACTATAAACGAGACTCAAGTTTTTGAAATAAATAATTGGAGTCACAAAAAAACCCACATAAATACAATTTTAAAAATCATAATAAGGAAACACTAAATTTCTAACAACTATTCGACTATTTCGCGGAGTATTAACCAAAATGACAAATCGCCTTAAATCTGTTGTAAATAATAAAGGCTATTACACATGCCTGCATAAAAAAAGCTGTGACGTGAGAAAATTAGCATTTTTTGTTTTTTAGTTTTAATATATTAAAATGTACATTTTTGCAATAAATTATTTTTGTTTGTTAGTCTATAATATTTTTTTCTTTTAAATTACACCAATTTCCTTTTTATGCATCTGCTAGTTTTCTTTTTATGGATATTTGAAAACAAAAAATATACTGAACACAATAAGATCTGAGCCACTGTATGTCGAACCCAGAACGAAGACTATAGTAACAAAATATGTTACCCAGACGGTAAAACATGGCGGCGAATCTGTAATGGTCAGGAATTGTAAGGCGGCATCAGGAGTAGTTAATCTTACACTTATAAAATCTACAATAACAAAGAAAGATTATCTCAACTTTTCAGAAACAATGTACCCCTAATTTATAGTGATTGCAAAACTAGTGCAGAATGCAATTTTGCAACAGCATAATTTAAAAGAGTGAATACTCAGTGAGTGTCTAAAAACTTTAGATCATCCTATACAGTTCCCAGACCTCAAAAAAATTGGGCTTCTCTGAGAATATTTGGACAAAAAATTAGGCAAAGCAATAGTTCTCGCAAGGATAACCTAAAGGTTGTAATAGACAATGAATGGAACAAAATTTCGACTACAACACTCGTTGATTATACATATGTCAACTGTGATAAAGGCAAAATGACTACAAACAAAATATTATATAAATACAATGTTTTACGTAATTTCAAAATATCTGTTTATTTTATTTTGACACGAAAAATCTGGTACTTTTTCATTGAAATTGAATTATTTTTTATGTTCCTTATTTTTCCAGCTTTTTTTTTAATAAGTTATATTTTGCTTAAGTTACTTATGAATTATACAACGTATTTTGTTTTAAATTTGCACTTGTAGTATATATAATAAAACGCTTTTATCAAACAATATTAGGTGTTTACTTTATATTGATGCTCACAGTATAGATATGTATATGCCAACTAGTGATGCCAATTCCGTAATTCCGATCCCGAAAATCACGGGATTTAACAAATCCCGAGTTAAAAAAAATCTGAGTATATATTATCAGCCATGTCACAGAATTTAATTCCGTTCGGAAGTGGAATTAATTCCATATTTTTCTTTAATACAAAACAGTGCAAGGAAAAGTTTTTTCGTAATGATACCTAGAAATCATTAGCTTAATGCTGAATAGAAATAAAAGAATGCAATCAATGTTATGATGAAGATTTTGTTTTACTTAAATCCGGTTAAGCCATCAACAGACAAAGCTTTTGGTCTCAGTTATATGATTCTCTGTTAATGTTGCCCTCTTATTTATGCTCAAAGAGATATCAAAAAGTGATCTGGTGAAAGCTCTCCTTAAAAAAAAACCAAGAAAGAAGGATGAGTTACTCAACACTTTTTAATTTAAAAAAAAAAACTGAAATTGAAGAGTGAATTTGATAATGAGATAGAAAATGTTTGTCATTAGAAATGAATTAAAAACATTGATGGCAAAATGAATGAAATAATGAATGTAACTGAAATATATAAAAGCCACCCACAACACCTAATAATGTCTGTAATAATATGGTATAAGAATCATATGTTTCGTAGGTTAAGAAAGGATTGTTTATGCGTTTAGAATACAAGAATTTGCCAACAATTTTATCTACAAACGATGTAAACATTGCTTTTCGTTAGCTACATATATTGGTAACAAAATGAAATCAAGATTCTCTTTACTATAGATACCTTAATAATTTTAAAAAGCTTTATCTATCGATAATATTCTGTTGCTTTTAAATTAATAAAGAAATTAAAGGCTAAATGACATGTTATTTTTGTCAATCTTACATTTCAATATCATGTTATTAAATTCTTTATTTATTAATGGTTTATAATTAAAAGTTTATAACCAATTTAAACTTTTTGTTTTCAAACATATTTATATTTAACATAAGTAATTTGTTTTAAATAAATTGTTATTATTTATAAACCAATTTGTTTGTAAATAAAACAAAAATACCGAATCCCGGGTTTTGAAAAACCAGTCCCGTTGGCATCCCTAATGCCAACTGAGAGAAAAGTTAGTTATGTAACCAGGTTTTTCGAAAAAGTTTACTTAGTATAGCCGCTTTTTATTTATGTATATTTCTTCTTTACACAAATACAACCACTCTCATATACCCAAAAAATCCATCTACTAATATTGCTAATTTACAAAAATTATTACGTCCCAATAGTCAGGGGAAAACTCAAAAAAAAACCAAAAGAAAAATCATCTCAATTTTATTGATTTATACCAATTATCGCAACACAAATAAATGGATAATGTAACCAACCACTTAGTTGATTTTAAACAACCAAAAAGTAAAACACACACACAAATAAATACAAATGAAAAAAGAACATTAAAATAAATTTGTTAAAGTGATTCAAGTATAAAATTTCACACAAACATAGAGACACACTCACCTAAGGACTGTCCAAAATTGTATACAACTGTTCTATATATCCTTCAGAATGGAAACACAATAACAAATGTTCATTATATTGTAGTTGTAATATTACGAACACCACACACCAGCAATCCCCCACCAAAATCCCCCCCCCCAAAAAAAAAGGATAATGATTAATATAAGATGTATAAAAACATGTTGCTCTACATAAACACTGTGTTACATTACTATAATTACACTTGATGTTTGCTATTTATTGTAAAGTTACAAACAGTTTTCTAAAACGTGTAAAATTTTTTTGAAGCATGGTTAATAATGACTTTTTAACCAAAATTTCGAAGACCACTTTATTAATTGAAGAGAGAAAGTGTTTCATAACTATAATTACACTTAATGATAAATAAAGAATAATACTATAAAAACAGAAGCATAACTCTAATTTTGTCTTATTATAGAATTTTCAACAATTTGCTATAAAATGTCCAGTGCTTCGTAACTTAGTGATTTTGAAAAACGTCAAATATCAGCTTATATAAAGAGTGGCTTAAGTTTTCAAGCATGTGCTAATAAAAATTAATCGGTTACATGTTGTAACAAAAATTTAACAAATATTGCGAAAAAAAACAATGAGGACACTTGGTCATATTATTAATGAATGTGAGAGAAATATATCCAAATCAACCATAAGTAAACTGCTCAAAAAAATCCCAGAATATTACTCGCTGATGTCTGTGACAAGGCTATTAATCCGCCACAAAACTAATAGACTTGAATTTGGCTAAAAGAAATTTACAAACTAACTGGGAACAGGTAAGCCGATAACCATTGTTAAAAGTTGCACTATTTAAACATATATTTGTTTAAGGTGATTTTTTCCGATGAGAAAAACTGCCATAGAAAAAACAGGATATTTTTTAAAATGAAATTCCGGAGGCGGTTGCTTGATGGTTTGGAGAGCAAATTAAAAATACTGCCGATTTGACGATTCCAAGCATCAAAATAAATTCTTCTGATTACACAAAATTATTGAAGAGAAATTTTGCCATTTTTAAAAAATAGTAACTTATACAAACATACGTCATCAAACAATGGGATGGTTGTCTTCAAAAAGTATTAATGTACTGAAATGGATTGCATGCTCTTAAGATCAGAACCCCTTTGAGAACATTTGCAGAATATTCGAATTTGTGCTAAACACCGACAATATAAAACCACATACGAGGTCGGTTGAGAAACTTCTCAGCCTAGAACAGAAAGCGCGGTATAAACAGAAAAAAGTTAAAAGTTTTGGGAACTTCCATCTCTGCTATAAACACATGTTAAATTTCTTTTCGATTTGGCAACTCCTTCATATAAAAACAGGCGTTCAAAAAAGACGTATCCGCGATTTTTTTACAATGGAAAAATTAGAAATTCGTGGTGTCATTAAATATTTACATAAAAAAGGTTTATCGGGACAAGAAATTCATAATGAAATTCATACGCAAGAGTAAAAAATTGGATTGCTGAATTTAAACATGGCCGCACAAGTATTGAGTATGAACCATGTAAAGGACGTCCAGAAATTGTAGCTAAAGTGCATGATATTTTATTAAATGATCGAAGAATAAAAGTGCGTGAAATAGACAATATATAATAAGCTTCTCAAATGATCGAGTCCATATAATTTTGCATGAAGAATTACAGATGAAAAAGCTTTCTGCAAGATGAGTGCCGCATTTGATAACAGTCGACCAAAAACGCATAACAATGAAAATTTCTCAAGCTTATTTGAATCGTCGAAATAAAATGGATTTTAAGCGTCGTTGCATAACTGTTGATGAGACATGGATCCAGCACTGCACTCCAGAGACAAAAGCACAATACAGGCAATGCACTGAAGGTGGAGGAAGTGCCACAAAGAAGGCAAAAACAATTCAATCGGCTGGTTAGGTTATGACAACGGTTTTTTGGGACTTCAAAGGTATTTTATTGCTTAACTATCTGCAAAAGGCTAAAACAATAAATTCAGAGCACCATTGCAACATTTTGGATCAACTAAATATAAAAATTCCAGAAAAACGTTCTGGCTTACTACACAAAAAAAATAATTTTTCATCAAGATAGCGCACCATCGCTGTTGAACAATATGCTCTATCTAATTTTTCTGCTGATTCAAAAAGAAAGAGGCCCAACACATTATTAAAGTCTAAATTTTTTGTGAATATTGATATTTTAAGTTATTTTAATTTCAGTGTATTTACCGAACACTAATTTCAATTTATAAATTTTTAAGAGGTAAAATAAAAAATATTGATTGATATTTGCTGTTAAATAATATTTGTTTTTGTTTGTTTGTTTCACATGCAAGTAGATGTAACTGTTTTGCATTTTCCTTAACTTAAAAAAATTGAGAAACGTTTTATGTAGTTATAGTTATGCAACGCAGTGTATTTAGTTAGAACAATCAGGATATTGAAGAATGAAGACCTTCCGAAAAAAAATCTTCTGTTTTTTACAAAAGAAACAAATGAAGGCGAGAAAGAAGCACATACAGTCATGAAACAGAAATAAAATGTTTGTGTGTGTGTGTGTGTACTTGTATGTAAAAACTGACCCATGTCCAGCTAAAAGAAAAATACGAAAACATTAATCAAAGCCACAAATTTCGTTTAAGATATGTTTGGTTAATTGGAGTAATTTTTTTTCTGTTCATACTTGTTTTCTTTATTTCCCTCGATCATAAGCTTTTGCTATGCTTTTTTAAATTAAACTAAAGATGGCTTTTCTTAAGATTATTGTTTGTGATTTAAATATTGTTTTATTATTTCTAGTATCAGGAAAATAAGAGTAATAAAAATAAAAAAATTAAATACAATTAATAATACAGATTGAAATATGGCAGCAATTAAAGAAAAATGTAATAACAGTTTACTGGTATATGGAAAAAGTTCGTTTAATCCCTTGGATTATCTTGTTATATACAAAATATTCACTTCCTTCTATTCATACTTGAACCCCATGACCTGTAGGGTATTCTGTATTCCTTGTCTCAATATATTTCCTTTATTTCTGGAAAAGAAAACTCGTATATTATATTCATTTGTTGCTGGTGTTCATGACAGTATATGTCACTAGGGAGAGAAATATGAAAACGTCAGTTACAATGACATATTTTTTTTTTTTGTTTGCTGAAACCTGTAGAGTGTTTTCCCTCCCTTTCTTCCCTCTTTTATCACTATCTGCTTCCCTATAGCTTTATTTTACAAAAGAAATTGTGAGTTAGAATTAAAAATAAACAGTAAGTAGTACCAGAAATACGAAATTATTCGTAGTACTTTAGTTTTTTTTATCACGTTTCTTTTTTTTTCATGACCATGCCTTGCATTATTATTGTATTACCAGACGACAGACACTTACGGACTCTTGACTTAAGTTGACTAAAATACAATCAAACACACATACACGCTTACAATAACTTGAAAAGGAAACGGAAGTATGAAATGAAAACAATGGCCATCTATAACAGCGGTATAGGTTTAATAATCACTTGGGTATTTAAAAAAGATCAGACAAACAATAATTGTTCAGTGCAATGAAATAATTTTACATAAAACAATTAAAATCTGGATTTGTGTTTTTTGCATCGTTTTACTGGAATACTTTTTTTTAGCTTGCTTGAGAGGAAACACAATTTGACAATCATTTTGAATGTGTAATTAGGGGTTGTTATTAAAATTTGTTTTTAAAATTTAAGCAGTTTTATAATATGAACAATAAAAGAATATGAATTGACTATGCAGCCTGGCAATTCATACGTTAAGTGCAATAAGAAGTGAACTGGTTACTTTATAAATTCCTGGTAATCAAACATGAAGTCAAGTGTTACTTTATTGTCTCTAAGTTTTAGCAAATTTAAGCAGAACTAGAAAATTTTTATGGATTTTAGATTATACTATCCTACCTAATGTACGAGGGCAGTTCGGAAACTTCTTAGCCTAGCACAGAAATAGTTAGTTTTCCAAAACCATTTTTATTTTTCATCATAATCTTCTGAAACTTCAATACACTTAGTCCAACGCTTATCTAGCAATTATATCCTTTGATTAAAATAGTTTTCCTCAAGGCCTTTAAAATACTGGTTTCCAACTGTAATTGCATTTTCATTTGAGGTAAAATGTTTGCCACCTAACAATTGGTTTAGATTTGCGAACAGATAAAAGCCACTGGGAGCTAAATCAGGGAAATACGATGGGTGGTCAAGCAACTTGTACTTTAATTCGTTCATTGTAGCCATTGTTAAAATACCCTTGTGCGCTAGTGCGTTGTCTTGATGAAAACTTAATTTTTTGTATTGTATTCCAGGTCGTTTTGCTCGAATCAAAATGTTGCAATAATACTCTTTATTGATTTACCCTGTTGCAGATAGTCAATCCATAAAAAACCTTTCAAGTCCCAAAAAACCGTTGACATAACCTTACCAGCCGATTGAAATGTTGTTACCTTCTTTGGGGCACTTCCTCCAGCTTCAGTTCATTGCTTGGATTGTTCTTTTGGCTGTGGAGTATAGTGATAGCTCCATGTCTCATCAACAGTTATGCAACGACGCTTAGAATCCATTTTATTTTTCTTAAAACGATCCAAACAAGCTTGAGAAATTTTCATTGTTATGCGTTTTGGTCGACTGTTATCAAATGCGGCACTCATCTTGCAGAAAGCTTTTTCATCTGTAATTCTTCATGCAAAATTAAATGGACTCGATCATTTGAGAAGCTTATTATATTGTCTATTTCACGCACTTTTATTCTTCGATCATTTAATAAAATATCATGTACTTTAGCTACAATTTCTGGACGTCCTTTACATAGTTCATCCTCAATGCTTTTTACTCTTGCCTATGAAAGAGGACTTGCACCTAACACATGCATTATTATGAATTTCTTGTCCCGATAAACATTTTTTATTTAAATGACACCACGAATTTCTAATTTTTCCATTGTAAAAAAATCGCGGATGCGTCATTTTTGAACGCCTGTTTCTATATGAAGGAGTCGCCAGATCAAAAAGAAATTTCACATGTGTTCATAGCAGAGATGGAAGTTTTCAAAACACATAACATTTGTCTGTTTATACCGCGCTTTCTGTTCTAGGCTAAGAAGTTTTCGAATCGCCCTGGTGTCAAGAAAACTAAGTGCTTTCAGAATTAAGAAAAAATTTTTAAAAAATAAATCCTGCTCAATTGAGCAAATTTTCTTTTCAAACTGAGACTTCCAGAATTGGATCGCATTCCAAAAGAATGAAATTTTTGAGTAAAACTTCTATGGAAAATCTGCTCGATTTAATTAAGCTTTGTATAAATTATGTATTAATCTATTAGAATTGGGCAATAATAGAAACTTTCTACTAAGCATTGGGGGTTTTCAAAACGCTTAAAAAGCTGATGATATTGTCCTGCTGACAATGTTAGAAATTGAATGACCATAAATGAAATATAATGAACATGTAACAAAAAAAAAAAAAAAGCTTTAAAATTGATGAATATTTTTTTTGTTGCTTAAAATTTGCCTTTTAAAATGTAAAAAATTTCATAATTAAATGTGTAAATGTAACTAAATATTTATCCTTAACTGTTTTTGTCTTTGTTATCTTTTCAGCTCTTTAAATATTTATACACGGAAACATGACAATATCGCTGCAAAATGTGAATCTATATGTACATATGTAGATGTCGGCATGCAGTATGTAAACCTGTGTATGGGCATGAGTCTCTCTTTAGTAATTAAAAGAGACAATTTTTTGATGCTGTTTTTGTTGTTGCATTTAGCTGTTGTTGGTGTAGCAGAAACAAAGAATTACACAAAGAAATGACTGTAAGTACCATTAAATATGAAAAACTAACAAAATGAACAAAATTCCCTTTAGTGCAAAAAAAAACTGTGAACACATAAAGAAGAGCAGTGGAAATGAAAAACAGAGAAATGTTGAAAAAAAAACTATGTATATATATACAGAAGTGTAATTAAATGGCAAAAAGACTAACATACATACATGGTTACACATTTTTTTTTCTAGATGCATACTTTTAGTCATAAATAGAATTTTGAGCTGAAAAACAAACAAGAAAACAAAAACACACACACACACACAAAGAATTGTCAGCGAAGCATAAAAGCGAAAAAACTGAAAAGTGTAACAAGCATTTAACCTGTATTTTCGAAATGTTTCATCTACCCATTCCCATGTTCGATGGTCTCGGTGGAGATCATTTTAAATGTGCAAAAATTTGTGGGGTTTTAAAGATATTTTTCTTTTTTTCTTTTCTTAACTAGTGGCTGGCTTGAGGTGTAGAAAAAAAGGTTGTTATTTAATAAAAATAAGATGAAAAAATAACGCTTAACTTTTATTTATGTTGACAATGAGGCGAAACAAATTGTAGAAACAAATTATGTAAATAAATATTAAATTTTGAAGAAATGTGAACATTTTTAATTGATTAAAGTAGAGCTTTGTAATATCTACAGGATACATCAAAATAAAGTCAACATCACATATTATCAAAAAAAAAGCTTAATTATCAGCCATGTCACAGAGCTTAATAACATTCGGAATTGGAATTATTTCCGTATTTTGCTTCTATAGAAAAAGTAAAATGAAAGATTTTTTCGAAATGAAACTTATTGAAATTGTTTATTTTGGCATTATGACGTTCGATATCGAATGAAAACTATCGTAATTTCAGATGATGGTATTCGATGTCTAATAATCAACTAAGTTACATCACTCGAGATGTCATCCGATACATAAAAGGTAAGCGTGTGCACAAAAATTTAGTTTTCTAACTTTACTTTGTAAAGTTTCTCCATTTTATTACTATTTGCTTGTCCATAGGCCCATTTTAATATGACTTTCACCAGACGGTCTCTGGGATTTCTGTATGAAGTCATCAATCAGGTCTAAGCGCATATCCGGAATCTCCTTTAGTGTTAAAAATAAATAAATAAATAAGTTCGATAAATGCCACCATACGACTCGCATTGAAATATTATGCGATACAATTGTTCTATACGCTAAAGGTTGCCGAGATTAGGCCCTGTTGTAGACAGTAAAGCCTATCACACCAAATAATATTTAGTTTTAATTTAAAGTTTTCGAAACCAACACGTTTATGCATAAAATAAGCTGTGACATGAAAAAACGATCTTAGCCTGTTCTTTAGTTTTGCAATAAATTATTTTTGTTTGTTAGACTATAATATTTTTTCTTTTAAATTACGCCAATTTTCTTTTTAAGTTCATGTGGATATTTGAAAACAAAAAAATGTACCGCACAAAATAAGCTGTGAGCTACTGTATGTTAAACCCAGAACGAAGCCATTTGTAATAAATATCTTACCAAGCCCCTAGTGTAAAGAAATCAGAACTAGCGTATAACAGGACAATGATCCTAAGCATACCTCCAAAAAATTATCCGCAGTCCCCAGATTGCAATCCAATTGAGCACCTGTTAAAATATCTGGGCAAAATAATTAGGCAAAGAAATTTTTCTGGCAAGGATAGGCCAAAGGCCATACTACAGAATGAATGGAACTAAATTTCGTCTGATTTCACTAAAAAGCAAGTTGTTGCTATGTCTAGAGGATTGTCAGCTGTGTTCAAGCAAATAGACTATAAACAAAATATTAAACACAATGTCTAACATAATTTTAATACACGAGTACATATTTGCCTGTTTACGAGGGCGATTTGGAAGCTTCTTAGCCTAGAACAGAAATCGCGGTATAAACAGAAAAAAGTGCAGTGTTTTGAAACTTCCAGCTCTGCTATGAACACATGTTAGATTTCTCGTCGATTTGACAACGCATCCGAGATTTTTTTACAATGAAAAAATTTCAAATTCGCGGTGTCAATAAATATTTCAAAAAAAAAAAGGTTTATCGGGACAAGAAATTCATAATGATATGGTGAATGTGTTAGATGAAAGTGCTCCTTCATATGCAAGAGTAAAAAATTGGATTGCTGAATTTAAACGCGGCCGTATAAGCATTGATTATGAACCATGTAAAGGACGTCCAAAAATTGTAGCTAAATTACATGATATTTTATTAAATGATCGAAGAATAAAATTGCGTGAAATAACCAATATCATGGGCATCTCAAATCATCGAGTCCATTTAATTTTGCATGAAGAATTACAGATGAAAAAGCCTTCTGCAAGATGGGTGCCGCATTTGTCAATAGTCGTCCAAAAACGCATAAGAATGAAAATTTCTCAAGCTGGTTTGGATGGTTTTAAGAAAAAAAAACAAAAGGATTTTTAGTGTCGGTTCATAAGTTTTGATGAGACATGGATCCAACACTGCACTACCGAGACAAAATAACAATCCAAGCAATGTATTGAAGCTGAAGGAAGTGCCACAAAGAAGGCAACAACATTTCAATCGGCTGGTAGAGTTACGACAACGGTATTCTTGGGATTTCAAAGGTATTTTATTGATGGACTATCTGCAACAGGTTAAAATTATAAATTCAGAGTACTATTGCAACATTTTGGATCAATTCGAGATTATTTTGTACACTTTATTTTCAAGCGAAAAATCTGGTAATTTTCCGTTTAAATATAATTATTTTTTATATTTCTTATTTTTCTAGTTTTTGTTAATAAGTTGTATTTTTCTGAAGATATTTATGAATTAAACAAGATAATTTGTTTTAAATTTAATATTCATTTTAAATAATTGAACAAATTATCAGGGATTAATGTTTATGTAGGCCGCAGTAAGATTTCCAGAAGTAGAAATAAAAAACTTTATTGATATAGTCTTTGTTTTTGCAAAAAGTGGAAAACAAATTTAAATTAAATTTCTGCAAAATTACACAGAGTTTTGGTTTATTCCATAAATTTAAACAAAAAGTAATCAAATCAAACTCTGCCACAACAACGATGTACTTCAACTGTAACAACAAATGTCGATAAGACATCAGTGTAAACTTAAAGCTTATCATTTGTCTTGCAGCATAAACTCAGTCCTTAATAATAAAAAAGAAAAGAGAATATTGAATTTAAAAAAAGAAGCAACCTGAAAATATTTGTTATTCCCAGACAAACACTTTTTTTTAATTTTATTTACTTTCATAAAATGTTTGTGTGGTTTTTTGCGTTTGTTTAAGTGGCGGCAGCAGCATCTTTAGATATTTGTTTCATCATTTTAAGTAAACGCAGCCTACTTTTTTTTGCCTATAAATTATACGCATATAATTTCGTCCTTTTTGTTGTCTTCGACAACATCAACGCACTGGAACAAACAGCGAACCCACCATCTACTCGTACATAGACTACGAATTTTAAAGTCAACGCACGTATTTTGTTTATTTTAGCACGCAACATGATTAATGACCCAATGAATGAATGAATGAATGGTTGTGTGTGTGTGTGTGTGAGCGATTGAGTGAGTGACTGACTGAATGAATTCATATACACACGTAATAATCTTGCCACAACAATTCACTGTATGTTGAGGAAAATGAAAATGTTGTTGAGCAAGCAGCCCACAATGGCTGGTTGTAGATAATGATGATGTTGCTGCTGGTCTTTGTCGTACAGTGGAAGGTAATAATGACAAACTGTAAACGTTTTCAGTTTCCCTTGTTTTTTTTTTTACAAAAATCATAAAAAAATATTGTTCCTTAAATTGATACGATTATTTGTTTAAGGATCTTAGTGTTTTGCCTTTTTTTGGTGAGTCCCTGTGTCTGTTTTACTACCCTGCCACTACCACTATTCTGTTGACTTACTTTCTTGGTTTTGTTACGCACATTTTTAAAAACCGCTTAAATTGTTATATATTATAAGGAAAACACCCAGCTGAGGCTTGTTTTAGGTGCGACTTATTTTATTTGTTAAATTCGTATTTAAGTGTCGTATAAAAAGGAAATGTAAATAATTTATCTTTTTAAGTGTTTTCTGTTGAATTTAAGCGTTTCAGCAAAATAGTGTTACTTTTCCGCAAATTGTAGTTTGTGAACAGGAGGTGGAGAAAAGTAACATGATAATAAATATGTCGGCTAGTAAGGGATAAACATGTATCACTGACTCATATAGCCCGCACCATTCTCACTTGTAATAATTTTTTTATCTGCTTGCTCTATATGAAGATCAAGGCTGAGGAATTTAACCATTTCCGCCACGAAATGTATTGAAACAGTAAGAGCAGATTGTATAATAAAGCATGGTGGACACGGCATGGTCTATGTTTGCCTCTTTGTTTTGTCTTGATTTATTGGATGTAAAACTTAAAAATGAGGGTTTCAAAACAGATGGCGTATTTTCAAATGACAACTATTATGTGTCATTTTGAAGGATACCTTAATTCTCACTTAATTATTAAACATAATATTATAAACAGGAAAGTTTTTTTTTGTTTCCAAAATATTGAATTTTGTGCCAACAAAGCTTCATATGCGGGAAATTGTGTGTTTACTACTTCTTTTTGAAAAAGTCACCCTGAAGCAAACCAACTGTCTTTCCTATGTCCAACAATATACTATTTTCAATTGAAAAATGCATACGAGGGTGGTCCGGAAACTTCTTAGCTTAGCACAGAAAGAGGATAGTTAGTTTTCCAAAAAGATTTTTATTTTTCAATATAATCTTCTGAAATTTCTGAAATAGTTTTCCTCAAGGCCCTTAAAATAGTAGTTTACAACTGTAATTGCATCTTCATTTGAGGTAAAACGCTTGCCAGCTAAGAATTTGTTTAGATTTGGGAACAGGTAAAATCCACTGGGAGCAGGCGGGTACTTTAATTCGTTGACTTTAGCCATTGTTAAAACACTCTTGTGAGCTGGTGCGTTTTGTTGTATTCCATGTCGTTTTTCTCTTTATTGTTTTACCCTGTTACAGATAGTCTATCAATAAAATACCTTTGAAGTCCCAAAAAACCGTTGCCATAACCTTACCAGCTGATTGAATTGTGTTTGCCTTCTTTGTGGCACCTCCCTCAGCTTCAATACATTGCTTGGCTTGTTCTTTTGTCTCGGGAGTGCAGTGGTGGATCCATGTCTCATCAACACTTATGAACCGACACTAAAAATACTTTTTTTTTTCTTGAAACCATCCAAACCAGCTTGAGAAATTTTCATTCTTATGCGTTTTTGGTCGACTGTTACCAAATGCGGCACCCATCTTGCAGAAAGCTTTTTCATCTGTAGTTCTTCATGCAAAATTAAATGGACTTGATCATTTGAGATGCCCATGATATTGGTTATTTCAGGCAATTTTATTCGTCCATATCATGCACTTTGGCTACAATTTCTGTTGTTGTTGCTGTTTTTGGACGTCTACTACGTAGTTCATCCTCAATGCTTGTACGACCACTTTTAAATTCAGCAATCCAATTTTATACTATTGCATATGAACAACCTTTTTTATTTAAATATTTAATGACACCGCGAATTTCTAATTTTTCCATTGTAAAAAAATCGCGGATGCATCTTTTTTGAACGCCTGTTTTTATATGTAGGAGTTGCCAAATCGCAAAGGAAGTTATCATGTGTTCATACCAGATGGAAGTTTCCAAAACACTTTTTGTTCTAGGCTAAGAAGTTTCTGAACCGTAGAAATGTTTGGTGCCTGTTTTAAGAAGTCACTATTGTTAATTCAAGTTTTGTCCTGATTTAGCTCTCTGTCGCTAATACTGCAATCAATTAGTATCGAAGAAATATGTTGTACATAATATAAAATAACAAGAATGTCACTAATTCCTACGGATATTTACATTAAGCTATTGGAAATTTAAAGCGAAGTAATATTGTAGATTTAATAATTCTACAGCTTGGCTGGGTACAAATGTTGTCGTAAGAGAAAATGAATGCTTGTTTCTACATTAAGCTTTTCTTAAATATAAATTAATTTTCGCTTTAAAAGTTGTTAGTAGCTTTTTCTGTTAAATAAATTATTAAACCATTTATGAGAACGGATTTGTTGGTTTCTGTAAAAATCTAAAAAAATTTAAAACTCTACGAGTATGCTTAATTGTTTCTGTTAATATATTCGAATAAATAAATCCAAACTTTCATTCTGCTATGTAGATATTTATTTAAAGAAATACCACAAAAAACTTTTCTATGCTAAATTATTTAAATAATAATTCTACAAAATCTGCAAACTTAACTTGTAGTTATGCCCAATAATTTCAAGCAAAAATAGTTTAAAGTTTTTGTTTTTTATTTTTTCTGATTAATTTAACTATTTTAGCACGTGTATATATCACATACAAAAATAATACTACTACGCTTACACACATACAATAACACTGATTCACACATACATACCTATGAATACATATGTAGGTATGTACCTTAAAGTGTGTTTTTATAAATTTACGTATAAGTATTTTCCCAATTTACTCTTACTCCATCCTCAGAAATGTGTGGGACTATTTTCATTTCATAAATAAAATGTCTGGATGCATTTTTCTCTGTAACATTCTGTTTTATCACAGTATTCTACTATGAGAGTATGACAACAGCAATAGCAACAACAACAACAACAGCAACAAACTACAACAACATAAAACAACAACAACAACCACAAATAACTGAAAAGGTCACTAGCCTTGATAAAACGCAGAGTAAAGTTTATAGTTGTAGCTGTAGTAGTAGTGGGTGTTTTATGTTCTTGTTGTTATTGTTGCTGTTGTATTTTATAAAATGTGAAAAAGAAAAACAAAAAAAAAATATAATAATAAACGTAAAATGAAAACAGAGATACTCAATTTATCACAATTGCTTTCAATTTAAACACAGCACCCTTCCCCGCTTTATAACAAATTCACTTTACCGACCCCCCTCACAGCATCGCTTCAGCAAACTTTTCAGTTCACTACAACAATTCACTGAAAGCTTTTTTTTAGAAACCAAAGTGGGGGCACATTTTAAAAGCAGAGCGAGAGAGAGAGAGTGCTAGAAAGAGATTGGGAGCATGTTAAAAATTACTCTTGTTTGCAAACTGTTATTAAGATATGAATGTACAAAATATTGATAAACTCTAATATGCAAAAGGTGGCCAATAAAAATTCTCAATTTAATTTAATACAAATTAAATAATTTTTTCCTAAGCTCCAAGGAGTTAGCAGGAACAGGGAAAGTGAAGCGAAATGAACAGGGTTTATTTTCTCTGTAGCTCTCTATCTAACTGTCAGTCTGTCTGTCTCTTGGCCTCTCCAAATGTTTAACGATGAACTACAGCGAAGTACCAATAGGTAGGTACTATTATTTGGTGCAGTATTGGTACAATTAAGAGTAAGACTTATTTATTACAGCATATGATTTTGCCACAACTTGATATTCACTTTTACTGATTTTTTTTTTTAACTGAAAGCTAGATTTTTTCATTAAGTAGTTCCTGTTTTCGACTTAAGTTTTCTAGCGCAGTAAATCAAATGATTCATCAGTGCCCAGATGTATAGTATTCCCTAGTTGGCAACACATTTTTAATTGTCAGCTGTCTAGTGATTTAGGTTTGGTTTGCCTTCCAAATTGTGTAAATATATTCGTGAATGAGCCCAAAACAAGATTGCCGTTGATCCCCATTTTCATAAGCGACTTTTGGTTAGCTAAACAAAACTGCCGCATTTTAAGTGATGACAATTATCAAGTGCATGTTGAGACACCGTTACAGCCAGAAAAACTGACGGTTTGGTGTGAATTATGGGCTGGTGGAATAACTGATCAGTACTTCTTTCAAAACGAAGCTGGGCAGAACGTTACTGTCAATGGTGGCCGCTATAGAACCATGATTACTGAATTTTTCGTTCATCAATTGAACAATCATTATGTGCAGGAGTTGTGGTTTCAGCAAGACGGCGCAACAAGTCACGTTAACCGCATATTTTCACATTTCGTACCCGTGATCAAGATCGTGCGATTTAACCCCACTTGACAATTTTCTGTGGGGATATGCGAAGTCGCTAGTCTACGCCGATTAGCCCGAAACAATTAACCACTTGGAGGACAGTATTAGACGCGTTAAATCCGATATACGGCCACAAATGTTAAAAAAGTCATCGAAAATTGAACCTCCAGATTAGTCTACGTCCGAGCCAGCCATGGCGGTCTTATGCCAGAAGTCAAGTCATATTTAAATTATAATGCCAGAAGAATATCTTTCGAATTACGTAAATTTAATATTAATTTTAAAAAAATAATCTATGTTTTTTCCATTTCACTACATCTAAAAAAACAGCCTTTACAATAAAATACATACACATGTATAAACAAGAATTTTAATTATTTTCCAAGAATTTCATTTGTAAAATTATTACGCAATTTATTAATATATTATGAGAATTTCGCAATAAAACTTATTAAATAGAGATCATAAACAGTAATAAAACTATAAAAACTATAAAAATTTGTAATATTTTCCAAACTTTAAATGTTTTACAGCTGGACAGCTGGTAGTTCTCTTGTTACAGAACAACAATTTAGTTGCTCTGTATTGGCATGACATGACAATGTTATGTCAAAGCATGGCACTATGTTATAGTAGTCACAACATAGCGTAGCATGAAATATTTGTGTATAACAGTCAAATTAATTAAAATATTTGTATTGATGGTGCATGTTTAAAATTGCAAAAATATTTTTTGTACATATCTTAGAAACGATTTAAAAAGTTGTTTACAAGGAAGCACAACGCAACAATCGGAATTTTCTGCCACAATTTCTGAAAACTCCTAATTACTGATATTCCTTTTTATAAAAATCTAAAAAAAAACCTTATAAATATTTTAAAATTTTAACAGAAAAGTAGCGATATAATACCCACACACATTTTGGTTAATAAATCTCATTCAACTGAATTGATTTTTTTGATTTTCAAAACCAAACTGCTGAGGAGAATGCTAAACGATTCTATGTAAATTTTGTTGATTTTGGTTTTGTATTTTTTTTAGATGAGAGTGTTTTACACTGACAAACGGACAGGCAGACACACAGACGGAAATAGCTCAATCGACTTAGAATTTCATAAGGAGCTATGTATATACTTTAATGGGGTTCAGATAAATGTTTCTCAATGTTAAACACGAAATGACATACATATGTGATGGTGATAATGGGTATAAAAATGTTACTAGAACGATGTATCAAACCATATATAATTACGGAGAAAAACCAAACATAAATATCGCTTGAAATGTGCAAATTCTAAATAAAGTTTTATACACTATACCACCATAGCTAGTAGGGTATATATCCAAATTAAAGTATACCGATCAGCTCACTTTCTGAGTCGATTAAACAATGTCCCTTCGTCTGGATGGCTGCTGTTTATTCATAACTAGCCATAGCTCTAATAAATTCGCAATTTCGAAAATCACTGCAACTAATCTATAAAATTTAAATAAATTTAGTAGAAAGTGTTGTTAATTATTTTGTATACAATTTTATGGCCAGTCCAATTTATAAATACATACATACATTCATATATATATTCGTTTTATAAATTTTGTTTATAAATTTATTTAAAATTTTACTTTAAGTTTGCATACTTTCTCACAAAAAATTGCAACGTTTTGCCTTCAGACTTTAAATATGTAAAATAAAAACTTTAAAAATCCTTATTTCTACAATATTACTGAACTTTTTGACCCAAAATGTCTGTGCAATTACAAGCCAAAAAGTATAATTTTTGTTGCTACAACTTTTAGTACTTTTTGAATACGCATCCCCAAAATGAACTCGAAAGCTGTTTATTACTTTACCAAAGGACCTAAAAAGTAAAGAGTACTGGACGACAAAAACTAAAAGATTAAAGAGAAAGCTAGCAAGAAAGAAAGTATTTGTATTTACAACAACTCTATGTAATGGAGTTAATTTTGTCCTAAACTCAAAAAGCTTTTATTGAGAGAAATAGTACATATGAAGACCCGATAGAGTAGCTTAAATTAAATGAGTGTCTATTTAGCAAAGAGAGCTGGCACAGTTGTTGCTTTTTTATGTCTTCTTCTTTCTTCTACTGCTTAATTTTGCCTGGTTGCCTTGTCATCATTTAATAAGAGATAATTGAGTAAAATTATTACAAAACAAATCCTCTAACTAAGGCAAGTGGATGTGTGTAAGTGAGTGTAAGTGTCACACATTGTCATAAGTGGGTGAGTGTGTGTGAGTATGTGTGTGTGTGTAAAAATATAATGTTTATGTTGTGGGAGTTCACAGCATCTTTGCAAATTTCCTAAAATTCATTTAGTTGCAGTAAACGAACGCGACAAGTCTTTACTACAAAAACTCGCTAGAAATTAAAATTGTAAAACAAAAATTTAAGACAAAAAGCATCATAATATTTTTGTAGCAAAAAGTGTTGAAGAAAAATAAATAATAAAAACAGTGTATCTTGCCTTACGCTTTAAATATAAGCAAAAACACACCAATTAAAAGAAATTTAGTAAAAAGAAATTAAACAAAAGTTGAAAAATTAAGTGTTTAAAATGAAACTCTTGGTAATAGATACATTACAAAGCATGACTGTGCGTGTCTGTTAAGGAAATTGTTTTGTTTTATTTTATTTTATTTTATTTTATTTTATTTTATTTTATTTTATTTTATTTTATTTCTACGAGCAGGCAACAACAACAGCTATAGCAAAACTAAGAAAATCTCATAAAAAATGATGTTTGTAAAAGCAAAAAATATTTTATATCTTTGTATGCATCTTTCTGTTTTTCATTCTTTCATCTTTATTTATGTTTAAACTTTTGTGTTCTTCTGCTGTTTTTTCTTCTTTTTTTTTGTACTGCTCATGGCAAAAGTTTCTCGTTTAACACTTTTTCTATGCGGTTTAAATATTTCATGTTTTTTTTTTTCCTTTCAAATTTCAATGTATGCATTTTCCGACTCACACACTTACACTTATACATATGCATACATACATATATATTTTAAGCTGTATGTAGCTGTGAATTGTAGTAAAAAAAAAACAACTTACGATATTTTTTCATATTTTTTTGTTTGTTTCTACATGTTTGTGTGTGTAAGTGTAGTTGCATGCGACCGGAAGTTGTTGCGGAAATTGGAAATATGTGAGCATTACATGGAATTTAAAGCGTATTCGTTTTGTAGATTGTTGCTGTTGTTCTTTTTTTGCCTTTGCAGTTGCTCGGCACACTGCAATTGCTAGTAATGAAATATAATTACAAAAAAATGGACAAAAAGTTTTACTAGATTATGTACATATGTACATACATACATACATTAATAGTACATTGTATATGTATATCTATCTATAGCTATATGAAAATATTTAAATGTAAAGACTTTTTCAGTACAACAGATTTAAAGGTAAATATTGAAAACTTTAACTTTTGTTTAAAGAAAATGTGTTAATTTAAGAAAATTTCAAAAATCTTTAAAACAAATTTAGTTATTTTAAAATCAATTTTAAAATCATTTATTTTGAAAGTGTCTTAAATAAAACTCTTTGATATATTGTGGTAATGCTCAAAACCCATCTATCCATGCTGCTTAAATTCATTATAAGAAGTTCTACTTTTTTAGAGAATTAACACAGATTTAATATTGAAGTTATGCCTATAATTTTTGAATAGTTTTATTATAAAAGACAAATTCGACTATTAATTGTGCTAATTTAGTTTTTTATAAAAGCTAAAATTACGTGTAATTTTTAATTGCAATATAGATGTTTTAGTTTTTGCCAAGTAATAAGAAAACAACAACTTAAGTCTTACATTTTAGACTTCTTTAAAAAAATAATTATTTTCAAAGTGACGTAAGTCCACTGACCCCAATAAATGCATTCCAATGTGCCAATTGCCAAAAAAATTATTTTACAATAGTAAATACAATTTTAATTATAAATTAATATAAACTCAAGCAAAGTAAAATTTCTCTAATAATAAATAGCAAAAGTTCAAAAATTTTTTATTAAAAAAAAACTGAAAATTCTAAAAACTATAAAAAGAAATTCCAAAATTGTTCTTTCCTTTAACATAAATAGCAGTTCTTATCTATAAATCAACTAGAAACTTAAATCATACAAAATGTAAGACTTTTTTAAACAAATGTGTCAATAGTAAATTTAAATATAAAATCTTTAACGATAGAATTATTTGGGAATAACAAAATATATTCCCTTAATTTTGCTTGTTTAAAACCTAATTATTAGCTGAAACATTAATTGTACTACAAGAGGTATGAACAATATTAATTCAAATATTTATACAAATTCTGCAGCATTTTCTATAAGTTTAAATATAAAAAGAAATTTTATCAGTTCTTTCTTTTAACATAAATATCAGTTGTTATCTATAAACTTATTTGCTTATAACTGAAAAATCTGTTCAACACAAAAGTGTTAAAGATTTAAAATTACAACTATTAAAACATACATAGCCTATATTTGATGAAATCAGCTTTAAAAAATATTCATTATAACTATATCTTTATTAAGGTTGAGGTAAAATTTATTATTTATTAATTGCAATTTCGAACGAATGTTGCCTCAACAATATATGGGTTTTACTGGAAAACAAATTTATTAACAAATTAACAAATATTTTTTTAAAACAACAATGAAAATATTTTTTATATATATGGTACCCAACTTCCCTGCTGCTCAAAACGTTGGAATAGCTTCTTATAATTTTGCGAACTCTTGTTGAAATTAACAACAATATTCATGGAATAATGCCACCTATTCTTGGTGTTCAAGATTATTTTTTTTTGCTGGCCTGGGCGATTTTTGTCTTCCGAATCAAACTCACCTGAACTGAACTGCACAAACTATAGCTCTCACATTGTAACCGATGAAACACATTCATCAAAAGCCTCGACGAGCAATCGGTGTCCTTTTTTATTTCAAATTAAACAAGTAACTCAAAACTTCCCTCATATGACGCCTGGTTGGCAAAAAATTTAACATTTTCGAAGCAAAAAAAAACACTTTACTGTTTACACTATAATTTTATTTTACAACTTTAAAAACAAATTTAATGTGGAGAAAAAACTCTTGCTCTATTAAGCTCTTGTTTAAAGTCATCTAAACTATTTAGTTTCCATTTCTTTACAAAAATACTGTTGCATTAAAATCGTTACAACGGATTTAGCATAAGACTCTGAAAACCGTATTCAACCTACCAATACAGTATTCCACTTTGTCTATTTACCAAAATGTTGCAAAATATATTCCACCTGTAAGAGATTTATACAAATATCGTTTACTTATTCTTATTTTAAGTCTTTGAGAAACATTCATGCGAATCAAACTCGTTTCAATACAAGAAATAATTCGAATTTAAGGATATCGAGATGTGGGTCAGATTCACTCAATGTCCAAGTCCTCTTCGACTATTATTATCCGTGGGTTATCTGTTATCAGTTGCACATTTCGAGTTGATGCAGATTTATCTGCACTAACTTACTGTTATTCTTAGAGTTTGTTGGGGGTTCGGGGAGAGCTTTATATCTGAATGCAGAGAGCTGGTCATATCAACAACATTATCTGCGAAGAACAGTCTTAAAACCGCCTTAATCTCATTTAAATTAATTTTTAGATTGTTAAGCTTCCAACTCTGGAATACCTTCATGTACAGTAACCAGATTCTTGCACATAATTTCATCGGAATTTCCTCATTATACAAAGCATTAACGATGTCTTAGCTAAGAAAGTCCTATGAGAACTCGTCCAGTCATATGATGACAGAGTAAGTATCTAAGTATCTCTCTACAAAATTAAGAGCCATATTCCTATAAGTGTCTCATAACCAGCTCAGCTAGTTTGGATTCATTAGCATTTCAATCATTTAACACAAGACCTCTTTATCAGTTGGCACAGTATAAGATAATCCTTTACTACATCATTTAAGGAAAAGACGGGGGGTTGTTACCACGTTTGTTATGGCTGTCGAAGCGGAATTTCGTATCGCTAAACTTATCAATTACGCTTTCCTCTTTCCATTTCTTCGACTGCTAACTTGAATGGCTGTATACAGAGTCCTTAAGCTGTTGGCGATTGATTGATTTGATTATATATTTCTGACTCTTCCGTCTTGTTTGTATTTTTGCCAACTGATTTACTAGCATCAGATTAAAGTAATTAAGGTGTCTTGAATTGAGCGTGCAGTAGTATACTCCGTCTGGCAGTTACACTGCCAGAAAAATCGACCAATGTCTGTTGATCATGATCCAAGCTTTTCTCTGGTTATTGCTGTTTTGTTATTATTTTTAATATGTTGGTTGTCGAGGTCATGTTATGTTATAGAAGGGAGCATTCAGGCACACGCAGAGAAAAAACATGGTTGTGGTAAACATAATCTAAGAGCAACATATTATGATAAGATTTATGATTGTAGTCAAAACATATTATGATGAATATAAGTGTCATAAAATGTCATATTATGATCAATTATCAGCGTAATATTTCATCATAATATTTTCTTATTAATCATAATTTGATATTAGAACCATATTATAACCCCATATAATCATAAAATTGTCATACATGATCATATTATGAACCAAGGTAAACATAGTATAGTTTAAAGTAATCATAATATGATATAAAGTATTCATATTATGTTCTAAATTAATCATATTATGTTTTTTTTGATAATTTTAGTTAGGCTCGAGTTCATTAAATTTAATTTTCATTAAATTATTTTTACTGAAGTTAGGAATTACAACTTGAAAAATTTATTATTAAAAATTTTTGATAATTTTTCTTGACTGGGGATCGAACCTGGGTTGTTGAATTTACATATGTTTCGAGAAATCCCACTTTCTCTCATCAGAATTCTTTGCGTTCTACCACCTACACCACTGCGGTGCCGGTCAGCCAACAGACAAACATCAATCCTTTAACCAGTGTTAGTTCTGGTAGTTCGAAGTTTTTGCTGTAATTATCATTCTTTATTAATTTCTATTCATAGTTGTTTTTTTCCTTTTCTTCAGTTTTTTCGTATTCGTGTCAAGACATTATGATTATTATGATTTAAAGTAATCATAATATGATCTAAAGTAATCATATTATGGCAAAATTTGCAAATTGGCTATTCATTTGTTTTGAGTAAAACCTCATTTGTTGAAAAATTTGTAGCAAATAAAATGGTAATGATTGAATTATAACAGAAAAGAACTGATATTTTTAATCGGTGTTAAAGACAAGTAGTTTTTCTATTTTTAAAACTGTAGCATCAATTGTAACACATTTATATCAAAGATTTCTAGCAACCTGGATAAAAGAAAACTGTTATTAAAATTTTTCATCATAATATGATGATCAACTAGAAAATAACAACATAATATTTTTAATGAAAAACATATTAATGGTTAAATATAAAACAATATGTTTAATAATAAAACAATAATTTGTATGTCGTAAAACGCAATTATTTTTACATTCTACAAACACTACAATATTTTTGTAAATATAAATAAATATTTAGTATATTTGAAATGCTTTTTAATTATTTTTTTTTTCAATTAATTATTATTGAAACATTTAAATGCAAGTAAATAATTTGATATCATAAACATATTTTGTTTGCATTTTAAACATAATATGAGTGCAAATATAGAAACTTACCAAACTTACTAAACATAATATGCAAATGTGCAAATACAGAAATGCTTATTTGTAAGCTTAAATAGTTGTCAATAATATAATATGTTTGAATTGTTATCATTTAATAGTAGTGAACCATATTCAATGTTGTAATTGCGATAAACATAAAAATGTTTATAGTAACTAAAATATTGTTAAAATCATATTCAAATAACAATTATTTGTGTACCATAACAATAAATTGTTACTTCAAATACAGAGTAGTTCTCGTAAACATGTCTAAGCATGTTTTTTTTTCTGCGTACAGTGACGGTGTACAAGAACTGAGTGTGATTTCGGAACCGTTTCACCCCAATGAGTGTTGCAAACCCATTTTGGAATATTATCAATAGACTTGCATATATATACATATACACTTATTTGAAATGTAATAAAGATATTCATACAGAATGTCTAAACATTTGTAAGTAAAGTTTTCTTGATTCGTCAAGAATGTATTTAAAATAATTACACTGAAATGAATTGAATATGAAATCTGATCATTATATACATACATATGTACATACGTATGACTTGTATTCTCTATATGGTTTTCTAACTACTGGGACTAGGGGATTCAATTTCATATGGAAATGCTTCAGTACATATATTACGAAGCATATTTGAGCAGCAATTTCAATAAATAAAGTTTGCTATAAATACAAGCACACAGGCATAAGTAAATTCTCCTATACAGTTCCCCTATTTTCACGTTGTTTTAACCAATATTTCAAACAGTTCTCTGGCTGCACTGTAGCTTACATATAAAATTGGCATGTATAAAATCTCTAGTGGGAATTTGTCGGGATACCAAAGGAACAGCCAACAACAACAACAACATAAAAAGGATATTAAAATAGACACACTGTGTAAAATGATTGTACTGAATGTACGTGTAGAAAATAACAGCAACGACAAACTTTATTGATGGCCGTCAGACGTTTGACTACTGTTTTCTTGTTTTTTTTTTTTTTATTAAATATTGTTTTTTTCTTTTTTTTAGTTTTGTATCTATAAAATGTAATTTTATTTTTTATGTTTTTTATACCACTTGTTGATGTTTTTTTTTTCTTTTTTTTTTGTATTATTAGCAAAAGTTTTATTTTTCTTTATTTGTGTTTTTATTGTTATAGTATGTTGAATGTTGTTTTTTATTTATTATCTGTTCAGAATTTCTTTTTAAAGGAACTCGAACGGCTGTTGTCTCTTTTTTTTTATAGTTGAATTATTTTTCAATTGTTATTTCCATTAGTAAAATATCGGGCTGTTTGTATGTATGTATCCACGTCTTATTGTTTGTGTGTTCTAATATCCTGGCGCATACATTTTTTGTGAGCAGCTAAATATCTATGCTGTGTTATGTTTTCTTTCTTTATTCATTATTTATATTCCTTTGTTAAGTCGAAAGATTATATAAATAAAGTTTTTAATATTATTTATTGTGTAACTTGCTTAGCCAGACAACAGTTGTAGGAAAATCAATTCATGTTTGAAAGCAGAATTAAAGGTAGCAGGGAAATACAAATTATCTGAGAGAGAGAGATTTTGAAATGAAACTAAAAAATTTAAATAAATCTACAATAGGTCACTATAAAACAAATTGGAGGTCTATTTTCATCTGTACGAAATATTTTGTACCTTTTACCTTAGTAGCAAGTTTGGTTCCTGAAATAAATATTTGTGTTTCATGTTTTTTTTTTTTTTGTTTTGTGAATTTGATCAATTCAATGGTTTTGGTTAAAAATTTTTGAGGTATAGCAGCTTATCATTGAATTTTGAGTTAACACACTCATATAGATATCAAAATATTTACGTTTTTATTGGATGTTGAACTTAAAAATGCAGGAATCAAACCAGATTTTTTTTTTTAATTTTAATTTTTTTTTTTATTATTGAATTTTTCTTATCGAAATTTACAATATGTATTTAAATCTTAATTCTACTTGTTGTTTATTAGTTGTTACCAATGTAACCACTAACTGCTGTATTCAGATTTTAAAAATGTCTTCTAGTTAGGCTCAAAGTATCGGTTCTTTTTAGGCTCTGGTGACCTTTGAACTGAGCGCAGACCCCGAGCGAGGTAGTTAGGGTGGGCCATTAGTTTATCGATGTAGCTAGTTGAATATTTTTTAATTTCCTCTTGGATAGTGGGAACGTTGAGATCTCTGTGGATAATATCATTACGTATATACCATGGGGGCAGACAATTTGTCGTAATATTCTGGACTGTCCTCTTTGAAGCTTTTGGATGTTAGATGAGCATGCAGTTCCCCATAATTGGATGCCATATGTCCATATTGGTTTTATGATGGACTTGTATAAGAGAATTTTGTTGTCTAACGACAAGTTTGAGTTTCGACTGAGAAGCCAATGTAGTTGAGCTGCTTTAAGTTTCATAGCCGTTATTTTCGCTTCAATATGACGAGACCAGGTCAAGCGGCTATCTATATGAATTCCCAAGTACTTAACATGGTTTTCTACCGGAACAGTGATATTATTTATTTTTACAGCTGGGCAGGTTTGTTTTCTGAGCGTGAAAGTTAAGTGAGCACATTTAGCCGGGTTAACCTTTATTCTCCATTTTTCTAGCCAGGCCTCTAGTTCATTGATGTGGGACTGCAGATTTTGCGATGCGACTTTTGGGTCATGGTTAACGCTAATAAATGCTGTGTCGTCTGCAAATGTGGAGGTATGCGTGCTCAGGTTTGTTGGCATATCCGCTGTGTATATTATATATAGAAGCGGTCCTAATATGCTGCCTTGGGGGACACCAGCAGTAATTTTCTTGAGAGGGGAGTATTTATCTTGCGACCTTACCATGAATATTCTGCCTATGAGACAGCTCTCCAGAAGCTGGTGAGTGTTTTCCTCAAACCAGATGACGAATTTTCTACGCAGTTAGGTTCACATATCCGTTCTTTATTCTTACTTAGCTATTGAACATCATAATTTAAACAAAAAAGTTTTTCTTTTTTTTGCTTCGACAAAATTGAATTTTGTGCCAACAATATGAGACAAGTTTGGTTTTACACATTTCTTTAATATAAACAAGAATCTTATATACCCACCACCAAATCACCTATTATGGAAGTTTATAAGAGATTTAAGTGATTTCCGAAAGTAGACTTTATATGGGGGCTACGGTCAATTATGGATCGATCATCATCATATTGAGAGTGACAAATTATATGTATATATGTATGTATTAACTATTTGTGTTTAATTTAAACTTGATGCTGATGCTAATAAGAGCTTTATGCGTATTTAAGTGATTTCTAGAAGTGGAAAAAAATTAATTTATCATTTTTGCACTTAAAAATTAAAGCAAAATAAAACAATAGCCGCAGTATTACTACTTGAAAAATAAAAAGATTTTGTTTACATATGGCAGCTTTGATTTTCCAGAAAACTCGTTCGAAATGAGAGAATCGTGCTGCAAAATTTTTGTTCGGAACAAATGGGTGAGTCCACCTTATGTGTTAATTTTAACATTTATAAATATTTAATATTTGTTCAATTCACAAGTGATGTTGTACGTCATCTGAATTCACAATGTTTGTACAAATGTTATTGGTAATTTCTATATATATTATTCAAATGTTATCTAAAAGTTAAAATGTTACCAAAAATTCCAATATATCGACATAAAAATTACTTATTTTAGTTAAAAAAAATATCCAAATGGTAAAATACAAATCATCAACAGATTGACAAATTTAAAACATGAAAATAAAATTAATAAACAAAAAATTAAAAAATGGACATTGCCGAACATACTGCGGTATGTTTTCATTTTTGAAAATATTCGTATATTATAATTTGTATATTTGTTTTTAAAATATAAATATAAACATACAACTTTGCTCAAAATTGTGTTCATAATCAAATAGCTGTAACATACAATGTACAACATACAACATCACTTGTGAATTGAGCAATTATTTTTATAGTTTTGTTTATGTATTATACTGAAATATTTATAAACTAATAAAATGTTGTACAATGTACAATAATATGTGTAAGTAAAAAGCCTATGTGTCTGTATGAACGTCCCCCCCCCCTTCCGCCCCCTGACTAAATGCAGTGCAAAACATTGAATGTTCTGTATAAAACAAAAATGTTATAGAATAAAAAAAAAATGTTAAACAAAAAACGATAAAGAAAACTGTGTGATTATAACAAATGCATGTTAATTCACACGCTTAAGTGCTCTTTTGCACAGCAGAAAAAAAAAACACAAGTAACGAATAAAAAAAATACAAAAGCAAAAAAACACTTCGCAGCATGTTCCAACTTTTGACCTCGCCTCCTGTAATGGTTTTAGCAAACTTTTATAAGAACAAAAAGATTTTTGCAATTACCTTTAGGCAGTCATATACACCCCCCCTTCAACGTACCCCACAGAACGTATTTTATTCCCACTACAGAGATGCTGTTGTATGTATTTCTCTAACAGCTTAAGTTATAGAACTTACTCAGTAGTTTTACAGGAAGTCAATAAATCCATTTTGACTGTTTACTTAGTTGACTGCAAATTATAAATTTTTGGTTCATTTGATAGGTATGTGTTGGTTGTAGTCCAAAGGGAAGTTAATTGGTTACTTCAGATATTCCAGGTAATCTAGAGTAAAATCAATTGTCACTTTAGTGGCTCTAAGTTATCTAAGGTTCAAGTCTCTTTAAACTTTTGGTTTCCTTATACATTCTAGGTAATCTAACATGAAGTCGGTTGTAACTTAAGGGTTTCTAAGTATACTAAGATAGTCGCATACCACTTTTGTTGTTCACTGTACTTTAATGTAGAATCTTTACCCACCAAAAGTCATGTATTGTAAAGTAAATTATTGTATATTTATTGTTCACTACATACTGCTGGCTGTTTTATAATTTTACTGTATCTTGTTAATTATCAGCAGTTTGCAAGACACGTTTTAAGTTATGCACCCAATACAAACTTCTATAAATCAACGAATTGATTTCGGTTATTTGGAGGTCCTTATTGTATTAAGAATATAGTAATTGAAGTACGGTTTGCCTACAATTAACTGATTATTAGAATGTATCATTGTAACCAGGTTGCAGAAAAATGAGTCACTTACCACGAATTACTATGAGTAGCTTCACATGCTGCGATTTGTCGCCGCGACTCTGTTGACGTTCTATTTTGGTGTCCCTTCTAAATTCATCGTGTGTTCACATGAGGAAACATTTGTTGCACAATTCTTGCGACATTTTGACATTAAATTGTTCGTTTCTCCTATTTTGCTCATTCGCAGATTTGTTGCCATATAGGACCTAGTTTTGGAAATTATTGCAAGCTATGTTTAATAATATTTTTTTTGCAAAAAGCAGTTTTTATTTTATGGTCCAGGAGCTTCAAAAGGCGAATATTTGAAGGTTTGTTATATGTATTTTATATATGTACATGGTAATTGTAAAGAAACAACACTGGCAACAATGTTTATAAAGAAAAACCAAAAAAATTGTTTACCAAAATTGCAATCAGCTGTTTTCTTGACTGTTAATTGAAACACACAAATGGAACGAGAAATTGAAAGTAAATTTGTCAAGTTTTAAAAGTGTGAATATGTTAATGAAAAAGTCTGACTGTATTAAAAATTAAAAGGCAAAACTTGATCGTGTAACCAGCAAGTTACACGATCACATTTGTGGAGCAATCAATGTGCTTTTATCTTCAAATTGATAAAGTATTGCAAAACTTTCCGCATATGACGCTTTGTTAGCACAAAATTTCTGCATTTTCTAAGCAAAAAATGCTTCGTTGTTTACACTATAAAGTATAATAACTAAGTGAGAATAAATGACAGATATTTACCCTACAAAATTACATACAGTGGGATATCCGGCTCTTTTGCATTAAGGAAGTATGGTAATCAAAATAATACAAATATAGGTATATTATCATTTATTTATGTAAATGAACCTTATTTTAAATTATAAAGCATTTTTTATAAATTGCTTCAAAAATATAAAAAAAGTTAAAAAAAAACAAAGAATTTACTATTCAAACACTTTTGCGCAATACATTAAATAAATATTATCACGATATTGCTCCTAACAAATGTAACGCAATTGCTTGTTTTTTTTTTTTTTGTTTGTTGTGATCTCGTTGTCAAGCTTTTATTGTTCTATTTGTGCATTATTCTTTGACCTGGGAAGTAAATAACTTTATTTTTAAATAAAAAAATTAAAACATCTTTAAAAATAAAAATAATCTTTAATAAAAATTTTTAAAACGCCAACTGATATTGAAAACAATGTGATAAATTTGTTGCAAAATAAATATTCTTGCCGTAAAATTGTTGAAAAATTAAATTCCAGTAAATCCACGGTAAATGATATCAAAAATGGCGTAATGTAGCTTGCAATAATTACCAATTGGGTCGAGCAAGACTGCTTTCTGATGGTGATGCCCGGCATAATAAGGACATCAAGGCCCCAAAAAATGCTGCAAAAAGTATTGGTAAGGATGTCAGTTCCTGGACGGTTAGACGCGCATTAAATAGAATTTGTTTAGTAGCCAGTGTGAAAAAGAAAACTTCAGCACTTTCCGATAGAAATGATAAAAACGCCTTCATTTCTGTAAAACCCACAAAAATTGGGCAGTAGATGACTGGAAACGGGATATTTGGAGCGACGACACGAAAGTGAACCGATACCAGTCTGATGGAAAAGAATATTATTGGCATAGACCGCATGAGCGCATCCAAAAGCACCATCCTCAATGCAAAATATCCGGACAGTTTAGCTTCCCACGGTATATGTTACTAAAGACAAAAACCGTGTTCAAAAGATGCCGCATTTTAATGTTATACACCCAATATTTTATTTTTTAAAAAGTAAGCTTTGCTTAGAAACCAGTTTATTTGTATATTTTATAGATGTATGTATGTGTGTATACAACAAGATATTTTTTTATTTTAGTAGATTTTTAAATGGTAAATTTAGTAAAACGCAATTAATTTTAAACGCCTCAATTTAGCAACGTTTTCGCTTAAATTTGAAAGCTTTGTCAGGATTTAGGAAAACCTATTTAGAATTGAAAATATTTAAGTTAACAAATACTCGTACACATAAATATATGTATGTAGATTTATGTTCCATATTTTGACTTTGACAGTTTATAGCTTTTGCATTTTAAATACAGATGTCAAAACCACAAAAATATAAGTTTCCACCCGCCCGCTGGTTGGTTTCACTGGCTCTTGAGAGTTTACTGGAAACCACAAAAACAATGGTTAAAGTCAAACAAACGTTTTAACAAGAAATAAAGAACAATCAAACCGAACATATACTTACATAAATACATACGTACATATGTATATGTATTTCAACATTTAATAAGCGTCGTACTTGTAATATGAAAAAAAAATAGTGTAGAAGTAGTTGTATTAAAATATTACATCAACCACCATCATGATCATCAGCATCATCATCATCATACAAGCCACTTACACTATATGAACACCATACATACTTTCAACGTCATTCATCCTGAAAATGCTGGCAAAAAAAAATCAACTTCAGCAGCAAACATAAACTATAACAAACTGACAAACCTAGAGCGAACGTAAAAACAAATTGTTCAATATGTATTATATTCGTAGTCAGGAAAAAGTATAAATATTTCACACATACTCCAACTCTAATATAAAACTAAACAAAGAAGTAAAAGGCAAAGAAACAAAAAAAAAAAAACACCATCATGCATGCGATTGTGTATTAAATGTATTTAGAAATTACCGAAAATCAAATCGATTGTTACTAATGCAAGCAGTGATTTAGAAAACAGCAAACAATTTCCTCCTCACTTCCTATACTTCAGGAATCACCAAACAACCAAACGACTAAAGAGCAAAATAAAATAAAATTTATACAAAAAAAAAAAAAAACGAACAAAAAAAGCTTGTGAAACAAAAAGCAAAAATCACAATAATTATTTCTATTTTTTTTTATTTATTTTTTTTTTTGTTTGGAACGTTTTTGCACTCATCCTGTTGATGTTTGTTAGAAGAGGGCTGCTGGTATCAAAATCATCCTAATCATTATACATGAACAGTGTAGTATGACTGCCAGTTGAATAATGACTTAAATACATGCTCATAATAACACACACCAACACATACATACATAGTTACATTAGGCAGGTCCTTATATGGCAGAACTACAATCAAATACTGAAAATTTCAATAAAATCCTATAATGTTGAGAGGTTGCAAAGTTTCTGGTTTTGGATCAAAGTGCACCTTAGAATTACTATTATTTGGAATGTTTTGAGTTTTCAATGCTGCCTAGGTCTAAAATTGTCTTACGCCTTCTAAAATCAAATGCTGAAAATCTAAACTTTCTAATGTTTAATTTCAGTTTATTTTGAATTTCTGCCACCTTTTTAATCCTTTTATATCTGGGGTCATATATGTACCATACAGCAAACGAAGACCTCTACAATAGAAATTATTAAACAAACTAACAAATACATTAAGCTAAACTTGTGTGCTCTATTCAACAGTCGCTATTACAAAAATAATAATATTTTTTTTGTTTAAACATCTTTAACCCTTATTAAACGGATGTCAAAAGTAACATAATTGCTAAAAGTTCAATAATATATTAACGAACCACCCTATTAATTATACAGGGGATTATAAAATATGTTTATTAGAGAAATTGAAATATCTACACCATTTGATAAAGTGCATAGCTACATAATAAAAAATTTAGATACACAGTGGCTCACAGCTTATTTTATGCAGTGCTTTTTTTTTTGTTTGTTTTCACAGCTACATAAAAAGAAAACGTACAGGAATTAAAAAAAGAAATTTCTGACATTTAAAAGAAAAGAATATAGTTTAACAAAAAAAAATAATTTATTGCAAAAAAGTACATTTTAATGTGCATATTAAAACTAAAAAACCCCAACAATATGCTCGATTTTTCACGTCACAGCTTATTTTATGCACTCAATTTCCACTGTACCGAGAGTTCAATGCAACGTAGTTGGTTTTTTATTTTTTCTACGGTCACACTTGGCAAATATTTACTCAAAAAAGTGTAACCACTTGTTTTGACACAAATTTTTTTTGACGTTGTTTACACTGACAAGAGTTTTGCAAGATCAAACACAAATAAACGGGTTCAAAAATATTTTATTTAGTGGTTACGTCTAGTTGTCAATGGCCGCGGTATTGCGGCAAATGTTGGAAAAAGTCACCGAAAATTGGACCTCCAGATTAGACTACGTCCGATTCAAGCATACTCGTATGCCATAAGTCATATTTAAATTATAATGCCAGAAGATTATCTTTCAAATATAGTAAGTTTTATGTCAATTTAAAAAAATTGTCGTTGTTTTATACCATTCCGAAGTTCTATGCATCTTAAAAAAACACCCTAAATGAGGTAATGTTAAAAAGTTTGCCGTAATTATTAAAAATGGTATCGTGTAGGTCTAAAAAGCCCTAAAACTCATAAAAATCTTGTAGCTCTCTAGCATGCATTATCGCAAGGCAACGGAACAAGTTTCTTCGCTGTCATTTGAAATTGCGTACAGTTACGGTGTTCTGTGAATAAAATTTTATATTCCACAGTGGTCAAAAAAGTCGTCAAAATTTTTTAGATTTTTAAAAAATTCCATATTTTGTGTATTTTTATCTCAAACTTTTAGAAAGTTTAGTGTTAAAAACTTTATTACACGCTTTACTAATCCAAAAGTGTGTTGCAGTTTAAACTGGTGAAATAGCACCATAAATGCTATTTAGCAATCATAGAAAGAAAACTTTATTATTACTTTTTACCTCTGAAATGGTGTAAATCCTAAAAATAACTCTAGTATTAAATTTATTTAGGGTATGCATGTACATTTTATTCCTACATACAAAACTACAACAGTTGTGGTTGTGTATCAAAAATCATCATAAAAATAACCACGTTAAAACTTTTTATATTGATACCAATAGAGATGACAAATATTCACTTTAAACGCCTCCCCCCCACAAAAAAAAACAGCAGAAAATGAACAAAAAATCAAACAGACGTTTATTGAAAATAAAAATTTACTGAAAGTCAGTTCATTTGGAAAATTAAGGCAATTTTCCATGTAGCTAAAATAAGAAAAAGTTTTACTTTTTTGTTACTCCCGCTTTGGCGAAAAAAAAAAAATTACTATTAAGATATAAGTAGAATGAATAGTTGAGGGTGGCATTTGTGGTAATGTAATGATGTTGTATGGAAAATTAAATCTGGCAAACAATTAAATACTTGTTGGGTAATTTTGGTTTAACAGAGATTATTTATAAGTTGGAAAAAAAAAAAAAGATTAAAGAAATTATTTGAAATTAATTCAGCAGTTGCCTTTATTAAATGCCCCTATTTAATGTTGCACTCATTTAGGCTAGAGATTAAATGTAAAAAAAAAATCACACTCATTTTTAAATAATTCGAAGAAAAATTACATAAAACGATTTTATGATTCATTAACATTGAATGTATAAATTCTTTACAATAAAATCTTTACAATATTCTTAAAAAAAACAGATTAAATTTCTAAAATTTAAATACAGTTCAAAATGTAAATGCAAAATGTTTGAATGGTATTGTATAATTTTGTTTTATTAAGATTTTGAATTAGTAAGGGAAGGAAATACATGCTGGTAGACTATCAAATACATTGAAAGTGTGTGTTTGTAAGTTAGTCAGCCCGACAGCCAGTCATGCAGTCATTCAGTCATTCAGTCAAATTAGAAATTAAATCTCACATAGCACAGTGAGCTCATAATGATAATGAAGAGGATGATGATGATGATGACGATGATGACAACAATTATAGTGGTGGTGGTGGTGCTAGTGGTTGTTATCATGGTGACTTTTTCGACATGTCATTAAATGTTAATGATCCTGAACACAACACAACTGACAACACAATACAAAAAAAAAACGCAGCAAATGGTCATTGCTAGAAACAAAACAAGTAAAATTAAAATCACAATTATATTGAAATTTAAATTAAAATAAGCACAAAAACAATATAGTACATACCTAGCCCCTGAAATTTTTATACAGATTGAATTACCTAAACTACCGAACAATTGAAAGAAATTTTAGACATTTTCTAAAATGAAACAAGTAAGAAAGTATAGTCGGTCAAGCCCGACCATATAATACCCTACACCCAGTATATGTAAAAAACGCTATATGGGAGATATAACCAAAAATTTAGTGCCATGATTTCTGTGAATATAAAAATTACATGTGTTAAACTTTATCTCCATATAAATACTTTTAAAACATTTAGGGAGGTTAAATTGAATTTCGTAGAGGGCCTTATATGAGAGTTTCGACTAATTATGGACCGATTATTATAAAATTAGGTGTCATCATTTCTGTATATATGAAACTAATTTGTGTTGAATATTATTTGGATACCAACATTTTTAAGAAATTTATGGTCGTTAAATTGATTATTGGAATATAAGGCTTATATGGGAACTACGACTAATTATGGACCGATCATAATAAAATTTTACCGTATTATTCGTATATATATATGAAATATATTTGTGTTCAATATTATTTGGATACCAACATTTTTGAGAGAGCTATGATCTTTAAAGTGATTTTCGAAAGTGGGCCTTATATGAAGGCCCCGACTAATTATGGACCGCTCTTGATCGGTAAGCCCCAATTTCGGGAGGACTTTTGTGCGGGGGCCAGGTGAAATAATGGACCGATTTCCACCAGTTTCAATTCCATCCGTCATTGAGCCGAAAAAATATCACTTACCAAATTTTATCAAAATATCTTCAAAATTGCGACCTGTACTCTGCGCACAAGCTTTACATGGACAGCCAGCCAGACGGATGAACGTACATCGTTAAATCGACTTAGAAAGTGATTCTGAGTCGATCGGTATACTTCAAGGTGGGTGTTGGACCAATATTTCTGGGCGTTACAAACATCAGCACAAATCCAATATACTCTCACCACTATGCTAGTGTAGGGTATAATAACGAAGAGTTCTAATGAATAGTGAATATTTTAAATAACAAATCTTTCAAATAATAAACAAAACTCGATAGATACTTGTAATGCTTCGTTATTGATTAATAATCTAACCTGTGAGCATGACGGCTTTGCCTTCACAAACTGAAACATTTTCCGACTCTTTTACGATAGTTCTTTTCGAATGTTTGTAACACCATGTCTAGACGAGCCATCAACAAATGTCCTAATTTGTTAATGTTATTATCAGAGTACAGAGAATGCACTAATATATTTCTTTCGAAATTAAATCGATCGAATTTTAATTGCGAATTAATTTTAAATATTATTTTTCAATTCCATTAATAAATAAAATTCGCGAAAGAAATTTATATATAAGAATGCAAAATTGAAATTGAACTAAAAAACTTTGCTGCCAATTTTATTTGTTCTACATAAAATATATAAAGAAAATTTAAAATTAAATTTATGTATGTACAGTTGGAGGCAAAACTGTCCGGATGTTTTGCATTAGGAAAGTATGGTAATGAAAATAATACAAATATAGTGGGTCGAGCAAGACTACTTTCTGATGGTGATGCCCGACATAATAAGGACATCAAGACCCCGAAAAATGCTGCAAAAAGTATTGGTAAGAGTGTCAATTCCTGGACTGTTAGATACGCATTAAATAGAATTGGTTTAGTAGCCAGTGTGAAAAAGAAAAAGTCAGCACTTTCCGATAGAAATGAGAAAAAGGACTTCATTTCTGTAAAACCCACAAAAATTGGACAGTAGATGCCTGGAAACGGATTATTTGGAGCTACGAAACGAAAGTCAACCGATACCAGTCGGATGGAAAAGAATATTATTGGCATATACCGCATGAGCGCATCCAAAAGCACCATCGTTAATGCAAAACAACCGGACAGTTTTGTCTCCCACTGTATATGCAATATGGATGCATATGGATGTATGTCTGTTTAAGTTTGCAATTTCATTGATATGTTTAGAAAACGCTGTTTACGTAAAAAAAAAACAAAATTGGAATATTTAATGGCTTTTTTTTGTTTTAACATTTTTTCCCAAAAGTTTTACCTGATTCTTTTTGTGATGATTTTATAAATTCAAAAAAAATTGTGTTTACAATTATGTATTGTAGTAATGTATTCATTAACAAATTTGCATGAACATTAAGATGTTTTAAGAAGTAATAAAAAACAATGAAAGATCGTTATGGTTGGTTTTCCTTTAGTTGATTCTAGGAATTTTACCGCGGTTTTATGACTTTTTATGATTCAATTGTGTGAAATGACAAACAATACATTTCCTTCGGTTTTCATACCATAATAAGGATAACAATTGGAAAATACATAACAAAGACCCTTTTAACCAAAAAAATCCAAGTATAATTAATAAAAAGGTACTAAAGGTACGGTCACACTTGGCTAATATTTTCCCAAAAAGGCATAACCACTAAATAAAATATATTTGAAATCGTTTATTTATTAAAAAAAAAAAACTTTACTTGATGCTGTTTGATGCTTGCTAAAAAAAGTGGTTATGATATTTTGAGTAAATATTTGCCAAGTGTGACCGTTCCTTAAAACAATTAATTGGATTGTAACAAGCAAAACACTTTAACAACTGTTACCTTAATATTGTAATGCAAAGGTATGTATGAAAAAGCAACAACAACTACACAAAAATTAATATTGTTAAAATTTGTTTGCAGTTTTCTCATTTTACTCAATTCCTATTGTCAATCGCAAAAAAAAGAAACAAATATTTTTAATGGATTGCTGTGTAGTTATAATAAAATTCTAATCAAAATGCAAAAATTAATTAATAAAGGGTGCTTTTTTAGCTATTATCTTTTTGGCAACACTGGTTTAAACAGCTGACGCACGTTTCGTGTTTTGTTTCACTGTCAAACATCTTCAGTTTGGTCTATATTTTACAAACGAACAACGCTTGCAAATTATTGAATTTTATTATGAAAATTCATGTTGGGTGCAGAAAGTGCCTTTTATCGGAAAATTGTGTTCAGCGACGAAGCTCATTTTTGGCTCAATGGGTACGTAAATAAGCAGAATTGTCGATTTTGGAGTGAATATTAGCCAGAGGCATTGCAAGAGCTACCAATGCATCCAAAAAAAGTCACAGTTTGGTGCAGTTTATGGGCTCGTGGCATCATTGGACCGTACTTCTTCAAAGATGATGCGAATCGTAACGTAACTGTGAATGGTGAGCGCTACCGTGAGAGGATATCCAACTTTTTTTGTCCACGGTGCCACATGCCACACAGCACGCGCAATAATGGACTTATTTAGAGGCGAGTTCGATGAACATTTTATATCAAGTTTGGGACATGTCAATTGGCCGCCTAGATCGTGCGATTAAACGCCTTTAGACTATTTTTTGCGGGCTATGTTAAAGCTCATGTCTATACAGACAAGCCCGCTTCAATTGACGCATTGGAAGACAACATTGAAGCATTTATTCGTGAGATACCGGCCGAAGTGTTGGAAAGAGTATGCCAAAATTGGACTAAGCGGATGGACCATTCGAGGCGCAGTCAAGGTCAACATTTGCATGAAATAATCTTCAAACATTAAATTATATGGACCGTACTATCGATTCAAATAAAGATTTCATGCATTTTTCTGAATTTTATGTGTTTTTTTTTTTAACTTTCCTATAGCTTTTAAAAAATCACCCTTTATTAATTTCGTCATGGCTTCAATATTTTCCCTACCCACTAGATAAACTTATATACAATATACAAATTTCGTATTTAGTTCGTAGTTTACATCCTGCCGTGCATTTGTAAGAAATGCCTCATGTAATTTGGTTTACGTACAATCTGCAATAAATAAACAAAATACAATAAATCAAATAATTGAATGACACTTCAATAGCTACCATTATTTTTTAAGATTTAGATACATATTAAGGTAGACCACAAACTTTTACTTTATAGCCGCCAGTACACATACATATACATATATAAAAACACATTTTATGAAATCCGCTCTATATAGGAGCTATGACCTATTATGGACCGAGCATCTAAAAATGTAATGACATGACTTCTGCGCATACAAAAATTATTTAAATATTATTTATAAAAGATTAATAGATGTTAAAGTGATTTTTGAACGGGGGTCTTATATGGGAGCTATGACTAGTTATGGACCGACCGTTATAAAATTAGTTGTCATGATTTCTGTACATATGAAACTTTTTTGTTTTCAATTTTATTTGGCTACTCATATTATTAAGAGATTTATGGTTGTTAAAATGATTTTGGGAAGTGGACCTTCTAAGGGACCAATGACTAATTATGGACCGATCATCACGCAATTGAGCCAACTGACTTTTGTATGTTGAATATCATTTGGGTACCAACATTTTTAGGAGAATTATGCTCTTTAAAGTGATTTTTGGTAAAGAGCTATGATCAATTATGCACCGATCTGCACAAAATATGTTGACGAGATTAGACTTCAGTACACCTTATTTCTGGGTAAATTTTTCAGATTACGTGCATAAATCAAATATTTATGACCAATAAAACCCTATTTCGTGGTGACATTTGTATGGGCCTAGGTGATTTAATGAACCGATTTCCACCAATTTCAGTCTCAACCATCCTTGGGCAGAAAAAATATTAAGTACCAAATTTTATGAAAATATCTCCAAAATTGCGACCTGTACTCTGCGCACAATGTTTACATGGATAGCCAGCGGAACATACGGACATCGTTAAATCGCATCGGAATCGGAAGTGATTCTGAGTCGATCGGTATACTTTAAGGTTTGATGTTTGTTATAAACATCAGCACAAATCCAATATGGGGGTGTAGGGTGTAATGATCTCTGTAAACTTGTTATATATTTCTAAAAGTACGGTCACATTTGACAAATATTTACTCAAAAAACCGTAACCACTTGTTTTGGAACAAATTTGTTTGACGTTGTTTAATCTTACAAGAGTTTTGCAAGCATCAAACAGCATAAATTAAATAAAAAATAAATAAAATAAATTAAAACTAAATATTTGTTGTGCTTTGGCCTAAATAAGAGAAGGTTTTTTTAATTAATTAACGAATTCAAATATATGTTAGATAGTGGTTACGTCTTTTTCGGCAAATATTTGCCAAATGTGAACGTACCTTTAGAGTTTTTATTATTAGAAAAAAGATTTAAGGCACTTTTTATTAAAAAAAAAAAGAAAAGTCGATTATTTTTTTAAATTTGAAATTCAAGATGAATTATGTTTGGAATTAGAGAAGTTATGGCTTTGCAATATTTTATGCGTGATGTTCTCTATTTAGCAATAGAAATTTGAGCAAAATCGTTAAAAAAAAATTCTGCCTGCTATAAAAAAAAAACTGATCAGGATTTTGCAAATAACGGTAAGAGATAAGAAGAACACGCAAGCAAGTTTGTTAAACATCTTGGACTTTTGTAAAGATCATGGACCTTCGTAAAATAGAAAAATCTTAGAAATCGTATGAAAACTAAAAAAAAAATTGCACGCTTTTAAACTAACTAAATGTGAAAGGTGGCCTATTTTGAGAAACCATAGCTCAGCCCCTTGGGGCTTTGTAGGAACCTTGGCTGCGCCCATGCAAAATTTATGTCGATCGAAGCAGCCGTTTTGATTTATTTTCAAAAACATCGATTCTGCTGCTCTGTGCTCAGGTTATGTACCACAATCAAAATGGTATGCTAATGTTAATACGATCACGGATGACGGATTTTTATATAAAGGAAATAAATTTTAGTTTCTTTTGTTGGCTTTTTTTTAAATATTAATAAATGATTATGAATGTTATGGTTTAAAAGTATTTCATGGCATCAAGTATTTCATTAGTGTGAAAAAGGCAAAATTTATATTCGTAACAGGCAAAACTTACATTTTCATTTTCAATTTTAAGTCACATAAAATTAAAGAAAATATTCCAAACTTTCATTTAGAAGTAGTACTAACACGGAGGTAGACCGAGCTAACAAATTTTTTTTCTAATGAAAACTGCAAACGCTAAATTTTTTGAAGTCATTTTGATTTGCTCAGGTCTCTTAAACTAATTTAAATACTTTTTCTTTCCTATTAAATTTAAGTATCTTAAATATTTTAATAAAAATGCTCTAAAACTATTGGTAGTTGAACCATATTTATTGTATAAACAACTGAAATGTAGTATAATTTTCATCAGTTTTGCTTGTATAATATTTATATAACTTTGCCACACTCTTTTTTATACAAAATTTTATTTTTCTCGAAAAAAAAATCATGGTTTTTTACTAATGAAACATTTCTCTACAGAATTGCATCATTAGATTTCTAAAAAATTACTGTAAAAAAATTGCCTTTTTTCCAAAAAAAAAAACAAATACCACTGTGCGCCGTTCAAATTTGATAGCAAAAATAATAATTTAAACTTAATAATTCAAACAATCATGAAAATGCTACTCCCATAAAGTTTGTTATTATGCGCTTAAGATGTTTTCACTGTAATGGCTGAATATTTTCTCCCTGTACATTTCTACATTTATGGGAATGTCAACAGCCATAGATACAGTGTGTTCTTTAAATTATCTACTGCACTGTATTTTACTCATGATGTTGTATGACGACGATGAAAATGATAATGATGTTTTTTTCACAATTGTTCTTGTTGATGGTTGATAATGATAAACCCCCATTTAAATGCGTCGCGACAAAAAATTTAAAAAATGTATATCAATTCATAAAATAAAGAGCAGAAAAAAACACAAACAAAACTGAAAACTTGGAACAGACAGACTCTTCGTTCATACATTACATATCCACATTTTTTTCATTCAAATACTTATCTAGTCGTTTGTTTATGGTCACAACACTAGCCAGTTTAAAAATCCCAGTCCATACATGAATGATGCTGATTTGAATATTATTGATGTGTGTGTGAAATAACCAAAATAAATGATTAGTTTACAAAATTTATGCATTTATTTATACATATGAGATGAATTAGTATGAATTCTATTAAATTATTATTGTATATAGCTATTGTATTGTGTGTGTGTGTGTGAGTGTGAGTGTGTGACTGACTTCTCCTTGTTTTTCAGCTGGTAGAAACAAAATGTTAATGTGTATGTGTCTCTATAGAGTGTGACAACATTTTATGTATGTATGTAGATATTACACCGGATATAGTCTATTGAGTAGATTTTAATTTATTTATAGATTTCAATTTATTTATTGCATTTATAAATTTTGTTTTCTTTTTATTAGTGTTCAAACTGACATAACAATAACATTTATTATTACAAATATTCCCCTACATCAGTGGTCGGCTCTTAAATCCTCCAGGGAATAAACATAATCGGCTATTTAGCTGTAAAATCAAACAATCAAATGAGGAATTAACAAAAACTGCTTAAATTACAAGAGCACAGTTTATTAGAATCTCAGTAGCACAAACACTTTATGCCGACCACTGCTGTTTATAACTAACCTAAAAAAAATAAAAACATTCATTCACACTGGTATTAATTCAACCATGAAATTAACAAATAATTGATTACAAAATTTATGATTAATTTTTTTCATATTTTTTTTTTTTCTTTTTTTTTTTGCACAACAGCAGAAAAACCCCTTGAAACATAAAATCACTAATTCACACAAAGACTTTAAGCGAAAAAGTTGCAAGAACCCTGAACATAAAAAAAAATCCATATCCATTACATGAAAGCAATTACACAACTAAAATCCCAATATTAAAATTAAAGCAAAAAATATAAAAAAATCTTTTGTCTTAACAACCAAATATATAAAACAACCCCTAACTCATTTTTTTTTCTCCAAAGACACTAAACAAAGCCAGGCAAAGGCAACAAATTGCAAAAATATGAACAAAAAAAAAATAGGAGTAAAAAATATGAACAAAAAAAATCTTTAAAAACAAATGAATTAAAATGCCTTTGTTTTAAATATTTCCGCTATCATGAATGTCCTTTAAAATATAATGGAACAAAAAAAAAATAAACGTAATTCAAGGAACACTTTGCTAGCTTTGAAGAAAAAAGCAGCCTTAATTTAACACTAAATGAGAAAATCATAATCATGCAAGTTAAAGAGAAATCTTAAATACCCTCCACCTTAAATGATGTACATATGTCTATAAACTAGTCTCGACCCTGCATTGATGCTTATCCAAAACACATTCAAAACTATTCCCAAACATGCCTGAATATGAAACTATTAAATTATTTTTTCAATAGCCAATAAAATTCGATATTATCAAACCATTTACTTATAAATTTGTAACTATTTATAAAATCGCACAGGTTGTTATAGAATTTGGTAGAAAATATTAGAAAAAATCTTTAATATAGAAAAATTAACATAAGCCGCCATTACTAAACTACTTCCAAGTAATGCAGATAGTATGAAGCAGTCATTGCATAGGTAGTTGTTCAGTAGTGGCTGCTCATTACCAAGTATTAGCTGAATATTTTCCAAAACATTTTGGCTTGGTAAATATTATTTGGTGATCTGTTTCGTGGATTTACACACATGACATCTCCAGTTCATTCTCCACTCACCCGTCATAGTGGTGTAAGTTGATTCCGATAGAGTAGAGCATGTAGAGAAATGGTAATTACATTTTCAGTTGAAGTATTTTACGTAGCTTGTCGACTGACTGCAGACAACATTACTCATTTTTGTTTTCCTTTTTATACCCTACACCACAATAGTGGGGAGGGTATGTTGGATTTGTGCTGATGTTTGTAACGCTCATAAATATTGGTCCAACACTGATCGACTCAGAATCACTTCCTGAGTCGATTTAACGATGTCCGTCCGTTTGGCTGGTTGTCCATGTAAAGCTTGTGAGCAGAGTACAGGTTGCAATTTTGAAGATATTTCAATAAAATATAGTACATGATATTTTTTCGGATGAGATTGAAACTGGTGGAAATCGGTCCATTATTTAACCTATGCACCATACAAATTTCTACCCGAAATTAGGGTTTACCGATCATAATTGTTTGAATATGCAGGTATCCAAACAAACTACATCTACAAATTTTGTGTAGATTGGTCCATAATTGATCATTAAAAGTGCATAACTCTCTTAAAAATGTCGTTAGCTAAATAATATTTAACAAAAATATATTTCGTATATATAAAAATAATATGGTACAATTTTGTGATGATCGGTCCTTAATTAGTCGTAGCTCCCAGATAAGGCCCACATCACTTTAAAGAGCATAACTCTCTCAAAAATGTTGGTATTTAAATAATATTGAACGCAATTATATTTCATATTTATAAAAGAAATACGGAACAATAATATGGTCCATTATTAGTCGTAGCTCCCATATAAGGTTCAACAAAAATAAGTTGCATATATACAATAATGATTTTCTAATGGTCGTTCCGTAATTATTCAAAACTCCTATATAGGATTCTGTCCGCCTTAACCTCCATAAATCTTTTAAAAGTATTTATATCGAGATAAAGTATATAATACATTATATTTATATTGATGGAAGTCATGGCCAATACATTTTTGGATGATCAGTCCATAATAGGTAATATCTCCCATATCTATAGCGCTCATTTCTAAGAAAAAAAACTGTTTTATACATATACTAGGTGTAGGGTATTATATGGTCGGGTTTGACCGACCATACTTTCTTAATTGTTATTTGTTGATTTAGAAAATTATTTATGTATATTTTTAGTTTTGTTGTTTAATAATAAATCTATAGAAAATTAAAGTCATTTTAGGCAAAAGTTTTATTTTGAAAATCATTAATAATTATTATTTTTATAAACAAATTTAGTTAAATAATATTAAAAATAGTTGAGAAAACTTAAAAAACTTAAATTTTAAAAAGTACTTTTTTGGTACTTTTACGCAAAAAACCTTTTGAAAACATTTTTTAAGTTTTTATATGAAATTCAAAAAGTACTTTTTTTAAAGTTATTCTTTTGTAATTATAATAAAAAACATGTAAATAAATAGGTACATTTAGTGCCGAATTCTATTTCACAATAATTGTGAGTTAAATAGTATTTACAAACGTACTTGGACAAGTATGATTGCAAATAATGTTCTTGTTAGCGTAGAAAGCACGTTGCCAATTATTAAAATTAGTTTACGATTGCTTGCTTTGAATTATTATAATAATAATAAACTTAAGCCAAAATTAAAAAGTCTCTGATATTTTATTATTAATAAATTAAATTATATATGCAATTATCCTACAAAAATTGGTTGCTCTATACATTTATGAAATCATAATTTTGGGAAAAGTACTAAATTTCTTTCCCCCTTATTCAAAAACGATTATTAAATTTAACAAACGTTTATTAAGCAAATTTTTATATGCAAATCTGTCTTAATAAACGTTTGTTAAATTTTATAATCATTTTTGAATAAGACAAGATGCATAAAGAATTTTCTATCAACGACAACTCATTTCATTTACATAAATTTAAAAGTACTATTTTTGGCACTTTTGCTAATATTTCAATGAAAATGCTTGTACAGCTTTAACTTCAAAATGTTTGGTTTATGTTTTGTATAACTTGAATAAATTTTTTTTTAAGTATCGAAATAAAATTTAACACAAAAAATATTTATGTAAATGGACAGAAGTCATGCCACTAAATTTTTGGATGATCTGTTCATAATAGATAACAGGTCCCATATAGCGCCCATTTATGAAAAACACGTACATATGTATACAGTGTGTAGGGTATTATATGGTCGGGTTTGAGCGACTATACTTTCTAGCTTGTTTTTCAAATGGAGACAAATTAAAATTTCATATTGTTTAGTTTAAAAGTTATGGGCAATTATGTATGTCGAGTTTTATAAAGCTTAATTATTTTTAAAATGTCATGTGTCTGAAAAGGAATATGGGTTTCCATTATAAACTTCAATAAGGCATATTTCAATATAATTTCATTAAAAATTAATGTAAATCTTGTAAAGATTTTGTAAATCTTGGAAAATAGGATTTATCAAAATTAAAATTTCAAGATTACTTCCCCATTGGTGTAAAATCTCTGTCCGTACCTTCCAAGTTAGGATTACAACTAAACAAATATGTACAATAGCACAATTCACAATCTTGTGCAAATTACATTGCATTTGCAAAAAGGTTTATAATATTTTTGCTCTTGCTGTGTATTTTAATAGTGTACGACCAAAAATATGCTAAACCTTTTTGCAAATGCAATGATAAACTACCATTTGTGAATTGCCCTAATATAACTTTGTATGACAAAAGCCATGTAATGCCAGAAACAAGGAATTCAAGAAAAACTATAAACAAACTAATCAAATTTGAAAGACAAAACACGATTTGTCAAGTTTTCTTATTAGAGCTCTATTTTCAATATAACTTCTTCAATCCTTTAATTCTTACAGGAACTTTCTTTTTTTATTTTGAGAAATAATAATGAGAGAGTTAGACAACAAATACATATGTATGGAAACATGATAAAGCAAATCATCACTCTAATGTATAAAGCTGTTTCAAATATACAAAATTGTTATCTTGAATTTTCTATTAAATGGTGATGCTTACAAATCTGTAATATTTTAAGTAATTTTGAACATAAATAAGTACTTAAGCTTGAATATCTACTTTAAACTAAACTTCCTGTTTAAAATAAAACTCTAGGAACCATTTTATGGCGTTTTCTTTTCTGGAAAAAATGTTACACTTTTTTCCTATTTTATATGGGAAATGGGTAAAAAGTGTAACATTTATGTAACATTTTTGCCAGAAAAGAAAACGCCATTAGTTAAATCTAACAAAACCTGCATTCTACATTTCCTACAAAGTACCCAGTAAATTTACCCTATCTATACATGCCCGGTAAGATTTAAGTAAATTTCTGTTTTAACAAAAGATTTTATATTGTGAAAAATTTATCACGCTTAACAAAAAAAAAATCACATAAATCTTGTGGTAAATTAAAAGTACTTGAGTTTTAAAACAGAAATTAAAAAAAAAGAAACTCAAATACAAATGGTTTGAAATGACAGTAGAAAAGGGGGCCAAAAAATATTCAACAAATTGTAGTTTTAAAACAAAAGTTTTTCTTATAACAAAAAAATACTTCAATTGTTTGCTGTTTTTTTTAAGCAAAAAGCTAAAAAAAAACCCAGCCAGTATGAATGAATAAACGAAAAAGAAGAAATTGAAGTAGAATTTTTTGGATTTTTTTTTTTTGCATAAGTACCATATGCAGGATTTCAGTTATATGTTTTTTTCAACTTATTTTAAAATTTTTCAGTATGATTGTGTGTGACACACTAGTGACACACTGTTTTGTTTATTCTCATATAAAACAACAGAAATAAGGACAAACCCACAAAAAAAAAAATAATAATAATAATAAAAAAAAACACAAAGACACACACATTAAGTCATGTGGAAAGTATGTGTATGCGTATGTGCTTTTTGTGTTGCTGTTATTTGTACTCCTTTCAACAATTCACTTTCAAGTCAGCAAGAGAGCTCTTCAATAAAGACGTTGCCATTTTTTCTGTTGTTGTTGCTTTACCAACGCCGTCGTCATTTTATATCCTGTGAATGGAAAAAAAATAAAAAACAAGCAACAAATGAAAAGGATGCAATAAGTGTCTTATGTATTGCACTCTTACTATGTGTTTGTGTCTACTCTCATGTTGCCCTTTATATCCTTATTCATACATATGCCCGTGCAAACACTACTGAGCGCATGTTTGTGTATGTGATAAAAAAGTGTACATATTTGCATTTCAGCTTGTATTTAGATTTTTGATTTCTTACATTGGACTTTAGTATACATAAAGGAAATATTTAGTTATTATTGCCGCCAACCAGCGCATTTCTATACTAGTAGAATTTTTTGAGCCATAGAATGAACATTTGTTTAAAAAAGATTTTCCAATAACCCTAGCAGTGAGTATAAGAAATTAATCTCCTAAAAACTTGGAGTCATAGACAAAACTTTTCTTCTGTACTTAAGGTATGGTCACACGTGGCAAATATTTACTGAAAAAAGTGTAACCACTTGTTTTACCACAAATTTGTTTGACGTTGTTTACTCTTACCAGAGTTTTGCAAGATCAATCAACATCAAATAAAATAAGACTAAATATTTGTCGCTTCTGATTTTTTTTAATAAAAAATCAAAGCTTATAAAAATGTTTTATATAGTGATTACGAATTTTTCGGCAAATATTTGCCAAGTGTGATCTAAAGGCTGCACAGAGGAAGAAGTTTTTAAAAAAAAAACCTTTTCACTACGAGTTGTTAACTATTCCCCAATTAATTTAACTCGTGGAAAAGACAAGGAAATATTATTTATTAATATTTTTACTGAAATCCTGCAATTAACTATATAGACATTTGTATAAAAAAATACTAATTTTTTTTTGTACTTTTGTTTATTTATAACATCTTCATTAAAAACTAACAATAAGTTTTTCAAATCTTATATCTAAAAAATTTTAATTATTAGTTCAGCCAATGGCGGACGAAAATTGTTTGACAATTGTTGATTATGTATAATAAGTAGACATTCTTCCTTCTTATCTTAGGCTCTTCAGATCCGCTGTATCCCTTCTTCTTACTCGAATATAGCCACTATTATTTAATATGTTGCCGGCCAATGGGTTTGGCTGTACTTCAAGCTTTTTTAAATATTTTTCTGCATTTTTTTTTTTTTTTGGATCTCAGCTTTTACCAAAGGCACGTTTAGGTCTTTATGGATATTCAAATTTTTTATAAACCAGGGGACAATTGTGATCATTCGTTAAAATCTGTTTTGGCGTTTTTCAATTCTATCTACATCTGAAGCTGAGGCTGTATTCCATAACACCAAATAGGTTTTATGATTGAGTTGTAAAGTAAGAGTTTACAATCTAAACTTAGCTTAGACTTTCTGTCAATGAGCCAATTAATTAGGATCAATTCCAATTTCAGTTAATTCAATTTTTCATCCATATGGGATTTCCATGTTAGGCGTCGAAGGAGGTGTATATCGCGGTATTTAACTGCGGATTGTTGTGTTATTGCTTGATTATTGATATAAATAGTAGAGCACGATTCTCTAGGCAATGTAAAAGTTATATGTGTCCATTTCTGACCATTAACTTGTATCCTTCATTGCTTTAACCAGTTTTCTAATTCAGATATATGATATTGAAGGCAACGAGATGCTTCTTGAGGGTTTTCATGAATACTTAGAATAGCAGTATCATCAGCAAATGTAGATGTGTAAGTACCATTGTTTGTTCGCATATCAGATGTATATATCAAGTATAAGAAGGATGCCAAGATGTTTCCTTGGGGTACTCCTGCTTCAATAGATTGTGCGGAGCTTAAGAAATCTCCTTCTTTAAGCTTAAATGTTCGACCAGTTAAATAGTTTTCCAATAGCTTATGTGTTTTACGGGTAAGTTTAATTTCAACTTGTATATTACGCTGCCTTTACACATACAAGTTCTTGCATGCGAGTGCTGTGTACGTATTATATACGAAAACTTATTCGAAAAACTCGAATCATTTGCAAGTAGCATTACTGTTTACACAGGACAGTGAGAGTTCATTTTCAAAATGTTGTCAAAGCGTAAACTTCTACCGGCAGCTCCATTTGATTTGCAATTGCTTCGAAAATTAATTAATTTTATTATATTTTTTAAATTTAATTTTACTTCCATTTTTATTTTGATTGAAAAATAGAGTTGCCGAGTTGATTACATAAAAAATTTTCATGAGGGAAAATTTTCATTAACATTCACATTGTGTTGCTTGAACTGGTCGGACGTGTTATTTTTAGTGCGGCTGAATTTTCGTAATAGGTGAAAAAAAAAAATAAAAAAAAAAAAAAAAAAACTTGTAATAAGTGAAAAAAAAATATATATATTTATATAAAAAAAAGATATCGTAATAGGTGGAATTTAGGTGGTAATTTAAAAATCGCAAAACAACTGCATGAGTGTCCCGCTCAGATGTAATTCTGAGAAAGAGCTAAGCTACAGTAGAAAAAATTTATGGATCTCTGAGGAAGAATCCTTAAGAAAATCCGTGGAGTCTCTTCTCACTACAAAAGCCGAAATATGGCGCCGTTCCTGTTCGCCTAATATAGTTATCTCATCCGATGAGAAATCATCATCTTCATCAAATAGTGCAGTGAAACCCAAAAAACAAGTAGGTATGGATAAGTACATCACCGTTCTCAAGCGACAGAGGAGCCCGACATCTGCTCAAATGTCTTCCAATTCCAATAAAGTTCCTAAGACCGTCAGCAGTGATAAGCCAAATGATCAAAACAGATTTGCTCTACTTCAGACGGATGACCCAGAAATACCGAAAAAGACGTTTAAGCCCCCACCAATTTACCTGAGAGAGCCCACTTCCAATAAACTGGTACAAGGAATTGTTGCTGTAATAGGTGAGAACATGTTTAGCGTAACCTCAATTAAACATGGAAAAATCAGCGAGACAAAGATCCAAGTGAATAGGGAAGATGATTTTCGAAAATTGTCCAACCAGTTGGAGAGGGAGACCAGGGATTTCTATACCTATCAGCTCAAAAGCGCAAAAGGACTCCAAGTCGTTCTAAAGGGTATAGACCCATGTGTTGATCCTGCGGAGATAAAGAACGGATTAATGGACAAAGGGTTCAAAATCAAGAGCGTAGTGAATATTAGAAACCGTGAAAAGATTCCTCAGCCCATGTTCAGGGTACAATTGGAACCTGGAGATGTTGCCTTAAAGAGAAACGAGTCCCATCCAATTTACAATCTTATTTATCTTCTGCATCGTAGAATTACCGTGGAGGAACCGCATAAGCGTGTTGGACCCGTCCAGTGTCTTAATTGTCAAGAATTTGGTCACACCAAAGCGTATTATAAATTGCCGTCTGTTTGTGTTGCATGTGGGGAACTACATGCAACTGCTCAATGTAATAAGTCCAAAACGGACTTAAAAATAAAAAAATGCAGTAACTGTGGAGGAAATCATACCGCTAATTATAGAGGTTGTCCAGTTTATACTTATTTGAAGGGCATAAGGACCAATAAGTCGCCAGTATTACCTGACCATCCTCAACAACCTAATTTCACGTCGAGTAAGAATTTTCCTAAAATTGTACGACCAACTACTCACGTAAACGCTCCTAATTCTAGACAAGTTTCTTACGCAAACGTGGTCAAATCTAATATGCTAGGTCTGGAGCAGGAACCTATATCGCAATATTCTGAGCCACATATCAACAATCTAGAAACAACATTGCAGACACTTGTCCAAACTATGAACACTTTTACGACCACCATGACATCCATGATGCAGGAAATGCTGAAAATGCAATCCACTATCTTGCAAGCCATTTTAAAGAAATGATTTATTTAAAAATTTGTTTTTGGAACGCGAACGGCCTCCGCCAATATAAAAACGAACTGGAATACTTCCTGATGGATAAGCAGATTGATGTTATGATGATTGCTGAAACTCACTTGACGTCGACAGGGTACTTCAAAATTAATGGCTACGTGTTGTACGATACTAAAGATCCCCGCGGAAGAGCTTGTGGAGGTTCGGCAATTCTTATAAAGAACAGAATAAAACATTATTTAATGAACAACATATGTGAGGATTACCTCCAAGCAACAAACATTTGCATTGAATTCTGTCAATACAAATTTGTTTTATCATCGATTTATTCTCCGCCTCGATTCTCAATAAAAGAACACCAATACCATAACTTCTTTAATTCCCTTGGAGCTAGATTTTTAGTTGCTGGCGACTTTAACGCCAAACACACATTTTGGGGTTCACGTCTGGTAACCTCAAAGGGTCGCGTACTCTTCAACACCATTGCTCAAATGGGCTTAGATGTACTCTCAAGCGGACATCCCACCTACTGGCCGACGGACCAACGGAAGATTCCCGATGTTATTGACTTTGGAGTAGTGAAAAATATCCCTGTAGAATGGATGCAAGTGGATCCTTCATTAGACTTGTCCTCAGATCACTCTCCTACTATCATTTCAATGCATTTCCCTCAAGTGTGTGGCTCTCCATTTAGAAACATGACTAAGACCCGAGTAAGCTGGATAAAATACAAAAAGTATTTAAGTTCTCATTGCACGGAAAATATTGTGTTAAGAACTACCGACGATATCGATGAGTCGATTGGCAACTTTACCGAGGACCTTCGACGAGCTGTGCATCACGCTTCCACTTATCACGTTGAATGTAGAAATAGGACAAGCAGAACTTATTTATCTGAACTCGAACATCTCCTATCAGAAAAAAGAAGAATGAGAAGAGAGTGGCAACTTCACAGGTCTCCTGAACTGAAAGCTAGGCTACGGGTATGCAGAGTTATACTAAGACATTTCTTAGAAACCCAAAGAACGGCTTCACTTACATCCTACTTGGAGGGTCTTGATAGTACCCCACAATCTGACTACTCGTTATGGAGGGCGGCAAGAGGTTTAAAAAGACCAGTGAGAGGAAAACCTCCTTTGCGAAATCCGACTGGTGACTGGGCTAGAAATGATTCCGAGAAAGGGACATTATTTGTTAACCATTTAAGAAATGTGTTTACTAAAAACAACTCAAATAACGTATCTGATTTGCCACCACTCGTTATTAGACCTCCTGTACCTCTAAGACTACACTTTGGTGATGTCCAAAGCGCTATTGGTACTCTGAACCTTAGAAAGGCTCCAGGTATGGATAAAATCAGCAATAAAATGCTTGTGGAGTTACCTCGTGTAGCTAGAAGAATTATCCTCTTTATCTTCAACGCTATTTTACGCCTAGAATACTATCCTGCAGATTGGAAGGTGTCTATGATCACTATGATTCCTAAGTCAGGGAAGGATCACACCAAAGTAGAGTCATATAGGCCAATTAGCCTACTGCCGACAATTTCTAAACTGTTCGAAAAATTGTTAATGACTAAGTTGATTCCAATTCTGAACGACACTGAATGCATTCCTAATCATCAATTCGGCTTCAGAGCTAAACACAGCACCATCGAACAAACACACAGATTGGTAAATGTGATAAGAGGGTCGTTTGAAGACAAAAAATACTGCTCCGCCCTTTTCATTGATGTGTCCCAAGCGTTCGACAAAGTTTGGCATGACGGTTTAATGCACAAAATAAAATTAACTCTGCCTGCTAACACCCATAAACTTATGGAAAGCTATTTATACGGTCGCAAATTTAAAATCAAAGAAGGCAATTTTTTAAGCCCCGCTCAGCCAATTGAAACAGGTGTGCCACAGGGTAGCATACTGGGTCCTACTTTATATTTGATTTATGCCTCCGACATGCCGTCAGACCCCAAAATCCACACGTCAACTTTCGCAGACGATACAGCCTTTATCAGCGTTCACAAGGACCACCAAGTAGCATCACAGAATTTGCAGAATTATGTTTATAAACTAGAGAATTGGCTAGAGCTTTGGAAAATCAGGGTTAATGAACAGAAATGTATTCATATCACTTTCACATTGCGAAAAGAAACTTGCTCGTTCATCAAAATAAATAATCAAATTATTCCTCAACATAATGAAGTCAAATACCTCGGCATTCACCTCGACCGCCGTTTAACTTGGAAGTCTCATATTGAAGCGAAACTTACACAGATGAGATTAAAAGCAGTGCAACTTAATTGGCTAATTGGCAGAAATTCTTCACTAAAGTTGGACTGCAAACTATTGTTGTACAATGCAATTCTAAAGCCAATCTGGTGCTATGGAATTCAATTATGGGGTACTGCCTCAGCATCAAACATTGAAAAAATTCAAAGGGGTCAAAATAAAATTCTACGTATAATTACTGCAGCTCCATGGTATGTTAAAAATTCTCGAATTCACAAAGATCTATGCGTGCCATCAGTAAAAGTTGAATTTACAAAACACGCGTCAAAGTATGTCAGCAAACTTGAACACCACCCAAACCCACTTGCACGAGACATCCTTAACTTTAGTGGCCATAATCGGTTGAGAAGGAGGGATACCCTTGCTTTAACTCAACCGCAAAATAGATGACTGGATCACTTGATGTGAAATTTTTTTAGTATCATAAAATTTTTGTCTAGCACTGGCTGGGCTTATTATTTTCTTTTTAGTATTAAGATTTGAATACTTATTGTCATTTCATTATATGAAGATTCAATAAATAAATAAAGGCTATAAAAAAAAAAAAAAAAAAAAACATTTTTTAATGATATTTATTCTCCAAAATTAAAACATTATGCTTATCAATATTATTTGAAAGAAATTTGTTTACAATCACTCATAAAATAAACTAAAATTTCATTTATGAATATTATATTGTCCACTTTCTATTCATTGGAAAATAGGCATGGCAACATTATTTTTTTATTTGACGTTTACTGGCATGAGAGTGTCAAACATTCACTCCTATGCAAATTTAGCTGCGAGTAGCTCTGCAAGTGCGAACAATGTGAGTGTATTAGTAAAAAAAAAATGTGAGTGTATTGAGTTTTTCGAACTGCTACTCGCATGTGTAAACGCTAGGCTAGACCATTATACTCAAATACTAAAATGAAAACAAAATTTTAAATTTTCTGTAATGTAATCCACAACTTCCAAAAAAGTTTTTAAAAAATCCCAAAAATGAATGTCCAAATGGCCATTTAGTCTATACCAGAGGTGGGCTTATCGCAACACTTTGCAGAATAATTAAGAATGTATTGAGGAATATAAAATCGGTTATTTTTGGGTAACTACCATTCGATTTGAGAACACATGCCCTAAATTTGAATTTGATAAAAAAAATATCTTTATTTGGCACACCTCGGTAAAAATGTTTTTCCATACAATAGATTTCCTTTAAAGTTAACTTTACAAAAAATATAAATAATTTATAATTCTTTTTGGAAATTTCATAAATAATGTAAAAAAAGAATAGAAGTGGCTTTTTACTCCAAAAAAATGCCTCAAATTAAATTTTTCAAATTTAAATAAATACATGTGTATAACTTATGACTTTTGATTTGATTTTTACACAATTATTTCTTTACTATAATTATGAAAGTATTAATAAACAATCCTAAATATTTAGAAAAAATATATAGCGATAAACTGGACTAGGATGGCTACAAAAGTACTCGACTAGTAGTTTTCATACATTGTATAATCTTTAAAATCGAATCACAAGGGAAGAATTTAGAACAGTTTAAAATTCTCACATACCCAAGGTTCACTGAAGTTGTTATTTTACCCAGCAGAAGTAAGTTGTCACTAAGTGACAATTCACTTTGCATTACTTGTGTTGAGTAAACTAACCAACTCACTTGCTTTTGCATTATAAAAACAACTTAGTCTATGTTCACATTCACCCCTATCGTGAATGAAAATTCCACATGAAATTTGTTCCCTTTTATTGTTTTAACATTGAATTTTAATAGGAAAAATCAGAAAAGGGAACAAATTTCATGTGGAATTTTTATTCACGATAGGGGTGATTATGTGTATTTGTCATGTGGAATGTCACTTTTCTACCCATATGTGATTTTATGTGTATGTCAAAATTTAAGTTTTACATACGGTTTATAAATTACATGTTCATATGTAGGTTATGTCACATACATATGTACTTACATTTGTTAACTTCTTTTCAATTTTTCCTTTCATTTTCAATAATAAATTTGTGTAGTTTTTTTTGTATTTTTATTTTACTATTAGGTATAAATTATATTTATTTCAATTAATTTTTGCCGCCACAAAATTTTGATTATAAAAAACAGCTGATGTCAGATGGTTTTTCACTTGGAAATATAACTCGTTCTAAATACAAAAATGTATTGCACACAGAGAAATAACACATGATATTGTTTGAAGGTGTTCCGACAATATGTACAAATTTGACATGCGAAAAAGTGACAAATACACATAATGTGAACACAGCTTTACTGGCAAATGTTCCAAAAATATATAAACTGCAGACAGACAAGTAATTTTGAAGAGAATTACTGTCTTAAAGGTCTACATTAAGTACTTGTCAATGTCTGCTGGGTTATTATTCATCTCTCGTGCATATTTTCCATCATAATCATTATTTTTAAAATTGTCGTTTTCATTATTTCTGGCTGCTGAAATCTTTTTCAGCATTGTCAGCTTTGTGTTATTTTGCTTCCATCCTACAAACAGCAGCTATTCAAGGTCCTCAAATACCCGGCATTCATATCGCACCCTAAATACAAAAGTGTCACAACTCAAAATACTAAAATTTTCAGGAGAGACAAAAAACTGTGCACAAGCAACACACTTAACATACAAATAGACATAAGTGTATTTTTCCAGTTTAAGAAGACAGTGATGTGAAAGAAATTTTTGCAGTAGTTAGAAGAGATGTGTACTCTGAATTAATTTATGGAAAAAAGTGAATTGTGGAAAATTTTGAGTTGTGACCCTTTTGTATTTAGGGTGCGATATGCTAGAGTTAAACATACATACATATATTTTACATTAAACAGATGCAGTAGACATCGTTCTGTATTAACATGAGCTGGAAGTTTATTTGTAATACGACAAAGACGACTTTTGTGATGGTATAAGATGAAACGTACGTTTTTGCTAATGGTTTTTAAATTTGAGAAGTCAAATTGCAAAGCATTTGATTTTAACTTAATGACTATAACATAAATAGTGTAATACTTAGTACTGTATGCATAAATTTGGTTTGAACTAGTTTACCTATATATTATATTGTGTAGGGTATTTTATTATTTACATATGTATGTATTTCAATACATGTATATGTAGCTAGTAAATACAAAGGAAACCCAAATATTTTGTAAGAACAAAAAATACTATCTAAGAAATATACAGTACAAAATAATATAATATCTAGCAGAAGAAACTTTTATTTTATTATTATCACATGGTTTTTTATACCCTCCACCACCAAGAGTGGTGAATGAGGGCATATTACGTTTGTCATTCCGTGTGAAACTTTTTTAATATTCATCTAAGACCCAACAAAGTATATATTTTCTTGCTCCTTATATAATTCTAAGTCGATTTAGCCATGTCCGCCTGTCTATCCGTCAACAAATCAAACAAATCGCAAAACGATTTTTTTTTTGCTCGGTCCATGTTTGACTATAGACCCCATATAAAAATTCACTTAAATACGTATAAATCAGATATAAATAATGTTAAACGGCTAAAATTTGACATGAATAATCTTTATAAGCAAATAAATAGTTGTACTAAATTTTGTGGTGGTCGGTCCAGAATTGGTCATAGCTCTCGTACAAGGACCACATCCGAAAAAACCATTTATCTTTATATATATCGTATAAATATCGGTACCGACTCAAAAGTTTGCACAGATCATTAACATATATACAAAAATCATCCCACAAAATTTTGTGAATTTCGGTCTATTTTTAAACGTATGCCCCATATAAAGCCCTCTTCCGAAAATCACTTTAAGACTCATAAATCTCTTATAAATTAGAGTACCAATCCAAAATATTACACGGATCATTTACATACATGCTTTAATCAAACTGCAGGATTTTGAGAATATCGGTCCATATTTGACTATGTCCCCCATATAAGGTCCACTTTCGAAATCCACGTTAATACTAATATATATATTAAATATACCGTTATTATGTTGAAATTCGACGTGAAATATCATAATATGAAGAAAAAACACTGTTCCAAAATTTAAGAAGATCGGCCCATAATTTGTCATAGCTGTCATATAAGATCTATTTACGAAAAACAAATAAACCCACAAACATGTCTAATAAATATCGATATCGAACCAACTTTTATATAGATCAGTAATTTTAATCCAGAAATCATACTAATAGCAGTTATACGGCAATTATGCTACTGGATTTTTTAGCTGTCAGTCAATAATTGGCAATAGCTCCCGAGTGTGGACATAACATTCCGAGCATACTAAACAACCATACAACTCTTGTAAATAACGTTATTGAGATGAAATTCAACCAATATAATCCTAAAATACATAGAAACCACTTTAGTGGCTACTGGATTTAGAAGCTATCAGTCTATAACTGGTCCACTTCTACTAATCTTTTATAAATAATATTATTGAGATCAAATTCAAACAAGAAAACCTCATCTTATATCTTATTCTTTTTTATACTCTGTCTCTTAACTTGTGGTGAATATGGAAAAATGTTCTTTTAATTTTATAAATTATTAAATTACAATTAAGATTATTATGAAAATCAAAGAAAGTCTGTAAATTACAGTAAGAATCGGTAATTACATCAATTATAAATGGTCGAAATTAAATAAAATTTCAAAATATTTAACATAAATTATGTTGGTCGTAAAATTGTGTTTGAAACAATATATCAAATACTAATAAAATTTGCACTAAGACTGAATAGAAAACACAGAATAAGAATATTCTAGTCCTATAACCAGTGTAGTTTTTGTATATCTTAGTACATTTAGCTGGAGGGTGTTTAAGATTCGGCACAGCCGAATATAGCACTCGAATTTCTTGTATGAATATATGTATGTATATGTTGTATTGTACTGTATATACCCAGCAGTTCTGGTATGATTAACATGGCAAATAAAGCGTAACCACTTGTTTTACAACAAATTTTTGACGTTGTTGTTTATTTTTGTTATTTACTCTTACAAGAGTTTTGCCATATATGTTGACCGCGGCAATGCCATTGCAGGCTTGTCCCTATAGATATAAGTCGTAACATAGCCTCACAAAATTCATTATACAAGCGTTAAATCGTACGATTTCGGCGGCCAACTGACCGGCACCAAACGCGAAGTAAACTGTTTGGCTTGCTGTGTGGCATGTGGCGCCGCGGCGCACTGTCTTGTTGCAACTGGATATCAGTCAAGTCCAGCTCTTCCATGTTGGGCAAAAAAAAAAATTTGTTATTATCGCACGGTAGCACACGCCATTCAAAGTAACCTTCCTGCTTCTTCGTCGTATTTGAGAAAGTACGTTGAAAGGATGCCACCGGCCCATAATCCACACCAAACAGTTTATTTTTCGGGATGCATTGGTAGTTCTTGCAATATTTCTGGCTGCTTTTCACATTTGCTATCCATTCAACTAGAAATAAGCTTCGTCGCTGAACACAATTTTCCGGTAAAAAAAAAAGTGCATGACCGAGCAGAATTTTGATAATAAAACTTCAATAATCTGCAATCGTTGTTCGTATGTAAGTCGATGCATGGTTAAATTATAGACCAAACTGAACATTTTAAACAGTAACATGTTACACGAAAACAGCTGAGCTGCCAAAAATAGTCTTGCCAAAGAGAAATTTGGTAAAAAAAAAAAATCACCCTCTTGCTGCGCCATGTTGGGCCAAAAATAATATCAAGGTAAATGATTATTTATGAATGTCTGGAGCACTATAGTTATGGAAATCGCTTCTATATATCAATTTATTATTATTGCTCTTAGAATGCTCGTGAACAAAAGTAAAGTATTTTTGAATATCTGTAGAACTGAAAATAATTGCGAGAGTTTTCAAGGTTTTGTATCATATTTAACTTAGCCCCAATTTACACGAAGTGTAATGTCAACTTCAACTTTCAGTTCAGGACACTCTTAAGTAGCTGTCTAGTCATTACAAAGTTGACAAAATATTTTCTTTCAAAATTTATAATTGCCGGGATTTTTTAAAATGTATATGTTGTGTCGATTTTTTTAATTGTACGAGTACATATTCTTATTGTTCGTCTTCTTTGAGTGTCTTGTGTATTTGAAATCATGTCACTGACATGTGTTGCACAAATGTTTTGTTTTCTTTGTTTGTACATTGCTGTTTGTTTGTTGTTTTTGGTTTTTTTTAATATGTTTATCTGTCGATTACTTAGGAGAAATTTATACATACATACATATATTTCAATGTTGCCAAGAGTTGCCAAAATATATAAAAATGTACAAATATTGATAAAAGAATAGGCTGCGAATTAACTCTAAAAAAAGTTTGGAAAATTAAAAAAAAAACAAGTTTAATACAAAAAGTTATACTAAAGTGAAGTATAGTATAATTTTATAAGTTTCAGTAGGTATAATTTTATACTTACTTCACTTGCAAAATCTTTAGTGATACAACTTTAATTGTTCAATTGTTAAAAATCACCTCAAATGTAGCTTAAAAAACTTTGGAAAGGGTATTTTAGGAAACCAATGTTGGTATTCCAACTCACAAGAAGAGTATTGATGTATAGAATGTGGAAAATATTTGAAAAATATTTTAGAATAAGGTTTTGATATCAGTTTACACCAGAAATAGAAATTCAAGGTTTCTGCAAAGACCTGCTGGCTTAAAATCAGCTGATGTTTGAGAATAAAAAATTAATTTTTTTAAATTGTAAAGCATAAAATGACCTAAAACAGCGGTTTTTTCTAGCCAATTTTCCGCACCGACACACTTAAAGACACAAATGTGTCGATTTTCATAGTTTTGCTTGTAAAATGTTTGAAAATTACATTTGTTGGCCAATAATGTGACAGCGTTGTGCACACAAAAACATAACGTCGACAATAGTTGTTCACACAAGACATATTCATGCACGATCAAGAAATTGTTCTCTGAGTTAATAGGTAGATTTTTAGTTTATTCTGTACCTACATATATATTTGGCTGTAGTCAATCTTATATATCCACTAACAATAATATGTACCAGTTGTGTGATTTATTGAAACTGGAAACTAATTTATCTGTCGATTATGACATTTATACGAGTCATTTTATTTTTCGTATCTCTCACACGGTCGCTAGCACCTATTATGGGGCAATCGTCATAAAATATTGTGTCATAATTTCAATGTATTTGAGGCTAATTTTGTTTAAATTTCATCTCATCAACGAGCAAGAATTTTATAGGTATTCCAGTTATTCTTGGAAGTGGATCTTTTATGGAAGCCATGGCCAATTATGGATTGAACTTCACAAATTCTAAGAGTATAGTTTTGGAGATATATTAGCAGGTTATTGCCTTTTTCAAAACTGGTCCTCATATGGGTGCTAAGACCTATTATGATCAAATCACAATATATCTACATATATACTTATGTATGTGGATTATTTGTGACGAATTTTAACCTGCTAATGCGCATAAAGAGATTTATGTTGGACACATTTCTATGAAGGCTATAAGAAATCGTGGACCGATTGTTAACATTTTCAACAGGACTGGTTTTTTAGAATAAAAATAAAGTGTGCACAATTTTATGATATTATCTGAATTATATTTAAAGAATATAGCAAACAAAAATATCAATTTTGTCTGAAACTTTGGTCTATAACTCAGATTCCAGCGGACCGATCTTGCACACTTGCAATACCAAACATTTCGATAAACAAAGAATGTTTTGATAAAATGTCATTGTTCTAAGTATATTTTTCGCAGCTCTATTATGCCTTCAACAGACATGGACATCCTGCAAATAATATTGGTCTACGTGATCCATTTTAGATCAAATGTTATGCAGTCATGGACCATGTCATAGTTAAACAAGAGTTTGTAGTTAAACGACATGGTTTCGTGTTAACACGATTCCATATTGAGTTGTTGTTGTTTAAAACTAACCCACTTGAGTACTCCATGGAGTAGAAGCATGGAATAGTTTTGGGACCGCTCCGAAGGGTTATATGTCTCATCCTAGGACATCGCTATGTTAAATCGACCACCTTTTTTTCATATATTTGGAGTAGTTTTGGAGTACTCCTACTCCTCTTTGATCTAGTCTTTACATGCATGTATGGTCTAGTCGCGTTATTTGCAGATTCTTATTCTTAGATTCTTATAAGAAACCAGAATACATACATACATATGTTCAATTTACAAGTGATGTTGTATGTTGTACATTGAATGATACAACTATCTCATTGTGAACACAATTTTAAGGAAAGTCAAGTTTTCAAGAATTCATAATGACAAAAGAAAAATAGTTTGAAAAAAATAAACACACCGTGGTATTTTCAACAATATCAATTTTTTGTTAATAATTTTAAATTTCTTGTTTTAAATTTGTCAATCAGTTTATGACTTGATTGTTACAGTTTGGTTATTTTTTTAAAATAAAATTGGTAAATTTTACGCTGAGATATATGTACAGTCGGGCCTCGATTAAACTTTCATACAACATTCGAAAAACATACTTATGTAAAAATATCGTAGGTGTTGTACTAAATATTTATACATGTATAAATAAATTACCAGACAACATTTGTACAACAATATACTTTTCAGTTCTACGACCAATATTTGCATGTGTTACAAACGGAATGATAAACTTAATATACCACATATCTTTTGATGGTTGGTATAAAAATCAGATTTAAAAAAAAAATTTAAATTACAACAAGTTATAGAAATTTCCAAATTAGGAGGCAATTCCAGTTGAATGGGAAAAATATGGTTTAATTTCTGTTATTTTCGAGGCTTAAAAATATTTCAAATATGTTTAAAATAAATATCTGGCATCTCTTTCTTTCAGAACTCAAATTTTTATTCATCTTGTTAAATTTTATATTTCTTTCATATTTCTGCCACACTCGCATTTTCTTTCATATTTCAAAGCTACATAAATTTTAATTGTTTTAAATATAATTTCTTTAGTTTTTCAATATTTGAGTTTTAAAGTCAAATTGTGTTACTCATGTGTATAAACAAACAAATGTTTATTGTACACATACATACACATATAAATGTCTTAATAATGATGGTATGAGAACAAATATAAATCTTTGCTTTTAGCTACAATTATGTATACTCAATACCAAATATGTAGTACGAATCGGGGATGAAAAGTGAATACTTGTAAATGTTACTTAAGCTACAGATCAGACAGTCTAATTGTAAAAAAAAAACTTTGATTGAAAGGGTCCATGGCAGGGACATTTGACAACTGTAATAATGAATTAAATTTTACTCGAAAATCACCGTAGATTCGCTGAATTCAATTCCGAAGCTGGTTTTTCTAGAAAAACTATTTTTTTTAATTTAGGCTTCTGAAAACCCAAGAGCAATTGCCCATGGCCACTGTGCTACTTTTTAGTGGGTACTTTTAGCTTGGAAATTCATCATCTCAGTCTTCTACATATAAAGCATTTTGTATGTAGACATACATATACATACTTACATTTACGTATGTACATACATATGTATGTATGTTTGTCAGTATTTCGTTGGTGTATCATTCAACTCTATTGCATTCCATACACATTAATAAAAAAAATCTAATTGAAAAAATATTGTTTCCAACCATTTCATTGTGAATACTAATCAAAATGATGATGATGACGACGAAACAAATAAACCATCCGACACAAGAACATTGAGGATGGAAAGGGGTTTAAAGTCTGTTTTGAATATAGTATTTGTTTTCTAGTAATTGTACATCTCTATATCCCAGCAAGCCATATGAGTCCGAAAAGAGTCTTTTCTGACACTTTTTTCGGAGAGTTAACGCTCTTTATGAGCCCAAAAAAACAATCATAATTGCTCCGAAAGCCTTCAGAAAAGAAAATGGTCCGTCAGAAAGAGCTCTTAGATAATGTCAGAAAAGAGTCTTTTATGAGGGGTTTTTTGGGCTCTGTGTAATCTTGTTTTTATTATTCTTGTGTGGTACAGCTATGTCTTTTTTTTTTTTTTTTTGTTTAAAGCACAAATAAAAGTACAACAAAGTTTTGGTACACACATACTTAAGTGGAATTTCTGAGTCATACTGCGTGCCGACTCAGGACAGTAACAAGCAAATTTTTCTTTCGCTCCGAGAATGCTCTTTGGTTGGACTCTTTTCTGACTCCTTTTTCGGAGCGCTCCTAGAATGGTGTGCTGGGTATGTTTATAAATATGAGTGTGTGTGTGTCTGCATGAATTTGATTGTTTAAGTAGTTTAAGTTGTATGTATGTTTTTTTTTATTGAGTTCAATTAATTAATTGTTTTTGTGCGGCAATAACTATTTATAAAAATACATACAGATATGTACATATATACATACACACATACACACATATGTATATACATATTTATGTATTTTAATGATTATTTGTTTAATGTACAGTTTTGCATAATACTATTTCTTTTGCTCTGTCTGTCTGTCTGCCTGTCTTTCTTTTGCCTCTTTTTTTATCAATGAATTTAATCAAATCATCATATTTGTTGAAAACATGATTAAATATTTAAATTAATGAATTGTTGTTTTTTATATTTATTTTAATTGCAGCTGAACAACAAAATACTTATGTAAACTATTTTACAGCTGAGAATTGTGGGGTAAGTTAAGTGAAATTATATGTATTTCGAATATTAAATTCTTTAAAGAATTTACATCATCTACTGTATGTATATAAGTATGTACATATAAGCTTAACCGAAAAAAGCTTCCCCTTTCCAAATCGTAGGAATATAAAAAATATGCCTACAATTTTCCAAAATTTGTTTATTATACCTACATATGCTTAATTTAATGTCTAAAAGTCCTTTTATGTCCTTTTTTTGTATATAAAAAAGTTTTTAGTTTTAAAAATTTTGAAGTTTATTACCGCAGTTCTTTCTACCCATTTGATAGGCTATAAACACACACATGGCCTTCCACCATCAGTTCTAATGCGATTAATCTTTATTTAAACGCTTTAAAGCAAATACTTTCACCGATTAGCAGCCCAATTCCAATGAGATCTGGCAAATTCTACTCGACGTTTTCTTTAGTTAGAATAGGATTCTTGCTCGTGGCTCTTTCATGAAGCCCATCTTCCACCAAACGACTGATAACATCAAATTAATAATAATATTTACCGAATATCAGAGAAATTTTTGTCAAACTAACACTTAACTCAAAATATTTGTTTAATAATAATCCAAGTTTCCAATTAGCTGCCTCGCTTGCTTTTTTAATATTTAATCTAAATTGAAAAAACAACATTTCCAATTAGTTGACAACAGTTGCGCCTTTGCTATTAATAAATTTGTATTTTGAGTTGACGTTTTTGTAATGTTGTTATTAACACTCACAATAGAAATATGCATGTTAGTTCGCTTTTACACTCTTCAATTCAGACTCGTCAAGGCAAGTATTTTTGGATGAGAAGGGAAAAGAGAATAAAAGGGATACAAACTTGACGGTACTAGTCAATTTTCTTATTTCCTTTCACTTTTTACTTTCATGCATGTTGATTTGCATTAAAAAGTAAAAAAAAATTGAATTGACGTGTGTGCTGGTCAGCTAAAACTGAAGAGTGTGACGCACGACTTAAAGTGATTTTCGGAAGTGGACCTTATATGGAAGCTATGACTAATTAGGGACCGATCATCATTCAATTATGTGAATTGATTTTTATATACATATGGGCAATTTCACGTCAAGTGACCCAATTTTTAAAATCGATGTCTTCCGATTTGCATGAAATTTGCACCATGGTTAGTACTTAGTTTTTTTATAGATATGCCTCTTGTTACTTAGTGACCACAAAGCGCTTAAAGGAAATGGTCTTAAGTTTCTTTTGAGGAAAAATAAAAAAAAGCTCCATTTTGAAAAAAAAAATAAAAAATGGGGGAAAATAAAAATGATACGTGTGCCAAATATTGAAAAATCATATTCTTCAGTTAAAAAATATTTTTTTTGATAGATAGCCTTAAAGGAAATTGTATAAGCTTTCTTTTGAGGAAAAAAAAAGAAGGACCCTAATTAAAAAAAAAGTTTTGGATTGATTGAAGAAATAGCTATCTAAAGTCCTTTGGACAATTTTTGCTAGGACCAAAAAGTTAAAGTTAAAAAAAACCTGTATGACCAAAATGTCCAACTCTAACTCCGGCACTTCTTGACTGATAGAGCTGAAAATTTGTGCCTGGCCTACTATCCAATAGTACTAACCGTGGTGCAAATTTCATCCAAATCGGAAGACATCGATTTTAAAAAATTGGGTCACTTGGCGTTAAATTGCCCATATGTATGTATGTATATAAAACACATTTGTGTTGTTCGGATACCAACACTTCAAATCGATTTATGTTATATGGGATCTCAAGTCAATTATTGACTGATCTACACAAAATTTTTGGGTGTGATTTGGTACATTATAAATATTATTTATGGCAAAACTTTCTTGTATAAGTCAAATATTACTGAGTCTTATTTCGGCAGAATATTTGCAAAAGGGTTAGGTGAAATAATGGACCGATTACAACCAAGTTCAATAGCCTTGAATACCTTGAATTTAATTAATAAATTGTATCGAAATATTTTGAAAATTGTGACCTGTACTTTGCGCTCGAATTTACATGGACAGCCAAAAAAGTTTGAAGATCAAGAATTGGAGGCATAAAGATTATAGTCAAACTCAAGAACTAGTTAAGCAACAATTTCAAAAAATTTACGAGCAGCAGGATTCACCTAAATGCAGGGAAATTTAGTG